>OU611960.1:14807500-16243936 GCA_914767545.1 Sesia apiformis | reverse complement strand
AGATCCGAAAAAATCAAAATATGGGAGTAGAAAACACGACCAAACAACATTTGCTACAGTGGAGTGTAGGCTTTCTCGGCCGGTGTCCATATTAATTGAATCTTCCGGGCTACTTGGCCGAGGTCCTCTGGAATCTCTTCTCTTTCTTCCAAACGTTTCGTCAACAACTGCGGTTGACATCTTCAGTGGCGACTGCGTTCATTTTCGGAGAGATGTTATCTCTTCGGCTTCTCGAGCGCAACTGACTCGACGACTGTGGCGCACCGGTATTTATAGTGGGCGAGGGTAGTTGTGATTGTGTGTGTACCGACGCATCGATATTTATAGTGGGCGAGGGTAGTTTGTGTGTACCGAGTCTGTTTTTGCCGACCCCCCCCCCCCCCCCCTTTCGTCTCTCTTCCCCGTGAGCTTGATGTCTTCGGAGTGCTGGATACCAGATATTACGGAGTCTTAGATTCTCTTCTTTTTTTTTAAAATTGTTGGGATGCTTGTAGATTTCAATAGCTTCCCTATTGAGACGGGAATAATAATGATTCCCGGTTGACAAGATCTTTGTATCCCTGAAGCAGATTTCGTAGTCCCTTTCAAAAATAAAAAGTTTTTTTTTTAAATATTTGTTTTCGTTCATTATCATGTTCGTAATTTCCATGATATCCCATGGGTCTTTAAGCGCACTGTAATGACGATAGCAATAATTGCTTAAAATCTCTTGTCTCTTCTAACAATTAGAACTTCAAACAGATTAGAAAATGACATAGAATTTTAATTATTTTTAAATAGTATTTATATGAGTACAGCGGTTATGACAACAAACGAAGTCTAATGTCATAATACGAGTAATATAATGTTCTGTAACATGTGACTGCATACATAATACATTTGCATAATCTAATTACAAGTATACTCGTATATATTATTTTTTTGTTCTGGCGATATCAAAACTCACACATTTTTACCAAACTATTAGGCACAAGACCAATTATAATGCATGAATGTTTTTTTTTACTACATGTACATATTCGATTTACTTCCATGTTGTTGACATGTGTATTGTAATTCCCAAAAGAAAAAAAAAAGTATGCAACCCTATGTGGTAAATCCCGCGCCAATCAATTTAATCAAGCGACACAGTTGGATGCACGCCATCATTATTAACTCACCACTAGTACAAGGTACTTACTTTGTTTCATTATAACTGGGTACTATGTTTGCTTTATAAAAACTTAAAGTAAGGTACAAATGCAATCCTCACCGCAGGCCAACCATACCTAACGCGTTAGATGTACCAAATTAAAAAAACGCACGCGACATTCCATAATCTGGTGCGTTGGTATCGGTGTAGTCATCACCATGCATGAATAATGTATGATAAAGGTAAAATGGTAAGCTAATTTTGTACGTACTCGTAGGAGCCAGTCCACGGACCACAGATGCAACAATTTACAGACGCGGTAAGAAATCCCGACGCATCAAAAGTGTGTAGAACTATTATTACATTTATTACAATAACATATCATAACAGTCATAATTATAACAGTTGCCGGCAGTGGGTGAGTGAGAAGAGAAGCTCGTGTGCTTTATAAGAAACCTATTCAGCAGTGGAGAGACAAGCTGATGAAAGTATGGTATTAACATTGTTCCTTCAGTTCTCGACTATGGCCATTTTAACATTTCTTTTGAATCCTATTTAAAGAGTCAAAATATCTTTCTAAAAAGTAGATTGATTGTTATACTTATATAACATACCATCAGAATCGATCTTCCGCACTTCTCATTCAGTCACTACTGGTGCCATTTATATGACAACCTCCTTATTGATTGTTTTCTGTTGTTTTGTAGCTATGTGTGCAAATTTCTTTGTAACAATAAAACAATAAAGATAATATTATGTCCCAGTACCATTATATCACATGTAAGCATCCTACCGTCGACTGTTAAAATTAGCGTACACTCTTGACTATGATATCCGCCATTACTTCGTGAAAACTTTGTAACATTCTTAGCATGAAATATGAACCACATTAAACATTCCGCCAAAGATTTATATCGATAAATAAACGTTTGAACATTGACAAACTATTCAGTAAAGTACTCCATCGATTATACAAACATCGTAAAATGACCGTTAAACTAAATTCCACCACAATATACGAATACAGTGTTCGTGGGGAACCGCCGATTCGATCCGATGTCATTACCAATGTATCGAGTCGCGACATCATCGAGATGTTATCACTGTACGTGACACTGGTATTATGGTATGATTATTTCATACCTTCGAAGGAGCAATCGTTTTTGCATTTTTTTATGCAATGATACAACCGATATTTTTAATGACACCATCCAGAATTATCCAAAAGGCTCTTATCCAGAATGTGATTTCCAAAGGAGTTCAAATCCAGAATTTGGTTTGTTGTTTAGCAGTGGAGTGCTTCCAAACACTTCAAACTACTTCTTTCTGTTTTCGTCATGCCTTTTAATATTTAACGACCTGTTTTTCAAGAAAAGTTTGACGAAATCTAGTGTAAGCTGAATGGATTTTTAGGTACCCCTGGAAACCCCTTTAAATACAAGTCAGGATTGCGATTTGGGCACAGCGCTTGTATGTAGAATTTATTAAGGAAAAGCATTGATATATACAAAAATCTTTGCGAATTCATTGTCTGTACTATCTAGTTTTCTTCCGTAATATTGATTGTTGAATTAAACTTACTTCTGGAGACGTTTTAAGTTACTCGGAATAAATTAAGCTCTTAGCCTCATTAAAACTTACAATAATGGTTTTAAAAAGACTTACTGCCAATACTGCATTTTGATGATATTCGAGAAAAATGTAAAAAAAAATTTGGTAAAATTTTCATTGACTTAAAATCAAACTAGAAACATTGGTTTTAAATAAATTAAAAAGAACGACCATTGTTTATTATCTATTATTATTTTTAATTTCCGAATGTTACTAATATGCTTTCGTTAAAAATTTAACTAACGCGTTTTCTTCTTAGCAGGGTAGAATATATGACTTTATTGGAAACTGTCGATATTGGAATAGCAGAGGCAAAATCCCCATATCGGGTGGAGATAGTCGTATAGCGGCATACGGCCCCGAACCCCATAGGTGTAAAGGAATGCAGCCGCGGTCACTCCCCGCTATGCAACTGGAATGATTAATAGAAAACCTGTAGCGTGTGGCGGGGCGTTAGAGGATTACGAGATGTTGCATAGATCAAATAAAAGGCAAAGGTGCAGGATGAGCTATGCAAGAGCTATATACATAATAGGGCATTTGTTTTGACGTATAATGGGTATTGGTGACTTTCTTGATATCTTTGACGAGAGAGTGAAGTCTTTGTTTTACTACGGGACGTTATAAGTTGTCACACAAATACGAGTACTAATATTGTAAACATAGACAAAAGATATCCTCCATTGGCCGTAAAGTCACATTTACGTCAATGTTACGAAAAAACATAAATAAATATATAGGAATATTCTTTTCATATACCCTACCATCAGCCTATGTCTCTTCACTGCTGGATATAGGCCTCTCCCAAGGCTCGCCAACACAAGATCTTCGGCTCGTCCCGTCCAATCTCCACTGGTGAATTTCGTTTCATATACACGATGCAAACATTTGCTAAGATGATAGTGAGACGTACTTGGTATATTTGCCACAGGACAGATCTACCGAGGTAGATAAGTCCTCAAATGGAGATTGCGTACCGAGAAGCGCAGTGTGAGACGCCCTCTGGCCAGGTGGACTAACTAATTGAAGATGTTCGACGGTGGTGGTGGAAACCGATGATCGTGTGTGATAGCTAGCTCTGGGTGAGGCATAGGATATAGATCCAGCAGTGGAGAGACATAGGCTGATGGTATGGTACTTAGCATAGTTAGCCGCTCACTTACAGAACGCATTGGTCAATGCTTGCTTCCAGCATTGCACCCAGTCAGCTCTGTAAGCCAGTTAGCAATGAATCTGCTAACTGGCTTAGTTTGATTCACAGTTTACTTGCTCACTATGAACACGGCCCTCCTCACACGTTAGTCAGCGCCTTTTTTTAACCATTAGTAACGTTGACGACTTAATTGGTCATATTTCAGTCAAGGCTATCTGATGACCCTTTCCTAACTCCAGAAACGTACCGTGAGTCACGCGTGAACGGTTCGGCGCAATTTTCTTATTAAATTGTTGACAATAGGCCTTGGGGTGATTGCTGCTTCCTCTAGGTCTTGCGTTGCACTAAAATGATTTAATGTACTGTCATGTCAGATGACAGCACGAAGTATAGCAGTGGCCAACCGAGGGGTCACACGTTTACAACATTTTTGCGGTCGTAATCGAATTATTACGGTGATTTTATTATACATTTTCGTTGCTCTAAGTGAATGCATAGGTTTGCTTGATTTGATGTCTGTAGTTGTTTGTAGTACAAGATGTCAACAGTTATACGTAGGTGACTATATAAGTTTTGAGATACTCGAAATTTAAAAATGGAACACATTTGCATCATAACTATTTTAATGGTAAATTTATTTGAAAAAAGAACTCAAATGGCCATTTAATCTAAATTAAAAAAATAAACACGCTTTTTACATTTTCGACAGCACTTTCCGCGTTTTTCTTTGCAACTATGGAGCTAGAATGTGAATTTGCGCGTGCTATGATCTTTTAGGATTTTAAATTTAGACTTAAGTGAAGATTTAAGCTTGGTACGCTTAAAATCAGCGTTAGGGGACTTAGCTCCGTCACGGGCAACCTTGTATAGATGGTTTGCTGAATTAAAAAGAGACCTACCTTGAAACAGCAGTGACTGCAGAAAATGTGTGGAATATAGAAATGCTGGTGTGAGAAGATTCGCGAATCACTTACAAGGACATAGAGAGAATCGTCAACATTAGTTCGGTGGGCATCCACCATTTTGCATCAACTTCTTGGGCGGAGGAAACTTTGTTATCGTTGGATACCTCATTTCCTCACCAAACCGGAAAAACAGGCTCGTGTGGATTGGTGCCGAGAAATGCGGCAAGGTTTTGAAAATAGGACATCAAGACGTGTTCCAAAATCGTAACTGACGAAGAAACATGGATCTATCAATATGATCTGGAAAGTAAGAAGCGTTCGTAGGTGCGGGTGTATGGGGATGGACAATAACCGACAAAATTGCAAAGACCTCGGAACGTTGGCAAGTTTTTTTCACGGAGCGGACATCTCGCAACAGAATGGTATACAACGTTTGCATTCGAAAAAGTTTTTCGAGCTGTTCAGCAGAGGAGACCAAAGACAGGGCTAAGAGGGTTCTTGCTGCACCACGATAACGCGTCTTCGCACACCTCCCTAAGAACAAGGACGTTGATTCAAGAATCTGGTGACGAAACCCTGACTCATCCACCTCACAGTCCTGACTTAGCTCTCTTAGCTTAGCTTAGTGATTTTTTTACGTTCCGAAGGAAGTGTAGTCAAGGAAAAAATAAAAGGATTTTTTTTCCAGCCCCGAAGAAGCTGTAGCAGCTTACGAAGCAGCGATTTTTGACCAGTGTCGGGGAAGACTGGCATAAATGTTTTCAGAGTTGGTTTAAGCGAATGGAAATGTGGATAGAGCATGATGGAGAGTATTTATTTATTTAAACGGGTCTTAACGTGAATGTTTACCTTATTATTACCAGTCAGCCCGTGACCATGGTTGGTGCAACCCAACGGAAACGTCGAGTAAAATAAATAAGGTAAACATTGCCGTTAAGACCCGTTTCAATAGATAAATATGTGTGAAAAACGCGAAAATCTCAAATGTTATATGATGTTCCTCATCTATTATGAAAATTAGAAAAAACTATTATGATGCTATTCAATAAAATGCATAGAATCTATGCATGATGGGTCCGTGAAAAACTAAAGCTGAACATAGAAATTTAGGTAGCGCTTTTCGTAAGGTAGGTATTATAAAATATACCTACAACTAATAATAACGACACTTCAACCAATCCCTTTGTCATTCTCGTGGAAAAGTCCTATATTAATAAGGCTGATATCGAATGGCAGCATTTCAGATGGTCGTATTTAACAAAATCGTCCAAAAGTTAATTTGGACTTTGCTTTTAATTTGTAATTGAGAAATAAAAGTTTAAAAAAAATGAGGATAATTTTAGTAACATAATCTAGCTGCATTAAAAAAATTACTTTCAAATTGCGTATGATTTTTGATGGCTGCATTCGTCATATTTTCGTTTTCTACACGAATAGACTCACTATTCTAAAGTATGTAAGCATATCTCCATACAAACAACTAACAGCTGCAACAACTACAAAACAATATGATGTGAACGTGACAGCATCGAGCATAGCATTTTGTTCAATCTTCGTCTTTATGCCGACGCAACAAGACCTGCTACTGTAACGTTTCATGTGCTGCCGGCTACATCACTGGCTCCCTGTTATTGCTACAGAGATAATGGTATAAAAATAGTCTGCTCGTCAATGGGGGCTCTGTGGCGCTGACGCAACCCCCACTCCCCAGCTACAAGTCATGAATGGAGCAATTTTTATATTCAAAGAAAAACCCGACAAGTGCGTCCGGAGTTATTCCAAAATCAATTTTTCATAAAATGAGTTCAATTTAGCCTAGTTGGTAGTGAACCTACTGTGAAAAAGGTCCCAGATTCGATTCTCGGTCCGACATTTAATTTGTTGGGATCCTGGTGGTGTATTCGTCTTTGTATGTGGTGTTATTTATTTATAACATTTTATACAGAATTTATATTAATTTATAACATGTTTGTATGTTCTGAAATGCTTTTACACATCATAATCGACATGAAATTTTGCATGGACAATTCAATCATATATGTATTTTAAAAACTGCCCAGGTTTCAACTGACGACGATTCACGTTGACGGTGAACTACTGACAACTATTGACGCTGTCCCAATGGGGACAATGGTAACGATTTTGTCTACAATTTCCGTTTTCGCCACCAGTGGGGACGGTCGGTGAGGGCAACGGTACCAAACCATTTCACCCAAAAATCTGGAGTATACTACAAGCTCTTTTCCCCGGGTTTGACGATTTTATAAATGACAGCCTTACATTTCAACCCAATTCGAGAATAACTTAGTTAATGGAGACTACAATGCATTGTCATCTAAATTCAACACTGCGGTTAGGTCCTGATAAGTACTATAAAAAATACTAGCTTTATAACTGGCATCTGACGTAATTGCTGTTTTGTTGTAACTAGTACTACTGTTTACTAATGATGTGGTCAGAAACAGAATGCAACTATGTAGTATTATTTATTTGGTGGCATTATCTTGTGTTAAATGTTATTTTAAGAATAATATAGATTTACGGTAACTAGCTAGGATTTCCCTTGCAATTCGGCCGTTGACTGTTCCGAGAATTGATATTGGTTTGTTCGATTAAGTTAAAAATTAACTCATAAAAAGCATTTTCCTCAGAAACATAAATAGGTATCAACTTGAAAATATTTCAGGTAAGTGTGTGGGGGTGGGGGATTAATCCTAATAACTACTCAAATATATAATACATAAGTATACATGTATACATATAGCAAAATAGTAAAGCCGTGTCCGTCTGTACATAAGATATTTTTCGAAAAATGTGATTGCAGTATAAAGTACGAATGATATACAGCCCAAAACGATATTTATTGGAATTTTTGTCTTTATAAACGCGTATCACGCAAAATCTATAGCGTTCCCATGGGAATCACTCTAAAGTACACGCAAACGAAGTCGTGGGCACCACTAGTTGTACAATATACACTAGTGTACATATATACAATATTCTTACTTACGTTGTACGGGCCGCGTATTATATTACCAACACATGTATTACAAAATAACTTATTAACTTCACTTAACATCATACGATATAGTAAATTACATTTTAATGGCAGGTCGAAGGTCTCGCCCATTTCATAAAGTCATCAAATAATTATTTTCCATCATTATTTTTGTCCTGTATTCTTTGAATTTTACAAATAGTATTCAGTAACACAGAACTGATATTTATAGCTCAATTATTATATTCCAAGGTTCTTAGTCACAATTACTTCAAATTGTATATTAACGAGTAGTTATTTCGAATTATATGAACTTGCGTATGATTGTAAATGGTGGAAGTTTCAAAGGCTTAGGAATTTTCATATTCAGTATGTGAACCGAAGATCCAATACTTGAGCCTCCACTGATTACACATTTAATCAGTGGCAATGATCAGTGGCACAGACATTGATTACACAGAATAATACTATAATAATAATAATAATTAGCGATTTACTATATTATTTTTACATTTCTATTTACTAAATTATCTTCCTACTAGCAGTGCCAGCAACTTAATTCACATGAATTTTTTAGTGTATCCCGTGGCAACTCTGTAACATATGGGGATAAAATTTACCCTAAATGTTAACCAGGCCCATAAGCTATAACTATGCTAACTTTAATTAAATTCCGTACAACGGTAATTCCGTTCAGACAGACAGACAAAAATTCTACAAATCTACAAAAATCTGTTTTGAGTTTTTTAGCCTTCCTAGAGTAGGTACACTGCAATAATTTTTTCAAAGCAAATTTTATGTACAGCCACCGCTCTGTTATGATTTTATTATATGTATAGATATAGATGGTTTCAGGTTCAGTGGAATATCCTGTATTATGCTGGATAGTGAAAATATGGCCAAATGGGCCATATAGTGGATAATGTAAATCATAGCTGCAAGCCCTTTCATCTTTCACTACTGAACATGGATATCCTCAAGCACATTGGTCTGGTGCATGAAGGATTTATGGCTATTCTAAAACTGGCTGACATCACACGGTTATATATCCACTGCATCTTAAATCTCAAACTTTTAGATCCACCCACATATTTGTGACCACATTTCAATTTAGTTGCTCTAAAATAATATTGTCTCGATAACCAATAGAGTTCTGTCAACAGCTACTGTCTCCTCCATAACACAATATTTTAAATAGATGTAAAACATAAAGCTAAATTGAACCATTATTATCTCTAATCCCTACAAGCACTTGCTATGAAATAGAGTGGTCAACTCATGGAATAATCTACTGCAAGAGACAGCTAAAGCGGAAGTGAATGAATTCTAAAACTGTTTAGACAGAAAATGACAGCACACATTTATCATTTTCTATGTGTACTGATAAAGGTGAGAGCTGTTAGATTAATATATAAGTAATAATAATAGTTTTAGTTAAATGTATAACAGAAATAGATACATGGTATAAAAACAACAAAAACAATGTGTCATCCTTTAGATAAGTGTTAACCAGTTTTATCACAAAAAATAACTATTTTTTATCAGCACACTAAAAACAGGAAATATAACACAGATGGAGTTATCAAAACATATTGTAATACATATTTAGAAATAGATATGGCAGACATGATAACTGTAGTTGCAGGAAGATTAAATGTTGAAATAGGAAGAGGATGTGCAACATGAAATGTATAAACTTAAATTAACATAAATTTAACTTTGAGTAGAACAGAATGTTATATTTAAGGAACAGCTTCGTTATTTTGGTTATACCCTGGAGGTTTTTGTAGTATCTATCTATATAGATTAAAAAATATTTTATAAAAATCTGATCATGGTTAATAAATAAAACAACTATTATAATTAATTAATTAATGTTGATGTTAGTCTTATATAAATATCCTACTACAGGGCACAGGCCTCCCCTAGTAAAGTTTGATAGTGGAAATAGCTACAATTACCTTACCTACAATGCAAATTCATTCACAACAAAAATTATTGTACTGCCCTCCACCTCCATCGGGGCATGGCATTGAAAATAATATAATATAATTTATCCATCTATTACTATTCACACCACCCAATTTTTAATACTATTTTGCAGATTTTGAACTTGTTTGTCTTTCTCCTGCCTAAAGTAGTTTTTTGCTACCTAGGCTCAGTGATAGCTTGCCACCCATTTTTATGCTGTAGATCAAGAATAGTGTAAGTTTGAGCATGCACTTAGGTGTTTTGAGCTATGATCTACCATGCACACCCAATGTGATGACTAGTGAATGAAACATTGTGAAGAAACCCACATGTTCCAGAAAAAAAAACTGGAACATGTGTACCAATTGGCACTGGGTCTACATAGGCCCAATGCAGTCACTAGGGGGTTTGGGTAGGCCCAAAATTCCCAAGTGATTTACTAGGGCAAGCTGTAGTGCCTTGCAGAGGGATATTAAAACGGTTGACATCATTAATGAAGATTTTAATAATTGACTTGTTGTAAGAGGTATTTAATATTCAAGGAAAAAACAACTATTCAAATTGGTTTAGATACTTTAATTTCGTGACTGCAATTTACAGGGCGTATGGAAGCAGCTGGTCACAGAGAATCTAACACGATAAATTCTGAGAAACAAGTAACATTGGAATGCAGTTACACAATACACATTTAATTAACATTGATTTGCATTGGCGCAAACGTCGTATTAAATAGTTAACATTCACAGAATCTAACAAAAAGAATGTTTGTAAACAAGCCGGCGGATTTTAGGCTTGTAACTACTCACCAGAACTTTGATGAATCGGCTCTCCAACTCATCTCGATCCGGCATCGGAGGTTTCGTACGGTTTCTTGTGGACGCCTGCCGTACATGGTGGCTTTTGGTCGACGCGACTGGCCCATCCAACATTGTTGGCTCCCTTGATGTGATCAAACCCATTTTACGAAAAACACTTCGCGTTGAACACCATACACATAATTCTAAATCATTTTTATCACAGACAACAGCACAAAAATAAACACATTGATTTTAAATCAGCAGGTCACATTTCACAGTTCGCGACAAGGCGCCCGAAACTTTTTATTGTATTCATTCATCGAACTCAATTTCCAAGTGACAAAAGTGAGCGAACGACTGCAAAAAGTCAACCAACAAGCAAGCGTGTAACATACGAGCGAACGTACAATACAATTTTTTTTGAGAAAACCATTGAATTGAAGTTAGCCACCAAAGTGACAACTGTTGACCAATGAGATTTTTTTTAATATAATTTATTTGGACACTGGTATAGTCATTGGTCCACGTACAGCAAATAAATAACAAAGAATTGTTTTTATCAAGTCATTATCCAGATTCCAGTCCCGTCGAAAATAGTCAGGAAGTGAGTAAAGCGATAGTAGGTTTACTGAGGACAGAAGAAAAAAAAAAAGAGGACCCTTGGAATCACATGAAAAACGTAGCTCCACGCTTTTACTTGACTATCACAAACATCACGCACAAAAAATACTTTGAAGTTTAATCAACTAGTCTAAAGTATCTTGTGGTCACAAGATGCACAAACACAATTTTTATAATAAATCAAACAAAAACTCAACTTCACTTCTTGAGTTGCCGCCAAAATGTCCACTTATATGATATGAATTTATTTTATATGAATTTATTATCAGTGTTACAAACAATAGGGCTGCGTTCGAAACGTATAACATTTTTAATTTGACAATTTTATTAATTCTGTCTTTTTCTGTCTGTCGTGCTTTCTATCTATTACAAAAGTTAGCTAGAGTAAATAATGCTGCTATGTTTATTGTTATAGTGATGCGTTTAGTTCAGTTCATTTGTGAATCAGCTCCCTCACACAGTCAAAAAGAAAAGTTTAAAAATTTATTGACGATTAATCTGCTAAATAATTAATTATTAATAGAAAATAATTCATTAGGTATAAATAGTTATTAAATATACAAATTATTATTATTGTAAATTATTTAAAGATAACGAAATTAGATGAAAAAACAATGATGTATAATATAATTCCTTTGTATAAAAACACATACGTTAAAACGCAACGTGTCGAGCACTATACATATCGACCAATAACTTTTTAATACTAACTAGTAACTAGTCAAACAAAGATCGCTTTAAGGTGTGAGTGTGACTGTCACTCGATGTTGAATGACTTGGTACGCAAAAGCGTGCGTCAATTTTTGTATGGGTGAGTGAAAAATAGTGTTGTGTTGTTTTTATAATAACGAGTAATTTCGATATAGTCGCATTAATTATTCGAGACAATGATATTGACATTGAGAACTGTCAATTAAATGTTATCCCCATACAAATTTCACTCTGTTTCACAGTTCTATATGTCATATCCCTGACTAAAATAAATAATCCGACTTTAGTTACAAAATCACAACCTAAAACCCATAGTTCTAAACACTTCTTTTACGAAATCTTCGGTTCTGTACTATACTTAACTACAATAATATATCGACGGTGGAGAGGAGAAATGTAATAAACGGCACACATTTTACTTTCAAAATTAAACCTTAATTACTGTTCATTTTGGTTTACGTTTTAAAGTAAGTTATATGTCGCTTATGCCATTTCTCCTTTCTATCATCAATATGTACCTATATATAACTATTGTCTTGGGATAAGAAAGCGTGTGTACCTACCTACTCATTGTCAACATCCTGGAAACTAATCATAATATGTATGTATGTGAAACAAGATGCTGATTTCGAATCCATTTGTCCTGAAAAGCCATCTGAAATATTATGATTATGACTGACACCTTCAAACAAGCTTTAGTCTCGTGGGTACGAGGTACTAGCGTTTAATTCTATATTACCCAGAATGTGAAAAGTATGAAAGTTTTATAATATAAAACATTCTTTTACATTTGTGAATGAAATGAAATAAATAATAAACGAAAGAAAAATCAACTTTTATTCTAAATTTTCAAACATAAATTATTGATAAATGAGTACAATCGCTTGAAAAATTTATTAATCAAGATTACAAACATAATAGCTTCTATATAAATAAACTAATCCGTCATTCAGATTTTGTCACGTAAAAGATAGCTTTGATGTAGGTATTGTTGTCGCATAAACATTATTGCCCGCGAAACAACACTATTTTGTTAAAATAATTCCGTAATGATTCTTTTGATATAGTATTTTTTAAAGTAACCTGATGGTTCAATCTTAAATCTAAATACGTTTCCGCAATTAATTTCATACCTAAATATATATGACTGCGGGATTTTGTTCTAATGCCGGCTGTACACACTCGGCGAGAGCCTCTCGCCAAGAGTCTCGGGCGAGAGCACACCACCTACACACTAGTTGTATCAGTTGAACTTGATTCAGACCCTTTGACTTGTACACAAAATACCGACACGCCACCGAGAGGTGGCGAGGCGAGATGAGACCACCATGTACACACTCGCTCTCGGCCTGTCTTGGGGTGCCTCGCTGAGAGTGTACAGCCGCCATTAGATGTGATATTTTAAATTTATAAATATTGTTTCAGTTGAAATCTCTCTCAAAACATAAATGACAATCTGTGTGAAATAGCGATCATTTAGATTAAAATTCTTAAAAAATCTTCTGAATTTTTTTTCACAATTCAAACACGTCTTGTGAAGGGTACATCAAAAACCTTTCGCTCTCAGTAGAAAAGTCTTTCCCACATATTAATGAATCAATAGAGCGTGGCCCATGAAGCGGCTCTATGCAAATCTCACAATGGTTTTGGATTTTCTTAACCACAAATCCGGAAATATATTCTAAAAACAATAGATCATACATAACTCTTAACTCTCATAAATTATACTCTTTTTGTGGTTCATCTTCAATTAGATTGACGAAATTGTATTCTTTTGTAATTTTATTGTACATTATTGACGTATCTATCTGTTCAGTTTTTGACATATTACTATAGTAAAAAGAGAAGAGTATTGACGAGATCATCACTAATTCTTCCCTCATCGCATCAGTAATTATTTATCGAACTCTTTTTTATGTCTATTACTAAATATACAACGGGGATTTTTTTTTATTAAAACCTACAATTAATAAAAAAATAATACAACTCTACTCATATGTATTTGCAAATCGATGTTCCAAACCATTTGCTTGATTTTTTTATATGTATTTTTTATGTGTGTATTTCATATATGTATATTTTTTATATGTTTGATTATGTAGGGGGAAAGTGCACGCTACATTGCCACAAATGCTGGGCGCAGTCGACTGGCCACGTTACCCCTCTCTCACAGAAAACTACCTTGAAATGTACTGCATTTCCTACTTTATCGTATTTCCCCAATGTACGTACGTGTTTTGGTAGTGAGTGAGATATGCCAGAGCCCATTCCCATCCCATCCTATACCTCACCATTTTCCCAATCCAATCCGTAATCTGCAAAGATAGGCAGCGCATCCGGAGACATGCCAACGTTTGTCATTCTGGACTGATGTTGGCATGTATCGCGGATGTCTATGGACGACAGTATCTACTTACCATCAGGTGGACGGTATGCTAGTTGTGTTCTTGTTCATTGTGGTTCACAGGGCCGTGGTAAAGAAGCCGAGACTTCTATGAAAAAGATAAAAAGTAGACGACATCTATAAAAAAGTAATAGTTAGAAAATAGTGGTTTTCCACCAAAAATTTTCGCTAGAAACTTTTCGTTTTGTCTCTGCTAGTATCCAGAGACATCTATGAACAAATAGGAAAACTTATTTAATTGGCCTGTGTTAACGTGCAACGAAGCTTTTATCTACAAATTATTGGGCTTTATGTGTTCTTCCTAACTCACAAGCGTCAGCCTTCGCATATCCGTTTAGCACATGTAATATTTTCGAGTTTCTGAAGACTAAAATGCACCCAGTAGAGCCATCTGTTGGTGAAAACTCTCATGAGATGAATTAAATAAAAAATATTTTATTTGGATTATTATATACTAAACTGTCTTCGAACATAATATATAAGCAACTTCGCAGCATCATTCAGTCATACGACTAAAAAAACATTCAAATATGGACTTAGTATTGTATTGTGACATTGACTTCAAACCGTTCAAAAATAAAAAAAAACAGAAGTTTGGAAATTATCCAGAACAAATACAAAGGTGAAAGCAAAGCAAAATCGCTGGCTTGAACTTGTTTGAATTACGAATACTATCCAAGGAATTTATTGACAATAAGGAAACTTATTTAATAAGTTTGTGTTTAACTGCAAGTTATTGGGCATTTTGTGCTCTTGCTAACACTCAAAGGAGCGAGCCTTTCCAATTAAATACCGACGTATATTATGCTTTTATTGAGTCTGATTTACTAAGATGCACCTAGCAGAGCCATCTATTAAGGAGTAGTGTCATTAATAAAAAAAATTAAATAAAAGTTATTTATTTCGAATTATTAATACTAAACTGAGATCAATCTTAATATAAGGGGAAAAGCGGCGTAATCGGTAATCCAAAAAAAAATTAAAATAAGTACTTAAAATAGAAATTAGTATTATTTAGAATTTTGTTTTCTTTTTTCTGTACTGCTCAACTTTCTAATGTCGTAGCGATATACCACATACTCCAAATTTTAATTCTCTTTCGGATAATAAGCTTTACAACAGAGAAAATCCCCTTTGTTTACCGTAGCACTACTCCTTAGCACTACCGGGATAAAATAGAATTTCCCGTGACACTACTTCGATACCATAGGAAATTTTGTGTGGCACTAATTCATTACCCTTAATAGATTTTTC
Source organism: Sesia apiformis (assembly GCA_914767545.1). Taxonomy (NCBI): domain Eukaryota; kingdom Metazoa; phylum Arthropoda; class Insecta; order Lepidoptera; family Sesiidae; genus Sesia; species Sesia apiformis. The sequence continues at coordinate 16,228,379 of OU611960.1, read as the reverse complement.
ACAGAGACAATAAATATTTTAATGACTTTTTTCAGCATACCTTACTCTTGATATAATGCAATTAAGGATAAGTTATCGGCATTGTTATTAGATTGGATACTGAGCTGCACGACAGTGACAACCTCGTTAAAATACATCTAGTAGTTTCTGAGTAATTCTAATTAAGTATTTTTTTTATTTTTCTCTATAACTCAAGTTGTGTCATATGAAGATAACACATACACCAGTTTTCCTTCTGGATACTTAGCTATACATACGAAAACCCGATCAAAATCTGTTCCGTAGTTTTTACGTGATGCTCAAACAGACGTACGGACTATACAGACAAACATTCTAAAAAATACTGTTTTGGGTTCTATTTTTAAATTAAGTCCATGTACAGATTTACCATTACCATTTTATTATATACCATACATATATATATAGAAGATGTTTTTGTTTCCCTTACCCGTGGTACTATCGGTTGTACTACTGGTAGTTACCGTTCAGCCTATCTCTCTCCACTGTTGGATATAGGCCTCTCCCAAGGCTCGCCACCACACAGGATCCTCGGCTCTTCTCATCCAACCACCACCGGCGAAATTCTCAAGTGGTCGTTCCCTCTGGCGGGAGGGCGTCCCACACTGATCTTCGCGGCCTCCACTCGAGGACTCGTTTACTCCATCGGTTATCGGCCTGCCGGCAAATATGACCTGCTCGTTGCCACTTCAACATGCTGATCCTAAGAATTATGTCGGTGACTTTGGTTCTTTGGCGAATGTCTTCATTCGGATCTTATCCTGCGATTAAACTCTCGAGTGCAGCCCTCTACATAGCTAGCTGATTGACCTTGGACTACATTCCGTCATGAGGTCATGACAGATCGCGATTCATGATCGGCCTCCTGACCGGCCACGGCCACGGGCTCTTCAAGTGGGCAGATGGGAGTGGAAATATTTTTCTTGCCCAACGGCCCCCTGCCATTACCAGGTGGACCGATGGAACAAAAGTGTTCCCATCTTCCCCCCTATTAAATTATGACTATTACTTTACCAATGATATCCAGCAAAACTAAATCTAATAATGAATAGGGCGATCATGGGAACATTTTTGTTTCATCGGCCCATTGTAGTAGCTAAACACAGTTAGGAAGGTAAAATGATATAAAATGAAATTCTTCCATTTTCATATACATTATAATTTTATTGGTTTATGTAGGTACAAAATTACAGCGGCAACGAGAACAATGCTATTCCCCGCATCCCATTAAAATCATATACAATACACCAATTAGTGTTAGCACCATTTTTTTTTTATTTTTCATGTTTTTCTACAAACGTAATATTACCTTAAATTCCTACGAATGCATTGTAGTTAAAAGTTTATGGTCTTTTTATATTTTTTCCATATTATGTTATATCGTAACTAACATTGAAATATTTTAGCTAGATATATAACAAAAATAGGATAATATAATGATCACACAGTATACTACAACTAGTTATTAACTTATAACAATAACTGACGAGCTGTTTCAACTTTTAAACTAAGAAGACATTAATAGATTCTTCACAGTTTAAAGCAAGAAACACAAAATTCTCATACGTAGATACTTGTTGCATATTGATGATTGATAATTCATGATGATCAGTCATGTACCTACCCTTGCGCTTTGCTCATGCACCACTACGTTGTATTTTAGTACGTATAAGAATTTAACATACAAGGAAATTTGGTCCAGCTTCAACAAAATTGAGTGATAAAATTTGTTAAAAACATTTATTATGAAATCTCCACATCAGTACAGTCTTTGGTTAGAACAGAAAAGATAACAGAATCTACGTAACTTAAATTTAAAATAATATCACAAGCATAATATAAACAATGAAAAAATAATTCACTTCAAGAGCTTCAGTCAAATTTTTCAGCACAAATATGTGTAAAAGTTTTGTAGCGATAATACATATTTTATTAACGATATAACAAAGTCATAATATATTCCAGACTACACTAATTTAACATTTATGTTAATTTCAATTTAAAGTGCATCTAGTTTGAAACGCAAGCAAAATATTTTGACAATAACTCAGGGCAAACTTATACAGTAAACAAAAATTATGACTTAACCGACCACAATGGCAAATAAGAGTTAGACAAAACCTGACAAAGATTACAATGCACGAAGTACTATGCGAAGATCGTACAGTAATGTACATCGGTAATTTGTCCAAACTACTTATATTACACGTACGTTTTTAATACTTTAAAGGCATACCTCCATATTCCACCTTAAGCTAAGTAAACACCTTATTTTTAATTTTACATTTACATTCTCACGCTTTTTAATGTTTTCGTTGAATTTCAGATGAAAACGGTGAGAATATTCATGAATTGAAAGGCAAAAAATAAGCTTATGGCAGTTAGCCTAAGTTACTCATAAAGGACAATAAGTTATGACGACCTTCTGTATATTAAACTAATGCAAAGGTCATGTACCCAAATTAATACCAAACTAACTCAAACATTCTATTAGAAATGCTTGTAACCTTTGTATGCTACAGTTTAACCTATAAACACCCACCCCTCCTCAAAAATTAATATTTAGGTAATAAAATTTGATAGAATACCATAATTAACTTAGGAGCTATGCATATAACTCTGTAACACATGCATTATCTCCGCTCTGAATATTAAACGAGGGTATCATCAGCTGCCTCTTTTTTATACAATTAACTATTTTTCGAAATTTCGTAAAAAATAATTAATAAATACACGTCAGTGATGAAATATTGAACTCGAAAATGTATTAAAACATTTATTAATGTGTTCTTTAATAATAAATTTAAACAGCTATGGTAATTTTTTTCTACATAGATGATATGATCATAATCGAGTATCTACTTACTTGTGAGTCGTGTGTTTTATTCTCCGCTCTAAATATTACACGTGGATATAATCAGCTGTCTCTTTTTACACATTGAACTATGTATTTTGTATCGAATGTCTTGAGAATTTAACCAATTACTTCACGCTAATATTGAGCTGGGAAATGTACCAAGACATTTATTATTAATAATAAGTCTTGTCTTGTTTGTCTATTCAGATGATATGATCATAGGTAAGTGTTACTTACTTGTGGGTAGTATTTTCTATTTTGAGGAGGGGTAGTAGTATAATACGGCACAGCCAGGGAGTTGCCAGCGCGAGGCGTGGAGTTCGATGAGTTGGAGCAGAGTTCGTCGGATAGAGGGCGCGGCTGCGGTATTGAGGAAGGCGTCGCGGACGGCTGAGAGCAGCCGCTCTAATTCGCCTGGCAGTTGCGATTCGAGGTCCCGACCGATGTATGTAAGCACAAAAAAGAGGTTTTCCGTCTGGAAATAAAAGAAATAAAAGCTGGAAAATAACTTTTAAAGATGTTACGTATTGTGGTTCTCGCAACACCTGCCCTAGTTTGTGGCCCTGCGCCATCGTATGGAGTATTAGCGATCCGTCCTGGCTTCGCTCAGCTGGTATATTAATAGACGCAGGGCACCTACCTTTTTTTTTGAAAAATCACTATCCTAATGAACCAAAACCAAGTGCATTTGCAATACTTTGACTTCCTAAAAGTGAAAGCACTTTCAGAATTGAAATTGACTTGAATTGAATACAGAATTTTCAGAATGAGAGCTATTCAGCATTAAAAAAAATAAAGAACGGGCAGCACCTGCCCCAGCAACACCAGAGGTACTCACATTACCTACTGGCGGAGGGCACGAGCTGCCGGATAGTCCTCCCAACACTTTCAAATTAATGAGCGTGAGCACGAAGTCTCTCTTTAAAATATTAATATAAATAAATAAACACACCTAATCATTACCCATGCAGAGCATGAGTACCTATCTCTATCTATGAGCATTCTACGTAGAGGACATTTTGCGTAGCGAACAGGTTGCGTAAGGGACTTTTTGCGCAAAGGACTTAGGGAGTATTCTGCGTAGACGACATTTCGCGTAGGGGACAGTTTGTGTAAAGGACTTTTTGTGAAGAGATCGTTATGCGTCTAAACCAAATAAAATACAACAATATTCACTAGAGATACTTAAAATACTAACACGAGGACGCGGGCTGTCTGATAGTGCCTGCCTCAGTTATAGTCCTGAAACGATGTTTAAAAACACCAGAGGTACTCACATCACTGGCGGAGGGTATAGGCTGCCGGATGCAGTCCTCACAACACTTGCAGATGAGCGTGAGCAACACTTGGCCGGGCTGAGCACTGGCACCACGCCGCTGTATGGCGCGCCGTCGCAACTGGCAGTACATCTCCAGTAAGAACGAAAGGAACGCCATCAGTCGCGGCCTGCCACCAGCTACTACTGCGCCTAGGAACTGTAAAAGTAACATTTCCCTATTGAAACATCGAAAGCATACCACTAAACGAATACCACTGCCTCCATTAGAATCATTATTTAAGGTCAATTTTAGTAATCTTGATATTTCTGAAAATGCACGAAAATTAAAAAAAACATGGTAAATGATGCATTTTTAATTAAAGTCATTCATTATATTATTTAAAGTCATTAACTCATTAGTCATCATTATATTGGATAAATAATCGAAGAGTAATGTATTAAATGTCATTGTACTGGATAATAGCAACAATACTAATACGTAACAGAGTCATGTTTATTTGCAGTGCCGGCTTTAGGGAGCGCAAGGAAGGACGCAATCAAATATCTCGCACAGGGCGGCGAAACCACCAAGACCGACCCAATTTATTTGTAGCTATTTAGTAATATTGTATTGTCGTAAATAAAATAAAACAAAGCAATCAATCTCAGAAATAACCAGAGCCTCTTATTACGATAGCGATAGAATTTCAAATCCCTTTATCGCTATCATACTCGTACTAAATGCGTTAACTAGAATCGAGCTCCGACAACTGGTTCATCTGGTGTCGTGTCTATTTCAAGTGAGTTACTTATATGTACATTTAGTGCTTATTTAAAGCTACCCCGTGTAAGTCTAGTGGCGTCGAAAAGTTTTTTTCCTCCTTAAAACGTTAGGTCTCAAAGTAAACTTTAGTTCAGGCCTCATGAGCCTTTAATCCGCCCCTCGCGCAACGAAGACTTTCAGGCGACTCCGTACACTTCGAGCTATTCGTTTCGGATCGCCCCAACCAGGCGAGACCGTATGTCTCACACATAAAACTAAAGCCACTAAGCCGACTAACACCTAAAACTGCGTCGTGTGAGTAACGATGCATATTTTCTCGGGTCGTGGTATCACTGCTGGCGCTCGGGTTCATAAGGTCCAATGGTACAGTGGACATTCTGACACATTGGACCTTATCAACTCGAGCCATTGCTGGCAGGTGTTGAGCAGCGACTGGAGGAAAATACACGGTAGACAAAATAGATAGAAATTGGCCATAAATGCGAGTCATGCGATGATCGCTGTAGGGTTTTATTTCTACATTGAGATGTTAAATGTTATGTTTGTTAAGATCCTAGGGATAGTGTATCCCCAGGATCCAGTGTTATGTTGAGGAGCGGAGTGCTAAGTAAAACCACCCATGTTTGTAGTTTGACACTGGTTTATTTTCGATATATGTAAGTAAAACTTGCACGCGTATGCGAAACCCGGTGACCAACTTAAGGCTTAGTACATGTTCTTCATACAGCTATGAACACATGTACGGTTTACCCGTACACATATCTTCTCACAGTCGTGGCACCACTCACAGGTGTAGAGGAAGATTCTTTTGTAAGTATCAGACTCTGTATCACTGGGTCGTTTGAGAGTAGCGAGAGTAGGGTTTGAAATCTGGTCAGAAATCTTTCCCTTATGTAACGTCTTGTCAAGCAAGTCCCACGGTTGATATCGGTAGATGCTCGACTATTCCATCACTATAGGAGTGCAGGCAAAATGGGCGCAGTGGGAGTGTTGACGACGCGCGCGCCGTTAACAAGGACGCACGCGAATCAATTATTAATGTGTAACTGTTTGTTTAAAATTATGAATTGTAATAATTACAATCATTATAGTTGTCGTTTTCTTCCTATTGACTATTTTTATATGACTTAATAATTATTTTTCAGTTTTTAATTTAAAAATTATAAAATAAGTATTTTAATTTAATTTACCTAATATTTATTAAATTATAAAATGTATAAAATGTAAAATTTCTATTCTTTCTCTTACATCATAGGTATTCATATCTCAATGGATTAAATTATGAACGTAGAAATCATGCAGCTGGCTCTCAGACTACAAAATCAATTTGTGTGATGATGCATACCTTCTGGCGGCCGTGACACCACTGACAGGTGTTAAGCATCGATACGAGGAAAGAAGAGTGTAGAGAAACGCACAATGTAGATAGAAACTGGTCCAAAATGCGAGTCGTGTGGTGGTTACCTTCTCGCGGTCGTGGTACCACTGTTGGCAGGTGTTGAGCAGCGATTCGAGGAAGGTCTCGGTCTGCTCGCGCTCGACGACGGCGATACAGCGGCGCGCTGCCGGCAGCGCGTACCGCGGCGACTCCACCGCGCGCGACACCAGGTGCCCCACCGCGTCCATCAGCGTGCGCGCGCACACGGCGTTCGGGTCTGTAACCACCGTCACATGAACGTCACACTACATGCTAACATATATTCGGCGGTCAGTGGTCACTTCTGGGAGACCACTTTATGCTAAATAAATTTAATTATTAATTGAAACTTTCATTTTTATAAACTTATGTTTTCATTTGTGATTAGTCGTTACACACTGTACAAGCAGTGGACATATTAAGAAGTAGTCAAAACCAGAAATGGTCTGCTCCAGAAGTGGTCTCTACAAGGAAGTGGTCAAATCCAGAAGTGGTCATTAACCGCCGAATCAGCTACCATTATTACGTTACATGCCTCCCTACTGCTCAATTACGGATCTCCCAAAGCTCCATACACCATTTAACGCTTTTCTCATTCATCCACTATCGGCGACCTTATTAAAGTCATCAGTGGGTACTTAGGTACTACTTACGCCCGGAGAATGCCCAAGTGTCGTGGGCGTTCCCCAGGCAATGCTAATGCAGTGTGGGCTAATGCTTACTACAATTTCTAATTGCTAATTCTTTTAGTTATGGAAGTCATGTCTATATTCATTAAAAATATGCGAATTTGTAAGCCATGTTCATAATAACCGTTGTTTACAATTATAGTGAACTTTAAGATAATTGGGCCTGAATTGTAAGTTTTTTTTGGGTTTTTAGAGAAAATGCAGCTTTTACAAGGAATCCGTATAATAGCCAATAACAATGACAGAAGAAAATTCATCTATATTTAACTTATTAAAACAAAATATATAAAAAATAACACTGATTCGAAAAGGGTAAAAGTATAATGGCTAACACCATTTTCCATCACAATTATAGAAACAGCCAACGAGTATTGTATAACTTGCAACTACAGACAGTTGCACAAGAACTGTTATTGCATGTTATTAAGGTTGACAGGTAGAGAATGCCACAAGATAATAAGTCCGCCTTTAATGTAAATAAAGTTTAAATAAATAATTATTGTTATCAAGATAGCAGCTAATAGGGCCTTCAGAAGACTGAAAAAATGACGATGAAGGGCGCCATTCGGAACGCATGATTTCATTATTTTCCCGTATAAGCGTAACCAGCTCTTCAACCAGCGTAACCAGTCCACTGCTGGAAATGGGGCCTCCTCACGCGCAGTGTTCAGTGCATGAGGAATGTATGCCGTTAAAACGTCACGCTGGCAGCTGGCAGCGGGTTGGTGAGTCCACTCTTTTAGAGGTGGTGTAGTTACCCAGCGATTGTGTTACCGGCTTTGTTATCCGTCAGTCTCCTTTTACGACACCCACAGGAACAGATGGGCCGGTGCTATTCTAAAGCCCACCGACAACACACAGAGTCGATATCCAGATGTTTTAGAGAAAAAGTATTGTATTTTTACAAAAACTGGTAGTTTCACTAACTCTTCAAAATAGTGGTGGGTAATCAAGACTTCTCGGAGTGTTTCAGCTCACTTAATCCTGTTCCGCTTGCGGATCCGACTCCTCTTAGTTACTCCTTAACTCTTTTGATTCACCTACTTATTTACCTTCCGAGAACGTTTCATTCCCTTTCCATAAGGGCCCATCCATAAATTACGTCACACGACTTTCATAATTTTTGGAGCCCCTCCCCCGTCCTTGTCACAGGTGGTCACATTTGTGACGTCACATATTTTGCAATTATAAATTTAGAAATTATTAAATTAGAACAACCTTATAATAATATTGATAAAATTGGTAATATTTTAAAGGTTTTCGTTAGAGTTGAAGTATAGTTTTAATACTTTAGATTTATACATGTGACGTCACGAAGCTTATGACTCGTGCCCCCCCCCCCCCTCCCTGTTCCCACGATGTCACACTTTGTTGACCCCCTCCCTCCCCCTTAACGTGTGACGTAATTTATGGATGACCCCAAATGGTTGTTGCATAAGCAAAAAAAATGTCATGCCATTGTTCCATCTCCCTTTTGCTTGGGCCTACGACAAGTGCCGATGCGCGAGCACACGGCGCCGGAGTCATAGTAACTAACAATTCCGTGGAACCATTAAGGGTTTCCGCTCCGCTCGGGGTTCCTGCTCTTTTGATTCATTGATTCATTGAACCCATCTCTACTATTAAACGATATATCCAAATTATATAGTCCTTGATTACAAGTTGTAATTTAGTCCGCGATTACAAGACTACCTATCAAATTTCGATAATGTTCCGGGTCACCCTTAGGTCAGATGTAGGGTTTTATTTTCCCAAAATCGATTTATCCGAAATATACTTAAGGCTCATTTACCCAAGGAGTTGTTGTATGTTGTACTCGTATACAACTAACTTTTATACGATTCTCGCCTGCAACTGTTTCACAGGGTGATAAAAACTAGATGGTCACATGACGATAACAGTTGTTTTACTAAGCAAGCATATTCTAAACCGATTTTCTCGCCTGCACGTGACAGAGAAACTCTCCGTGTAAATGAGCCTTTAAAAGATCACTTACCTTCGAGAGCTTTATCGATGCACTCTTGTATTTCTGGCGGGAAGGTGCCGAGGTCCCCTGCATCAGCCGCTAGGCCTAATGCCGCCATGCCACTGGCCAGGGTGTCGGTAGTAGTCAGGGACTTGGACCTCTTCAGCCCTGGAGTGAACGATTGTGGACGAATGCTCTTCCCATTGCCGTTGATGAGGGAAGACGGTGGCGACCTTTTCTTCTCTGGAATCATTGCTTGCGGCTGTAGTTTGAAGTGAACGCGGGGTCCCACCTAAAAACAAAGTTTTACACATTTAATTAATCGAAGTATTGTCCATTATTATCAATGAATTTTTGCCATTTTAATGGAAGTTGATTGATGCCTCTGGTATGGAACTCCCAGGGACGGGAATCGATGAATTCTCTGAAGGCGTTTTTCCTGCTCCATTGGAATTGAATTATTTCCCCTGTAAAAAGTTATACAAATTCCTAACAAAACGCAAATCAGTAGAGGCAAGATCTGGCGAGTACGGTGGGTGCGGAGAGTTTCCAGTCGAAGATCCAGTAACTTTGAGAATGTCTGTCGTGCAGTGTGTCTGCGAGCGTTATCATGGAGAAGCAGTGGACTAGAGCGATTAACGAGACACAGTGGTTTGATAACGAGCTTGTCCATCAGCCGCAGTTCTTCACAATACACATTTGCATTAATTGTTGTGCCAGATCTCGAGAAGCTGTGGTGGATAATACCGGCACCGAACCACCATACAGTGACCATGAGCTTCTTTTGACTCAGTTTACGTTTGGGACATTGTTTGGCTGTGTTTCCTGAGTTCAACCATTGTGTCGAACGTTTACGATTATCATACAGGATCCACTTCCCATTACATTTGACAATACGATGCAGAATCACCTCATTTTTAGGCCAGTTCAGCAAAGTAAGGCAAGCTTCGACGTATATTTGCAGCTGACTTTCATTAAGCTTATACGGTACCCACTTTCCGAGCTTCTTCATTTTCCCGATTCATTTGCGTTAAATGAATCAATATCATTTTGTCACTTACCCCGAAGGCTGCTGCTAACACAGACGTGGTTTGAGATAAATCCGCTTCCACTATTGCTTTCAATTCGTCTTTACCGACTTTAGTTTCCGGTCATCAACGAGGCTTGTTCTTGCGGTCGAAATTTTCAGGACGGAAACAATCAAACCAAAAACGTACCGTGCGTTCGTTTTCGGTGTTTGGTCCGTGCACATCGTTGATATTGCGTGCCGTCTGTGCTGCGTTGGTGCCACGACGGCGGAACTCATATTCGAAAATAACGCAAATTTTTCACTTATCATGGTCGCAAACAACGGTATCTAAGCAAAATGTCGTTTGGCGGAAAAACAAATGAATAATTGATTTTGAAAAAGAAATTCTTAGCTTTAAATTGAAATTAAAACCTAACGCAACCTAAGTTCAAAGTGGCCACTATGAACAAGCGGCAATTTTATAAGCTAGGCCCTAACACTAACATATCAACCAATTTAAAATATGTAAAACCGTTCTAGCGATAAATAAAATTAAGGAACAAATCAAAAGTTAACGTGTAAGGTTTTGTTGTCCTGTCTAAAAAGTTCGTAGCGGTCATTAGCTCATTACTCAGATCGGACGTTTATTCCCACTAGTTCTATGTTGCGAGTTCCACATAGAACTTTTTGTAACCTTCCAAATACGATATTATGTCCCATTATTTCCACGTAATTTTATACAACTTTTGAACCCGTATTTTCTCGTCTTTCAGTTCTTTATCTTTCCTCTATTAGTAGAGTCAATGAAGATTCATAATACTCAAGAACAGATGCAATTGTGGTGATTTTTTTCTTAAATGTTTGTAATCGTTTATCATTTGAAATCAGAAACATTATCCGGGGGTAGGAAATATTAAGAAACTTATTTTTTTTTAATTTATAGGTTTTCTATGTTAAATCTGATTTACGCCGAAAAAATATTATTCGGAGTCGATGATTATAAATATGTTGTCAGAATACGTATATTTGAACCTAATAGCCCTCCGACCACATGGACTGACCACTGGAAGAAGATTCTGGATGAGAAGAGCGGATGGCGGCGAGCCATGTGAGAGGCCTATATAGGACCATATCCAGTTGTGGAGAGACATAGGATGATGTTATGGTATCATAATAAATGGTACCTCTGTGGGACCCCAACGATACAGGTTAAACTAAGTAGCGCGGGGACCATTGTCAGAACTTGTAAAATGTAAATTCCTTTTAGCACAATAAAGTTTGTATGCGTACGAGTGGTTGATCTCTAGAGTAAACAAGTGTTCTGCTTTATACGGAACAATATTTTATTGTTCTCTATTGTAATCGGGCATGCACCTTAGTAAACATATTTTTTACGAGCAACACGTCTCGCCTCTTAACAATGTTTGTTACTTTTGATTGATGGTTACATTCAGCAACACACTGGATGCAATTGGCTAAGTAAGGTAGGTGCCCCACGGAAGGCTTCCGTGAAAGCTACAACGTGTTTCGGGAATAAGACCATTCTCCATTCAGTGTCATCTCATTACGTCCCAGAATGTAAAGGGGTGAGGAAATTCATACCGCTATTCTGCCTATTGGACATCTTCCGCAACTTTTTTCCAATCCACTCCTAAACTTTTCATTTTCTATATTAAAAAAAAGTTGCTAGAGACGGTTGTCCTTCCATTCCCAACCCATCTAATCCACATGCCACCTTGGCCAGTTTCCCTCATCCTGTGAGATAAAGAAATCGAGGGAGTGCGTTAGCATTTGTTATAATATGTTAGGTGATGTACCATAAATAATGGTTGTATGCTTGATGGCGAGACTTGCTCGGGTCATCACTTATATTGACAGACTTATATCGGTCAGACTTATATTGACATCTAACCTAGATGTCCATAGGCTATAGTATCAGGCGGACTATCTTTCCATAAAAAATGGTCCAGTGCAGATTATATTTAATAAGGTAAATGTATATAATTTTTTTAGAACTTTAATTGAATTGTTTTAATTTACTAATCGCTTGTATTATAACGAATTTACTTCACAAAAATTTCAAGTCTTGTCAACAAAATTTGTATATGTGAGTGCGATGTATTTTTTTTATGGACCAAGGCGGCATATGAGCATACAGTCTAATTGATGGTAAGTGGATACTGTCACCCATAGACATTCGCGATATATGCCAACATTAGTCCAAAATTACAAAGGTTGGCACGCCCCGGATGCTCTGCCTACCATTGGAGATATAGGAATGGATTTGGAGAAAAGGTTGGGAAAATAGGGAGAGATAGATTGGGAATGGGCTCTGGCATATCTCACTCACTAACGAAACACGTACACACGTACCTATTAGGCAAATAAGACAAATGCAAATGCACATTTCAAGGTAGTCTTCTGTGAGAGAGGAGTAACCTGGCCAGTCGAAAAAATATTAGTGCATATCTGTTATTGATGTGTTCACATTGATATGTTATATAAGTCCATCACTCTGTATGTAATAATAACATTGTGATGATCATATTTTTAGTCCACCTATAAATAAATTCATCATCGGTGTACTCACCGCGGCATGGGGCACGTTCCCGCTGGAGACGCTGTTGAGCAGTGCGTGATGCGGCAGCACCGGCCTGTAGTGCGGCGCCACCTGCGCGTGCAGCACGGCCGACCGCGAGTGTTGCAGGTTCATGCCGTACCCGAGGCCCATCGCCGGCCTGCGACACACCACACGCACACTTATAACGTGTCACGTGACAATAGATATGATACTAACACTAATTATAAGAAAGTTAATTCCTCGGCTTCCCGTGGATGTCGTGAAACACGACTAAGGAATAACAAAGTGGCTACAACAATAAAATAAACAAGCCCCGAGGAACTACATCACCTCTAGAAAAGTGGAGGCGCCAACCCGCTAATCACCGTGGCGTTTCAAGGCCATACATCCCTAATGCAAAAGACAATGTGCATGAGGAGGCTCATGACCAGCAGTGGATACTGTGGGAACTGGTTATAGTTACAGTAACTGCCTAGAGAAAACGCCAAAGCCTCTTAAAAGAAGAATGCCCATCAAACTGAGTTCGTCCGAGCTATATTTAATTTAAAATTCAATGGAAATAGTTTATAGGAGGTGGAGGGTGCATGCTGCAATCTCACAGCCACTGGAAGCACTCGTACAAAGCATTGCTCCAGCAGGACTACTGTTAACGTTTTGAATTTAAAGTCATCATCATGCGTGATGGTGATGGTTTTCTTTCTTGTTGATTGTATAAACGTCGAATTGTGGTATATAGCAAACCACACTTGGATGCAAGCGTGGTTTGGCGCAAGTACAACAGGATCAATCGATTGACACAGAAATAATTTTCACCGTGTACCTATAATCCTATTTATAGAAATCGTAAATAAATATGTAATAATGAATACAAAGTAATATGTGAAAATCGTCGGATTTCGTAAATCGGAAACGTTAGAATATTACGTACACGTATACTTGGAAACTAGTACGAAAGTAATGAATAGTGTCACGAGGCGAAAGTTCTATCTCACGGCACACGCCCACCAACATAACAAGCTCTTTGTTACAATTTTAATTGTAATCGCTAAGAAGCTATCCAAACTGCTTTTATACATCGATAATAATCATAGTTAATAAATCGATAATATCTATAATAAAAATTAGTACATAGTGGAGTGTAGGCTTTCTCGGCCGGTGTCCATATTAATTGAATCTTCCGGGCTACTTGGCCGAGGTCTTCTGGAATCTCTTCTCTTTTTTCCAAACGTTTCGTCAACAACTGCGGTTGACATCTTCAGTGGTGACTGCGTTCACTTTCGAAGAGATGTTATCTCTTCGGCTTCTGGAGTGCAATCGCAATTGACGAAACGTTTGGAAAAAAGAGAAGAGATTCCAGAAGACCTCGGCCAAGTAGCCGGGAAGATTCAATTAAAAATTAGTACAATAATGCTTAAACACTAATAGGTTAGACATGGGGAATATTTATTCAGGTGATTAAAATTTTTCGCTTACGAATATTCCGACTCGTCATGCGGAATCGATTCACTTTAACGTTACTTTTATTCTTTCATTCCATTAACCGTTTGGCTCGAATATAAAATCGTATCATAAATAATAATCATAAATAAGTATTTAGTGTTAACAAATAAATTTATCGTAATTTAATATATCTATGTCTTTACATTTAATACTAGCCTTTTCACTTTTATGTGATGCTCGAACATACAGACAAACAAATAAACCAAAGTCTCACGAAGCCAAAATAGACGATTTTACCCATTTATTTATTTCAAAAATATCATTAATGTCTGTACATTAACACTCACTCCTGTTATAGTTTTTTAAAGAGCTCTGATCCTTTATTTATAGATAAAAATAATAATATAATACGTACATAAATATTAAAATTATAAATCTTTTACTAATTTCAATATACGTAATAATCCAAAGTTTACAGGGACGTACTCTGATCCAAGCGGAATAACTATTTCCTCGGAAGTGATTAGATTAATTATCGACTCCGCGTTTTGGCGTCTTACTCACGCATAGTTCGTAAGTATTTGTTCGGATCCAGAGGGTTTAGTCCGTCAAAATACAAAATTATTCCTCAGATACAACAAGATTTTGATAGTATCGATTCTGTGTGCGGAATTTATTCCTTTTATTCTTGCGTCCGGATTTACTCGCGCCTAGTTGCTACAAAACTTATAAAGATAATCAATGGCCTTATTTGTGTCATTTGCTAAAAAAAATTATGTTGGATTGCAAAAAAAATGCATTTGCATAAAAAAACAAGACATTTTTTTTTGCAAATGATGTGAAACAATAAAACGTGCACAGAGTAAATTAATTCTTCCACCAAATGCAATCAATAGTTTTTTTTAAATGTTACAGACAAGCTTCCAAGGCTTTGAGACGAGTTTCCTCTTCAAAAACTAATAAAATTATCTATTATGTTAAACCGATCACTAGGTATTCAAAGCCGGACACAATGGCCGCCAGTTCATGTAAGTAGGTAAGTGGTCGTCATAAGGCTGCAACTATAGTGTATAAGCGGAGCGGACAGACTATCGTTCTCTAAGACTAATTAAAACAAAGCAAACGTCACTAGATCGCTTGTTTCAGAATGAGTCATACAGACACTTTTAGGAGTAGGTATATTCTCCGGTGCCTACCGCAGTAACAAAGATGATTATTGTACAAAATTTGTCATTTAGCTTCCATATTAAAAGTAACCCAAGATTTTTTAAGCGCAAAGTCAAACACTTGTCAACAGAGGATTCCTGTTCTGAACAGAATAAATAACAAAGTTATATGCAAGTTTCAATTCGAAGAAGCGCCTATATAAATATAGTTAAAAAAAACTCATTGGATTGAGATGGGAGGTCGGTATTAGGTAATTCTATCCTAATGAACAGTGATTTCTGATGAAAAATTTTTGATAGAAGACATTAGTATTTCCCAACTCCGCTAATTCTATGTACACAGCGGCCTATAGTCAAAATAATGAAGTTAATTATACAATTCCGCTCACATACTGCGCCCGTTACGGTTGATCAACTGCGCAGTCGTTGCGTGTGACAGACGAGTCGCCATTACAAATATTATAATAAAATTAACTAATTAAAATATAAGCTATAACTAATAAGGATAGTTCGCGATATATTTACGATTTAATTTCATGGCGATTTCTCGCATTTCATTCAAGAAATGTTGGTAAAGCTAGTTCCACGATCTTGATAATGGATAATGGATCTTGATATAGTTCATTAGAACTAATTTCTAAATATATAAAAAGTACCCTTACACATTTCAGACTTCTAATAGATGTAGAAATATGCCTACTTTACTTTTGTAAGCATTCACACCATCGACGATAGGTTATCCTATAGATAGGTGATGTAATGCTACATTGTGATGCACCGTTGAAAATAGTCAGAATAGCGGCTCTTGAATATGAGTAATACAAGAACAAACTGTCGGTGTATTTAATTTAATAACAAAATAATCAAACGATGTATGTATTTAATTTAACAACAAAATATCTTATGATGTCATGATCTCATAAATCTCATGATATAACCGTCACATTTGCTCAATCTACCAAAAAAAAAAACGTATACACCATGCCTGCAGTTTCAGTGAATTTTCAAAAACCTTAAACTGTATAAAACTGTGAATTTCTAACATCTGCTAATTCCAGGAAGACTAATCATACAACGCCTCAAATTCCTTTGAACTTCGTAATCCACATGACGAATCCCGCGGGGTCATCACACTAACAAAGTAATGAGGTGTTGCAACGACACGAGATTGTCGTCCGTCGGTCCGCGCGGGCACAACGAGGACAAACGGCGTGTCCTGTCTGTTGCGCACTAGTGTTTGTACAGCGCCTGCACTTCAGACATATATGCAAATTGCTATTGATCTTTCGCAATCTAATTACGACCGTTACTGACCCACCTACCACAAATAACTATAGCTGAAATGTTGTATGCTTCATACGTTATTTTTGCCTACCCTTATAATTAATGGGGTGTTACTGGCCATAAACCATATTCGGTGGGTAGTGGTCTCTATACGTTGATTCGCAAACTTAACTTCGTACACTTTATCACAAACATGTTGAGATCGGAGAAAGAAGTTAAGGTTCAGAAATCCCAGAAATTCAGAGTATGTATTGTCTATCTAAATTAGTAGAGCTATACTGTATTTATGAAGACTAATATATAATTTTCTGAATCAAGAACAGGTTTATAAAAACCTTCTTTTTTGAGATTGGTTAAAAATAACTATGCTAGCAAATCTTTTCACTTAAGTCATAAATGTGGAAATAAAAACTCAAGTGGAGATACGGCTATACAAACACGTCGGCAAGGTTATTGTTCGTTATACGAGTAGACCCGATTGTTCATTTATCTGTGCCGTAGGCGCGTGCCGCATCGTCGCTGTTACTATTTAAACTTTGATTAGAATGTAGTTCGTTTCCTTGTTCCAAGATATGTTTCATGAGATTTAATCAGTCTGTACTCTACTCTAAGTCTGTGCTAACTCTTTAACCGGAAGGTTTAACGAGGTATTATGACTTACATTGTATCATCAAGATACACGACCAGTTTGAATTGCTTCAATTCGGTATGATTTACTACGATATTTGAGCGGAAGGCAGATTCTCAATTTCATAAATGCGAAGCACATCAACTGCCAGCATTTAAAGAAGACTGTAGTGAAATGCGCTCACATGTTTTGGCAATGAGAAAAAATAGCCAGTCCTCCATTATATCCCACCAGTCTCGTTTCCCTTATTGTATTATCCTATCTCTTCTCACTAATTTTCTATTCATCACAATAGTTTTTTCATATTATGAATTTTAAATCTCCAAAGCAAGCAAGGTAGAGCAATGCAATGTTCGTCATTTTTACCATCAGGTGGATTATCTGTTGATATGCCGCCTTCTCTCTATAAAAAAACTTGTATCCTTTGCATCTGCCTTTAAATTTTTCATTTTCCAGGATTTCATGTTGACAATTAATTTTAATCAACCAAACATAGATCAACCAACGAGTCTATAGACATAGCTCTTATACCTAATTATGTTACAGACGATATGAAAATGTACGTTTTTAAACTTAGCTTGTTTTTATAGTTGTTAATGTAAGTAATGAAAACTTAGCTGTGATTCTAAATATCACGACGTGTTTGGATAAACTCGATGCTGTAAAATAACAAGAACATAGATACATGTTGCTCTTGTTACACTACACCAGCCAACACATGCATTTGTGACTCATGCAATTTGCCGTGAATGGAACTTACCATTGCGTTAATGCTAATTTGTCACCATAGGACAAAATTAGTTTTGCTGTATTATAAGATTCATATTTTATTTAAGGTAATCAGTCTGGTATCATGGCATTAAGATGTCTACTACAGCTTAGTACAGCTTACTTCTTACACATAAATGACATTAAGAAGTTTTATAGAATAAAGTCAATGAGAATGATAGAAAAACAGTATTTTTTTGCAATTTCAATGCCGATATGTCATTACAACCCATGCGTCGTGAATATATAAAGATTAAACATCACTAGAAGATGAAAAATTGGAATATTAGATGAGAATTAAAACCTTTGAAGAGACGGCAAATTAACAAAATTAAATAATAAATACAAAAGGCTTGCCGTCTTTACGTCAAGTAAAACGATTTTATCCGCAAGAATGCACAGCAAGAGACAATAAGACAGAAGTTAATAAATTAAGAAACGATAATGAAGGGTCCACTGTGTGAAAATCTTTTAATTGTAACAATGCGAATGAAGTCATTGTTATAAACGATAAATAAATACGAGTATTGTAGTTAGCGACCTTGAAGCAACTTAACGACCGCTATGCGACAAATGATCTTAAGTTTGAGGATGACGCACGCGAGTCACACAATTGAATGATTATAAATTCAATATGATTGTTTTTTGTGCACGTGGTTCAATGGATTTATACAATAAAGTTGAATTTTCATTTACAAAAATTAATTCATATTCAGAGTTGAGCGTGGATACAGATGACGATAAAGGAATACGTATACTTATAATATCTCTTGATCATTGGATATTTCCTAGTGAATGGGTACCTACAACAACCAACACAGAGATGGCTGTGTCTATCATTGGTTTATTTAGAAAAAAATACTCATTCTCATAAATCTATTGCTAGTGAAGTAATATTAACGGATAAGTCTTCGACTACGTCAGCTTATCCAAAACGTCCGGTAATGTCAGCATTGGCAGCTTAAATGGCAGTGCTCAGATTATTATCATTTCCTGGATTATTATTATCATGAATATGTTTCTCGACTGTACAAGTAAGTATTCTTCTATCTATAACCATTGCGACGTTCTACAGTGTCTGCTAACTAGATGTGAGTTTAATTTTACTTTCAAAGTAGAATGAATTGAATAGATATACTATAGAAGTAGTGCTATAGTGAATTTGGTACTCACATATCAGAAGTGGAGTATCTTCCACGAACCATTTTCACAAACAGCAGAATATAATAACAAGTACTAGATTCCCACTAAACACACCTCGCACATTTCAATGTTTACACACCGCACAATAAATAATAATTTTATCACAGAATATAAACCGCAGCGTCAATCCTAGTGCAAACTTGGCAATCTGTCATCTACCAATCACGTCGTATACAACGTCGAAAACTTATTAATAGAATGCAGACTCCGCCAAATTAAATCGAGCTTTCATAAGCCCAAACAAACGAAGCTGCGTCGACAATAACACTATTTAGATTTGTACTCAAAAATATAATATCGTGTATACGATTTAATTTCGTTCGGATGCGTTCGTATTTTCGCGGTGATTGGTCGCGGTCTGTCGGGAAATCCACGCGTCTCCCGGCGCGTGCGCGCACTGCGCGGGCGCGGCGTCACGGTACGAAGCGGGCGGTGGCCCGTTTTGGCGCGCGCGGGCGTGTTCGCGTCACCACAGTGTCGAGACCGAGAACAAAGTGATAAGAAAAACTTACAATTGATACTACGCTACCATCCACGCACCTACCCGTCCACATCGCCGGTGCGCGCTACATCTCGCCGATTTTTGTTTTGCTACATTTGGATCGGCGCCAACGACGTCGATTACTACCGCTGTTGATGTGAAACGTCCCAAGGTCACATGGAAGCAGCCTTGATGTGGAAACATCGCAAGTCTCAACAGTCACTCGTATGAAGCATCTACATATGTTCCGGCCAAAAATAGTTTACATTTTCCCAATTCCTGTAGCAAGATTTTCCACAAAATCGCGTCATAAAACGAAAATGTTGCACTACGACGCAGTGAACTTTCTATATTTATAAACAACACTAAAACATAACAAGCCAAATATGACGACGCGATGACGAGACATGTCATACATAAATTCGCCGAAGAATTATTACATCACAAATGCGCCCACATTCACCTTACACTAATTATTACCTGATTTAACTAGACTATAATTAGAATAACATAATTACCGAAATAGCAACTAGCCTTATGATGTCACAGAGTTAATAAGGCAATTGATGGCACTGACAATGATAGATAGAACAATGCCCAGTCCGGGTGACGATCTGGGATCGTCAAGATTATGGCTGTTTTAAAAGTCAAATGAAATAAAAATTAGGAAAAGCAAACGGTGCAAACAGACCACAGTAAGTTATGTGCATTAAACCTCTAACAACATATAACAATCAAGAGCTCATCCACGACAATAAACAAATTTTTTATTGTTTTTTATATACAAAATATTTTTTAAATCAAAAACGTGTCATGATCGCGCTTTATTTCAATTGGCTTTCACTTCAAAAAGATAAACCGCTGTTATGCAACTGCTGGCAGACGACTAGTGCACAGACAATAGTAAATGGTTTCTGTCATTCATTGACACTTAACATCGAAGAGGTCGCTGGCGCAGGCCTCGCACTGTCAACTCTGTCACATATAACGATGTGCAGGCGACGCAACGATCCAAACACAATATTATCACTGATATCAGTCCTAAGTGAATTACAGTCAATCTTTTGATATTAAAAATTACTTTCCCATGAAGTCTGCCAACAAAACGATTCTTACGATACCTACTTATACTGAAGATTTCGTAACCACCAGCCCCCCTCTTTCATCCGTTATGGACACGGGCCCCTCCTCAAGCATATTGTCTCGTACATGAAGGATATACCTACGGCTTTAAAACGCCACACTGGCCAAGCGTGTTGGCGAATCCATTTTTTAAGAATCTTTGTTCCTCGGGGCTTGTTGTAGTCGCTTTGTTATTAATTTACATGTCCAATTAAAACATTGATTCATATCTATTCGTACCAAATACATTGAGAAAAACAATTTCAAAGCACTTACCTATTGTGTAGGTCAGCCGGCTTGGCCATGGTGAACTCCTTGGCGTGGACATTGAGCTTGTTGCTGGATGTGGGTGTGGTCGCGCCAGCGGTCGCCACGCCGTCTGTGCGGACACCTGGCGGTCAACGGGCGCGTCAAGAGAACAAGAAAGGAAGGAAGAATGCGTGCTGAGTAAGATAGAAAAAGAAAGAAAAGAGACGACGTTACAGAGAAGAGGAGACATGCTAATAACGTGGAATGTGGATTATTTAATTATTTATCTGGTAAAGCGAAATTATGATGATGAAGTAGTTTGCAGTGATTCCCAAAAGCCAGATTAAAGTAATTAATGAGGTACTTCTTAACATTAAGATGATTAAGATTATGATAAGATGATCGTGAATAGTGTTAAGAAACAAATACAAAGCAGCTTTAGACAAACACACTGATAACAAATTTACAACTCATTACGGAATGAATAGACATTTTTATTTTACGCTAGCATTTGCACATGGATTTTCCTACCTACATGGAACCTATTTTCACCAATATTTTCAATAGATAACAATTTTCGTCACTTTTATGTATTTTAAAAAAATATAATTTATTTTGAACACATTGTAATCAAACAGAAAGACAGACATTGTGCTTTATTATATGTAAAGATTTGTTTAACTCTAATTCTATTCGATTAACAAATTAATTATAAGACATTTCGCCGAGGAAACTGGCTAAAGAAATTATGTAATCTGTAAACAAAGCGTTGCCGTAGCATCAAAGCTAGTTTCATTGACTGTCGTGCCCGTCAATCAATCGTAGTGGTTATCACGACGCCACTGGCAAGCGCTAATGCATTCATTAATTTTAAAATTATTTTCCACTAAACAATAAGACGTTTAAACGTTTATGGCTCTCCGAAACAAACGCGATATACCGGTCGGTATTATCGCAATGCGATCTTGCGGCTCTCTACTTTTACCGCAGCTGCAGTACGATAATCGTCGCTGTGTGTAAAATTACATGCAGTACTTTTACTATACAAATTGGTTCTTAGTACATTTTGTATGGTACCACATGAATAGTCTGTTTAGCCTTTAAGTTCCGATGGAATACGGACGGAATATGACGCTTCATGATCATGACATATTAATCCTTAGGGGGGTTTCGGGCCATAGTCCACTACGGGGCTCAATGCGGATTGATGGTTACACTACACATGCTCTAAACTTTTTTTAATTCTGAAACATGCGATCTAGTGTACTTTTTTTTTAAATCCATACTTTAGTAAAAAAACATTGTGTGTCTATTGCCGACTTTCATTCGTGAGGTCGTGATACTTATGACCATTTCTCTAAATAATAAAAAAGATAAAATAAACCATTGACAGCTAAATGTTACTTGCAAAATAAAAAAAAATAAAAAGTGCCTCAGTCATGTTTTGACGAAGTAATATGTATTAAAAAGTGATGGTGATAAGCGTTTAGGAGATGCATTTTGCACGTAAATAGCGTGTAATAATTACATGTCATGTAAATACTTGGGTGACTTGCTACAATTTCTGGATCGTAATTGTCTATTGCAGTATCACGGAATTTATACCATACTTAGCGGTTTTCCAAACTGACGTTTGCAAAATTCTCCTAACGTAAAGATAGAAATTGAACACTATTTTTTTTATATTCTTATGTGGTTACCGCAATGCCAGGAGGATTACAAATGCGCTGCCTACTGACATATGAAATACTGACTTATCGTATCTATGGTATTAACCAATCAAACATAAATACAAACTCTTTTGTGTTTATGCATTCATTATCAACTTATTCAATAAGCGGCTAGATGACTTTTTCTTCAGTTGAAGCAACTATTATCAACGTTAATGTCACTATGGTAGCTCGTTTACAAACGCAAAAAAAAGGTTGTAATCGTGCCGCTCGTTTAGCCAATGCTTTATCTAAGGAAATCATTACAGGAATTGAAACTAAGTTAAAGCTGCATTATCGTGATTAAAACAATATATCACTATATGATTCATAATAATTAGGTGAACGCAGATCGTACGATAAATACGTAATAGACACGCGCTACGTCACGCTCAATTGGACTCATGGCAGAACTTTCATCTAAGTTTTACTGCTATTCATTTTAGTACCATATCTATAAATTAACGGCTCATTCGCAAAACTATTTTTTTGTGAACAGTATAAGTATTGCAATATTTTCAGAGCGATTACGACGTTAATAATGACAGATTTTTACCTCATTGCACTCGTTATCTGTCACGTTTACAATACGATATTCGTGTTTGTGAATTACCAGTGAGGTCCAAAAGATTCCTGACCTGACATTTTTCTAGAGGTCTAAAGAAAACAAATTATACGTTACTGTAATTGTCATTTATCCTGCTAATTATATTTTACAAAGGAAGGTGTTAGCCCGACGGATATCAAACAAAGGTTGGATAATGTGTACGGGGATTCTTCTCCGTCATTTTTCACCGTCAAAGATTGGTGTAAGCAATTTCGTTTAGGACGAGAGTCCATTCGGCGACGAACCTCGCTACGGTCGACCCATTGAGCGTTTAGTCGCAAACCGTATAACACTTAAAGCATCCAGATTGCCATAATTCGGAAATAGTCCAAAAGCAAACCGTCCAACAAGCAAAGGGTCCAATATGCAATGCGTCCAAAACGCAAAGTGTCCAATACACATTGCGCCCAAGACTCAATCCGTCCAATCTACTCAAGGATTCTTTTTCGAAGAAAAACAATATTTTATAACTTCCAACCATCAAGGAGACTGGTGAAATGAAATAGAAATAAAAGTAATATAAATACTTATTATTTAGAGGTCCTTTTTCTTTGTCAGGCCGGAATCTTTTGTACCTCCCCTCGTATGAGCTGAGCCACATAGATTGCTACGTGTTTTAAAGTTGAGACTATAAAGTATAATGTAGATAATGTAGGAATTGCAAATTTGTCTCCGGTTTACAGATAAACAATACGACTGGACGAAAGGTTTTTTTAATTCATGGTGATTTTCTAATCAGTAAATGAAATGTAATGATGATCCACTGAAACCAACCTGAAGCTTCAGAGACTGTTTGTGTTGGCGCAGTAGTATCCACAACAGTTGTCACGGTTACCGCTATAGGTACCGCCGAGACCGACACTGATGACACCGGCACCACCGGCACCACCGATACCACCGGTACCACCGGAGCCACCGGCACAGGTTGAGTTAACGATTGATTCACAATACAGCTCGACATTATTTATTTTCCAAAAGTCACATTGAACAAATACAAAGAGACGTTTTGACAAACGCAATTCACCGCAACAAACATGAGACTGTCGACGCGTTCCAAATATGAAGTTTGTTTATTTTTAAATTTTGGCGCCCAATTTCGCGTAGTGACGCTAGTCAGCCAAGCATTTGTACATGCGGCCTGTTATAGTTAGAGAGCTGGTGGCAATTTCGGTATATGATTTACTCGTTGTTAAGAATTCTATGTATTATAAGAATTATAAGTCTTAGAGGATATAGGTATCGTCACGTAAAAAGATCACTGGAAGTCTGTGGAAGGGATGAGTTTTATATATTGTTTACTTATTGGTTTATATATTATATTTCAATACTTTAAAGTATTGAAATATACCTTTACCGACTAGGGTAAAAAGGATTCAAGCTCCTATGTCACTGATTTTTTAAATAAATTATTTTCGATATTGCAAAAAAAGGTAACCTACAGCATTTGCTCGTATCTGGCATTTATTTATTGTATTAAATTAGGTACCTATATACCAGAAATACCAGTGCCAGACGTACAGTTCGCTGGGTTGTTTTACAATAATAATAATTATAAACATGTAACAAAAATGCTCTATTAAGTCATTTGATCGTCATTATTATATTTTAATTTGTTGTTTCTTATCCCTAGAATAAGAAATTATTATTGTCAAACGTGTATGTCGCTGATTTCTTGAGATATTTGTAAATTACTTTAAAAAAAAAGGAGAAATGCCTATAATTATATTAACTTTAAAATCTAATAAAACAATTACAAAAACACCACTTACATTATTTTTGATAAAAAATATTTATTTTCTGTGCATATGTATTATGTCAATAAAATATTTTCGTCTCTTTCTTCGGAAGCATACTCATTAAAAATCATTAGTATTATTGAACGGCTATATATTATATAAATACTTTCCATTTACTATATATAAAATGAAAATTGTTAATAATGTATTTTTCAATAAAAACAATTACGATATTATTATTTTTGGTGATAATTACTAAAAAACGTCTGGCTTTAAATAAACAGCGATACTAACGTCTGGCTTGGTAATATTCATAGTTTTTACATATAATAAAATCATTACGCCAAACGCCAGACGCAAGCAAATGATTTAGTACTCAGCTGTTTGCATTTTCAAAATATTTTTTCCCTAAATGCAGCAGTATGAAGGTGCCAGTCCCTTTTTTTCTTATTTTTTATAACCTAATAATTATTTCCATATAAATTTGATTGAAGAGCAAATTATTAAAACATATAAAAAATGAATTATTCATTAATGCAGTAATTTCTAGCAAATGAATTTATATCAATGTTAGACTAATGACTTATAGACCTTTTTTTACATTTTTAATGAGCTGTTAATTGCTAACGCAGCGATACCATAATGCCAGACGTAGTCTTTAATGTTTCTTACAAATGGATTTTCACTACTTTCCACACACACTACTTGCCACACGAGCAAGTCATTTCAAAATTTCTGCCACCAATTCCCTAACTATTACGGAGTTCAACCTTTTTGTTTTTATTGGTTGAATCGAAATATACTTATCGATTTACCAAGGAGTTTATATTTAAACTTTATATTTAATTTAAACTATTATATTTATTGTTATAAATTATATTTATTTAATTTTTAATATTTAATTTATATTTAAACTCCTTGGGATTGCGATTCACCTGGGGGTCTGTAGATTTCCAATGTTGGTTTTCCCTTTGTGTTGGTCAGAATCATACTGCGCCGTTTTCCGTTCGAAAACTGAAAAAAATGAATTTGTTTATCAAATCGATTTTTATGTCGATGAAGCATATTTCTTGGATTTAAGACTGCCGATAAACTGTCACGATTTATTTTCAGCGACGTTTAGGCGATGAGTGTAAAATATTTTAGCATCATCGACTAATATAAAAACCGACTTTATGAGTAATACGGAATACAATATTTGTTTATATGCAAAGCAAGAAACACAAATTCACTAAGATTTAAGGTCATAGTTATTCATAAAAGTTATCCACAAAACATGTAAGAGTACATATGTTTCAAAAAATTAACCAGAACCATCGATCAACCAAAATACATTGATCTATGACCAGAACATAATATTGTAAAACAAACTATTACTTCATTTTATTGGTTACTTAACTTATAGTCGAATTACCTTACTGATAATGATGTAATAGTACAATTTGAAAAAAAAAAAACATGGATTTGAGAAATATTGAAGAAAACATGACACTTGCACCACAGTGGTATCTATAAACGGGGCAGGATAGATTCGTCACTGAGATCTTTGCCGGATGTCTACAAAATTTATATGCTTTTTAAATTATGTACTTTTTTATTTCCTAACAATCGGTAGGAAATAAAAAAGTACTTCTGTAGTATATGATGAACACAGAAATGGAATGAACTTAAGTAAAGATTAGAATAATCTAAATACAGGTAAAACTTAGTGATAGTGATTGGTCAAACCTATGGCGAAGTCTTCGAGCCCCGTCTTCGATCACCAGTTTCGTCTTATCACCAGTTTCTCTGTATGTTCATGTTATGTTGATTGCAAGACAGACATTTATCACATTTTTCTCTAGTGGCCTTCGAATGTAGTAGGTATAAAATAAGCAACCATATTCAAAATTAGCATGATAAAAAACCTAGACTAGCCTTTTCATGCATTCTAATGACTTAGGAGGACATTAGCAGAGATGATGCAATTCTCAAGCGTTTGCAATTTGTATGCTTTGTATGTGAGGTATTATTATGGAAATTCATATTAACCGTTAAGTGCCTAAGTACGATATACGTGGGTGACTAGGTAAATTTTGAGATATAAAAAGAAATTTTAATTACAACTTCTCAACATTACAGCGATTCATTCGTCTAAACCAAGATTTAAAGCACTGCCGATACTCTTTTTTCGCGAGGTCCTCAACGGCTGCCATAAAACCATTCCGAGCGTCCTCGGGGCTTTCGAAAATAATGCCGCGGAGTACAAGCTTCACTTTTGGAAAGAGAAAAAAGTCGCGTGGAGCTAAATCAGGACTTTAGAAGGGTGGCTCAATTCTTGGATCTCTGTGGTCTTCAAAAACTCTTGGGTAAGTTTTGCTTTGTGAGATGATGCATTGTTACGGTGTAAGAAAAGCCCTCTCAAACCTGTTTTGAGACGTTTTTGATATAGCACATCGAATACAGTCGGTAAACACTGTATTGGGCTTTAACAGTTTTTTGAGCGTATAAAGAAATTGTCGCTAAATGGCGAGTGCAAAGAAGAATTTTTTTGGTCACACTACGCCCACGTTTGACCTTCCTGGGAGACTCTTCGTCTGGAAACACCCAAACTGTTGATTGTCGCTTAGTTAGTGGGTCATACTGATAGATCCAATGCTCATCTCGAGTAATAATATTAAATATATTCCGTCCCTCTCCATTTTCGAATTTTACAATAATTTCCCCATATCCTGCACCATATCACGCGAGCTTGTTTTTGTTCAGAAGTCAGTGAATGAGGAACCCGACGCGAACAAAGCTTTTTGACTTGAAGGTGTTGGTGTAAAATTTCGTGAATCACCGGCGTTGAAATCTTAAAAGTCCCCTCTATCTGTTTGTAGATAGTTTTGGGGTCTTCGTGCAACATTTTCTTTACCGACTGGATGTTTTCATTCGTTATAAAAGTCCCAGGATGGCCACTTATCTCATCATCTCTCAAGGAAAATTTTCCTGGTTTAAATTAAGAAAACCATCTAAAAAATATTGCACGGGACGGTACGAAGTCCCCAATAGCTGAAGATAGATATATCTTTACACTTAATTTCATTTAAACCAACTTTAAAATCGTATAACATCATTGCACGAAAATATTCTCGTTCGAATTCCATAGTTGCAAAGAAAAGCGCACGAAATCCAATAAAAAATGAATACAACATTTTTATTTCTTTCGTTTTGATTAAACGGCTTTCGCAATTCGAATTTCAAATAAATGATGTTTTAAAAACGGTAAGTACAGCTCAAGTGAGTTCTCTTTCTGAAATTTGAGTATCTCAAAATTTACCTAGTCGTCCTATATATTATATAGATAGTTAGATAAGACTCTTAATTGTATAAATGTTATGTTCGGGATAACGGGGACTATTTAAAATCTGTACACGTTGGGAGTCAATTTAATCCAGGGATTTCACGACGCATCAAGATAACTTCATGGTAGGTCGGTCGGTTATACAATAATCAAGAAAAAAATTCAAGACGTTCGTGTGAATTAAAAGGACAAGAGGGTATATAGAAAATAAACTTAAGATCAGTAGTTTCAGAAATACTTAATACGTAAATCGTTAGGCTAGAATTAAGGAACAATGATTTAGACGAGAATATAACAAGGCGATCCTCATACTTTACAGCAATTTCTTCCAGATAACCTTGTAAAAGAGAGTTTAATTTTTTTTATAGAAAGAAGGTGAGAAATATGGACCTCCGCGATACGTGCCAGATGACAAATGTTGGCACACTGCCGGATGATATTATATCTTTGAGATATTATGATAGGATTTTACTGTGCGTGTTGGAGCCATAAAAAGTAAAATTTATATTTTATAAAATAGCAATAACAATGTTGATATTAATTATGACAAATGTCGCTGTATCTTGGGTTCCGAATAAACCTTTGCAACAACATGGAGGCATTTTAATTTTATACTGCCAAAATATTAGTAAATCGCTAGGCCTACAATTAAAGGGTTTAACAGCGCGGTTTATGACGTACAATTGTAAGAAAGGGCCAAAATGTTAAATTGTGAAGCTGAACCAGCCATGACCGCATTAATTTTGGAATATAGTAACACACTGATGGATATTGTGGCTCATGTAGACGGTATATTTTTCGTTTATGCCCACCAGTCAGTTGTCCAGTTCAGTTGAAAATAAAGCTAGCTGTAGAAACAGGTTTTGCCTTTTGATTATTTTTTTTTAAACCATAGAATATGAAAACCGTATATGTATATAACCAGCTGATGACAATAATCTGGTTTTTGCTCAGTGTTCGGTGAAAACCATCGAACGACAAATTTTGTGGAAGAATGGCACAGAAAAAATAATAATTTGGTAGGAAAGAAAGGTCCGAGTGAAATGTATTTACTGCATATTTTGACAAACGATGCTGCTTTTACGCGATGAAAATGCATGGCGCCTTATTAAATAAAAGGAACAGATAGCACGAATTGATTTTATTTTGACTTCGCAGATGATATTAATCAGTGTAGAACATTTTCTAGAACAAATTCGATAGAGACTAATATTTTATTTTTAAAGAAGTCTCGTGAAAGAAGAAAATATAAATATAAAACCAAAAGCTGACATACGGTTGACTATTATCATTCCTATTCGGCTGCGGAGGGCCGCCGGTGAAATATTGCGGCCGCTCCGTGTTTGTACGTCCGCTATCTTAACCACGACCGGTGAATCTTGAAAGGCCACAGAAAAAAAAACGTCGGCTATCTATCAACTGAACCGGGCAACTGAATTAGTGGGAATAAATGATATTTTTTAGTTAAAGTAAAACCAACAACAAAACTCCGAAGGATTCAATCGTTTGATAGTATCTATAAAGTTAGTTAATGGAACATTTATTTATGATACTATTAGAGATAGTGATCACTTGATCAGTTAATGGAGACTTCGCCGAGATGTTCTTAAGAAAGTAGTATGTATTGTATGTATGTTTAACTGCAGCAGTAGCCTACTCATCTATTTCGATTTTTTTGCTAATCGTACCATAAGCGAGAAGGAGTTGTAACCAACCTGACAGTTAATTGTCGGAGATTTTTTTTTCGGAATTGCTAAATTCTTGTGATCCCTAGGGGCCTTTCAAGAGTCACCGGACATGTTTAGTTTAGGGCGAGCGCAGAAGGAGCTCAGTCAGGAAATAATGCGTGGTGCAACGAGCCTAGGGGCTCCCAAGTCTGCTAACCGGGCGGCGGAAGGAACGGACCTCGGTTTAGGGCGTCGCTTTGGGAGGACAGTGCGGTAGTACGAGACAGTAAGAAACTCGTCGTAGAGGCCTAGAGTCCTGGCAAATATAGTGGGCGCCGCCTTGAACATTATGATAAATCAACTTTGAATGAAGAAACAGAAATCTGCGTATTACTTCATTAATGGCATTCTTTAAGACCTGACCGAGCTTGTTTTGCAGTCGGTTCGTCATAATATGAGCAGCAGGAAGCCATACTATGCGAAGCATTAATACTGTACGAGGTATTGCATGTGTAAATAATCGCCATGTTATAGGCGCGTTTTGGCACTTTATTTTCATAGTTGTCTCTATATTCTATGTAAATCAAGATTTTTCGTGCCCACATCAAATGCGAAATTGTGCGCCTTATCATTTTAAGTTTTTAGGTTGGATGTGGAGAGCCGAAGATATGTGATGGCAAGCCGTAGGAGAGATCTACATCTTGAAGAGGAGAGATACAGACTGATGGAATGGTAGGAACGGAGGCAGACGAAGATGAGCTCCTCATGGTGGTAAATGGTTGCCCTCGTCCACGAACACACGTTGCAAGTGTTCCAAGGAGAGGTGGTTGCGCTGCTTAACTTGCATGACTCTCAATTTTCTTGTTTATGAGGCGACCTATCCTACTAATGTCCAGGCAATTCCTGCTAATGTCACAGGAGTAAAGCCTTTTCTATACGAATATTTCATGAGACAATTACGTCCTGCCTAAGGTTAAATATATCATGCTACACAGATTACAATTAATTAAAATCCTAAATATATTATCACAATATTAATTATATCAAAGGCCATTGTATTTGGTACGTGGGTGCCACTGCACAATCCAACACCTACGATGTCTGCAACTCGTCGGCCTTCCTTGCGAAATCGTCGATCAATTTCTATTGACTTTTACGAAATATACATGAACTAACAATCGTTTCGTCCATAGTAATAGTGTATTTATATATAACATATATAATAACATAATGAAATTCGCTCCAGTGGTTCGTAAACACCTTTCGCGAAGCAATGAAGAAGAAAAAGTCTGAGCTAAGATTTTTTATATAGATAGAATGCGGCAGATGAGCATACAGTCCACTTGGTAGTAGGTCGATACTGTTGCCTGTGAAATTCCACGATACATGCCTACTGCAGTTCAGAATGACAAACGTTAGAATGTCTTCGAATGCGAATGGGGATTTAGGAGAAAGGATTGGGAAAAAGGAGAGGGTAAGGATGAGCTATGACACAACTCATTCACTACCGAAACACGTATATTAGGGGAATAGGATAAAGTGGGAAATTGAGTAGGTACATTTTTCGATAGTCTTTTGTGAGAGAGCAGATCCAATAAGAAACGCTTTTGGTTTCCAATAAACGTACCACAAAACGCACTAGATCAAATTTGGCACACAAAATGTCCTACTTGAAGTGCGCGTGATTAATCAACATTTGCGTGACAATGTCTAATAAAACATTAGAAGTCAGTTCGTAATACACACGGTTAAGAGTTAGGATAAGATTTGGGAATGATGGGGAATAGGAATAGCTTTTTCTTAAGTTTACTTCGACATGTCATATTAAGAAATTCTATTTTTTTTGTGACAGCGGCAGATTATTAGGACAACTCTGGGCGATGTGTTTCTCTATTCATAGTCTCTTCTTTTACTAAGGATGTTTTGTTTATTTTTGACGTAAGAAGTGAAGGTCCAATGGCTAGACCTACATATGTTCTATGTTTATATATACATACATATTTGTTTGGGTAGTTAGTCTTTTATCTATGACGTGTATCTTACTTTAAAAAAATAGCTACGTACCTGGTTATGATGCATGTTGTGATGAGACTGCGGCCGTATGAAGCTGCGTTCTCTCATGATGACGCCAGGCGTAGCGAAGTCCTGCATCCTGTAACTCCTCTGCAGCTGACTGCCAACTCCCATTTGGGTCTGCATTTCGTTGCTCATTGCACAATTTTGTCGAGATTCTTTTTTGCTTTGTTTATGGTAACCGCGTTCGCGTTTCCCGCTTTTAACAGTTATTTGACAGTACAAGGTTCCCGCGTTGTTAATAACTTTCCGTTGCGTGTTCAGTTTTTCTCTTTGGTAATTTACGAGCTCCGGCATTCAGTATCTTCTTAGTTATTCAGTTATTTAAATAGTTATAGCTTAATTACATGAAGCTCTTTAAGTGTTTTTATTATATGTTTTCATTAACAATTACAAGTTTAAATATTATTATCAACATAAATACACTAGATGAATGACTAGTATTATAGTTACTTTTATGAAATGTTACACTTATTTTGGTTAAATATTTTTTTCAATATTTATTTACAAATTTCGAAATACGTACAAAACTCTAACTACAAAACGGGCAATAAGTCAAAATGCGAGTAATAAACAAAGAAAGCTTTTATTAATATTAAAAGTTAAATTAATCACAAATTAATTATTGTGACGTCACGTTAGAGATCAGTTTACTCCGATTTATATATGCATATATAAATTTACAATATAAAACCCTGACTATCGTGGCCACTGATAGAGGGTGTTTTTTTCGTATTTTTTCGTTTTTTTAATACGACTAATAAATGAGCAGTGCAGGATTATTTTAGTGCCTGACAGTCACCGAGCGATTTCTATACAATTTTTCGAGGGGCCGAGAAGTGTCAACTTGTTCAGCGCCGATCTCGAATCGTTTCGTCGAAGAGGTTCTTGAACCCCAATCTGCAACAAAACATTTATACTTTTAAAATGAATGAGTTAACCAGGAAGCAACAAGAGATAAATATTTCGAGACAGCGGAAACAAGGAATATTTTGGCCGAGAGCCATAAATTTGAGTTTGAAACGTGGGTACTTACTTATTGAAACTGTAACTAATATGAATATTTTGAGTTTGAATATTTGTAGTTGGATTTAAGTTTGAAGTTATTTAAATCATGCCTATTTTCTGTATTAGGAAACAGTTGCTACAAGATGTTTTGATTTCTTCGTTACGTAGTCACATTGTTCTACTGGTATATCTACAGTGAACGAGAATACAGCGCAATCTCTGTATTTCTTTTGTTTTATCGGGTCAATCTCGATATCTAGTGATGCGATTTATGATTTACCTAAAGTATTTCTTCCAGAAGGATTAAACGCCATTTTCATTAAGATTTCATCCATAATTCTAGAAATAGAGGTTTTATAAAAGAAAACAAAACTGAGATTTCCCAGTTGAGATTGGGTTCCAGTCTAGCAAAGGCGCAGCTACGAGCCAGTTTTACACAGTTCGATGTGGTATTGAGAATACCACAATATGGTAATACTGTAATGACTAGTAACAAACCGCTTATCAACAAACGTTAAACATTTTAACACAACCGGTTTGCAAAACTCATTGGGTTGTGTTGGAAAAAAGGAAGTAACCAATTACCTATGTCAGCGTTACCTCACGCACAATACTTTAAATCGAAAGGTTTTTTGTTGATCACTGGATTCCACGTCCACGCCAGTTTATATCCATCTTCCCAATTAAAATCTGTAGGTATATATTTCTTGATTTCAATCGCTTCACGTACAATCCTGGGATAGTGACAGTCATAATAGTGAGAGTCAGTGTACAGTTTTGGGAGTGCAGAGTTCTATCCAGTGATTAATTCCCGCGCTGAGAATGTGTTCGTCTATTGTTGATTTACGAGTTTGGCGATTTCTTACAGCTGCGATGTGTTGCTTGACCCTTTCCGCAACTTAACGCTTAGTTTGGCCTATATAGGGACTACCACAGCTGCAGTCTATCTTACAGACACCTGGCGTCTGGTAAAGTATAACATCCTTGTGCGTGTGCGTAGATTTGTGTGTAATTATTTTTTAAATTTTATAAAAAGTTATATCAAATCCCTATCCGGTACATAGTGAAGTTCCGCAAGGATCAGTAATTGGGACAATCGCATTTATTCTTTAACTAACATATTTGCAACGTGTGCTGCATCTACCGCTACTTTAGCGGTAGATGCAGCTAAAGTATTCTTAAAGTAAGTGCAATTCTCTAATAAAAGTGGCAGGTCACCAAGAGATGGATCGAGTGAGTAAAGGAAAATCTAAGGAGCATAAGAAGAGTAACATCCTGGAAAAGAGATGCCAAAGTTAAAGCCAAATGGAGAAGAATTGTGGAGGAGGCCAAGATCCACAGTGGGTTATAGCACCGATGTAGGTAAGTCATAGTAAAGTAAGAAATTCTAAACTCTACAAATATCTACAAGATACTTGTTGCACAAAAAACGTGAAAAGATAGTTAACATATTTCATCCGTGAATGTAGAGTGGAGACAGTCACTATAGCTCACCCAAGGAAGATATAAAACAGTGACCCGTCTGGGAATAACCACCCATAAATTTGTCATCATTATGCCTCTATGTAGTTAGTCTGTGATAAAAACTGTATAAAATATACCGATTGCAGTATATTTTCATGGAAATAATCGGAACAAGTATCTATGTTCGAATTACGCACAATGTGTATCAAAAAATGAAACGCTGGTACAGATACATTACGGTAACATTGGCCATCGGTTAATCCGGAAACACCCGAACGCGTCATCCACGTCTATGAATTACCGTACCTCTACTCTAATTGCATACTTTATGAGGAGATAAATACGAAACTTTATAAACATAAAGAGTCACGAGTCAGTGCAGGAAATATATGGAGATGTTATTTTCCCTTGAAAAACGAATGACATATCTTTAATAAACATATTGTCAGATAATCGTATTATATTTTTTCTACTTTGATCTTATTTATTTATTTATGTATATTTGAATACTAGATAATTAATTATAATAAGTATCTATATTGTGTAATGAATGTATGCTTTTGATTTATATTGCTTTATTAGCCTTATTCACATCATATTTTATAAATCAACACCTATAGCACAGCATCTATATATCAATCAAATCAAACGTATAGTCATAATCAAACGTTACAGATCATTTAGGAGGTTGATTTTCTGGTGGTATGTATTCAATATGTTCCATGTCATAATCAGAATAATAGTCTTCTTCATTTTCACTTTCAGAATCATCAGAACTCTCAGAAGTATTAATTATTATCCTATCCATAAACTCATCCATGTTCATATTTTCTATATTCATCTTCGCATTTGATTGCGTGATCACAACCTTCTTTTCATCCATCTGGAACAATTATATCATGTTTGTATCTGTAGACTTATACATTAATAAAGCCCCGGTAATAAATCTACTTTTTACTGCCTGCGTGTACTATAATAAGATGTTGTCCTGTAGAAATGGCTTGTTCTATACCTTTTCCCGTAGAATCAGTATGATTTTTAATTGTGATATGTGGACGTATGTACATAAGTTTCATCCGTATATACAGTTACTATGCTTTCAGATTCAAATCTTTTAATTAAATGCAAGAATTTTATCAGTTTCCATCTTACATCATCCTTTTCCATCAAAACTTTCATGTTGTTGTTAGTTTTAGTGAACAGAAAACACAACTGACGAGGAATTTTTCGTTATGTACTCTCGCATCCTTTGAAATCAATGGCTTCTATTAGTTTCAGTTTTAAAGACTTGAGTGTCGGTAGGGGGAGAGTGCACGCTGATTTCACACAGGCGCTGGGCGCACTCAACTGGCCACGTTACCCCTCTCTCACAGAATACTATTGTGAAATGTACTGCATTTCCTACATTATCGTATTTCCCTAATATACGTACTTGTTTTGGTAGTGAGTGAGATATACCAGAGCTCACTCCCATCCCATCCTATCTCTCCCCATTTTCCCAATCCGCAAAGGCAAAGGTAGGCAGCGCATCCGAGGGCGTGCCAACGTTTTTCATTCTGGACTGATGTTTTTTTTTTTATGAACGAAGGTGGCAGACGAGCATAAAGTCCCACCTGATGGTAAGTGGATAGCTCTATATATTTATGAAATCGACGTTTGCCGAATATACCCGAATATTCCCGATAGCCAATGTTTCGTGAAAGATCCTACAAGTTTTTGTATTTGCTTCTAACGTAGTACTATATCCAGATTTAGTGGGACGTCTTCCGGTCAGAAATATATAGTCTAACCTATAATCTAAAAATGTTGGGCGGAAAAAGGTTAAATTTTAAGGTTAATCTAATTAATAATTAAAAATTGGATTTTGGTATTAGGATTTAAAATGAAATCCAGTAAGTAAAGGAGTGAAAATATTGGAAGTGAGCAATTGCATAATATGTGTAAGAAGATTAACATCAATAGAAGAATTAGCTATTTTAACAATGCCTTGGAAAGAACTAGACTTCAGAGATTGTAATTACCAAATTAAATCTGAAAGTTGTCGGAAAATTAAAAACGACTCGCTTCTGTTAGTTAAGACAGACACAGTGGTACGACGCTGTGGCACTGCGTTAAGCAGTTGGAAAACAATCTTTTCGTGTAAACTAGTGTTAGTGGACGTTGTTCGACGATGACTCACCGCTCTCTCGTGGTGCGCACTCTGTCGTTTGTCGTGTTCAGCACTCGAGACTCGTTTACTTCACTCGTATTTGTTTCACTGTAACAAGAAATGAGAAAGTTTTACTCCTTGTAAACGCTAAAAATTTTACGTTTCTTCATTTTACTACTGAAAAACGGCGCATATTATTGCATATTGCATATAAGGTGGGTGGACCATGGAAGGCCATGCTCTTTGTAAGGCCGATTATTGAAAAGTCGTAGTTATTGCCATGCGATGACAAATTCCTTCTACTCACACTAACACCCATCGAACTCAAGAACACAGACGCGGCGGCGAGTCGCTCGCGCCGCTATTTTGTCAGTGCGGTCCCTCGCTTTGTTGACTTCGATCGTCGACGTTAAAATTATAATACGCGCTCACAACAAAACGTAAGTTTTCAAGTAAATACATTATTATTTTCTTTAAATTTTTTACGCTGAATTGATATATAAGGATTCGCTATGGTACTAAAGAAAAAAAAAATTACTTTATTTCCATTTTAGTTAAAATATCGGTAGTGTTCCTAGGAAAGCCAATGGTTCCTTGTAAGGCCGATCAAAAAATTTACAGTTGGCCTTGCTAGGGCACAAGGGCCTTACTAGGAACATCTAGGAATCAAGAAAATATTAATACCTAGTTTATAGTTGTAAATACATATGGGGAAAGGTAAAACAATGTATAAGTTCGTAATATTATTACTTATAATCATGATTTAAATAATTTTATTTTAAAACTTCATGAGTACTTATACTTACTTATTAAAAATAAAATTATGACTAAGTTTTTGTTCTTTACATAAGCATGTTAAGAACAAAATACAATTTAATATCAATATTTGTCATTGCTTTACTGCTTTAATTTAAATATAGATTTTGCTTGTAGTCACACTTCTATACATATACAGGGCCTGATGTAATAGCTACCACTAGTTTCACTTTTTTGCGGCTTTCTTCTGGAAATCTCGTAATTAGTATTTGTTAGTCATTGAACAGATGGTTAAATTTAAGTGTAGGTATAATTCCAGGTTTCAAGAATGCCAGGACCAAAACCTAGAAAAAGAGGAAGTACATGGGATGAAGAGAGTTTAAGGTGTGCCATGGAAGCGGTACAAACAAATCAACTTAATACGAATACTGCAGCGTTGAAATTCAATATTCCGAGACGAACCCTTAGAAACCATTTACTAACCGGTAAAACTACTAAGATTATTGGAAAGACTACTGTTCTCACAAAACAGTTAGAAGAAGACTTAGCTCAGCGAATTACCCCAAAATTTATCCGGAAGCAAGCCTTTTTATTTTGTGAGAGGTTTAAAATCAAGCACTCGTTCAATCTGTCTACAAGAATGGCTGGACGTAAATGGCTCAAAATGTTTCTTAGTCGAAACCCATCAATTTCGAAAAGAAAACCCCAAATAATGAACCCAGCTAGAGCACAAAAAATGAATAAGCCCATCGTGAAACACCATTTTGAAGAAGTAAAGAAACTCTATCAAGAGCTGGACATTATTGCACATCCAGAACGATTATATAATATGGATGAGAAGGGGTGTCGCATCACGGTCCACAAACAAAATGTAGTTTTGACTGAGAAGGGAAACACCAGAGTTCATGTTGTTGCGCCGGAGCACGCTGAGAACGTCACCATCGCGATGTGCGTCAATGCTGTGGGTTGTGCTGTACCGCCCATGATTATTTTTAAGGGCATACGATACAGATCAGAATTAGGAGAAAACTTGCCAGCTGGAACAAAAGTACGAATGGCACCCAAAGGCAGCATGACCAGTAGCTTGTTCTTTCTCTGTACGATAATCCTGTTCCAAGTACATCCAGACTACAAAAAAATATCGTTGATTCTAGCTCTGACTCTGATCTTGATTTGAATCTCAGTGAATCATTTATCAAAAATAACTACATCAGTAAACTTTACCACTACACTACACAGTTACACAGAAGTAAAAACTACATTCCGATTTTTACATTTTTTCGTCAGATGATGAATATCCCGAACAGAAAGGAGAAATAACTCCAGAAAAACAATTAAGCAGACCTAAAACAAAAGCTCAACAAAAGAGTCACGAGATAAGTTCCACTAGATCTTCGAATGATGACGAACCGTTGATTAACTTAATTCAGGATAAAGAAACATCGTTTCATACCTTTTTGCCTACTCTAAATTACGCTAAGATAAAGTCTACACGTCCACGGCAAAAAGCTATAAATTATAAAGGACAAAGAATAGTTAAGGATTTATTTAAAACTGAAGAAAAAAAGGAAGATTTGAATCAAAAAAGGAGTAAGAAAAAAGGAAAGTCCACATGTAAGCGAGAACAAGAAAAGAAAGACATCCATAGTAAAAATGATTCTAAAAAAGTACTGAAAAGAAAAGCACAACAAAAACAAAACAATAAAAACAGCAAAAGGCCGAGAAGAAAAGTAAAGAAGGCGAAGAAAAGAAATGGTACTGTTACGCATGTTGCGAGTGTAGAATAGAAAACATGAGGAAATGTTGCGAATGTCAAAAGTGGTCTCACGAGGAGTGTATGGGTCTCACTAAAAATGACCTACAATTTTTGTGTCCAGATTGTGATTAAAGTACTAAAATTATTGTCCTCCTTAGTTTATAAGTTTGTTTCATAATAACTGAAGTTATTATTTTGTTCTATTTTCGTTTTTTAAACCAACTTGGGAAAAGTATAGGAATCGTTAGTTTTAAAGTTATAAACATTCCTGATTACAAGACTGACTAAGTGCCATTATAAAGGTTGTGATTAGAGTACGTAGTCTGTAGTATCTAATTGTTTTGTTGATTAAAAAAAAACTTTTCATAGATAATATTTTTTATTGTTTGGCCTTATTTGGAACATTTTGGCCTTACAAGGAACGGACCCACAAGAAGGCCATTTTGGTCGGTTATATTTTTTTTTTTATTTCATTATAAAGGTTATTGGCAACTTATTTGATATCGATATAATACTCATTAAAATTATTTTTAAAACGGTTTCACGAATACATTCTTAGTTTTACGATAGTGTTCAAGTAATGTTCGTTGAGTATTTTTTATGTGAGTTTAATATGGTAAGTATTCAATGTTTCATTTTAATGAAAGACCTTTTTATGTAGTTTAAGTATAAGCAGAAATTTTGATTGTCACAACGTTAGTTTTAAGTTAGACGATTGATTTATTGTATCGGCCTTGTATGGAGCCTTGTTCCTTGCAAGGCCGTTTGGAAGAGTTTAATAAAACTTAAATTTAATAAATAACCATTACCTCTGCAATAAAAAAAAATGTTTTATAAGTTACATAATAAAACAATGTGTTACTTAATAATTTGTTTGTTTAATTTATCCAGTAAATAAAGGAATAATAACTGTTTAATCGTTAGAGTGGCCTTCCATGGTCCACCCACCTTACCACATAACTTCCAATACTTTAAGTTTATTAAAATAAATGTGGTAGGTATTTATTATCTGTGAAGTTAAATGGAATTTTAAAACAATAATATTCTTATTTTTTATTGCTTTATCATTACAGCATGTTTTTATTTAAACATAATCTTGAAACAATGAAATTGTAAGTTAAAAAATTTGAAGCAAAATCAATAAATTGATATCAATTTTGTTTGAATGTTATCATCACAAATATAGTTTAAACATTATGATCAGATACAAACTGATGTTAATTAGGCTGGTGAAAGTGGCGTAAGCCGGATAAATAGGAGAATATGAAAAGAAGCCTTGTACAAATACAGATCAATTATAGAATACTGCTATCAATGTCGAAATTATCTGCAAATTATTGTCGGTAGGTATAGACTTATCGAAATGGTCATTTATTTGCTTGAGATTTTGGGTAGATACAGTAGGTGTTAATTATTGTTAAAATTTAGTTATTTCAAGTAGGTATATGTTTAAATAGGAACATGATTTAACATCTTGATTTTTACGATATAGCAATTAAAAAATAAACTTATTTTTAAAGATTTCACTAGTCTCAATATTTTGGCAATTAATCAACATTACCTAATGTCCCTTTTCTGTGTTAATAACATATTTAATTAATCTCTATAAAAGTGTTTATTATGTGTACAAAGGTTACATTTAAACGCAACCGTGGTAGAAAACGTGGTGGCAGTGAAAAATTTTATTTGTGAAAACAGGCGAATTACATACGAGGAGATTCAGGAGTTTGCAGATTGGATCGGGGAGTGTGTGTGTAATATTAATATTACTATGAGTCATGAGGATAGTGTCGCGCCGAGTGCCGCACAACCTCACCGAGGCCTAAAGACAAGTTAGAATAGTGTCGAATAGTGTCGTGATATGATAACAAAATTTGAAGGAAGGTCGTCTCGGCGCGTTTAAGACATTGTCTCAGGTGACGAATCTCGTATCTACCATTATGATCCAGAAACTAAGCGTCAATCTACTGTTTGGCTGTTTCAAAGTAAGCCAACGAGTCCTAATGAGGAAGAGTGGCAAAAATGTTTTTAAAATTGCAAGTGGGTTCCACAGGTGGAGACCCGGCATCGAACTTTGGCCATGAGAGACCAAGGAGAGATTTGACGGCGGGGCGCTTAGGGCATCCATCTAGGTGAGCAACAGCTGGCCACCCAACAACTGTATTTGCTTCGAACTGAGGAAGGGTAGAATTACCCTCGTCACTGTTTAACTGTGTTGAAACGGACTTGCCTGAAGAGGTCCATTAAGCATTAAGTATTTCCATTAAGCTACGATATGGGGTTCTTCAAGAGAGCTTCCCCCGGATGAGCTGCCTACCTTTGTTGATGAAAGAATGGATTTGGAGAGAGGGTTGGGGACGTGGGAAGGGATAGGATGGCATTGCGCACTCACTACCGAAACACGAGATCTTTCCATTATGCTACGATATGGGGTTCTTCAAGAGAGCTGTTAATAGGATTTTGCAAGGTCGGCGGCGCACCCGCATACCCCCTGCTGTTGCAGGTGTCCATGGGCGGCGGTAACACTTACCATCACGTGGGACCGCTTGCTCGTCCGCCCACTAATCTATAAAAAAAAAAGTGGAATTGCAAATTGCAGATGCAAGTGGAGAGTACCTACCTACTTACTTTGTAAAAAAAATTTAAATCCATAGAACATTTTTGTTTCTTTTTCGCAAACCTTGCACAGTTCCCCACGTAGGTATAGAAAGAATATCTAATATAATTTTTAGCATCTTACTATTTACCAAATTACTTGTTTTTGCTTGTTTCATTTTATGTCCCAAAAAGTCTTAATACTTACACACTTGCAGAGAGTACGTACTTATATCAGAATTTATGAAATATGCAAGTAGGTACCTAGTAGGTCCAATTCTAAAGCTAATAGCATGTTATGAAAATGCCTATATAGAGCGACATAAAGGTTGTATACCCAAATAAATATGGTAATATGTACGTACACCCTATTAATTCATAATAGACAGTGAATCAAATCCCTTTAACAAAACGAAACGATACCATCGTAGGCGGTTCCCAATGACATCATCGTGTTTACTTGTGTGATGAGATGACTGTACATAACGCACACTTGCATAATTTAAACCAAACCATCATATCTCCAGAAGGCTATAAAAGAAGTTTAGCCTCTATTTTTTGCTAAATAGAGTTCTTTGTCGTTTGATTAAGGAGCTTGCATTTACGCTTGCTGTGTTTTTCTGTGTATAACATCTGTGATAATAAGTGTGCTTAGGTTCTAGGTCAGTGGGCGCGGCTGTCTTTTGTCTGTATGTCGATATTCAATCGATTGAATTTAATCAATGTCGGTTAATGTGACATAATAAAGGTTACATTTTTATTGTTTACTTAGTAGGTACCTATCTACCTATATAAAGTTTAAAAGGCAGGTACATGAAATGCATATAACTCGATGTGTTATTTAAATTTGTTCAAAGATTTAATAGATTACTAAAATTATGAAGATTTTTACTTCACACGCAAGTAACTAAAGGAATATTTAAAAATTTTATCGCCTCAACATTGATTTTGATACCCACATATACATATATGTATCTACCTACCTATTACATTTTTGTATTATGTTATGCTCAGGGCT
The DNA here is from genome assembly GCA_914767545.1 of Sesia apiformis. Classification (NCBI taxonomy): domain Eukaryota; kingdom Metazoa; phylum Arthropoda; class Insecta; order Lepidoptera; family Sesiidae; genus Sesia; species Sesia apiformis. The sequence goes on along the minus strand of OU611960.1, from coordinate 16,185,596 downwards.
TCTGGTAGCGGCTTTGTTATACTTTTTATCAAAGTATATTTACAACATACTTTATAACGTAGTCGCTTTTTACGACACCCACGGTTATAAGGCCCAATCATGCACACGACAATGTGTAAGGGACGCTCATGTTCAGCAGTGGACGAAAAAAGGGGTTGGTTACGGATCACGTTATCCGTGACAGAGATTGACATTGGATAGGGTTTAGATTCATGAAAAGTATAGGTAGAAATGGTAGAATTAATAATAACGTTATTTTACATGTTTACTAAAATTCGCTCTGATACCATCTAATGCACAAGTCTAAGTGCCACGCAATAATAATAAATAATCTAAGTCAAAACCTAACACGCAATAATAGGTAGGGGAGAGGTGTGTCAATTGTTATAGAGGGGCGAATGTTATAATACCAACAGAACGCCAGCTATTCCCTGGAGCTAAACGATTTATGCGTCAGGAAGATGCCGGGTATGATACTGTTTGTTACACGTAAAAATTGACACCCTATTTGTTATAATGTTTTAGTAAGTCTTTAATTGTAAACCCTGTATATTTTTTAAATTTCAGAAGTACGTATATATATATACTATGGTTTATAAACGGCCTCGTAAATCTGCCAGGGGTACCATACCTGAACAAATGTATATTGAAGCCTGTAACCGAGTCATTGGAGGAGAAACATGCAGAAGTGTAGCCAAGAACTTAGGTATGTGCCCCATGACTCTGTTTCGATATGTTAAAAAGTACAAAGAGATGAGAAGCTTCAGTAAAGGTTATAAGCCACACAACAGGGTTTTCACAGAAGAAAATGAATACGAGCTTGTGTCTTACTGTACCTACCAGTGCCTGTAATTTGTATTTTGGCTTGACTACAAGAGATCTGCGCACGCAAATTAGCATTTGAGTTTGCAAAAGACCATAAATTAAACTATCCAAAGAAATGGGAAGCATCAGGAATGGCGAGCATTGATTGGTATAAAGCCTCTATGAAACGACATCCAAATTTATCAGTAAGGCGCCCAGAGAGCTCCAGAGAAACAAGCTTTAGGGAAAGAGAAGAGAAAGAAGGAGGCGAAAAAAATACCTAAAATTGCTAATTTGGAATTGAAAAAAAAGAAGACGCGGCAGAAGAAAAACGTTGATTTTTCTGAGAACGACGATTCTAATATTTGCCTTGTATGTTTTAATACATACTATCACAGTAAGGAAGATTGGTTGCAATGCACTGACTGCCACAAATGGGCACACAGTAGTTGTACAAACAATGATCCCTTTTTTACTTGCCTTAATTGTTTATCGGAATAGAATTTTATCATTTGTTATCATGCTCGCAGGATTTAATTTTATAATTTGTAATTTTAATATAGTTTATTTCGTTTATTTCATAAAATTATGGTCTAAGTTTGTTGATTTTAAGGTAAATCAATTTTATGTAAGCTTTTATTTTGCTAAGAAATTTAATATGTCCTATTCTATAACATCTTACGAAAATATGTTATGAAAACATGTTAATATTTTAATAAACGTGATGTGTACAAGTCTGTAACTATTGTCCCTGGGTAACGTCACAACTGCCCCACCTGATGGTACAATTGTTACATTCCGACTTACGCTCCTGAAGTGCAATTGTAGTAATAACGTGTAATTGTATTTCTTTTTTATATGGTTTAATTAATAAACGATAAGTGTGCCTATCTTGTGTCCAGAAATTTTGATATTGTTATGTATAGGTAATTAAAAGGGTTATGGTGATTTAAAAAAAAATGTAACTATTGACACACCCCTCCCCTACTAATAATACCAATAAGTACTAATAATAACACTATCAATAATACTGTAATAAAAAAAATGGCTGCTTATTGAGTAGCCATTCTAACAACGAGTTTTAAAATTTGTCTTCAATTAGGTACTATTACTGAATAGTAACTAATGTGTGCTAGTTGTGTTATTAAATTATTTTGTATCAACTAACAGAATAGGTGAACCATACTGTCACTGTCACACTCTAATGAAAATAACAAAAACAGATCTAAAAATACAATAACAGTATGTGAAGTTGAGTTTCGAGGTGACGATTTGCAAAATGTACAAAATAAGGAATATGTCCCTACTACTTAAAACATCTCAATCTGTCTCTCCATTGCTGGATTATGTTCCCACCCCCACCCTTTCCAGGGCTTGCGATCTTCTGCTCCTCTCATCTAACCCACTACTGGCAAGGTACGTACCTATGTATGGATACCTACTAAAAAATTAAAGCTTATAATTTATTGTTAATTTGCGCAGATCTAAACAGCAGTCAGACGTAGTTGTCAGAATAACATTAAAAATGACTCATTGCTTAATTCTCTCGATTGGTTTGAAATTTTTTGCATGATTAGAAAAAAATCTTATACAGCGCTCGCAAAAAATAGAGCTGTAGTTACGGAAAAATCTGATACGTTTTGCACAGATTTGAAATGAAATGAACAAAGCGATGTTTTCAATTATCTTCAAAATAAAACACAACGTCATCGCGTAAAATTAGTTTCTCATTGAGATATTTTGAACGCTAATAATTGTTTTTTGCTTTAATAAAATCGGAAGGAAGTTGTATAAAATGGTTTTTAAAACAATTAATTCTGTCAACATAATGATTAATTCCAAAAAAATATTTTGATATTATTTTGTTTTGCGAATTTTAATGAAACAGCATAGTAAATAGATTATATTTTGTAATAATGAGATATGAGATACTTTTTATAGAGATCTGTTACACAAATTACGTCACTTCCGCCCGAACGTCATTATGGGTTAGGAATCTTAACCTAATTATACAATATAATCCCAACTTAAGATTATATGATTTGTGCTATAGGCTTCGGCTCAAAATCAGTCGGAAATTATTTTGTAGTTTCAACGTAATGCTGAGGTGAACAGTATGCGGCGCGGCGGGAGGCGGCGCGCGGCGCTGCAACACGCGGAGTTACAAATTTGTGTTGTTAGAACTATCGTACTTTCTTTCCTTGACCTGTTTTTTTTTCTCTTCATATATGGCAATAGTATATTCTGTCAATGTATCCAGTTTTTCGTCGAATTAAACAATTTCAAAGTCCCGTCGAAGTAAGACGCTCGCTCATAAAAGTGATAGGTTTACTGGCTACAGAAGAACATTCGTTGGAAGCACACGAAAAACGCAGTCCTATGTTTTCATTTAATTATCAGAAACATTACGCACAAAAACATTTAAGTTTCAAAAACTATCGCTAATAATTTAATAGCGATAGTTTACTTAGTTTTATTAGTAATAAATCACAAAACGCATTATACTTCACTTCTCGAGTTCCCGCCAAAAAGTCCCTTGTCCTGTTATTTGTGATAAATGTTCTTTCTTTCTTTTAAAATTTGCTGCAAGAGTCATTAATATGTTCACGCATTCGCAGGCACGGCTGGTAATAAATGTGTAAGTTCTACCCATCTCTTTAAGTTGATAGATTTGTAAACCATTTAAGTACTTATTATTTTTCTTTAACATGCTTTTTATGTAGTCTCACTTTAGTTATATACCTACTACTTCCATTCATCGATATTTTGCTTACAATGCCACAGGATCCTCTCGAAGTGGTTATCTTACTTTTCATTACCAAATTTGTCAAAAACAAACGGAAGTGGTATTTATTAACATACATATTTTAATTCAAACAGTATGAAACAGTGAGGATAACAGGTGAAGTGCATTGTGAACGTCATGGCCTCGTGGCCGGTATGTGTTTCGCGCCATTTTCGCAGCCCCCACAATACGCCTGCGCAAACGTACAACGTTGTACCAATACAAATGCTTATAGCTGCATTAATTAAGCAGTCTCGTAAGACTTGTACACATGAGCTACTAAAGATATTAAACCTTTTTGGTTGAATCTGATGGTCTAATTTAATAGTCTCTAATCACACCTTTTCCTTTTCATTCCTTCGCAATTAATCAAACTAAGCGACAATTTTACACGTATACTTACTTCGTTTTCCGATTACCTTTACAAATTCATTAGTTTAACTAGCCGTCTTTAGAAGTTTCGATCAATGAGTCTTTCTGGAAGTTGAACTGCTTCTTGATTCTACATGAGCTGAAGGTTGAAGAATAACTTCGTTCATTATGCTATCTCACACTGAAGTAGGAATGACATGTGCTGCTGATTTTTCTATAATAAAAGTCACCTTTTCAGACTTTTAATTTAACGTACCTATGACCATTGCAATTATTTGACTTGTAATGTATAGACCTCTCTTGTAATGGTGTCATCTCTAGACCCCTTGTTTTATGCTATTCTACAGTTAATGTGGTTCAATGTACAATACTACAGACCAACTTTCTTAACTGCAGCATATCTTGACATTGTACCTACCTACCAGAATTATAATATGCATTACATAATTGGGTAAACGGTGCAATGTGCAAACACAAAGTTAAACTTTAAGCTAAAGTTAATAATCAGGCAATTAAAAATGTTAATTAATTAATTTTACGTCAATTATGAAAAAGAGGTCGAAGTGTTGAAAGTAAAACGCTTGCCTAATTAACTTTCAGCTAAAAATTATGGCATTGAAAGAAAGTTTTCAATTTATTTCGAAATTCATGCACCACGTTTTGTTACTATGTATTAGGTACTAGGTATTTGTTACAAGAACTCGTTCGTTACATGTCAAGTAAACATCAGTAAAGATCTTAACAAAATGCGGGATTATTTAGGATCAATGTTGAACCCAAAATTAACTTATTCACATTTAATTTTACGTTTATGTAGTAAAAGCGGTGATGAAGCTGTTAGGTAATTGTTTAATCTTGTTAAGTTCACATATATTCCAATTCCATTAGATTGAACTTAATTGGCTTGATTTTGATTTAACCAATTATTTAATTTTGATTTATTTAATGAATTTACTTAATTTTGATTTTTTATTTACTTTCTGCTATACGAGAATATTTTATATACCATAGTTTGTTGAATGTTCTGATGACTGCATATAGCCTTTTTTAAGCAGTTTTCCTATTAATCTCTACAATCTTTGCCTATTTTCAAGTTCAACATTAATGAGAATCACCATTGTTTTTTTTCAAATCGGATGACATTGATATCAATATCTAAGCACACCCGTATATTAGTGGCGAGTTCCTATCAAACATCCTATATGCGACATTGTAGAATCCTTCTGTTAATGTACGAGTTGTCTTCTGACTTTTAACATTTTGATTTCATGTCATGATTTTATTTTGGTTTATCATTATCACAGATTTATATATATTTATTTATTTTTGTTTCCCTTTTTTGCGATTTTACCAAATTCCTTATTTAATTTGACTACTTATTCATTGGTGGTGCTGGAACTGTCCTACTATGCAAAAGTTCAGAGAAATGTTTTTTTTTTCAAATTTAGACGGGTTTGTAATGAGTTCATGGACATGAACAAGTGACATCATGGCTTCTGGAACAAGTGAGTAGACAAGTGAGAGTGCTGTTGGAACAATCATAATCATACGAACTATTCTGTGATCGTTTCGTGAACACAATGTTCGCCGTCATTGCGATCCAAGGCAGGGCCGTCTTTACCAGGGGGTGCAAGGGGTGCGGTGCACCCCGGGCGCTCACCTTTTAAAGGTAATGAAAAAATATAACGCTATAGTAAACAATTACACAATAGGATATTTGACTGTCATAGGATACACAATAGGATATTTGACTGTCATAGGATACACAATAGGATATTTGACTGTCATAGGATACACAATAGGATGTTTGACTGTCTTAGGATACACTCCCGCACCCCGGCGCAGAATAGACTTAAGACGGCCCTGATCCAAGGTGTTCTGAGATGCTTCCTCCTATATCCCGCCATGCTAGGAACGCGTCGATCTTACTACGCTCTATATATCTGATATACTAATACCAGTATATAAACAAGATGGAGCTAGGGCTTGAACCATTCGCACTTAGTTTAGTTCATAATGTTAATTAGCACTAATTTTAGTTTGCAATAAAGCATTCTCTAATTATTGTATTTGATCAAAATTTGTATGATATTTGAAGACAGGTAATATAAAACCGACAAGCGATTACCAATTGCGATTAATGTAACACAGTCTGTCAGCCTCAGTATCAGGGGTGAGTGACCTGGTTCAATGGCCTATGTCCGTTCACTAGGTATCTTTTGTTACTTAACACGCTGACTACTGAAATTGCATTATTTAGCTGTTATTTAAAATTATTTAAAAATTCTAGAATATACATCGTGTAAAATGGCGCTTCAATAAAAGTTTTTAGTTGAATACCCACATTAGATAATTTCTAAACTAATATTGTTGTTTGTTTTCTAATCATCTTATCGAATCCACAGAAAAAACTAAAATGCTTTGTGATTTAATATTAATCAATAGTATTTTATGATAGAGTGTAATTAGTATAGGTATGATTTATGAACATAGCGTCCAAATATTTGGCTTAAAAAAAATACCATTTGTTCGAAGTAATCTCAGAATCTAGAGAATATAGAATGTCTTAGATAAGCATTAACCTACCGTATATATTGTGGATATGTACAAAAAAAAACTGGAGCATGTGTATCCGTCACTCCGCATTGGGCCCGCGTGGCAGATTGCGGCCCAAAACGCGCTAGTGATTTAGGTACTAGGGAAGACCTATGTCCTGCAGGGGGACATTAAAAAGACTACGTAATATTTGAGTTTCCTTAACATCATGGTAAAATGTTTGGCAATGTAGGTATAGCAAAATCAACTTAAAGCGCCAGATGTCCAACGTTTAGGAATGTGAAGATTATGCACTTCCACGTTGTGTGCGATAAATAAATAGGTTATGAGACGAGGTTAAAAATTTTCATTCATTGTTTTTCATTAGAAGTGGTACGAGTACAGATGTTAAGGAGTGCGGCATTGTTGGTATTTAGGCCATCAGAGCGGCCGGCCTATTGAGATCGGTACAAAATCTATTTTATAACTCGCCGCGGAATATCTTCAGAAGCCTTAGTAAGGCGCGGCTCTGCAAATAATGTGCAGCTTTCGTTTTATCACTTTTGTCTGTAAAATACGCCGCAATTTTGAAGTAAACTCTGTTCTTGACACAAGTGACTGTAATGAACTAATGACTAATGGGATGCGGGTCAATTTGATATCTCCTACACCAATTTGCAGAGGCGTGTTCAGTTTTAAGCGGCCTAGTGCTGGGTTAGAAAAATAGACGCGGGAAAATCGTGAATCGGAAAAAGCGTATAAGCGCAGCGCGAGCCGCTCCCTCGGTGCAGCTTCTGAAAATACTACACTATATATAGACCGCGAGGAAATAACGTTTCAACTAATCGTCTAGCTATCACCGCTACTCGTGTGGATAATTAATATAGTGCACTCACCAGAATCTTGCGCTTGCGTGTCAATGCGATCGTTGGCGGATTCGTGTTTATTTCACTAAAATTATTTTTGTTCGCGTCACCGCTCGTCGCTTGCGCAGATCCCGGTCGTGTGGCGCCCGCCCGGGCGGTGTGCCGACTGGCGACGCGCGCGCGCACTCACACTATCTTCCTCTATCCTGACACTGGCCACCACAGTTTTTCACACCGTGTAACTTCGTGTTGTAACACATACTTAACAGTGTAACACAGAGCGGCGTGTATGCGAGTTGGAAAACAGTAGCAGCAAACACGCACACTTGCAGCTATTCAGCCACTGAATCAATGTTTGCTGTACATCATGCAGTTGCTTAGTAACTAGCTTCGAATGAGGGTTTTATTGTGAACAAACAGGTATCTGTGTGATGCTGTCGAGTTTGAATCGCGATAACATTATTTAGGTACAGCAATATACGAAAGTATGTCCCAATCATTGTAACAGTGCCGGAAATCTTCTTTCTGATTGTATGCAGCTCATTTCCAGTAGTGCTGTGAGGATTTGCGCAGTCTTTACTTTGACTTGTGCAATATGGGAGACGCCTGTTAATGGTTTCGAAAGAATGATGTCATTTTGGCCTGTACCTATATCCATTACAAACCACATGAATACCAAATAAAGGCTTTTAACATAAGTTTTCATTTTTATTATGGCAAGAAGGCCCTAAAGTACCGGGGAAATGAGATATCTGTCTTACAAGTACCTACCTCAAAAATTTAAAAGAGAGAAGCGATATAACCACCGGTGCAAGTACATAAACAGTCGGCCGAGGTACAGGGCCCTAGGTGGTGCATCCTGTGGAGTCATGCTTGAGCGGACTTTTCTATCCAGAGCGGGGCATCTAATTTGATCTGAGACCATCACTGAGCACATGAGAGGCGTATGACCCAGCCGTTGTAGCTTTTATTAGGGCTGTACACAAAAACATGGTGAGTTTTGACGTTGAGTCGTTGTTTACCAATGTTCCCCCTAAGGAGTGTATAGATATCATAAAATATAAGCTGGCTTGTAGTAACTTGTAACTGATTATATTTCGTAACTGGAACACTGCCTTGAAGGCAATTACTTCCTAAATCAAGATTAATACTATCACCAGATAGATGGCGTCGCTATGGGTAGTCCTGTAGCACCAGTAATTGCGAATATCTGGATGGAACACTTTGAAGAGAGAGCCCCCAATCTTGAGCCAAACATAGAAAGACTTTGGAAAAGGTATGTTGATGACATCTTCAACATCATCAAAGGAAGTAGATAGGAAGTGGAGCAATATATTGAACACTTCAATTCCACTCATCCAAAAATGCGGTTCACCTATGAAATGGAAAAGACAGAAGTTTGACTTTCTTAGATGTCAAAATAATGGTTAGAGAAGACGGTTAATTATACCACACTGTTTATAGAAAGTCAACACACACTGACAAATACCTGCATGCCTCTCCACATCATATACATGTCTCCATATACATGTAATGGATACTACATACTAGTAGTATAACATCATCTCGAATAAGTCCTGTTATTAGTAACATTCCTGATAGTAAAACTCAGCAATGCTCTTAAAACTCAGCAAGAATGGTTGCCTGCGGGCCAACATGTAGATTACGGTATTGGTAAAAGAGATAATTATTAAGATAGATTTCTTATGATTAAAGTCGTAGTTATCTTTTAAAGTAAACTTCGGAAATAATTTGGGATCCGCGCATTCATGTCTGCCTTTACTACATCCTACGCAGGTCTCCATTAAAGAGTAAACAGGTAACATCCTTGCTACGGTTATCTTAGTGCTTCCAAAAGAAGTGTTCTATGACATTTTAGTTTAACGTGAACGGAGGAATCAAGACACACAGACCTCAACTCTGATAGATCCAAATTTTTCGGTCGATACCATTATAGTTTTCAAGACAGTATGATGTCCTGTACGGCCATGATACCATTAAGTGGATCGTCGTCTGCCACCTAAGAGTAGTGTAACAATAAATACGTAGGACACCGTATTTACTGTACAGGAATTTACTAAGATTTTTACAGAACCTTTATAAACTATGAGTTCTCTATTTTTTTCTGAGAAATAAAGTTACATTAAAATTCTAAATTTGTAACGTCCTCTCATTTCCAAACATCGTAGATAACATATGTGGGTCTGACTTTTGCGACAATACCGAGAAGAGTCTTGTAAAAGATCCTCGGCGTCTGGTTGCGGGGCACGGATAAAAAATTGAATTGTGGTGGCGACGGGGATATTCGCGTTGGGGGCTCTCGGGAGCAGGTCGTCCCTATCGGTTAGTTTACGATTTAACGAGAAAATTACAGAATTTTCGTAAGTGCGCGAAGGAGGGGTATGCTGTGAGAAGTGCCAGAGGACGCGGGTGAAGTGTATGCGGGGTTTCGGCGAGTATACAAACGACATCGAACAATACACAGGAAAGTATAAAATTCCATATTACACTATCATCAGGCAGACACAGAATTACCAGGCATGTATTAATTTTATGTACGCACGGATTTCATTTACCACCGTAATGCCTTGGAGTCGGATACGTTTAGAATAGTAGGGTATGGATGGTATGCTGGAGCAAGATCAAAGATTTAAATCTTTGAACACATTAGTATAATTCTATTTAAATACACACAATGACACTCACAATATAGTTTAAATTAATTGGATCGTAGGGTATGTTCATTGCGAAATCTGTTTCAGTAAATGTTGATGCTATAGGTAAAAATAGGTATTGTGAGATGGGACGAATAAATTAAAGTATTTGTCAGACAACATGGTGTGACAGACAAAGTCATATATTACTCATTGAACTTTTATTATTATGGATTGCAGGGATGGTATCCCATAGATAACTGCCTTTGAGGCATTCGTAATGGGAAATTAAAGGAATGCAAATTGTTATTTTATTTTATTTATTTAAACTTCATTGCACATGTACAAAAGGCGGACTTAATGCCTGACGGCATTCTCTACCAGTCAACCACCGGATCAAATAGAGAACAGAACGCGGGTGCAGTTTGTTTAAATACATAAATATACATAGGTACATAATAAACTTACCTAAATAAAAATATATAAACTAGGAAATATATAAGAATATATTTCATATGTAGATATATATACACACTATTATAATACATAATACGTAACTGAACAGAAATATTTAACTAAGAAGGCAGCGAAAACGAAACAGAGAATATATGGTAGATCAAGAACTATGATTCTTTGAATAGTGACCTCAAAGCATTATTTTAAAGGTGTTTTTGTTTGAGGCTTTTCTAATGTTAGTGGGAAGCTGATTCCATAGATTTACTGCTTGAACAGCGAAGAAATGAGACATGAAGGCGGTACTGTAAGAAGGAACAAAGAGAGAGGCATTATCGGTAGAGTGAAGGTGAAAATAGTGATAATACATCACCCTCAAATTGAAATTTACATTTCAAATATTCAGAAACAAATGGATCGTATAAAACAGAAAAAAACGTGCGTGCATAATATTCATAAGCTTCTAAGTTGTCTGATTGGCAGCTATTTAAGCTGTAAACGATAGGACGAGATATGGTCAGACTTACTTACGCAAACCGACGATAAAGCGAATAATGTTATTGAGCAGATGATTCAGTTTGTTGAGAAGTTCTTGGCTAATATCGGGGTAACGTACATCAGCGTAATCAATAATAGGCAAAATTTGTGCCTGCACAAGCGCAGTCTTGGTCCTAGTCGGTATAAAATTGTTAAAGCGCTATAGACAACGCAGTGTTGATGACCCTTCGACATACCCCACTACTTGAGGACGCCAACTGAGTGAACTATCAATGATTAACCCGAGATCCCTGACAATTGAACAGTAAGAGATGGCCATACTGTTATACAGTGTAGTGTAGGGTGTTTAAATCAACATTGGTCAGGCAGCGACGACTACCCACAATAATAGCCTGACATTTCGTGACAATGACTCCAAACCTACTAGACCAATCCGAAATACGATGCAGATCGCGATTTAGATCCGAAATAGCAACATCAAGAACACTGATTTGAGCTTGTGCGTATAACTGTAGGTCTTCAACATACCGATGGTAAGACTATTTGAGGCTTGTAGTTAGTTATGTGATTGATAAAGACAAAACAACAAAGGTGAAGTATGCCGCCTTGTGGAACACCAGCAAACACGTCACACCAATCTGATATAAATCGTTCGTAACGAACCGCCTGCTGGCGACCACGAACACAAGATGAGAACCAATACCGAGATGATGAAGAGAAACCCAAGTGAGCAAGGACAGCAAGGATATTGTGGTAGACAGTATTAAAAACGTTAGATAAATCGAATAAAAACCAATACCTACAGACAGTACGACGGTTAACAGTAGGCCGTTGCGAATCCTCCATGGCAGCTCCGAAATTCTCAATTAGTTTGAGGAGGGCTATAGAAGTACTGTGATCGGGCCTGAAACCTGTATGATACATATTGAGTAATTTATTATTATCAATTATCAATCAATCAATTTATTATCATTTATTATTATCAATTGGCCGTCTCGCGATATCGTCAACTGTTTAAACTATAGACAATCACGCCCACGTACCAGTACCTACAACACTTAGCTGACTTTTTATGGCCTGCATTAGATGAAATTGATGTTTTCTTTTATGTACGAAGGCGGTAGAAGAGCATACAGTCCACCTGGTGGTAAGTGGATACTGTCGCCCATAGATATCCGCGATACATGCCACATTAGTCCTAAATTACAAACGTTGGCACGCGTCCGGATGCGCTGTCTACCTTTAGAGATATAGGAATGGATTTGGAGAAAGGGTTGGGGCAATGGGGGAGGGATTCGATGGGAATGGGCTTTCGCACATCTCACTCACTACCGAAACACGTACGTACATTAGGGAAATAAGATAAAGTGGGAAATGCAGTACATTTCAAGGTAGTCTTCCGCGAGAGAGGGGTAATGTGGCCAGTCGAGCGCGCCCAGCGGCTGTTGGATTGCAGCGTGCACTCTCCCCCTCAAAATGTTGATTACATTTGGTTTCAACAAGACGGTGCAACCTGTCACACTGCGACCGAAACAATACAGTTATTGCAGACGAGGTTTCCTGAACGTGTTATTTCCCGCCAGGGTGAAATTAATTACCACCAAGGTCGTGTGATCTGACACCATACTACTTTTTTGGGGTTTTCGGAAAGGAAAAGTGTATGCAAACAATCCACAGACAATTCCGGAGCTCAAAATGGAAATTCGACAAGTTATTGACGAAATTCATCCACAATTATTGGCGGGTATTTGTCGGATGTTGTGTTCCATACGTAATCTCCATATCCGTATTTTATATTTAAATAAACATCAGCAAAATTCAACTGGAATGTGTTTTATTAAAAAAAATAAAATTAAAGTAGGTAGGTTGTGAGACATCCTTTGCTATCTAAATTATCCTATGTTCATAGCGATGAGCATGTATATTTCGTCACGTTTCGTCGACAAAAACGAATCGCTGTCAGCGGAAACAGTTGGGCATTTTCAATGTAATGACATCATGGTCGAAAGTTACGCGACGCGACTCCCGCGCAATCTATTGTGCACGAAAAAATATTCTAATTTATATTTGACGTTAGTTGTGTTGTTAACCTTTATTATGACGTCATAAAAATGTTATAAAATTGCAATTTCCTTGCTTTACATAAGTTGTAATAAGAACTGATGACGTTTGTCGTTGCGCCCCCAAAAAGTCCTAGTGCATTTCTAGCAGAAAATTCGCAAGTATTTGTTATATATATAGGTGTGTTCTACACATAAAAAAGAATAGATAAGAGTAGGTACGTACATGATTATACAATGTATACCTAATGTAACTAGAGCATGACTATAGTTGTCTTTTACTTTAGCTATCAAGCAACTCTGCTCTAGGACTCATTGTTTGGTCAACTACCAGTGGTTTCCTTTGCCAGAACTCTTTACCTGAACAGAAACGTAAAGTTGGCATTTGGCCAGCACATCCGTAGATGTTGTTCGAGTTTGTCATCTACCTCTGTGAATACTTTATTCACATCGGCTTAACAAATGTTCGATTGGCTAATAATAATTTGAACCTTGACTCCGCGTATACTTCCGAAGTTGATACGGTAATGCATAGAGGATTTGTATCGCATTACGTTTGAAACAGCCTTCTATCTAACCCATCAGATTTCGCACTTAGAATTATTTGTTCGTAAGTGTACCAAAATCACTATAATTCATACCTACCTTTAGGTTTCCAGATTGTTTGAGCAGGTACGTACCTATATTTTTTCAGAATCTGCTTTTAACTATTGCGGTGAATTGTAGCCGAAATGCTCGTCGTGAATGCTACGGAAAGTTTATATTTATAAAAATCCTCCAACATTATAGGCTGTAAAAACCAACTATTAGTAAAAATATATTTATATAATTTCAACTTTCTATAGCTGAAACATTCACAATTCACCGACAGTGCTTTAGGTAAGGCACCAACTACACGAGCGAACAGCGACAATCTCGCCGCGAGACTCGCTCGTGGAGTTGTCGGTTGTAGGCCTTGTTCAGAAGGGGAGAATTTCGCGCGAATCGTCACGCGCGTACGTTGCGTCCAGAAGGAGTGTGAAACGTGCGAGTATTTGGGGAGGGAATCAGTCAGTATTTTATCGTGAGTGCAGTTGGACGAAGCGGTTGACTTGCCGTCGCTGGAAGAGACGAAAACAAAGAGAAGCCAGAATGTACTTAGTACATCCAATTCTCTATGATAAAATGACACAGTATATTTGTAACTTTGTATCCAAAATTGGCGGTATGAAAAAAAAAATTAACTACTTTCGTATGACAATAAAATCTTTTGATGATTTACTTTAAATAATTAAAGAATAATGTACATACCTCATCTATAAACAACTCCATATCAAAATTATTCCGCTCCATTTCTCTGAATCCTTGAACTCGCACCAAACTTCGCGCGCAAACTGGACGCAACCAAGGAGTCTATAGTATTTCGATTAGCTAGTGATTTACACGCGAATTTCAAACTCGGGCAATGCTTGTGGACGCGATGTATTGGCGTCTTGTACGTCGCCTATGCGCGTGTTGATTCGCGCGAAATTCGCCCTTTCTGGACAAGGTTTTAAGAGCGTGTCCAAATGAGGCGTTTTACGTGCGATTCAAGTAGCGTGTTTTTCTGCTCGCGCGTAAATCGTGTTCAATACGCCGGAACCTCAACTAGCGCGTTCTACGCGCGAGTCAAAATACTAGGGACGCCATTTGTTGCGTCCCGTCCAGTAGTCGCGCGATAATTGGAACGAGAGGATTGATGTATTTGATTTTTTCGCAAGAAATGGAGCACGATAATTTTGATACAGATTTAATTATTGATAAGGTGGAATAGAGGATATCAACATGGGACATGGAATCGACGGACTATTCAAATAGAAATTTGAAACGGAGAACTTGGGAAGAACTTGTGGAGATATTTTGTAATCCAGGAGATTCAGACGAAAAGAAAAAAGCTTAGGTAAGTGAATATAATTATGACATTTAAGGGTACGTACATTATTAAATCATTACAAGCCACAACACAACCGGTTCGTCCAACTCCATTTTGTATACTGACCGAATACTTTTCTTTGAACTCCCGCATAAAACACCTCATCTGGACACGACAAAAATAACGCGCGATTAGAAACGCGCGTAAAACGCCTCATCTGGACATGTTGTCGAGTTCAAGCAAGTAGTGTGGGTGCACCTCAATGTTTCCAATCCGCGTCTACCCACACATTATCGCCGTGCATTAATGCAGTACAGGTGAAAGGCATTTGAAGTTTAACTACACAAGTTCGTTCATTAAATTCATTGGGTTTGATCCTTTGATTAATGTTTACGGTGTGTCCGAAATTCTGTTCATAATGCCAAGTTAATTGGTATGAAAGTTTTATGAACATTTTTTGCAAAAAAAACATTTTTTTGTTTTTACCAAATTTTTCATCGGCCTGACGATGACGGCGTGTTTTACGAATCGTTTCTATCTACGAAGTGGCGGTGAAGCGACCAATTAATTGAATGACAATTACTTAAGGCTTGTCACCAATATCTTGTAAAGCGCGCGCCACGAGCAAGAAGAATTTCGATCATGAAAGGTTCGCACACCGTCCACTGTACTCATCATCATCTCAGCCTTTGGACGTCCACTGCTGGACATAGGCCTCCCCCATTGTCCGCCATTTAGACCTATCGGCATCGACCTGCATCCAGCGTACTAAACCCCTCATATTAAGGTTCAATAATAACAGTTAACATTTAGCTAGTAGTCAGTGGTGCATATAGAGTAAAGCTATAAGAGTAAGGTTTACGGTGTGTCCGAAATTCTGTTCATAATGCCAAGTTAATTGGCATGAAAGTTTTATGAACTTTTTTTGCAAAAAAAACATTTTTTTTTGTTTTTACCAAATATTTCATCGGCCTGACGATGACGGCGTGTTAACGTTTCCATTAACGCGACTTATACCTCTATAAGCTACAACATTTTCCGTTATAGTCCTTTTACTCCTCTTTGTTATCACTTGGAAGTGTTAAATATTGATTATATTTCTATTGTAGGTACAGTCAAAAGTATATTCATTTATATTTATGTGGAAGCATTTATATATTCTTTATAGGTACCACTGTGAATGCTAAAACAGGTTGCCGTTAGCGCCAATTTGTTTGCTGGACTTCCTCCACTCATTATCCCTTTAAATGATTATTTAAGAAACATGGATGGCTATATACAGAATATACTTACTTTGATTTGCCGACAGGTCCTTCGAGCTGGATAGCATCTTACACTTTCTTGCATATAGCAACAGGCATTTTGAGTATTTTTCAATCTCTTCTTAACAAAGTTATTTTCAGTTTCTTTCGGTCAATATGGTTCTGTTAAGATAGCTTTCTATTTTGTGTTTATGCGGTGGATACGTGCGTATTCGTTGATTGGATCTAGTGTTACAATAACTTTTTAGTACAATATCATCTTACCTTTTTACTCACAAATTCTATTTATGTTTAGTAATTACTTAAAATTGTTTGTCAATTTCTAACCAGTTTGAAGTTGTATCTTTAAAAAAAGAACGCTTTTAAGCAATCGCTTTTAACAGCGCTGGATAAGACGGTTTAAAGTTATGTATGTAGGTATATTTGATTGTTGCTCGTGTTACGCGACACATTTGGGGATGTTAATTTTCAATGTTAAATACATACAGGGCTCACTATGCATATGACCCAGATATTGTACTTTATACAAAAAATTGTGTGTAGGTACATATGTAGTCCGATTTTTTATTCAAGTCAGAGATATGACATGTAGAACTGTCAATAAAGTGTCATTACGTACAAAATCCGACTTTAGTATTTCCGAAGTTTTTTATTAGTCATTCATGCTATACGAGTATAGGTATATGTATGTTTTATTATAATATTCTTTCATAATTTTGTGAACACTACACGCAAACTTCGATTTTGTTTTTGGTCCTTCGAATCGGATAGTTTTTAGTTTCTTTTCTTTACAATATCGTCTTTTATATTTTCTTACATCGTCACATATAAACTTTTTAGATGGAAAGATTTCTACGGTCCGATTTAAAGTGCTAAAAGGCTTTAAGTTATGTTTCTAAGGATCCTTGTTTTTACGTACGACATTGAAGGATTTATAAATAAAACGACTATTCTCTTTTCAACAGTCTCATCTGATGTACATAACAAAATAAACCTATAGAATATCTCATACAAACTAACCCGTTACAAATACAGTCGTACAGCTATCATACTCACCACATTTTAGAATATTGTGCTTGTTTTAATGAAGTATTATAGATTATAGTTCATGAGATAAATAATGCTACAACTAATGGCGCGCACTAGGATTCTACGTCGTCGACCGCGCGATACAATTAACTAAACACAAATAAATATTTGTTTTAAAACAAATGTTTGTCCGACTGGTAATCGAATCTTTTGCACAGCAGGCAGAGCACTACCACTTGGACTATAGTCTGCCACGAATGGGGGTATGTGAATATTTATTTAATTCCGTAGGCCTCTAACACGCGGTAGCGATTGTGGTGAGGGCTCGGAGCTGCGGTTATGCCGCGGCTCGAAGCCCGCTGTCGCGGTGATGGTTTCGATCACTGCTACCACTTTGTTTGATAACTTGAAATGATAGTGATCGGGGGAAATTTGCCGACACTGGAAAATATTGCCGTACAGGAAAGCAAACCGTAGACTAAGATGGGCCGAGGACTGAAAAACATCAGAGGTTTAACCTGGATCGGAGACAGACCGTTCCAGGTGAAGAAATTAAGAAGAGGCATACATGCAGCAGTGGATGAAAACACGTTGAGAGGAAGGAGGTAAAATGTCGTATGTTACTAAGCGAAGTTTTTTTTATCGCTAAAAGTCCAACTTAATCGCGTCATCAAGACGAATAGATTGGCATCTTATTGATTGAAGGGAAAGTAATTTAGGCGCTGCAACACGTCCATAGGTAACATAGCTCTCCAAATTCATAACCCTTACTTTTCAGCTTTGTGAAAGTTTGGTAAAAAAACAAATGGCACACACATTATACATTTTTTTTATAGTAAAGTAGACGGACCGACAAGCGGCCCATGTGATTGTAAGTGTATACCGCCGACTTTCACCTGCTATACGGATGTGCTGTGGACTTTGAAGAATCCTATCCACAGCTCTTTTGAAGAACCCCATGTTACCAGATGTAAAGAGATATAAAGAGTGTAATGGCAAGACCTCTGGTAATTCGTTCGCGTAGCTCATTACAGCGTACATAAAACGATTTTTGAACCGCATAGTGCGCGACACCTCCACCATATCGAGGAATATTTTTTATTGTTACAATAGTCTAGAAATTAGAGGGGAGAGGGACTCTAAAATAGTGTTCTTGGCTACTGTGCAATATCGAATCAATTACGTTTTAAAAGAGACGCCGCTGGTTCGAATAAAGACACGGCTCTGGCATTTCACGGGGTTTACTAGCACGTTAAAAAGATGTAGAATTCCACAATGCGGTGCGTTACAAGACTTACATTCTAAACAAGAGATCAGACTTTCGAACAGTTACGTTTTTTAGGGTTCGTAAACAACTTACTAAAGGTGAATAATGTTTATATTCAGTGCTTTAAACCGAAAAAATAAAATTGTTACTACAATGTTATTTTTGCGGTGCGTGTTACGTAGCCGCCCATTGATCAAATTGATAAGGAAGTGTAAAGGAATCTGTAATCGTTCGAACGTCTGGTTGGTTAATATCATACATACACTTATTATTACGAAATACAAGTTCCATACGCGACCAGGGACAGAGAACTCATTAGTTTTAATCTCACTTTGATTATAGGAAAAGACTTAAAAATAGCGACATTTTGTACATTTGTAAAAGCGAAGTACTCAAAAAGGTATTTATAGCTTCCTTCAAATTATTCATTGCACATAACAAAAGTACACAAAAGATCAATAATTAATTAAAACACATTTCTATACTTAAAAGGAGAGTTTATCTGTCTGTCAGTTCATTAGCACTAATGGGTCGATTTTGTTGCTGTTTTAACTGCTGTGAAGCGTGGTTACCGCAGAAGGTTAGACATTTCTTTTTATCAAAATCTTTTCAGTAGTTTTAGAATAATGAGTAATATTATATTACACTCGCGAAAAGACGACGATGTTCATTCTAATCGCGGTTTTTGGGAATAGTATTTAAAAATACAGCTTTTATGACTGCAGCCACATTGTAAGCATGCCAAAGTTTTACGTCGCTACTTACAGTTGCGGTATAATGTAGCCACTACATTTTGGCTCTAAAATGTAGGGGCAAAATATAAAATCAAGTTCGCTCCTCTAATCAATTCTCAATTCGCTATACAGTGTGGCCTCAGCCTTACATTCTTTACACTTATTTTACATATTTATAATTCATCAAATTCAGCGTAAAAAAACACTCATGCTTAATTTAAACAAACTAAGCTATTAATTGGATATTTTTTTTTAAGAAAGAACATAATAGTAGTGAGATTATCAGCTAACTTGTAGGTATATGAAATAAGTTATAATTAATTTACACGCGGAATGTACTAAATTAACTACTTAAGTGAATATACGAGAATATAGAACAAAATAAATAATGTAACATTAAGTAAATAATTAATATAATCGATTTATACCTTTGGTGGTATAATTTCATTGCAAGTTTGAAACTAATTCTGCTAACAAAGACGGTAACTAGTATCGCAGAGTGCAATGACCTCTAGACGATTAATTATATTGTGCAATTTTACGGATTGCGCAATGTTTTTGATCGTTTGGGGAGTGTAGTGAAATTCGTTTGGAGGCAAGGCTCCATTCAATAATATTGTGCAAGGAATGAGTTAATGTATTGTTGTAGGTCTAGGAGGCCCTTTTAAGTTTGTAACCTAATTCCGCTGCAAAGGCGCATCTCTAAAATCGCTACTATTTCGACCACTCGTTTTCCCGTTTACTGCTGGCAACATGTTAAACATATTGTATTGGCCATAGGAAGGTTCAAACAAATACAAACTCCTTTACACCTCATTATCAACTTATATGTGATCGAACGAACTTCTCGAGGATCAATATTATACGAGTCGCTTCATTCGAAGATATCAAGTGATGGTAACCAGAAAGGCTGTCGCCAGCCAATGGGCCGGGGGAGAGCGAGATGAGAGAGAGGATGGGACAAATATGAATTATAGGTAGAATGATTTTTTTTTAATTTAAATACTCTAGAGGGGGGTAACTGCCTTCCTCTGGCCCCCTCTTGGCGACACCCTTGAGTAACCAGATTATTATTATCACTTATATTTTCGAATGAACCGAAATATAATTCAATATGGGGCGAGGTAGCAGCAACTGCAAATAGAATGTTGTAGAACAAACTTGTTTATTGTTATGAGTAGAACGACGAATATGGACGTTAAAACCACTATAACAACTTGATTACGAACGCAAAAAAAGTTTGTAATCGTGCGAACACTCGATTGGAAAATACTACAAAATAATATTTAAATATAAAATAATTAAATTTATTAAAATATATTTAAATAAATATAAGATGTCAGACATCAATCGGCTAAATCAAAATATAAGAAATGGACTGATATACAAAGCTTAGTCAAAAGTTAAAAGGAGGATCCAATAAATAAAAATCATGTTAGTGCTCTGCAATGCCATTCCTACCACACATGCGTGACACAGGCAACGATAACAAATATTGTGTGAAGCGCGTTTTAGTTAATTATAAATTTAGAATACTATTTTTTGGGCCCATGTCAGTGGGACGTTACAGGCTAATATCGATATTTATTGTATAATAATTAAATTTAATTAATCATATTAACTGACTACTTATTTGCAGAATTCATTTTATTTTAGGACTTGTATTTTTTACATTTTATATATATATTTTTTATTTATCCATTTGAAAAGAAAAATCTGTTAAGACTAATTTTTCTAAAAGTTTCGTCGAAAATGAAATTAAGTATATCTGGAGGTTTCTGGAAGTTAATCGTTTACTACATAGTATCAAAGTATTAAGTCAATTTGCGTATATGTTTTTAATGTTTCTTTAAGCTTGTATTTAAACGAGCAACAAAAAATACTGCATAGGCAGCAAATCGTGATCAACAAAAGAAACTATTTTTAAACAATAAATAAATAATTGTAAATTACAAAGAATAACATAACATATTCGACGAAGTCCCATCTATTTCTTTGTTGTCGGTGGGGACCCAAACCAAACCCCACCCTTGTAATTTATTGTTCATTCAGTATTGCGGTTCATTTCAATTGTTCGTGCCTTTATTGGAATACTACGATACAAGATCAATACAACGCGAAAAGAAGTTATTTGTGTAATCATTTTATTAGATATAATACATTCGCAATCGTCATCATTAAAAATAATTGGAAAAAAAATTTTGACACTTGAATTCAATGTTAGGCTGATTCCATGAATTCAAGTATCATAATTATTTTATCAACTATTTTTAATGAAAACCTATTGTTCTTTTTAATTTACCGCGCTTTCCCAGCCTCAACTTTCATTTGGCAGACTATGTTTTGTGATGTGTTTATCCAAATATTAATATCAGAAATAAATAATGCATGCTTCACATTTTTTTTCTCAAATCTTGCGCGTGCAAGTTTCGTCATGATGTTTTCCTTCATCGTCAAGTTGACACTTTTAAAAATCCGTACATAAGTAGAAACTCAGTAGTACGAACCAAGGATTTGAACTCGAAAACCTCATGAATGAGAATTGGGAGGGAATAGATATTCCTAGTCTATCACCGCTCTTCATATTTACCGATACAGTGATTTTTGTTAAGTGAAGGTAATGGTTATTTAAATTAAGAAACTGTTTCTAAACCGACTTTCAAGTCCTGCGTAGAGGATCTAATGTCGATGATTAAAAATATTTCTTAAATGGGCTATTATTTTGCATGCTGTCTAAATGCCGGGTTTGTTTAAAATATATTGCAAAACTATGTAGGTATATCCAAATTAAGTATTACTTCTTCAGTCCATATAATTATGAACGTTTAGAATGTTGCTATAAAGTCTAGTTTGCATTGTCTATTTGGACGTAAAATAATTTTTAACGAAGTGGCTGGTGGATATTTATTTGTAAACTAGCTGACCCGACAGACGTTGCCCTGTCCAAATTTCAATTAATTTCAATAAAAAAAAATCCATAATATCAAAATTCAATAATTTTTTTTCCTGAAAACTTTTACCAGGATCATAACGAACAAAACAATAAAATAATTACGCATATCCATCGTTCGAATCGTGAGTTATGGTCTTGAGTTCATACAAAAATCCAATAGAAAAAAGCACTCAGTTTTTCCCGAATTTTGTAATTACCCGGGCAACTGTCCAATTTTTCTTTCCCTAAAAACCTTATTCGTCCGAATAAGATTTTTAGGAACATATAATTTTATATTACAAACATTTAAAAAAAAAAATAGTCGAATCGGTCCCGCCGTTCTCAAGTGCTTACGAACGAACAGCATTTAATTTTTATTTATATAGATGAATCCCACATATTATACGTAAAATTTGAGATAGTGCATTTTTATTAGATATAATTTAAAACTACGGAAATTTAATTTAAGTTGAATATTTCTTCATATTCAACTTAGCTGTAGCCTCTGCTGCTACTGCAGCGCTTAACTGATACGTGTACCTGATTATTACAGTATTCATGTACATTTGATGCTGAATCAGATTCCACAAAGATTTAAAAAATCTGTTGGTATACTTTTTTTTTAGGTCAAGGACAAGGTCCATGAAGTTTTGGGAAACGTAATTTTTTTATTTATGATGCTATTTCTGAGATATTGGCACCATTTGATTGAGCTTTCAAATACCTTTTCAATGATATATTACATGACCCTCTAGCTCAATAAATGAGGGAGTTATAAGCGATAATCTAATACATGTCCGGCCGTGACCCGAAAATTGACCCGTTTTCAGTGACCCGTAACTTCATGACTCATTGACCGACTGACCTCAAATTTGGAATTTGGAACCCTCTTGGGTACCCGAACGAGCATGCCAAATTTCATAAAAATCGAAAGACATGAAATTTTATTTTATTTATTTTTGAGTGATCTGACGTGAAATGGCTCTAAAGCGTATCGATAACTTCGATTTTCAATTTAAATCCTAAGCAGTGAATTCCTAGTATTAAATCAATTGGATTAAATTCATTGAAGGGGAGAGTGCACGCCGCTGGGCGCGCTCGACTGGCCACGTTACCCCTCTCTCACAGAAGACTACCTTCAAAGTACTGCATTTCCCACTTTATCTTATTTCCCCAATGTACGTACGTGTTTCGGTAGTGAGTGAGATGTGCCAGAGCCCATTCCCATCCTATCCCTCTCCATTTTCCCAACCCTTTCTCCAAATCCATTCCTATATCTCCAAAGGTAGGCAGCGCATCCGGAGTCGTGTCAACGTTTGTCATTTTGGACTAATGTTGGCATGTATCGCGGATGTCTATGGGCGAGAGTATCCACTTACCATCAGGTGGACTGAATACTCGTCTGCCGCCTTCGTACATAAAAACAAAAGTTTCGGGTCTGAATGATAACTATTGTATGAAGTTTCACAGTCAAAAGCTAAGCATTACATGACTTAAAGTGTGGCAACACCTCATTTAAGTATCGGCCAATCGAACGTTCGTACAAATACAAACTCCTTTGCAGCTCATTATCAACTTATTCAATAAGCGGTAGCGGTAGCGCCCACCGCAAATATAACGTAGAATAAACCTATTGATTCAGTTAGCGCAATCAATATGAATTTTAAAATCAACGCAATAACTCGTTTACGAACGCAAACAAGTTTGTAATCGAACGCTTACATTAAAATACAATTAGAATATTACATCTATATGTATAAACTACAGCGTTTAATACCCATGTGCGTTTCACGTATACACACAAAAATCTGATCACATATACACAAATATTTGGTCAAGTGTTCTCACACTATTGTTAAGTTCGCACAAATGTTTGTCACATTGTCACTGTTGAGTGCCGCCTTCATTGGCCAACAATCATTTATTTGGTGAGGTAAGTCCAAGGGCGGCTGAAAGCAATCGCACTACGTTCTTTTGTTCAGTCGGCTCATTTTCTGAAATTTTTTACAAATATTTTAACAATGCTCGTTCATTAATGACATAGTTAGAAACAAGTGTGCGCGATTGCGAATGAAAATAATAGTGTTATTAATTTACTAAAGTTGTTCGAATGAATGGAAAGGGTCGATTAATCGAGACACGTCGATTAGTCGCGGCCGGTGTGTCCATCAAGTTAATCGTGATAATCGAGGCTGGTGGAAGGAGGTTATAGCAACACCCACTACTAAAGATAGTAGGTGTTCGTTGTGGTCTGTTCAAGGAGAGTTGATAAAAAAAAACTAAAAGGCAAACCTTCTCATCTCATTTATTACACGGTCCGCATTAATTTTTTTTAGTGAAGTCGCACCGTGTCACACACGCCACACGTACGCAACGTCTACGTCGCCACAATTTCTATTATACTTTTTTGCTCGGAACAAGTATGTCTTGTACACGCACACCGGACCAATTTATTTGTGGTATAGCGGCCTTCAAGTGACAATGTCGACATCATCATCAGACGATGACGATTTTTTAATGTGGCAATTAATGAGAAAAAAAGGCGTTATTGGGTTTATTTTCATTGAAATCATTTCATTGAATTTTTTCTCGAATTTGGCGCGTATGCCTTCTGTTTCGTGTCTATTCCTGTAATCAGTAAGTCTATGATTATATAATATAGGATTCTTTTCAACTTCTGCAATAAAATTAATATTAAACTCAACATTGTCTTTGATTTTGTTAAAACCACGTTTGACCCCCGCAACATAAAACGAACGTGTTCGTTCGATCGCTAGACGTCTTGCCACAAACTGCACCCCGCTACAATTGTGCCCCTGGTGTGCGTGCCACGCGCACGTATACGGGAACGTTAATAGTGTCGCGTTTTAAATGAAGCACAATAATTGTCTCAATACAAATGTATGTTCGGTGTGCGGCCTCACTTACTTGTAATTTTTGTTACTTCTTTGTTAATTAGTAAATTAAATAAGAAATAATAAAAAGCTTTTTATATCAATTATTGAACTTTCATGTTAATAAGTAAACATTTTGATTTGAGAATGGTACCTACATAGAAAAGGGTAAAAATGAATGAGTGCACTGCAAAATCTGTTGGCCATACTTGCTGTACCACGAAATGCTTACGAGTAGCGATTATGATCACGTGGTCCTATGAATTGCAAACTAAATAAGTAACGACAGCAAAACGATAGTCGCTATCGTGTCATTTTCATTATATTTATCAACTCTCCTTGGACAGACCATACAAAGTGATTAATTACACATTACAAAGTGATTTTATATCTGGCAAAATTACGAGCGAATTGTGCACAATAAATTCAATCGATTATTAAGACCTGTAAGCAATTTCAAGACCTATAATTTGCTGCAGTGCATCAGAAGCTGTTCCTCAGTTCAGGCTTTTGGCCAGGGGGTATAGTGTTCCAACGCTTTAGGGAAGCGAGTCCCAGCAACAACAAAATCCCTATCAATAATTATGTAATTCAGTTATATTATAACACTAGCGGTGTCCGCAACTTCCTTCGCATTAACTTGTGATTCCCACGGCAACTCTATAAGGGATCTGGATTAAAAGTACCCTAAATGTTAACGCAGCGCTAAATGTTAGCTATAGCTATAACAAGTTTCATTACAATTCGTCTAGTAGATTTTGCGTAACGCGCATTCATACAGAGATAGACGGACAAACATTCTAAAAATGGTTGTTTTGTGCTCTGTATCGTGCTTACACTGCAATGTTTTTCCAAAAAATATTTTATGTTCAGAAACAACTCTGTAACGATTATATTATATGTATAGATGTATTTTAGGTTGAATTATATACTGTATTGGCTTTATTTGCGTAAAAAAAAACGTATATATATTCGCAATCGCGCATCGCTAATGTACGTGACCACTTACCATCAGCGCCGGTGACGTGCTTCTCCAGGTTGAGCTTCTCCTGCGCCACCTGGTACATGCCCTCCTCTATGGTGCCCGCGCTCAGTAGACGGTGTATGCTCACCGGACGAGTTTGACCCATGCGGTGACATCTGAAAGTACAAATATACATGATGAAATTTCAATGGTTAAAGAAACTTTATTACTAAGCGTTGGTGCTCGGACAGAGTGAAACGCGGGCGCGTTGCAATCGCAGTGCGGTGTACTCAAATATAAGAACTTTGTAATGGGTGGGTGCAAGGGGGAAGGCGGCGTGAGCTTCAGCGCGCGAGTTGGCGCGAAGAACGGGCGGGCGACTGACACGCCCGCATATGCGGCCGCAGTAACTTGTTTAACAGTAACTCAAACCAGTCGAAGCCAACCGCGTGCATTTAGTAAAAAAGATCATCTTCGTTCATTGTTTGTTATTAGTAAAAAAGGTTGGGGAAACTGCATTAAATTATTATTTCTTTATTTATCAACAACTTACGATTAAATTTACACCCTAATTTTAAAAAGAAGCATACGTCAACAGAGAGAAAGGATGCATTAACCATAGCCATCCAATAGGCAATAGAGCCGGTGCTAGGCTTATTAAATTGAAAATTAAATAAACTATTTATTATAATGTAGAATTATGTAGTAAAATATTTTATTTCTGCTTCTTGTTTCTAGGAAAATGTTAATGAAATCTCAGTCTGTTTGCATACTTGTTTGTTACATTGATGATAAGATAAGTGACTGTATGATAGAACTTCATTTTGTCTTCGATTAGATGGTGAAGTTATGTTATACCAGTCTAATGACAATAAATGTAAACATATTTTACCTGTCCTCCGCCTGTTTGTCGTTGTAAGGATTGAAATCTATGTCGTGTATGACAACAGTATCAGCCGCTGTCAAGTTAATACCCAGACCACCCGCTTTAGTTGACAGGAGGAAAACGAAGATATCTTCAGAGTTATACCGGTCAATTAATTCTTGTCTGAAATTGTAAAACATTTAGGTAGATTTCATAGAAATGACTCTCGAGTTTCGAGAGGATTTTACTACATCTCGACAAAGGGTCATCAGCTGAATCTGAAACATCAATCAGTGTCGTTCTATTTATTATATATAAGTAAATTTGTAGACAGACTGCAGGGCACATTTATAACTTGACTGAAATAAAACTTGACAGAAAAGCAATTTGTGTCTATATCTCGGTTAAGTACCAAAATGATCCAAATAGTTTCAGTAGTTATGACAGAGTACTTGCCAAAAAATTCAAAAATAAATTCAATGTTTATACAAACTATATGTAGTTTGACAAGGCTAGTAAAACTCTACAACTTTGGTATAAACACTTTTCTTCTGAAAAGTAAAATCTACTTTTCCGTCTGGTGCTTGCCATTGGCCTATTCAATTAAATTTTAACTAATTCTGCAGACTAATGTCTGTTCAAGTTCAGAAAAAAGTGATGTCATTACTATCAGTCACGTAATCACGTGATCAATTGACCTATTGACCAATTACGAGAAGAGAGGGACTGTTCCTCGATTAACCAATTAACGCCGTGTTGTGTTACATTGGAAGGATGACGTCACTTTTTTGTTCTTCTTCGATTAAGGGTTTGAGAAAATTCTTCATTGGTGAAATCTATACATGTATGCATATTGGGTCCTATGAAGTTGCCGTTTTATAAGAAAATTTAAAATCAAAATAATTGTATGAAAAGTATATACTTATATAAAATTAATCGAAATATTGACCCATATTATTTAGACAATTTTGCCATTTTACACGAAGTTAATTGATACCTATGCTGTCTAGTGGACGAGAATCAATAAATTCTTTGAAAGCATGTTTCACTGCCTCTTCAGAGTTGAATTTTAATACACTAGCTATACCTGTTTAGAACTTTTAAAACCATTTAATAATACCCTTACCTATCAGTGACGGCTGTGCTGCCATCCAGCCTCAGATACGTGTAATTCTTAGCAGCCAGGTACGGTTCCAGGATGTCCAGCATCATAGTGAACTGACTGAATATCAGCACACGATGACCTTCGGCCTTCAAGCGTGGCAGCATTTCGTCCAACTTGAGGAATTTACCCGAGTCCAGGATTAGTGGTTGAGGTATTGCGAATGAGTGTATACTCTGCGGAGAGAAGATATTATCAAATTAATTGGATCGTGTTTGATCCACGATCTACTGATCCATATTTGTGCAGACAATGGGTTGTGCTAGAGCACGAAACACGTCGATATCTCGATATTATATTTGTGTGCTTGTTCGCTATCATCCCTATCATGTCGTCGCTATCATGTCATCCCTGTCAGTCACGAGGTTTTACTACTTAACTAATTACGAGGAAGCGTCACATCAACATCATAATATCAGATATTGTATCATCATAATATTGATCTAATCTCTGTTCAAGTGATGCCATCACTATCAGTCACCTGATTCCCTATTGACCAATTACGATAAGGAGCGTTCCTCAATTGATCAATTAACGCAGTGTTATGCTACATTCAACGGATGACGTTTCTTTTTCATTCATTCGAAGGTTTACGAGACTTGTATTTCACTTGTACTTGTGTGATTTAGTTTAATTGTTGTAGCTTTATAGTGATATACAGACATAGATCACGGAGAAATTTCTCTGAAAGATCTATTTTCAAGATTTTATAGAAGATAATTAGACTGTGGAGCATACAGTTCACCTGATGGTAAGTGGATACTGTCGTCCATAGACATCCGCGATACATGCCAACATCAGTCTAGAAGACAAAAGTTGGCACGCCCCCGGATGCGCTGTGCCTATCTTTGCAGATTAAGAAATGGATTGGGAAATTGGGAGGGATAGGATGGGATGGGAATGGGCTCTGGCTACCGAAACACTATTAATTTGATTGAATACAAATCAAGGTATCACCGAGAACAGGATGCACAAGAAAGTTTTATTACGAAAAAGCTTAGTATATCAAACCATAAATAAAATACATTGTTACGTATATTGAACTCTCAGAGAATATCTATCCAAAATGGTCAATAAACTTGCATGATGCCCCCTTAAACATTGGTCTCAAAATGAATATAGAAAAGACGAAAGTGATGGCGACATTATATCTTCAAAATAACTGTATCACGACAGTTGGAACAGTTAGATGTATACATTTACTTGGGCCATTTGGAGGAGGCTTATATACAGCAGTGGATGCAAAAGGGTTGCAAATGATGATACTTACCCCATACTGTTGTGTGAGCTGGTGTATCTGAAAGTCGGAGAGGCACATAATGTCTTCATAAGCATACTGCTCGTTGTTCTCCTTATAGCTGGGGTCGCGGGCGAGCCGCGCCGCGATTCTACGGACCTTATCGGAGTCGTAGTAGATACGAACTAGGAGAGGGTGGTTGGCTAGCTTACGCATGTCCATCATCATTGACATGCCGCTCTGTTCTATTGTTGCGCGGATCTGGGGGACAATAGATAGATGTCGGAAACCATGAAATATCTTTTTAAAAAGTTCTTATTACTTTAGTTTTTACCATTTTTTTCATACAAATTAGCTAAATACAAAGCACAAAAATCAATTCATTATTAGGTAATGACTATATCAATTCTTCAGTTAAAAACTCATCGCGGATAAGGGTGCGCTGCTTTTTTCCGCGTATAATTGTGACAAATTGGTTCTCATATAGAGGAACGTATTTGCGGATATTTTCCGCGATCGATTTTAAAAACGCAACTTGCTACATATCTCTCGCGAATTTAAGTTACTTAAAATTTTAACAGAGAGATCATACATTTAATATTATCATAATATAACATGGTAACATGATAATATGAGAAAAGTTAAAACAAAACAAATATCTTCAAAAGAAAGCAAGAATTGATGTAATAGTCCCACCACCAACTTACTATAAGATCCTAGCTATTCGCCATAACTTTGTTCAGATGGCATAACAATTTCCGATGGAACCGAAACATAGGCTGTGTTGAACTAGGATCAATTTAGTTAGCTTCCTAACAGGGAAGACATTTTCAAAAACAGTCTGATAGTTTTTCGACTATACCTCTTAAGCAAAGAAACTCAAAATCAATCTCTTTCTCTAACATTAGTCAGACATGTGGTATTCCCGTTAACAGTACCTTAAAATACTCACCATTCCATCTGTAGAAGAGAACCTTGCAATGAGATCTTTATACAACTTCTGTTGTTTGTCAGACATCGGACACAGCTCCGTATGGTTCATTTTCTTTGGCAAATCCTGTAAGACATCCCGTTTGAGCCTTCGAAGGACGAAGGGCTTCATGATACGTTTAGCTTGTGTTATTTGACTTTGTTCGAACGCTGGTACATCATCAATTCTGGAGTCCGTTTTCTTCGTTTTTGCTTTCTGTAAAAATTATACCATTATAATATGAATATGGTTTTAATATGAATAAGCTGAAGTAATCTAAAGGTATTCGCAACTCATATTAGTGAGGATGTGAGGACAAAGCCCAGCTTGTACCATTGGGTTTCTATTTATTTATGGATTATTCAATAATCATTAACTCGGTGGTGAAGGAAAACACCGTGAAGAAACCTGTATATATGATTATTTAATAAATATACGGAATGTTTATTACATCAATTCACATTGAGACATAGTGTTGGATTATGCCCCTAAACCTCCTCATGATTGTAGGAAAAATCCTGTGTTATGAAGTGGAACGTTATAGGCTGATATTGATACACAGTTTCTACTAAAAAGTCTTATCTCTATAATAAACTAGGAAAAAGTCATAATAACTTATAACACAATTACTAAATAGGCTCAAAATTAGTTCGGAGAAATTGCTTCATACCATTAAGTTCGTTTTTTATTAAAATAATATAAAGTATAAAAGATAAATAAGGATAATAAATATTCTTATTTAAACGGGCAGGTCTCAGGCTGTCTAGACAGCATTATCACCAAATACGCAGTGCCTAAGTCGCAAAATGACTAGGTAAGATTACGCCAACATGTCAAAATAACTAGATCGCAAAATACCATAGGTATAATGACTATGTCGTAAAATGTCTGTACAGTCAAAGGCATAAGTACTATTTTACTTCGTCAGTTTACTCGAATCATGCTATATACAACCTCTTTAAACATAATCGTTTCCTTGAAGCACGTTACTGGCCACCAATGATTATAGGATGAATAGATAAATATATTTGAATATTATGTTTTGCTGTTCTAAGCGATCAAATGTGTTTAATTTCCTTAAAAAAATACTGCTAAATAAATAAACAACCGAGAAATTAATATTCATAAAAAATGGGTCAGTAGTTTGATGCAAAGGGTTTAGTTTAAGTTAGTTGTTTGATACAAAGGCATTAGCAAGGCGGTCAAATTTACCTCCTGTCAATTCAGTCTATCATTTGGCGGCAAAAAACTACCAAGAATGTACCTTATTGATAGTTTTAATTTTTCACCACCGATCAACAAAAATACATAGATTGATAATGCCTTGTGACAAAACTGTGTACACGAGTGATACCACGGCCTTCAGCCAACACTTTTACCAGGTATCGCGGCACGTGCCCGGGCGCTTCTCACCGACTCGCGATCCTGCGGTATCCTCCCAAAGCAACGCCCTAAGCCTAGGTCAGTTCCTTCCGCCGGTCTACCGGCAGGGGATCCCTAAGGCTCGTTGCTGTACACTCTTTACTCATAGCTGAGCGCCTTCTGCGCTCGCCCTAAACTATACATGTCTGGTGACTTGAAAGGCCACTGGGGACACATGAAGTAAGAGATTCCGAAAAAAAGGGTGGGGAGATACCAGTGGTATAAATAAAGTGTTACTGTCACCATAAAGGAGTAGCAATAATATTTTTTTTAACTCTGCTTTATTAGTCAGTTTTGAAAAACACATTTGGCGCGAAACATTACTTTATTAATATATTTTTTTTTTATGGAAAAAAGGCGGCGGACGCGCATACAGTCCACCTGATGGAAAGTGGATACTGTCGTCCATAGACATCCGCGATACATGCCAACGTCAGTTCAGATGACAAATGTTGGCACGCCCCCGCACGCCTACCTTTACAGATTAAGGAATGGATTGGGAAAATGGGGAGGGAGAGTATGGGATGGGAATGGGCTCTGGTATATCTCACTCACTACCGAAATACGTACGTACATTGGGGAAATACAATAAAGTAGGAAATGCAGTACATTTCAAGGTAGTCTCTTCTGTGGGAGGGGTAACGTGGCCAATGGTGTGCGCCCAGCGGTTGTGGGAATGCGCCGTGCACTCTCGCCCTACCAATTTCTTTCGATTACTATTTCGCTCATGTTTCGTTTATTTCACTGTATCCAGACAGCCTGAGACCAACCCATTTAAACATTCTCAGATCAGTCTTTTCCATTCAAGCTGAAAAATAAGTATACTTACAGCATTCTTCTGGAACAAACTCTTAAGATCGTCCGTTTTGCTCGAGAACATGTGTGGCATCACGAAACACAATAGTGACATTAATTCTAATAGATTATTTTGTAGTGGCGTGCCGGTGAGCAGGAGACGGTGTTTCGACTGAAAATAAATGTTTTCGCTTTTATTCAATCATCGAAAAGATACTCCCAAATAAAAGGCAAAAATAAGAAAATCTATTCTTCTTCAGAAATGGCACAAAAAGTCATAATTCCTTTTTATAGAAAAAAGTGACATGAGACAGTTAGTTAATAAGTGGTTACTGTCGTCCATATAAATCTGCGATACATGCCAACATTAGTCAAAAAGGACATACACTAACTTTGTCAAAAATTTTATAGTCTTCTTCTTTTTCTAGTGCCTCTCCAACTAGTCCAGGTTGGCAATCAGCTCTGAATAGTTTGCTGTGTCTCTCGCGAGGGGAAACAATTCGACGCACCCATGACTTTTTCCTGCGACCAACACGCTTCTTTCCGGCAATCTTGCCCTACATAATTACATAGTTACAAAAGTACAAAATCTTGCACGCCTTAGCACGTATCTGGGTAGATACGTAACTTTTCTGCACTTGACGGTCTGCAAGAGTTCGCGTTTCCGATCAACTCGTCGCAGAACTTCCTCATTGGTGACCTTCTTCTGCGTCCAACTGATGGGCAGCATACATACTCTGTACGTATTCGAACGAATTCGTACATTTCGAACGCATCTATACGTTTACTAAGCTCCACGTTCATTGTCCAGGACTCGCATCCGTATAGAAGGGTGGGCCAGATATAACACCGGACTAGATGGGTGTGCAAGGACATCTTGAGATTTTGGTTGCAAAAAACTTTTCTCAGGTTTGTGTGAAGGCGTTCCTAGCGATTTCAATGCAGGTTTTTATATCCATAACACTATCAGTCTTCATTCAGCCAGGTGCCCAAATATTTATATTTGCAAACCCTCTCAAGTTTTGGCCTGCTACCTAAGTACTGATCTAAGTCGGCGTTTCTTGAGACAACCATTAATTTTGTCTTGATTAAATTCATTCTTAGACCAGCTTTGACGCTACACTCGTTAACACGATCCACTACATTCTGCAGTTCTACCTCTCTAGACGCTATAAGGGCTATTGTTATAGTAAATTAGTTAATTTATGACATTGGTATAGTAAATTAAGTATAAAATTAAAATGTCTCACCTTGATTTTGAGCAGGTTGTCATATCGCTGTGTGGCCATATTTTTCAACATATGCGCTTCGTCGTACACGACATAATGCAGCGGCGTAATGCGGAACATTTTGCGTTCTTCCGGACAACTGTTCACCATTGTATAGCTAAAAAAATATTTACTGACTTGTATAAAGTGTAAAATTAAATCAGACTTCTGTTTTACTGCCCTGATCAGTTTGCCCTTTGGCAAAGGCTCCTGCGGAGTCTTCCACAGTTCTTTATCATGGGTCTTTCTTATACTTGTCTATACGACTCATATATTGTCCATATAATAGTGGTGGTCACATAATTAAGACACCTTCTATTTAGCTACATACAACTATATTGATAGTATTATCAATAGTGAAGATAAGTATTAATTCTACTTTAATTACGCTAACACCATATTCTTAAAATGAAGACAATAAAGACTTGTATTTAGCAATAGTTGAGATCTTATTCGTTTTTTAACTAAATCACAAATTTAGGAATCACAAAAAGGAAGATGATTCTGAATTTTTATGACAAAGGTTGGTCATACAGAAAAATTGCGAATCACTTGCGATGCTCCAAAGATATGGTCATGAATGCTATCAAACATTTCAAGAAGTTTAATACAACAGAAAAAGTACTTAGGAAACCTAGACCTAGAGAAACAACCCCCACGTGAAGACCCTCCCACCCTCCAGAGTGATATTGTTAGCCAAAAAAGAACCGTTCAAAGGATCAGAGCTTATTCGTTCCGGAGGGTCGAGAGGTGTGTCGGCAAGAACCATTAGAAGGCGATTATGTGAGGCAAACTTATTTGAAAGATTATCTCGTAAGGTGCCTCTTTTAAAGAAAGCAAATATCAAAGCTAGATTAGAGTTTGCTAAAAAAATATGAACATTGGACTGAATGTGAGTGGAAAAATGCACTATTTTCGGATGAAACAAAAATTAATATGATTAATTCTGACAGAAAACAATATGTGAGATGTCCTCCAAATAAAGAAATGGATCCAAAGTATACAAAGAAAACAGTCAAACATGGGGGAGGAAATATCAAAGTTTGGGGCTGTTTTTCCGGACATAGTGTTGGGCCTGTCAGGAAAGTTGTAGGCAATATGGATAAATTCCAGTACAAGAATATTTTAGAGGAAACTATGTTACCCTATGCCGAGGAAAGTTTGCCGGTGATTTGGACTTTCCAACAAGATAACGATCCAAAACACACAGCAGCAGTGGTTAAAGACTTTCTACGGAGTCAATCAGTAACGGTCTTAGATTGGCCCCCGTACAGTCCCGACATGAACCCTATTGAGAATTTGTGGTACCCTATGAAGAAAATGGTGGCCACAAAACGTACCACTAACGTTCATCAACTTTATATGGCTTTTAATGAAACATGGGAGCAAATTCCAATATCAACTTGCAACAAATTGATTTCTTCAATGCCAAAGCGATGTCCGGCTATTATTGCTGCTAAAGGACATGCGACAAAATATTGATAACTTTACTATAATATCTTTAAAATATGTCTATAATTAATTACAATAAACTTAATTTTAATATTTCTTTTTTCTTAGTTACTTAGTTAGTGTGTCTTTACTTAGTTGGCCATACCTTTGTTCAATTCATACAGCTTCAAATATAGTCAAACCGAATAAAAATGTAGGTCGTCTCAACTTTATCGAAAATATTTAATTTTAACATCTCACAATGCCTATACGAATGATTTAAATATTGTTGCAAGTTCCTATTGTAATAAAGTAAAAAATAAATAATCAAAACTCTCAGATAACTTAATATCTCCTGAGTGTCTTTAATTATGTGACCACCACTGTATATATACATATATATCTTACCAGCCAAACCCAATTTCAACATAAAATATTTTTTTCCTTGACTAAACTTAAATTTACACCGTGTTAGGATAAACCAGGTTAACCTAGAATAAACTAGTTTGTCCTGATAAAAAATAAGATTAAATTTAGCTAAATTTATCAGGATCAACTAATTTATCGTAGGTAAATTGATCGACCCTACCGCTCCAGAAAAAACTAATTTTGCTTATGAAAACAAATTTACCTTGAAACTGATTCCAAGCCTGAGATTGGATAATGAATATATTAGAAAAAAAAATTAATTGTCCAGAGAGATAACTAAGAGTAAGTACCCCCAAGATTGTAAAAGGAAATTAGAAAGGCAATATCGAAGATAAGAGAACAATGTAAAGACAATCGTCGAAAAAATAATCCCTCACTAAGATTGCTTTTATTATTTCAATAATTTTGTTCATTTAGTTGCAGCGAACACGATTATAGTGGAAACATGTTGTGATATAATAATATAACAATAGAGAGCAATAATACTTTAATCCTAATCAAGCAATTTAACTTCAATATTTTTTTGAAAAATTAAATAAAAGAACTTTGCTTTTTTCTTGTTGTCGTCATACGTCGTGAAACTATGCCGGCTTAGACTAATAAATTGATTGACCACCGGTTGAATGAAGATAGACATTAGTCTAGTCTTAGTGGATGTGTTAAGATAACTCACGTGGTGAGTATCACGTCGACGTCATCGAGTCCCTTGCGCGCGTACTCGATGCGCAGCTGGCGGCGCTCCTCCGGGTGGCCGTAGTACTTGCTCACACGTAGTGCCGGGCACCAACGAGATAACTCGCCGCTCCAGTTGTCTACACACACACACTTTGTTTTATTTTATTAGTTTCGCCAGCGACACCATATACACATACACTTTACAATTCCATTGTATACGATTTCAGCCTGTATCTCTCCACTGCTGGATATAGGCCTCTTCCGTCGACCGCCACCACACAAGATCTTCAGCTCTTCTCATTCACCCAGTACTGGCGACTTTCATTTTCTTTTATATAGGTAAGTAGACGGACGAGTAAGCAGCCTACGTGATGGTAAGTGGTTATCGCCGCCCATGGACACCTGTAACAGCAGGTATGCGGGTACGCCGCGACCTTGCAAAATCCTATTCACAGCTTTCTGGAAGAACACCATATTATGGCATAACGGAAAGACCTCTTGAGGCAGTTTCTTCCACAGCCTACGGGTTCGCGGTGTAAAATGGTTTTTGGACTGAACAGTACGCGACAACTCGGAATCGAGAAAATGCGGATGCACCGCACTTCTGTGACGGACGAAACCCGAGGTGGGAATTATGTTGAACAATTCTTCAGAGCATTATACACGCAATGTCCACATCGCGCTTCCCTCGCTACGTTTCCCGGTATGCGGTCTCCAATCTAGGACTCGTCTCCGCCCATCAGTTATCGGTGTTGCGACATATATGGTCTGCCCACTGCCAATTCAGTTTGCTGATTCTTTGAACTATGTCGGCAACTTTAGTTCTTCGTAGAATTTTCATTGTACACAATCATGGTATTAATGGATTGTAATACACACATTACGGTATGCTCTTACAGGAGCAAACAGTATTCATATTGTTAGTTTAATATTACCATACCACCATACTTTCTCCACTATGAATACAGATCTCCCCCAAAGTCTGTCACCATCACAAAAGAAATATCAGAACAGAAACTAACAACAGTAACAACGTATAACAACGTAACACAGTAAAACTGCCAAATACGGTTACAGAAATTACCGTGAAATGTGCTAAATTTCATACTGTATCCTATTTCCTCAATGTCCGTACGTGTTTCAGTAGTGAATGAAATATGCCAGAGACCATTCCCATACCATCCTATTCAATCACTCCCCTTTTTCCTAATCCTTCCTCCATTCCATTTTCATTCCATTAAATCTCCAAAAGTAGGCAGAGTATGTAGAGGCATGCCAATATTTGTCATTCTGGAGTGTAGTGGTCTCTAAACCTGTCGGCTGCAATTTCAATTTTAGTAAGTGCATTGAACCAAATATTACAAGATCTTAAATCTTGAGATTCTTTTTGATCTCAATAGCAAAAAGATCTTGTGGTTATGAGACCATGCTTAAAACCTAACTAAACAAGTAGACTTACCCAACGTAGAAGCCGGTACAACAATTAAATGTGTTCCTTTCTCTTGCCCAGTCTCCTTCAAATGTGCGAGGAATGATATCACTTGCACCGTCTTCCCGAGACCCATCTCATCAGCAAGGATGCCGGAGACCCCTTGTTTTTGTAATACTGCTAGCCAGTTGAGACCTACTAGCTGATACGGAGCTAATTTTAAGCTGGAAAAAAATTCAGATAAATGGATTAGAACAAAGAAGCTATTTATTTATTTATTAAATAATTTATTGTACACACAACATGAAATAAATAAAAAGGAAGAAACAGAATAGGTTTACAAAAGGTAAACTTATCTCTGAGGAGATTTCTTCCAGCAGACCTGGGAAAGTGAAGTATAGGTCAAGACAGAAAGGCAGGAGTAATATGCGTACGGAAAATAAACTCCCGCACACCTGAATCGGACCACCCTGCAGCCGTAAGCTTAAAAAAATAGAAAGTTTTTATGCAGTTTTGAAGTTGGCATACTACCCATCATTTCATTATGCCATTGTTCCAAATTTGAATTCAGAGTACTGAAAAAATTGAGTTTAAGTGTAACAATTCGTGTGTACGCCTTACTCATGGGAAAGACTTGTATTGATTTTTGGAGAAAACAAAACCTAAAAAAATCCTTATTCGGTAACTTGTATTAGCTCTAAGAGCGTATACGACGGCCGTCATGCGGTTTGGCATAGAATTCATCAACGTCACTACGACGTGTTGTGGAATGTTCTCCCATTCTTCCTTGGTGGCAGTTTTAGTTCCTGCAAGGTCTACGGAGCTGGGTCATGAGCTGAAACATGCCTCTTTAGCTCATCCCATAAATACTCTACGGGATTCATATCTGGAATTCTTGTTGGCCATTCTATGATTGTGGTACCGACATTATGACTTTTTCTTTGACCTAACATTATTTTTGTTTCGGGCCTGTATACATAAAAATGCAGGTAGACTCGATTGTGGTGTGCGGGAGTATATGTATGTATAATAGTATAATAACACTAACAAAATATATAAATATATATATATATATATATTTTTTAATAAACATAAATACATATGTATACCTAATACCAAGACTTCCAAGGGAACATAAACAATATTGAAGAATGGACAAAACAATGGTCATTAATCTATTAACCTTAAACGCAACTAAATGTACTGCTCTCCATATTGGAAAACGAAATCCCAATAAACCTTATTATCTTTGTAATCCTAAAAGCAGTTACCACACAAAGGGGCTTTGGAGTCATTAAAAATGGGCCATATGAAGACAGAATCCGCATTCTTTGTTTAACTAGTCTAAAGGAAAAGAGGGAAAGAGGAGACTTGATCGAAACTCACAAGATTCTCAACAACCACTATAATGTCCCATATCTGAACTCTATATACAATAAATAATAAAGGAAAAGAGAGGACATGCTTTAAGGCTAATATGCGAACTATCGCTACTTCCAATCCATACAAGCACTTCCTAACAAATAGAGTCATCAATTCATGGAATTATCTACCACACGAGACAGTTAAAGCAGAAGGAGTGAATAAATTTAGACAGAAAGACGGTAGCAGAAGTGTATTGATCGATGGAGGCGCATCAGCGAAAGGCGCATATTCATGAGAAGGCCCAACAATAGACGATATAAAGTTATTTAGCAAATTAAGAGCCATTTCACGTTTTAAGCGAAAAATACAAGTTTTTGAGCTCTGCTATAGGTGAAATAAAAGTTGCTTTACATTTCTGAGCAAATATTTTAAATAGCTCATTTCTTTGTATTGACATTTAGTAGAATACATTTCGAAATATTTCTTTATTTATCCTGTAGTACTCAACCATGTTTTAGTAAAAACGCGCCTAGTAATAACTTCAGAGCCGTGCTTCTTCCACTAAAATTCATTAATTCAACAAGATAAGGTACAATTATATGTAGTATATAATTCTATTGACACATAATACACCAATATTTCCGTAAATTAACACAAATCGCGAGAAAAAATAAAATAATGTGCGTCAATTTCGACGTAAAATACCTGGCATTTAACTGCAATTCTTTATCATTTATTAAAGATTTTTTTAAATTTAAACTTAGAATAAAATCAATTTTGTACCTAATTAAAACGAAAACATAAGTATTTTTATAAATTGTGATTTATTATGTGTATTTTTTAATATCACAAAACTGCTCTAATTGCTCCATTATATTCGGGGATTTTCGTGTCGGCCACTAGTATGGCGCGAGCGCTTATCGAGGTAAGACCTATGTCAGTTTCACTGCGCTCCGATCGCACGCGTTTACGAAACATTATACAAGGATTGCAACGTCTTGATCAATTGAATTTTTTATTTTTTTGTTTAGTTGATATATTAAAATATTATTATGGTTGGTATTATTTGGTAATATTACTTGGTTTTTGAAGCCTATTGCACATGTTTGATTATATTTTTAATATTTAGAAATTTGTTAAGTATTTAAAAAAATGATTATTTTTAGCAATGGGGAGAAATTTAATTACGCGCTACAAGTTTCGGTAAATTCGAATAGTTACAGTGATTGTTTTGTCAGTCCGAAGTTGTTATTTATTATACTCTGATACTGGAATAAACATTTTGATCCAGTAAATTATTATGTCAGTGTAGTGTTATGCACATTACTACAGATTTTATTTTTATAACAGAGTAATAAACAATACTTTAATTAGTTATTTGTGGGTATCAGCTAATAAAGCAATTGTATCTTGCATTTAGAACAATTGTTTTATTTTAAACCTATAAATATTACATACCTATACTTCATTATTTTATAAAATGGTTTTTATTCAAAGTATCAAAACTTTTTTTCCATAGTTACGCTACAGAGATAATCTATACATATAATAAAATCGAAACAAAGCCGTGTCTGTACCATCGATCAACCAAACTACAGAGATGTAGCAACATGGCGCTCATTTGCAAGGCGGTCATTTTGACCTCCTTTCCATAGTCTGTCATTTGGTGGCCAAAAGAATCTATTAACAAGCATTTTGAGTATTTTTCTCCTGGATCCATCCCTGTATTCTCAAGTTTGTTATATGACGTACCTAGGAGCCAATATAGCAGGCTGCTGGAGCCGCCCCGCTCCTGCGGCGACAGCTGCTTCAAGCTGCTGAGCGAGTCCCACACACTTCTTCATCAATCGCTGTATATTGTTACGAGTGCTGAGTAACTCTTGAGTAGAGTTTAGTAACTCTGTGCTTAACATCTTGTTGCTGTTTAATTTTTCTACCTACAAATATTAATGATAATTTTAGTTTCAGAGTGTTAATTACTGTATTAGTATTGTAGCCACAAATATAGAAAGATAGATAACGCAAGCTATGAGTCGCTGCGTGCTCGGAGTTAGCGTTAAGCTCCTATTTCTCACGCTGCGCATTCAATCTGGTCCTATTCATGCCGCTTGCAAGTCACTACAATTCACATGAATGCCAAATTGCACTATGATCAATTGTAAAAAATTGTCAAATATGGTTTACTGAGTCAAAGGAGATGTTTCGTTTCATCCGTTAGTGATCACTAACGGATAGTTGTTTCACTAACTAAGTTAGTTATCACTAAAATTTATTAATGACGTGACACGCTTGGTTTCCATATAATTTCACGACTTGGTTACTTTACTTTTGAATTATTTGTTTTCGTTTAAAATACTATTTTTTTAGCCAGAAAAATTCCCCGTTGTATTAGAACCGTAATAAGTTTATAACAATACAGTAATGAAGATATGTTCAGTATTCAGATCAATAATAAATAACATACCATATCCAACCACCCTTTAAAGGGCCTTAGTGAAATGATAGCTTCGGCTTTCTTTTGCGAACACCCGCTCAGTAACGACAGCTCATTCATGTTGCTTGTGTTTAGGAACTCAAATACTTTCTTCTTGTCGCCAATCAAATCGTCAGTGATTTCATTATCTGAATCGTCACTGTGGACAAAAGTTATTAATACTTTTCTCATTAATTAATATTGCATTCCCGTAGGTACTGATACTGGTATATATTATGCACATGTAAGTTAACTTGCTATTCTGCTCTTAGAGAAAATGGCACAAATGTCTTTATACATTCAGTAAATAGTCAAAAAAATTGGTAAAATTTTCATTAATTTAACATCAAGCTAGAAACTTTAAAGGTTTTGGATAAAATAAAAAGAATAACCATTGTTTATTCTCTTTATTTTTAATTTCCAAATATATTGTTACTTATGTTTTGGTTAAAAATATTATTAGGCCTTTTCTTAGGAGGGCAGTATAAGGGTCTTAGCATAAGAATAATACTATAGAATCAAATAACCTTGTGCGTGTCCCAAAAGCCGCGAAATAAACATTTACAAGCCCGTAACGTCTCTCTGTCGCCCACGGACGCGTGAGAGCTGTTACTTACTACCTCTAGCTCATAAAATACTAACACAAAATGTTTCGAAATGTATTTATTAAATTCTTATTCTTAATTTTTCTGCACACCCTACCAGAACGACGACATGCCGTCATCGGCGCGAGGTGTCAAGTTAGCTTAACGATATTGTACTTAATAATTTATTATATCCGTATACCTATTAGGTTAGTTAAATTGTATCGATCTTAAAATGTTTAATTAATTATGCAATGCAAATGCAAAAAAACATGAAATCGTTTTTTATCAAGTTTTATAAAAAAAAAAACAGGTGGCAATGTATCGGTGTGTATAAAACTCGCACCATACGAAGCCATATTACATACGGCTTCTTTTGTCATGCCTTCTCGCTGACACAAGTGTAGACACATTTTAAGAGTGAGTGCGAAAGCATGAGAGTGGACTCCATTTTGGTTATAGTCCTGAAGACATTTTTTTTGAGATACCTGATAATAATCTTATCCTTATTAAAGTGCAATTCGGTGCGCGTCGCGCATGGATAGTTCACGGTTTTACTATACACGTTTTAGCACCACGTTTGCTTGATTTATTATTTTGATTTGATTTTTTAAACTACATAAGTTGCACACAATTGCTGATTACTCGCCATTCTATCAATACATTTATATATCTACATGTCCAGGCTACTATGTCCATGAGTACTTTTCTTATAGAACCACATGATTTAAACCGAAATCCGATTTGTCGTACAATTTTCCATAATGTAGTACGGCCCCATTATAGTTAATGTCATTTTTCAGTTCTGCTAATAGTTTTCGCAAAGTCGGAACCTCTTTTTTAACAGTATACATTTCGTGTATTTTATTTCTGACTATACATAAATCAAAATCATCTAACTTTATTATTTTTTCTTGCTTCCGTTTTTCCCTAGGAGTAGGTACTTATTTTCTGTGATGTAGAAGCAGCAACTTCACCTTGTCTAGTTAT
This sequence comes from Sesia apiformis, assembly GCA_914767545.1. Lineage (NCBI taxonomy): Eukaryota > Metazoa > Arthropoda > Insecta > Lepidoptera > Sesiidae > Sesia > Sesia apiformis. The sequence goes on along the minus strand of OU611960.1, from coordinate 16,142,501 downwards.
GGTGCTGACAGTTTTTTCAGATATGCCTAAAATTTCAAAAGAACGCATTTAATTTATTAGGAAGTTTTAAATTTCTGATTTTGCATATATTTATTGGAAATATAACCAAGAATAGCACAGGGTAGTTTTTTATAACGATAAGTATTACGCGAACAAGTCGCGGTCGTTGGACATTCGATTTAAAATATTAGGGAAAATATACATGGCAGGCAACACTATTTTACTTACCTGTCATGGCGGCAACCCGTTGACGAACATTTCCAAATGGAACTATTGGGCCTTTATTTGCTTTTTTTCTTTCACAAAAATTACGCACTGCTCGCACAATGTTTCTACCACTACTTTGTATTCTTTTTGGCATGATTAGAGATTAATATCAACGATACAATGCAATAGTTCCGAGACGCTTCACGATAGAACCGAAGTACTTGATAGCAAGTAACCCCAACATAACGGGCAGAGACAAAGACAAATGTCAGAGGTAAAATAACTGTGAACACACAGTAGGCTCCAGGGAATTATCGAAAAAACAAAATGGCGAAGTTCTCATTCGGATTTCAGTTTCAAATCATTCTTTCACTCAATGTTGAATGATGAAGTTCGTTGCTGTTTTGTTTAACCTCTAACAAAGGCGTTATTTTTATAGGGCCTACATGGGCCATGTGGTTCCACCAATTTGTTTTTGAATGACTTAAACGACCTAAGGACATATTTAGGAATATAAATAATTCATATATCTATACTAATATCTAAAGAGGTAAAATTTGTTTGTTTGTGGGGTACGTTGGGGGTAATCTCTGAAACTACTGAACCGATTTCAAAAATTCTTTCACAAATAGGAAGCTACATTATCCCTGTCTAATATAGGCTATATTTTATTTTGGAATTTTGAAAAATAAACAAACCGAAGCGAAGCGAGGGCGGGTCGCTAGTAAACAATAAAAAAGAAAAACGTGCATGTGTTTCTTGTTAGAAAAATAATTAAACTATATTAAATAGAATGTATTATATTTTTATTTGCCTACCTATACAATCAAACTATCGAGAAATTATCGAATTTCGAATTATCAAATTATCGAATTTACAAACTATCGATGTTTAATGTACACTAATTTGTATGAATCGGACTAAAGCACATAGAAACTGATTTGATCATTACTTTTCTATTACTATTTTTTTTTTATAAGATTTATTTATTATTAGTTTTTTATTTCTTAAGATTGTAAACCAAGTCTACATTACTAATCTAATGCCATTTCTGTTTTTCGAACTTGAAATAAATACATGTAAGAGAGATTAAAACCTTTACTAACCTGTCATAGACTCTATCGTCCTTCCCTTTCCTCACACCATAATCCTCATCTTCACTGCCACTGCTACCCCTACGCACCCTTCCTCCTTGACCCCCTAAGGGTTTTCTTACCACCACGTTAATAGGCCTACTTGGTGGTCCACTTGAAACTCTCACAATTCCCATATTGCCATTTGGCCGGGACACCTGCCCTGAGATTCCAGGTCTAGGCATATTTAAGCCACTATGAGCTGGACCTGGCTTGTCATCTTTACTTTCAGGGTCATGTTTGAGAAGCTCATCTCTGGATCGTTCCTCATTCCACCCGTATTTAACTAGTGTGTTTTTAACAAACTGTAACAAAGTAATTTTTCATTTTCACTTTCTTTACAGGGTGTATCATTTCATGTCATAAATTTCCCGAGATTATTGTAAAATAGATATTTATAATGGCACCTGAGGCATACAGCGGTTGCGGAAACCTCACAGCATAAAGATGAAGTTACTATGAGGATAAATTAAAAATAAAAACATATTGTTAATGAAGTACCTACACTTCCTAAGCAATATTTTTACGTATTTCAGTCTTTACCTTTGTCTTCATATTTAAAGTTCAATTAAACAATTAGCCCTACCAATTTACCCTACCTGTTGTGCAATAGGTCCCAGGTTTGATCCTGATTGGTCTATCATTTGTTTGAAGACAGGTGTTTGTTCAGGTCTGGGTGTTGCACATGTTGTGTTCGTCTTTATATGTGTCTATGGACTCACAACAGAGGGAATCCTAGTGTGGGTCATTGAGTGTGGCATTATTTATTTTACTCATAATTTGGCTTACATAAAAATAAATCATTTACGTGTATAAAAAACAGGTACATAAAAAAATTAAACAAACCTAGATATATTAAAATGAAATAGTGAAGAAGCAAGACGTTTTCTGCCTTATGAATTGTTTCTCCTGTGAAAACTAAATGTCTAATAGATATCTTGTCAGGGGTGGTCAACCATACAGATTCCCCACTTCGACACAATTATATCTTTTGCGTACCCTTAACCCTATCTTTTATTGTTGTTCCCCAAATAAGATATCCATATACTACAGGAGATCTGGTAGTTAGAAGCATGTACTCTTCTGGTCTAAATACATAGAATGTGTATAGGGTATTGAGAGGTACATACCTCCTATGGATGCGGGCAATGCTGCCTGCCCTTAGTATACATATTATGTTTATAATTTACACATACTAACCAATTGAGATATATCAGGAAACATCTCTACCATGTTCCTAAAGCGTCTTTCTTTTACAGCCGTTGTAAGTTCTGGTACTGCTACTTTCTTAGCCGGTGATGCTGTGGGTTCATCTGAATCTGAGTCCTGGATCCTGATTCTTTTATAAACAATAGGAGCACCCCTGTTGGCCAAATTTGGTGCTGGCATTCTGATTTGTGATTCTGAGGACAAAATATATAGTTACAGGTTTTTAATTTTATTTTTTTCCTTATGAATCAGTTCTTAAGTTTTAAGTGCATTTTTTTTAGAAAGTAGGCAGCAGATGAGCGGACAGTTCACCTGATGGTAAATGGATACTGTCACCCATGGACATCTGTAATGGACATCAATAATATAGTCTTAGATGGATATCTAAGGATAATGTATAACTTTAAAAGAATTATAATGGAAAGGTATCCATATAGGTATATAAAATATATAAAATGATATAATAGATACCACTATAATCCTATAAAACTTGTTAGGGATAAAAAAAACATTAAGTGAAAAGAAAAAATAAATCAATAAACAAATACAATAAAAATTGCAGGCAAAATATCTAGCAGATGCACCTATTTCATCACCATTTGTAATGGAATCACCAATTGGAAGATTTTGAGAAATCTAGTTTTCATCATCATTGCCATCTTAACAGAGAAGATACATTTGTATTGCAAAGTATTTTATTTTCCAAAGTATTTGAATTAATATTCACTTCATTTCATTCATAAGCCAAATTGACATAAAGTTAAAGTAAAAAGTTAGACAGTTCTTTTTTAGTCTTCTCAATTCCTAAATTTTGGACTTATTTCCTTCTTCTAATTGGTGGTTCAATTAACAAATTTGCTTGCATTCATTTCTTTGCTTGTGTGTTTTATTATCCACATGGAATTTAATAAAATGGGCCTAACTTCAATGTTTTACTGTTATAAGTGCTACATTTCACTTTCCACAAAGTAGCTAATCCAACCACTGAGTCTTTTTCAGTAATATCTATTTAAATAGATGCTTTTTTAAATGAAAAATGTTGCATGTAGCTTCATGAATAAATAAAGCTACGTTTGTTTTAGGTGTCAATACTACTGGCCAATCTCTTCTAAAAGATGAAGTAGTTGATATATTGTAATAACTTAGTTTATGCCACTGAATTATTGTAGCCTCAGTTACATCAATAAATGCAGATATACAGTCATAAGTATGACACTACATCTGCATACACATTCTCACATAGGACTATGTGAGTTTTTGACATTTGGGAGACTTACATTACTGGAAGTTTTTCTTAGAAAGGTTCATACAAACATTTCACAACTATTTAAATGTCTGACATTTGGAAAGCCTACAGTTCTGCAAGCTTTCCATGCAAAGAAACATATGTAATACATAGGGCTATAGATTTACATTACTGGAGGCTTTTCATAGAAAAGTTCATACAAACATTTTCATGGCTATATAAATTTTTGACAATATTTGTGAAGATTGTATTACTGCAAGCTTTTCAAGCAAAGGAACAGTAACAAATAGGGCTATAAGTAACTACCTAATAGCTTAACTTTATAAGATATATTCCATGTCCCTAAGGTAGGTTTTGAATTAGGTAACAGCCCCTAAAATGCAAAATGTGTCAAATAATGGCTTTCTTGTTAATCTAGACAACTGAATTACCTAACAGGACAGTTATGACCTCAACTTGGCACAATACCATGTATAAAGTCGATAAATTAGTACTCGGTACTAAGGCTATATCAAGGAAGTATATTATAGCAGTGAAACCGGCTGGCAAAAAGGTAAACCTTGAAAATGAGGGTCATTGGTCACAGTAACCACTTCACAAGGTACAACATTAAATACACGTGTTACTTAACTTTTACATAACAAAACTTGACTAATTCATTTATATGATATACTTACGAGAATTTGATGAAGATGCCGCAATAGTGACAGTACCGCTAGAACCTGGCGCATTAGGTTTCCTTTGAAATCTATATTGTCGTAAGTAACTCATTACACTAGGGCTAGTAGCGTCAGACATCTTGACTTTAAGACACAATTTATAAAAATAATTACACTTTATTTAAATGATAATTTTAATGTTCCTATAGAAATGAAATTTTAAAAAGTTTTACGAAAAAAAGTTACACCACAGGAAAAAACCAAAGCACATTACGGCCATTTTTATCCGCGAGACTAAACTACAAAAAGTAACGGACCAACCATACGAGATATAAAATGACAACAAGCATTTTTGACTAATAACATTAAGTATTTTTTTTGTTCTCCAATCAATTTAAAATAAAATTAAAAATTAGGGCTTTCCGAAGAATAGTGCTTTCTACAGGCTTTGTTTGTTTTATTTTAAAGCCGGTTCTATTTACTGATATCTCGATCACTGTTTTTTGAATATTCAATGAATCATCAATCAATACTGAACGAGTCACAATGATTCCATCAGTGATTGAATCACTTATCCGGACTCCGAGGTCGGCGCGCTTGTCGACATACGACATAGGAGTCACGAACGGTCGAGACAAGAGTCCTCGGTTTAGTCATGAGACTCATGAGTTGATTGAGTGAGTCAGTCCCTGCGCTCCGCGGTCCGCATGTACTCTCGATCTCCTGACGATTGTTTCGTTTAATTTAGTTCATCATTACAAATTCTCGGTAGTTTTTGATTGTAGACAAACTTGTTTTTTACTAATACTAAAATACTACGTTCATTTCATAAGGTGATGGTGTTTTGTTTTGCAAATTCCTTGATTGTATTTTTACTTGAACTATATAACCGTTATTTCTCATAATTATATATATCTAATTGACAATTAGATGCTACAATTATTTGGTTCTTTGTGTTATTTTTAAATTATAACAATTACAAACATTGAATTGAATTTTTTGCATAAAAAAGGAATCTTTGGAATTACCTCACAATTTTAGGTGATAGATAATAAAGCTAATGGTTCGTAAGTTATTGAAGTAGTGTTGTACAGTTGATCAAGAGAAACCATTCATCCGCTTGTTGCCAGAAACTAAACGTCCGTTCGCCAACCGATTTAATAGGTCGGTGATTTAATCATTTATCGCAGAGTAATTCAATCAGTCAGTCAATTGGAAGGATTGGATAAAAAATATTGAATCAGTACTGATTGACACACCTCTAGTTATATTTCTCTAATTAATTCTTGGGTTAATTTTCTTGTGTCACATTTTCGTCTTCGATTAAAAAGTTGTCCTTGAAGTTTTATGGTATTAAATAAGCTATTTTAGGAAAATGTTAATATATCCCAAGTGGATACTATTTTGTTGTATTACGTATAAATTTCTAGAATGAACTTTTGCAAATAGCAAAACGTTTTTGCGCTTGCTCGTCCGCCTTCTCTATAAAAAAAAAAAATAGATATAGTCTAAATTAATGCAAATTCACTCTTAAGGCTTTTGTCTGCGAAATTTAAATTATAAATTTCTTTATTGTTGTACTTGAAAATTAATGCCGTCAGTATAGTCTATGATTACTGTCGTTTTCAATGATAGCTTGTTTATAAATAATAATTTTACCTATTTATGCTATTCGTATACGTATGTACTTACTCAAAGTATTATTTTTCCTGTCAAAGCATTCAAAATAATTCAAATGATTAATGGCACCACATGTTCATCTGTCAACATGTTCAGTGTCTTGAGCAGTTTCGTTCCAGGCATTACTGATTGATCAAATGATCACACAGGAAATACATTCTTGCAATTGGACATGGTTACGCAAACTAGAACCAACCACAACATGTGACTTTTGAGATAATTGAATTTTTATATGTCACATGAACATTTTTCAATAAAGCAAAAAATAAATAAACATGGAATAAATAGTTCTTAGCAAAATTGGACCAACTAATTGTTATAATTTAGATTGAAAGTAATTTAGTTTTATAGGAATAAAATATGTGGGTACTACAAAATGGTACAGTGTTGTGTAACTCAATGCAAAAATCGTAGCGAACGTAAGAAAAAGGCCACGCACGGAATCACTTTCCACTTGTAAGTTTCTTTAATTCAATTTAAAACCAGGAGTCTTTGCCTCATTGACTATTAAATTAGACCTAGGTATTTAAAGTAGACTTCATTGACCCTAGTCTTCATTTGGGGCTCTATAAACCTAAATTATAATAATTATAGTGGATTCCAACCCTGGTAAGATTTTTTTTTTTATTATAGTAAGAATGTGGCAAACGAGCACACAGTCCACCTGGTGGTAAGTGGATACTGTCGCTCATAGACAGCGATACATGCCAACATTAGTCCAAAATGACAAACTTTGGCACACTCCTGGATGTGCTGCCTAGCTTTGTTGAAGAATGAATGGATTTGGAGAAATGGTTGGGGACGTGGGAAGGGATAGGATGAGAATGGGCTTTGGCATATCTCACTCACTACCAAAACACGTACATACACTGGGGAATATGATAAAGTGGGAAATGCTTTCAAGGTAGTATTCTGTGAGAGAGGGGTAATGAGGCCAGTCAAGTGCGCCCAGCGGCTGTTGGATTGCAGCGTGCAATTCTGTGCATTCACTGAGCAGTCGTAGCCCCTTTTGTTGTACCACCTCGCATTCTTCAGAGTATACCTCTTAAGATCTCGGAGAGTATCGGGATCCTTAAAGTCAACAATTCCAACACAGTCGAATTTAGGGGTCATCTGGAAAAATTAAGCCAAATTGGCCTCCAAAAAGCTAGGTGTGCTGAACAGAGGGAAGCGATACTTCACCCCTGGGCAACTCCTAACGCTCTACAAAGCTTAGGTTAGGCTCCATATGGAGTACTGCTCACATCTCTGGGCTGGCGCATTGAAATATCAATTGAACCCATTTGACTCCATCGTAGGACATGCCGTCCGAATTGTCGACGATCCCACTCTCACAGGCGGTTTAGAACCCTTCAGCATTCATATAGATGTTGCGTCTCTCTGTGTTCTACCACCGCCTGTACAATGAGAAATGCTCTGAAGAATTGTTGAAAATTACTACCACCTCGGGTTTTTACAACCATACCTCCCGCCACAGAAGTGCAGTGTCCATCTGAATTTCCTTGATACACACGTGTGGCATACTGTTCAATCAAAAATACCGCGACCCCATAGGCTGTGGAACAAACTGAGGTCTTTCCATTAAGCTACGATATGGGGTTCTTCAAGAAAGCTGTGAATAGGATTTTGCAAGGTTGGCGGCGCACCCGCATACCCCATGGTGTTGCAGGTGTCCATGGGCAGCGGTAACACTTACCATCATGTGGGACCACTTGCTCGTCCGCTCACTTCACTATAAAAATAAAAAAATATATTTTATTCTATTATTTTATTAGATTTCCTAGAAATGCAGTTAAAAGAGAATTGTGGACAAATGCGCTCAAGAGAAGGAACTGGACGTCAAGCCCTACTAGTGCCATATGTTCAGTACACTTTCAGGAGACGTGCTTTTACAAAACTAAAAATGGTTTAATTAGACTGCAGGAGGATTCAGTACCAACTCTCCACATTTCACGAGGGAATAATGTGAGTAACTGAAATAAGTTAAACATACTTCTTGATAAATAACAGGTGATTGATAATGCTGGTACCTATTGGAATTCCATGTTGTGGGTACAGACTCCCAAAGAAAATAAACACATTAGTGAAGGTTTTTTTTTATCAAAAACAGATTGGAAGATTCTGACAGTTCTACAAATAAATTTTCCCAACTTAACAATTTATTCACAGGGAAATCACAGCAAATTCAAATCATTATCACTAAAAATAGTTGGAAAAACAATTTTGATCTTGATTTCAATGCTAGACTAATATTTTTATTGAATTCAAGTATGATAATTATTTATCCAACTATTTTTAGTGATAACCTATTTTTTTTCTTTTTATTTTCCACACTTTTTCAGTCTCAAGTTTCATTTACCAGACTAACATTTTAATGTCCTGTAATAACTGGATCAAAAAGTTTATTGCATTTTTCTAACATAGTATTACTTTCAGGAAGAAACTGTTAACAACAATGCAAATCATATTCGAGAGCATACAATGATTGAATCACATTCCAAGACATTGCCAGATTTACCTGTGCTAAAGATACCGATCATTGAAGAAAATGACTCACCAATAGAAAAGCTCCTTGCTTCACATGTAAAGAGGATGTTGTTATTATGTCAAAAACAAAGGAAAACTATAAGGTCATTGCAACAGAAGTTGAGGGTCCAAGAAATTGTTATGGAGGAATATAAGAATTGATTATTTTGACTTTTAAATTATTATTTTTTAAACTATGAAACATGAAAACTGTATGACAGCCGGTGACTATAATCCTTTTAGTTATGTATATAATTTTTATACTTAGATCATTAGAAAAATCATACTTATGTCGTTGTTCGTGATTTTACTGATTTTTCAGTTTTCTTTTGTCAGGAATTATGGTACTTTTATTAAATCCGGAAGATGCACGTTTTATTTTTATTTTTTTTTCGGATTGGCTAAATTCTTGTGGCCCTAGTGGCCAGGGCCGTCTTTACCAGGGGGTGCAAGGGGTGCGGTGCACCCCGGGCGCTCACCTTTTAAAGGTAATGAAAAAATATAACGCTATAGTAAACAATTACACAATAGGATATTTGACTGTCATAGGATACACAATAGGATATTTGACTGTCATAGGATACACAATAGGATATTTGACTGTCATAGGATACACAATAGGATGTTTGACTGTCTTAGGATACACTCCCGCACCCCGGCGCAGAATAGACTTAAGACGGCCCTGCTAGTGGCCTTTCCAGAGTCACATTTATAGTTTAGGGCGAGTGCAGAAGGCGCTCACCTAGGAGCAAAAAGCGTGTACAGCAATGAGCTTAAGGGCTCACCCGCACCGGTAAACCGGCGGAAGGAACGAACCTCAGCTCAGGGCGTTGCTTTGCGCGGGGTACCGCGAGTCGCTGTCTGAAGGTCGGTGTGCATTCTCAGTGAAGAGAGCGGTATGTCGTCTCCGCCGGCGGGCACGGTGTATATGAGTAGCTGTGACTGTATTACAATACAGCCTCAGGTACTCAGAACCGCATTGGCAGCAGTAATCGGGCCGTCGGGGTATTCGTGCCGAGGACGACAACGGTAAGTTGTCGACAACATTCGTGGGGCATTCCCGTCCCGGAAATAGGTTAGGCTGGCAACTAGAAGGATTGAATTTGGTAGGAAAGAAAGGTACGACTGTCATTAAACACTCATTAAAATTCATTGGAAGAAAGAGAAGAGATTCCAGAAGACCTCAGCCAAGCAGCCCGGAAGATTCAATTAATATTAGTTAAATTCACACCTTCATTGCAAATATTGACAAACTGTGCTGCATTTTATGCGATGAAAATGTATGGCGCCTTAATAAAAGGAAAAAGGAGCAGATAACACGAAATTGTTTTATTTTGACTCGCAGATGAGGGGTCTAATAACAAAGACGGCAAAGTCCCATGTAATGCCAAACGCCGATTTTCATTTTATTGGCTTAGTTAATTGACTGGTATTAGCTTAAAAAGGTATTTGATGATGTTATATCTATTTGGACTGGACTCAAAGTACCTATCATATGTTAAGTGGACAGTACTAGAGATTGATAGTAAATCAAAGAGTACTTGGTATAGTAGTGAGTAATAAACAGTCCAAAATATAGGATCACGAAAAAAGAAATTAATAACACACTGTGTCTGTAGACTCTAAGTCTTGAACTAATGAGGGAGAAAAAAAACCCACTGAACTAGTGTAAACTGAACTATCGGAATTATAGTGGAAAGTAGTCAACTGAATTAGAAAAAAAACAGGAGATTTAAGAATAGATTTAGAAAGGGTTGGGAAAATAGGGAATAAAGTTAGGGAATAAATAAATAGGGAATGGGTTTTCCTTCCCATTACTTCATGGGCGGGATTTATTAATTATTTGTAACATCAAGTCTTCAAGCATTTGATCACAGTCTCGTTTATTTCATTATACTCTCCATTCGTTGGGATAGGATTTGGTAACATTGAGGATATTTTGAAATAAAGACAAATAAGTATTCAAATTTAGTTTATTGTACAAATTCTAATATGTATTCCAATCCAATAAACACATGTGTGCTAGACTTTACATTGAAGATATAATAAAATTGAGAAATGTAACTTTTAACATAACTAGACAATAACACCAAGTCATATAATAATAAAAAGATTAAGAATAATAATAAAAGCTGAATATCCACTAGGTGTGCAAAAGAAATAAAACAATATGGGAAGCATTATATTGGCTATTGATTAAAAATTAAGTATTTTTCTCATTTAGTCATTATTTAGTGACATGTTTGTCATTACTTTGTGGGTGTCGAGTTTCGTCTTTTTTGTCAGTGGACAGTCAGTCTTGATACAATAGTATAGACTTTACATATTATGTTAAAATTAAAATTAGAGTCTGACAAATGAAACACGACATTTTACAAAGCAACACTTTTCAAATAGTAAGTCGAATGACTTTTTGGCGGGAATTCGAGAAGTGAAGTTGAGTTTTTGTTTGATTATTGTAAAAATCGTATATTAGGCGTTTTGGGGTTTAATAGTATTCTATAGTAATATATAAAAAATAATGTTTGTTAGTTTGTTTGTCTTCTATGCGTTCCTAAACCATTTATTCGATTTCGATGAAACTTTGGTCAGTTGTTGTGCGCGCGCCCGCAAAGGTTTCTGACAAAAAAAATATCTAACGCACTGCAACGCATGGCGGGCTAAATTTCCAGTGGTTTCCGTGGGTGGTTTGTGATAATCAAATAAAAGCGTGGGGCTGCGTTTTCCGTGTGCTTCCAAGGAGTCCTCTTCTGTCCTCAGTAAACCTACTATCGCTTTACTGAGAGACTCCTGACTTCGACGGGACTGTACATGGACAGAATACGTTTGAGATTTTAAAATTGTTTATTACAAAGAAAACTTGACACTTGCAGAATAGTTGTTATGAATGTTGCTATCATTGAAAATAAGGTACCAAATATATTAACATAATTATAGAAAATAAAACTAAATTGAGTTCAAAGACAATTATGTTTAGGTGACAATAAAAAAAAATAGGAGTCCCGTTTTGTAGACTTTGTAATAATTAAAACTATTCACTTCACTTATTAAAAAATTGGTTGTTTTTGATGAATTGCATTTAGTATTTTTTGTTGCTCGTTTGAATACAAGCTGAAAGTATACACAGTATAAGTTTGTTTTTTCTGATTAAAACTAGTGTCAATGGCTTAATTTTTTAACTTGCTTTCTCTTTGTGCCGTTTCGTTTGCCAGACTCTATGGACAAAAATAACAGACAAATAATTACAAATGCTCTTAACGGGATATAAATAAAATTATAATATATTGCACATCCTCTCAATATATGTTTATTACATTAAATTTTAAAACTTAAACTACAAATAAATGCACTGGTAAATTTAAATGCAATGTTAGTTAATATGACTGAAATTTTACAACGAAGAATGCTATCCATATACATCTATATATAAAAAATGGATGTTGGTATCTCTGATGTTAATAGACTTTGACCGATCACCATGAAAGTTGGCACATATATGTATTTTTTCATGGAGATTTTTATGCTATTGACTTTGTTGTAACTCGCCACTAGATGGCGCTGCAGCACATCAACTTCTATGGCAGGACAATGTCTGCGGGGTTTTGCTAGTATTATATATTATATAAATTATATATATAATATAAAATTAATACAATTGAATTTTTAATATACAAGTTTTAAGCGTCGCCACGCATATTGTTCAATTAGGCACCTAAGCTAAATGTTCGGTACACAAACGACGGCGACGGTTTTATGCAATTATTGTAAAACATAACATTTCTTATAAATACTTTAATAACTATAAAGATAGCAATCTTCTATAACCTTGTAAAATAACGAAATTATATTAAAAATCAAAGTAAATGCGATTCATTTATTATCATACACATTAAACGTTCTATAATTATTTTTTGGCATTTTTTGTTCTTAATTATCACTTGTAAAGTTTAAAATTCCAAAAAATGTATTCAATATGGTAAAAATGTCCAAACTCAGATCAAATAAATGCTATTCTAACTACTGGCACAGACTATCACAGAATCGATTTTATAATTAATATATATAAGGAAACTATTATACTTTGAAGCAATATTTAAAATGGATAGATTTCTCAACATGAAATGCATTATGTATTGTTTAATGTCAGGATAAAATAGATTATGTCTAAGTAAATATGTAATTAGATTCGAAGGCGAGATAATAGGGAAATTCGCACCAATATTATGAATCCGAGTTTTTGTGTCTGTTTGTTAAGTCTTCACGATTAAATGACAATCAATTTCAATAAAATTTTATTTGAATGTACCCAGAAATTCGCAAGACAGGATACTTAAAGATTAGACAGCTTAAAACAAAATCTACACGAGCAATAGCTACTTATGTATAAAATTCAAATGCAAGCAGTCTTTATTATTTATAATGAGCTTCGTTAATGAGCGTCTAATTATGTAAATGACGCCGTGCCATAATTCTGGGTATAAGGGGGTATGTCATGAAAAAAACCAGTGTAAAATGGCGACGAGAGTATAATATACGTCTTTGCCACCGCTATTTAAGTGAATAATTGTGCCATTTCACCGAATTGTAAGATACCACCTAATTTTTGCGATGTATTAGAGAGAACACACATGTTGTGTCACTGCCACTACAGAAATTTATATGAACACACACAATGTGTTCACTGGCATTGTTTATTGGTAAAATATTTTTATTCGTTTTCATAGAATATTTCTTAAGAAATTATGAAAATGTGAAAAAGAGACTTTAACCTATTTACATTGTGTTACATTTACAACTTTGTAAAACTTTGTTGTAATACATTTGTGTTACATCTATTTACAACTGTGGTGTTGTCAGCACTGAATGTGTTCTACAAGCAAAAGTACAGGCAGCTTGGACTCATTTTATGATAGAGTTGGTTTATATAGGCTAGGAATATGCAAATAACTATTGTTTTAATTTTCGCGAGTAGTTCCGTTTTCATACCATCAGAGAATTAGGCATGCTTAATTAGTTTTTAAACATGTAAAAGTAGTTCTATGCATCTTTTTCTATCTTCATAGTACAAAAAGAGACTGTCTGCACTAGATTGTCAAAGAATGATTATCATATGTGTTGGAACTCGGCCTTATTAGATTCTTAGGCGAAGGGATTTATTTTAATCTTATTTTAGCCTAGAGTCATTACCGTAAGATTCAATTTTCAAGAAGCTGACAACGTAGGATCCATACCCCTGTGCCTTACAACATAGGATCCTTACCCTTGTGCCCTACAACATAGGATACTTTCATCCTTGCGCCCTAAATTAAGTTCAGATCTTTGCTCCTGTGACTAATTCTATCTAATCTAATTATCGGATTTTTAATACGCTTTAAACTGAAATCCCGGGATTTGAGGAATATCCATTCTTTTGCTCTATGATATCATTGCAAGTACATAAATCACACTACCTAATTCCGACCTATATTAATTAGCCACATTTTAGTCCCAAAAACGTAAACGATTCGTTTCTACAACTACCCCAAGGTCTCTAAAACATCTCCGCTGCAGAACTGCGAAACGCGAAAAATGTTTATGTTCATCATCATTTCTATGAATTTCTATTTTTTTCTATGAATAAACAATCGTGCACAATCGTAAACGTTTTCGTAGCGTAAATATAGTACAGACGTAAATGCTCTAAGTCAGGGGTGCTCAAACTTGAACTGCTGGCGATCTACTACAATATTGTTAGACTACGATCGATCGACTTTGAGAGGCTACAAGTATGTGTGATGCAGAATTGTCGTCTAGGTAGCGTGTATCGTGGCATAAATATTAGTTTTCCGCACAATATGCATTTTTTTAGTCAAGGTAAGTGTAGGTCTGCTCTAAAATGTCAATGAAAAAACTCATAATTATTCAAAATTGCGAGTTTATTGGTTCTTACAAAACAAACGAGTTCTAGTGTCTAAACTTAACTAAAGAGTTACTTTGGATGATGAAGCGTGGCACTGCATGTCCTCAGCATACTTTTCATAAAATGGTACGTAATTACCGAGTGCTAATCGCTAATAGGGGGTTATTACGATAAAAGAAAGTGATGAAGGGGTTATTCTGGCCTAATTGTGGATCGAATAAATTTTAGTTCTTTATTCATTACATTTTGTTTTAATTACCTACCTACTAAAACAAAATCTGTGAATAGTTCTATATCGGATATTTTTTCTCTAGATCGACTCAAAAAGCACTCGCGATCGACCGTTTGAGCACCCCTGCTCTAAGTGCTAGGTTTAACTTATACTTAGGATACAACCTTAGGATTTTTAAAATATACCTATAAAAAAGTTTGATCGGCCATAACCTTCACCGAATGCAGTGGTTGTACTAATTGCTTCTGGTCACTGATAAAAGAATGTATTCTACGATAATGTCACTAACTATTTATTGCTAAAATATTTTGGTATTATTTCTAAAAAACAGATAACACAATATTTACTTATTTATGTTACGTGTTAATACACATAGTAAAACATTTTCTATGACTTAAAAGTCCCGGATTCAATGAAGCTATAATAAAATAAGTACTCTTAAGGTATTTCTGAACTAAAAACTTACGCCAAGGTATTTAACTGATAAATCCATAAGGACATTATAATGTAACAGTTTTAGTACTGTATTTGTGTTTATATATTAAATGCGTTATTATATGCGACGTTTCGACTGAATTCCACTAAGCATGGTCAACGAGCTCACTTGAAAGGCAGGTAGTCCACATCAAGAACGAGCAGTTTTTCAATTACCCGCGTTATTAAATCAATTATTTTTTTATGTAAACTCAATGGTGGCCCACCTGTGTAGTGGGTACAGAGACACACAATGAGGAATACAACACGTGCAACACCCAGACCCGAACAAACACCTATCCTTAATGATTGTCCGACTGGGATTCGAACCCGGGACCTTTCGCACAGCTCGCAGGAGCTACCAACTAAGTCGTCAAATGGCATTAATTTTTAATTCAGAAAAGATGCGGTAAACATGCTTAACAAAATCTAAATTAACGTCACATGAAATATTGCAAGATTCAGGGTTATTATTAATTTATTGGAGCAAGCGAGCCGAAACGTGTATAAAAATAAAATATATTAATTATTCCATTTAAGACGAATTTAATATATTTATACACACGTTAAATATATATCGGGTACCAAAGATCATCTACAGGCAAACTGAGACAAATATTGTCAATATTTCGTTTCAAACAATATGATTACTGTCGTTTATTTATTTATTTCAATATTAATGCACAAAGAAACACTGTCAATCAACCTTTGGTTGAACAGAAATACGAAGGGCGGTCGTTGTTTCATGTAGGTTTGTAGAGAAGGGTAATCTCACTTTCTCTCTTAAAATCTCTTTCTATCAGCAAAGTATAAAACTGTATATATTTTATTGTATACAAATGTGTATCCGTCTCTGTACATGCGCAGGCTTGTAAGTTTACAGTAAAATGCACGATGCCAATGATTGTGATAACCAATGCAAAGTACGGGTCAAAAAGTTCGCGCAATGGAGGCGATGGAAAGGGGTAGGGGAGCTCGTTTCCACAGTAGTAGTTGACTGACACATAATTAGTATATATAACAAGTTTCAGGCACATTGGGTCATTAACCTGTGAGATATCGCCCGAGTAAGCAAGTCAATCTAGAAGAAATCGCCAAGAATGGAAGAAAATTGAATATTGTGTAGTCATTAAATTCCTTACGAAGCAAAGAAACAACCCTCAGAGTATTTTAGAAGAGAAGTCGACAGTTTACAGGGGACTCTTGCTCTGGAAAAACAACGATTTATAAATGGCATGGTCTTTTTAAGCAAGCCCGAGACTCAATTAACTTTTAAGCGCCACTACCGAGGAAATGGTCCAAAAAGATGCAAAAGTTGTACTGGAGAATGCCCGTCTACAGCTTGTACAACAGAACATTACAAAAGAAACAACTTTATGGAAATGGTTGGAGTATCAGAAGTCCATTTTGAATATCCTCCGTGACCATCTTGGCCATGACCATGACGAAGGTCAGCGTAAGATGGGTGCTCAGAATGTCACGCCTCCCTAGACACAACAGCGCGTGGAGTGCGCTCGCGAGATTTTAGACCTGTGTGGTGACAACAAGGATGAAATCGTGGGCAATATTGTTACAGATGAAGCTTGGGTTTATCACTATGAGTTCTAAGTCTAAGCAAGACAATGCAATGGCATAAGAAGATCACACCTCCCAAAAAAATAAAGTTGTGCCCGTCGGCCGGAAAGCTCATGGCTACTGTTTTTGGGATACCGATTGAAGGAGGCAGTGAAGGAAAAAAAGAAAGGAAAATGGTCCAAAGGTGAACAATATTGCGTAGACTGCCCTTAACCGACGTGGGTTTCAAATTGTAAGTCATCACATCACCCTCCTTACAGCCCCGATCTAGGCCCATCGATCGGGCTATTATTTATTTATTTAACTATTATTTCCGAAAATGAAAAATGAGCTTCGAGGAAAGAAATTTGACAATGATAAGGATAAAAAAAATTCGACGTTATAAATAAGTTAATCGAACATAGTGAAAAATGTATTAGGATCAATGGAGAATATATTGAAAAGGGAAAGCTTGGTTTATACCCCCCTTAATCTGCGAACTTTCAGACCGCCCCTCGTATACTGTACTGTATTATAAAATAGAATTATTTAATGGATTCACACCTACCCATCAATTAAAACATGAACGAAACATCGCCTCTGCATGACTTTATTTTCTTTAATACCTAAGTGTTGGCCCCATTGGGTCAAGAAATGCTTAAATGGCAAAAGAACTTATATAATATTTCCATGTATTAAACGTGTCTTAAATGCGTATTTTTCCTTTATTTTAGTCAACGTATTGACCGGGTCGTACGTTGTAATGAGCCGACTATACGTTGTATTGGTCGGTTAAAATAACAAAGGGAAACATACGCGCTTAAGACCCATTTAATAGATAAAACCTACATATATTAAAAAAACACGAAGGAACTATGAAACACATCATACTATTCAGGGCCGGATAAAGAGCTGGGCGATCGCCCAGTGCGTCAGGTAATCGAGAGGCGCTATATATGACTTTATATGATTCATCTGATTTTATCAGTTATTTATATATATATATATAAATTAACTAAGTATGCTTCTAAAATATATATATCAATGTCAATCATTAAAAAATGTTGGATCTACTTTTTATACGGGCCAAAAACGCTGCCCTTAAGGGGACGCTGCAGATTTTTCGCCCAGGGCGCTTAGGCACGCTTGATCCGGTCCTAATACTATCTCTAGACAAAAACGTACTTCGATGTAACACATAACATACGGCGGTAAACAAAAACAGTTTTCTAACTATTTACATGGGCACATCAGCGATATACTCGATTCTAAACAGTAGATCCATGAGATCTTGTGCCGCGACCCACCTCCAAGGCACCGTGTCCCGGGGGCATGGCGCTTGACCACGTCTCGTTACCCCATACAGTACTAGGACCGCGAACACGAAACAAACTACCGCGAATACTTGGAACAGGCACTTTAACGGCTCCCTGGAATTACAGACTGGAAAGTTTGAGAGTATTCCTCATGGGTGGAATAATTATTAATAAACCTATTCAACCTCATTTTGTAATTTAAATCACATTTTATAGACGGTGGTGCAGGCGGACACAACGCGGTCAGTGGCCCGTGGGTGTGGTAAAAGGCGACCAACGGATAACAAAGCCGCTACCAAGAGCCCTGAGGAACTACACCACCTTTAAAACAGTGGACTCGCCAACCTGCCGCCCGTCGACAGCGTAGCGTTTTAAGGCCACACATCCCTCACACACGAAACAATGTGCACGGGGAAGCCCGTATCCGGTAGTGAATGAAGAAAGAGCTGGTTACGGTTTTCATTTTTAAATTGGACTTTTTTTATTTGTTTTAGCGATCATATAAATTGCATAGTGCAAAAATTTACGAAATTCTACTCTCATTATGTACAGAATCGGATACTTATAATATAGTTATTGTACTCTGGCAAAAAAAGACATTTAAATCTGTAGAAAATATTGTTTTGTACGTACCACAAATAGTTCCTCAAGCTGCGGTGTGGGACCGCTGCGTTCCGTTTCACACAGTCTACGCAAGGAACATCCACTTGCGTACATACCGACACTAGCTCTGAAAATTAAAATATAGGTAATGTAATTTATTATTTTGCATAACGATGTATGTAATATTAATTAACAATACGATATGACCAATATAGTAACTACGAAACTACAATGACAGAATGTGTAAGAATAAATTCTCAAAAATTCAAATGAATAAATGACTGTACCTACTCAAATCAATTCCATAGATGTATTTAAATCTGTATATTTTTCTAGGGACAGTAATATTTCCTAGTTAACATTTTCATATTATTCAGACATAAAATTAATGCCCACATGTTTTTTTATAGAAAGAGGCGCCAGACGAGCATGCAGTCGACCTAATGGTATGTGGATACTGGCGTCCAGACATCCGCGATACATGCCAACATGAGTACAGAATTACAAAGGTTGGCACACCCCGGATGCCTACCTTTGCAGATTAAGGAATGGATAGGGAATAAGGATTGGGAAAATGGGGATAGGATGGGAATGGGCTATACCTCAAAATAATTGATTAGTATAAAATAGTTTTTTTTATAGAAGAAAGGTAGCAGAGGAGCAGACAGTCTAGACATTGACAAGTCCATGGATGTGCTCTGCCTGCCTTTGGAGATAGGGTTGGGAAAAGAGGGATGGGATGGGCATATCTCACTCACTACCGAAACACATACGTACATTGAGGGAATAGGATGACGTAGAAAATGTAGAGCATTTAACGGTAGTGTTCGTCAGTACGGTGTAACTTTGTTAGTTGAGTGCGGCCAGTGGGTGGGGAATTGAAGCATGCACCCCACCCTCATTTCCTAAAGTTTATTAATTTCTTTTTATTTTAAAACAAAGGAAATGCACGGGAAAGATTATTGGGTCCAAAAAACTGGTAGGTTTGACTTGAAAACCCAGTCTTGTCTTGGTAACCTTTATTAGACTGTGACGCCTTTCCTCTTATTCATTTAAATAGTCGTACTGTTAAAGGATGTGATGTCAAACTGTATACATCATTCCAATCCAATTTGTCCAAAATTGTCCAATTTTAAGGTCTATGAATCTAATTTTTATGGGTCTTCTTATTCCGAGCTTGCGTCATGCGTCGATTGCGGCTCGTGCGGCCGATGCGGCTATGTTTTGCACTATGGGATTGTATTGCATGGGATTGCACCCCTTCCGAGCAGCGCGTCATCGCCGCATTCGACGGTGCGCAGATCACATAACGCAGCAAAACAAATGTCAACTGTAAAAACTGGTCGATTCAAACTAGTATTCTATGACGCGTAACCACCGACGCATAGGTCGAATGTCATCGCTGCATTCCTGCGGCTATAGCACTGCAATTTTGCCGTGATAAGACGCAGGCCGCATGGCTCGGAAGTCTACCTTACACTTACTAAATAATTATGTAAGGCGCATGCTAAATATGAAATCACGCAATTCATATATCATTATAGTGCTTTAAAAATATTTTTTAGTCAAACTCATCCACCACCAACACCTAAATGGACTGGACGGACATAACACAACATTCAAACACCAAATAATGATTTCCTAACCCGATTCATTTGAAAGTCTAATTAATTAAAATAATAAACGGGTATCAGTCTGTAACGACACAAGTATCACTGCAGGAAAAAGCTTCCCCTTTGTACATTCATTAGATCAGTGTTCTTCAACCTATTTACACCAATGGACTGGCGGAAATCAAAGAATTATTTTCAGTCCGGCAAAATACTAAGACCGAAATAAAAACCAATGTAGATAGTATGTATTTTTATTTATTAAATAGATAACAATTAAAATTTATAGTTTAATTGACATTATTTAGTGTGACGTCTACTGTTGCTCTTTTTGTTAAGGAGACGAAGTCTTACATTAACATCCGTTCGATTTCTGTTTAGTTTTTCGTCATTCATCATTCAAATCGTTAATTTACATGGTTCGATTAAAATTCTTCACGGATCGGCGGGAATTTTTTGCGGACCGGTTTTCGGTTAAAGAACACTGGATTAGATTATGGGTTTGAACCATAATCTGAGCCTTACAAATTACAAAAAAAAATTCAAAAATGTACTACAACAAAGATGAATTGATGAATAGATGAACTCTACGCAAAAACTACAAAAAAATACTAGTTTCACAAACCAGCGAGTTTTTTCACTGTACTGAAACTGTCAAAGACCTCTTCAGTCTGCGTACCGACAGTTTCCATATTTGACACATTCTGACACAATTCACATGCGTTTATTTCAGTAATGTGATGTCTAGACATGGTACTGAGGCTAAGTCGGATCTCGTCAAACAGGGACACGTGGGTCAAACACCCCTGGTCATCTCTCAGTGAATTATCGAAGAATTCTTCGTCTAATAGCTGGTGTTCTATTGGAATAAAATAAGAGATGATGGGAAGGAAGGTTGGTGGTTGGTTTTCCAATTTGATTTTTTTGCATAGAAAGGTGGTTGATACACAGATAACTCTTTATGCATGAATCAATTCACTTAAGTATATACTGTTGCCCATGGACATCCATAATACATGTCCAACGTCAGACAAAATGAAAACGCTGGCACAAAGGCGAACTGTCTACCTTTGAATTAGGAGTGAATTTGGAAAAAAAATTAGGAAAGATGGGACTTTAATGAGATGAGTAGACTTTAATGAGGGTTTTGAGCAGAAAGAGTATAATGTGATAAAGAGTGTTTTTTATGCCACTATACACTACTCGAAAGTCAATTATAATCTCTAAAGGAATTATGAGATGTGGAGTACGCCCATGGGCATCTGCGATACATTTCAACATCAGTCCACAATGACAACCTTTGGCACGCTCCCAGCTGCGCTTTCCGTATCTTTGGAGATTTAAAGGAATGGGTATGGGGAAGGGTTGGGAAATGGGGAGGGATTTTGCATGGGATGGAATTGGCTCTGCATTTTAATTTTCAATATTTTTTAATGGCAACACAAGACAAAAGGAATGATGCTTTTATGGAAAGCTTATTACATATTTACAATACATACATACAATACATATTTACAATAGTCAAAAAGCAACATTGGGACTTATTATTGGGCAGGTTAAGAACGAACTGCTATTTTTATACACTGCAAACAAGATGTGAAAATCGCGCAGTCTTTGAATTGTAAACGTGCATTCATAAAGAATGTTTCAAAATACATTTTCATTTGTAACGGTCGGTTCTTAGCCTTAAGTTACTATTGCAAAAGAACATAATAGATAAAAGATTAACAAAAGAAAACAGAACAAATTGCAAAAGGGAAATTTAGCAAACAAATGTCATATAAGATGGTAAGTTGGCGAACTGCTGTTCTATAGTCTTTATAATATTAAACTACAAATATGCAGCGGATAACAAACGCATTTTGTAACAAATTACATATTAAGTTTTTATAGTTATTTTTGACAATAGGAAAATGAAGAATATTGCATTGGACGGCAGATGGCAGCTGAAGTCTGTTTGTGTTAATTTTTCGAATTACATTTTTTTTCATTTAGAGAACTAGTGGTATGTAACATTTATCAAAGTGCAACATAATATATAATATATATCAGTTTAAAACTTACCTAAAAAGTATATAATAAGGAAATTTCTTGTTACATTCATGGTCCCATTAAGGTAAGACTGAATTTATTCTCCAAATTACCAGAAAATATCTTTTTTATAAATGCTTTATTATAAGGAAAAAAGTTTATTAGAGAGAAAGAGTTCCATGGAGAGAAAATAATCGGTTTACTTTATGACGTCATTGTAATTAAAGTACAAAAAACAACTCTAATAGTAAAAATTAAAACTTGATGTTATTTTATCTCATTTTCATCTCATCGTCTGGTGAGCATAAAAAGTGAGTAAATGTATAAAAAATAGACTCAATATTTTTTATTCTATAAATGAAAACTTTTATAATTCTTACCTTGTCCTTGATTTAGGGTGTCAAGAGCTGCCAACATCTGGTCATCGGTGTAACTCACGTCGATAGACCGATCCAAACGTAGGTTGCTATGATTAGATTTGTTCAACACATCTTTTAGCTCCATTTCTAGATGGATCTGGAAGTTACCATGAAAAATTGTGTTCCTCCAATGTAATACAAGATAAGATTCGTAACCTCGAGATCTGGTGTACAAGGTATAATATACTGATAAGAGAGTGTAAAGCTTTTTTCAAAACTGGTGTAAACTGGTGTCGAATGCGAATTCGTTCGCATGATTTTGGTAACGAACACTTGCAAAATGATAGGATTTCTCGCTATACTTAAACACTGAATAGTGATTTATTTAAAATTCATTTTCTCTCGAAGTTATTGATTTGTTTTATTATTTGATATTTGATTAGACATACTATTTATTACATACTATACTTTTTATTAGGTGTAAAATTACGTGTAAAAAGGTAAATATTACACTAACAGGAAAGCTCTAAATTTTACTGTAAAATTAGTACCAGATTCAAGTTTCAAGATTTTGTAATCAAGGTTATTTAAATCATAGGGTATTATAGAATTAATAACTTTTCTATTAACAGTCCTAGCGACAACGGTAGTCGTCCCGTCCGTCTCACATGACTGGTTGCCTTAATGTGAACGAGTTAATACATGTTCGTTTGCAGAGGTCATGATAAATTCGTATCTCGCGACTCAAGATACTATCTCATCAGTTTGATTAAAGTCCTTAAAAGAACATTACCTTTTCCTTTATCATTTGCTGCATAAACTCCTCCTGGTCCTGCAGGCGTGTGGTTAAATCTGCATGTTCAGTCTTCAATGTCTCATTCTCCTCTAATAAAGCCGCTTGTCGGCTCGCGTACATTTCGTTGATGCGATGACACTCGCCTTTCGATTTGTTTAGAAGCTCTTGAAGGGTCAATTTCTGGAATAAACGTTTCGCTTTGGCTCTTTTTGATAAGAAAACATTTCTCATTACATAACTCGAGAATGGATATATGGAATGAAATAGAATGGATAGATAGAATAGAATCACCTAGAATGGGATGGGAAATGGGGTCTAGGAAAGCAAAGCATCAGAGTTCTTAATTTTACGTAGCATTAGGGCAGTCTTCTGTGATAGAGGGGTAATTCGGTAAGTCAGATACATCCAGTGGCTGTAAAGATTATTTTTAATCAAGCTACAAACAAGTAGCTGGTCGTTCATGGACATTCGCAATACATGTCAATATTAGCATAGAATAACTGACGTTGAGAAGTCTCTGGACGCGCTGCCAACCCTTAACGGATTTAGGAAGTGGATTAGGAAAAAGATTAGATGGGATCAGACTAAATTGAATGGAATCAGATGAGACTGGATGGGCAGTGATGGGGAGTATCACTGATTGACTAATGATGGAAAAGAGCCCGTAGATAAGAACAAGGATTACCTATCTCCATTCATTCTTGTGGAGCGGAGGACGGGAAGTAAGTAACAGAATCTAACGGAATAATGAGTATTCTTTATCTTTACACTAGGGATGTTATGGAGCCCCGTGACCGAAACTATCGGGATATCCGAATTAAAAAATATCTCGGTGCTGGCATTTGATTTGATAGATTTTTTCTTCATTCTTAATGAGAGTATGGTGGCAATTATTCCCTATTTGGCTTTATTTTCTATGCTTTCAGTTAGAAGAACATTTCTTAAAAAGTTCATTAAAAACATATCCGTAACCGAAACGGAATCCGAAATAATTTCATATCCATATGTGTAACCGGAACCGGTGAAAGGTAAACCAGTATACAATATATCCATTATCTAGACCCGAAATATCAGTATTTCACACTTTTTACTCGATGGGATGTGATAGAACTAGTATACGAGTAAAAGAGTAGTTATAAATAGAGCCGAAGATCGTGTGTGTAGGTTAGCCTTGGGAGAGGTCTATTATACCCAGCATTGGAGATAAAGGCTGATGGTATGGTGAGGTATAAAGTAGTTACAATAGCAGAGTAAAATTATGATAAGAGTACCTATAATAGGTTTTCTTTATTTACTTTTTTTTTATATAGAGAAAAGGGCGGACGAGCAAGCGGTCTCACATGATGGTAAGTGTTACTTGGACATATTAACAGTGACAGACATATTAAATAAAAGTAATAGACTAGGGTAGTAACACCATTGTAGATACGTACAACATTGAAAAAATAACTGTGTTGTGTGATAATGATAATACATTTTTTTAAACTTTATTGCACAGACAAAATATACAAGAATCGAATTTAATGCCTTATGGAGTTCTGTACCAGTTCACATTTGGGAAAATAGAAAATCAATATATAAAGTTGGTATTGTAAAATATTACATATAAATATTTGTGTATTATATAATAATATAATGTTACATACATTAGAAGTACAAAAAAAAGAAAAGTAAGATTAGTAATCTTATCCCCATATTGCACCTCAGTCTCCAAAGAAGCAACTTGTTCTTGCAAAATCTTGGCTCGCCGCTTCACCGAGTCGAGGTCGTGACGGGCTTCATTCAAGGCCTGTTCGCTGCTACAAACCCTATCACAGGCCTCTTCGTAATCGCGACGCACGTGCGTCAAAGTTATATTTTCTTCGCGCAGCCTGAAATCATCATAAAGTTAAAAGGAGCTTTGAAATCCTGAAAATGTAAAAAGAAATAAGGCACGCGACCACAGATATATAGGGATAGGTAACGCAAGCAGTCCATTGCTGCGTGACCTAAGTTGGCGCTTAGCTCCTACTGCTACCGCTATTTGTCGTTATTACAAAACAATAATGTCTAATTGCGTTATAATCAATTGTAAGAGTTCGTAAAAAATTGAGAACCAAGTTAAGGCAGAAGTGTTTCGTTTCATAAGTGGATTTTTCTCATCACTAAATTTACTTTCTCAAATTTAGAAAAACTTTGGGTATGTATAGTTTAAAGTGCTCTTTTATATAATGGTAAAATCTAAATTTCGAGCGAAGTGTTGGTGTTTCTTAATAAATAACTACAGACACATTACGAAAACATTGGCCATCGGTTACTCCGGAAACAACCGAACGTGTCATCCACGTCTATGAATTATCATACCTCTAATTATATACCTTATTACGAGATGAATATACAAATTTATGAAAATTTTTAGACAGTACAGATAAATATATGGAGCTGTTATTTTCCCTTGAAAAACTAATGACATTATATGTTTACTAAACAAGTCATTATATTGCTAGATAATCGTATTACATATTTTCTACTTAAGTTTAATTATTTATTTATATGTATATACTAGATAATTAATTATAATAAGTATCTATATTGTGTAATGTATGTAGATATGTATTAGCCTTATTCATATTATATTTTAAAAATCTACACCTATATATCAATCATCAGTCAAATGTTACGGATCATTTGGATTTTGGTTGACCCTCTGGTGGTCAATGTCATAATCAGGATAATAGTAGTCTTCATCGTCACTTTCAGAATCATCAGAACTCTCAGAAATATTATTATCCTAATTCCTATCCATAAAATCATCCATGGCATGTTCATATTTTCTATATTCATTCTCGCATATTCATATCAACATTTCTTTGAGCTACATAACCCTTAAGCTACTTATGTTTTTAATGTTTCAATCGGATTTAAATGCGGATGATATGGCGGTAATCTCTATACAGTGTGTCCATATGCAGCTGAAGTTTAGTCAATAGAATATTCCACAAATCTATACTTATGACGAAGAATAACTTGGTAAATTTGTGGCTTTGTCCAAGTTGAAGTCATGTTTTACCAACCAGTTTAACATATCTTGCTTCAATGTATTTGAATTCGGATGCTTTTCCACATATTTAATATGATATGCAGCATTATCAACGACCAATAATAAATTTCTAAAAATTACCTAAGTAAGTTAGTAATCAATTGATTATATAACTATTTCTCATAATTGTCGCTGTTCATCTCATTACGATAGTCTCCTGTTGTATCTGTAGATTTATACATTAATATAACCCCAGGAATAAATCCTTTTTACTGCCTGTGTGTACTATAATAAGACGTTATCCTGTAGAAATGGCTTCTTTTATACCTTTTCCTGTAGACTCAGTCCAACTATTACCTTTGATATGTGACATATGTACACAAGTTTCATCTATATATATATATACAATATCTCTGCCTTCAGGTAGAAATCTTTTATTCAAATCTAAGAATTTTGTCCGTTTCAATCTTACATCATCCTTTTTCATCAAAACTTTCCTGTTGTCATTAGTTTTAGTGTTTTTTGAGGGGGAGAGTGCACGCTGCAATCCAACAGCCGCTGGGCGCGCTCGACTGGCCACGTCTCTCACAGAAGACTACCTGGAAATGTACTGCATTTTCTACTTTATCTTATTTCCCTGATGTAAGAACGTGTTTCGGTAGTGAGTGAGATATGCCAGAGGTCGTTCCCATCCTGTCCCTCCCCATTTACCCAACCTTTTCTCCACAAATCCATTCCTATATCTCCAAAGGTAGGCAGCGCATTCGGGGGCGTGCTAACGTTTGTCATTTTGGACTAATGTTGGCATGTGTCGCGGATGTCTATGGGCGACAGTATCCACTTACCATCAGGTAGACTTTAAGCTCGTCTGCCGCCTTCGTCCATAAAAAAAAAACAATTAACAAAGAATTTTTATGTACTCTTGCATCCTTTGAAATCAATGGCTTCTATTAGTTTCAGTTTTAAAGACTGCAGTGTCGGCGCTTGCTTAAAGTTCAAATGAAAATTTTGCACCATTCTTCTTACAACAGAATAGTCAAAATCGTCATATATTTTGAATATTTTGATAAAATATTTTGAGGGTATTAGTAGCTCTATATATTTATGAATTCGATGTTTGCCGAAGATGCCCGAATATTTCCGATGGCCAATGTTTTCGTGCAAATCTGTACGTACATGTTGAGGTGCGCCCGCAACGAATCTCGCTCTGCGGTGAGCGTTGCAAGCGCCTCCTCATGCTGCCGGTCTGTGAAATCCAACTGATTGCGCAGTTTATGAGCTAAATGAGCCTTCTCGCGTAGTTCACATTGTAGTTCTTCAAGAATTTGGAAGCCTGAAATTAATGGAAAATCTCTACATACGCATTACCAGGGGCGACTAATATTCAATACGCATAATGTTTAATACGCGTAGGTAATATTTTGTGTATTGAACATTTAGCGTGTCGACGATCTAGGAATCTACCGGTAAAATTGTATTACGTTTTTCTTTACTGTGTAGCATATTAATCCATAGGGTATTTTATTTTTCAAATTCGATGGAACCGGTTTTACTAAAAAAAATGTCGATGAGACGCGCCAGTCTGGATGGTAAATTTAATTATTATTATCAATAAGTTTTACAAAATAACTTAAATTCACTTTTAATGCAGTTAACGCACGCTGCCTCTTTAGGGTTAAGATAAAAAAAAAAGATGCACCGTAATTACATTGTCAAGAACAAATTTCACACAAACTGGAATGTCATGTCAAACAGTGGTAAGTGTCATAATCACACATAAGCTTCGTACAGCAGTGATTACTTTTTATTATTATTAACCATGATGTAATATTTTTATAACACAATTAAAATATGTTAATTTATTTCTTTAACTAGGTCGCCAACGAAGAAAACACTGATATAAAACAATGTAGGTTCCAATTCTAGGGATGTACATCTAAGTGTCACCTCAATTATAGGCAACAAAACAAAGATCTAAAAGCTAAATAAGTAGTTATTTTTCACATTTTTATAATTAAGCACAGTTGATCTAAAGTATAATACTTATATAACCAATAAATAAAACAAAAAATTAAATAACAATAAGTAACTTTAAAAAGTAGTTTCTTTAAAAGGATCGTATGAATTTAGGCAGACTGTCATAAATCAACAATTTATAACAACTTACCATCAGTAGATATGCCTGAATCAGAATCCTGGGGCACTTGTCCACTATTCAAATTGAAACTGTAACAATTACTCATAAATATAGAAAACATATGAGTTTATTAATCATTAAAGTATATATAGTCAGCAACAGGACAATGCAGTATTTACTAAATGTATCTATTTTTTTCTAAAATCCAGTATTGTCAAAAGGTGATATCGCCCAGAACGTAAAAAGAAGGCAAGACAGACAAAATTATGTTGAAGGACTAAAATACAAATGCTATTTGGATATCAGAAAATGCATTGTCGTTTTCAGAATTATGAGGCCTTTCTCACCACCTGAAACTCATAATAAAGTAACTGTTAACAATTTGATAGATATGTAAATTACCTGCCAATGAAATCTAGCTGATACTGACTTTCTGATACCTCATCAGGTGATAAGAAAGGACCTAAATCAGTCTAGTACATAGTTATATCAAATATAATAAAATTAATCTGCGTCTATCCAAGATTTCAAACAAGAGGACACCTTAGTAATTTACTTTAATGAAAAACTAATATTAAATCATTTTTATTTTTTTGCTGAACACATTAATCTCTAAACGCGCTGTAACACTAATCTTTGACCTCTCTAACGCCACAGGTGATAAGATACCCTTTTTTCGGACATGCCGTTTTTATTCGAAAACTCGTTAGATCTTATGGTTTTCAATGCTAGAACAAAAATCCCGTGTGCCTAAAGTAAATATTTTACTAGAAAAAAAACGCAATTTTTTAAAATAAGTACTAAAAATTTTAAAAAGGCTGGTGTGATAAGTGGATAACTAATAGGCTGCTTTTAGAAAGGAAATAATAGTTTAAAGTCCCTTTGATACTATTTCAATTTTTAAAGGAAATTTGAGCCGCCTAACTTTGTTCAAAACCAAAATATTAATTATTTTAATGAATTAATTTCATTTATTTTTTCTCAAGTATCCTGTCTTATTCGGACAAAATTCGGATATTAAAAAATAGTGGGTTACTTCTACTATCTTGTGTAATTTTGTCCCTTCCAAATACTATGGGATCTAGATGCCACAATAAATTAAAACTTTATCCGGAATCTCCAGTTAGAATACATTGTAAGACTTTGGCATATAAGTACACTGCTAATTACGCATGGCATCTTATGACTGTGACCGTTCATAAAATTTTAGTCCACGGAGCTGACATTAAATCGATGACTACACATTTCACACATTATTTAAATTTTGGCACACGGGGAATTTTGTTCTAGCATAGAAAACCATAAGATATAACGAGATTTCGAATAAAAAGGGGATGTACGAAAAAAGGGTATGTTGTCACACTGCACCGCAGCGTGATGGCCGTATGTTCGTCCGCTCGGCGGAATAGGTAATAAAATAAATAATAACAGTAGCAGTGACTGCATAGATTAGTATGACCTTATTTTACCTTCCTTGCAGATAGTAACAATTATATTGAATTATAATGATTGAATATCAATGAAATAATATTACGTTTGCTGTTGCCCCTTAGAATGATACAGATTAATTTCATTATATAACATGTAACTGATCAATTCCTGAAGCCATTTAAAAAAAAAAGAAAATCTAGCTAATATGTATGTATTAAAAGGTTAGAAAACAATAAAAGCGTTCTTTTTTTGCAAAAACGATACTAAAATTTTCACGTTTAAATATACCTTTCATCAAAATCAACTTTAATCTTTTGACTCTCACTGTATTTGTTCAGCGTTGTGGCTAATTTGCTCACATTAATTTCTGGGTTGTTCTCTTCAGGATCCAGGAGAGACCTCAGGTAGCTGTGTTCAGACCTAGAATAAAAAACGATAATCAGTACATAGATAATTAGTTAACTACACGTGCATTGTGGAAATTTTATTTATAGAGATAGGAAAGGGGGTTTCGTCAAGCTTAAAATCATGAATTCCATTCATAATTCTGCCATGAAAATATTACAAATCGAATCCCAAATAAATGATTACTTTTAAAGAAAAATATGTAACATTATTTTTCAATTAATTCAAAATCACGAGGAGAATTCATTGTTTAAGGCTTCAAGAGAGGTTTGGATACACTGTATTGTTTATTAAAAGTTTAATTAACAGACACTATAACAGATTAATTAACAGATGAAATATATCAATAGTTATATAATACATAAGTTAATGATAAGTAATGCATGATCTAAGATTACTTTTTGTTCTTTCTACTTAAAATTTGTACACCCTTGAGGGCAAAACAGCTGTGCAATTGTACCTGTTGCATATAAATTTAATTTGAATTTGTTTTATTAAAAGATTATTTATTGCCTATTTTTAATATCTTCTATTGCAATACCTAGTTGAAAGATGTTTTTTTTTAAATAATTGAAATACCAGGACTGCATTCCAAAATGTATGATTATTGTTGTATCATAATGTAAATATGGTGCATTTTTTTATAGTTTCATAATATAATACAAAAAGAAATGTAAAATGATTTAAATTAATGAAGAACAATAATGGCACATTTTAGAATACAGTCTAGGTATTTTCAATAGAACACATTCAAGCATCTAAACAAGTATATGATCAGGATATCAGAATTTGATTCTACAGTGGGAGTCTCAACTGGATGACATTCTGCATAATTGATGCAAGCAACAAAGATGACATTTTACAAGATTTCATATTTGTTTGTACTAGATTATTTTACAAGGTGCTTGAACTACTACTAAAATATGGGGTAAAATATGAGTAAAAATTCTAAAATCTCTTTAAGGCTTGTAGATGCTAAATTGTGTTGTATGATGCAAAAAAATATCAAATTTGGCGCTTCGATTATTTATGCACAATTGTATTCAAACGTATTATACTTATTAGCCTTAACAAAAGGCTCAAATTTGTCCATCAGTGCATCGACTCGAATTGTAGCTGTGCTGTCGGTACCGCAATAGTCAAATATTTGCAATGCAGTCATTAAATAATCTGTAAAACAAACAAAGGTGTATAGATATATGTAGTTCATTTAATTTTCAAAATAATAAAAACTGTCGGCCAGTTTAACATAATTGCAAAGTATAGTATTGTTTTATAATACCTATTATTTTTAGATTATAACCGGACACCGGCTAGTGGTAAGTCGATAGGAATATTGAATATAATCGTTAAAGCTGATCTTATGGATAGTAAGCAAAACAAAATATGCGGTAGGTTGTGACTTAATTAAAAGCATGTGTGTAAAGCCAACGCAGTGAAATATAAATAAATGTTATTTGTCCTTTTATTCACTTACCATCAGTGCTTTGTGTTTTTCCGTTCAAATCCATTTTTCACTGTGAATTCTTAAAATAATATTATATGAATGCAACAGCGCACGTTACGTTTAACGGTCAAAATTGTTTATTTTTCATTAGCCTAAATAAATTCGTTACGGTGGAGTGAAGGACAAAAATAGTCACGAATGAAAACGAAATGAATGAGGGAACCGCATAGCAAAGTGAATGATTTGGTTACAGTTCCAGCGACGTGCATTTATAACAATAGGTATTGATAAAATCACTTCCAAAAACCAACATGCTTATCAAGAAATTTCTCTCTTACATCATCGCGTCAATTCGCCATAGTACTAATAAATTATTAAATAAACTTCATGAGTGCACTTTTATAGCATTAAAAAGACTGTAATAAATTTTAAATTGAATATCTAGATCTTAATATGTTTCAGTTTCTATCGACATCGATAAAAGTGTTTAATAGAGATGTTCAAAATATTATGTCGAGCTAAAAATAAACATTTTTATATTAAAGAAAAAATATTTAGGTGATGGTCTGTCTAAAATTTATTTCTCTGACCAATAGCAAAATAGAAAGTCAGTAAAATAAATAATTCTACTCCTGAATAACGTATTAAAAGCACTAATCATCAATCATAATAATATATATATTTTTTTAAATCGTTATAAACCGATAATATTGAAAAAGTGTTAATAACATCAACATCTCTAAATTCATTGCTGTCGTCCTGTCAGATTAATAGGTGCGGCCATGTTGATCTGTAGCGAATAAAACGGAGTTATTTTGCTTTTAGGGAATTAAAATTGACACAATATGCCCAAATGCGACCTCAAAACGAGATATATCCCCGCGACATTCGCCTGGACTTTACTTTTGGGCACTACTTCACTATTCTTTTATTTTCCGTAAGTATACATTTTATGTCGATCAAGTACAAAATTTCATTTTTGATTTGACAACTTTCACACAAGAGCATAGATTTATTGCTATTAATATCTTTGGATTCATTGCATCCTCTATCGATTCGGTGTATCTATTGTTCATTTCCATCTGGAACTCACCGTTTTTCGTATTATAAACATGTCACCAAGTGCACTTATCAATCTTTCAGTAATTATAGTATCATATTTACCTTAATATATTAGAAGCTGTTATATCGATTTGAGTGGGAGCTACCTTTATTCAAATGAGACCGGTTTGAACTCATTATAAACTAGTACTGCCTAAATGAATAGTGCAATAGTAGAATAATAAATGGTACCTATAACTCAGGGCCAAAGAGTGAGTCAGTTGTAAACAATGATTATTACATGTTTTGGTTGTGAGCTTTTCATATATTTCTTGTCAACATTAATAAAGCCTTAAATGGAAATCCATTTATAATTATAGGAAAAAATTGCATTAGTTCAACATATTGTTATGAAAAAAACCTTTATGTTTATTGTGGTAAAAATAGTCTGAGCTGGTTATAACACTGATTATTCTATAATGCTTATAAGGACTAAACATTAAGTATAATATAAACTAAATTATCCATAGAGAATATCATTGTTATGGAATAATAATTAAATAATCACATATTCAATGGGCTACATATGGATTCTGTCTCATGGGTTCATACACATGGAGACATTCAGACTGCAAACAAACCACCCAGACCCAAACAGACATTTATCTATAACTATTTGTGTGACTGGGAATTGAACCTGTGTCCCTTTGCAAGTAGAGACAACTAGATTTCAACTAATCAGCTGTCATTGTTGTTATCAATCTTGATTGAATTGATGTTATTAACAAATTGATGTTTAATTCAGTACAAGCTATATTATATGTGATATTGTCTGAGGAAAAGGACCATAGTAATTCAAAATTATTTACTTTAGTTACTCAAAAGTAGGTTGTTTTATTGATCATGATTTGCTGCTCATTTAGTATTTATTGCTGCTCATCGAAATACAACCTTTACTTTATTATTTTAAAAGAAATTCCACAATTTTCTAGGCACAAATAATCAGTTACATTTTTACACAATTATATTAAAATTATTTCTAAATTGCATATAATCATTTTTATAATTCTTTAAATATTGATTAGTAGTTTTGTAAGGAAAACCTTTTTGCTTATTGTTATCAAGCTTGTACAGTCTTTAAAATTAAGTCCCCCCTTTTTACATTGTAATTAACTATACTACATTCAATGGTCCATCCTGTGTTGTGGGTTCAGTGATATACACTATCTTCATCTGGCAGGTTTCCACACTTAGTTGAACTTCGTTACCATTTTTGCATATGTTTATTTTCTCACAGTATGGACATTCTGTGATTTCGGCCACACTCACCATCCCAGCATCCTCCATAAATGCAGAAGCTCTTCTTGAAGACAACCTGAAGTTTCTGTACAGTGCTGATGATGTTTGCCCAATGTGTCACTACAACTACACCCTTGCATCTTAACAGCACATGGTTTGATGTTTCCTCAGCCTCAATGCAGACTGCATATAGGACTGTCTGTGCACGGTGCGAGACACACCAACTCTCTTTATCTTGATCAAACTGGTCTTTGAAACAAAAATTTGTCTGGGAACCAACCTTGCCACATCAGAGCTACACAGAATTGTACCAGGCCTTTTATGGTCTGCTGCTGAACATGGGATTCCTTATGCACATTGTCTTGTACATGAGGGATGTATGGTCTTAAAACACCATACTGGCTAAGCATGTTGATGAGTCCACTCTTTTAGAGGTGATATAGTTAATCAGGGCTTGTGGTAGTGGCTTTGTGATCCCTTACTTTTATGACACCCACAAGAAGAGCTATTCTAAAGCTAGGCGACACCATACGACACATCACTGATTGGACTATTTTATATAATAGCCTGTAGCTTAGAATTTGCAGTGCGTTGTCAGTTTGATCCAAATAAAGAAATATATTTTAAAGGACATTTGCCTTCCCATGTACTCTCTTCCATTTTCAATGTCCTTTCTTTAGTTGACTGAAAGATATCACAGGTTGTGTTCGTCATTTTATACATCAAACTCACAGGCGTGCTACACATGGGCTAGCAGTCAGTTGAATGAACTCATTGGGAATTAATCTTAGTAATCTATTCATTACGTTTTTATTCACTTTTGTTGTGTTTTCTATTGTGCAATATTTTTAATTAAAACACTAATTATTCATTATCATTATTGCCTATCTACTCCTATAATATTAATTACTTTGTTATTTTCTTGCAGATGTCAGTACTACCTCTACACACATCCATGGGTACCTGCATACCAAGGTGTCATAACATTTTTTGTTTTGGCCAATTTTACACTGGCCACTTTCATGGACCCGGGAGTAATACCAAAAGGTTAGTTTATTAATTTATCATGAAATTCCTTCCATTATTCCACCATGAATGGACTACTTTGTCTAATACATCTCTCTATCTAACTTTTGGTCTGCTTGAAGTCCTTTTTCTTCTTAGTATACATTATAAGCACACGGCTATAATAGTGTCTGCTAGCTGTAGAATAACACCACCCCATATCTTCCCGTGGATGTCATAAAAGGTGACTAAGCAATAACAAAGCCACTACCACAAGCTCCGAGGAACTACATCCCCTCTAAAAGAGTGGACTCGCCAATACACTTTGTATGCTTGATATTTTAAGGCCATATATTCTTTGTGCACAAGACAATGTGTCCAGTAGTGGATACTAAAGGGGCTGGTTACAGTTCTGCCTGATTAGACAAGGTATAGATAAAGCTTGTCACAATCATTATAGCGCCCAACAGTTCCTGTTAAAGTTTAATTGATCATCTGTCACTGCTATTCAACTGTTATGTGAAACGAGGCCAAGACTGAATCTGTATGTGTAATTTTTATCAGTTTAGATAAAGATTACCATGCTGTTACTAATTGATAATAGTGAGTGATAACAATTTGTGCATGTTATTTTTATTTTTATATTTATTGTGATTCATTCATAATATTCTCAGTATGATTTACTTTACTTGGATATAATAGCTTCGTTCGCGGTAAGGATTCAGAACTGATTCGGAACTATACGCATGCGCAGTTCAAATAATGCCGTTCGCGGAACACACAGTTCAGAATTTCTAGTTACAGTTCTGTGTTCGAACTCGATTCAGGATCGGTTCAGAATTAGTTCTATCAGTTCTATAACTTTGGCAAGAATCGTAGTTCCAGACATGCGCAGTTTTTACCTAACGACATTTGACATACATGCTGCGGCTATATTCAGTTGGTTAGAAACTAATAAACTGGGTAAATAGTTAAATAAAATATAAATTTTATTAATTTATTAAGGGTTAAATAAAATATGGTTAGTTTTGTTTGTTGTTTATATAAATAAGTTTATATAATACTCTAATAAGAGTAATGTGTTTTGGTGGGTCCACTTAATAAGTGGGATGGGTTTTTTTAGGGGTTTTATATTTTTAGGGGTATTTTTAGGGATTTTTTGACTCTTCATATATTTTTTTGAATATATATTTTTCATATATTATGTGAAAGTATAGGCCCTGGGACAATCCAAACTATAATAGCTAATCATATTTATTTGTTGACCTAGCGACTTAACGACATCTAGTACAAATATATTACAACTACTCTGTGGTGACTGATGGTTATTGTGCCTATGCTTACTGGAAATACATATGTACGTTGATTATTGTTTACTTGTTTAATTCGATTTTGTTGTTGTACTGCTGTGCCGACAAGCAATTTGTTAATGATGGGAATTGTAGATTTGGGAAACAGATCCAGATTTAAAAGGTAAAGAAATTTCATTGCATTTTTGTAATTTATATTTTTTCTTTTATTATATATTTTTTTAGGGGGATTTCTAAGTAATTGGGGCGATTTTGGGGGTTTTTGACTTAAGCTTTAGGGATAAATATTTTTGAGAGTTGGTAACACTGCCGATGACAGTAGATCGTACGCAGTTTGGTTCCGAAATCGTTCGCGGAAATAAAAATCACGAATCGGTTTATAACCGCGCATGCGCTCTACTACGATTCCAAATTAGTTCAGTACTAGTTCCGAATTAGTTCTGAATCCTTACCGCGAACAAAGCTAATGTTAGTTGATAATCAAATTCCATACCACCAGCTAGTTTCTCTCCACTGCTGGGGGCAGAGGCTAAAGACCATCACCATTCACAGTCTTCTACTCTTCTCATCCAATGACTTTCTTCAAGTCGCCAGGACTCGTGTCCCCCATTGGTCTATTGACAAATAGCCTACTGCCAAATGCCTTTTTCAAATCTCCATGGGTAGGCAGCACATCAAAAACAGAATAGTGGAACAATGAAATTTTAAGTTAGAAAATCTTAACCAAAGTAAGTAAGTCCATATCAATAATAAGGTGGCTTTGTTCAGATAACTGAACAAATATTTTGTACATGAATTAAATAGAAACTAAAAGATGATAATTAAGATGATGGATGTTAATATGATATCAATTGGATAAGTAGAAGATAATTACTTCTTCAGTTCTACATTTATTTACTATACGTAGAAATAATTCAGGCAACTGTGATTACGTAACGCCAATAATACGGCCATCTACTGGCCTACTACAAATAGAGAAAAACCAGCCTTGAATGTAGCACATTTAACAAAAAGAAAAAAGATTGGAAATAGGTTCTTGTTCAGTGAGTTGGAATTGTATATATTGCTATTGCTTGTGTGACTTTGCTTGCTTGAAATTTGAACTAAAAAGTATCTTCAAACTATTGGTATAGTTTTGGTAGTGATTTGTGATATTTTCTTAGGTTTTCGCGATTACTATACATAGCAATTAAACAACTTTGAACGGTTTAAATCGCGTATATTTAACATTATTTATATCCCGACGTTTCGAACACTTTGCAGTGGACGTGGTCACGGGGTGACTCTTGGAGTCACCCCGTGACCACGTCTAAATATACGCGTGTTATTTAACACGCGTATATTTATACGCGATTTAAATCGTTCAAAGTTGTTTAAGTTATTTGTGAATTCGTTAGTTATTCTGTAACAACCAAACAAAATTTCACATTAATCTTTAAGTAAGGATTAAAAGCTGTCTATTGCCCATGGTTTTTCACAAATGGAATTAGGATTAAAAATTATCCAATGTGTTAATCCGTTCCATGAACTATACATATTCTATGGAAACAATAGCGATCCGTTGACATTATGCAGACTTGACTTTATGCAGAGCATAGAGGCATAGATGGATGGAGGCATAGGAGCATAGATGGCACAAATCGCTGCTTTCCAAGTTACCATCTTTCGGGATACCCGAGGGACTATGCGAATGGGTTGCCAGTTTCCTGACTGGACAGAGCATCAGAGTCGTTATCAATGGTAGCTGCTCCGACACCATGTCTATTAACGCTGGCGTCCCGCAAGGCTCCGTGCTGTCTCCAACTCTGTTCTTCTGCATATCAACGATCTGTTGCAAATTGGTGACATACGTTGCTATGCGGATGACAGCACTGGAGACGCCTTATACAGGGGCCCCGCCAACATCTCTCGAGTCGGAGTGGAAGAGAGTCGCGCCAGGCTTGTCTGAAATCGAAGACTCTCTAAATCTAGTCTCGATTTGGGGTTCCCTAAACCTAGTGGATTTCAACCCCAGTAAGACGCAAGTCTGTGCATTCACCGCTAAAAAAATCCCTTTTGTCGTAGCACCTCGCTTTCAGAGCATACTTCTTAAGATCTCGGAGAGTATTGGGATCCTTGGTGTCGACATTTCTAGCAAAGTCGAATTTAGGGGTCATCTGGAAAGTAAGGTCAAAATGGCCTCCAAAAAGCTCGGTGTGCTGAACAGAGCGAAGCGGTACTTCACCCCTGGGCAACTTCTAATGCTTTACAAAGCTCAGGTGAGGCCCCATATGGAGTATTGCTCACATCTCTGGGCCGGCGCACCGAAATACCAATTAGACCCATTTGACTCCATCCAACGACGTGCTGTTCGTATTGTCAACGATCCCACTCTCACGGGCAGTTTAGAACCCCTCAGCGTTCGGAGAGACGTTGCATCTCTCTGTGTGTTCTACCGCCTGTACAATGGGGAATGCTCTGAAGAATTGTTGAATATAATTCCCACCTCGGGTTTCTAGAACCGCACCTCCCGTCACAGAAGTGCGGTCCATCCGAATTTCCTAGATACGGAGGTGTCGCGTACTGTTCGGTCCAAAAATTATTTTATATCGCGAACCCGTAGGCTGTGGAACGAACTGCCTCAAGAGGTCTTCCCATTAAATTACGACATGGGGTTCTTCAAGGTTAGTTTCCAATGTAAGTTAAGAACGCTCTTAGAATCGTCTATTTATCAGACCCATAGAGAGAGTCACTAAGTAACAAACAGAGAGTCGAATATATTTTTTAATTTTAGTAAGGATAAAGATGATAAAGCTTTGCGGAAGCAGAGCTGGAATGGAATAGAAAGCTTTGCACCAGAAGCAAATTTTGAGAACCATTTTTTTTTCACTGGAGGTCTCAATTACCGGTGAAATCACTGGAGATTTTTTTGTTACTTCATATAAAAGGTTGTACTATAAGTTCCACTGCAGGCCACAGGCCTCCCCTAGTAAATGACTGGGGCGCTCCACTAGACGCCCTACAATGGAAAATAATATTAGCTTTTTTAATATTAGATAAATATTAATAATACTAGCCGTATTTTACTGGATTCAATTTTATTCAGAGAGTCCGAGTAACAACTGATACTCTCCGGTTTCTCGACTTTCATCTATCGGTTTCTTCGTTTTCTATGTTTGTCGGTTTTTTCTGGTAATTCCAGAGCTGGTGCAAAACCAAAGATAATTAAAATTAACTGCCCTATAAGATAATTTGAAATGTTCTAGATTTTGTGAGACAAACAAGAGTGTGGATTTAACAAATTTTAACTATGGATTTGCATTTTGATTTCATTACTAAAGGCCACAAAGCAAACAGGGTCCTATTAGTCCTGTGGACATTTGCATTGCTATCCAAAAATAAACTCTGTACCATACAAGTAAATCTCAAATTTAATTGGCTGCTTTGAGACAACTTTAATTAAGACTATTTTCTTAATGCCACTTCGTTTATTTAGGTATCATAAAACAACAGATTTTAGGACTTCTAGGTAATTAAGTTACAAGCTGTCTTGTTCCTCTTTTAACTTGGAATAGAAAGTCTTTTGTATATGCAGACAGTATTCACTTTACACATTTTGTTTATCTATAAGACAACCGATTAGTTCAGTTGGTTCAGTCCCGGGTTCGATTCCCAATCGGCACTTAATTTATTTAAATACAAATAATTGTTCGGGTCTAGGTGGAGTATTCGTTTTTGTTTTTTTTTTCTGAATGGCTAAACTCTTTGGCCCTAGTGGTCTTTCAACAGTCACCGGCCGTGTTTAATTTAGGGCGAGCGCAAAAAGGCGTTCAGGCAGGAATAAAATGTGTGTTGCAACGAGCCTAAGGGCTTCCCCGCCGGTAAACCAGCGGAAGGAACGGAACTCGGCTTAGAGCGTTGCATTGGGAGGATACCGCGGGATCGCGAGTCGGTGAGAAGCGCCCAGGCACGTGCTGATATTTGGTAATAGTGTTGGCTAAGGGCCGGTGTGTTGACGGTGTAGTGGGGGGGTGGGGGACGTCCACATCTCCGCCGTTTTAACAAAAATTTTCACTGCCACCACGTTTTCTACAGTAAGAGCCGTTAAAAGGCAACTGCTTCTTTCTCCGTCAGTCAAATTTAGTCGACTACGCTTAAATTCATTGTACCAACGATACTCAGTTAGTTGCCTTAGAGGGGCACTTGTCTACAAACGCCATTTCAAATTTAGTAAAATAATCTTCAGGTTTCCAAGAACATTTAAAATCATACAAAATCATAACGCGGAAATGTTCCCGTCGAATATCCATTTTTTAATGAGACACGATATTTTGATTCAGCTCCTAAAAAAATATGAGGGGTAATTTTAAATGTTTTGTTTTAATGTTATAAATAAATAGTAGCAGTTTTAATTGACATCAAAACCAACTAGTGTTCCATAGATTAAAATTCATTTTCGCAAAACTTTCTGAGTAGCCCGGTGAAGGCTACTCAGAATTGTTTGAAGGATTATCAACCAATGCTCGATTAAAATTGTCACTATCAAGCATTATACAAGGATCGGTAGATGATGGATATATATTTATAATGATTTATTTATGTGAGGTAAAAATAATCCATGTTATAAAATAAAATAAATCTACGTCACTGTCAGTATTACTATAAAACTTTGACGTCAAAACTTACGTTATCTTAGGAGCTTTGATGGACAAACAGCTAGCGGTTAAAATTCCACCAGACAAATTGTTTCTACTATCACTACGATCATTCCATTAGTGATAGCGATCTATCAGCGACTACCTTACTTTCCAATAAAATACCAATCATTCTATTTTTCAGCTCCACCTGACGAGGACCGAGAGGACGACTTTAGAGCGCCATTATATCGCAGCGTGGAAATAAATGGGATAACCGTGCGAATGAAATGGTGTGTCACGTGCAAGTTTTACAGGCCGCCGCGATGTTCCCACTGTTCAGTGTGCAATCATTGTATAGAGGTGAATTGATGATCTTTGATGACATGTCACATTATCCTGATTGACTTTATTGAAATTTTTTATAAATAACTTCTTTTTATTGCTTGTCTTAAAAGACAGATTGCTTGACAGGCAGATGTTAGACTTTATTGGTTGTGTAGTTTTGCAAAAGTATGGATCATGTAATTTATGTAACAGTACCTGCTCAATTGTCAGACAACTTTAAAAAACAGCGGAGGTTTAAAACCTGGACCAGAGAAGCCATAGATCGTTCCAGGAGGAAATAACAGGGTGGAGATGGTGTCCTGCTGAAAATATACTGAATAAAAAATTGTTTTCTATTGACTATTTCATCAAGGAGAAGTAACATGATCGGGCAAATCACCGTTACCAACTCTTTTATATCTTGTGCTTGAGGGATGTTTGACCTTAAAACGCCCAGCCGCCCAAGTTGGTTGGCGAGTCCATTCTTGTAAAGGCGATTAAGTCCCTCGGGACTTATGGAAGCTCAGACAACTATAACTCAATCGGATTAGGTGCAGACCAACTCATGATTTTTTTTATTTTTCCAGACATTCGACCACCACTGTCCATGGGTGAATAACTGTATCGGGCGGCGTAACTACAGATTTTTCTTTTTCTTTCTAATCTCACTCTCGATACACATGCTGAGTATATTCGGGCTCAGCTTGTATTTCGTTATGAACAACAGCAAGACACTGTCGCATGTGGAGCCTATTATGTCGTATCCTTTTTGAAAATAAGCCTTTGATGAGAGTTGACTATTAAGTCATTACTATTAATTAAACGAGTTTATTGTACGTCTAGCGCCCGCCTTGACTGACTATTGAGTGGGAGAGTATAGTATATTTAATACCTACCTATGTGTGCCTACTAACAGAAGCAGGCATGTTGAAACAGACTAGTCGACTGGTAGAGGATGCCTTAAGGCATTAAGTCTGCCTCTGTACAATATAGTGCATAAAAAGTAAATAAATAAATAAAGACTTAAACGAGCGAGTGTGGATCCTATTTTGTAATATCTATTTTGTAAAAATCTTACATTCCCCTGTCAAAGCATTCAAATCATTAACGGCACCACTGATTTTATGGTGCACGTGTCAACATGTTCAGCTTCTAGAGCAGTTTCGCTTAAGCCATCATAAAGGAAGGACATTCATGTAATTTAGCGTCAAAAATAAGTTCTTTTGCATAAATTGAGGGTTAGTCATAATTACATTCTTTTTTCTCTACGTCATAAAAAGGTGTGTTACTTTTTTATCACATATACTATATATTAGTTTCAAGGTATTAATATTTCATTTTACCTTGATATAATCTGAAAGTATATAATTTAAATTGATTTTTATTAGTGTATTCATAAATGGATCATCCATCTGAAATTAGTTCTTAAATTTAGTAGCAGTCTAATGATAATTTTTCGGGGGAATGAAGAAAATATTTTTTTAATGGACGAAGGCGGCAGACGAGCATACAGTCCACCTGATGGTAAGTGGATACTATCGCCCATAGACATCCACGATACATGCCAACATTAGTCCAAAATGACAAACCTTGGCATACCCCTGAATGCGCTGTCTTCCTATAATTGAATTTGGGAAAATGGGGAGGGATATGATGGGAATGGGCTCAGGCCCTCACTCACTACCGAAACACGTACGTACATTAGGGAAATAAGATAAAGTGGGATATACAGTACATTTCAAGGTAGTCTTCTGTGAGAGAGGGGTAATGTGGCTAGTCGAGCGCGCCTAGTGGCTGTTAGATTGCACCGTGCACTCTCCCCCTCAAAAACTCTTCCGAGTTTAGTGAATCCACCGTAATTTTGATTACTTTTTTAATTTAATCATTTACTGTCCAAGACTCCATCCAATAGTCCATTCTTTTCAGCCCTGAGGATGCTTGGAATGCTTTTATGGCAGCTGTTGAAGACCTCGCTAAAGAAGAGTATCGCCAGTGCTCTAAATCTTGGTTTTGACGAATGGACCGCTGCATAGAGACTAATGGAGAGTATTTTGAGAAGTTGTAATAGTAATGTGTGTTGTAAATTTTTTTGTATCTCAAAATTTACCTAGTCTCCTACGCCTCGTGCGTAAATTCATCGTCGATTATTTATTTTTAATGTAATAAAAAAATAACATAATTCCTATTTTTTTTTACATACAATAGTATTAGTCTATTGATAGATATATTAACGTAATTTTTACTATTTTTGTAGGACATTACATTATTATACTATCTCTTTTCCGCATCCCGTCGTTAACAAAATATTTTTTTAATTCTTCACAAGACATTTGAAATCCTTGACTACACCCTACAGAATGGTCATAATGGCCATAATCGTCCTCCTAGCGATACCAATCTTCGGTCTGACCGGCTTCCACATGGTGTTGGTCTCAAGGGGTCGCACTACCAACGAGCAGGTCACTGGCAAGTTCACAGGGGGTTATAACCCCTTCTCAAAGGGATGCTGGTATAACTGTTGTTACGCACAGTTTGGACCACAGTATCCAAGGTAAGTACCGAACGAAACATGTAAATGAAACATCCTTACCACATAAAAGAACACAATATACACAGTGAGCCATTCAGTGTTGGCATTGAAAGTGTATATGAGTAAGGTCTGGTGCACTATTCATTCATTATTGATACTTAAAAATGAACCTTACTGTTGTGGTGTTACAGTCGAAAATTTAATGTTAAACAACGAATTGATAACAACTATAGAAGTTGTGAATCTAACCTAAGTGCAGTAAAAGCAAGCAATTACGACAAATAAGACCACGTTTGAACTTGTTTGAACACTTCTTAATTCGGTCCCTGGCCCTCAATCTATGTCAAACTGTAATATTTAACACTGTACACTACATTGTACTATAGTAAATAAAATTTTGTTTAAATTACCTATAAAGACAAGTTTGTGCCTGTAATTCGTTTCTGTTTGTTATTTTATATGTTTTCATGTGTGTTAGTTGTCCAGCGATCAAATAGTATACGCGAATAGTTACCTTTCAAGTTTCCGTAATAAATATATTTTTATACAGCTATTACGACCTCATAAAGGTTGCGGGCACCCGCTGGATGCAGGTCGCTGCCGATAGGTCTAAAAGGCGGACAATGGGGGAGGCCTATGTCCAGCAGTGGACGTCCAAGGGCTGAGAAAGAAGAAGAAGATACAGCTATTTCCCAGTTTTACTTTACTTATATTTCGGACATGAGTGTACCTATAATAGTCGATAATATGTAAAAGCCATCGTGTAATGGAGGCGAGACATCAGTCTCTTCGTTTATTCACGAACGCATAGTAAATGAAGGAAAAATCTTAAAAATCCTATTCAAATTATTGAATAAATACTTTCTGATCACAGC
The DNA here is from genome assembly GCA_914767545.1 of Sesia apiformis. Lineage (NCBI taxonomy): Eukaryota > Metazoa > Arthropoda > Insecta > Lepidoptera > Sesiidae > Sesia > Sesia apiformis. The sequence continues at coordinate 16,097,528 of OU611960.1, read as the reverse complement.
AATAAAGTCCAGAATTGTTATGTCACAACTGTCACTTGTTATCGTTGATCGTGAATAAGTAGTTTTTAAAAGTTCACCGATCATTCTAAATTCAAACTAACGAATTTGCTTTGATTTATATAGAGTATAGAGCAATTAAAAGTCTGATTTTAATCAACTGTGACAATGAAATCTAATAAGAGTACTTAATCGTAAATCATTTGTAGCATGAATCTCCATTCTCTGTGTTTGTGAGGGATATATAGACGAATATTACGAAATGACATCAGGTTCACAATAACCCTTGCCGAGCTGGTGAATGAATAATTTTCCCTCTTTTAAAATCAGGTGGTGTCATAATTATTTTGTAATTTATGTTAACTTATAACTTTCGATAAAAATATTCATAATTGAACGCAACCTACTCGTATACCGTCTCAAAGGCGATTGATTACGATTCGTGTAATTGCGAAAAAAGGGACTAAGAAACGAAAGTAGACGATGATGTACGATGGCTTTTTCATGTTCTTGAGTACTGTATGCGTCAACATTAACATAAACAACAGAGTCCCACGAATAGACCACTAACACATACTAGAAGAAAAATCTTACTCATTTAGTTCTAGTGTCCTTAATTAGCTGACCACAACTATTCAGTTGTGTTTTTTTTGTACATTCGTACAAAAAAACGTTTAGACATATAGGGCATCCATAATCCAGTTTTAAAAGCTGACTTATTTTTTGTAGTAAAGGATAAACTTTCTAAATCTGTATGTAGACATATTTATTATCTTTATCCACAAAAACTTAATTGTAAATTTTTATTTTTCTGTCATGTTTAGTCGGAATTAGTGATACTTCTTTTTTTATAGTCAAGTATTATGAAGTAATGGGAGGTCGTGTACATCCTGATGATGTCAATGAAAAGTGTATCCAAAAGCAACAGTAAGAAATCAGTTCTGGATGACGAATTTTCCATCCTGTTACCGTTTTCAAAGTTAGGGATTCTTTCATTTTTTTCTTTTATTTTTTACGTATTTAGTGATTGCAATAATTACTTTCTATATGACCGATTTGTGGCATTGATCTATCAATCGATATTTAAAAATTAATCATTCATAGAAGTAGATGCTAGTAGATCATAGAAACAGAATTGTTTATTCCAAAATAGATATTAAAATTGAGTTATTTTGGTAAATTAATAGTAAATATAGCACTTGTTATTTTTTGTGATTATTTATAATATTGGTTTTATATAATATTGTATCTCAATACAACCCCCTAAAATATTTGTAAGTCTTTGGCTAGTGACAGCAATTTACGTTTAGTGTCAGATTTTAATGCACGAAAAATAGTGTGAATTGAGTTCTCGGTTTTTTTATAGAAATAAGGTGGCAGATGAGCAGGCGATCCACCTGGTGTTAATTGAAGACTAATCTCTCCAGGCCTCTGAATGTGCTAGAGATCTTATAAGATCTTTAGATGTGTTATAATTATGAGGCCTGTAGCTTTGCTGGAGACCTTATAGTTGTAGAAACTAACCATTTAGCACGTTGACTCGTCCCCTTACGCGCCACCCAACTATGGAGAATTAGAAGTATAAGATTTGTAGAAGTGTTTGAGGACAATGTGTTCTTGGAGAGTGAAGTGTATTTTTTTTTTATATTAAAGGAGACAGACGGGCTAGCGGCCCACATGATGGTAAGTGGCTACCGCCACCCATGGACACCTGCAACTGCATAATCTGGTGGCCTTTCAGAATACTATTAATAGTTTTCTTGAAGAACCCCATGTCGTAGCATATGGGAAAGACCTCTCGAGGCAGTTCGTTCCACAGCCTTTGGTTTCGCGGACAGAAGAATTGGGAGAGTAGGGGGTTTAATAGGATGAGGGACTTACCATCTGCCGTCCGCTAACTGAAAACTGCTAAGTGATAACTGAGTTTTGAGATATTGGCAAAAAACATGGGATATGTCTCTAGGAAATATTTTTTTTTTATAGAAAGGTGGCAGACGAGCATACAGTCCACCTGGTGGTAAGTGGATAGTGTCGCCCATAGACATCCGCGATACATGCCAACACTAGTCCAAAATGACACTTTGGCACGTCCCCCAGATGCGCTTTATTAATGAAAGAATGGATTTGGAGAAAGGGTTAGGGACGTGGGAAGGGATAGGATGGGAATGGGCTCTGACATATCTCACTCACTACCGAAAATCGTACATACATTGGGGAATATGATAAAGTGGGAAATGCAGTACATTTCAAGGTAGTATTCTGTGAGAGAGGGGTAACGAGGCCTGTCGAGTGCGCCCAGCGGCTGTTGGATTGCACCGTGCATTCTCCCCCTCCCAACGGGTGAATACAACATACATACAATGTGAACAAGTACGAAAAAAATTTTAACACTGGAGGCATAATTCCAAATCTCAAATCCGTATTTGTGAACGTAAGGCCACGCCATGTAACGTAAGGCGTACAAAAAAATATTTTACAAAGTTTGAGTACAATCATTAAATACAACTTCATAATTTGATCGCAATGTAATTAAATTAATAATATTATCAATTAAATTAAGTATCCATCAAATTAATACATTTAATACATCAAATTAAATAAAGTCAAATATATATTAAGACAAGCCGATAGAGAATTTTCAGTTTTATTACACTGTAAACAATCCAAAATCGGCATATTTGTCACTTAGTCGCCGTTTAGTTAGCGGATGGCAGCCTTTTTCCAACAAATTCCACACTCGATTTGTCATTACACCGATGGTCTCATCCCTCCACAGTCTAGTCCGACCATCAAAATACGTGTACAAAAGCGGCAAGAAGCGGCAAGCGTTGCCCCCGGGCGCGCACTCCGCCTCCGCCATATCCACGATAGCGACGGACACGCACCAGGTAAAGACGTACACGGCGGACAATGGGAACGCGCACAGGGCCGTCGGCGCGCACGCGCACTACAACAAGGTGAGAGCCAGACGCTTGCGCTGTCATGCTATATTGTTTTCTGGCGATCTAGTTTGAAGGTCCTAGTTAGATTCTAGTTGTCACAGAATCAATATGGTTGCTTCATTTTGACAATCAACTTTGACGGTTGCTAAGCAATGAACCTAGAAATCCCATTGTTGCACAAATCGTTTAATAATAATAGTAATTTTATTCTCAGATAACACAGATCCATATTACAAAACAGAAATAACTTACTAACTAATTATAAACAAAATAAAAATATTGTGTGTGCATTGTATAGGGCGGTGATAGCCTGGGTATCATCTATACTCGACTTATATTCGTGTGATTGTGAGTTCCAACCCTCGGCTCGTACCACAGTTTTCCACTTATAGTCTTTTAAATCTAACTTGATTAAAATAATTAATTAGAATGACAGCTGTCAAAGTGCCTCGAATAGTGCCCTATAAAAATAATTTATAAAAACCTAAACATCACAAAAGGTTTTTGCCATAGGTACGTGCACGTATTGTTTATTTGGAGTGCTTCACGGTCGAAAAATAAACACGCTACCTTGACTCTTATTCTAATCGATTTAAAACATTTAGATTTAAATCTAGATTTAAAAGACTAAGTATGGATTTTTAGAAATAGCCACTAGCTGAGCGGTGAGAGGAAAACATCGTAAAGAAACCAGCATGCTCCAGAAATAAAAAGAAAACTGGAGTGTGTGCACTTATCCACCATATTCACACTGGGCCCGCGTGGTGGATTACGACCCGAAACCCCCCAACGATTTATCATTTTCTAAATAGTCAGACGAATGGTATCGTAATCGTAAACAAGTAATTATTCTGTAAATAATAAATACAATTAGTGGTTTCGATATTTTATTTAGTCGACTTGACTGTTACAAAATGTATTAAAAATTAAATGGAGCACTAGAAATCAGTCTACGAATTATGCAACCCATAAAAAAGTTTGCTCACATTGATTTTTATAACTTTTTATTTCAAAATGCCGCGCTTCTTTCTTCTTTGACAACTTGAAGCATCAAATCTGGATCTGTTACGTGATCGCCGTTATAGTAGTGTGTAACAGTCAATGAAGTCTCTTGAACTGAGGAAGTTAATAGCTTTAAATTATTTACATAATCTGATATAATTACCAAAAGACATCTGTTCACAAAAGTGTGTTATTTTTTGTCACTGTTAAACATTACTACACTGATGATGTTGATCCAATGTATATTTTTAATAAAATCTGCCATTGTCTAATTTCTAAGATGCTTATATTAGAGCCATAATATGTATTAATAGGAAAGCATCTTAAGCATCGATAAAAAGGTTTAAATGTTTAATGACATCTGTATAAAATCCATGTAAACAAGTATTCCAAACTCTATGCCCTGACATCAAGGTTGAAAAGTTTTAATAATAAAAAATTGGATCAACATCATCCAAAGAAAGTTAGTTTAGTTTAATAAAAGCTAGCTCGCGACATTTTAGGCTTCACAGAATTGCATAACTTGTATCGATAGTCCACAATCCCACAAACTGTAATGACATAACATTTGAAGTAGGTATATGAACATTATTAATCACTGATTTATTTTTTGCGAAATCTTGTATTTTTACTTCCCAATAGATTTAGAATAATGTTTCCGATTGTCTATTGCATTCATTTTTTTCCAATCTCCTTTATAAAGTAAAAGGAAACAAGTAATTTTCTAAGACACACATTACCGAAAGGATGCAACATGCTTATAAAACTTATATTATCAAAAAAACTGCATTGCATTATTGCATTATGGCTAATTATTGCATTAGATTCATCAAATTTTTTCATCGCATTTGCACTTAACAAAATTTTAACACAAAATTCATTGTCTTTAAAAGGATGTGTATGTTGTATTTTTCCGAAACTGGACTTCAAAAATAAAAGGATACACAGTAAAATACGCTTGATTGAAAATTTAATCAATGCTATGTTGAGCACTATTCATGCTTCCCTAGAGTTCAAAGTAGCTTGTTTCCATTCGACAAAAGCTGTAGCCTTCTAGTTTTCATGCTTGTAGAGCGATAACATACCTTCAATTCACTGACTGAACTATTTTTTTGCTGCACTTGCACTTAAAGATTATTTTATTTTTAATTGTAATGTGAATTGAAGACATGATTATGTCTGGCTCTCTCTGACTTCTAACAATTTTCTACGCATATGTGTATCAGGTGTCTTCTTCTACATTATTATTTTTAATACTTCAATCTTTTTAAAACGTCTTTGTTGTACACCAGTTGAAGCCTTTTTAAATACACAGAAAACACTGCTTAAAATTTTACCAAAGACATGTGTTTAAAATGGGTTATGGGAAACTCATTCTTTCAGTGCTTTGTTTCAACTTTGCTTCAAATCAGCCTTTTCATATCTGTAAAGAAATTTTAATTAATATTTATTTCGCTTTAATTTTATTGTAAAATATAGTAAACACATTTCTCTTACAAAACGACTATACAATATTTAGGATTTTCGCGTTCTTCACACATATTTATTTAAGCAGGGTCATCGCCAATGTTTACCTTAATTATTTTACTCGACGTTTTGGTTGGGTTGCACCAACCATGGTCTCGAGGCGACTGAAGAGTCCACACAGAGGGGTAGTCCACGTTGAGAGTTACGAGCAGTTTCGTCAATTCATTTGGTCTTCATATTCCGGAAAGTTGTGTCACACAACACTCACAATATCAGAAGCAGCATCAGCCGAAAAATGGCGAGGTTTAATTTTATTAAATTCTGCTACGTTGCGTGGTACTTCCTACATAGGCCAAACAAAGCGCACTGTAGCAGAAAAACAGAAGGTCAAAGAACATACCGCAGTTGTGAAAAATCGCCAGACGAAGAAATCGGTGATAGCAGACCATGTAGTCAACGCCGGGATCAAGCACTGTATAGAACTCCATAGTTCAAAAATCCTCTCCACTAATCGCCATTTCTTCAAGATTGTGCGTAAAGCAATGGAAATCAAAAAAACAGAAATTTCAATTGAGAAAATGGATTGTCCTCGACATGGAATCCAGTGATTAATAAATTTAATAAAATTAAACCTCATGATTTTTCGTCTAACGCTACTGCTGATATTGTGAGTGGTGTGTGCTTCTTTCCGGAATGTGAAGATCCAAATGCGGGGCGTTGATGAAATTGCTCGCACCACTCGGCATGGACTACCCGCCTCTTCAGTCTGCTCAGACCATGGTTGGTGTAAGTAACCCAACTGAAACGTCGAGTAAAATAAATAAGGTAAATATTCGCGTTGAAACCGGTTTAAATAGATAAATACGACAATCTATATTTCTATAAAATGAGTTTTGATAATTACCTGTTTTTTTGAGAGAAAAGAAAGTAAAATGTGTACTATATCAAAAATGTAAATTAATAGGTCTTTTTATTTGAACATTGATAAAAGAACACACAGCGCGCCGTTCAATAGTGTCACCATATAAAGTTATGCCTTAGTTGGTCTGGCGCATTCAGTACTGACACTTAAGAATTAATCTTATAGTTGTTATGTTAAGGTCAAACGTTTAATGAATTTGGTTTTAATGAATGAATTTTTATACAAAAAAAAATGTAACGTTATCTGAGCAAAGGGAGCTTATTGTCGGTTGATTTTGGTTGAGAATTTCTAACTAAAAATTTGTTTTTGTCAAAATTCTGTTTAATTCTGTTCTGGCGGCGCATCCGCATCCCCTTTGGTGTTGCAGATGACCATGGGCGGCGGTAACACTTACCATCAAGTGGGACCGCTTGCTCATCCGCCCTCTTTTTTTCTTGTTTTCTTTTAAATTCACTAACATCGACTATATAATCGACATAAGATACCTTTTCTCAGATAATGTCACAAATAGAAATTGGGAATCTAATGTTCTTTTATTAATGGGTTTGATTTTCAATCTGGAGTACGATACTCGCTAAACATCTCTGTTCGCCACACTCAAATCACGCTGACTTCAGTCCCACGTTAATTCCACACCAGCCGAGTTACTTGGCGAGTACAGTTACCGTGTCCCTAACAGCTGTCCCCCGGGCGGGAAGAGCACGAGGGTGAGATGGAAGGACCGGGGGCTTCGCAGAGTGCAGACTGTGAACCTACCCCCCCACCTTTACAAAGAAGAGGTTCCGCGGCCAATCTTTTTCCACCGGCGGAACCGCATCACCATTTGCCGCCGCGGCCGCATCACTACCCTCGGTTAAGTCCGCTTTCGAGGAATACCAGGTAAGTTATTAGGTGTACAAATAAGTTTCCGCGGTTTTTTATAAAAAATTAGGAATTTATTGTGAAGGAACAGTACATTACGTTTTATTCAAAGTATTTTCCATCATTTGCCACTACTTTTCCCCATCTTTCTGGCAACATTCGGATACCCCGTCGAAAAAACTCTTCATCTTTTGACGCTATCCACAAATCTACCCAATTTTTGGTGTCTTCATATGATGTGAAGCGCTGCTCAGACAGACCATGTGCCATCGACCGGAACAGGTGATAATCGGAAGGGGCTAAGTCTGGTGAATACGGCGGGTGGGGTAAAACTTCCCAGTTGAGTGTTTCCAAGTATGTTTTTACCGGCGCCGCAACATGTGGACGAGCATTATCGTGTAAAAGAATAATTTTGTCGTGTCTGGAGTAGTAATGGGCGCGTTTTTCCTTAAGTGCCCGACTCAATCTCATCAATTGTGTTCGGTAGAGAGCTCCAGTAATGGTTTCGCTTGGTTTCAGCAATTCATAATACACGACACCAAGCTGATCCCACCAAATACACAGCATGAGTTTTTTTCCATGAATATTCGGCTTAGCTGTCGATGTTGATGGTTCGCCGGGCTTAACCCATGACTTTCTCTTCTTTGGATTATCGTAGTGAATCCATTTTTCGTCACCAGTGACTATACGATGCAAATAACTCTTTTTTTTATTCCTGGCAAGCAGCATTTCACTCATGCATAATCGGCGTTCAACGTCTCTCGACTTTAGTTCATATGGAACCCAATTTCCTTGTTTTTGAATCATTCCTAACGATTTTAAACGATGTGAAATTGCTTGTTGAGTCACTTGTAATGTAAGTGCAAGTTCTTTTTGCGTTTGGGACGAATCTTCCTCCAATAGTACTTCTAATTCCATGTCTTCGTACACTTTCGGCCTTCCACTGCGTTCTTTGTCCTTCACGTCAAACTCACCGTTCTTAAACTTTTGAAACCATTCCTGACAACTTCTCTCACTTAAAGCAGCTTCACCATATGCTTCTAGAAGCAATCGATGCGCCTCAGCTGCAGATTTTTTCAAATTAAAGAAGTAAATCAAAAGTTCCCGCAAATGATGCTTATTCGGCACAAAACTTGACATTTTTGCACGAAAAAAATTACGTGATGCTGATACGGAATCACTTGTACTTTAAGGTTATGGTGTTGCCAGATGACGAAACTTGGGATATTACGTTTTACATCTGATAATTTCTCCATAACCTTCTGGTGGGGCCATCTTTTGACAAACCGCGGAAACTTATTTGTACACCTAATATTTTTTTTGTGCTTATGTAGTAATTTTAACCCGCCAACTACACGAGCTCTCACAGCCATATCAACGTGTGTAAATTGGCTCGGCTATAGCTCATATATACCTCGGTGGCGCAGTGGGAAGAATTTCTTACAATGACCTTTGTGCCTACTGCCAGTGGTCAAAAACATTTTTAGATAAAATTGCAAATCTGTAAATCAATTAAACTATTAAACATTGCCAAGTAGCAAAGAGTTTGAATAAATGTATTATCCTGTATTTTTTTATATATAAATCAAAATATATTATGCATAATATTGTGTAGGTAATGGCTATGTACGTACATTTATGTATACCTACCGATTTTATAGGGTAACAGCTTTAGAGTTTGGCATAGCTTAGAACTGAAAAATCGACGGTAGTGTCATTACTAGTGGGTACCTATTTAGCGTTTGGTAGGAAAAAAAAAACAAGTATTTGCTCTTAAAAATAAATTATTTAATTATAATCAGTTTCTGTTTCGGTGTCTGAGGAACTGTCAGATGTCGCGCCTGTTACATTTATTATGAAGGAATCAATCGTTTTATCTATTTGATTATCCAGACTGTCAAATTTCATATCTTCTTTTTTGATGTGGCTTATACAATTTTTCCATTTTTCAGCGGCAATGTTATTCAAGCCTTCTTGGAGTAGTTTTTTCACATCTGCCATCTTGAATGTATTTTTTCTTGTCACACATCCTTTGATATCTGCCCAGACTAGCTCTATTGGATTGAGCTCGCACTGGTAAGGAGGCAATCTTAATACCTTCACGCCAACTGCTTTCGCCATTTCGTCATTCACGTACGATTGATATTGGCTTTTTACACCTTTCACTTTTTCCAATAATTGAACTTTTGTTTCATTGTTTTGTCTCAAAAGAAATTTCCTTCAAGGACATCCACTGTTGGATGTCATGTTTTTTCCAGCTCGTTACTCGGATTTTCTCCTGGCGTTTTGAGTGATAGTTGGCATTATCCATAACTACTACTGCGTTTTTAGCTCAAGTCTAGGTAGCATTTCTTGAAACCAATTTTCAAACTTCTCCGCATTCATTAACTCCTGGTAAATCTCGCGTACCTTTAGATTCGTAGACCACTTCAGATTCCGGCACGAATCCTTTTTCACTATGTGCAGTACAATTAGCCGGTTTCCTTTGGAAGTTGGGTTCTTAGCACCCGTTGACAAACCCTCTAAAACTACCTGTTTGCGTGACTGCACGGTAGTGTCTTCCCACACTTTGCTTACAGTGTCCTGAAAAAAAAATTCATTATTCTTATATTCTACAATTTCGTATTATTCTTATATTATGCACACACAAAAACATAGGCATATTTTTTATACAAGAACGAGGACAAGTAAATATTAAAATACATAAGTCTTACCTGCATTCACCCAAGTTTCATCCAAATAATATATTGGTCTTCCTTGTGATCGGTAAGTTTTCATATGTTTTAAATATTTTCTACGCCATAATGCTATACATCTCTGTCGATTAAATCGTTGTCCCTCCCCCTTTTGACGTATTTAAATTTTTCAATATTTCAATAACTATTTAACTCGAGTCCTAGAACTGAGTAATCACGAGCGCATCCCAATACGGAATGCCGTTAGGCGCCCGCTAACAGGTAACCGCAATCCGTTTTCAAATGACCACCACACCCGAGAGCGCCCGAGTACTCCAAGGATAAGACAAACAAAAGAACGCACAAGAACACGCCGTATTATTATGAGAATAGGTTTGCAATCTGTGATGACGGCGATCACCGCATCTGTGCAAGCGCGACTGCAATATATTTTTGCGCGAGTGACAGAGACAAGTAATGACAAAGGGCTGGAGTGGGAAAATAGGGAGGGATGGGAATGGGCTCTGGCATATTCCACTCACTACCGAAACACATTGGGGAAATACGATAAAGTAGGAAATGCAGTACAGTCGAGTGCGCTTAGCGGCTGTGGCAATGCACTCTCCCCCTACAATGTATAGGCAATTGAGATTTCCTGAATTCATTTCCCAGTCGAGCAAACGGTTGTTAATTGTCATTTGTTTAAAAAGGTTGTTATTTAAAGCAAATGTGTAAATACGTTTTTTTGTTTATAGATAAATGTTTAAATATAGTTGTTATTTAAAAACAAACATTGTCAGACTGTTGTTGTTTAAAGGAAAATGTTTAAATACTGGTGTTGTTTAAAGATGGTTCTTGTCAAAAGCAAATGTTTAAAGATGTTATTAGAACGGGATGCCTGCAGGCGAGCAAATAATAGACATACAATAAAAGGCTAAAGTTCAGGCGCTTGATTAAAGACGATTCTTGTTTAAAGACGGGGGTTGTTCTTTAAAGATAATTATTATGTCAATGTTTGTTTGGAATCTGTATAGTTTTTGTATAGTTAGAGCGCTACACAAAACGTAACCATAGCGTGATGTACGGTCTCGAAACAGTGACATCTGTTGGCGTTCTCGGTTACACCAAAAAACATCAATCGATGGTCGAACACCTTTGGATACTGGATCATTATAGTGTTGTGAAAATGAGCGTTGATTGCGCGCTAATGAATTTTGAAGTCTCTGGTAAGGGCGTAGTCAAGGTTTTATCGAGAGGGGGTAGCAAAACAAACTATTTTCTTTTAATTTAAATAGAAATAGTGTAATGCAGAAAGTTTGTTATTTATTCTTTTCTATGCCCGATGGGGCAAGCGCTCCAACCTTGATGGTTGATGGTTTTATACCCTTGTAGTTAAAAGCTCGACCCTATTTATTTCTTAAGATCACCAACACTTCACTTGTTAACAATTGTTAAAGGCATCTCTTAAATAACTAACATAACGACTGTCGCAATACCTTCAAAAAAGAGAAAGCGCGCATTGAAGAGAAAGATACAAATAAATAATTAACGTAAGCATAGGTGCATTAACTAATGAGATTGCAGCATTTTAAGTTTTATTAAAAAAACTGTCAAGGTTAAGCTTTAATAGCACTAACTTAGCGCGCTAGCGTTCAGCGCACGTTTTGACAACACTAGTAATAGAATGTGGGTATAATTTATATGTGAACCGTTTCAGTCACGGCGGCACCGCAACATCTGGTTACCGGGTGGTAATGGAGCCGCTCCGCTACGAGCAAAGCTCGAACGGAGCGCGCCCCTCCCCTACCACGCAACAGCGCATCAAGGCGCTCGGCGTGCCCACGCCGCTCGCGGTCAGCAGCCCCGTTAGAAGGTACGTGGACATGTGATGATCGTAGTACAGGGCTGAGCGGAAAATGAGTTCATTCGGAATTTGGTCTATTGGAGTCTTAACTCGACCATTAATAACAAAAGAGTACAATTGAAGGTCAAAGTTCTTATAGTTTGATTTGATGAAAATTACGGAAATTTTTAGAGTCCACAAGGAGTAAGTAACTTGTCGTCTTTTGTTGCCTGATTTACACACACATATATCGCCCAATTTTAAACACACAGGCTAATAAGAACACTGATTTTGTAATGTTTAAACTGATTTTGCGCTACAAACTACGATTGACTCCATACAAAGTAACTAGATGTACTATAGTCTATACTATCAACTATCTAATACTAGCAACTTTAACTTGTTAAGAGTTATGACTCTTCGAGTTACCTCAATGACACTTGAGGAATGGTCTTTTTACATTTTTTTATAAACTTCTGATGTAATATGTTTTTACACCAAAATAACTGGATATTAGATTAATAATTTCCAAAAAAAGTGATAGTGATAATTATGCAAGTGTAATTAAAAATGTCGTGGATCCATATTATCTTGGTGCTTTTGCGAATTTTCTCAGTTTCCGCTCAATGAAATAAGAAACATATATTATATTATAATGGCATTATTTAAAAAAAGACGACAACAAATATAGTGTTTACATTTCTGAAAAATTTATTATACTATGTGTTTACATGTCATTAGCTCAAAATTTGAAACAAAGGATTAATTGGCGATTTAGAAGACGACCTCAGTGTTTCCATAAAACATAGGTTACCTATTTATTTCCCATTGTATCATGGCCTGTTCCCATCACATTAACTATACCCCGTTAAAACTAAAAATTATATCCCTTACCTATACCGAAAATGCATCGCTTCCTATGGTTTTGTTTCTTTTAACGAGTATTAAGCTTCGGTCAGATTGTGAACAGCAAATTTATGGATTCTGACTATTTATTGCCTGCTACATATGAAAATTAAACATATATAATTTTATTTTTTGATAATATGACTTAAGTATTAAACAATGTAGTTGGCCATAAATAGTTATATGTCTTGTTCGCAATAACGAGACCGTTGCATATTAGACTTTATAATTTGCATGTAAAATGTTTTGCATACTCACATGTTTAGTGGAAACGTCTTTAATTTGGGAACACTACTAACTATATGTTTTGAACATTTCTGTCATTGATGTATAATATGCTTTATTGATGTTGTATAAGGTTTGCTTACATGGGTTTCCGCACGAGATTCATATTTGCATAAATAGACAGGCAGATTCCATACAATGTTTGAGCTTTTTTACATTAAATGATTGGATATCCAACATCGATATAAGGAGCGATATATATATATAATAATTAGGACTTTGTCTTTTTTTCATTGTATAAATACATTTTTCGGACATTTTTAACTAGGAATTTGAACATAGTCTTTTTTATATTAATGATTTCAATTATGAATTAATGTTTGTTTATGTAAAACTTAGTAAATAAAGATTTTAATGGAATGTTAGAAAAGGCAGTCATACAGAGAAGTGTCCTATCCTAAGACTGCGCCTAATATTAAAGATTCTAATCCTAATATTAAAGAGTCAATCCCAAAGTAGTGTCACTTTGATCCGGCTCGAAGGACCAAATGAAAGCAAACCTGTATATCATATTATGGAGGTGTTTGGTTACATACACTTTATGAATGTTGCACTAAAGTTCATACTAATCATACGGCATTTTAAAATATCAAACATCTCTCAATCCCTAACTCCTGCAAGATATTATCTTGATGCGTACGCTGCTTCCATTGCGGGTCTTTTAGTTTTTTATTTGTCCTTCACTTCAATAATACATTATATTGCTTAAAGATTATTCTCAGTATGTTTAAAAAGAAGAATCTTAATTTCTTACTATGTTTCTGACATTGTAGCTAGCTTTATCTATAATATAAACTCTGCTGCTGCAAAAGGAAGCGGAAATAGACATTTATTTAGTTATACCGTCATTTTCAAAAGCAAATTTACAACAAGAGACCGTCTAAGGAGGCAGTGTACGGTTGTAACACTATATAAACTGTGATCGTTTACCACTTACCACGCGGCAGGTGGACCTAACGCATAGAGCCGACGTGTCGACGGTAACTTGTCACTTGTTACGTTTGGTTTTCTGTGTTTAATATTTTATTGCGACGGTTGGTGGAATTTTTCTTTGTTTTATTTAAAAGAAAATTGGGTAAAAGGGTGGTAAAGGTAAATAATAGGTAAATATTTCTTTTGCGGATATCGGCAGTGCCGCCATCTTTGAGAATTACCGCCGCCGATGAAACCATAATTCATTAATTGGTATGTTAGTTTTGTAACAAAATTATATTTTTTTATAAAACTATCCATTTGTATTTATTTTATCAAAATTAGATTTCTGGACCTTTTTTAATTTAAGACATAATGTTTATTAAAGAGTTTTGATCCCTATCATTGACCCTATCGATTGATGTTGTAAATACTTGATACTTTTTGTCATTGATTTCATTTTGTTTGTGACATTGTGATGTCATTTTGTTTGTACAATATGTCTCCTATCAATTTATATGGGTTGCACTATCGATTTATATAGATTATTTCATCAGTGGTTGCAGTTTTCAAAAAGGGCGACACGTGACTATCAAACTAATCAACTATCAAAATATTTCAAATCAAAACAGTTTTGCTTATTGGCATTTAAAAAAAAAACAAGTTTACAATTAATGCATATTTTACTACATTAACAATTAATACATTAACAACTACAAAATAATTTAAATGCATATTTCTCTACAAAACAATGGAAACTTCCAACAACTAATTTTGTTATTATTATTGTAAATACAGTCGTATTCATGTGGCTGCACTGACTGACTACTTTGGTTTGATTCGCTAAAAAACTTTAACATACTTCATAGACAGGGTTTGTATTTGATCACTTTTCAATTTAGAAGAATAAATTTCAACTAAATTGGTCAAATATTCTAATATTAATTTATCTATTTAAATGAATGGTTTGAATATTTATTTCTAATGGCTCCAATGCTTTTTGTGCTATGTAAAAAGTTACATAAAGTTCATTTTAAGTACAAACAGCATTGCTTGAAATATAGTTTTGTTTGTAAATTATTTTTAGCATGTTATCTTACCACTAGAATGCATTTTTGATTGGTTTTCGTTGAAGTTCTGTTTCATTAAAATATCGCAGGGAGTGTACACATATTCGTAGTCTTATTATACTATGTTAAAATATTGACACAGAGAAATTATACAACATATAATGGCATAATATACAGCGTGTCCCTGAAATCTTTAGTCAAACTGAAAGTGGTGATAGCTCTGTGAATTCATGTGTAAAAAATTATCTTTGTAAAAGTTTTACACATTACCACACATTTTAAAAATTTCGAAAATCTAAAAAGATTAAAAAAATAATATATTTGTAGAAATGGAAGTAAAATAACTGACATAGGGTAGAAGTTTACAAAAATTTTAAAAGTGTTTAAATATTTTTTTGATATATGATAGAGAATAGAGCTACCACAGCTTCAGTTTGACGGAGGGTTTTAGGGATACGCTGTACACAGATTAGTGACATTTGTACTACACATAAATAGAGATATTTTGAAACAGAGCTTTGTGTGTACCAAAAATATTTGTTTTTATTTGCAAGCAGTTATGACTTGGACGGAAGAAATGAAGCGACGCATACAATGGCTGGTGACGGGTACCATCAGTTTTATATATCTTTTCTATACGTTTTATATATTTGCATTATTTATGTGTATAATAATTTTTCATTGTGGTTTATGGTTGCTATTTTGTATCCGTGGTATTTATAGTTTTTTATACTAAATTCTGGGATTTTACGAGCACGTCCAAAAGATACCATTGTATATATGTTCCATGGTTTCAAAACTATTGGTTTCAAATTTATTAGCACTGTGTATATTGCTTATACATATATCCAGTTGCAGACTACCTTATTCAAATTATTTGTTTTTAATTTGGCATCCTTTGTTTGAAGCATTCCCAGCCATTGTATGTGAATGTCGTGCTAGAGCTTGCAAAAAAATATATTGCATTTTATCCTGATTTCTTTTATTATAGACATATTGTTTAGTTACAAATAATACATATTTCTGTTTTAAAGCTTTAATTTAAGTATGAAGACCAACTTATAATAGAAGAATAATCTTAACGATTTGTTTTATAGTGTTTATAATGATCTGAAATTATTTATATCCAGTTGTATCCGTTCACTCAGGATAATGCATTATGTGGCTTGCAGTAGTCGTGTGTAGTGTATATGATAGTGTAACATATTTGTATAGTTGAGGATTGTGGCGTTGGCATGCTCCCCGCAACCGTAGCAGGCGGGCCGCCGCCCACGGACCTGGTGTTGTTGCCGTTCAGAACTAGATCGCGAGCGTTACGATCTCCACACCTTTTATGTATCACATATATATACTGTATGGACACGTAGTCTAGTTATAATACAAATAAACCCCTAGTTTTTGGAGTACCCGCTGTAAATAACGAATCTAAATACTGTTCTGAACACAAAATAAAGTCCGAGGGCGGCGGCGCCGGTGCCGATCGCACGTGCAAACGCTTCGCCCCGCAGCTCCCTTCTCCTTCTGTCCGTAGGCCGTACGATAACGATAGCGAGGGCTCGGACGAGCTCGCGCGATTATACCCCTGACGTGAGCGCCGCGCACAGGTCCAATCCGGGAACGCCGACACAGCCGCGGCGGCCGGACTTCATTGGAGTCGGGGGACGGGCGTCCCCTCAGCGGCGGTTTCTATCCGAGGGGGAGCTGCTTCGCGCCGAGCCACCCACGCCGGCGCCACACCGCCCCACCGCAGATGACATCCGCGAGTTGGCCGCGTCGCCGCAACGGGGGAACTATCTATGGGCAGAGCGCGCGCCTGTTCCGCACGGGATACATCCGCCGCGCGGCGGAGTGCCCGTATTCCCGCCGCAACCGCAACCATCACCACTACCGCGCCGGCGGCCTCCGCCCGCTCCCGCGCCGCCGCGCGGGCCCCCCGCTCGCCCCCTATCCTTCGTGCGAGCCCTCGAAGTACAAGAGCAGCTGGAGACCCGCGCGCCGCCCGCCGAACCCCCAGACCGCGCCTCGCTCTACGACTGCAACTACGAGATCTCCGTCTGATCCGCGCTCTTAGTATTTATTTAGCGTAACCGAACATTCTATTATGTGTTCACCGTTGGCATGTTACCCGGCGCCGGCGCACGACTGTTGACTCCCTATCAGCGCGATAGGCCAGCCTCAATCGTCGGCTGACGGTCGCCGCTCCCACGTGTGATTCCAAAGAAACTCGTTAATTATTTAAAAGTATATATTGTAACGCACAATGATCACTGAAGTTGAACACGCAATTTCTAGACAAATGTGTGTTTATTTTCTTGATTGATACCGTGTATTCAATTAAGAAATATGTCGAAACTGGAAATCAGCACTTTGTATGATCGCGCCGTTACAGTGGCGGCTATAGAAGTGATTGTGTACTATTAAATATAGTGTTTAACAGTAAGACTCGGGTTTTTGCTCGTAAGATGTAATTAGAGTTTTATATGTATGTATATTTGTGAACAATTTGTATCGTTGAAATATATTTAACTGTGAATTTGTTGACAGAGTGTATATAGTCCCCGTCCCCTCCCCTCCCCTCTACCCCCCAGTGTTGTGATTCCGCGATGACATAGTTATATTCATAAAGTATCAACATATGAGTGTCTCAATTAATATATAAAAATATATATTTATAAAAATGTTTTCTTGGAGTTGTTGTTTTTTAGGTTTAAATGTGTGGGTAGTATGAAGGTTACGGAATTGACTGATATGTTACTGTGCTTCAATTTTTTTTAGTTGGAAATACGTTGGTTATACAAATAGTTGGAAGTGGTACGGAGTTCATATATCTTACTTTTACTCAAATATTGAATGAAACTGCTTTCGCACGCTAAAGTGACAAGGGAATTGTGAAATAATAGCTTGAATATTTGTCGCTCCAATATTGAATTAGCATAATATAAAAATTATAATTATTGTCTAATCAATAATATACACCATTGCGAGTATACTGTTGGTATACATACGACACTTTATTATTTTGATGAACTCTGTACAAGTAAATTGTGCCAAATATTCCTTAGACACTTGCACTGGTAGCTTAGCACGGGTTATTTGATATCAGTTCCTAGATCATTGTTTTATTTCTTTGGTATGAAAATTTTAAATTATGCTTCGTAGATTTCTACCCGAACAGGAATTTTATTAGACGGAAATAGTTGATTTTTACGCATCTGAAAAGATTCACCATCGCTCTTGATGGTAAAATTATATAATAATAATAATTTATAATTGCTGGAGAACATTATTTTTTTTTTCTGGTTGTGACAAAATTCTTTAGAGAAATATCAAGGAAGATGAGTTTGACAAATCGGTTGGTAGTTAAAACGACGACAATTAGACACATTAGACGACAATCAGATTGGTTGTTAAAACTATATTCAGATTTATTTTAAATGATTGTTTCAGGAACTATGTGAAAGAAAGTTTAATTCAGAATGTGGGTAGTTTCATTTTTTATTTAATATAGATCTCAACTGTAAATTCATATGAGTTGAATGTCCATTTAGGTTTTCCTTATGCGAGATAAATATACAAAAACAGACACACGCACTGAGTATTATAAATTTAAACGTAAATATATCACTTAAGTGGTTGAGATTACTATGTAAATAATTATATATTTGTAAACACTTATCGATAAAATATATCAAGCGCGGTACTGACACTATGTTGATTTTGAGTGTGTATGATCAATCAATGATTATGTTTGGGCTATGAGAGCAATACACCAATATATCAATCAGATGGTGTGTATGTCGTGTATACAAAGTTATATATGTACAATTTTAAAAACTTATACATTTACCATCATATACATAGTAACATAGTGTCAGACTTAGTAGGGAATCGCTAGATATAGTTTATTGTACATAAAACACAATAACTGTCTTCTATTTATTAGTTTTAAGTATGTAAATATCCAATATAAAAGAATTATTAAGGACAATTTTGTATAGTATGTGTAATAGTGTTTGTTGCGAATGTTGTTTTTTTATTATTTTTTCACGTATATTTATTTTCAATGTCAGTAGCTTGCAAATTACCTCTAAATATATCACGCGATTTTTTTTAATGTCACGCGAGGATGATTCATGCTTCCTTCGATATTGAATGTCCTATATATCTTTCTATATTGATAGTTCGATATAGTGATAGAGTGAAGCGTTATGATATATATAACTTTTAAACTTTCGCGTTTTGTACACATTTTATATTCTAAATCGAGTCTGATCGCGTATAATGAAGGTATTTGTTTACCTTTATTTCCTACTCGACGTTTTGGCACGGGTTACACCAGCCGTGGTCAGGAGTTGACTGACGAGGCGGGGTAGTCCAGGATGGGAGCTGCGAGCAGTTAAATCACTTAGACACTACACCGACAGTGTCCGCGAACGTATTCGACGGTAAATAGCAAGGTTTAAATTTGTTAATCATTCCACGTCGTCGACAGTTTATATCCATCTTCTCGATTGAAACTTTTACATTTCTAAATTTCAATCTCTTCACGTACAATCCTGGGATAATTCAGTGGAGAGGATTTTGGGAGTGCAGAGTTCTATCCAGATTAATTCCAGCGTTGAAAATGTGTTCGGCTATTGCTGATTTACTAGTTTGGGCGGTTTCTTACAGCTGCGATGACATCGCATTATTTCACAATTCAACTCGCGACCACGGCTGGTGGCTGGTGTAACCCGCGCCGGAACGTCAAGTAGGAACAACAGGTAAACAAATACCTTTAATTTGATATATATTTTATTTTATACTAGAAATAGGCCAACGGCTTCGCCTTGTTAGGATCCTCATTACTAAATCAATTTATGAGTGTCTCTGGATAAATCACCATGTCCTTGCCCGTTATTTTCAAAACTGTTGGACCGATTTTAATGAAAAGTACCTAATAATCTTCCGGGATAAACAACAGTGAAAGTCGTAACGTAATCGACCCAGTCATAACGATTGCTCGAATACTAACGCTAATTGCGGCATGTACTGGGCCATACACAGTATGTTCCAACCTTTCCCAAAATCTGAAACCATGTACATCTATCATTTTCCTCATGATTTTGAGTTGAATAATAAACTTACATATTTTTGTGTAAAAATATCAAATTTTTGGCTTTGTATTTAGCAAATTCGTATAAAAAAAATTATAAAACAATTTATTTTTTGCAAAAGAAGAATCATAAATATTATTTTGCAAAAAAAGTATACATATTATGAGTATAAAAGGCATACATATTATAAAAGTCACGTTGCATTTATCTAAATAGTTTTCCACTTGAAATAGGTGTGAATCATCCTTAAGGCTTTCCACCACGTTAGTTTTGCGTTAGAATCTGACGGCCTATTGTTGATTGGAAAAATATATATCGTTGAAAAGTTTAGTTTACTTTCGCTATTAAAGTTCACACCTATGAGTTCACATTCCGTACTCCCAAGACTATAATGTTTCTTAGTTTTATGTTGTATCAACAGAAGGCACTTAGCTTCAAGGTATGTACTTAATTCACATGGCGTTTCATGGACATTTTCAGTTGTTCAGCTCAATAGTTCATAGTATGTGTGGGTCATGTATTTGTCGATTAAAAACAGCTTTATGTCAATGGCAGGTGTAAATGAGATCATTCGTACCGCTTCGGCCCACCCATGCGACATTGGCCGACGACTAAAGAACTTTTTGTCGACAGCGAGCGCCCGAACGCATGCGTCATCATCTATTCGCGGCGAAAGATTGTAATCGAACTGTAACTTCAGCAGTCGATCGGTCGGCTTATTTCGCATATTGTGGTCGACTTGAGCCGATTCTGCGGCGGTAGATGCGATGAGACCCAGAAATAATTAACCAGAACTGAAGGCGATAAGCGCGAGACAACTTAGGCTTAAGTTATTGATTCTCATCTAATTCTGTGCATCCCATCTGGTAGAGACTATCCTAGACGGCGTGTTTGCGACTTAGTCAACGCGTGACGTCTACTTCATACCAAATACTTTCGCTACATAGTCATCATTTGAATCATTATGATTAGCAAAGCACTCGTTGCCTTCCATTGTTTAAAGGAGCTGCAAAAAGTAAAATTATATTTCCAATCTTCTCATGTTTGAAACGATAGCATTGTAGCAGCTGTGTTGTAATGATCTGTCTCATTCGTAAAAAGCAAAATCTTCGTATTGCGTATTGATTAAAAAAGGATATAGTATTTATAGATATAGATTTTTACTTTTTACAGTTTTGGGGAAAGGTCTTGATATGAATTCAGCCATTTACACGTGAGAGAGATAGCAACAGTGGTATCATGCTATCTCCCTTGCATATATAATAAGGCCTGCTACGTACTGCAGCATTCTTCCATCAGACATATGAGAAAGGTGCATGATAATCCTTACAAATATGACGACATGACTTCATGCCATCGTAATCAGTTCACTAAAAGGAAAAATACAAGTTCTTGTGCGTTTTTAAAGACATTTGTTATGTAGAACTTATAAATCCCATTCTATGGTATGTAATATAGAGCAGTACGTCACATAGGTACATTAGCTGTCTTTACACAACACTGGTCATTATTTATTTGTAATACAGCCTGTGTTAGCATGCAAGACAGATAGTGTACTTATATGTGATCAACTGTATCCCAGAAGTCGTTAATACCTATTATTATGTATGTGACAGTGTTTTATTTTTGTATTTTGATAAAATGTGTAAATAATTTTCTTATTTTATTGATATTAAACTCAATTAATCAAATAAAGTGTTTTATTGTATAGGAACATTTATTTGCATCCACGGGTGTTACAAATATTGACTAGTTTGCTACGTAATATGTAGGAATTATACTAAATCTATGAGAAAAAAGCATCTGTAACTTTATATGTTAAAAAATATAAATTGACTAAAGAATATTATATGTATAAGTAATACTATAATTTGACTACAATATATTACACTTAATTCTATCAATACTTTGATTTATTTTTATTTGATAGTTTCACAACTTCCACCAGTAATGTGAACCACATGACCAGTAACATTAGTAACATTGCTCACCGAGTGACATGTGGTCAATGCTTAAGTGGATACTGCCAACATTTACATAATATATTACAGATATATCTTACAATATGACATTATGAAGAGTATATATGTATATAGTTACAAATATTACAAAATTATGGGTACAAGAAGTAATTGAGTGGTACCCCAGGGACAGTCAAAGGAAAAGGGCAAAGGCCATTCCAAAAATAGGGTGATATGGCAGGGGCGTGGTCGATATGGACAAGAAAGGCTAAAAAAGAAAGGGAGTCTGGACAATTCTGGAGAGGAAACCTGATAAGGACCCCTTTGTCTGACAGGATGTGTAGTTTTTTCTATAACATTGGTAGTAACTGTATGCTTTTTCTCACAGTGTAATCAAGAGGAACCAATACCAACGGTAAATTCCCCCTGATCAGATCAGTTACACCAAGTGGAAAATAAACTATCCATACTTCAACTAGTTGGACACAAATGAATGAGCGATCAGGATACTATACAGATTTATTATTTTAGAACAAAATAAAGTCTGTAATTATTGATAATAGGGTATTATAAAGGATCGGATGACAACACACTTTCGGTAAGATCATCATCACTGTCCAAATTCACTGAATCTATACCATTTTTACATTTTTCTGTATTTCCTATGTTACCGTCTCTGTGATTTTTATCTCTTTGCCTCCTCATTATTTCCTTCCTTCGAATATATTTTTGTCTCAAATTCTTTATTTTTCTTTTTTGCTTTTCATAAATTATTATGAGATGCTGTAATTGTAGTGCGAATTGTTTTGTCTTGAGTGTGTCCTCTTCTGTTATGATTGGTATATTTAGTAGTAAAGATGAGTGGAATGTGTTTCGTGGGTCCTCTTTCACACTCTTCTGTAAACATATTAATTATTAAAATAAATATAATTGAACTATTCAATTGTATTTGTGAGTTATTTTCAAAACAGTTTGTAACCTGTGTTCTTGTAAAATAAATTCTGAAGAACTTCAGAAACATTGAAAATCAATCAAAGTATTAATGCCAGCTGAGGTTTTTTATAACTAAGTGGAATAACTACAGCTGGTATTAATACCTCAATTACTGGCAGTAACATGACGTAACAAAAGAGTTGTGAATAGGATTCTGCAAAGTTGGTAATGCACTCACATCCCCCCTGGAATTGCAGGCATCCATGGGCGGCGGTGACCACATGGTATCTTGCGGGGCATCCCCCTCCCATCTCTTAAAAATAAAAAAAGATAAAATATTTACGTCCTTCAAAGATTTTATTTTTTATGTGATAAAATGGTAATTTCATGTTTTTAATTGTATAGGTAAGTAAATACTTTTCGCAGATTGATGCTAGGAGTAGCACCTTCGACAAGTTTCTTCGGAGCATGACCGGTCGTATAAAAGCAATTCTTTTCAAAATGTTCTGAACAAACAACAGCACCCTGCGATGGATTCAAATTTCTTCTACCAATTACTTTAATCCACTTTTGTTTTCGTTCTGGATCCTTCGGAAATCTGCGAAAAGACAAAATTGTAGACAGTTCGAAAGTAAATAACAAGAAACTGAAAATTAAAGAAAAATACTGAACTTACAAATGATAAGTAACACTACTGTTAATTTTTGTCCGTATTTCTTTTCTGTTCTTACAATTCCTTATACAAGGCGCCATTATTTTATAAATTCAATCGAAAAGTAATTATCAGAAAGCATAATTTTACCAAAATATGATGAAAACAACAATAAACTCAACTTTCAGCTGACTTCTATTGTGACAACAATAAACGTTTGAATCATATTGAGAAATGTCAAAGTCTATTGTCAACCGTCTATCAATATTTTTTAATTATTTATTTTGACACTGGCATAGCTATTAGTTCACACACGGCAAATAATATTACTGAATTGTTTTTACTCGTAGAAGTAGGAGTCGCGTAAAGTGCTACTAGGTTTACTGAGTACAGAGTTGGACTATTTGGGAGATCACAAAAAACGCAGTCTCACGCTTTTATTTAATTTAACTATCAAAAACACTATACAATAACACTAAGCACTTTGAAGTTTAATAAACTATCATTATTTAACCACAAATTCCACAATAATCAATTTACATAATATTACCAAACAAAAACTCAACTTTTCGGACCCCGTCCGCTTTGTGTTTACCGATAATAACCGGTTTCACGCGAAGGAAAGTTAAACGTTTTAAATAATTATATTAGAGTGATAGATGTACTTGTACGTATTTGTAAATTTTCTCAGGATTCACATTAGGAATGTCAACAAAAAAGACCTGCAAAAACAACAAAAAATGTAGCGGATTTTATTTTTGATGCGATTTTTTTAAAAGGCAAAAGAAATAAATAGCGGTCATCAAAGTTAGTTGGCGTAACTAAAGAAACAACTAACATCCAGTGGTAAGTTTTAATTTTATTAAGAAGTGAATTGACTTGCGGTAGATCTCCGAAAGACTGTCTTTAAAAATAAAACTGAACACAGTTTATAGTTATGTCAAACGATTGAAATATTTTTTGTGGCAACATCGAGTCTTTTCTTGTCGAAGAATACAAAGAATGTGAGTGTCGAGTATTTTTACGAAAAATATCTCAAAAAATCTGTGATAATAAGTAATGTTTCACGTACAAATTCTGTAATTGCTAAATTAGTGATTTCTTTTGTGCAATACTGGGGATATTTCCTGTATCCTTAGGAATTTATTAGCGATAAAGCAAAGTTCTAGTTGAACTTGTACACACAGTTGACAGTAGTGGAATTTCCATATTTTCCTAGTTTTCATACTAAAACTAATCAAAGACGCATCAAAATCGGTTTCTATAGAGAGTCTAAAGATAGTGTGTTGGCGGTCGTAATTTTTTCCAAAGTTTGTTATGAAGTAAAAATACGAATTTTAAGGTTAGTTTTGTTGATTGCAGATCCATCCAAGATGGGTAAGATTATGAAGCCGGGCAAAGTGGTGCTGGTCCTTAGCGGTCGGTACGCGGGACGCAAAGCCATCGTGGTGAAGAACTATGACGAAGGCACGTCTGAGAAGCCATACGGCCACGCTTTCGTCGCCGGCGTCGACAGGTATCCCCGCAAAGTTCACAAGAGGATGGGCAAAAACAAAATTCACAAGCGCTCCAAAGTAAAGCCTTTCGTAAAGGTGAGTTTCTTTTTATTTGCATATCATTTTAGTTGTTTTGGTTTGTGAGTTTCAATAACAATGCTGTATAAACTGGAATATAAGTATATAAAAAAATGTAAGTAAATGTCTAAATTATTTACTATTATTACAGACTATCTATAATATGGATTTGTGCAACATTGAAAGAAGATATTCTAATTCATGTTTTCACCAATTTGTATTGACTTTCATCAAATGTAAATAGGCATCAAAATCTCTTGTTTCTGAGTATCAGTTTTGCCATCACTTTCACTATTTAACATATTAATTTCTTTTATCTATTGTTAAGAATATACCTTAATAATGTAATTTACAGAGATCATAAACAATAAGTATTTAGGCAGCTGAATGTGCGAGTACACGGAATGTGGCTAGACTAGTATGCTCGTCCAGGTTAACATATCAATAATCAATAGTAAATTGAAACACAATAAATTAAGAAATAGTGTTGCTTTTATTAATATCTAATATTACATTACATAGTCTGAATCAGAACTGGAGCCTATCAGACTTTCGTCCATTCATGATAGGGCATGATACTACCTCCCAATTGTATGATAAATTTGTCTATGTTTTCCATTAATCTGTTATCCTTTCAATATTGCTCTTCAACAGATATAACATGTCTCAAAAAAGTATCCCAGTCATTATTTGTATTTACTTAGAAATTGTATCTAAAGTCAAATTTAGTAAATTTTTGAGTGATATATTTGCATGCCGATTATGTTCTTTGACAATCCTCTTGATTTTACTCCATGCTAATTCAATGTATCAAAATGAAAACTAGTATTGACATGAACAATAAGGAGAGAACTGCACAGATGCTAGTAAGCGTGCTGCTGACATAATTGGAGAAACGAGGGAGTGAGGAGGTGCCCGCTTCATGCATACCTTCTGGAATCCACCACTTCTGGCAATCTTACATCATGTTTCCACATGTTTACATTTGATGAGGTCAAATTTCTTTACAGCCAGTTGTTATTGTAGTGTAGAATGCAGTGCCCTGTTTTGACTTACCAAGTGCAGTTTTAAGAATTTTTAACCTTTCACTGTATGTCATTTTCTATAGAACGAAGGGAATAATTTACATTATGAATGAGAAGATTGTTTGTGCTAGGAAGTCTTGGGTGAGGACTGTTTCCAACAATCAAGACATACATAGTAAATTCACAAAAACAATACTTATTCATGTGAATTTGTTGCTAAATCCCACGAGAGATCATAAATTGTCATTCAAATGTAACCAACAAACATCAATGAGCATTTACCATCAGTACTGACTATTGTCACTTTCCATCAGTTAAGTACTAAATACTGTCTTATAATAGTAGTTATATCTTAAAACAAAAAAATATACTTCATGACATCTATTTCTGAATCTCATATTTATGACAATATTATAGAAAGTGAAAATAGTCAGTACCCATGGTAAATGCTTATTGATGTTTGTAGCTTGCATTTTTTCAGTGCTATGTTAATTGATAAATGGAAATGGAGAGTGTTTGTGTGTGATGCTTATGTCAGCACACCACTGAACTGGTTCAATAGACTACCATGTACTGTCAGCGGACCGACGACGTACGCCACATGTTCGACTAACAGTCTTCATCAGTGCATACATGCACAAGTGTATATCAGTACAGCAGTGAATTTGTTTCAATAAATTCTATTGCTGCTATGACCCACGCTGAACCATTATCAGCACTGACTGTTGTCAAGCACTATATATAGCCTAAGTTTTGAATAGTTTCTCATTCAAGAAGATACAAAAATATATTATTGCATTGACAACTCAACATCTTTTGTTTTGTCATAATAGTCCCTTCTATCAATGTCTAAGTAACCAATTAGTCACATCAAAGACAGTTGGACGCGCTAGTTTCTCTGATTGATTACCTACTTCAAATATATTTTATTTTGATTTCAGGTTGTCAACTACAATCACCTTATGCCAACCCGCTATTCAGTTGACTTCAGCTTTGAAAAGTTCAGTGCAAAGGACCTAAAAGACCCCGCAAAGCGTAAGAAGCTGCGCTTCAACACACGAGTTCGCTTTGAGGAGAGATACAAGAGCGGGAAGAACAAGTGGTTCTTCCAGAAACTTAGGTTCTAAGGTGTATTAATAAATGTTACTAATGTAATGCAGTTATCGACTTTTATTTGAAGACTTTTTATATATATATAGTATTTGGCTAATCAACACAAGGCAACGATTTTATTATATGTATACATATGTTATATGGATTTTATTACATCTATACATGTTATATGGATTTTATTATATGTATACATATGTTATATGGATTTTATTATATGCATAGATGTTATGTCTATGGAAAGTGATAAACATATTATAAACATCTACTTTTTTATTAATAAGCATTTTGTTCTTAAATCTCAGCAAATACTGTGAATGAATACTGCTATTAATTCCTGTCGGCAAGAAAGGTGCTCATGTGATGTAGTCGTTCATTGGTGTGGCATATTGATTTAAGGCAACTTCAATATTATTGGGGTTGACTAGAAAAGTTGAAGACGATATTTTTTTTACGAACGATATGCTTGGTAGTGCTACAAGAGTGCTGTGTAAAAGGTCCTAGATACGATTCCCGCTCAGACAAACGATTAGTTACACAAGTAAACACTGAACTGGGTTATAATTTTTGTCTTGAATCAACTCGTTAGATTTATCATCTAGCAATATAAAATAGTAGAGGATAATTGTTTATTATTTTTATCGTAAAGGTATTTGCGATCGATCGTTTATTTATAAAAATAAACTTGATAGTGTTATAAATAAAAACAAGATGAATAGATAGCTACATAAATTCTTTATTATTTAAATAAATTATTTTGAAGTATACTTAGGCAGTCTAATATCTGATAAAGACAGTTAAATAATTTTCTATAATGTCATTACTTGAGATAATGTCAAAATGAGCAACTAAAAATCTTTATTATTACCTATCCTTTGCATACAGTGTTAAGTAAAAACTATCGAATAGTGAAGGACTCTACGTGTCAATGAAATAATGCAAAACAGTGAATAACCTCTTTTGCGTTATTTCATTGACATGAAATATTGTATTGTATCGTGAAATATTGACATTGTATCGAGAGTTGAAGCGATTCTACCAGTTTTTACAGTAGGTTTTTTTTTTCATAATTTTTTGGTTCATTTCTGTGTTATCATTTTATCCACGCGCAGTTCCACAATCAATGCGGCGCGCTGGCTCTCCGCCCGCGTCCGGTTATTACCCTGTATTGACTAATGAGCGCTACGAACGTTTTAGATACAACAAAACTGTTTGTCATTTTTGATTTATTCCCTAAAATAATTTTATTTTTCGCTAGGATTTATTAGTTGAACATGTTTCAGTTTTTTTTGTTCATATATGGCAATGGTGCACACTGCCAGTGTCAAGTTTTCTTCGTAACAATGTGAGGGTTATAATCGAATTAGTGGCGATATAGATTTTGATCGTTTTTGTAATAGTATAACTACAGGGATAACAAAATGAGCCAATTTTTTTAACACCCTGGTTTTTGTGTTTTTTTATATAGAGTAGATCATTATAGATTGAACCACAAGAATTGTAACATTTTAAAGTTTTCATTTATTAAAAGTAGTGTGATGTCACGGTAATGGCTGCATGGATAGACTTGTTTTAGTTAATTTTAGTGGAATTTACCTATACAAATGGAGCAGCAACATTCATTGATTATTGCCACAAATAGACGTTATGTTTTTGTTTGTCTAGTTAGCTCGATGACAGCTAACAGTGAAGTTTATTTGATCTGTGGTGACATTACTTTTTTAAATACAATTAATTATGACAAAGTAGCAATCCATACAGGCGTAACTGTGACGTCATCGCCTATATTTCACATTTTCGCTATAATTTCGCAGTTATTTGTCAAAAAAAAGAACTACGAGATGTTGTACATGTCAAATTCTTATAAATAAATAATGAATCATTAAAAAATTGGCCCACCCCTTTTATCTGTAGAGATCATGTCAATATCGTGCCGATCAACGTTTGGAAGGAAGGTGTTGAAAGCGCCTGAATGGAGAACTAGCGGCTTTCTCGTCTTTAAATGAAAATATCCGCTACAATACTATGTATGGTAAAATTTCACCATACAGTGAAATTTTTTGAAATGACCAAATAATTATTCAAAGTATCAAATGCTTTACACGCAAAGATGACTTCACAATATAATAATATACAAACCTTAAAAGGCCGATCGTACTTTACAATTTTTAAAAGGAAAAACAATTTTTTTAGACAATCGTAGTTTCAATACTATTCAATGATATATCATTTGTATTAAGTTTGTATATAAATGTATCGTGACGTCACATGGTGCACGTTCAACTTTGAAAGGCATTTATCTTTATATCGTAAAAAAGTTCATGGGATTTTATGTGATTTTTCATCCTTTTTTTAGGCAAGAAAAAAAAAAAAAAGGTGAACTCCATTATACGTGACATTCTATGAATGGCTTCATACTGGTTATTAAACTCTTTAAATCCGAGAACTGTTTTTGACAAAACCGTTTAAATATCGATTTTACACAAGTGAAAGCGAAACAAAACGTTCATATTTACACCGAAACCGGTATGGACGTCTGACCGGTTTTTGGGCCTTGGGTTTATAACTATAGTGAAAGTGTTATTTTAGCAGACAGTTTATTGTGCGGTTAAAATGCTATTTTAAAGCACCGTTTCATTATAATATCTTATAATAAAACTTGCTCACATAAATGCTCATAATAAATTATTATAAAAATTAACATAGTGTACAGATTGTACAATACTATTAAATATATTATTCGTGGCGGCCATCTTTGTATTTCCGACCATGACGGAACGCTAAGCTGTATAGAGAGTGGTTACAGCGCACCTACAGAGGTTACAAAGTAACGTAATGAAATTTTGAAAGTGGATGTTTGTTACTTTTTTGCTCATCTCTTTAATGTTTGTTTGGAATACGAAGATGGCCCCCGGGGGTTAATTAATTGGTAGTACTGTGTAATAGCATATAGTAAATACAAAACAACAGATTAACTTTATACAAGCGAGTCTCGCTTTATTTGTGTGTGTGCCCTATCCGTACACACAACTACAGAGAATCTCGCTAAATATTCGTGACACACGTCATATAGCACAAGTGATCATATAACGAATTATTTTTATAAAATAGTACTATATGAGCAGTCTACCTGGTGGTAAGTGGATAATGTCACCATCTGTCAAAAATTGCAAACGTTGACATGTCCCCGAATGCGTCGCCTACACTGCAGTGGATTTGGGCAATTACCATACTGTCATGTTATTACTAGAACGGTTACAGAGATCCACGAACCAATAGCAGACTTTATAAACACTAATTCCCGAGGCAATGCCAATTGCACATTTCCGATTAGAAAATTTAACCACTTATGGTTGGTTACTTTTTTATCTCTGAATCTTATATTAGCATTGATTTCATTGATTAAATATGATCGTGAATGCGATTCGAGAGTGGTGCATGGTATTACTGACCTAATTATGCTATAATTAATAGCGCGATAATTAAACTAAGGGTGTAAAAGATTGTCCACCGAAATTATGAGGTGATTTCATATTAAATTTTACTTATTAAACATACATATGACATTTGAGATTTTCGCGTTTGTCACGCATATTTATCTATTTAAATGGGTTTTAACGCGAATGTTTACCTTAATTAGTTTACTCGACATTTCGGTTGGGTACCACCAACCGTGGTCACGAGCTGACTGAAGAGGCGGGTAGTCCACGTCGAGAGTGCGAGCATTGTTATCAACCCACATTTGGTCACCATATTTCGGAAAGTTCCGGCACACAACACTCACAATATCGGAAGTAGCGTGAGAAGAAAAATCGCGATGTTTAATTTTATTAATCACTGGATTCCATGTTGAGGACAATTTGTATCTTCAGTCAGCTCGTGACCACGGTTGGTGCAACCCAACCGAAACATCGAGTAAAATAAATATGGTAAACATTCGCGTTAAGACCCGTTTAAATAGATAAACTAAATATACAAATTACGAATTTTCAGCTCTGATGTCCGTCTTGGAAACCAATTGGAATTGGATTTGGGGAGGAATCAATTTTAAACCATAAAATCGTGTTTTTTTTTTTCACAATATTAGGTTATAAATATAACTTGCAGCGCCTGTAACTTCTTTCCCGGGAACTTTACGATTCCCCTGGGAATTCTATAATGGATCTGAATAAAAAGTATCCTAAATGTTAACTATGCCAAGTTTTATTAAAACCAGCCCACTGAACGCGCGTTCAGACAAATAAAAATTTTAATAATTGATTTTATAGGCTCCGTATCATTGGCACTTTGCGGTGCAATGATTTTTTTTTAAATCTCATATATATTTAGTATATTAATTATATTAAAAAAAAATTGAAAATATTGAATGAAGAGAGATATTTTTTACGACTTCATTATATGTGTATAGATAAGGCGCAAGTGAGCTCGCACGAGGTGTGTAAGCATATTTTAATGCACAAAGTTTAATAATTCTTTATTAGCATAAATTATTCTGATACACATGTACGCGATTTAATAAAAATTTCAATTTTCTGGAACAATATTCTACTCTCCTATAACGTTTGACTCGTTCAACAAAGCAATTATATGATTGCCATACAAAAAAATAAATTAAAATGGAAAGCGTAATATTTAAGTATCAAAGCATTATCATGCCGTTGTTAGCTTCGCAATTCTCTCGTCCAACTTCTTAATTTCCTTTTGAAGGCTGTCCACGTTATGTGCGAAGACTTCTTGAACGCCTTGCAGAAGTTCCTTATTATTTTGGACCCCACTAGCAATTGTTGTCTGTAGGGTTTCTAGTTCGGTGAGGATTTTGCCGAAATTACTTGCTGGAATGTGAAGATGTGTATTTTTAGGCAATTAAATGAAATTCGGTACAATAATAATGAGAATTAAATGAGCAGAAGAAAATTCTGAATGGGTAGAACATTGATGGCAGCAAATATAAAGGTGGGTCAGGTTTAGGTTCTCTAATCTCTTGTGACAACAAAGAATTAGGAGTTTCCACCGACTTGATGATGACATCCTTAGTAATTTAAAATTATTTACTCAATTTATTCAAAAATAGGTTATTTTGTTAATCGTTTTTTTATTGAAAAAAGGCAGCAGACGAGCATACAGTCCACCTGATGGTAAGCGGATACTGTGGTCCATAGACATCTGCGATACATGGTAACTACAGTCCAGAATGACAAACGTCCGCATGTACCCAGATGAGCTGCTTACCTTTGCAGATTAAGGAATGGATTGGGAAAATGGGGAGGGAGAGGATGGGAATGGGCTCTGGCATATCTTACTCAATGGGGAAATACGATAAAGTAGGAAATGCAGTACATTTCAAGTTAGTTTTCTGTGAGAGAGGGGTAACGTGGCCAGTCGAGCGCGCCCAGCGGCTATGGGAATGCAGCATGCACTCTCCCCCTACCTACCTCTTGTTGCTGATTTAGAATTTCTTTGGTGATCGTTTAAATAAAAGCAAAAAAAAAATTGAGTATTTTATCATGGTTAAGTTTGCAGATGGATCGACTGAAATCTGTGAGTCAAATCAGTTCAGTATTTCCAAAATTATGATGGTGTAGATTTTCAAATAAGAAAACAAATTCAACGCCAATATAAAAAAAAACGAGATGTTGTTTTGGAAAGGGCTCGTAAAATTCCACTTTAACACTTTTTCTCAAATGAAAATTTGCGAAACATGACAACATCGGACGATTATGACTAACTAGAAAAAAGATTGGGAAAGATGATGAATAAAAGAAATGGAAAGTTTTCTTTGTCCCGTCACAATTCCTATTTGATGAGAGCATGAGACACATGGAGCAAGTTCTTCAATAGTAGTTGTGGGAGAAGACTTTGTAATGTCTCGTCTTCTAGCTCTTTTCCACAATTAATAATGCAAGCGACAATTTTGTGTTTACAGTTCTTTTATTGAGTACAGTTTACTTGAGCGACCCCAGCTCTTTCCAGAAGTCGTGATGCAGGAGAAGGCTGTGAAGCATATGGAGAGACACAGACAAATGGTATGGTAATGTAAGATTTTTTTCGAAATACCTCGATTGTGAAGGTCTTCGAGCGCCTCCATACGCTCTAAGATCTCGGAATGTGATATGCCATCGATTTGTTTCAGCAGTTTATATAGTTCATTCACCTGTAAAATATAAAAACCGTTTTACCACAACATCATGACATTTTTAATAGTAAAATCAAGAGCTATCTAAAGTGAAACTTATTTCGGCTGGCTATGAGGCGGGAGGGGGGGGGGGGGGGATGCACGGTGAACTCCCACAGCCGTTGGCCACACTCGATAGGTCATGTTACCCCTCTCTCACAGAAGACTACCTTGAAATGTACTGCATTTCTTTATGCTATTTACCCATCAGTAGAGTGAGATATGCCAGAGCCCATCCCATCCAGTCTTCTGAGAGAAGGGCCAGTCGAGTGCGCCCAGCGGTTGTGGAAATGCAGCATGCACTCCCTACCATCGACTGTTGGTTATTCTGGACTGATATAGGCATGTATCGCGATGTCCATGAGCGATAGTTTCTACTTATCACCACGTGGACTTCTGCTAGTTTGCCACTTTTTTCCGGAAAAAAAAGAATAGCACCATCCCCTATCTTCCCGTGGGTGTAGTGAAAGGCGACTAAGGGATAACAAATCCACAAGTTTTGAGGAACTACACCCACCTTTGGGAAAAGTGCACACGCTAACCCGCTTGATCAGCGTGACGTTTAAGGCTATATATCCCTCGTGTACAAGACGATGTGCGTGAGGAGGCTAGTGTCCAATAGTGATACTAAAAGAGCTGGTTACGGTACAGCTTACCTTCGCATCTAGTTCC
This sequence comes from Sesia apiformis, assembly GCA_914767545.1. Lineage (NCBI taxonomy): Eukaryota > Metazoa > Arthropoda > Insecta > Lepidoptera > Sesiidae > Sesia > Sesia apiformis. The sequence continues at coordinate 16,063,451 of OU611960.1, read as the reverse complement.
GGGTCGGCGGGCTTGACGGCGGCCTTCAGTGCCTCTACGTTGGACAGGAGCGAAGTGACCCGCGCCTCCGCTGCCGCCACCTCCCCGGGCCGGAGCAGTGACGCTTGAGCAGCGAGCACGGCCGCTGCTCCGCATAACGTTGCCTGGAGTTTTAGGAGAAGGGGGATCACTTTTAGGGCTGGCGCAGACCAGGCGAAGCGCAGCGCGATTATCATAAACAAATAATAATCATCTTTGGAATAAGAATGTTCGACATTGGAATAAGATCAAAAATTCACGCAACTACCAGTCTTTGAGCGCGAAAGCGGACCTAGGCGGCAGGTGCTGCGTTTCGCCTAATCTACGCCAGCCCTTACACACTTTTGGAGCAGGGGCAGATTATAAGCTCATAAGGACTGGTTCGCGTTGGTACCCTTTTAAGGAGGAAAACTTTTTGGACGCCTCCAAACTTCCAAAACTACATAACAGGGGGAGTTTAAACTTCCAAAACTAAGTCGCTCCATTCGTTCGTCCTAGGTTTTGTTTGGCTCGCCTTTCTTAAGTCAATTGTTTTAAATTTGTTTTTACTCTGCTATGAAGTTTTATGGAAAGGGTTCCCTAGAGTTCTAGAGATCGCGTAACTTCGGACTATAGCTCATCAAGAATTAATTCGACCCCGTTTGGGAGTGTGGATGCATGCTCCGATTTGACAGCCACTGGGCGCAATCACCTGGCTAATTTACCCCACACTCACAAAACACTACCGTAAAATTACATTTCCCAAGCCATCCTATTTCCCCAATGTACATACGTGTTCCAGTAGTGTCCGATCTCATTCGTCCCTCCTTATTTTCGCAACCCACCCAATCCTAAATCTCCAAGATATCTCTTCCCCTTCTGAGCAAGAAAATATAATGATAAATCAATTTCGTGCTCAGTAGTTTAAACTATAAATTGCTAGTGAAAATGTGACGTCACATTTACTCTTGCCCACTCGTCTTCATTACATATTGCCATTTCCAGATGTATTTTATAAAAGGCCTCCAATCAGCCCCTAGTCAACAGAATCGCTTAATTTCGCTACCAATAGGATTCAAGGACCGTTATTACAATTAATATCAACATGTTTGATTGTCTTTTCCCATTGCGACACTTTGGTGGACAGATACTCTGACACTGAATACAAATGAACTAACCTGTGATCTCTTTAGCATAAAAGACTGCAATGTAATGCAAATAATAATAGGGTTTTTAACTCATACAATTACATAACTTATGATACTCGATTGTAAAATCGATCCATGAAATAGCAATAAAATATTTCGATAGTTACAGCGATTAAAAGTCGCATGTTAGACAAGGACCTTATTACTGTGTCGATGACGACATTAGCACAGTAGTGCAATTACAACCACACGCAAATACTTGCAAGCTCGTGCCTAGTTATTTTCTAAAGAATTTAATTTTTTACATTTGATTTTGTTTTAACAACTATAGTAAACTTCCGCATCGTTGGTGTGTGTGATGTATGTTTATTATACATACCTCCCCAGTAGCTGTCTGCAGTCTCCTAAACGCCTCTTCATCTCTCACACCGGCTGCCTGTTCTAACTTATGTAACCTGTTACATGACACAATAAATAACCTTTATATATTTTAGATTTTCTTTTTAGCTAAATTTAAATAACCACAGAAATTATGTAATATTATGATAAAAACAATAATACATTTTAAGAGTATCACAGTGCACAACACAGATATAGGATAAATAAGACAAGCTGTCCGTCGCTGTTTACTCAAAGTTAGTGTTAAGCTTATACTTCTTGCGCTACTCGATCAGTCTTCTCCGACTAGGGCTGCCACCTTCAGAATACTCTAAACCCGGAGATTAAAAAAAATGGGACAAAAAGAAACAGGAAGTAGTAGTAAATTTTTAATTTAAAGTTAGTAATTTAGTTAGTACTAAATTACGAATAAAATTACCACAAGACAAACTTATACTGTCTTTGATACACAGAGCGACGCTTTAAATTGTATCTTTGCATTTGTCACAACAATAATCTTTAAAGTAATCTATCTTAGTAGGTAGTAGGTAAGGTTTATTAGAGCCGGTTTACAAATCATATTTCTATTTTTTCTGAGATTTTTGAATGTTCAACGTCACAGCTGTGCCGCCCAGAGATTTACGATGTTAACCCGTAGCCCGGACAAGCGTCCACCAAACCCGGAGAATTCAGGTCAAACCCGGAGGGGTGGCAGCCCTAGTTCCGACCCGTGTCATTAGCAAGTCGTTATTATAAAACACAAAAATGCCCAACTGTGCAATGATCAATTGTAAAAAATCGTCAAAACTGGTGAATCAAGTTAAAAGAAATGTTTCGTTTCATCGGTGATCGGTTATAAATCACTAAAATGTACTTACTGGTGATGTGACGCGCTTGGTTTCCTAACAAATTCACGAACTTACGTTGTCTATGGTGTACACAGTGGGTCAACACGTTTTATACCTGGATTTTTTTAATGTTATACTCAAAACCATGAAAGGAATAAACGAATAAGGAAGGTTTTAGGCTTCGGGAAATGTTCGGACGCAGCCTGTATAATAATTAATAGCAATTAACAAATGGTACCTGTGCTCAAGTTGAGCTATCCTGGTGGTCTGTGCCAGGTTCACTTCTGGCTTCAACTTCAAGTGGGCCGTTACCACATCTTTATGCTTTTTCTTCCCGCCGCTTGACAAATATTCTCTGAAAGAAATATTTTTACTTTGTTTCACTACCATTTTCCTGTGACGTCATTATTATTAATATTGTGTAATAGGCGAGCAGTATTACTGCTGGTATGCCTGTATCTTGTGTTAGCTGGTGTTACACGTTTCGCCAGATCTCTTCTCCTGGAAGCCATCTATCAAGTCTGTTTTTGAAACTGTTCATAGTTCGCGATTCACGAGTTCTTATGGTAACTTATTCCATATGTCCACAACTCTGTTATTGAGAATTCTGTGATCTGCTTTTATATTGGCCAGTGTTTTATCTCATATTAGCTTACTGCAGCATGTTGGCTGTTTGTTTGTATTTAGTTTTAACGTGTCACGTAAAACGACAATTCATTCTCTTGGAACTCGATTTCCTAGTCTGCTAGAATGTATAGATCTATAAAGTTAGATGATTTCATTATACCTTTTTATGATACCATAGACTCATCCAGTTATAAAAATATTTATGTAATGATGTTACCCTTTTAAATGTCCCACTGCAGGGCATAGGCCTCCCCAGCATTTATTTTATAGAAACAAGTTGATAGACGAGCAAGCATATGGCCCACCTGATACTGTCAGTATGTAACATCGCCGATACATGCCAATATCAGTTCAGTCAGAATGACAAATGTGGAACGCTCCTGGCTGCGCGCCTATCTTTAAAGACAATTGGATTTAGAGAAAGGGTTGGGAAAATGGGGAGAGATAAGATGGGATGGGAATGGCATATCTTACTCAATATCAAAACACGTTCGTACACATTTGGGATTAGGATAAAATAAGAAGTGGTAATACATTTTATGGTAGTCTTATGTGAGAGAGAGGTAACTTAGAGGGTGCACCCTCCCTCTCTAAATACAAATCAAATGACTGTATACAAATTACTTCAATACCATTGAGTAGTTATCAAGTTTATCATGGACATGATGTTTTTGGATTATTTTATAAAATGTAGTGAATCTGCTAGTAGGCAGTAGCTACTAACAGCGCAACGTTTCAAACGCATCTGGAATCACTTACTGCAAACAGTGTGTCTAATTATTCACTGTGGAGAGTTTGTAAGAATCTAAATGGCCCTCAGAATGCTAAACCACCTGTTAGCAAAGCAAAAGCAAAAAGCGGATGCATTCGCAAGCTACTTGGCCGGGGTCTTTACAACTAATGAAAATGGCGCAGAAACAGACGTAGCGAGTTGGATATTGTAATGAGACAAGTTTTTCAACTTGAAAAGCCGTTTAAACCAGTCAGACCGTCAGAAATAATAAGCAAATTAAACAACTCGATGAAGAAAGCACAAGGATTGGACTTACGTCACAAAAAAGTTCTTATAGAATTGCGACAATATTTATAGATATAGTCAGATTAAATATCTTTCTGGCCACGCTGTTTAATGGTGTTTTGAGAGTGTAGTATTATCCGCCTCTGTGGAAAGTTTCTCAAATAATCTTGATTCATAAACAAGGAATGCTTGCTTGCAGACCCATAAGCCTACTCCCGGTTATGTCTCAACTGTTCGAAAGGATCCTTTTAATTAGATTGTCGGGAGTACTACTTGAAAAAGGGGTAATATCATGAATTTGGATTTCGTCAACACCATTTAACAATATAACAAGTACATCTAGGTTGTAACGTCATAAGAAGAGCTCTCGAACGAAAAATATTGTGCCTCAGCCTTTTTGGATGTGCAACAGGCATTTGAGAAGGTGTGTCAGAAAGGCCTGTTTTATAAGATAAAACTTCTACTTCCACATTCATGTTACGGCTTATTAGAATCGTACTAAACATAAAAAATATTCCAGGTCAAAGAAGGTGATTGCACATCTATGTTTTATGTGACATAAGGGCAGGAGTACCACAAGGCTCGGTGGTCTGTCCAGTATTTTATGTCATTTTTACATCAGCTTTACCACAACTACCTGGAGTTATTATAGCAACATTTGCTGACGATTTGCTGGCAGTTCTCGCCAGCAGCAATGATTCGAAAGAGGCTTCAACTTGCAACGAGGTCATTCTACAATTAATAAATGGTTCCAAAAGTGGAGGATTAAAGCTAGCGCCTCAAAATCGATTCAAGTCACCTTTACTCTTCGAAAGAGTAGCTATCCTGATGTACAATTGGAAGAAAACACCTTACCATATGGTGAAACTGTGAAGTATCTAGGCATGCATCTCCACTGCAGACTCACCTGGAAACGGCTTAAAGTCGACGACTGATCACAGATATTACACATACAAAAAAAAAAACAATGTAGTGATTGATAATATCTTACTTTAGTTTTTCAGCTTTAGGATCAATATGTTCTCCTTCTTCCAACTTCAGTTCCTCAAGGAGTTTCTTTGTCGAGTTGATCTGAGTTGCCAATTTTGAGTATTCATCCTACAATTCAATTACAAACAAAATACTATATATTAGGTGTAATGAATATTTTGTTTTTAATAATTTTATATACACACTATTGGTTCCACCGAAGTAATAATTGTTTGGAAGTATTTTCTATTTTCTATAACCAATATGGTATATATAATATTTTAATGTAGGGGATTTTTTAATTTATTGATAAATATTCTTTAGCCTTTGTCCGTGCCGTTTGAATTTAAGAGTTCAGTGCATCTTTATTCAATGTTTTTATTTATCGATTCCTGATCTTAATTACAGGCAGTATCATCAACTTTGAAAACACTGGTCTAGATTACTCTCGACCTTTATATGGATACAATTAAAACTTTATAGCCTATCATGTCTATTGCAAGGTAAAGGCATTTATTTGTTTTCTTTTTAAGTTTTTCCTATTTATTAATCATACCTAAGTAGGTATGTGTAATTTAATAGATATTCTAGTGGTCTTAAAATTTTATGTTTTTTCTTGTTTAGAATCCCTTTTAAGGATAAGGGGGTTTTTATGATCATCAACCATAATAAATAGCCCACTGCAGAACGATGGATGGCTCTAATACAATCTGCAGTTTTCTTTTAACTTAAAAATTAGTAAGGTTTATTACCTTTTCACTTTCTGTAGCTTTGTCCTGCTGTTCTGCAACTTGTTCTAATAGTTCTGAGAATTCACACCGCAGTCTGTTATAGCGCTCCAATAGGGTTTCAGGTTCACCTTCAGCTGCTAACTCCCACTCACCAGCTCTGCAACCATTTCATAACAATTAAGTTCTTAATTTTAAAATTAAATATGCTTGCAACCAGGCCTTGCAATCTCAAATTCGGTTCATTAATCTGGTGAAAATGTCTGATAAATAAGCTAGTCTTTGCAGCCATTTGGGATCATTCAATAACTGTTCCAAATCTGTATTTGCATTAGGTTGCTCAACAAAAACACTCCAATTTCATGTCACAACTAAATATGTTTAATAACTTTTCCTCTGGATAACCAGTGGACTTTAGAGTTTCGTGCTCACTGCCCTCTGTCTGCCACTGCTCTTTACAAATGTCTCTAAAATTTTGAAGAAATCCTTTTTATTGACTACATGCCAGAGTAAAATCGATAACAGGTGCTTATTATGCAGATTTGATGCCAAAAGTGTGTGAAATGATTAAAAAAAACCTCATTGGGCGTGTTTTTTCACCATGATAATGCTCCAGTTCATCGATAAGTTGCACTCTCGGCAATCCACAAAGATGGCTTTGAAATTGTTAATCATCCACCATATTCACTGGACTTAGTCGCTAGTGATTTCCACTTATTTCCAAAATTATAGGAGCATAGTCATGGAACAAAATTTGATGATGGCTATGGAGGCCGTAGAGGAGTTTTTTGAGACTCAAGAAGATATATTTTTTTCAGATGGAATAAGGAAATTAGAAATGCGTTTCATGGATGTATAGAGTTACAAGGAGATTACACATAGAAATTTCACCCTCCTATTACACATTTAAAAAACATTTATTATAAAGCTTATAAACAGATTTAAATGGGATTTTCAATATATTAACTGTATACAATAACAACAACTGGTATGGTATTTCAATATATGGTATCAGAGAACTGAAAAATGGGATTTAAATTTCATTAAGGGCAAGCCAGCAAGCACAAGTAATATTGTTAAATATTATGACATCATTTGAAAAGGGGACCTAATTGTTTGTTCCCAGTTTCCCAAATGTTGAGATTTCAGTAGAATATTTTAAATAATATTTTTTTTATTGAACCGTTTTAATTATGAGTCATTAGATATTAGTAATTCTATTTAAACAGAATCTTGATGTGTTCCCTGATTTACATTTATAATTTTTTTATCTAAGTCCATAGGACAATAAGAGCTTTCTGCTCAGATAATATCAACTTACATCAACAAAGGTAGGCAGCGCATCCGGGGTGTGCCAATGTTTGTCATTCTGGAGTAATATTGGCGTGTACTAGGGATGTCTATGGGTGACAGTATTCACTTACCACCAGGTGGAATATATGCTCCTTAATTTGCATATTTCATTTGTTTAGTGACTTTCTTTAAAAAACATCTCATATTTTCATTTCTTTACGACCATCAGATAGATATAAATAATTATGAAGAAAACTAGTTACAAAGGTATAACCTTCGTTCCCGCTGACGACGTGGCCGGCTCCAATTTCCGAGAACATTATTTTAAATTGGTTTGTAGTCAATCTGTATCGAATAATCAAATATGTATAGAACATACTTTTGTGTTCTAATATTGTAATATTAATTACAAGTTTTTAAAAAGGACCTTAACATAACTAACTTCATCATAAATTATGTAGAAAAATGTGTAGAATTACTTGTATCCAATCCTCGTCTTTCTGCTCAGTCTGTCCGAAAAATCCACAGTACCAGTCAGGAACTTCCCTTTGAACTTGTTGAAAGAATCTTTTACAGATAAATGCAACTGTTCAATACATTCGTTCTCTTCCTCCTCACAAGGGTCCGGCTGGTCAGCTTCAGGTAAATCATCGGTTTCATACACGTCGGGCTGGTCATAGGCCTTTGAAAAAGAAACAAATAGATTTGGTGACTGCATATGTTTTAAAATAAAAAATTCAGTGGTATCCGGATGACACACTTACTATTCCAGGGAGATTTTCGTATTTAGGATCAGCCATTGTTACCTCCTTCGATTTTTATTAACTATCGGATTTTAATCGAAAATTGCTATTTTATTGGAGATAATATGACGTCAGACAAGCTGGAGTATAGAAGAGGGGTGAGAGAAATTATAAGCAAACGAACGACTCGAACGAGTAATATTTGTTGCTTGTCATTTCGACTTTTCAGGCTGCGCTCCAAAACATACGAAATTCGCAATCTAAATCTAAATTGACTTGCGCTCGAAATCTAAATTGACAGTCTCAATATAGTGCATCCCTATCTATCTTCATAAATAATAATATATTATATGTTTTATTTCGTTAACATACATAATCATACAATTTTATACTTGTGTCAGGGACCCCGCATAACAAGTTATATCGTCGATTATTATTACATGACATAAAGATAAAATAATACAAACTTAAGTTCAAAAATTATATTCATTACATTTTGTTAATTGCTTAATGACGTCAATTACTTATTTATCTTTTCAACAATTTTAAAATTACTGTTATAATATTTATAATAAAAATATAAATATAATCCTAAAATCGAATAAATACAATACACGTCAGATGTACCAAAGTGTCAAAACCATACGTTGCGTTTTATCTTTTGGACTTCGCCATTGAATTTGAGTCATCGATAATTTAATTTTTTGCATAAATAGAGACAATATTTGATTTATTGTGTCATTTTAATATTGATTGTATTTATACACGCTGCAACAAACGACAAAATGAGTCTACAGTGGACAATAATCGCGTCATTCCTGTATACCGAAATAGCCGTTGTGCTGCTTCTAACTTTGCCGGTGGCGAGCCCAACTCGATGGCAGAAGTTCTTCAAGTCGAAGTTCCTTGCTTATATAAGCGGTCAAGCGTCGATATACTTCCTGATACTCATCGGCGTGCTGGTGCTATGTCTTCTCGACGCCATTCGCGAGATGCAGAAGTATTCAAACATGGAGCAATCTGAACATGCGCATTTGGACGCGGAGATGCAAGGTAACATGCGTTTATTCCGCGCGCAAAGGAACTTCTACATCTCTGGCTTTGCGCTATTCTTGCTCGTTGTTATTCGCCGTTTGGTTCAAATGATTTCGCAATTGGCGACCCTTTTAGCGCAGTCTGAGGCGAACTTCCGTCAAGCGCAAAGCGCTTCTGTTGCCGCTAGGTCTCTGCTTGCAAAACAAGGGGATGGCGATGAGAAGAACAAGAAAGAAGTTGAAGACCTTAGAAGCCAGATTGCAGAGTTAGAGAAGGAGCTTTCTAAGGAGAAGAAAGATAAGGAAGCAGTTAAGTCCCAAGCCGAAAGCACCAACAAGGAGTATGATAGACTTGCAGAGGAGCACAGCAAACTGCAAAAGAAGATTACCATGGCTAGTGGAGGGGATACAAAGAAAGATGGGTAATTACGTCGCTTGATTCTCAATTGTTGTTACTAAAGTCTGATACTGCTTGGTTATTTTTACAAGCACATGTCTTAACCAGAGATTTACGTATGTTACATTTCAGCTTTCGACTTTTTAATGCTGTGTTTACAAACTTAATATTGTAATATCATTCTCATTGGTGTAATATTGATTCTGGATTATGAAATGATTATGAAACATATTAATAAGTGCAGTACAGCTAGCTGATTAATAAAGACATTTCTAAGTATTATGTGTGATAAAAAAACTGATAAAAGTGTTGAATTCTTAAATTAATTTTTATGTTGTTCACATTTTACCATAAATGTTGCCTGTAAATTAGATCTATATATATAAAATTAAAGGCTTTCGTTTACCTTTTATTTGTACTCCACGTTTTAGCACTAAATTTTACAGTAAACAAAAACAAAAAACAAAAACAAAAAGTATTAAACAAAAAGTCTTTAATTTTACACATTTTAGACCTAATTTACAATATAAAATGTGTACCGAATGTGAAAGTTTAGGAACTTAAAATGCTGATTTATTAATTTAGAATTCTTTTGTGACATACTATATTGAAACATATTAAAAGTTAAAGTACACAGAAAATATTTATGCTCTTTTATGTAAATGACAGATTTTTGCTCACCACATTTTTTTTATGTTGCACATTGTTTAAAGGACCTTGCATAGGTAACAATACAATTACATTAGAAAAGGACAAGAAATACTAGTAAGCCATTTTCATGCTTAAATGAGCCTAACAAATGCATTTAAAATTTTCTATGATTTTCATTTCATTTTCTATAGTATTAATCTCCTTGGATATGACATTGTTGGTCAAAAGGTATCATTAGTTCTAGTTAGTTTTTAGTCAGGGCCACCAGACATCAGGCACTGTGTTGACTGATCATGGTGACACATGACCAAGGAGTTGGGTTATAAGGAGTTCTATGGGATCTTTTTAAAATAATCATTTGTCAGAGGACTTAAAGCTGGTAACATTAAGGTGCCTTTTGCCTAATAATACTATAAATAAAACATATTGTCAAGAGCAAGAACAAGCATTAATTATATAAAGGATAGGATTTTGCAAGATCGGCGGCGCGCCCGCATGCCCTCTGGTGTTGCAGGTGCCCATGGGCGGCGGTAACACTTACCATCACGTGGGACCGCTTGCTCGTCCGCCCCTAGTCTATAAAAAAAAAAAAAAATAATCACATTTTAATAATAATCACACACCTTTGCATAATGAAGGCATATAGTTTTATAAATAAAGTTGGGTGTGATTTTCTATAGTTGAGGCTTTATTAAATTCTTTAGAATGTTTTTTTTTTAATTTGAAATATACCACACCTGTATTTTTTTTCATTAGTGTATTGATACACAATTTAAAAAAAATGGTCGAAAGTGAAATTTGGCCTTTTATATAGGTTTTTTTATTCTAGTTATAGTATTTGTTAGTTGTGGTTTCAGTGGTTATTGTATGCTTTAGTTTCTAACACTAACTACTAAGTGCATATACATTGGGATATTGTGTTATTCTTGTACCTAATAAAAATATTTTTTCATTTCTTAAAATCTTGTTATACTTTTATTTATTTTTATTAGCATTATTGATGAAGGTATTCTTCATTGATGGCTATCCTTTTTTAATTTACAACACAGTTAATCACTTATTGATTTATAGCAAAATATGCAATTCTCAAAATGGTAAATGAGTTTCAAAATTGCCATTTGAAGAATTTGAGAATTGCCATTTCAAGAATAAGCTATCATTTAGAGATTTTTCCATTTTGAGACTCATTTGCACTTTTGAGAATTGCACATTTAGCTACTAAACCTACTTATCAATGATCCTAAAAAAGGGCACCCTAATTAAGTGTGTAGCTGGCTCCATTGTTAAACCCACTCTAATGTATATTGTATGATCAAATTTCTTTAAAATAATGAATGCACTTTTTAAGATTTTTACCTTTTCATATATATTTTACCTATTCATAGTTTAGCGTGGCATTTAGAAACCTTTTGCAGAAATAATACACAAATGCACAATATAAACTTTTATTTGATATTTGAAAACATGATTGAGAACTTGATAAGACAGTACACATACATTAGTACATACTTACATACATAGCCCATACATTTTATACCCTATAGGTACAAGACATATTCAGGGTAAACTGCAGTAATATTTATTTTGTAAAACTAATGCTTAAATATTTGTTAGGATGATATAATTGCCCCAAAAAGATAATCCAAATCCGTATAATTGGTCAATAACTTTGCTTGCTGTTGGTATGCTTTAATATCTTTGAAATATACCTGTAAATTAATTACCTATACCCGTATGTAAATTTGTTATACCTGTATAAAGTACCAGATATATATATATGTATATTTAATAACACTCAGACGAATTTAGAAGAGGTACAATAGAATTGTTATCAATTTGCTGGAAAAATATAATTAGTAATCATGTGTGGCAAGTTTACGTTTCATCGACGACCGCGAGTAAATGATCGTTACTAGCTCCCCAGATTTGATGCTAATTACATCTCAAAGCTCATCCCTAATAGTAGCACTGTATCTATCATTCTCGATGAATCCGAGGCTATCCCAGAACGACCTCTGACCGAAGTCGGAGCTGCTCTTCATCTCCTGCTTGGATGGCGAGCGGATTTCAAGATAATTCAGTTCTTGGGATCCTGGTGTCACTGGAAGCCATTCGGGACCATCGTTGGCTAATTTAGGTACTCTGGAATAAAAAACAATTAAGGATTTTTATTTTGTAGAGGAGATGGTGGATGGACAGGCGGCGTACTTGATGGCAAGTGGTGACCACCGTCCATTGACATTATTCAGTTGTCAGAACTAGCGAGAAAAAAAATCCACCCGCTTGTTCGGTCAACAGAACTGTATAACAGAACTATTGGGAAGAAATGTATAAAAGGGCTTTATTATCCGCTAGTTAGTGTACAAAAACCTTGTTTCTTTAAAAAGTTATAGAAAATTCCCATTGACGTCTTCCCAGTATGCTATGAAATACGCTGTGAATAGGGTTTTGCAGAGTCGGCAGCCACCCACATCCTCCTGGACACGTGTCCTCGAGCAGCGATGGCCACTTACCATCTTGTGCAGTCTTCTTTTATAAAAATATTTTTTAGTTAGGCGTAGGTACGAAAGTCGTGAGAATTCTCGGGACGGTCGACTCGTAGTCTCAATAACAGTGGATGGTTTCGTCATCCGTTTATCATTATGAATCATTCGAAATGTAAAGATGTTTCTTACGCGTCGTAATCTGTTTACTAATAAAGAAACTAGGTTTTTTCTGTGACTCCCATCACTATGTTTTTTCTGTTTATAAAGAAAACTCACAATTACGATAACCCGCTACAACGTCCTACAAGAGGGTTTCGGGAGAAATGCAATACCTACATGTGAGAGTAGGATTCTGTGACAGAGGTGACGTGGTCAGTCGAATGCGCACAGCGGCCGTAAAATTGCAGCGCGCACCCTTTCCCTCCCAAGTGATAGATAGCTACTCATTATTAGATTTTGTTTTTACCCGGTAGTAGAGAAACTGTAGATCATATCAAGTAAGCCTTCTGTCATCTCCTTGTCCTGCTCGGTATTTAGGTTAAATCCTTTTGATTTAAACATGTGGAACACGTCGTCGGCATGACTTACACCTGGGTAAAGAAAAGAACATAGTTATCCATTTATTGTAGATACCTTTCAAAACAATGACTGTTACATAAAATTAAGCTTGTTCAGTAAGAACATTGTAAGCAACAAATTATGAAATAACGCTGACGGCAGGCGCCAGCGGGAAAGCTAGGTTTTGCTACTTTTTGCAGGTTTAAAAAAGTATAAACAAAATTGTACTTTCACGAATTCTATTCATCAACATGGTGTTTGTATACGTACAGGGTGTGTCCGAACCTTTCCCGAAGCCTGATGGCTTCCATTTATGATTCTGACTTTATTGACATGGCAATTCCACGGATCTTTTCTTGCTAAAAATCATTATTTTTAAATTTTACCAACCTCTATACACTAAATACCAAGCCAAACAAAGAAATAAGTATCTGTTGTGTCAATTAGGTAATCATGAGTAGAATACATGACTGTAGGCTTCTGGAAACATTCGGAAACAGCTGTACCTATTATATTGCCTTTAATTATTTTTTGAAAGTGTAAGCCATTGCAATTTTGGAATTATTGAATAATTGATTTGGCTCATACTAGGAACTTAATTGAGAAATGGTATTCAAACCATTTTTGTGTCAAATTACATTTCAAATCGTTATACTAGATTGATAAATATATTTTTAGAAAAGTATTTAAACTTTAGGAAACGGAAACTTTAGGAATCGTATTTCTAAATTGTATTTATTTTTCAACGTAATGACCTTCTAATCTAATATAACTTGAATAACGTTTTTTGAAAATTGCTCAATTCCCTCGGAAAAAAAGACTTGACCCTGGGTATCGAAAAAAGATTTTACAGCGCACATGGCCTCATCATCTCCGTGAAATTTTATACCACGCAAGTATTTTTCAAATTGGTAAAAAGGTGAAAATCACTAGGAGCTAGGTCCGGAAAATATGGCGGATGCTGCATTAACTGAAACCCAACCGTTCGGATGGCAGCGCCTGCAACATCAAACCGATACGCAGGTGCATTGTCATGATGAAAAAGCACTCCGGCACCCAATTTTCCACGTCGTTTATTTTTTATTTCCTCGCGTAGTTTTTTGATCAATGTTGCGTAATACTCTTTAGTTATTGTCTGTCCTTTAGTTAAATAATCGATCATAATGATACCTTCCGCATCCCAGAAGACCTAGGCGCGTCTGCGTCTGCTATCATTCGAGGAATCCAACGCGCGGCCACCTTTTTGAATTTTAAGGTATGAGTTAAAATGAACTAAATTGTCCCGAACGAAAGCTTCATAATCTCAGCTAAATTACGAATAGTCACACGTCGATCTGTCTTAACAATTTCTTCAATTTTTTTAACGTTGTCTTCAGTAGCAGCGGTTGTTGGGCGCCTAGAGCGAGTCTCGTCGTTACAGACGGTTCTGTCGCGTTTAAATTCCGCGCACCAGTATACTACTGTAGAATAAGATAGAACATTGTTCCCCAAAGTAGACTGCAATTCTTCAAAAACACATTTCCAAAAAAATTTCAGGCAGAAATATTTAATAACAGCACGAACGTTGATTTTCTCCATTTTGCACACTAATAAAATTCGCCCCAAATGTAAACAACAAAAAAGAAATTAGTAACAGTTTTTTTTAATTCTTTTGGCACGGGCTACTACTGAATTTGAGATTCGAATGAAATAGAATGCATTCCTATAATTTAGTGTAAAGTATCCGATTCCAAAAACTTATTGATCAACCTAGTAAAATGCGAAACATATTTTTTTAACATAACTGGCGTAAAAAGAGTAAAAATTATTGAAATATTTTATTTTCAGTTAATTTTACTCTTTTATTTTCTTTTTCCTTAGATGAGTTTTTTTTTGTCTCCCCCATATCTTCTCGTCAGCAAAAATAAGGGTAAATTTTAACTCTCCCCATTCCCTTAGCCTGATTTACATAATATTGTATTTAAAGTCACTTACCAAAGTTCTCGTCCGATTGCGCAATCACATTGGAAAGACTCCATTCACCTCTGAATGCGTATCGGTACAAGTAGGTGGGTTGTCCAGAGCTGAGGGCGTGGAGCTCAGCCAGTCTGCCGACGTCAGCTGCGAAGAGGCGGTCTCCGAGAGCCTGTGATAAAAACCGACATTATTTAGATTGTACCCTGATAATAATTATTATTATTGTTAAATAATCTCTCATTAGAACTGCTTTTATTATATATTTTTTTCTTTTTATTTTGTAAACTTAGAACATATTTGTACAGATTATAGGGGGATTTGTATGCATACGGGATGCATACAAATCCCCTATAATCCCACACAAATTACCATTCCGAATTTATGGTTTCTGTATTCGCGACATATTTACGGAACGTATCCCCCGCGAATAAGGAGCTTTGACTGTATATGAGAGTTTATTAACGACGCCAGACGTTTCCTCGGTTTTGTGACCGTTTATACCTGTGCTGATTCGAGTTTTGTGTTATTTTAATAATATTTTCTTAGCTTAACACTAAAAAATGACACAGAAAATGACACAATAACAAGCGTAATATACGCTATGGATATAGGATTTCTCTACGGCGCGGCGAAATCGCCGTACCGTGGAATGGTTATTCCATGGTGTTTTGTTGACAAAGGGCCTAAATTCTATCTGATTACTACATGTATGGTATGTATTTATATTGATGCATTATTTCTTTATTGCATCATCTATTTCTATTCGATTCGTCTACGGACTGCTCCTTACCGCTCAAAGGTTGTCTGGAAGAAATCGTTTTAGCGATAAGCCGCCGCGCCGGTTGTAGGTACTTCAAGTAAGATTTTGTCGCATCACCTACAACATGTTGATAGACGAATCTCACATTTGATCATGTCACAAGGTTAAACAACGCTTGTTCGATACAACTACTTAACAATCTATTATGATTCCAATTCTAAATCTAATAATGGATTCCCGACTGTTCGTAATATAAATCAACAGTGGCTCCGTTTATATCGTTGTGGTCTAATGCATATTTCAGTGAACCCCTGAATTTCAGAAATTTATGCCTCTAAAGTCTAACGGATCCAATGTAGTTTCTCTCAAGTATCAAATTGAAATTATATATCCCTGTGAGAGAATAATTACAATTTGATACTTGAGAGAAACTACATTGGATCCGTTAGACTTTAGATGCATAATTATTTCTGAAATTCAGGGGTATATATTAGGGTGGGTCGAAAATTATTTTTTCCGAATTTCGATTTGTAATAGTGCGGGAAACATGACCTGGGTAGAGACTTAAAATCGTATATATTTATTTTTTATTTTTATTAACATTAATTACCCGCGCATGACGTTTGAAAATTCGGAAAAATTGTTAAAATCGGATTTATTTTATCAGAGTTTATTGTATAAACTACATGGCGTAAAATGATATTACATTCTTATATTCAGCGATACACGTAATACAAATAATAATCAAACCAAAATATTAGAATAATCGTGCGTATAGTGCGGGGGAAGGAGTGGGGAAAGAGGGCGTAAACTGTCGATCACACGTCATTGTCTCAGTGCGCCTAATTAGTTCCGGGTGAAAGATCGCACGCATTTATCTAATTTTTTCGCTAATTTAAGTAGTTTTTGTTAGTTTTGTGACATTGTGCATCATGGAAATTTCAAATAATACCCGAATATCCACAAGTTGTCCCATTTTTGGTGCTCCGGAAGAAATTAACGAAAATCAACTACCTACTTACAAACAAGTTATGAAATATTACAATTTAGTAAGACATCAGCTTAAACTTGGGAACAATTCAAAAAAAGAGCCATCCATTAATGAGATATCTGAAATAGTGTCATCTAAAGTTAAATATTTGTGGAGAAAAGCGTCTATTCCTACTGTGTCTCATAATCGTGTGATGCAATTGATTAAAAGTTACCACGCGAAGTGTAAAAATTTATTAAAATCTTTGAAGCGTTTATCAGAAGAAAAGATTCAAGATTTTCATAGAAATTCGGAAAGACTGTTTGATTTGAGTTCATGTAAGTGTAAAGATTTAGAGTTATGCAAATGTTCCAAAGACCAAAAGGTTCCTAAGGAAGAACGAGCTTTTTTAATAGATCAGAGAACAGAGAGAAAAATGATTATGGGAACTGTTGATTTATTGACAAGTAAGAGGAAAAGAAAACTGAGTGATAGAAAAATTAAGATCAAATCCTATTACCTACGATTCTAGCGTTTGTGAACCAGGCCCTTCTCATGAAAATCCTAATACCTCAATAACGACTGGAAGTAGCGATGAAGAACAAACTTTGCCCTCAAGTTCATCAAAACCAGTATCAAAAAAACGTAAAATAACATCTCTCAAGAATTTGTCAACAATCTGTGACCGATACGGGATATCCGACAGAGCAGCTGCTGCTGTCGCTTCTGCTGTTTTGCAAGATGTGAAAATCAACAACGAAGTAATCGATAAGTCGAAATTGCGACGAGCGAGACAAAAATTACGAAAAGAAACCTTATCTCAAGGCCAACTAGATACTATTCCTGCCTTATTTTTTGATGGACGAAAAGATAAGACCCTGAAAATTGTTATGAAAGGGGGAAAAAAATACCGCTTAACATCCGTGGAAGAACATATTTCAATAATTAAAGAACCAGGATCAGTTTATGTCGGATATGCCGTTCCAAGCCATGGAACTGCAAAAGGGTTGGAGTCAGCTATATTTCAAACAGTAACAGGTCAACTGAATATGTCTCTAGAGGATACTCTTGCCATAGGTTGTGATGGGACGGTAACCAATACGGGCAAATACGGCGGAGTCATACGGCTTTTAGAAAAGCGTTTACACCGACCACTTCAATGGATCATATGTCTTTTACACTTAAATGAACTGCCCTTAAGACATTTATTTGCAAAACTTGATGGCACCACAACAGGACCTAATACTTATTCAGGTGCTATCGGAAAGTTATTAGATGATTGTGAGAAGCGCTCTGTTGTCGTGTTTGAAAAGATAGAAGGTATGTTACTTAACATTTCAAATGTAAAAGACCTCAGTTCTGATCAACGTTACCTTTATGATATCACATCTGCCGTCATAAGGGGTAAGTGCTCTCCTGATTTGTCTAATCGCTCTCCGGGAAAAATATCGCATGCCAGGTGGCTAACAAAGGCCAACAGGATTTTGCGCTTATATGTGTCTACTGAGATACCTACAAACGAACTGAAACAACTCGCTACTTTTGTAGTTAAAGTATATGCTCCTATTTGGTTCGAAATCAAATTAAATCCGACATGTAAAGATGGAGCAAGGCACTTTTGGAAGTTGGTATTTTATTCTCGATATCTTCCGCAAGAATTGAAGAGTGTTGTTGATCCTGTAATAAAACGAAATGCTTTTTTTGCGCACCCAGAAAACTTGCTCTTGTCTATGTTATCTGACGAACAAAAACATGTGAGAGAACTTGCCGCTAGACGCATTTTAAAGGCAAGGAAACCATTTGAATCCCTTCAGCTTCGAGTCTTTGAAGTGCCTAAGATAAATTTAAACGCTTCGTCTTACATCGATTTGATAGACTGGCAGCAATCTTACTCGCAACCACCTATATTGACCAATGTTCCGGATGAGACTCTTCATTCCCTAGTTGAGTCAGATGGTGATGATGAAGTCCTTTTTCTGCGGATACCATGTCATACTCAAGCTGTGGAGCGGGCTGTAAAAACAGTAACAGAGGCATCTATGCAGCTTTGCCACAAAACAGCAAGAGAAGCTTTAATTAAGAATAAAATTATTTCACGAAAGCTTATGCCTAAGTTCGAAAGTAAGAAAGATTTTAACGTGATTTGAAGATATTTTATTTTTATTTTGTCTTATTATTTGTTTATTTTTCTGTCTTAATAATAAAATTTAGTCCAAAAGTATTTTATTTTATTAGTTTACGTAGTTGTTTTTCCTATGAGCCACGAGAAATAGATTTTCAAATAATTCACAAAAAAATCAAAAATTACAGTTTTTCAAACTCAATGCGCGGGTAGAAGGGGTTAAACTAGAAATTTTTATTTTCGTTATTTTTTCATAATTGGATGTGGGTCACATTTTTTTTACTATTACAAAACGTATTGGACAATTTTATTTTTTTTCCATACAAAAGCGACCCACCCTAGTATATATACCTTTACACAATAGAGCCCTCAGTCTTTAGTATTAGCCAAATTATAATTAGTTCGTTAACAATAAAAGAATTAGGTCTAGAAATCTCTTTTTATAACTTTAGTACCTATTTAGTTATGTTAGCTCTATTCCTATCAGTTAATATAATATTTTCTCCTACTTTTATACACGTATCTTTCAATTTTCGAGTAGGTACTTTTATCATGGTATTTTTTCTGTCTGTAGGTTTGCATTTTTATCTATCCATTTTGAATTATTTTATTACATGTTACACAACATGTTAACATTAACATGTTAACATGTTACATGTTAACATTACACAAATTGGGCACTAATGCTCTAATTTTCCTTAACAATTCATTAACAATTCAGATGGACTTTTAAAATTAATGTCTTTAGAAATAGACGTAGGTACATATTAAAAAAATATAGTTCGACTTTCGGTGTATGTAATTAAATTTGGTTCAGTGGTTCTCAAATTATTAAATTGAAGCAGACTAGGCAAACAAGAAAACTGCCGTAAAATATAGAACGTATATATTTTCGGCGTTATTGAGTGAGATTTGCCAGGTCTTAAATCCCATCCTATCCCATTCCATCGAATAAGATGGGAGAAGTCTCTCATTCTATTACAATCTCGTTACACTTCCTATCCTGATTTCCAATTATTGTTCCAAATCCACTCCTACTCATACTTATATACCCCATAGATGGCACAGTCTTGATTGATGTTGGCATGTACGAGTACCGCGATGCCCACGAACGATAGTATCCATCGATCACACCAAGTGGACTGTCTGCGTCTGCCATCTTTTTCAAAGCATACGTATTCGTCTTCTGAAAATTTATATTTATACTTTATTAAAAAAGTTACCTGAACTAGCTGAGGGAAGGTCTTTTTATTGACTGGCTGGTCGGCGAGATATCGTTGCTTGATCTTAGCCGCGACTGTGGGCCGGAGGTTGACTGGCAGCGTGTCGTTGTACTCGAAGATGTTGCTGGCCAACTGCTCCCACCTCGTCTCCAGTTCGGGCAGGAGTTCCGGAGAGCTTTGGTACGCTGGAAGCAAGGCATTTTGGCACGGCTAATCATTTATAGAGGAAATAAAAGATGGTCTGAGTTACCAGTGTAACCATCTTTGAGTGTAGTTAAGTGTGGTGTTGTCAAAAAAGACTCAGTGTAATGAAAGTGACAGTATAATGGGATAAATCTCATATATCGCCATCTCTCCTCTCCCCTCACAAAATAGGGATGGGGTGTGTAATGTAATGAGAAAATTGAGGGTTTTGGTAGAAATTTAGTAGATCCAGCAGTAGTGATACATGCTAATGGTATGGCATTGAGAAGTTCTACAAACAACTAACCAGCAGCAGGGTACAACCCTTCCTCAGAGGTGACGGAGGTGATGAGGGGCAGTCGCTGCATCTGGCCGGCTTGCGCCGCGTGCCAGGGGTACTGCGAGAGGAACGGTTGCTTTACTCCTGGAGCTTCCACAGTCGGCGTGAACGGCGTGAACAAGTGCACCTTCCAATCCTGGAGGTACGACACATTATTCCAGGATGTAGATATACGATATGTCCTACATCTCTAGAGATACGGCAATTTTTTAAACCTGTTATAAATGACAAAGTCTGTACTTCTGTCGTCTGTAATTCTGTAATTATGCACTACTGGATGTAGACCTTTTACGTGGGTGACTAGGTAAATTTTGAGATCTTACAAAAAAATATTTGGTTCACAAAATATTTTTTTTTATAACAATCTCTCAAAATACTCTCCATAGGTGTCTATACAGCGATTCATTTGTCTAAATCAAGATTTAAAGCACTGGCGATACTCTTCTTTAGCAAGGTCCTCAACAGCTGCCATAAAAGCATTCCAAGCGTCCTCAGGGCTGTCGAAAAGAAGTCGCATGGAGCTAAATCTGGGCTTTAAGGAGCTTACTTTAAGGGCTCAATTATTGGTTCTCTTGGGTAAAACTCTTGGGTAAGTTTTGCTTTGTGAGATGATGCATTGTCATGTAAAAGCCCTCTCAAACCTGTTTTATGACGTTTTTGATTTAATACATCGAATATAGTTGGTAAACACACTTCACTGTACCATTGGGAATTAATTGTTTTTTGAGCGTATAAAGAAATTATCGCTAAATGGCCACCCACAGAGAAGAATGTTGGCATAATTTTTTGCTCACACGTTTGACCTTCCTGGGAGGCCCTTCGTCTGGAAACACCCAAACCGTTGATTGCCGCTTAGTTAGTGGGTCACACAGTTACCCTGATAGATCCAACTCTTATCTCCAGTAATAATATGAAATAGAGTCTGTCGCTCTCCATTTTAGAATTTTACAATCATTTACCTGCGCCATCTCATGCGATCTTGTTTTTGTTCAGCGGTCAGTGAATGAGGAACCCAACGCGAACACAGCTTCTTGACTTGAAGGTGTTGGTGTAAATTTTCATGAATGACCGCCGATGAAATCGAGTCTCCTCTATAGGTAGTTTTTGGTTCTTCGTGCAACATTTTCTTTATCGCCTCGCTGTTCGTTGATTCGTTACAGAAGCCGCAGGACGGCCGGCCATTTCTCTCATCATTTTTCAAGGAAAATTTTCCTTGTTTAAATTGAGAAAACCATCTAAAAATTGTTGCACGGGACGGTGCGAGGTCCCCAAAAGCTGATACTAATCTATCTTTACACTTACTTTCATTTAAACCAACTTTAAAATCGTATGACATCATTCCACGAAAATGTTCTCGTTTGAATTTCATTGTGGCAAACAAAAGCCCGCGAAATGCAATAAAGAAGTGAATACATTTTTATTTTTTTCGTTTTGAGTAAATGGCTTTCGGTATTCGAATTTCAAATAAATGATGTTTTAAAAACGATACAGCTCAAATGAGTTCCCTTTCTGAAGTTGGAGTATCTCAAAATTTACTTAGTCACCTTATGTATTGGAGTCATGCCTCTTATTTCCCGCCAGTCTCATCATTCGTGGATCAAGCGCAGCGCGACGCATCGCGAAGAGCGATTCCGCGCGTCGCATCGAGGACGCGTTGTCTTACGTGTAAGTCGTACTATTGCGCGACTGCTGTCAGTACTATTTGATTTTTAATATGACCACACATAAAATTTGTCACTCTTAACTCAGTGAAAACATTTACTTATAGTATTTATATTTAGAATGGCAAGGAGCAAAATTAAGTCGTAAACGGATGCGCGTCGGACGCGTGAACGCGTACAACGCTATACGCATTGCTCAAGTAGGACATACGAGTATGTGTGGGCAGCGAATGTTTAACATTTTCGCGACATAACGCTCGACGCGACGCGCCGCTTCGCGCAGCCTATCAAGACATGGGGTAGGCCGATTATGAAATGAAAGATGTATGAGGAGTTGGAGTGACTAAGGGCGGTCCAGAACGGCATATCGAGATATTGGAACGCAACTCGCAACATGAACGAATGATATAAACCATTAGGTACGTAAAAGATTAGTGAATTTTTAAATCTACGAATTTAATTGAAATTTAAATGATTTATTAGTATCTACCATAAATAATTAAAAGTATCATATTGAATGATATCCAGTAGGATATCAAATCAGTTGGGGAGCAGTCATGCTTTTGTCTATAGGAATTTTACTTTAATAAACATCACTGTCAGTCTGTTTCACTCACACTCGTAGTTACACTTGGCGGCAAGGCTAGCTGTGTTTCAGTTTATGGTAGGAAAGCCAGTCGTTAGATTCATTTATTATTTTTCATTTCATTTTATTCATTTTTTTTTGTTTTTCATTTTTTTGGTACAAATAAAGGAAATCCTTGTAGTACTTACAAACATCTCAATCTGGGCTTTAACGACAACTTCAGCTGGTCTGTATCTCAGACAGTCTACTAATCCCTGGGTCGTGGTGGTCGGGCATCCTACAATGGCAGCCAGGGTCTTGGCCTTTTGGGCAGGTTTCACAGCATGAGTCCACGAGGCGAATGCTGAACCGCTTAAGGCGATGCCTCTGGCGAAGGTACCTAAAATGTATACGATTTTTAAAGAATGAAATAAATTAAAATTTAATGATAAAACTTTTAAGACTCATGTTATCAGTCAGAGATGTTTAAATTAAAACTATGAAACTCGTAGGTAGTGGCTGATTGTGAAGAGCGGAAAATTCTCCGTGGTGGTGGCCCTAAGGATTAAGCTTATATTCAGGAGAGGTTAGACACATTCTGATGGTGTAATTATAAAAATAAGATTTTTTATAGGAAAGGAGGCAGACGGGTATGAGGCCCGGCCCACGAGATGGTAAGTGGCTACCGCCGCCCATGGCCACCTGTAACACCGGGGGGTATGCGAGTGCACTGCCGGCCTTGCAGAATCCTATGCACAGCTTTCCTGAAGAACCCCATGTCGTAACGTAATGGAAAGACGTCTTGAAGCAGTCCGTTCCACAGCATATGAATTGGCGGCATAAAACGATTTTTGTATCGGACAGTAGGTACGCGTATGTGCTTACCCATGAAATTACCGATTTGTATGAGAAACTGAATTGTTTTTGTTATAAAAATATTTATTATTTTAGTCAAAATATTAACCCATATTATCTACACACTTTCGCCACTTCACGGGCAAATTGATTGATGCCACTGCTGTAAAAGTCCGGGTATCAATGAATTCTTCAAAAGCCCTAATCAAATTTTTTTCCTTGCAAACGTTTTCCAAATTTCGAAAGAAATGGAATATTTTAGGGAAAATAAATTTATTTAGGCTTATAAATATAATGCTATTGGCCATAGACATGAAAGAAATGATTACTGACATTTATTTCATGATTACTTACCCTTGGATAAAGGTGAGAGGTACTGATAGTGCACACTAGCTCCCCCTGCGGAGCACCCGGTTAAAGTGACACTTTCAGGGTTACCTCCGAACATGGCGATGTTGTCCTTTACCCAATGTAGTGCGAAGGCTTGGTCTTTCAGACCGGCGTTGCCTGGGGCTACCTCGTCTTCAGTGCTCAGGAAACCTGGTGATATATTGATTTTTTTTTGTAGGATAGGAATCACATTTGGAGCCACGATCAGGAAGAACTTCGGTCATTGACATGAGGTCAGCCAAGTCTGGACGGAAAGAGATTTGTATGAAATACCAAAACACTATGAGGGGGATACGTACCATGGATACACACCATATATAATATGAGGGGTCCAGTAAAGTGGTCCGGTGACGATTTCATACAAATCTCTTTGCGACCAGTCTTGGCTGACCTCATGTCAAATACCAAAATTCTAGTGGCTCGCGCTTTATTACTTTAGAGTTAAAATCTATTTAATATACTTTCTGATCTTTCCATACATATCTTTTTTTCTTCATCTAGACATTTTCTTTGATCTCGAAATTTTTTTTTTCATTGGAAGTTGTACTGTTGTCAATCGGTAGTCGTGTCATATGTTAACACCTCTATCAAGAATGTTAGATCAGATCTGCGCATCTGGGGATCTCGGTGACTATCTTTGTATATAGGACTTGTAACAAGAGATGGAAATGATAAAAGTTGAGAAGAAAGCGAGAAAGAACTTGGGAAGATAAGAAAAGTAAAAAGGAACAGTCGTGATTTTCTAACTTATCGATAAAACACGACACAAGCACCGAATATTCTACTCTATCAAATAAGTTTCGGGATTTTTTAAATAAAACAAAAAATATTGCTTCAATCGTCTAAATTTATTTTGTTGCCCTCGAAATAGGCTCCATTTGACGCAATAAATACACTTTCGCCAGAGAATAATCCATTCGTCGAAACATTTTTTATAGGCACTTTCCGGTGTGGCCTTTAGCTCTTTTAGCAAATTTTATTTGCTATTTTAGCAATATTTACGTCAACGGACTCAAAACGTCTGCCACTAAATGGTAATTTTTGAGTCTGGGTCTGGGTAATTTTTTGGTGACATAAGAAAAAGTCACACGGGGTCATATCTGGAGAATATGGTGCTTGGTCGATGGCATTCGTTGAATTTTTGGCTAAAAATTCCCGTAAGATGATTGAGGTGTAAGACGGTAAAAAGTATCAAATTGGTGCAGTATCAAAGAATTGTTATTCCAACAAATCTGGTCTTTTTCGACGAATATTCTGTTTGAAATTGGCGCGAGCGTCTTTGCATACCCGCATATATTGAAGATTTCGAGGCAACATTTTTTGTCTGCGAATATTGAAGGCGGTTTGAGAATTTTTAGTATGACACGCGCTCGGTGGCGAGCAAAGTTAAATTCACACCGCGGCCTCGGACAGTTCATTTTGTTATTCGCGCCTATTAATTGGTCTTGACCGCGGATATCCTTGTGCCACGCGAGTGTTTTGGGAGTTAAGTTCACATCGTGGCCTCGGACAGTTGATTTGTGATTCGCGCCTATTAATTGGACTTGCACGCGGATATCCTTGAGCCACACGAGAGAGTTGGTTGGACTTGGTTATTGTGATTGTGCTTGTGGTATTTGGAGTGATATCTCGAGGTGATTTTGATGCCGTGTGTGAGTTGCAGAGCTATAGCGGCCACCGGCTCACCACGGAACGAGACTTGGATTACTACACAATTATCTATTGTGAATGTATGTATATAGGTCACGTCTAGTAGGGACTAGCGTAGGTACACTTTCCAGATTTGTGCGTGGGCAAAACCACCTGGGGTAAGTGAGACCTTTAAATTGTTCATTATTGTGCTTACGCACCATTTTGGTGGATATATTGAGTAAGTTTACATTTGGGCCCGAGTGCACATTCCTCGGGCTGCTTTCGCGTAACGCGAGGCAGGTGCGCGCCTAGTGTTCGCATCGTAAACATATTCTCTTGTAATCGCCTCATAACGCCCATATAATACTGTTTATTGACTGTTTGACCCCCCAGAAGGAATTCCGAGTGGACAACACCATGATAATCAAAGAAAACGGTCAACATGACTTTGATTTTTCAGTGGCTTTGACGTGGGTTTCTCGGTTTCAGTTCACTATCGAAACTATCGAAGCGCCATTCCGAAGCTTGTTGGCTCATAAACACACGTTTCGTCAACCATACGTTTCATTAATGTGGGATCCGCATTGGCTCGTTCAAGCATGTCTGTAGCAACCTGTTGGCGGGTACCTTTATGAAGAAAATTCAGTTCCTTCGGAAAGCACCAACCAAAATGGCGCGAACAGATTCGTGACACATGTCAACTTCCTGAGCTATCTCTCTTAAGCTAGCGCAACGATTTACCATCACCATGTCCTTCACCTTGTTGATATTTTTTTCAGTCTCAGACGTTGAAGGTCGTCCAGAACAAGGCAAGTCTTCAACCAATTCTCGGCCTTCTTTGAATACTTTGTACCCCTCATATGCTCTTGTTTTTGATAAAGTCGACTCACCGTAGGCCTTGTTTCAATGATTCCGCACAAGAAATATTGTTGGCAACACGAAAATTGAGGCAAATTCTTTGTTCGATATTTTTATCCATTGTAAAATTCGCAAAGTACACTCGAGGTCGTCTAGCAAATATGAAAATTTTCAAACAACTATTTGATAGATCGCGCCAAAACTACATGAAAATTAGCTCAATAGTGCCAACCTAACAGCAATATATTTTTAAGCAGGCATTCTACGCGGACATTCTTTTTTCAAAATTCCCGATACTTATTTGACAGTATGTAATATCAAACAAGATAAGGGAAAAGTAGATTGAGTGCTGTAGATGCTTCACGTTCTGCACGTGTGCATTACGATCATTACGAACTACCGGCCACGCGACATTTGTAAAGGGACTAAGAATCTAAATCATATGTAGTTTATTCCTGTATATGTCGTCGAAGTAGTGTACAATACAATATGACATGTACAATATTGTGTGTACATGTGTTCGTGCCATGGAGTTATTGATCGATGGTTTGCGCGCTTTTTAAGGTCTAAAGTCCGAACTCACAGGAGGCAGTGTTATCGGCTTGACAAAAGTGTGCTCTGTACACAAATGCAGTTTTTATGAAGTTTCTCATAACTTACCCAAAGGCCCAAGTCTATAGTTAACCGTGACAACCACAACGTCTCTGTCCATTAAATAATCGGGTTGATATTTTGCACCGGCCCCGAACATGAATGCGCCTCCATGAATATACACCACTACGGGCAAAGAGGCTCCGGCGTTCAGCTTCGGAGTATATACGTTGACGAACAGGCAGTTCTCGGCACCTGAAGAAGAATATAGGAATAAGTAAGCAGAGTTAGTTAGTACGTTTGGTTGGCAATCAGGAGGCTAAATCTTTTAGGTGTACCTACCGTTGATGTGTTTTGGTCAGAACATAAATATAACCTTAAAAATAAGAAATAAAAACCCATTAAAACACAAGCCAGTAATTGAATTATGAATTATGCCCGTATATTCTCGAAAAAAATTAATAATAAAATTGTATTTTGGAATTTACAGCATCGGCCAAACGAGCGCTCCGACAAATATAAATTCCTTTGCATTTCATTATCAACGTATTCAATAAGCGATTAGGTAGCTCACACAAGACCGAGAATCGAACCCGGGATTTTTTGCTAATCGGTCGCCTTTGTTTTTATTTATATTTATTCTGTCCGTTTATATTTCTTATAAAGTATATTTCTAGCCATAGGCCCAGGTGGACCAGGTGGAGAAGAGCGATAGATGGTGTATGGTGGCGATTTGAGGGAGAGGCTTACAGAACAATGGAGAGACATAAGCTGATAGTATAGTATGGTACAGTATCCCTATCCACAATGTGACATATCTTCATACCAGAGAGTTTTTTAATGAAGGGCTCGTACTGCAGACAGATTGATAGTGGCTCCGTCGCATCCCACGTGCCCAGCCATGGTCTCAGTTGTTGCGGCTCCTGAAATATAAAATTAATATATAGATTGAAGATACATATGTATCGTTCACATAAGTCATGGTTATAGAAAACTAACGAAGACTTTAACTTTAGGTTATGTAAGGTTCTCTGTATCGTGAGGACTAGTTCGTTCCACGCTAATAGAAGGGTGCATATTCTGCAATCCCACAGCCGATTGATGCACTCCACTCATCAAGTTACCCTTCTCTCGCAGAAGACTACCGTAAAATGTACTGCATTTCCCACAATATTCTATTCCCCCAATGTACATATAATTTCCATTCCGTCTTATCCCATCTAAACTTATTCTGTCCCCTCCAAACTTATCGAGTAAAGAGTATAATGGAATAAAACTAACTCCTTATTCCTCCACACTTTTGTATTCCATTTTAGTTGAAATTGAAATGGGAGAATAATTGAATGGTGTAGTAACGAGATGAGGAAAACCTCTTGTCCCGTTACACGTCCTATTGCCCTTTTTCCTAATCTTTCTCCAAATTTAGTCCTAATTGGGTTTTTGAAAAAAAAAAAATATCAATTCTTTTTATGTATTTTAAAACTTTATCATAAATTATATTAATAATTGATGCGAAATACTCTTAAAAAATGTTTATTTAATTTATTATAAACAGTTTAAAATTGATAAAATTTTAAAAAGAATCACGTGACTACAAACGCGCTACGATTGGTCGCCATGTTTGTGACGTCATAATGTTAAAAAGATTTCTCGATAGTACAGTATCACAGGCTTCTACATGTAAATTGACGACAAATATTGGACATTTAGTTTAAAAAATTATTTATATTAACTACTTTTATTTAGTTATGTGTGATAAAGGATTTATAAAGGCTAATTCCGATAATATACCTGATGTGGATATATTTATGATAACAGATTTTCTTAAAAATGATATTCGGTTTAATTCAGCTGAAGTTCGAGGTGCTAAAGCATCAAGGTAAGTTTATAAAAAAATAATATTGTAAATTAAAATATTAAATGATTTATTCGTCATTATATATAATTTGATGTTGTTTTGGAATTAGGTCGTCGCACTGCTTGGAACCATTTATTTCGACGTTTAACATTTTGTGGAACATTTAAAAACATTTTTTCAGGAGTTGTTTTTGTAGTATTCGTACATAATGGTACGAAGCAAGCACGATAACTTTTAAGGTTAGATATTTTCGATATATTTATTAATATATTGACGATAATAACAAGATTTAATCGATTAATAGTCAAAATACTGTATCAGCTATATGCTACAATGAGTAGAAATTAACATTGTGACGTCACACGCGCTCGGGTTTGTTCGGGAACTGTCCGCGTGTTTTCGGTACTGGATTCAAAAATTTATTTGTAATTAAATATAACTTTTTAATTAAAGCGAAAAAAAAAAAAAAACTAAAAACAGTTTTGTTATAAAATGTGTATATGATCTTTCCATTAATGATAAAAAAAATTTTTTTTCAACAACCCAATTGTCTAAAGGTGGGCGCATCCGGGGGCTTGCCTACATTTGTCATTCTGGACTGATGTTGGCACGTATCGTGGATGTCATAAAAATACATTGAATAGTACTTACGAGGGTACCTCCCTTATGTTAAATAATAACATTTCTACCCTACAAATATTAATATTCTGTTGTACAAATATTAATACTCTGCTGTACGGGTGTGTCACTACCGTTTCATAGCCATACTTTAAGTTTTCCTGTGATTTAGAAAATTGTGATATCACCTGGTGATGATGGACTGTGGACATTATCAGCTGTGAGTACTCGTTTTCTACCATCACTGGATTTTTTACACATTGCTACAATTTTGTGGAGGCCGTCAACGTCCGTGAAGATTAGATAGAAATTGGATACCAAAGTATAGTATCCATCAGTATCCAATATATATCCAATTTCAAGGAATTTGCTACGATATATAATATTGGCCATGGTAGTATTACGAGGGCGGAGTGATAAGTCTGGTAAAAATGAAAGAAGGAATCAACTTTATTTAAAAATTATGATTTATTTTTCAATGTAGTTTCCTTCTAACTCAATGCACTTCATCCAGCTTTTCTCTAGCTTTTTGATCCCTTCCATAAAATACGACTTAGGCAACCCTTTGAAATAGGCATTGGATTCGTGTATGATCTCCTCGTTGGAGCTAAATCTTTTCCCATCGAGCCATTTTTTTAAATTCGGAAACAGAAAATAGTCGCAAGGGGCTAAATCTGGCGAATATGGTGGGTGAGATAGCAACTCATATCGCAACTCATGGATTTTGGCCATGGCAATCGCGCAGGTGTGCACTCGTGCGTTGTCTTGGTGGAAGAGGATTTTCTTCTTAGCCAAATGCGGTCGTTTGTCAGGTAAAATTTTGTTAAATTGGTCCAATAAATTGGCATAATATTCGCCATTAATCGTTTTACCCTTCTCTAGGTAGTCAATATGGGTTACCCCACGTGCATCCCAAAATACTGTAGCCATCACTTTATTGGCCGATAAAACTGCTTTGGCCTTCTTCGGAGCTGGTTCGCCCGTAGCAATCCACTGTTTCGATTGTTGCTTGGTTTCTGGTGTATGGTGGTGGATCTACCTTTCGTCTACCGTTATAAAACGACGCAAAAATTCAGTTTTATCCTGTTGAAACAACGCCAAACCTGTCTCCGAAGTGGTAACTCGCATGCGTTTTTGATCAACAGTCAGTAAACGCGGCACCCATCGCGCGGAGAGCTTCTTCATATCTAAATGTTGGTGTAAGATATTGCGCACACGTTCGTCTGAGATGCCTACTATCTCGACTATCTCGCTCACTTTTACTCTTCGGTCATTCAACACTATATAGTGGATTTTAGCGATCATCTCTGGAGTAGTGACCTCAACTGGGCGTCCTGGGCGTTCAGCATCACTTGTGCTTGTACGACCACACCGAAAATCCGTAAACCATTTATGAATCATTTTAATCGACAGAGCAGAGTCCCCATAATATTTATCAAGTCTTTGTTTCGTTTCCGTAATAGGTTTTTTGCGCAAAAAATAATGTTTAATCAACACACGAAATTCACTTTTCTCCATCTTTGCGAAAATGCGTTTAATTGTTTTTATTTAATGTCTGTCAAAAAAAAACTAACCGGCGGTACTGGCTGAAAATTTTAATTTAGTCCTTCAAAAGAGTTGTGAACAAGGAGGTTTCATGCAATTTGCGATAATTTTATTCCAAAATAGATTTTTACCAGACTTATCACTCCGCCCTCGTATCATGGCAATTACTATTTTAATTGTCATGATTGAAAACGATGGTTTTCAAAATAAAAAAAATGGAAATCTTTGTAACAATATTTATTCACAACACAAAATGACACAAAGCATATAAAAGCAGGACGATCGAACAGTGTTTTATACTTATTTCCAACTAGTAGGGCCACTATATTTTTATTTGCCCAACTAGCACAAACTATAAGTGTTTTTTAAAGGTAGTGAAAACATTTAAAAGCTGCATAGCAGCAGCATTCATCACCTTTATAACCCGGAAATCTGTAATTGACTTCCACCGGTTCTTAATTCATCTAACTTAAAAGGAGGGCTGGTTAAAAGTAGTAAAAAAATCGCTTTATACACCAGCAGCTGTACAATGATGTTAACTTATTGTACCTATTCTGGATTTTAATGGTGTAATACAATTCTCTTCTACAATCAGCTGTTTAAGGATGTGACGTAAATGTTTTGTACATCTAATAATTGCGTATTGGGGGCCAAAGATTCTGTTTTATGTTATTAATTTATATTAAAGTTATTATTATTTATGCTATATTTATATCATTTATCCGACATGATAGTATTATCATGGCAATTACTGATATAACAGAAAGAATGATTAATCGAGTATCAGTTATCCTCTGTGACAATAAAATCGTGGTACCAAAGCCGTATCTGTGCATCATTTTATTTAAATACGGTGCCCAATAATATGGTATTTTCTGGAACTTTTGTCCGTCTGTCTGTTTGAACGTTACCTACGTATGGCCGTTATTGAGGCGTTTAATTTTAAATCATTAGTATTCAAATACGAGTATTGTATTAATATGGTGAGTTCCAATTGCATAGCTTCGTCTAAGCTACGAAAAGATAGTTACGACCTAATATGCGGTAGAATGTAATCATTATGAAAAATATTATAACTTATTAATCTATATGACCCTTGACCTTCAACTATTTTATTTCGTATTTGTAGCCCCGTTGGGCCAAGTCGCGCCAGACTGTTCAACGATTTCGACACACGGATTTGATAATAATTACAATTACGAGTATTATCAAGTCCACGCATGGACATTAGCGTTAATCCAAAACTACATGATGCTAATTAATCTTTGTATGGTATTTTTTTATGTCGT
Source organism: Sesia apiformis (assembly GCA_914767545.1). NCBI lineage: Eukaryota > Metazoa > Arthropoda > Insecta > Lepidoptera > Sesiidae > Sesia > Sesia apiformis. Next base: position 16,031,160 of record OU611960.1, on the reverse strand, counting down.
AGGCGTAGGTAATGCAGGAAGTCGGAAACTATGGATTTCCTATAAGATTCTGAGTTCATTACGAATAGGTAAGTACTTAATATGAGATCCTACGAAGCGTTATTTTCAAAAAAAAATATCTTTGTTTTTATCATTTTTTTTATACAAAATTACTGAATCAAAGCTCAAAAAAATTATACTTAAACAATAAAAAAAATACAGAATAAGTTATACTAGTTATCATTTATGAGGAGAATTTATGATTCCAGTACATTTTTATTCCCAACCGTTACAAGTACCCACGGGATTCATTATGAAATTCAAGAAGGCGACGTCATCGAGAACAGCCATCAATTAGTCAGAAGAAGAAGAGATGTAAGAAAACTCTTATTCATAATCAATGGAATGAAGTAGGATGGATAGGATACAATGTGTAAGCACAAGATGAGGTGGGGTGCAATGTGATAGGACGGAATGGGAAACGAGCTTTTGCAATACTGCCGAAATATGTTGATAAGTTTCACAGTACATTGTTTTATGTGAGAGAGGGGCGTTTCGACCCTAAGATCCGACCAGTCCGACTAGCTCACACTGTGCACCGGTTTTTTAAACTAATTTCAATTTATTTAATTGTCTTAGTAACTAAATGTATGTCGAGGATTTTTAAGAAACACACAAGAAAATCCGATAAGCGTTATCGTCGAATTTGGAGTGATAATTACTACGAAAATGGAACAGATAGGTGTATCAGAACGGATTGTAGATTGTAACATTTACTACTTACATGCCGCCAATTGCCATCCTTAGTTTCACCACGCCTGAATTTTTTGACTATTTAGGAGTATTTGGTTTGCCGATTGCCGGTAAAACGTTAATGGGTTGTAGTCAAAATATTTGTACCTCTACATGGATTGAAAAAAAATCTCCCACGACTTTGAAGCTTTATTTGTCATACTTCAATCCATTTTTGTAGTTTTGGGATATGTTTTCAATATATAGGTTGTTTATTTCTTATGTAAGTAATTAAGACATAATTGATATAGGTACCTTAATAGGTATAATCACCTAAGTCTAAATTTTACCTTCAAACAAAATTGAAGTGTCGCAAGCGCAACATCTTAGAAAGCTTAAACATACCATATGCTTTGATTTTAAACAGGAAGATTTTATTTAGTTGTATAAAACATATACCCACCAAATTACTATTTTTTACGTTCTGGCTATAGTATCTCATCAAACTACCTCATACGATATTTTGAAAAATGCCCCATGTCGTTACATAGACTGAGTATAAATCATGTAAAAATCTTACTTGATTTATACTCAGTCTATGTAACGACATTAAATGAGTTATCATTATAGTTATCTACAAATAGCCATTGTTATCTAGAAATTTATTAATTGTTACAACACTAGGTGACTTGACAACGACCCGCGACGCCGAGACTGACGTTGAGCAACGTTAAAAAGTAGGTAATGAACAAGTGAATACGGTGCGTCGTATTGTTGAAAAAAATCGCGGTCTAACAACCCCGAAGACTTTACGCAATTTTACAGGAGAGCAGAAAAACTGTACAAATTTCACCACTCCAAACTTTGAATTCTATTAATAAAGGAATTTGAATTTGGAAAATATATTTATTGTTGCCTATATATATATTGTTGGAAGGTTGCCTGGAAGAGATCGCCTTAGCGATAAGGTCGCCTATTGTATTCTGTCATTTATTGTTTGTGCACATGTAATAACTATTTGTATGCAATAAAGAGCATTTATTATTATTATATTGAAATGTTCAAATATTATTAGGGAATTTATATAGTTAAAAATATTTAATTATATATACAAATATAGAAATATTACACTTTTCAATAAATTGGTTGACATGCGTTATTTGAGCACTTAATTTTTATTGAACCTAAATCATTAACATGGCCAGATACGTTACATGAGAAGTAAGGTAGAGGTATAAATTAAAATTTTAATGCAACTAATAATATTACTCTTCCAAAAAAGGTACTTATAATTTAAACTTAAAGACAATGGGTAACTTCACAAAAATATTAATCGTCCTCGTCATCATTAACGGTCCCAACTACGAAACTATTTTAAAAATTGTGAATGATAAATCTTGTAAACCTGTCTGCATCAATCTTGTAAATCTTTATACTTTTCCGCCGAAATGGGTAAGGGTCCGTCATACGCATTCTTTATAATAATTATGTCGTCGTTTGACTCTTCTAATAACTTTTATCCGATTAAACGCCGTGTCATCCAAATTGTACTTAAAGTATATAATATGTTTACTGTCTTCTTTGCGATATTGTAGCCAGTTTACAGAATTACCCTGACAATCAACCTTGGCATTCTCGATTAGTATAGTTTTAGGTTTTTTATATCTACAAAGTCTTCTGTTCCCAGTCGGGGCATGTCATGACATATATACATCAATGACAATAACATATAGTATAGTTCCCATAGCTTGTTCAATTGTAGCGTGGATGTTATCAGCTTTAATTTGGCATATCCCCTTGATTTGGCTATGGTCCGGCTCGAAATAGTTTTGATTAATCTCCGGTATATCAAGAGTTTCAATACAGTAAAGCAGTAGAGATGAAATGTACATATTACAACGCTTACTCCCGCAAGTATCTGACATAAATGTTATTTGCTTACCGTCAACTTTACTTTGTAAATATTTAAACAGGCATGATCCAATTTCGGGTCGTTTTCTTCCAATACCTTCCTGCGACCAATAACAGTAGACATTACAATTCTATTTATCAAAATCCAGCACTGTAAAATTATACAAATTTAAGTTTATTTTTTTTGGTCATAATCATATTTTATCATACTCGCATGCCTCTGTTGAACTTGTATGCACCTATTAAAGTACTGCACACGGTATGTTGAATTTATAAGTTTTTAACATTTGTATTTTTTCGTGTAAATACTGTTGGTGTATCTTGCAAATAAAATAAAATAAATAAATACACGATAGATGATGACGACGGACAATTGCAGATTCACCAGACTGGGCTCAACTTTCGCATTCAAATATTCGAAAGTAAAACATTTGTATACATTCATACATACTCGTACGTTTCCGTGGTCTATGGAACCCAATATTAAATTATGTTTCAAGAACCATACGGTAATGTGCTATGTCAACAGGTTCTTTTTGCTCGTAATGGATATAAATGTATCCATTTCCTTATATTTATATCTATAGTTGTTTGTCGTAGAAACGGTTGGATGTACCTAATGTAACGGTTGGATGTTCGGCGTAACTTGTCTATTATAATGTTTGGAATTAGACGTTTGCGCGGCAAGTTGTCATTGCCGTCGTTGTTGAGTAGTGTCTCGCTTTTTATCCCGCATCGGTATATCATCGTGCGCATTCATCGCGTACTGGAATATGTTCCATCTCGTACCAATCTCCAACGGAATGTTACTCTGCCAGTGTCATGTGTTATACGTTATATTATTAAGCGAGGCGAAGTGACATACTCGTAGATGTTTTCCTGTTAAATGAGCTGGTTCTGAGCAGGTATGCTGTGGAATTCTTAGAGAAATCGTTATAAAGGATGTAACTGCATTGGTTTTCATAACTGTAATGTACTGTTGTACCTTTTGTTATGTTTAAATAAGTAATAAAATTTAATTTACTTTTATAAAGCTCGTTCATCTTGAACAAATTCATTTCTTGATCTAGGTATTCCTTTTTTGGATCCTTACTCGCATAGTGGGCTGGCATTCGTTAAAAGGATTTAATATGATCTCGAATGTATTGCCTAGTTTTGAGCGGATTTTTTATTGTGAGGTATATGTTTGCCTAGCTTATCGAATTCAACAACATTAGTTCTATTTAGTTTTTGAAACAAAATCCCACAAATGTTTCTGAGATATTAAAAGTCGCTAAAAGGAACTTTTGGCATCATATCTGTCGCTTCTTTTTTTTTTCTAAAAGTATTAATTAATATTTTTTCATTTACTCTCTAAATTTTTAGTAGGTATGTCTTCTTTGTGTCGGTTCCCGACTTATAAGGCCCACAATAAACTGTCTTTTATGTTCAACACTATAAATATTCCAAAAAGGTGAAAATGTTTCTAATCGTTCTTCCTCAATGAATTTTTTCGTACATTTCTCTCTACAAAACCCCTTACATTTACTTTCTCCTATTGTTTTTCCAGGTTTTAGAACGCCCCTGGCCGAGAGGTAACGTTCACCTTTTTGTCTTTTATTTTTCCATAAATTCTCTTTCTCTTTCTATTCACTTCGATCAACTCGACCTTTGCGTTTACGTTTAATATTTTGCTGCCCAGAAATAACAGATTCAACTCCGGAAATGTCAGCCGGAAATGGGGTACTCCATTTCCCGAAGTGAGAACACTTTCAGACATCACTTCGCTATCGTTCGTGTTAATGCCATTTTCCTGAACATTATTTGCAGGCCTACTTGGATTCGGAGAACTATCAGGATAGTTAGATGATGATATAATATATTCATCGGGCGTTGGCACACAATTCTTGCTAGAATCTGACAGCCACAGTAAATCCTCATTTAAATCAAACAGTGGCACATTTTCCAATGTTGTCAATGTATTAGGGGATGGTTGAAGACAAGTGTTTTCCAAAATGCTGTCTTGTAAATCATAACTGTCCACAATCTAAACCGAGGTAGATGGTTGAGGACAAGGTACATATTGTGTAATCAATAGCATCATTATGAGCATCGTAGACAGTGTCAAATGAATCGGTTGGATGCTAAAAAAAATTACAAGAAATAATTTTTAAAAGCAAACTTTTATATTACACACTGAAAATTTCCGGTACTGGCCACTTAGATAAATAATATTTGAATAGTAATTACAACATTTGAAAATGGAACTCTGGCTTTAGAATAAAGTTTTATTCATCTAACAGTCATTTGTTTTTTCATTGTGGCGTCATTTTATAAATTGCGTGTCTGCATTACGATGGATTTAACTCGTGAAAATTTTCGCTGTATAATTTTCTACGATTTTAAGTGTAATTTGACAGCACAGCAGAGCCTCGCTCGGCTTCAGACTGCTTTTGGCGATGAAGCACTAAGCAAGATGACAATTTATAGCTGGTTTGCAGAATTCAAGCGTGGTCGTGTCAATCTCAGTGACGAATTTCGTGAAGGTTGCCCGTCTACCGCTGTCAACAACAAAAACATCGATGCTGTGCGCCATATGATCGAAACAGACAGGCATGTGACTTACCATGAGGTTCGGGCATTCTTAGGCATAGGCATGAGTTAGATACAATCAATCTTACACAAACATTTGGCTGTGCGAAAGCTGTGCTCGCGGTGGATCCCACACAATCTGAGGCTCAAAAAAAGGAAACGCGTCATTTGGTGAAATGCCATGCTTACCAGACTCAACGAAGGGACGTCAAATTTGGTGTGGAACATAGTAACAGGTGACGAAACGTGGATTTACAGCTACGACCCCGAAAAAAAGGAGCAATCGACCATTGGGGTCTTTCAAGATGAGCCGAACCCCACGAAAGTGGCGCGTGGGCAAAGTGTCGCGAAGTAGATGATCTTGCTTATCTGATTATCTTGCTTTGGAGAATTGTCGTACCGTGAAAGCTGATTGGTTCACGACCATTTGCTTTCCAGAAGTTATTGACGAACTCCGTAAAAACAACCGTAAATGCAGTATAATCTTGCACCATCACAGTGCCAGCTCTCACACGGTCAAACAGACAAATGACTTTTTGAAGGCGAAAAACGTAGAACTCATGAGTCATCCTCCATACAGTCCTGACTTGTGACTACTTCTTGTCTCCAAAAATGAAGAACCATTTATGCGTTCAATGATTTTCATCGCCAGAAGAGGCTGTCGAAGAGTATGTAAAACATGTTTCCGAGGTCACCACGGAGGAGTGAAATAAATGTTATGGAAATTTGTTTATTCGTATGAAAAAGTATATTGACGCTCATGGAGAATATTTTGAGAAACAATAAATTGATTTTTGGCCATTCATTGTATTTTTTTCTTATTCATTCCGGAAGCTTTCAGTGTGGCCCTCGTAGTACTCGCTGAGCTGAGTAAAATGTGCTCAAACATGGTATACTAGCAGTTTACTGATCACTGGTTCCTATACATACTGTCACTCCCAATCAGATGGATGTCAAAATATTGTATTTTAGTGGCCATATTAACGTTCATATTTTCGATGACGTATGTGGTATAAAGTCGTTTTGGTTATTATATGATAGTAATTTAGGATAAAGTCAAACAAGTGACAAAAAATAAACAGATATATGTATGTATACTAGGGTGTCCCTTATTTTTCAAAGTTTTTATTTTCTAACGCATAGGTCTTAGTTTTGTTCATTTGCTCTTAAAACACTCCGAAATAAATTTTAACCTTATTTGGAGTACGATAACCCGTGCCGACTTGCATCGAATCATGTTCATACAAGTTGCGCGGAAGTAGCAGCGCGTACTCGCAGTATCTGTCATTTGTTCTCAGTTATTCTCGTGATTAACACGCATTGTTTTACATTTAGAAGATGGCAGTGGAATTAAGAAGCAATAAAAAAAGTATTTTCTTAGTTGGTGACGGAAATTATCAAATAACAGGCGCAAAGTTACCGTCTAAACGTCAAGTTCTTGCAGTACTTTTTTCTAACATTCGCGAAGTTAAATTGACTGTTAGTGAAAGCGCAAATCTCGTCATTCGGGAGTGTATTATATTTTGGGAAAAAGCTAGAATCCCTACCAGAGCTATACTTAACTATGTAAAAAAACTTGTGAATCTTCACCATGCTTGGAGAGTTGCAAAAAAATTCCAAAAAAACACAAGATGTTTACGAGCGCCGTGAGGAGGACTTTCAAAACAATTTAGATAATTTATTCGATATAGCACACGCCGATGCTGTGGAACGGATGAAAATAGAGGAAGATAAAATCTTTTTACAAAAAAAAGAGAACCAGGGCGTCCAGGATGTTTAGCGGGTGTAGACAAAATGTTAGCCGAGAAAAAAGAAAGGGCAAGACAGAGAAAATTAAAAGAAGAGAAAAAAAGACATGAACAAATGTGTTCCCAGAGTTTATCGTCATCTCTTACTACACAAGATTTTATACAAACGCAAGGACATCACGATCAACCTACCAGCTCTGATGAAAGCTTTGAGGCACCCTTGCCATCGACATCTCAAACGGTAAGTTCTGGAACTACACAAAAAGAGGAAGGAAAGACTTTATCACGCCTAAGTTAGTTGCAGCTTTAGATAGATGTCAATTAAGTATAAGGGATTCTGTCTATATACTTCAGGCTGTAGTAGAAACACTAGATCTTAGCTGTGATGATTTCCCGATAAACAAATCGTCCATTCAACGCATTCGTACACAGAGTAGAAAAGATAGAGCGGAATCTATAAATCCAGATTTTCAGAATATATGCCTGAAATGGTGACCGTTCACTGGGATGGGAAATTATTACCTGGACTGGACGTGAGAAGTTCTAAAGAAGAACGCCTGCCAATTCTTATTTCATTTGGAGAAAAGGAACAACTTCTGGCTGTGCCCAAACTGGAGAGCTCTTCTGGTCAAATCAAGCTAAAGCTGTGTTAAACGCACTTTATGACTGGAACCTCGATGACAAAGTACAAATAATATGCTGTGATACAACTGCGTCTAATCAGGGCGATTGAAAGGAGCTTGTGTACTTTTGGAACAAAAATTAGACAGGGAATTAGTACTCTTTGGTTGCCGCCATCACGTTTACGAACTGGTTTAAAATGTGTGTTCGAAACAAAAATCCACCAAATCACAAGTAGGCCTGATATCCCAATATTCAAAAAGTTTAGAGATAACTGGAAAACTATTAATCCTGCTGCTATTGAAACATACACCGATATCGTCACACAACATTTTTGTAATACAACAATAGAAGAATTGTTGACATTTTATAATCAAGAACTGCAAAAATCCATTGTACGTGACGATTATCGGGAACTGATTGAACTATCTATTATTTTCTTAGAAGGAGATAATGAGAAAAAAATTAAAATCAGACCTCCTGGAGCGATGCATCAAGCAAGCTGGATGGCTAGAGCTATTTACTCTTTAAAAATATGTTTTGTTGCAATCCCAGCTCAAAATTAGCGACAAGGATAAACGAGTACTTCAAGACGTTTGTTTATTCATTGCGGTTATATATGTGAAACCATGGTTTGGATGTAGTCTGGCGGTGAAGGCACCAAATCAAGATTTGTGCTTTTTAAAGAGGCTTAAGGAATATGAAACTGTTGACAAATTGATTTCCAAAGCAGCCCTGAGCAAGTTTAGTCAACATCTTTGGTACTTGTCAGAAGAAATTGCCATTTTATCACTCTTTGATGATGAAGTTGATGAACAAACCAAGAGAAACATTGTAATGAACTTACAAAGAGAGAGTTTATATGATTCTGGGAAGAGATACATTCCATCGAAAGAAGATATGTCTGATTATTTGTATGGTATGTGGGAATACAAAGTATTAATTTTTTACACTGTTTTCACTAAACTGATAATAATACTGCCTTATTTATTGTTGCAGGAAAATTATTAAGTGATTTTGTGTCTGTCAAGAGCACAAATTTATTTTCTCGATTAAAAATTGATGAGAACTTCCTCCAGAAACCTGTTTCTACGTGGGAAGAAGATGTTGCCTATTTAGAGGCAAAAAGAAAGGTTATTTCTTTAAGGGCAGTTAATGATACAGCTGAAAGAGCTGTAAAACTTATGCAAGATTTTCATGGTTTGATCACTGCAAAGGAAGAACAAAAGCAATTTTTGCTACGCTGTGTGCAAGAGCATAGAAATCTGTATCCAGACTGTAAAAAAGAGACCCTCAAAAGAAAATATCCTGGTTGATCTGTAATTTTATCTTCTTTTAATAAATAAGTACCTATTTACTAACTTTCTTTTTGATTATTATTTTTCTAAAATATAAATATTTCAATTGATTTAGCTACATAACGGAGAGGGTTAAAAACAGCAATTTTCAAAATCTTCAGAGCTCTGTCGGCACGGGTTAATGTTGACGTAGGAAGATAAAATTTTGTATTTGAGTAAGTCTGGGTAGTTTAAAAAGAATTAGGGGGTATGCATTTCGATATCCGAGAAAATATTTTTTTCACCCATATAAGGGACACCCTAATGTATTCGTTCACTGACGTTGTTATGGTTAATAAAAGTAAAGATTGTAACGGAATATTATTTAAATTATCAATTAAACACATTTTTAAGATTCAAAAATGGTATTTTGTCAATACGTTTCTGTGGTACTACCAAATACCAACTATTCTAATACTATATTAATGGTTGTTAAATTGCGTTCATCTAGCTAGCTATATTAAAAATCGCTTTACGTCTAAATAGTTATTGTATTAACGAAATTATTAAACATACATCTACGTCGTTTTGGCACATAATGCATGACCACATTTAAGGCCATTTTATGACAAAAAAAAGATTTCCGATTTTTCGTAGATACGTCCATGTCCATTTCACTAAGTCTGATACACATTTTTAAAAGTTATTTTGACATTTGTTACTTACACGTGAGTAACGTTACATAGGTAAAGGCTGTTCCATATTGAAAACTGTTACTCACATGTTCGTTATTTACATTGATCGTCTGCGTGGTCTCATTGGTGATTGAAGTGGTGTTCGTTCTTGTCCCTTTATTTGTCTCCGGCCAAAAAATAAAACACTTGATGTTTAAAATCTCAATTACCTACTGTTTTGTGACGCAACAGTTAACGCAGTGGAAGCGTGCTGGGCCCATAACCTGAAGGGTTATGGACCAAAATAAAGACGTATTCCAAACAGTAACAGGGTTTATTCTTGAGACTCGTTAAACGACATTACAGGCAGAGAGATTTGTCTAACTCGAATGAAAGCGCTAATGAATTTGATATTGTATGTGTTTAGTTTACAAAACTACTTTCTAAGTTTTAAATATTGAGATCTCATACTTACCAAATTGTTATGTCGGGTATTATAGTAATAACCATTATCGTAAAGTAGATACACATTGATAAAATAAACGCAGTCTGCTTTGGATCTCGGTGTTTCATTTACGTGTACATATCACTGGCGACGACGGATAATAGGTTCTAAATAATAATTGTTTTCGTCACGTTAATACCTATTACAAAATGCCCATCGGTAAAGTGGAGTGCTTTAATATAAGTACACAAAACTGGGATACTTATATTCGTCGTGTGAAGCAATTTATGACTTTGAACGACATCAAAAGTGATTTGCAAGTGGCCACTTTGGTGACGTTGGTCGGTGCAGAGGCCCGTTTTCGTCGGCCGAACTGGGAACATATTTTAAACAAAACGGTATTAAGCATTTACCTATTGCGCCATATCACCCTTCCAGCAATGGGGCGGCTGAGAACGCAGTACGATCAATAAAGCGGGTATTAAAAAAGGCTTCTAGCGAAAATGTAAACGACAATACTGCATTAAGTAAATTTCTATTCATGTATCGAAATACCGAGCAGAGCACGATAGGGGTTGAGCCGGCAGTGGCTATGTTCGGACGTCGTTTGCGCGGTAGATTAGACTTGCTGCGGCCCGACACGGCCGAGATCGTGCGCGGGGCACAGCTGACACGGGAACAACGTGCACGTGATGTACCACTACGCGCGGCCGCACCCGGCGACACGGTATTGCTTCTCGATTATTCAAAGAATAGTCCGAAGTGGGCAGAAGGAGTAATCGTAAGGCGTTCGGGACCTGTAACTTACTCAGTGAAGGCGGACAGTAACGGGGCGGTTCATAAACGTCATATTGATCAGTTGCTGACTAAGCCATGTAGAAAACCTAGATACTCTCTTATAGGCCCTAGTCAGAAAGAGGTAGAACACAAGTCTCCCATGGAGGAAACGGACTTAGCGGGTGAAAAGATTGTTCTGTCACCGACCTGCACAGCCAATCGGTCGCCGCAATCGCAGGGGAGTATAGAAAATCGTGTACGCCGGAAGGCTGCTCTTCTTTGTGAGCAAAGGTTGAAAAACATGTAATTTTTATCTTTTGTACTACTACAAAAATTTAATAATTTTACTACTACTAATAAACATTATATTTAATTAGTCTTAAGATACTCTGTCCTTGTTATTACTTTAGGTTAATATAAGAGGGAGACAGTGGTATGTCGGGTATTATAGTAATAACCATTATCGTAAGGTAGATACACATTGATAAAATTGTCTGCTTTGGATCTCGGTGTTTCATTAACGCGTACATATCACAAATATAAGGTAAAAATAACTAATTTGGTATTTTTAAATTTAAATAAGAACTCAAATTACATATTAGTACCTATTCTTTGATGTGTATGAATCCTAATTCTTAATATAAGTAACGTTACATGCGAATGAAATTTACAATTATTTTGAATCCCACCCTAATATGTTACGGTGGAGATCGCAAGCAGATCGATTTTTATGTCTTTAAAATCGTGACCAATAAGCAATCCTACCCGCTGATCCAGTCAAGATTCAGGCTCGCGGGATTGGCTTTTTAAAAAGTCGAGGTTTTCATTACATGACTGTTCAATCAATTTCTTATTTTAATACCTGCTCCACTCGCAGGTGAGCGTTTTTTTTTTCGGAATGGCTAAATTCTTGTGGCAATAATGGACTTTCAAGAGTCAACGAACATGTGAAGCGTTTTAGTCTAAACGGTTCAGACGCATAATGTGCAATTCACGAAATAATAAATAACATAACACCCAATGGCCCACATTAGGGTTTTCAATGATCTCAGTGACAGGAGACTGTAATGCACTAATGGACGATCGATTAGAAAGTGTCCTGGAGTCCGAGTCTAAGAAATCTGATGGATCTTTTTTTTTTTTTTTTATGGACGAAGGTATCAGACTAGCATACAGTCCACCTGATGGTAAGTGGATACTGTAGCCCATAGACATCCGTGATACATGCCAACATTAGTCCAAAATGACAAACGTTGGCACGCCCCCGGATGCGCTGCCTCCCTTTGGACATAGAAATGCATTTGGAGAAAGGGTTGGGGAAATGGGGAGGGATAGGATGGGAATGGACTCTGGCACATCTCACTCACTACCGAAACACGTACGTACATTAGGGAAATAAGATAAAGTGGGAAATGCAGTACATTTCAAGGTAGTCTTCTGTGAGAGAGGGGTAACGTGGCCAGTCGAGTGCGTCCAGCGGCTGTTGGATTGCAGCGTGCACTCTCCCCCTCATTTCCGGATTCATTCCCTCATTCCCTCCCCCATCTTCGGAAATTTGTGTCAACGGTCGCAAATTTAAAATTGCCTCAATCTGAGCGACAGTGTTGTAATTTCTTCGAATGTTAGACTAGTGTTTCCCACTATGCGTTTCAAATGATATTTCGCCTTTACGGCCCATATGCCGCCGAAATTAGGTGAATATACGAGATTAAATTTAATGCCTTCACTGCACACGAACTCACCCGTAGATTCAGTACACGCGCGAAAATATTGTTTTAATTCATTGTTTGCTCCGACAAAGTTAGTGCCATTACCGCAATGAATGAATGATCTTAGGTTTCCTGCGTCAGGAAATAAACATTCGTAAATCTAAAATAAAGGCATCTGTGTTCAAATCGCTTACCACTTCTAAATGAAGTGCTTTTGTGGTGAAAGAAATGAAGAGGCATAAGTAACATTTTGATGTCCTAGCATCACAACCCTTGCGACTAGATATGTATATAAAATGGACCAGCCATGTCCAGTCCACTAGTTTCAAATGGAAAAGCCGAAGTCAGCCTCGAAACTGGTAAGTTGCCCATCGTGGGCTGCAATGTTTTCCCCGTGGCCCTTGTACATGTTATAGATTTATGTACTGTACTTCTGGCGATTATATGCTGTTGTGGATCACAATGTAGAAGACGGAGATGTTCTTGTTCCAACAATAATTTAGTAAAAGTGTGTCTTGAATCAATGAGAGAGATGATTTTTTTTGCATATGAACAATGAGAGGAGTTTTGAATTTGTCCTCTGACCCCAAGATTCCCATTGTCATTGATAAACGGACTTAGCGATAAAAGGTTTGATTTAGTAGACAATGTCTTGTTAGTTTTAAGTGAATGAAAATCTCTCTCGAAACAATCTTTTTGTGACAATTTGGCCAATGCATTGAGTGGTGTGTTTAATTCGTTTAAGGCAAGTGGTTCTTTAATTTTAAATTTATAATTACACACTAGTATCGTGGGTCTAAATGGTATAATAAAATTTCTACAATAAAATGTTAGCGAGCCTAAGTGACATAGATTTATTTTTTTCCTACTCAAAGGGCGGGTTCTGAGCAGGTATGCTATGAAATTCCTAGAGAAATTATTATTGAAAATGTACTTATTGGTTTTTATAAACTGTACCGGTTCTGTTTAAATAAATAAAACTCTTTATTGCACACCAAAACATAATAAGAAAAGAAACAAAGTTTGTAAACACCTAAAGTGCACAAAAGGTAGACTTATTGCCTGACAATCTTTGGGTAGATAAGATAATGGATATAGTTTATTAATAGAAGATATTATTGTCACATACCTTGAACCTGTATTTGCCAACCGGCGGTCGAGCATATGGTACACCTTCGAAGCTTGCATATGTGCGGCCTTTTGCCGACACTTTCCACGATCCTTGGAGAAGGCCATGAGACACTCTTACTATGGGGTTGGATCCCTGCGCTGCAGCTAACGCGAGGATAGTCAACAACAGAAATATTGGGAATGAAACCATGGTCTAAATCTATTTTAAATCGATGGTTAATCACAGACGCTGGCAACGTGCGCTCGCGCCGGTGATAACCTGTTGACTGATTATTACAATCAGTTTAATTAGAGTCCGGTATCATTTTTCTAAAGTTTGTATAACTGATACACAGTGTACATATTGGTTTACACATAAATGTATAATAATACATGTATATAATACATGTATAATAAAATCGTAAGAAAGCCGGGTAATTTAAAAACAATCGTAAAACATGTAATTTTTTTTAAAGAAAGTCTTTTATTCTTATTCAATAGAGAGTTCCCACGAGAGTCACAAGTCGAAGTCGCCGGCACTGCTACGAGTGTGTCTCTACCGGTTAATAGACATACTTTCAGGTTTCCTATGCTTTGGAAAATTGTGATATCATCTGTAATAGTTTAATTAAGAATTCAAGAACTGTTGATATTATCGCCATTTATCACCTGTTTCCTATTGTCACCCGATTTTCTACCCACTGCTACAATTTTGTGGAGGCGTCAAAGCCCGTTGGGATTAGGAAGAGATTCGGTACGCATTAGATATTTGTACAATATTTTAGTAAATAACAGCATCATTTTTATTCCAATATTCGAAGATGACAATGAGAGTAGGTTACAGCTAAAGAAGACCAAAGGATCGGTCCTTCGAGCATTGCGTCATTCACTCTAAAAAGGTGCTTTTGAATACCTATTAAGCTTTAGGATTTTTCTTCATCAGCTCGTATCTTACGACGACCGGCCAGTACAATTAAGATTTCAAAGTACAATAACACGTTCAAGATTTATTTAAAATTCATGTACAATGTGATTATACAAACCTGAGAAAAATGATACCGGACTGTACTTAAACTGAATATAATCAGTCAAAAAGTTATAGCCGGCGCGAGCGCACGTCGCCGGCCTCTAACCACCTAATTAATTAATTAACCATTAACATAATTAATCATCAATTTAAAGTAAATTTTAAACATGGTTTCTTTACAAATATTTCTGTTGTGGACTATCCTCGCGTTAGCTACGGCACAGGGATCTAACCCCGTAGTAAGAGTGTCTCATGGCCTTCTCCAGGGATCTTGGAAAGTATCAACAAAAGGCCGCACATATGCGAGCTTCGAAGGTGTGCCATACGCTCGGCCGCCGGTTGGCAAATACAGGTTCAGGGTATGCAATAATAATATCTTCTATTAATAAACTATATCCATTATCTTATCTACCCAAAGATTGTCAGGCAATAAGTCTACCTTTTGTGCACTTTAGGTGTTTACAAACTTTGTTTCTTTTCTTATTATGTTTTGTGTGCAATAAAGAGTTTTATTTATTTAAACAGAACCGGTACAGTTTATAAAAACCAATAAGTACATTCTCAATAATAATTTCTCTAGGAATTTCATAGCATACCTGCTTAGAACCCGCCCTTTGAGTAGGAAAAATATAAATCTATGTCACTTAGGCTCGCTAACATTTTATTGTAGAAATTTTATTATATTTTATTATTATAGTAATTTTATTATTATAGTAATTTTATTATATTTTATATTAGGTATAGCATGGTTGATCTAAATTATTTTACGGTTTTTGTTCCTCTATGGCAATTGAAACCATATTAGACCGTAAAAAGAACGGATTATTTAAAAAAAATAACCCACAAATCCATCTACAGATTTAGGAATGAATTTAGACAAAGGAATGGGAGTATTGTAGGAAATGAAGTACATTTTACGGTAGTCTTCTGTGAGAGGAGGGTCAGTCGAGTGCTCCCACCGGCTAGGGCTGTGGAATTGCAGAGTTTGCACCCTCACTCTTCTATTGGGAACAAATTAGAAAGAAAGAAGAAAAGAAAGATGTATATCTTAATTTTACATTTCAGGAGCCGCAACAACTGAAACCATGGCTGGGCACGTGGGATGCGACGGAGGCACTATCTATCTGTCTGCAGTATGCGCCTTTCGTGAAAATAGTTACTGGTATGAAACAATGTCGCATTGTGGACGGGGATACCATACCACACCATTAGCTTGTCTTTCTATTGCTCTATATAGGCCTCTCCTGAAAATCGTCACCATACGAGTAGGTATACAATCTGCCGCTTGTCTTATCCAGCCGATATGACCTGTCCAAAACACTCGAGGTTTTTGGTTTTTTAAGAATATCTCTTCCTATAAGTACAGAAATTAAATTAAATACAAAATACAATTTATGAGTTTTTATTTATTACGTCCTTTAATAAATACACATGTTCTGGCAAAAACATTTCGACTCATTTCTGATTATCATAACTCGAATAAGGTTAATAATAGGTACGTTATAATAGCTATTATTAACCAAAAGTACCACCTCTGCTTACTTATTCTTACATTCTTTTTCAGGTGCCGAGGACTGCCTGTTCGTCAACGTATATACTCCGAAACTGGACACTGGAGCCTCTTTGCCCGTAGTGGTGTATATCCATGGAGGCGCATTCATGTACGGGACCGGTACAAAAAATAAACCCGATCATTTCATGGACAGAGACGTCGTGCTTGTCACCGTTAACTATAGGCTTGGGCCATTGGGTAAGTTATGCAAAACCTTCTCATAAGTACACAGCAGATTTTTGTTCGACCGATGTTCTTTGAGTGTGGGCTCGGTGGCTTTAAAAAGCACGCATACGCACGGCTGTCATTGTTGTACAGACGGCAAAGTAGATAAATGTGCAGGCAATTGGCCTTGATCACCCGCCCACTCAACACACGCACATATATACGACGGTAAGTAATTCACTGAATGTGTAACAAATCGATAACCTTGAACCCTAAATTGACTGTCTCGCTCAAGCGCGGCTTGGCACAAAGACCAACCCAAAGAGTAGGGTAATATACAGATAGTTCCAGGATACCAAGACAAAGTAATAATATTGTAATAAAGGTAATAAAGTCTTTATATTAATTGATATTAAATTCAATGATTTTAAAGTTTTAATAGTCTCTATACACATGCACTTCAACGGCAGTACAGAAATTGATAGCTTAATAAATTAGTGTTAGATTCATAGCCGCAATAACTAAAGTGCCTCGCCGGTAGTTCGTTAAAAGGATTGAACCCTCCCCGCACACATCCCGCATCCCGCATCCACCGTGCACACACAACACACAGCCTACTTTGTCCCTTCTGTTGTTTAATATAATTATATTCGGTATTCTGTTGTTTTCTTTCATTTCTCTTTCTTTCCTTTTCTTCTTAGCCTGTCTCTTGTCACAATTCCTGCATTCACAGATAGCTTGCGCCATTCCCAAAGTATCGATACTGGCATAGTATCGAACATTCTTGGTAGAAGTTAGCGTATGCTGCGACTACCTATTGACAACAGTAACTGCCTAACATTAGATAAGCAACGTTTTAGAGATGAAAGAAAATGTCTACATGAAGAAAAAAACCTGTATATGAGAGATCATTAGATTAAGTGGACTTCGGTCTTACAACTATCGACTGTGACTCCTGCCGTACAAACAAAGATCTTTATATCACCAGGTTTCCTGAGCACTGGAGACGAGGTAGCCCCAGGCAACGCCGGTCTGAAAGACCAAGCTTTCGCGCTACATTGGATAAAGAACAACATCGCCATGTTCGGAGGCAATCCTGAAAGTGTTACTTTGACCGGGTGCTCTGCAGGCGGAGCTAGTGTGCACTATCATTACATCTCACCATTGTCTAGAGGTAAATAATTTATCTCTTTCATGTGTATGTCAATAGGATTACAAGACTGAATAATTTTTATTTCCCCTAAAATATGGCAGTTTGGTTTAACTGGTAACCCTAAAATGACTGTCTCGCTCAAGCGCAGTTTGGCAAAAAGACTAACCCAAAGGGTAGGGTAATACAGACATTCGTACAGGCACCGGGACTAAGTAATAAATTTTTTATATTAATTAATGTAAAAGTCAATGATTTTAAAGTTTTCGGTTCGAATTTTATCATTTTACACAGATATAACTACATATTTAAATTATCGTTATGTAAACAAACCTTCAGAGAGCAGATAACTTAGAGATATGCATATCTAGCTCTAATATGTAAGTATAAGTACAGATTTTTTTTTTACGGTTAATGGAACTCATTAAAATATAATTTAAACAATTCATTTCTAAATAAATTTTTCGCCATGACATCTGAGTATGTAAAGTGCCTAAGATAACCCTCTTATCTATTAACAATTACCTACCTAACTTTTGGTACTTATCCTGATATACTTACCACATATTTATATGTTTATATATATATACCTATGTATATATATTAGATGGTAGTAATACATATGTTGGTGTCATAGACTTATTCTATTGTCAATGGTTGGTTTTAAAACTGTTCTCTTGGAATTGTAGCATCTTAAAGGACTTTATGTAGTTTACATAGGTTCATTTCTAATCACTCTATCTAAAACATAGAATGCCCCTAGGTTTCTAGAAACTTCCTTCCATCCCTGTCTTTCTCACCCCATCATTCTCTAATACAGTCATTGCTAAAGTTCACTCGTTAATGAAACTAAAGAAATAAACGCGTTATTATTAAACTTTACTATAAATTAAATTATAAAAAGAACTTGTTTCTTCATAATCACAAAACCGGAATGTGTCTTACCTCTGCCATCTTAGGCTTATAAGCTTACCTTGGGACAACATCTACTGACAATTTTCCGCTCTCTCGACAACCAGCCACTACCTTCGACTTTTACATTTCTGATTAAAACATTTCCGACTAATACCTTTAGCCGTAAAACATTTTTCAGTAGAATTTCTTAATTTATTTCACTCTTCGAAAACTTACAACGTCCAGGTACATTTGCTAGAGGCATCGCCTTCAGCGGTTCAGCTTTCGCCTCATGGACCCACGCTGTGAAACCTGCCCAGAAGGCCAAGACCCTGGCTGCCATCGTGGGATGCCCGACCACCACGTCCCGGGAAATGGTAGACTGCCTGAGGTACAGACCAGCTGAAGTCGTCGTTAAGGCCCAAATTGAGATGTTTGTAGGTACTACAGGGTAACTTTTCGGTCCACTAGATTCACTTCCCTAAATGTCTTGTTGTTCTTTTATGTCCAGTTGAGGTAACTAATAAATTAATCTAACGACTGGCTCTCCCACCCTAAATTGAAACACAGCTAAATTTGTCGTCAAGAGTAGTTACAAGCTAAAAAGAGACAGAAAATGACGCAGTTAATAGTGACCCTGTCTCTTTATGTGTATCTGGACCTACGACACAGGGAATCCTAGTGTGGGCCATTGAGTGTGAGGTTATTATTTAAAAAAAAATACTGACCATTACAAATACCAATGATGAAGAAAAAAAACCCTTTAGACCAAAAACATGACTACAATTTTTTTTTAAAATTTTAAAATGAAATTATTTCTTTATTTTTATTTATGGTGTAAAATATAAACGCCAGGTTTGCTGTGCCCTTACAGGGTATCATGTCCCATAATTATAAATAGTTGTGTACATAACTGAATTTTGAGAATATTCTTTGAGAAATCGCACGATCACAAAGCAGTGGATGAGACTGGCGCGAAATAGAGAGGCATGGCTTTAATGTGAAGAGGTCTACGTCCAGTATAGAGGTGATTACAGAATTACAGATGACAGGATTACACAAGTTGCCGTTAATAACACGTGTAAAAGATATTATGTGAAAGTATCTCTAGAGGTGTAGGACACATCGTACATTTACATCTCTACATGTACTAAGTAGACATTAGTCGTGAAGTAGTAATAGGTCGTGTAACTTCAACTGTATTCACATGTATTGATGTGTCTTGCCTCCAGGATTGGAAGGTGCACCTGTTCACACCGTTCACGCCGACTGTAGAGGCTCCAGGAGTAAAGGAACCGTTCCTCCCTCAGTATCCCTGGCACGCGGCGCAGGCCGGCCAGATGCAGCGATTGCCTCTCATCACTTCCATCACCGCTGGGGAAGGGTTGTATCCTGCTGCAGGTTAGTAGTTTGTAGAATTTCTCAATACCATACTATCGGCCTGTGACTACTACTGGATCCACCAAGTCTATGTCAAAACTTTCACTCTATTTTAGTAAAATTACCAAGGAATCTTCACTACAAGTTCGAAGATAAATCATTTGGTAGGTCAGTAGCTCCAATATTAGGAGACGGTGGAATATTCTCAAAAATCCCAAAAAAAAGTAACGTCTATATATATGGTACGTTTACAAACATCTTTTTTGATAATACCACACTTAATTATCAATACTACACTTAAAGATGGAAACACTGTTAACTAAAATCATGTTTTATCTCCTCTATAAATTATTTATCAGCGATGCTAAAATGCCCTGTTTCCAGCGTACCAAAGTTCTCCAGAACTTCTGCCCGAGCTAGAGGCGAGGTGGGAGCAGCTGGCCAGCAACATCTTCGAGTACAATGACACGCTGCCGGTGAACCTCCGGCCTACAGTCGCGGCTAAGATCAAACAACGATACCTTGCCGACCAGCCAGTCAGCCAAAAGACCTTTCCTCGGCTAGTTCAGGTAACTTGTTCACTAAAATAAAAATGTAAATTTTTAGAAGACGAAAACGTGGATACTATCGTTCGTGAGCACTGCGGTACATGTCAATATTAATCAAGAATGAAAAACGAAATACATAGTTTCAGGCAGTTCGGACTCTATATTTCTATACAGGGTTGTATAGAAATATTTCTATACAGGGTTGTATAGAAATATATATAGATAAAATAATATACAGCAGCTACATTGTATTTCGTTAAAAGCGAAATCAGTGCATACTATGGTCTGGTTGGTGCATTACATGGCAATATCCATAATGAAATGCTGAAGTGCAAGAAAGAATTTAAGAATAAAATTAAGTGGTGTCAAAAGAATAAGGAAAAAATTTAAATGGAAATCATTGCGCACCATAGAAAGGATAAGGATTTTTGTAAGTTTTGCAAGGCTTTCTTTGACTGTAAATGGTTCTTCTAAAACCCAGAACATTATCTTTTTTTTATAGACTAGTGGGCGGACGAGCAAGCGGTCCCACGTGATGGTAAGTGTTACCGCAGCCCATGGACACCTGCAACACCAGGGGGTATGCGGGCGCGCCGCCGACCTTGCAAAATCCTATTCACAGCTCTGATAAACAACCTTAGTTACCCCGACGAATGGCGTTGCTGAGCCCCTCGGTCAGAGGGCTACGACAATTAATCGGCATTTGGGACAGATATGCTCACACATGGCCTAAAATACTATATTAGGAAGTTAATAATTTTTAAAAACAAAAAAGGTGCCGAAAGTATATTACCGGTAAATGATATATCTCAATGGTTCCCAAAGTAGTGTCAAAATTTAAATACTTAGGCCATGTTGTCATGGACACTTTAAGAGATAATGAAGATCTCGATAGGCAGAGACGGGTCCTTGCTGCACGGAGCAATATGCTGACTAGGCGATTCTCTCACTGCTCGAAGGACGCTAAGGTGACGTTGTTCAAAACGTATTGTCAGGCATTCTACACTAGTCACCTATGGCACTCTTTCAAGCAACTCTCATACAATTACAGATAAGCTCAGAGTACAATACAACAACGTCTCCGGTGGCATAGGTCGTGGAGGTGTGGAGCGTCTGACATGTTTGCGGAACACAAAGTTAATGACTTTTTTAAAGTCCCAAAGAGTCTAAAGGTCTATTTACACATCACAGTGTCCGCACAGTGCCGTGACGTGACCGTGTTGCCACAGTGCGTCGGAGACAGTGAATCTACAGTGCGGTCTGTTCACACATCCCCGTGACACTGCAATTTGCCGATTGGGACAATGCCTCGATTTTCAAATACACATTTGGCAATGATTGCTTTAATTTTGGACGAAGAGCAGCAGCAAAGGAGAAAAAAGCGTAGGTGGGTTCACGAAGCCTGGAAAATGCGAGAAGACGAGGGGGAATACGCAACGCTATACCCACATTTAATTCGGGACCAAAAAAAATTTTTCGAGTATTTCAGAATGTCTGAAAATTGCTTTAACATCCTATTAAGTAAGCTGGAGATTCATTTAAAAAAACAAGACACGCATTGGAGAAAGGCAATAACACCTAAGGAACGTCTATCTGTCTGTTTGAGGTAAATGATACATTATTTATTTGAATATAATATTTATTTTAACAATTCACAAAAAATATTATAAAATTGTTTACAAGGTTAAGGTTCTACATTATGAAAAAAATTAGCTAAAGACATATTGTCTTCGACTGTATTCCTGTCATTTTCGACTGTATTTTTGGCTGTACTGTTGTTATCTTCGTTCGTACTAGCTTGCACAATTGTTGATACTGGTGTGGTAGTGTATTGTGGTTGTTCATGCATAATAACATTCTCCATCAACATCTTCATCTCATATTTTTGAGCGATTGCAAAAATTTCGGATTTTGCGAAATGAAGATAGTAGGGATTTAAAGATTTTAAAGTGGGTGCAATACCACCCAGTAAAAATGAATCTACTGGATGTTGACCTATGGAAGTAGATTGTTCTTCATCCTTTTTTAACAAATACTCCATTAGAGTTGATGTAGCCGTTGCTTCAGTAGGAGCACTTTTTTTGTATCGCTTGGTGACTATGTTGGTTGGTGGTTGCGGAGAAGGCGTCGGTGGTTGCGGAGAAGGCGTTGTCGGCGCCGAGGAGTTGACTGTGTGAACTGATAGAATTTCTGTAGGAGATGGTATGGACTGAGCTTCGCTTTCAGATGGGGTATCTGTAACTTCTTCGGATGATTGGTCATGGAGTAAAATCTCCTTTGTTACTCTTTCATTAAAATATGGTTTTAGATAATATTGTACATAATATTTGTACAGTTCATTTTTCTTCGCACTTTGACCACTTTTACTTATATTTTTTTTAAGTGACTTCCTAAAGTTATCTCTAATATTACTCCAACGATTTCGACATGTAATTCCTGAAAATTAAAGGAATTATATGTTTAGTGGACAACTTATTTCTGAAGCACGTATGGGAGGTTCAATAATTATATATGAAGCAAAAACGATTTGCCAGGATTATAGTAAATAGCAGTTGATAATCTCTGCCAACCCCTTAAAACAAACTTATCCCCCAAATTTCTTTAATCAAACTTTAATGAATGACTTTTCTTTTTCAGGTTTTTAGCTACAGGAGATTCTCTAAAAACTATTTCGTTTAGTTACCGCCTAGGTCATAGTACAGTGCAAAACATTGTTAATAGTACCTGCAAAGTAATAACTGAGTGTTTAATGAGCGAAATGTTTCCGAAACCTACAAATGACATGTGGAAGGCTGTTGCACAAGAATTCAATATGTTATGGAATTTTCCAAACTGTATAGGTGCTATAGATGGAAAGCACGTCACAATTCAAGCTCCAAATAATAGCGGATCGTTATACTTCAATTACAAAAAGACTTATTCGATTGTCCTCTTGGCTCTTGTGGATGCTAAATACAATTTTATTGCTGTTAATGTAGGTGAATACGGTAAAAACAGTGATGGTGGAATTTTAGCTAATTCAACTCTGGGAACATCACTTGAACAAAATGCACTATGTGTACCAAACAGTACTGCTTTACCAGGTACAGCAACTGATGTTCCTTACGTCATAGTAGCAGATGAAGCTTTCCCGTTGAAAACGTACATGATGCGACCATACCCTGGTCAGGACTTGGATGAATCCAGACGTATTTTCAACTCCCGTTTGTCTCGAGCCAGAAGAGTTGTGGAAAACGCATTTGGAATTTTGTCTCAAAAGTTTAGAATATACAACAGGAGACTTCAGGCTAATCCTGAAAATGTGGATTATATTGTACTTGCCACTTGCATCTTTCATAACTTTATTAAAAAGTATGACATGCCAATCTACGGTTACAACTGTTTAGATGAATCATTACAAGTAAATATAAATATCTTTGAAAAATTGCCGAGAAAAGGTGGTAATACAACGAAAGACGCCTTTCAAGTGAGAGAAATTTTCAAAGATTATTTTAATTCTGAAACAGGATCAATGTCTGGCAGAATGTGACCAAAATAAATGTTGAAAATGATAACCATTTTGTAATCTTTTATTTGGCTAGAAAAAGCCAAAAATAAATAAATTAAACCAAAATACATACATACATACATTCAAAAAACATTACTCTCCTTCTGGGGAAGTCATATAAAAAATAAAGTAGTAAAAATATTACTTACCATCCATATCAAGATGTTCACCGATTTCTTTCCATATTTGGAGCTTATACTTTGAGTCCATGTACTTTTTGTGTGATAAGTTATATAAAACTTCGTATTGACGTACGCGTTCAATCAGTTTCTCGTCCTCCATCACGTCAGTGATTTTTAAAAAATATCGGCGGCGATCAAACGGCGTCGTCACTGAGAGAACACTGCGACAGTACTACGGCACTGCGCCGTCACTGTGCCGGCGAAGTGGGAATAGTTTAGTACATATTGTATGAAAGTATATTTTTTTCACTGTCTCCGACGCACTGTGGCAACACGGTCACGTCACGGCACTGTGCGGACACTGTGATGTGTAAATAGACCTTAAGGGCCTCCTTTGAGCGGGCAGCTAGTGCATCTCAGAATATAATCATAGATACTATATCGTACAAGGGATGTTATATTTATTTTTAATTGATAATGATAAGGGATGTTTCTACGAACATTCACATATCTAAATGATGTTGATTATAATTTTTAAAATATGTACCTAGAATATTATATATAACTATATATGTATTTAAAGTCTCGTACCTGGCGCAAATAATAATAATAATAATAGTACATTTCTTACAACTCAAGAACGCGCGTTAACCATCCCTGTGGATATCCGTATACGCTAGTCAATCGTGTCAATGTATTTGGTGAATTAATTCGTAATTGGTGAAGGGTATAGGATCTCTTTTGACGCGTACGAACATTCACTGCATCGGGTAGACTAACGTTGAGTTGCAACAACTGTATGTACTTATGAGGATGCAAATCATGACTGGCATTAGCTCGGTATTTCGTCTACCTACAATCCAATAATGCCGGTTTTGTACCACAGGCTCTTGGAGACCGTCTGTTTGCAGCTGACGTTGGCAGACTGGCCCAGTTCCACGCCCTCAGCTCTGGACAACCCACCTATCTTTACCGATACGCCTTCCGAGGGGAATGGAGCCTTTCCAGTTTGATTGCGCATACGGACGAGAACTTTGGTAAGTGATTTATATAAAATACGGGGCGGGGCGTTCAAACATTTCGTAAGCAGGTTAAAGTTTCCCTTATTTTTGATGACAAGAGAACAAGAGGGAGACAAAATCTTATGTGAGGTAGAAAATAAAAGAACAAAATTAATGAGAAATAATAATTATAATCAAATATTATGTACCTACTTATTTGAAATCAAACACTTTTAATTATGAGTAGAAATTACGGACTCTATTCATGATTCTGCGTTAATTGACACATAAAGCTACTCGTATAATACCAATTTTATTAGTTTGATATTTAGCAAATTTGTATGAATAAATGATTGAAAGTTTGAAAAGAAATTGAATTTTTAGAAAAAAGAAGACCAAGTTTCGTCTCAATGAACTCAAAATCATAACCTCCGGAAAGGTTCGGACACAAACAAACGGATAGAAACGATATTTTAGGTTCGGACACACCTGTAGGTATACAAACACCATGTTGTTGAATAGAATTCGTGAAAGTATAACTTTGTTTAAACTTTTTTATAATCTATAAAAAATAACGAAACCTAGCTTAGCAACTGGCGCCTGCCGTCGGCGTTATTTCATTATTTGTTCATTATACAGTCATCGTTTTGAAAAGTATCTACAATAGATTACTATGTTTGTTTCCTTGCACAGGTGTAAGCCATGCCGACGACGTGTTCCACATATTTAAAGTAGAAGGATTTAACGTAAACAGCTCAGAGGACAGGAAGATGACAGAAGGCTTAATTGACATGATCTACAGTTTCTCTACTAACGGGTAAAAAAGATATCTGATAATGACTATCTAACCAATTTTCAGTCTTCTTTTGGGAGGGAGAGTGTGTACGCTGCAGGTCCACAACCCCTGGGCGCATTCGAGTGGCCACGTTACTTCTTTCTCGCAGAACACTACTATCCAAAAGTTGAGAAACGGTGTTGTAGAAAACTGTGATTAGAATCCTGCACGATCGGCGGCGCACTGTTATATATTATTTTCTACGATTATCTCATAAAAATAAAAGTGCTGACGCCACCCTTATGTTGCAGACATTCCTCACCATTTGTTATGAAATAGGTAGCCAGTCCGTCTATCATCTCCTCTATAAAAAAATCTTTCATTATTTTTTTATTTCAGAGTACCTAAATTAAATAATGATGGTCCCGAATGGCTTCCAGTAACACCGGGGTCCCCAGAACTGAATTATCTTGAAATCCGCTCGCCATCCAACCAGGTGATGATGAGCAGCTCAGACTTCGGTCAAAGGTCGTTCTGGGACAGCCTCGGATTCATCGAAAACGATAGATACAGCGTTACTGTTAGGGATAAGTTTTGAGAGGTAATTAAACCAAATCTGGGGGGTTGGCTCATTTACCGCGAACACATTTTTAGGGATCGCCGAAGTTAACCTTCCGATTTAACAAAAACTTGGCAACACACAACTTGATTATTAATTATAGTTTTTCCAGCAAAGCAGCAATAATATAGACCTTTTTATAATACTTTATACAGTTATAAAATTATCACACAGTAGCGCAGCTCATTTCTAAGATATAAAAGTATTCAATAATTAAGTTTTTGGCGAACTATCTGGAATAGGATTTTCTTTTTGGCGCAATTCTACGCTTCTAACAAATATAGTTTTGCAATATAAATATTACTACGGTTTACCCTGAACATGTCTTGTATAGATAAAATGTATGACGTATGACTAACTGCACTGTCTTATTATTTTTTCAAACATAATAAAACTTTATATTACATTTGTGTATTATTTATTTCTGCAGAAGGTTTCCAAATAAATGTGGCATATAACAAATGAGGAATATGAAAATAAGTTTGTGAGAGATGCTTTTATCGGTGTGGCTTCGCCTACTATATATTATGACAAAGATTATTATTAGAAAAAGACATCGATTTCAGAATACATACTAGATATGTCATACAAGCACTCTAGGGCGGGCACGTTCCAGTCCAATAGTGTTCTATGTTCAGTAGCTCTCGAATATGTGTTGTGAAAGGGGAAAGTTTCAAATTTATAACTTTTTAATGAACCCCCCCTTATCTGCTTCACCCCCCTAGAAGATGCCAACCCGGTTTCTTTGATGACAACGTATGATGTATCATCTAGTCTATTCCTATATCGATGGTGTTAGAGAACCGACTATGTTCCTTCTTCCCGCCTCGTCCTATTCCGCCAAACTTGGCAACACTTGATAGTTCGATATCCGTCCGCGAGTGCGCTTGTTACGCTTACACTCAAAATTTAACTAATATCAAAAATAGTGGTGTCTGTGTAGAAAGAGTATTACCGAACCAGCTCATAACCCACAAGGAGGTGCCCCGGGGCTGGAGACAAGCATTCATCGTCCTGTGAGTACATACCTCTTCCCTTTAACATAGTTGGGAATTTATTGGGGTAGTTTCAAAACCTAGTTTACGCAACAGATGGAAATAACTGCAAGTAGGTACACCAGTTACCGAGAAAATAAACATCAGTAAGGAAATCACAACATTGTGTTTTCATTAACTGAAATACCATAAAATTCTTTCGGATATCAATGTTTTTTCAATATATATACAGCGTTCTACGTACATTGATTTACATAACGAAATAGTAGTCAATGTCATTGGCAAGTATAAGCAACTAAGTGACGTTGCGAAGAGGTTGCTCCCTCGCAGCAGCCCAGTACTTATATCAGTTCTCAATGCTTATAACTGAGCTCAGTATGTACTTATACTTGCCAATGAACTTTAAGTTGAAGCTCCTGAATATTTAGATTCGCAAAATCAAAACGTTGTGCTAATCTAAAATATTCAGGCGTTTCCAAAATAGAGTTCATTATCTGAAATAAAGTAAAATTCTTTAGGCTTCGATGTTTTTTCAATATGTACATAATAAACAGCGTTACTACTTTGATTTACATAAGAAAATAGTATCTAGCAAAAGTTGACAAGTATAAGGTCGGGGAGTAAGTACCCATAATTCCCCGCAACGCCACCATCAATGTTCATTATCTGGTGTATGTACAGTTATTCCCGTGTAAATAGCGTATGTACGTTTAATATAATGTACATTACAATCCGTCATGTCTGATCGCGATTGATGATGGTGGCGCTGCGAGGGAATACAACACGTATTATTTTACCTATGATTTTATTCGATGTTACACTTATTTCCGCTTGTATCAGTAGTCCGGTAATTAGGCCCGTAAGACTGAACTGGTGAGATAATCAAACCTCTCTATAGAATTTTGTTTCATGGAACTTCTGAGATATTTTTTTAATGCTTAATACTATGTCTGAGTAGTTTCCACCAACGGAAATTAACAAGTGGAACTTTTTGTTCTATTAAGAAGTCATAGCACGATGGAACTAGTGGGATCAAAGGACTTTTTTCTTCTCAGTAGTAATTCCGTAGTAGGTACGAATTAACCACACTCCGTCAACCGTTTTATCAAACTTTAAATGACCACTTATGACATTGTTTTTATGAAACCTTCAACAAATTGTGTGATGATATTATCAGCTGTAAAGTTATTCTAAACGATTCTTTTTATTTTAATATTAGGGGCCATCCATAAATTACGTCACATGTTAAGGGGGGAGGGTCAACAAAGTGTGACATCGTGGGACAAGGGGGGACGGGGGGACGGGACGAGTCATAAGCTTCGTGACGTCACATGTATAAATCTAAAGTATTAAAACTAAACTTCAATACTCAACGAAAATGACGCAATGCTCGAAGGAATGCCCTTTGGTCTTCTTTAGCTGTAACCTGTAATGAGCTGTAGTTAGTAGTTAGCTGTAGTTAGCTGTAATGAGAGTACTCATTGTCATCTTCGAATATTGGAATAAAAATGATGCTGTTATTTACTGAAATATTGTACAAATATCTAATGCGGACCGAATCTCTACCTAATCCCAACGGGCTTTGACGCCTCCACAAAATTGTAGCAGTGGGTAGAAAATCGGGTGACAATAGGAAACAGGTGATAAATGGCGATAATAATAGGGGTTAAAGTATGAAATTGCCGTTTTATAGTAATAGATACTTTGAATTGACATAAAACCTTCATGGTGTGAGATTTTCGAGTGAAACTTTTTTCACATGATACCTATGAGGTTCTTGTTTTAAAAAATGTGCAACATTCAATTTTCGACCTTCAATTGTTTTTTTTATTCAGCTTAGACGGGAAAGATGGATACTTCGAAAATCCAAGTAATCTTTGAATACGAGTTCCGACGCGGAACTAACGCGGCAGAAACGGCTCGCAATATCAATGCTGCGTTTGGAGAGGAGACTGCTAATGAACGAACCGTGCGTTTTTGGTTTAAACGCTTTCGTAATGGAAACTTCGACTTGAAGAACGAACCACGTGGAAGACCGCCCACACAGATGAATAACGCTGAATTGAAGGAGATGGTGGAAGCCGATCCAAGTCAAACTACCCAGGAATTAGCGGCATGGTTTAACGTTACCTTATATACAATATTGACTCATTTGCATCAAATCAATAAGATACAAAAATATGAAAAATGGGTGCCTCATGATTTGACTGATCTGCAGAAAGAAACGCGTGTTGAAACTTGCGTTGCCTTGTTGAATCGGTACAGAAATGAAGGAATATTGGATCGAATTGTGACATGTGACGAAAAGTGGATTCTTTACGATAACCGAAAGCGAAAAATGCAATGGCTGACCCCAGGTCAAACGCCGCAACAGTGCCCTAAGGCAAAATTTAACAATAAAAAGGTAATGGTAACTGTTTGGTGGTCTATTCATGGTGTTATTCACTATAGCTTTCTCAGGTCTGGTCAAGCAATAACAGCAGATGTTTACTGTGCCGAACTTCGAACAATGATGGCGAAACTAGCAGTGAAACATCCCCGACTCGTGAATCGATCTTCACCATTATTGCTCCATGATAACGCAAGACCTCACACTGCACGAGAAACCGTTGTAACTCCACAGGAGCTGCAGTTAGAAACCATACGTCATCCTCTGTACTCGCCAGACCTTGCTCCAACGGACTACCATTTTTTTCGTGATTTGGACAATTTTCGAGGTGGTAAAAAATTTTCTTCCCAAGAGGCAGTACAAAATGCTTTCACACAGTTTATCGAATCTACATCCCCAGAGTTCTATCGCAAAGGCATAAATGAACTTCCGATTAGATGGCAACAATGTATAGATAATGAGGGTTAATATTTTGATTAAGGGTGTAGATCGTGAAAATCACCGAAAAGAGTGTTACGATTTTTCATATTTAACCTATTTACATATGATTGATATCAATGATAATTTGTATATATTACAATCAAAGACCAATAAGTATGTTCATGCTTATATTAAACTCTTAAACCTAATAGTTGTTATATAATAAACGTCAACAAACGCACAAAATTGAGTAAAAATGCAAAAACATGACTTCGTATTTTTCAGATTTAACCCCATAAATCAACACAAATTGATAAAAAGAAACACTTTTTGAACACTGAAGAAACCAATAAGTATAGCTGTATACTTCTTTTTATACCTTTACAAACAAAGACTTCCTCTTTTAAAGCCCTAAAATCTAGATATATTTTAAGGTAAATTTTTCATACACAAATGTATGGGATAAAACGTTCGTTTCATTCGTGCAATCTCGGTGGTCTGCAGCGGCAGTTCCTTTCTGTAAGTGAACGCGACACCACGCTTGTCGGCTGCAGACAGCAGAATTACGTATTGTGAATTTGTGTTTTTTGTAAAAAACTGTAAGTATAACATTTTTATAATTAATTTATTTTCAGTTAGTAGAAAGTATCGATATAATGAATGTCTGAAAGAAAACCATGATGGAACTAGATATAAATCGTAAAAAATACAATATCTACACTAATAGGTATTATAAAGAGGAAAGATTTGGATTTTTGTATGTAACGAATAAACTCAAAAAGTACTGGACTGATTTTAATAATTCTTTTATCATTCGAAAGCTACATTATCACTGAGTAACATAGGCTATTTTTTTCGCAGGACTGATTGAATTTGAGTGGCATGCCAGGGAAAAGAAAGTTTTGTACGCATTATAAAAATATGAAAGCCAAAAGATCTCGGAATAAAATGTAAGTTCCTCCCTACTTATTTATTATCGCATTTGAACAGGGTACATTACAAAGCTAATACAATATGTCATATGATTTAGATCGCCCGATTCAGACATATACCTACAATAACATGTAAATATTGGTTTGTATTATCTATATCTATACTGATAAATAAAATTGAAGTATCTGTATGTAATATCAAAATAATAGGATTTTTAAAAAAAAAAAAGGCGATACGGAGTTCGCCGGGTCGGCTAGTATTGTCTAAATATCAAATTGTGGAAGTAGGTAGGCGACAGCGCAA
This sequence comes from Sesia apiformis, assembly GCA_914767545.1. Taxonomy (NCBI): domain Eukaryota; kingdom Metazoa; phylum Arthropoda; class Insecta; order Lepidoptera; family Sesiidae; genus Sesia; species Sesia apiformis. Next base: position 15,999,786 of record OU611960.1, on the reverse strand, counting down.
CTTTGTCGACATACCTATACCGCCAAACAGACGCGAGGCGCCTAGCGTCTGGCTTAGGGTTGTACAAAATAAATAAAAAGTGGATAATATTGATGAATAATATTTCCAGTATTGAAAATAAAGAAAACCTTGGGGCCGAGACTCTGAGCAACAATGCTACGCGCTGTATAGAGGTAAGTTGTTATACGTAATTCTTGTAGACTTGTTACATAAATAAACAAACTACTTAGTTAGTGATGGGCGAAGACAAAATCTCAATACCTACCTATAGATTTTTCTTGCAATATTTATTATTTTCATCGAGAGACAAACACCTTAGTACCGAAATACTTCTCAATTACTTTCTCAAAAGAAAATTTACGTTCAAATAGGTGACGTCATAAAAAAACAATACCTAATGCGTAAAGAAATTATAATTTCTATTCATCAGGAACCTAATATTGTATTAATTCTTTTGCATTTTTTTAAATTTTTAATTATTTTTTATAAAAAAAATCAAGCCATTATCTTTCTTTACAGGAACTAGTTATTGAAAACGACCAAGAGGGAAAGGTGGATGAAATGGAAGTTGGGCGTAGAGTTGTAGACGTTTCTTTTTTTTTTAAAGCTCTTCAGGCCATAGGGGACCACGGTCCAATGGATTGTAAGTTAAGTTACCTCAGTATAATAGGTGAAGTAAAAGTTGGTCTGGACTCAAAACTCATCATGAAATGTAGTATGTGTAGTATGAAATTTACTGTGTGTTTGATTGAAAAGAAAGAAGATAGAATGGAAGTGAATCATCAAATTGTATCTGGTATCATATCATCTGGTGGGAGCTACTATCAGTTAAAAACATTAACTGCCGCAGTAGCCCTACCAATCATGTCACCTTCATTATACAATGAAATTAATAATACGGTTTGCGATTGGTGGGAAAAGACAGCAGCACATTCCATGGCAGAAGCTGTCAAGGAAGAAGCGGAGTACGCAGTGTCTATAGGTAGTGTTGATAAAAATGGTACACCATTAATATCTGTTGCTGTTGACGGTTGTTGGAGCAAGAGATCTTATGGTAAGAATTTTTCCGCCTTGTCCGGCGCAGCTGCGATAATTGGCATTAAAACTAATAAAGTATTGTTTTTTGGAGTTAAAAATAAATACTGCGTAGTTTGTGCACGAGCCGCAAAGAACGACAGTCAGCCCTCGGAACACCGTTGTTTCAAGAATTATTCGGGATCATCTACCGGTATGGAATCGACCATAATAGTTGAGGGGTTTAAACGTTCCATTGTTGATCACGGTGTAATTTATAATAAATTTGTAGCAGACGGCGATTCCAGTACTTATAAAAAAATATTAGATTCGCGACCGTACGGTAATTTAACAGTAGAGAAAATTGAATGCAAAAATCATCTTTTACGAAACTACTGCAATAGCTTGGAGAAACTGTCTAAAGACACTAAGTATCCTTGCGAATTGCGGAAATTCCTAAAAGAAAGGTATTTGCGTTTAAGAACGGGTGTAAAATGCGCTATTAAATATTGGGGCGATCAAAATCAGTCACTCGAAGAAAAAATAAAAAATCTTAGTGAAGATATCCTAAATGGTCCACAACACGTATTTGGTAATCACCAATATTGCAAGGAGTATTTCTGTAGAATTGATACTCGTCGAATAGAACCTGTTGGGTTGCTTCCAGCAATTGTTGGATGCGGATTAATGGACGCGGTACACATTTTAAGTAAAAGACTGTCATATCATTCTAGAAGTTTAATTCATAATTGTACAAGTAATATAGTTGAAAGTTTTAACGCAGTGATTGCCAAATTAGTAGGGGGTAAGCGTGTAAATTATTCTTCCCGTGGTTCTTATGCGGGCCGATGCGCAGCTGCTGTTGTGTCTTTTAATACAGGATCGATTCATAGTAAAACTCATGAAGTAATATTTAAATCTAGTCCTAATCCTTTGATCGCGAAAGTGGAAAATTGTAATCGTAGAATCCGTTTAATTGCTAAACCTAAATTAAGATTGAAAAAGAGCCACAGCGCTGTATCGAAAGACGCTCACTATGGACCAAACTGCGAAAAACCTGATCTGAGTCCAGAATTATATGAGAAAGCCAAGTCATCTTTTTTAGCCGATTTAAAGTTGTCTTGTGCTGAAAGAGAGGAGCTTGAAAGGTCGACCCATTTGCAAAGAAGTAGTTCTGAGTGGATGAGTACAAGGAGAAAATTACTAACCTCATCATCGTTCGGGGAAGTTTGTAAAAAACGAGAGAGCACAAGTTGTGCTGTTCTTGTTCGTAAAATCGTTTATGGTAGTAATATCTCCAGTTTGCCTGCTGTACGGTACGGTATCGAAAACGAAGAAACCGCAATTAAACAGTTAGAAATTCAAGAGAATATTAGTATACAAGGTTGCGGTTTGTTCGTCGACGATCAATATGAATTTCTTGGTACTACACCAGATGGCATTTATGCAAACGGTTTAATTGAAATTAAGTGCCCACATTCTTTAGCTGGCATGACTCTTGATGAAGCAATGGCCAAACATACCTTTTGGGTTAAGGACAAGGCTTCCAAGGGTTATGTCATAAATAAAAATCATAACTGGTATTTCCAAATTCAGGGACAGGTACATATTACTAAAAGAAACGTTTGCATGCTTGGCATCTGGTTTGGTGCTACTGTACCTATGAAAGTTTATATTATAGAAAAGGACGACAAATTTTGGGAGGAGAAAATGGAGATGAAATTAGTTAGGTTTTATTACGATTGCCTACTTCCAGAATTAGTTGATCCTCGGCAGTCACGAAGCATGCCAATTTGTGACGCGCCCAGTATCATAGAGGCTATGAAAGAGAGGAAAGAAAGAGCTTTACGTGTTATGAAAGAGAAGAACGCCTAATGATTTTGAAAGATACAGGTAACTTAACTACCCAGCCAGTCGATTCACGTAAACACGCCAGTCCAAAAGTCGTTTTAACTTAGGAACTTAGAAATCGCCTTTTGGTTTTCTGTTTTAAACGCACTTACTTATCTAGTCTTGGATTGTCATAAATCTTCCAATAGCTCAATTACTATACAATTTCTGAGTTACCTGGTGTAAAGAATCATAAAAATTGGTTCAAAAATACAGCGAATTGAGAATTCTCCTTTTTTTAAGTCGGTTAAAAGGGCTAAATTTGCAAAAAACGAAGTGACGTCACTGCGCTACGGTTTTTATTACTTACGTGAATCGGGCAGCTGGTAACGTTTTCATTCTGATAGGTTTTGTGATAGCCATTGATTTTATCATCAAATTAGCAGAAATCAGAACTTGATCCGTAATCGAATGAAAAACCATTAGAATTTTGAACTCATATTTCGTTATTGTTTAATTACATACTTTTAATTAGTATATTAATAATTTACAAACTTCTGTTAAAATTAGTAAATAAATGAATTATTTACTAATTTTTGTACAACCCTAGCACGCTTTTGAGATAGCGAGTAATGGCGACTCATATTTGTTATTGTGTAGTAAATAAATCATTTTTATACTTGTGTTTCATTTATTGACATTTTTTTTAAAACCCTAGGATTTTTTTTAGATATCGACGAGGTGATCGTAAACAAAAAGTAAGTATTTGAGTTTACGCAATAGGCACATTTCCTTGCGTAGAGATAAACACACTTCCTACTGAATTTGCAATTATTTTATTGAATGAATATTTTACGAATTAGAATAAATTTTGGTAGTGAAATTACAAATAAATAAATAGTTGGAATTTTAGGTAAGTAGAATACAAAAATGTCAGATGTCAAATGATAGAAAAACATAAAAATTGTGTCTCAACTACTCTTATTAATCTATTAAAAAGAATCAACAGCTAGTTTCCAAAAATTCAACGTTATTGTTATGCTGTAAATATTCAAGTTCAATAACAATTTCTCAACGTGGAACGTTTGTTGCAAAACATTTTGAAAATCGCGCTCTCTAGGTCATTCATCCGCCCCGTCGGATGTTACATTAAACTTTGGCGCTGCGGTCGCTCGAAATCGAGATCTCAGGCCAACAATCTACACCCTTAAATAAATATGTTACATTTTAGAAAAAAACAAGTTTTAATTTTTCAGTACAAATCGGCAATTTCATACTTTAACCCCTAATACAGCTATACTCTAAGTGTGTTCCGCGGAACCCTAGGGTTCCGTGATACCTCTGTCGGGGTTCCGCAAGAATTTAGAAATAAAAAAATCAAAACACCTCTCTCTGGTCGCTCCGCGGCTGTGCGGACTCCGCGGCCGCGCGGAGACAAAACGCTATGAATGTTATTTATTTATTTATTTGTATTTGTATAAGCTTGTGTTACATTAGCTGGTACAATATCTCATAAGTTTGGTCTCAACAATTTTATACTTGTACAACGCGTTCGCTCTAAGTTTGCCGGTCTGTGGAATGCGCGTACCCTCCCCCACGTGACAACAAAACTTATAATGTGTCATAGTTTTACCCAAATATCTAACGTACACAATTTTTATTGTTACAATTAAATAAAAAATTTCGAACGTCATACACTCATACCTATCGCCAGCGGCAAACTTAAAACGAGCGGGTAGTATACTTGTAAGCGCTCAGTCTCTTTGATAAAAGCCGCCTCTGAATTAGACGCTATAGTTGTCAACTAGCGACTTTCGTCTCTAACTTCAAAGGATAAAGTCGATATTGTTTACAACGCTATTTTTAAATTTCTGTTTTTATTTTTGCTTTTTGTTTATCAAAGGTGCCGACTCGAGTATTTTCGAGAATATTTGAGATCGAGTCTAGGACTAAGTATAAAAGCGGCGATCGCGCGTTGGCGTCGTCAGTTGATGATTAGCGTTCGGAGCGATAAGTTACTACCTACTTACAAGCTCGCTAGCGAGAAACTAGTGTTCATTGTTTTACTGCCTGCTGTATTCTGTTGTCTCAGTTTTATACATTTCTTCCCTGTAGGTTCTAAATTTAGTCTCTTATACGCAGTAATGATTGTGCATTATTTAAACCCCACTATCCTGACTTGTAACATTATAAATAAAGAAGAATGGAACGTTGGCTTAAAGGTGTTAAACGTGTTCCAACAACATCTTCTAATAACGCTGAATGTTCAAAAGCAATGCGCGCGGAGAATTTAGCAATCACCGATCCAGAAGATGATGCCACGAGTGCCACGACGTCAAGCTCGACGGTTTCAAAGACGAAAAAAAGGAAGTATGATGAATCTTATATCAGTTTCGGATTTGTTGATTCCAACGGCTCACCTCTCTGCATGCTCTGTAGTAAACTGCTTCCTAATAGTTCCATGGCACCTGCCAAATTGCGTCGACATTTAGAAACCGTACACCCCGAGACTAAAGACAAGAATAAAGAATTTTTTGTTCGCAAAAAAGATCAGTTATTAGAAAGTCAAAAAAATATGATGCATGTAACACAAACTACCAACGAAAAGGCCACGGAGGCATCATACTTAGTTAGCTATCGCATTGCACAAGCAGGTGAAGCGCACACTATCGCTGAGAAATTAATAAAACCATGTGTATTAGACATAACAAAATGTATGCTTGATGAAAAATCTGCAAAGCATCTTTCTACTGTTCCGCTATCAAACGATACTGTTTCACGACGAATCCATGATCTGGCAAGCTACGTCAAACAAGAACTAGTTACACGTCTACAAAATACACGATTCGCTTTGCAAATGGACGAGTCGACTGATGTCGCTGGTTTGGCTATCCTGCTGGTTATTGTGAGATATCCATATAAAAGTTCTTTTGAAGAAGACATGCTTATGTGTTCATCGCTGCTTACAAACACTACCGGGGAAGAAATTTTTAATAAAATAAATATATTTTTTGAAGAACATAATCTCAGTTGGAACAATTGCATTGACATTTGTACAGATGGGGCCAAGGCGATGACAGGTAAAACAGCAGGAGCAGTGTCACGAATGAAAAATAAAGCGCCTAATTGTAGTTCCAGTCATTGTATTCTGCATAGACAAGCACTTGCGATGAAGCAAATGCCGTCTAATCTAAAATTAGTTATGGATGAAGCGGTAAAAATAATTAATTTTATCAAATCACGACCACTACAATCCCGATTGTTCTCATTATTGTGTGAAGATTATGGCAGCAAACATAAAACACTGCTGCTCCATACAGAAGTGCGATGGCTGTCTCGAGGAAAAACTTTAACAAGGCTATTTGAACTTAGAGCCGAGTTACAAATGTTTCTTTCAGCAGATACTTCTTTTAATTTGAAGGACCGTTTGTATGATAAAACTTGGTTGTTCCGATTGTCTTTTATGGCGGATATCTTTCAAAAACTTAACGAATTAAATTTATCGTTGCAAGGTAAACAGACAACAGTGTTTCAGGCCTATAATAAAATAACTGCTTTTAAAAGAAAATTAGATTTTTGGATCATTTGCATTGGTAAGAAAGAAATAGAAAGTTTTACGTTACTCAGTGAGTTTGTTAGCGAAAACGACTCAGAAATGTTTGAAGATAATGTGTTTGAAGAATTGGTCCAATATCTCAGTTCGATGCGCGCATCTTTTGAAAAGTATTTTCCCGAAGAACACAATACAAAAATTAAAGTGAACTCCTGGATTCATAATCCTTTTTTACCCAACTTGGAAAAGCCTGAAAACATGTCAAATGAGATATATGAATCTCTTTTAGAAATGTCATCAGACACAAGTATGGAGTCATTGTTCAAAACGACGCCTCTTAATGATTTTTGGTGCAGAATCCAAGATGAATATGCAATGCTTGGCCAAATGGCTCTGGATATTCTTCTCCCGTTCCCAACTACATATTTGTGCGAAACAGGATTCTCTACCTACGCAGCCACGAAAACAAAATATCGCAATAGACTGGACGCCGAAGCTGATATGAGACTCCAACTTTCTTCCATCAAACCTGATATCAAGCAATTGATGAAAAATAAAAAACAGTTTCATACCTCCCACTAGTTAGATTTTTTCTTTTTTAATGTTTTCTATTATTGTCCTTACCAAGTGGTGAAGTAAATAATAATTAGTAACTGATACATTGTACTTTTATTATGCTGATTAATATAGAATACACTTATAAAAATAATTGTTTTATTGTAGGGTTCCATCAAGTATTTTGCTTCCCAAAAGGGTTCCGTCATTTAAAAAGTTTGAGAACCACTGCCCTAATATTACCAACTCTATCAATATTATTATAAGGTTGTTTTCATTTATAATTTCTAAATTTAAAATTGAAAAATATGTGACGTCACACCAGGGGTGGGGGGGTCACACAAATGTGACAAGGACAAGGATGGGGGCGACTCCAAAAATCATGAAATTCGTGTGACGTAATTTATGGATGACCCCTTAACGAAACAAACGAATTTGAAATAATATTGAGATCGGGGCAATTTTGATATTTTGTGGATATCAGTTTTATAACTAATACATTTGAGCCGCGGCCAGATTCGAAGTGCCCCAATGATTCATACTACCGAACTATTGAGACGAAAAATTCTCACCAGCTCGGTCAAGAACTAAAGACTAGGTACTGATTGAAGGGGGTTTGTTATTAGGTCATATTCAGTCTAGGTTAGAAAGGAGGTGTAAGTAATTACTGGCGGCGCAAAAAATATAAACATGAAAATACAGTTAGATTTATGAAAAAAATAAAAAACTCCAATTTTCAGGTATATCAAATGAAAAAAAATTGAACCAAGTCATTGCCTAAACGGAGAAAATTGTAGGTCGCTTTTTTAGAAGCCCACTTTCCGTGAATGTTAAATTCTGACTAGGTCACTTTCAGAAAAAGTCCTTCTAAGAAAGTGACCTAACATCGTCGAAAGGAAAAATAATACCTACATATTGATTAGGAAGCACTTTGCAGAAATAATACACAAATGTACTACAAACTTTTATTATTTATTACCATGATATATAAAAACATAATAAAACAATTATTTTACACACATTTGACCTATATAAGGTATATTCATATTCGTAGTAATATTTATTTTATCAAATTAATGCTTAGTACCATATAATTACGCCAAAGAGACAATCCAATCCAATAGTTAATTTGCCACGGTTGTTGTAGGTATATTGTCTTGAAATAATACATGTTGTAGTCTTGAAATATGTGAATTATTTAAAAGTACTACATACATCTCAGTAATTTATTTTTATTTATTTAAAGTTAAATCCCCTAATGCTTACATCGTATAGTATCATACAAAAAAAGGCACAATATGCATTACAAATATTACAAAAAACTGCCTAAATGAAAGGAAAAGAATTCTTGAAGAATTATTACAATTTCTTGAATTTTGTTAATTTTGTAATGATGTTGTGTCGTGGTAAGTCTACGTTTTCTTTCCATGAGAGATAGTCAATTCAAAATTTCACTTCGGCGCTTCTACTCCGTTTAAATGGTCCTTACGGCGTTCCCTTAGGTTTGGTTCTAATTATGTTCAAAGCTCATCCCTAATAGTACCACTGTATCTGTCATTTTCGATGAATCCGAGGTTATCCCAGAACGACCTCTGACCGAAGTCGGAGCTGCTCTTCATCTCCTGGTTGGATGGCGAGCGGATTTCAAGATAGTTCAATTCTGGGGACCCTGGTGTCACTGGAAGCCACTCAGGACCATCATTGGTTAATTTAGGTACACTGGAATAAGAAAATAATAAATAAAGATTTTTTCTTTTAAAAGAGTATTCATTTCTCTCGAGGATTTTGGCCAAACAAGGTTTGATTGATTGGGGCATCCACCCCAAAATCCACTACCGTTTGCCAGTATTTGTGACTTCCGATCGAATGTTTCGAATAACTTCCGAATGTTGTATTATTGCAGACGTCCATGAGATATAGTATTTGTCATCAGACGAGTTCATCTGAGGTTAAGTTGGCAGATAAAGAAGCAATTGCCAGTCAATATGCTATGAAATGGGGTCGTTAAAGAAAACTGTGAATAGGTCAGGGTCGGCAGCCACTCGTATCCCTCTCGATACGTGTCCAAGAGCGGCGGTAACCAATTACCATTCGATAGGATGGGATGAGAATGGGCTCTGGCATATCTCACTCACTACCGAAACACTTACTTAGATTAGGGAATAGGAAAAAGTGAGAAATGCAATACATGTGAGGGTAAATGTGTGAGTGCGAAGTAACGTGGCTAATCAAGAGCGCCCTGTGGCTGTCGGTTTGCAGTATGAACCCCCCTCCTCCCAAGTGAAGACTGAAAATTGGTTAGATATTCATTATTAAATTTTGTTTTTACCCGGTAGTAGAGAAACTGTAGACCATATCAATTAAGCCTTCTGCCATCTTCCTGTCCTCTGAGCTGTTTACGTTAAATACTTCTACTTTAAACATGTGGAACACGTCGTCGGCATGGCTTACACCTGTGCAAGGAAACAAACATAGTAATCTATTGTAGATACTTTTCAAAATGATGACTGTATAATGAACAAATTATGAAATAGCGCCGAGCCGCTGACGTCAGGAGCCAGTTTTGCTACTTTTTATATACTTTAAACTTTATCCTACTACTTTAAATATGGGGAATACATCGTCGGCGTGACTTACATCTGAAACAAAAAAACGTAGGAATCTGTTGTAGATACTTTGTTAAGCCATGGTACATAATAGTGAGCCTATTCAGGAAAAACATTGTAAGCGACAAATTATGAAATAACGCCGACGGCAGACGCCAGTTGGAAAGTTATGAGTTTGCATCTTTTTATAGGTTTAAAAAAAGTTTAAACAAAATTTTTAAAAGCCCAGTCACGAGCCAAGTCCAAACCTTACCCGAAGCCTGAAACCATGGATCCCATTCATGAACCCATCTGAATTCATTGACATGAAAATTTCATGAGTCTTTTCTTGCTGAGAATTCCTTTTTTTTCAGCTTTTACTAAATCTTTCATACAAGTTTACTAAATAGCAAGTAGTTATTTATTTTTTAAGACGTGATTTTATTTTTTGGACATATTTGAAAGTAAAAGCTATTGTATTTTTGAAATTCCTGAACAGATTGAATTCCTGAACGAGCATACAGTGCACCTGGTGGTAAATGGATACTGTCGTCCATAGACATCTACGGTATATGCCAACATCAGTTCAGAATGACAAACGCTGGCACGCTGCCTACCTTTTGAGATGTAGGAATTGTTTTGGAGAAAGGGTTGGGAAAATGGTTAGAGATAGGGTGGGATGGGAATGGGCTCTGGCATATCTCACCCACTACTGAAGCACGTACGTACATTAGTACACGTACGTCATGTTTATTATTTTTAACAAAATAATATAAAAATCTCTTACCATAGTTCTTATCTGATTGCGAAATCAAATTGGAGAGGCTCGTTTCCCCTCGGAAAGCATATCGGTACAGGTAGGTGGGTTGTCCAGAGCTGAGGGCGTGGAGCTGGGCCAGTCTGCCGACGTCAGCTACAAACAGCCGGTCTCCTAGAGCCTGTGATAAAAACCGGCATCATTTAGATTCTTTTTCATTTATTTTTTATAGGAAGAAGTAGGCAGACCAACATACAGGCCACCTTGTGGGAAGTGGAACTGTCGCCAATGGATATCCGCGGTATATGCCAACTTCAAACCAAAATGACAAACGCTGACACGCCACCGGATGCGCAGCCTCTGGAAGATGTAGGAATGGATTTGGAGGAAGGATTCGGAAAATGGTGAGAGATAGGATGGAGTGGGAAGGGGCTCTGGCATATCTCCAGTCATCACTGAAACATTGGAGAATAGAATATAGAGGGAAATGCAGTACATTTCAAGGCGGTCTTTTGTGAGATTGTAGGTAGGTGAAACACCGAGCAAATGCAAGTAGGGATTCGTATTCTCAGTTCATAGGTACCTAATGTGAAGTTATGTAATATGTGATGAATCTAGATCAGATTATATTTACGTAAACTGAAGCAATTAAGTATATTTAGCAATTAAACAACTTTTAACGGTTTAAATCGCGTATATTTGACATTATCGCGAAAACCTATCTGTACCTATAACGTTACATTGAAATAACGCAAAAGCTGAAGATAGGTCAGTAATAACGATCAGTATCGAGAGTAGAATCGATACTACCAGTTTTTTTTAATAAGTAGGTTCTTTTTTGATAACTTATTGTTCATTTCTACTAGATCTTTTATTCCACGCGTAGTTGCATTCTACGCGCGTCGCGCGCTCCACGCCGTCGCGCGCCCGCCCGTGTTGTAATGAGTAATGAGCGCTACGATACAAACATTTTAGATGGAACGATGTTTACATGTAACTTTATTTTATTCCGTAAAATAACATTATTTTTCTCTAGAACGGTTTTATTAGTTGACATTTTAAATTAGCTGACTTGTTTCAGGTATTGCGTTATTTTAGTGATACGTTGAATACGTAAAGTACAATATCTCTGTCTATACATATTTATATTACTGGGTCGGTTATATTGCGATTTTCAATGCAGTGCGCGTGTTTACTCCAGCAGTTGGTTAAACAGAAATGCACTGTTATTATAGATTGTATGTAGGTATTTTTAATTCCAGTAATGAGGCTTTTTTTTAGTGTTAAATTTTGATATTTTGTTGTCGACACATTTGAGAAACTCTCGCGACACACGTTGGGAAACTGGTCTAGAAATTTACATTTACGTTTTAGTCAAGAAGTTACCTGAACCAGCCGAGGGTAGGTCTTCTGACTGACTGGCTGGTTGGCGAGGTACCGTTGCTTGATCTTAGCGGCGACTGTGGGCCGGAGGTTGACTGGCAGCGTGTCGTTGTACTCGAAGATGTTGCTAGCCAGCTGCTCCCACTTCGCCTCCAGTTCCGGCAGGGTTTCTGGAGAGCTTTGGTACGCTGGAAGCAAGGCATGTTGTAAAAAAATTGGTATAATGTTTACAACTTAGTACCTTTCCTGTGGATAAGGCAGACCTTATACGGTACCGTACACCGGAGTGCAGTATGGCGTGACAGTTTTAGCGTCGCATTAGTTTGTAAGAAACCTGGATTTTATCTTGTACGTGATAGACATGTCGACTGTCCACAGTGAATACCCTGCGATATATTTATATCTCCGGGTGGCATGTAGGTAGCTAAATGAGTAAGTCAAACCTTTTATTAGAATAGAATCTGCTTATAATGACATCGAAGGGAAATAACAAATACGTCATACTAAGCGAACGTCATACAAAGCATAAACTTGGAAAATAAAAAACTTCCTATCATTGTTAGGTATTTAGTTTAATAGAGAGAAAAATTACTACAGAATGTATGTATCTATAGAACATGTAACATTTTTTAACTTAATCAAAAATAGGAACATATGAACTGGCTAAACATAAAATTATGTATTGTAATGTATGTACATTACATATTTATTTACTTTTTATGTACATAAGAAATCAATAAGTTTTGTCTGCTTCTGTTTTTTCTTTATATTGTAATAACAGTCTCTAACACTATTGTGCAAAGAAGACATTGCCCTTTTCATTGGTCACTATAACCGGACATAATTTCTTATAAATAGGTCATAATAAGCGCTATGCCACTATAAGCGAAGTCATTATATCCGAACTTTGTTTCATAGAAGTATATATGAAAACCAAAACTTCGCACTGCAATATGTCATATTAAGCGGTTGGTCAATATAGGCGGAGTCATAGTAAATGGATTCTACTGTATATATGTATATATTTCTGGACCAACGACTCAGAACCTACGACCCATACTAATATGGGTCAATGACCAATGACTGTGGTGTTAAAAATATCAAGTGTAGTGACAGGAGCCTACATACATATCCAGTAATAGCGAGACACAAGCTAATAGTATTAGGCACTAACCAGCAGCAGGGTACAACCCTTCCTCAGAGGTGACGGAGGTGATGAGGGGCAGTCGTTGCATCTGGCCGGCTTGCGCCGCGTGCCAGGGGTACTGCGAGAGGAACGGTTGCTTTACTCCTGGAGCTTCCACAGTCGGCGTGAACGACGTGAACAAGTGCACCTTCCAATCCTGTAGGCATAACACGTTAATACATGTAAATACAGTTGAAGTGTAGATTTGCGAAAAGGTATGAGTTATCCGTTTATATATGTATACACACACACCCACCCACACACACACACACACACACACACACAGCCACACACACACTCCGTACCCTTAAGAGGTTTGTAGTGGCACTGCACATTCGTAATAAACAAATGAAAAAGAGTAATATTGATTGCTGGATTGGTTATTATTGTTACGTACTTGTATATAAAACTGGGTTCAATTACAACGTCCGAATTCCTTTATGTAAACATAATTTCAAGAGTTTTTCAAATAGCTATCATTCAAAGTTCACGCGCCAGGAGTCAGCTGTTGGCAAAAAATTAGTGAACCCAATCTGCTATCCAACACAGCCGTCACTACAATGTCAAGCCAAGCCAAGCTTGTACGGCGAAAACTGGCGGCCCACGACGAAATCGGTTCTTCGAGTGCGCTGATACGGGCTGCTCCAATTTTATAATGTTTTATAATGCTACTTGTAAGGGCTATAATTTTAAATAAAATTTATTAAATTAAATTCCTATACTAATATGTTTGTTTATTACGTTATTTATGTGTTATTGTATAAATATATTGTATATACAGTGTGTATATTTATATTTACACACACACACACACATCTATTTAGATATACGAGTATAAGTATATACTCAAATGTACTTATGTACGAAATAAAATATATGTTTTTACTTAAGTTTATTAATATAATGCTACTTTAATTTATTTAATTTCATTTAATGACTCCCTCATTTGTTTCGGGATATTATTCATATATGAATAATAACAGAATACTTGGTATTATATATGATATTATGCGCGGTACGGGTAGTATTTTTTTGGGGTGTTGTCTTGTATTATAGTGATAATTGTATGTCACGAATGACTAATGATATTGCATGACGTATACTACATATATACAACTGGTGTGTCGCGACTCGCTGTACACAGGTGTGCCGTGAGACGATGCTCAGCGTGCCGCAGTGTAGCCTGAATCACCTAACAGAGGGGTGTAACTAAGGATAGTTTCCAGACAGGTGACAAAATTCGCTAATTCAGTGATTTTTTAATTACTAAATTAGCAGATGCCCATAATTTTTATTATTTTTTAATCCGTATTAATTATATTTTTAGTTTAGAATTTTGAAAACAATGTTATGTGTGCCGCAAGTGAAAAAAAGTTGCGAAGCACTGGTATTTCGTATATTCCTAAATTCCGTTCCAATCAAATTTGTCGAAAATGAAAGCAAAAACGGAGGCCAGGCGGGCCTGCCATAAGTAAGTAACTGCCACGGCCTTAAATTAAATAGTGAGGTGATAATTGTCTACATATCCATAGTTTGATTCATCGGGAGTGCAAATTTGCCCTAGATTTAAAGCTAAACGTTAAGATACATATTTGTGTAATTTAAGGCCGTGTTCACCTTTAGGCAAGATACTAGGCTTAAGGCTTAATATAATAAACCGCCATGTTTGTTTACATTTTAAACAAATTTGATTGGAACGCAATAGATATATTCCGTAGGTTCCTTAAAGATGTAGAGGTGTAGACTGTAGATTTAGTATATGATATGCCTCCAGGCATTAAGTTCGCCTTTTGTACGATTAAGTGCAATTAATTTTTTAAAATAAACAAATAAGTATAGGTGCTATATCTGAAGATGTAACGTTTATTACAGCTAGTATATGAACCTTTTATGACTCTTATTGTTCATTGATAGGAGTCATAAAAGTTAATCGTGATAGTCGAATGAGACTATATGGGCCCAATAAACAGTACTGTAAAATTGCGAACTACTGTTCATAATTTTATGCTGTATTGGTCTAATAGAGTAATTAAAATATGTTCCTTTAGTCCAGGCGTTCAACCAAATGGTGTGGACAAATCGACATAGAGACAACGTTTTTTTGGAAATAATCATTTGAAATATGACAATTAAAAGATATCGCAGACTTGCGCAGTATGGGAACGTTATTTAAATTTTGCAATAAACATTTGGAAATTAAGTTTTTTTTTGAAAATATCTAGTTTCGTGGGCTGCCTAGCGATAGATTTTTTAAGGGCTTTTTGTATGTCTTAAAATTTTCAACAAAATGATACCTCCCTTATAGCAATAACTGGGAAAGTTCTTAACGTACAGCGTCGGATTGTCGCGCACACTTTCATGACATAAAAGGCAAGTTATTTACAGATTTTCGGGCCACTTCATCAATATTAAAATATATTTTCGTTTATTTATAAACAGCGATTTTTTAAAAGTTTCTTTTGCAATTGTGACCGCATTATTTCACAAGATGTATTTCATACTCGTATTAATTGTCTAAATAGTATATTTACTAGTATTTATATATGTATTTCCGTTACACTACGACTCGTCAAGTCCAGTGGGGCTCGTCAAGAGAGCTGTGAACAGGATTCTGGTCGGTCGGCAGCGCACCTGCAGGTGGTGCTGCAGATGTCCATGGGCGGTGGTGACTAGTGATGGGTAACTCCGGATTCAATGAATCAAAATAGCAGAAACCATGAGCGGAGCGGAAACCCTTAATTGTTCCACCGAATTGTTAGTTACTCAGATTCCGGCGCTGGCGGCCTTAAGGAGTAAGTAACTAAGAGGAGTCGGATCCGCAAGCGGAGCAGGATTAAGTGAGCTGAAACACTCCGAGAAGTCGTGATTACCCACCACTAGCGGTGACCACTTACCCATCATGTGGACCGCCCGCTTGTCTGACATACTCGTATATTGCATAAAAAGAATGTGATTACGTATGTATAAAATAAATGCATCAATCTGGTAGTCTGGTCGAGATAATTTTTAGCGACAAAGCTGCCTTTTACATATATGCCAAGCGACTACCACAAACCCACAAACCCCTCAGCGTTCGGAGTTGCATCTCTCTGTGTGTTCTACCGCCTGTACAATGGGGAATGCTCTGAAGAATTGTTCAATATAATTCCCACCTCGGGTTTCTACAACCGCACCTCCCGTCACAGAAGTGCGGTCCATCCGCATTTCCTCGATACGGAGGTGTCGCGCACTGTTCGGTCCAAAAATTATTTTATATCGCGAACCCGTAGGCTGTGGAACGAACTGCCTCAAGAGGTCTTCCCATTAAACTACGACATGGGGTTCTTCAAGAAAGCTGTGAATAGGATTATGCAAGGTCGGCGGCGCGCCCGCATACCCCCTGGTGTTGCAGGTGTCCATGGGCGGCGGTAACATTTACCATCACGTGGGACCGTTTGCTCGTCCGCCCTCTTCTCTATAATAAAAAAAAAACCCTTAGGTACTTAACCACCTCTAAAACAGTGGACTCGTGAACCCGTCTGATCAGCGTGGCGTTTTAAGGCCTTACATCCCCATGCACAAGATTATGTGCTTGAGGAGGGCCATGGTCCAACGGCGGATACTTAAAAGGTCGGTTGCATACCAAGGTTGGTGAAGCATTTTCTAATCTTCAATACCTACAATTAGTGGCATTCTAAAATATGTATATATACTCGTATCACCTACCACCTGTAAACAGATTAAGTATGTCATCATTACGTAAGTGTAATTGGTACATAAATAACGGCTTTTATTATAGTTTCTTTCAAGGAAATTTAAAATTACCTACAATAACATTATTAATTATTTATCTCATTAAGTGCTAATGAATACCTATAGTTATTCGTGCTTATCTCCAAGGATAGCCTTTGCCTTTGTGACCTTTGCGACACATTGAATTTATTATTTATTTACAAAACTACTATGTTTAAATTTAGATATTGGCTTCGATTTCATGTTTCAATATTTATTATCAACATTTTTTGAGTCTACGCCCGTTTGGATCATGATTTCCTAAATGACTAAAGTATGTATTGTATAAAGTTAGTGGTATGTATAAGTTAATAAATATACCTCTATATATTTTTGTATGTACGATAATGCGATATTTTCAAAAAAAATCCTCTGTAAGTGTGCGCATAGTTTATCTTTAATTGTCATATTTTTAACTATTCTTTCCAATAAAAAAAAAATGTCGCTATGTCGATTCGTCCATTCCTTTTCGACCGTCCGTCGACTGGAGTATTTATAATCCACTATCAGTGGTAAACAGTCACAGTCAGTGGACGTTACGCCTATTGTCTTGGAGAGACGCATTTTTGCATTAACTGTGTTTAGTTTATTATTATTATTATACTCTGTCAAATGAAACGTGGTACATGAAAAGAGCAGCAAATAAAAAAAATACGCTGAATTTGTTCTTGTTTCGGAATTCACTTCAGTTTCATATGTTTCAGTTTTAGAACAAATATCAAATCGAACGGGATTGTAAGCAGTATTGAAATAGATGATTTTTTTTATAGAAAAAAGGCGTCAGACGCGCTTACCGTCCACCTGATGGTAAGTGGACATTGTCGTCGATTGGCATCCGCGATACACGCCAACATCAGTCCGGAATGACTAACGTCGCCACCCTTTCGGATGTGCTGCCTACTTTTGCAGATTGAGGAACGGATTGGGAGAAAAGGTTGGGAAAATGGGGACGGTTAGGATAGCATGGGATGGGAATGGGCTCTGGCATATCTTACTCACTACCGAAACACGTGCGTACATTGGGCAAATACGATAAAGTACATTTCAAGGTAGTCTTCTGTGATCTAGGGGTAACGTGGCCAGTTGAGTGCGCCTAGCGACTGTAGAGATGAAGCGTGCACAAATCTCTTGTAATTCTTCGCAGAAACATGAATATTTTAATGGAGGTTATTGAATGGAGCAATGGGGGTGGTGAGCAAACTTAAATGGCTTCCTCTTCGTCGTGATCAGACGGAGCAAGGGAAACAAGCCGAGCTCGGTTTTCATTCAATTCTATGATTCCAGTATCAAACCAGATGGGGAAGGACTGGTTGGGATCCCCGTCATATGGGATCTGAATTTGATGCGGTCTTGGCGGCAAGACTAGCGGCAAGTATTTCGGTATAGGATAGGAGAGGTAATTAAATATTTTTAACTAATAAATAAAGAAAAACCCTGTAGTGCTTACAAACATCTCAATCTGGGCCTTAACGACGACTTCAGCTGGTCTGTACCTCAGGCAGTCTACCATTTCTCGGGTTGTGGCGGTCGGGCATCCCACGATGGCAGCCAGGGTTTTGGCCTTTTGAGCAGGTTTTACAGCATGGGTCCACGAAGCAAAGGCTGAACCGCTGAAGGCGATGCCTCTGGCAAACGTACCTGGAAGATACAGGTTTTTGAAGAGTGAAAAAAGTTAAGAATTCTGGTGTAAAATGTTTTAAGGCGAAATTCATCATATCATAGTCGATAGGAGTAGTTACGTAGGTCAGAAAGACAGTTATGTTCTGTTATGATGAAAACAGTTAGAAAGCAACTTAATATTTCTTTTCCCTAGCCTTCCTGTAGCTAACTTTCATTTATTTTTCTGGAATATTTTCTCATTATCTATCCCGTCCTTCTTATAAACAAGCCGCAAGTGTATTTCAATGACATTTGAAAATAATGTAAAATTAATTTAAAATCAAGCCAGAAACTTAAAGTTTTGAATAAAACACAAATTTGTTAACATGCTTTATTTTTAATTTCTTAATACAATGTTACTTATGCTTTCATAAAAATGTTACTAACGCCTTAGATGGCAGTACTGTTGTAGGGAGTAGTGACGTACTTAATCTCGTCAATAGTGAGATTATAAATTCGAATCCCGTACCATCCTGTATTTGGTTCTACTTAAATTATGTATTTTTTAGTTATCACCATCACCATAATAGACTTATAATATTCGATCTGTGATCACCATAGACTTTACGATTGTCTATGGCTATCACTGGCTCACAAAAAATTGCCTTTTAATAGTCTCATAGACTTTATATGGCAATAAAAAAAATAATCTTTTGCTAGTTATAGATTCGATATGAAGCCTGTGTTTGAGTGCAAATTACAACGGCTTTAATCCTATAGTCGCCATATTGTCACCACATGGCTAGCAAAATGTATTGTTAATACTTTAAAGGCAGCGAATACGCTTAATACTACTATAGCGGTATGTTGCGATTTTATAATAGCAATTTTTGTATTGTTTTGTTAGACTGTTTATAAGGTGTATTGTATAATATAAAGCTTCTATAAACAAACCTTATGTAAATCTACAGATAAGAGTAATTATTTCAAGAAATCTGTTGGTTTAACACATAAAGAATTTAAGTATAACAGATAATATTGAATTGGATATTTTGAAAAATACCTCAGTAATCTCAATTTTGGCTATACGTGGGACTTAAACCATTCGCCTTGTGATCCACATTTTGCTAGACTTCAAAGTAAGGTGTAGGTATCTGTAACCGATATTCCACACAATTGATTACAACATTTCAAATAATTAAATTGATCAATTAATAAAATTTCCTTTAGAAGTTCTTATTAAATGCCTCATGTAGGTGCTCAGAACCAAAACGTTAGGTAAGAGAACTGACTTTACCTATCAGCTAAATTACATATGACATTAACTGATAAAAGGGACCTTATTGTTGGTTCTAGTTTATCAGACATTGAGACTAGTGATGTTCTGAAAAAAAAAAAAAAAACAGTAGTTTTGTCTTAAAAATCAGATGTTACATCACGTTTCTATTTAAACAAAATCTTTAAAAAACGAAGTTTTTTTAAATCTCTACGTTAACAAGTTTATAAAATTACGTGCGTTTGCTGAGGTAAAATCACATATGGCCATGTTGTTAATTGGGTAGATGATGGAGGAAAATTTCGTCCTAAAATTCCGCTTGAGAATTAAAAAAGTCTGGAATATGTGTAAGATCTATCAATCAAAATTGGGGCCTTATGCTGGGTTTTCATCACGAAACTCTTCAGGAAGGCCTCAGGTAGACTTGTGTTTTTCAGTGAGATGTTAAAGACTAATATCAAAATTGTGGTACAACTTACAACATTGTAAATATATATATTGGGCATGTGGTGTCGTGTGCCTTTAGAATAGTACCTGTGGGGTGTCGTATAAGGCGACTAAAGGATAATCAAGTCGCTACCACAAGCCTAAGAAGATACACCACCCCTAAAAAACTGGACTCGCCAACCTGCTTGGCCAGCATGGAACGTCATACATCCATCATGCACAAGACGATATGCACGAGGACATCCATGTCCAGGAGTAGATGTTAAAAGGGTTGGTATTGTAGAAATCGGCTTGAGTCAGAAGGGTTAGGTTTTGGTATGTTTGATTAAATTTTGTGTTGAGATTTCATCTATTTGACGAAAACGAACACGATCAAATCGAAATTTGGTAAATTTATAGGTAATTTATTCGGCGAAGTCTTCAATTACAATTAGAAAAAGGAACCCGATTCATGCCAAGAATGTTACGCGAGGCTATTGAAATCAAGAAACACCCAAATTTCAATAGAGAAGATGGTTGGCAAGTACCACCGGCTTGGGATCCAGTCATTAAATTAATTAAATCCCAAGGCCAACGCAATACTGCAAGACCTCTGGATACCGTGAGTGAATACTGCGTGCATAGGGAATGTTATGATTAAAAAATCCAGACGGTAGTTCAAAAAATTTCAGACGGTAGTCCAAATAATTTCTTAATAACTCAAGTGACAAATAAAATCAATTAGTCACCCCGTGACCACGTCCACTGCAAAGTGTTCGAAACGTCGGGATATAAATAATGTCAAATATACGCGATTTAAACCGTTAAAGTTGTTTAATTGCTATAGAAAAAGGAAGATCACAGTTCCTCAGGTAAGGCAGAAAATGGCCATTTAAATAAAAAATCTCCATAATTTTATCAGTGTGGCAGCTATCTTTTGATATTAAGACCTTTAAGATTAAAAAGATTGTGCCGAGTGATGTGGGTTGGTTATAGAATATCACCACCTCATCTCTTCCCGTGAGTGTCGCAAAAGGCGACTAAGCGATAACAAAGCGGCTACCACAAGCGTTGAGGAACTACACCGGCTCTTAAAGAGTGGATTTCGCCAACTCGCGTGGCCAGCGTGGCGTTTTAAGGCCATAGAACCCTCCTGCACAAGAAAATGTGTATGAGGAGACCCACGTCCAGCAGTGCATACTGGAAGGGCTGGTTGCATTGCATTGCGACACTAATAAAGTTACGGGGAATTCGTAAACTTGTGATTTATCCCCTTCTTACGCGCATTGAAATTTCCCAAGGTCGATATATAAATCTACAAAGTGTCATTTCTCTCATGTGTTATCAACTTCTATTTAATTTGTGATACAACAGGCAACAGTTTCGTTGACGAGCTAGAACAAACTAGAACTAAAACAACATGTGTGAAATCGCAAATACGCATAAATGACGGTAGGTAAAGAAAAATAATGCAATGTTTACCCGCACTATATTTCCCTTTGTCTTAAGAGTGTGACGTTATTCTTGACAAACATGAGTTGTACAAATGATTTTTATTGAGTCTGCTTTAAATATCTTGTCTTTATCTTTAGATCTCTAATCTTTAGACTTTACAAACCAGTTTATATCCACTTACAGTCTGTCTTTTGTCTGTGTAACAGATATTTAATAAAAATATCTATTAATCTCTATACCTATGTATATCGGATAGGTACACGGGTACAGTAAACGGTAGAGTAGTACGATATAGTACTAACTATGCCATTTACTATATCAATGTAGACGCCGTGGTAGACTAAAATATTGGTAGTGTATTAAAATTTAGTAGAATAGCTAGCTCCGTGGTATATATAGCGTGACTCTTAAAAGGCCACAAGGCCACAAGGATTTAGACCTACACGATGTTGAGGCAATCAAGGTTTTTTAGCCGGTAGGAGTCCGGCACTACCTGGTACCACCTAGACTAGCCAGGCTAGATGGTACCAGGTGACCATGCAGGGTTTTCCTTGATTGTCTTTCCCAATATAAAAAAAAAAGGTATATATAGTAACTTTACTCCGTTAGATACCCCCATCACTGCCGTCGCTCTACTTTACCGCTACTTGACCAATGTAAAAGGCTTTAGATAGTAGAGTAGAGTGCAACTTGTTCATGCATGCACGTGCGTTTTTTTGTTCTTCCAGAATTTCGCCCACCTCCAATAATAACAGATCAATTAAGCTTATTAAGCATTTGCTTATAATATGGCGACGGCAACGACTGGCGGTATCCATTGTGGAGCTTCACAAACTGACTACCTACTCTACTACTAGCAAAAATACGTGCAAACAGGTACTCGACCAAAACCAGTAGAGTATCGGTTTACTCTACCCGTGTACACCAGGCTTAAAGGATAATGAAGGCCTGTTTGAATAAACTCTGGAATTACTCGTCTTATTCTGTGTGATTCTTGTGGTTTGTTACGTAGCTGACGGATATTTCTCCCACAAGGTTTTCAGGTTTTTTTTATAAAATAGAACAATAGTTTTGAAAATATTTGATTTTGATAGATAAGGTGAAAGAAATAGTTCACTATCCCTTTCTGACAATGTAAAATATCATTTTAGGTTTTATCTAAGGTTTTACCTATAAGTATTTCACCTATAATTACCTATAATTTACCTATAAGGTTTTATCTTTGTTAAATCTAGATTTCAATGCATTAAGTAGGTATCAAGTGTTTGTAAATCTAGTTTCATTGCTTTATCTCTGTGTATGTAGGCAGGACCGACTCAGAAACGAGTGTAAAGGGTGCATGCACGTTCCGTGATGGAGTTAAATTATTATTATTGTCGAAAATTTGAGTTAATAATTCAAAGCGACAATTTTTTTCTTAATAAATTAGTATATAATTGGAAACAGTAACTCTTAAAAAACTCCCGAAGAGCTCTCTCTGCTCGCCTAATTTTTGTATGATGCACGTTAAATTCACTACCTATCGCGGTATGTGGTTTTAAAGTCCTTCAAGTTATATGGAGCTTAAAGTCCAAGGGGTGTTTCATGTGTGTGGTAACGAAACGCAGTTTACAGTGCCACCTTTCTCCCCTGCCCTACCCGGTCTTCCTTCCAAAAAATACCTTTAGAATAGAAACACCGTAATTAATCAATTTACATTGTCTTAATGTTAATTTATAGAAAACCTCGAACTCAGTAATAAGTGTAATTAATAAATTTACACGTTATATGTTACAACAATGTAGACTTTGCATCCGGTCGTCTGATTATCTTGAGCCGGTGCTGTATGTAGGCACTGTTCGTACACTGCCTACATACAACACCGGTAAAGCACATAAGCGGAGACATAAGCATCTTAAAGCACGTGATGGAGCGTGCCGTATTCAAATAATGGTTACCAATTAAACCAAATTGCCATATTTTAAGGGAACTAAATTATTTAGATTAGTAATTCTATTGGCCATACACATGAAAGAGATAAAATACTTACCTCTAGATAAAGGTGAGAGGTAATGATAGTGCACACTGGCTCCGCCTGCGGAGCACCCGGTCAAAGTGACACTCTCAGGGTTGCCTCCGAACATGGCGATGTTGTTCCTAACCCAATGTAGCGCGAAGGCTTGGTCTTTTAAACCGGCGTTACCTGGTGCGGCCTCGTCTCCAGTGCTCAGGAAACCTGGTGATATATAAGATTATTTTAAACTTTAATGATGGCTTCATGATGGTACAGGCCAAGTGGTACAAACGGGACAACGATACAAAAATTCCCCTACTGTGGCCGAAACGGGCCAAGCGGGAATACACGGATTCGTTAAATATATTTTCAGTTCTTTCTCTGTGCATGTCGAAGCTGAATGTGTAGATTTGTAAAATATCGCGCTTTTGAAGGTACCAAATTCGAACTTAAAGGAAGACGGCGGTGTCATTGGCCTGACGAAAGTGGACTGTGGACAACTGCAACTATTCCTATGAAGAGGTTTTGTATAACTTACCCAAAGGCCCGACCCTATAGTTAACTGTGACAACCACGATGTCTCTGTCCATGAAATTATTGGGTTGATATAATGCACCGGCCCCGTACATGAATGCACCTCCATGGATATACACCACCACTGGCAGAGAGGCTCCGGCGTTCAGCTTCGGAGTATATACGTTGACGAACAGGCAGTTCTCGGCACCTGAAGAAGAATATAGGAACAATTATAAGTAAGCCAACGCAGTTTACGTCAACAATATAGGCAGTGGCGTAACTATAGGGTGGCATAGCGAGCAAAATGCCACGGGCCCCCGGCCAGAGGGGGGCCCCGCCATAAAATCCTCGCCACTTGTAGACGCCGCGCTGTAGTAACACTCTTACGGAAGAAAAGTATTGTATAACTTATATAGTATAAGTACGTTTTTATATAATGCACACAATATTATAACAGCGTTTTGTACGTATTGATTTATTGAAAAGAAACCACAACTTTGGATAAGCTTCTTTACATTGAGGGAGGGCCCCATCCTATAAATTTGCCACGGGCCTCAACAGTATAGTTACGCCACTGAATATAGGGTAGTCATTATTTTATAATAAAGAGAATCAAACGCATAAAAACAACAAGTCACAGTCATACGATTATATAAAAAAAAATACAAAATTGTATTTTGATATCTAATTTCGTTTCTGTTATATAAGTACCCAAGTAAAATTTTGCTCAGCAGGGGAGCATTGATTGTAAAAGCAGATGATTACGATTTTATCAATCCACACACGAGACACCGTGTCTGGGATATTTGAATAGATGATACATCTATAAAAATACATATCTATGTAGTGAACGATTTAGAAATATTTTAGGAGTATTTACGTACGGTACCTGTTTACAGGATAAATGCTGCATTTTATTTATATACTCGTAGGTACTTATTTACTTATTATATAGGTCGAGCAAAATTATTGAGGAAGTCAAATTTCCTAAAGGAAGTTACACGTGACATAGGAGGACAGTGAAATTACGTTAATGAAGTATTACGCAAATAGAATTTTGTTTATTTTATAAAGGAACATTTCAATGTGTACTGTTAAGTTCCAATGTGTACTGTACTGCGTACCTCACGTATTTATTGTAACGCGCGTTAAGATAAATTCAAGTACGGATTTCAAATCATCACTAGCTCAGAGTAGAAGGAAAACATCGTGAAGAAATCCACGAATCCGAGAATTTTAACAAAAAAATATGTATGGGATGTGAATCATCTACATTAGGGGTATTTAATGGGCTCGCGTTTATGGTCTTATCCTTCTTGATTACAAGTAGATGTACATTAGAGGGCACTGCAGTGGAGCTGAGATCTACAATTGTAACTTCATTTAGATCATTAGTATCTTGGATGCCCGCGATACATGTATATCTCAGTGCGGGGTCCAACAGAAAGTTAATTAGCCAATTTTTGATAATAAACACAATTTGTATTTGACATCGGAGAGGGAGCGTGCCCACTGCAATCCCACAGCCGCTGGGAGCAATTGACTGGCCACGTTACCCCTTTCACTAAAGACTACCGTAAAGTGTAAAGGTAATTCCTATTCATCGGCCAGGTGGACTGACGATTATAACAAGTTCACTGACAACTGCTGAATTAGAAGATCGTTATATGGTGGTTAGCTGCCGGAGATACCAGCTCAGGAGTGACACAAGCTGATGGTATTGTATTTCCCATTCATATAGAGGTATGGGTTCATACCAGTGAGTGTTTTCACGAAGGGGTCGTACTGCAGACAGTTTGATAGCGGCTCCGTCGCTTCCCACGTGCCCAGCCATGGTTTCAACTGCTGCGGCTCCTGAAATGAAAAATTAAGATACGGATTTAACATATTTTTTATAGAACGAAGGTTTCAGACGAATAAACAGTCGAATTGGTGGTAAGTGTATAACCTTTGGAGATTAAGGAATGGATTTCGAGAAAGGGTTCGGAAAATATATTATAATTTAATTCATTTGAAAAAGACAATGTCTTAATTGCTGCACAGTTACCAAATGAATGTATGAAATGAACGTAATAATTAAACGAAAAATGATTTGTGTGAAATGTTTAAAAGCTAACAAATGACGTAAATATTAATAACACCTACTTACTCGATTAGAAATGACATATATATATCATTACAGTAACAGTCATTTGGTACAGTATTCGTACTTAATTATGAATGAATGAATTTAAAGTTTATTTGTTATTAAACTACACATAAAATAATTAAACACTAGGTTTGAAGTAGAGGAAATTCTAAGAAACTAAAGTTTGAGTGTCTACAGAAAAACTACTGGACAAAGTTATAAAAAGTAACAATAGAATGAAACAGTAAACATCAGTATGAAATTAAGTGGGTCGCAATACCGAAAAAAGCTCAGCATATTGTTGTGATCTGTGAAGCAGACCGTAACGCTGATATTCTGCTAGGGCCACCGGTCACTTGTCACGGACGCACGCACATGGAATTGAAACATAAAAGGCAAACGCACATATAAAAAGGGTATACATATAGATACACCAATATAAATAAATTATGATGATAAGTCGTCATATTATGTCAATAATATTACAGTACGAGTAAGAAAAAAATTATATATTTTTTTTATATAAGTAAATGTTTCTGTAATCACTTAGTCACCATGTACACGCATATATATATATATATATATATATATATATATATATGATATATATGATATATAAATGTGTAAACTGAACTATCTGTGTATGGGACCATAATTTAGAAATAGATATGATGATAATACCATCCTCACATGCTGTCTACGCTGCGTCTATATAAGAATTAACAGGAGCAGTTATTGCGTCACGTCATCGTCAGTAATCTTGTTAGAAAATAACAATAATCGGAATAAGTAGTATCATAGTGCTAGTTATTTTACCAGCTAGTTATTTTACTAGCTAGTTATTTTACCAGCTAGTTATTTTACCAGCTACTTATTTTACCAGCTAGTTGTTTTACCAGCTAGTTATTTCACCAGCTAGTTATTTTACCAGCTAGTTATTTTACCAGCTAGTTATTTTATCAGAATAATGGAGTAAAGATAGATATTCAATTAGCAAAAATTCCCCTGTAGGTGTACGTAGTTAGAGTGTACTTACCAACTTACGAGTGTACGTTTCATTTCTTTATTTAACAAATAAAACCTGCTCGGAGAGCGTGCCACACTGCCCTTCCCGGTACGTGGCCTCCATTCGAGGATTCGTCTACCCCATCGGCCATTGGTCCTGCGGCAAATATGCACTGCTCATTGCCACTTCTCATTGCCACCGGAGCTACCAAGAGGGCGAAACGGCGGCTGTGACCAAAACCTTCCTACCGGACGCCATTAGGGCATATAGCATAATTAGAAAGATCCAGGTGGAGCCAGTTATCGCGCAGGTGTTGACGGGACACGGCGGATTCTCCGAATACTTGAATCGCTTCAAGTGCAAGGAGAGTCCGGCGTGTATCTGTGACCCAGACGCGGCCGAGAGTACATTACACCTGATCACGGAATGCCCTGTATACGGTATGAGAAGGTATAATACAGAAATGATGATAGATTGTAAGATAAGAAAGGACAATCTCGCGGACATCATGGGAAGCGACCACAACAAACGACACGTATTTCTCCAATACTGTCGACATGTCGCAAAAAGTGCAATAAAAAGAAATGGTGTTGCAGGTGTCTATGGGCGGCGGTAACACTTACCATCACGTGAGACCGCTTGCTCGTCCGCCCTCTTCTCTATAATATATATATATATATATAAGATAACATAATTATATATAGATAAAAAAATTTATAATATGACAAATAAGACTGACCCTATACATCAGAAATCAAACGACGCAAATATGACAACGCAAAGACTTCCGACCTGTACATCGGAAGTCGAATGCGGAATATGGAAAATAGACCGTATAGATACTATACAAATAAACAAATATAATAAGAGCAAGAAGATAATAAAAGATAAACACAGACCCTGACTTCTACATCGGGGGTACCTTGCAATCGAGGGGTTTTAGCCGGTACAAGTCCGGCATCGCCTTCCGCCAGAATAATAGATCACTTATAGCGGAAGGCATCCAAGAGGATTTCCCCCTGAGGAAGAAAAAACCATGACCATTCAACGAACTATGTGCGGTGACTTTAGTTCTTTGGCGAATGTCTTGGTTTCGGATTCTATCCCGCAAAGAGTTGAGTGACTTATGGATCAGGGCTATCGTTAGAGACCACGTTTGGGCGTCTCACGTCATAGCTGGCAGGACGCACTGATTGAAGACTTTCGTCTTTAAGCATTGTGGTATAGGCGACGAGTACAGCCGACGCATTTTCCCAAGTGCTTCTTTGGCTGGCCAAAGAAAAATAGAAAGAAGTATTTTGGATAGCTGAATTTATTGTAATTATATTTAAATTTCTGTAGAAAAGTTACGATTACAAATTTTAATAAGATTTTCGCATCAATTCGCAATTTTTTAACGATTTCTTTCGTTATTGCCAGCCATATTAGATTATCGAATTTGAATTCAAAATTTTTGGTATCATATTCGTACCCCAAAATATGTAATATGTAATTTTTAACACAATATCTTTGAAATTCCCCAAGTTAAGTATTACGGTTTTTAATTATTTGTCTATTGGAAATCGTATGTTTTGTTTGAATTATTAAATAATAATGATCGCACAATTCTAAAAATTAAACTTTTAACTTATTTCCGTGGTGCTAACTTTGGTCCACTAGAACCCATAATGTCAAAGTCCCATAATGCCAAAATATCATAATGCCAAAGTCCTCAAATTTCCTACTCCCCCCTATTCGAATTGTTTTAACTTCTGAGACTTAATTAAGATTAAATAAAAATATTTTGTTTAGTTTATTTTATTTATTACAATAATATATAATGTTGACATTTTGGGATAATGGTATAACGGAATATTATTAATTATATTTTTGGCATTATGGGATGCGTTCATATTACTGAAGTGGGACGCCATTGCAGGGCATAGACCTCTCCTTGTAATCCCAAGGGATCATAATCACCATAATCCATCGGGGTTAGTGTCGATTGGTGAATGGTAATCCAAAATGGCACTACCTACTCCGACTTTTGATAATTAATAAGGCAGAATTACGTATTTAAAATATTTCTAGTGGAGTCTGTGGCGCGAGTCTGCCTGGCTAGTTACCAAATGTCATTTTTACAGCAGATAATTACTATTTTGATATTTAAACACCCGTGGCATATCAGGGAATTCCAACAACTTGCCAATTTTGCCGTTTCTCTAACGTATGGGACCGTCTTAGCTCAGTCAGTATTGACAATCGACAGCTTGTAAAAATGTCTAAATGTCTAATGTCTAAAATATCAGCTTGTAAAAAATTGACTCTGGTTGGTTTTACAATTCATACATGTATTTTTTACATTTATTATGTATTTTTTGTTTACTCTGGTTATTTTTTACAAATAAATGTAAGCTTGCGATCAAAATGATACTATCTGTAGAGTATTGAGTTAAGAGCAATTTTTTTTTTCTTTTCTTATAAGGCAATAGTGCAATAAACACATTGTACCAGTTCATTGCGGACAGAGGAGTTGGACTCCTTACTTACTCCTTGGACAAACATTACGGACAAAACACTTTAAAATTTAATAAACTATCACAATTAAACCACAAGACTCACAATACATATTTTTTTATAATAATTGAACAAAAAGTCGACTTCATTTCTAGAGTTCTAGGCAAAATGTCTATAAAAATAAAAGAGTTTGGTTATCATACAATACATACCGACATTTGGATAAAAAAAACTTTTCTTTAACTTCACAACTTCGAGAAGTTAAAAGTTGAGGAAAACAATTTTCGAGTAAATGTTATGTTAAAATTCCTAGAGCTATTTTCTAATAATGTCGGAGAATTTCCTTTTGTGTCATCGCGTCAATTAAAAGGAAAGTAGGAGTAGAATTCGTTAAGAGGGGACGACAGCAGCGGCACGTGTATACCCTGCGACAGCAGCGTCTTGACAGCCACACAAACGTATAACCTGTTTTCTCCCTGGATTCTGGCAATAAGGCAATTATTTTTAAATATGTCATAGTTATCTATCATGAGCATGTTCCTTACATTTTGATAGTTATTTCTTATAGGAGCTACGACCACCCAAAATAAAAAAAATGCTCCGTTAAACCGCTGAAAAAAATAATCCCACTGTGCAAATTTAACAACTCTTATTCAAAACAGCAGAACGTACTCACATTGAGAAGCCATTTTTAAATGAAAACTAAAATACGTTAGTGACGTGGCGAGCCACAGCCGATGACTATATCGATATTGCAGCAGAATTAGTGATGTCCTGGGATATCGATATTATGGAGATTTCGAAGAAACTGCAGGGCGCATTGAAATTAAATTTGACAGAAAAATAGTTCAGGTTTACATATCGGTTGAACTAAATCAGTTTAGTAGTCCCAAAAGTACTATAATGGTATAAACTTTTCAAAAAATCCCAAAAATATTACGTACATTCAGATTATAGTCGTATTTATTTCGTTGGATTGGACTCGTAAAGGTTTACAACTTTTGTCTAAATTGTAACCTTTTTTGTAAATTGCACAGAAAATATCGAAATCTCCGTTCCGACTGGCGCTGTCATTGGTCTTTTTAGTTCAGGCAGATTGTTCCTATACCCGTCAATAGCTTTGATTAAGAAAACAGAAAAGTTATAAATGTTAAACATTGTAACTCAATGATTCTGCCAGCAACGGAATATAAAACATTTTTAATGAATAGACGCACACAGTAATAGTTCTATAGATGTGACTTCTATGTACGAGATAAGCAATGCAGTATTAAAAATTGCTCATTACGTCACGGTCAATTGCCCACAACTGCTTTAGTCGATCGAAGAAGTGCTTTGTTTTATAAAATAATAATACATCAAATTGACATCAAACGTTGCAATCGACAAAACACATAAACATGTGTTTTGTCGAAGTTTAATTGTGGGAGATATAACGTTGTTATTATTTACATGTGTATTGTAACTAAATGATTTGAAGTTCATTTTATTTAATTAACTAATTTATTTTGTATTTTTCTACAAAATCAAAGTCATTCGTAAATTAAAGTCATTCACCAACTTAGTATGTCTTTCTCGCTTACTCTTACTTTAATCATTGCGACATTTCTCTTTTACGACATTGACAAAGAATATAAGAAACACTCATACAGATGAGACAATTTCCTAACAGAGGAATTGGGTAGAAAATAAATGTTTGCAGATAGTTGATATTATTATTTTTTGTTTAGATATTGGTTAATGGAAACAGTATGTTTATGAAAATGTCTTAAAATATTCTAAATGACAAAGAAGTGTTCTGAGGGCATAGCATTTTGTAAGTACTTACTCTTACTTACTTACTCTTTACTATCATCTCTTATGCATGTATATAATATAAAAACAATAGTGATATGTATTTAAGTAAGTACGTGCGTGTGTACGTATTGTAATAGCTGAAGTTATATTTCATTAGTATTTTATTTGAAACCACTCTATTATTATGTAGATATAGGTTAAATTCTTTTTGAAATACTTACATATATCATTTCACTACAAATGCGCAAACTTCTGTGATCAAAAAAAAAACAGTTTACTCCCAGAGACAAAATGGAAATAGGCAAATATTGTTTCTTGTCGCATCTGCGTGAGCGTTCGGTTATCACTGCATTAAATTCTCCGCGCTGTGACAAAATTTTGCTTTACAATTGCTTGTCTAGTAAAATACAAGTACATAGAAGTCAACGATGGAGTCTAATAAAATAAGATAAAATGCTATTAAGTAGTTCTCCATAAAGGTATTTAAAAAATTAAAGGGGAGGGTCCTTTGAATTTTTAAATACCTTTGTAATAAATGTGAGAAATTCAATACATTTTCTGAAATTGTAAATTTAAAAAAAATGTTTTTATAGAAGCAACATCTTTACTCGTTTTGGTAATACTGTTTTAAAAAGCATAAAAAATATTCATTTATTCAAATTAGAAAAACGTAATTTATTTAAATTACTAGCGGTGTCAGGAGCTTCGTTCACGTGAACCTGTGATTCCCGTGGGAACTATATAATGGATCTGGGTAAAAAGTACCCTAAATGTTAATCAGGCATATAAGTTACGGGAACTATGCCTAGATTCAATAAAATCCGTCCAGTAGTTTTCGCATGATGCGCGTACAGACAGACAGACAGACAGACAAAAATCCTAAAAATGGTTGTTTTTGGGTTCTTTATCGTTCGTAGAGTACAACGATTTTTTTTTAATATTTCATGTACGTACAGACACGCCTCTATTATACGACATTTTATTATACGACAAGTCAACCTAATAGTTCTTAGAACTGGCTACTGTACAATACGATAGAAAAAAAAAACAAATTGGAATTTTGAAACTCCAACGGAACTCTATGCTTGCCAAACGCCATTAAATTTTCAAAGCTGTCATCTGTTTTTTATTTCTGGACGCAATTTGAAAATTAAGTGTTTGCGGAAAAATGAATTTAACAAGAGAACATTTTCGTTCAATTATTTTTTATGACTTTCGTTGCGGTTTAAACCAGAAACAAAGTTATGTAAGTTAAGTTAGCATTTAGTGATGAAGCCCCATTCAGTGCCACGTTTATAACTGGTTCAGTGAATTTACACGTGGTCATACCCACCTCAGTGACGATGTAAGAGAAGGGCGTCCTGCGACTGCGGTGACGGAGGAAAACCTCAAAACTGTGTGGTTCATGATTGAAGCAGACAAACGAACGACATATCAGCAGATACGGGCATCATTAGGTACTGGTAAGAGTCAAGTTTAAATTATTTCTCACGATTACCTACGGGTAAGGAAGCTTTGTGCTAGATGTATAACTCACAATATGAGCGAAGCTCAAAAACGATGCCGCGTGGAGTGGTCTCCAAATGCTTGAAAAATTCGATAATGGTCAATCAAATGCTGTTTTTGATATAGTAACATGTGATGAAA
Source organism: Sesia apiformis (assembly GCA_914767545.1). Lineage (NCBI taxonomy): Eukaryota > Metazoa > Arthropoda > Insecta > Lepidoptera > Sesiidae > Sesia > Sesia apiformis. The sequence goes on along the minus strand of OU611960.1, from coordinate 15,966,813 downwards.
GCTGCATCTACTGCTATGCGCCTAAAACTAAGAGGCAATCCTCGCAGTGGGTCGAAGAGTTGTCGACGAAAGTGAAGGAAGGACAGAGTGTTGAAAAGAAGACGATTGCCTCTTTCTTTGGCAGATCGGGCCACTTTGCTACTATAACTTTAGAAAATAAAAGAACAGTAACGGCGGACTGGTATGTGAACAGCTGCTTGGCTTCTGTTTTGGAAAAAGTCAAAGATTTACCACACACGAAACAGAACGATCCTTCATCATAAAAATGCCCCAGCTCACTCCGCCAGACAAATGGGTCATCCGCTATACAGTCTCGACCTTACGCACTGCGATTTTTATTTATTGCCTAAAATTAAGGATGAACGCAGAGGAATACATTCTATGAATACAGGAGAGGCGGTGACGGCCTTTCAAACGGCTGTTGAAGAGGTTCCTAAAGTAGGGTGGGCTGAATGCTTCACACATTGGTTTCATGGCGCGAAAAAGTGTATCGATTGCCGCGGAGAATACTTCGAAAAGCAAGATCCCAGAATACAATGAGTCATTGCGTCTTGCCTTTGTGAACTACGAGAATGTTTTCGAGTCTATCGAGACCTGGGCTGTTTCGAATAACGAATAACACTGCGAGCATGACAGTTAGATTCCAAGACCAGCAGACTAGGCTGATCCAGCTGCCGCGAAGGGTGAGACAAGGAGATATAACTGTTCACAAACTCGCTGCAAGATGCATTTAAGTTGCTGGACTGAAAAGGATGTGGAAGCAATGTAAAAGGTGTACTCATATTGCACCGTATTTTTAAATATATAGTTTATTTTATATAAAGACATTATTTTCTTTATTGCACCATCTACAGACTTCTCCTTACCACCCAAAGGTTGCCTGGAAGAAATCGCTTTAGAGATAAGGCCGCCCGTTGTACATATGAAAATACATACGAGAATGTACAAACACATGAAAAGAATAAAGTGTATTCCATTCAAGAAAGAAAATCTACTTTGCCGAGTTTTTTGACAGGCTTTTATTAGCTTGACCTGTAACTTCGTACATTTGTAGCAACTGTTCACATCTAATATGAAGTGGTAATTTATTTCAGTCTAACTGATCCCTTTGTAGTTTTGTAGCCACCGGTGAAACTTTAAACAAAAGAAAACAATGAAATGTCAAACGTCAATTGTCTGAGTGGAATAACTAATGAACGAAGGACTGAGTATAAATAGTTGAAGTATAAATGGGAGGATTAAGAAGAAGGTTATGATGTGAAGAACGTAGATTACGAGATCTACGTAGATTAAGATTAAGAGTAGAATAAGAGTACTCACGTACAAAGTGGTTGAAAACATTCTCTTAAATAGTTAGGGGTTCTAGGATGAAATAAGACACAATAAAGAATTGAAAGTAGGTGAGTATTCATGCGAATGCCGATTGGTAGTAGCCACTCGAGCTGATTACAAATTTTGGAAATGTGGTCACATTTAGGCAATCCAAATATGAACCTTATGCAATTTTGGAGTCTTTCATTGTTTTTTAATTGGTCTATTGTAAGATAACAACAGTCAGCGTAATCAAGAAAAAGAAGTAAGAGAGACTGCAAGAGTAATTCCAGTGGACATCAGGAAAAAAAATGAGTTGTTTTAGCGAATGCACTGCTGCGAACAATTTAATATTGACGTTTGGTATTTGAGGCCTTCAAGATGAAGATGAATCGAAAAAGACTCCATATTTCTTTACCGTTTGACCATGTGGAACGTGGACACCATCAAATATTATAGGAAGTATTCGAGTGCAGTCTATCTCGATAAATAATCTTTTCATTACTCATACTCTGAAAGTAGGTCCGAAGTTGCCTGTGGAGCGAAGTGAAAATAGCCCAATACACCCTAGGGTGAGCGTTATTCACCCAAGAATCCCTGGATACTGTGGAAACTCAAGTATCCCAGAAAATATCAAATATGAAAATACCCGGAAAAAACATTTCACTAACTATAAATAATTGCTCTAATGTCACCATAAACTTTAAATAAATATCTCACCAAAATTGTTGATTTATGAAATAAAATTCATTTATTTTTTATTTTGCTAATTAGTAGTTTTATTTTTACTTTCCTTGTATTCGTAATGAAAAGCACAGTGTTTACCTAGGGGTTCAGGACTTATTTAGTCCCTCGACCTATTGGCGCCCTCGCTGCGCTCGGGCACCAAACCCAGTCTCGGGACTGAAATAAGTCACTTTCACCCCTAGGGTAACAATGTACTATTAAACTACTTATGTGTATAATCTGTGTCTCTGTCGGATTAACTTCCAGTTCGTAAGGTTTTAGGTTACGTTTTTTTTATTGCAAGATGGTGGCAGACGAGCATATGGTGCACCTGGTGGTAAGTGGACACTGTCGCCTATAGACATCCGCGGTATATGTCAACTTCCGTTAAAAATGACCGTTGGCACGCCCTCGGATGAGCTCTGCCTACCTTTGCAGATGTATAAATTGATGGTAATGTATATGTATATATTACTACATTTCAGTTTTAATTTTTTCATTCTTCTATTGGTGTCTGTAATTGTAATGTTTGTCTGTATATAATGAGTAGGTACACCTGTAATGGAAGTGCATACTTGTCCTTGCCTTATTTATATGTATTTAATTAATGTATGTGTTTACTTTGTTGGCGAACCAAATAAATAAATAAATATCTAGTCTTTGATATCTTTGATATAATCTCGAAAACACATTAATTTCTTTTCGAGAACATACCATGGAACATACCTTCAAAGGACATTTATATTAAGTCAATATTTGAGATGGAAACAGGTTCAGTAAAATAAGCCAGCAGTCAAAATATTGAAATAACACGGCGAAGAATCGAAACAAATGAAATTGATGTGTACCAAGTCGAAAATAGATAATAATTTGCCCAGTGAATATAGTGAATGGAATACACACACACAATCGCGCCGCGCGACGTACGATACGCACACACACTTAATTTATATACAACGATTCACGTTCGAGCTGCGGGACGCGGGGAGAGTTACATCGCGGGCCCCAGAGACAGCAATTTTTTTTCTCTTTATTTTATTTAGGAGTCTTTACACATTTGTGTATGTCAGCCCCGTCGTACCCTAAAGGTTAGAATGTTTATGCAATCCCTACTTAACTCTAACTTATCTATGACTCTGATAGCGACTCGCAAATTCGCTCATAATGTTTGCAGCTTTCGATGTTGGCTCTGACAGAATTTTATGGAAAATCCGTACATTACATCTATTCAAATTTAAAGTTCCTATCAGAGCCTTCCTATCAGTTCCGGGAGCACTCCACCAACAAGTGTTGGACATCCTCAATTATACCACAACTTTGGCAATTAGGGTAATTAATTTTGTCATAAGGAAACGAAACCTGTTTAGTAGCATATGCGCAGACCACAACCTGAAAGCTATGACAACCAGGTTCAGAAACTAAAACTAGCTATTTTTGACATTTGCTTCTGCGATCCTCCCCACTTAATGTAGCAACACTATAAGAAATGTACAAAAAGACTATAATATATACATGTCAATAAAATTAGTCCTAATATTTTGAATCAGAAATTTTAGTTAGATTTCGAAGGAACATTGTGAAGATTTAGACTTTCAATTTTTGGAATAACTACACTACATCTCGATACCAACTAAATTCAATTAGTTTCGAGGTTAACGAAAGGGTGACCAACATAATTCAAAACAACTATCAGGTGGAATGAATACAATGAAATTGCAGGGCGAATTTCTTAAATAAAAATTAATTTTAAGTTTCAGTGAGGGAAGGTCTATTTTATTTTAAATCTAAAGAAGAAAAAATAAAATAAAAACGATAAATTATTCGTTTTAGTAGGAAACTGTCCCCTTGGTAGGTAATGTCGTGGGGAATGAATCACACCATTTTCAAATTCAACCACCAGACTACTATTCAGTAGTGCAGACCGAAAAGAGATCCCCCAAGACATTATCACGGCAATGATCAAATACTAGCTTCTACCCGCGGCTTCGCTCAAGTGGATTAAGCACCTGCAAAATTCACAGAGATGCTCGATGCGCTTGGTTTTAGTTAGATATTATCTTTTCTCGTATTCCTGGGGTATCTATATGTCAATTGCTATTCCTCCTCGTCACTGCTTCCAGAAATACTAAATTCCGTGTGGGTAATCCACGCATAATTGATTTACATCGGGTATCTTACAAAAAATATTCATGCTCGTTATTAATTTTAGAAAATGGCGATGAATTCTTGAGGATGTCGAAGTCGTAGTGTAGCTGAAAACAGCAGGGAGTAGTTCTTTCCACAAGCTTTAGTTGTATGATATAAATCGAGTAATTGTGTAGCGCATCGTACACGACGGCTCCTTGTCAAAGATATGCGAGTATATTCCAAAAATGGCGATGAATTCTTGAGCATGTCGAAGTCGTAGTGTAGCTGAAAACAGCAGGGAGTAGTTCTTTCCACAAGCTTTAGTTGTATGATATAAATCGAGTAATTCTGTAGCGCATCGTACACGACGGCTCCTTGTCAAAGAAATGCGAGTATATTCCACTTCGATACGATTATAATTACCCGAGGTGGGCGTTGTTATGAATAGTGAAGTGAAGTAATGTTTCTATGGGTGCTAATGGAATCTAAACTGCTTATGTGAATGGAATGGTTGCATCAATAGTTCCACAGTGCGCGTCCATAGTTGATGTCAAATGGGTTCAGAGATATTCTGGTATACTGACCCAGAGAGCACCATTCCATCCATGTCTTTTACCAGCCTCTTTTTATGAGGCATTGGTCAATCTCTTTCGTTAAATGGCTAGTACAGTGTAGTTTAGTGCTTGCTATTCATGACTTATCCCTGTGTTGTTGCTAGTATTTTTCTGGTATATATGGTATGTTTTGCTAATATCCCCAAAAAGTCAACTGAAAGCAATGAATTCTGACTAGTGTTCACAATATGTGTGGAATCTTTTCCAGTAATTAATTTTTTATATACTTAGTAAGCTTTGGTACATTTCTATGTACCCAGACTGGTTCTTTTGTTGTTTATTCTGCATCACAGGGTCGTAGTTATCCATAACCGTAGCCGTAGTTGGTAAAGTAGCCGAGACCACTAAGAATCTCTTCATCTCGTCAAGGAAGCTATGAACAATATTCTCCGCAAGGTCGGCAGATGATGTCGTAAATGTCTGTGAGAGTCGGTAGTAGCCACTTACTATCTTGGCCGCCCGTTCGTCAGCCAAGTCTTTTATGAAAAAAAAATAAAAAGTAGATGAAAAATGTACAAAAAGATAAATAAAAAATAGTGAAATATTTCCACCAAAATTCAGAGATCACGAGCGAAGCCGCTACCAAAAACGACTCGTTTTGGTAACGAACGTCTGGTTTGTATTTGTAACCAGAGATATCTATTGACAAATAGCGAAACTTGTTTAATAGGACTGTGTTAACGTGCAACGAACTTTTTTTTTATGTTCTTCTTAACTCATATGAACCATTCTTGACATATCCCTTTAAAATATGTACTGTTTTCAAGTCCCTGTAAACTAAAATGAGCTTAGTAGAGCCATCTGTTGGTGAAAGGTCTCATTAAATTTAGACAAAAATGATTAATAATTAAATATTTTAATGATTAAATACTAAACTGACTCTGAATATAATATACAGATGCCTGTATTCAGAGTCAGTTTAGGCATACAGGCGTCATCGCAGAATCATTCAGTCACCCTACAAAAAACATTGAAATATAGACGTGGCTGACGCGGATTAGCCGATAGCCTATGTTTTCGTAATGTATCTGTACACATATTATTATGCTACATTAAGAAAGAAATAAAAAGCAGAGGTTTGGAGATTTTTAGAAAAAAATACAAAGCTGAAAGGTGAGCAAAACCGCTGGCCATAATTACTTGTTTTAGTTATATTACTATGCAAGGAATCTATTGACAATAGGGAAAGGGGTTAGAAACTTTGTAGAATAGTCCCAATCCACAATTTTGATATTTTTCAAAACTGCGTCGCACGATGTGACCTACATATATCAATAGGCAAACAAAAAATATTATGAAATAATATTATGTGCTAAAGTGTCATGTTACCGACATATTACGATTGAAAGATCGCTATAAAATCGTATGACCTTAGCAAATCTTACCTCAGCGTATAAACTTAGGGGTGTAAGAGGCTCACCTACCATCTTTGGAGCCTAAGCCAACCTCACCTGCTTGTGGTGCATCCTGCTGTTAACTGACGAGGCAATGGCGTTCCCTTTTTGCGGTGGGAGAGTTACTCCGTCGGCATTGCTACCACCCTTCCGTCGGAGTCCGCCGCCATAACGATGCCTTATAAGCCGCGAGGCCCGCATCGTGTTCCGGCGGTGAGCGGAAGAAGCCGTCCCGAGAGAGGGATTGTTGCGTGTGGAAATGAGGACCGGCGGTTGCGGGGAATTACAGACGCGCATGGGCGTGACATGGTGGCGCGGGGATCAGGGAGACCCGGTGAAACGGTTGTCCGCTGACCGCCCGCGGGTTGTTGGGGGCCCGAACCCGGGGATCTTACTTTAATCTCCACTCCAGGAGGCTGCCCCGCCGCACGTGAAAAATCCCTTGGGGTAGCAGTTGTGCCGGAGGAGACCGGAGTGGAACCCGACTGCTTCCCCCGGGGGGGGGGGACCGGGGGCCCTTCCGTACCCCGCGCCAGCAAGTCACACAACCTTTGTGACCTGATTTTTTCTCCGCCCCGTGCTTTGTCCTTTGATCCACATGCGACCATTTCTCTCTCCGTCCCCCCTCTTCTTATTTTTCCTATTCACACTCACAATGGCCAGGAACAAGAAAATGTATAATGTGCACTCAGCGGCCCATCCTGTAAGTTCCACATTTAAAGTGGACTTTTGCAACATTAGAGGGATGCATAGTAACATCGACGCCGTCCACTACCACCTTGAGACGGCAAAGCCGGCCTTACTTTTCTTGACGGAGACACAGATTTCCTGCTCGGCCGATACATCATATCTTCATTACCCCGGTTACAAACTGGAGCACTGTTTTGTGCGACGTGCCGGGGTATGCATGTACGTCCGGGAGGATGTTTGTTGCCGCCGCCTCAGCCATTTTGAAGATGGGGACCTGTCGATTCTCTGGGCGCGTATTGACTACGGACGTTCCACTAAAGTCTACGCTTGCCTTTACAGGTCCCACAGCGGTGATACGGAGACGACTCGGTTTTTTGAGCGTCTACAAGAAACGACTGACAGAGTGCTCGAGCAGTTCCCTTGCGCGGAAGTGGTGATCCTTGGTGATTTCAACGCTCACCACGAAGAGTGGTTGGGATCCCGAACTACCGACCGCGCAGGGAGAGCAGCCTATAACTTTGCACTGGCCTATGGTTTCTCGCAGTTGGTGTCCTCACCTACGAGGATACCTGATATCGAGAGCCATACTCCCTCCTTACTGGACCTCCTGCTGACTACGCGGCCGAATGACTACAATGTTGTTGTTGATGCCCCGTTAGGATCATCCGACCATTGTATCATTCGAACTGCTGTGCCAGCCAAGCAATCCGTGCGGACCCATTCACAGGGAACGCGCAAAGTCTGGCACTACAAGTCAGCAGATTGGGATGGGTTGCGCGAATTTTACGCCTCTTATCCCTGGAGGCAGCTTTGTTTCTCGTCGGTAGATCCGGATACCTGTGCAGACTCCGTTACCGACGTGGTGTTGCAGGGCATGGAATGTTATATTCCTTGCACCGCGATACCGGTAGGCGGACGGAGCCAACCATGGTTCAATCAGTCCTGCAGAGAGGCCCGTCGTAATAAACGGGCCGCATACAGGGCCTGGGCCAGAGCACAGGTGTCCGAAGATCCGAATACCTCCGACTTGAGGAAGAAATTTAACGCTACCTCGAGGTGCAGCAAGAAGATCATTGTCAGAGCAAAGAATGAGCACATCCGCAGAATTGGCGACCGACTAGCTAGCTATCCTTCTGGAAGCCGGGCTTTCTGGTCGCTCGCTAAGGCTGCTGAAGGTAACTTCTGTCAGTCGTCACTCCCTCCACTGCGGAAACTCGATGAGTCACTGGCCCATGGGGCGAAGGAGAAAGCCGATCTCTTGGGCTATCTCTTTGCCTCAAACTCGACACTGGACGATAGAGGTGCCTCACCACAGTCTATCTCAAGGTGCATAAGCTCCATGCCGGAAATCTGTTTCACACAGCGTGAAGTCCGGCGAGCTCTAGCATCTCTTGATGTCCGAAAATCGAGTGGGCCTGATGGTATTCCTGCAGTGGTGCTTAAATTTTGCGCTCCCGAGTTGTCCCCGGTGCTTACGCGACTCTTTAGGCTCTCATACTCTACAAAAAGCTTCCCGTCAACATGGAAGGTAGCTCATGTTCACCCTTTACCTAAAAAGGGTGACCGCACAGACCCGGCCAACTACAGGCCAATAGCGATCACCTCCCTCCTCTCCAAGGTGATGGAGCGTGTCATAAACACACAGCTCCTTGGGTACCTAGAGGATCACCAGCTGATTAGCGACCGTCAATATGGATTTCGCCATAATCGCTCCGCTGGTGATCTTTTAGCGTATTTAACACACCGCTGGGCTGACGCCATTGAGAGTAGAGGCGAGGCTCTGGCTGTAGGCCTAGACATTGCGAAAGCTTTTGACCGGGTATGGCACAAATCGCTGCTTTCCAAGTTACCATCTTTCGGGATACCCGAGGGATTATGCGAATGGGTTGCCAGTTTCCTGACTGGACGGAGCATCAGAGTCGTTATCGATGGTAGTTGCTCCGACACCATGTCTATTAACGCTGGCGTCCCGCAAGGCTCCGTGCTGTCTCCAACTCTGTTCCTTCTGCATATCAACGACCTGTTGCAAATTGGTGACATACGTTGCTATGCAGATGACAGTACTGGAGACGCCTTGTACAGGGGCCGCGCCAACATCCCTCGGGTCGAAGTGGAAGAGAGTCGCGCCAGGCTTGTGTCTGAAATCGAAGACTCTTTAGATCTAGTCTCGATTTGGGGTTCTCTAAACCTAGTGGATTTCAACCCCAGTAAGACGCAAGTCTGTGCATTCACCGCTAAAAAAGCCCCTTTTGTTGTAGCACCTCGCTTTCAGAGCATACCTCTTAAGATCTTGGAGAGTATCGGGATCCTTGGTATCGACATCTCCAGCAAAGTCGAATTCAGGGGTCATCTGGAAAATAAGGCCAAAATGGCCTCCAAAAAGCTCGGTGTGCTGAACAGAGCGAAGCGGTACTTCAAACCTGGGCAACTCCTTATGCTTTACAAAGCTCAGGTGAGGCCCCATATGGAGTACTGCTCTCATCTCTGGGCCGGCGCACCGAAATACCAATTGGACCCATTTGACTCCATCCAACGACGTGCTGTTCGTATTGTCGACGATCCCACTCTCACGGGCGGTTTAGAATCCCTCAGCATTCGGAGAGACGTTGCGTCTCTCTGTGTGTTCTACCGCCTGTACAATGGGGAATGCTCTGAAGAATTGTTTAATATAATTCCCACCTCGGGTTTCTACAACCGCACCTCCCGTCGCAGAAGTGCGGTCCATCCGCATTTCCTCGATACGGAGGTGTCGCGCACTGTTCGGTCCAAAAATTATTTTATACCGCGAACCCGTAGGTTGTGGAACGAACTGCCTCAAGAGGTCTTTCCATTGAGCTACGATATGGGGTTCTTCAAGAGAGCTGTGAATAGGATTTTGCAAGGTCGGCGGCGCACCCGCATACCCCCTGGTGTTGCAGGTGCCCATGGGCGGCGGTAACACTTATCACCACGTGGGACCGCTTGCTCGTCCGCCCACTAATCTACAAAAAAAAAAAAAAAAAAAAAAAAAAAAAATAAACAAAATGTACTTACAAATCACGTGCTTCTACTAATTATATTGTTATCAAAGAACTATTTTTGCTTACTTTTATACGTGTTCGTAAAAATAAAAGAAATATTTAGATGCTAACTCCTAATTTATTTGTCATCTCAAGTGTCACGTTACCAAAATAATTTGAGTTAAATGTTTAGACTATTATCACTGTCTATGATCTAATTATATGTTAATGAGCACTAAATTAACAATAATCCCCAAAGTGTATATAATTATCATTTATCAAAGTTATCACATGAAAGTTATTAGGTTATCACTGTAAAATGTCATGAAAATATACGACCGTAATGGTTATAAACTGTAACTGTATTAAAAGAAATTAAATTTAATGACATCATTGCTATAAATTCTTTGTTGTTGAATTGTTGTAAGTAATTGTTACTAAAACTTAAAAAAAAAATAAGCAATCTTAAAGTTTAAATAGCGTTCATGAGTAAGACTGGAAGCCTTTACAATTCATAATAAAACATTCTGTCTCCGATATAGGATCAGAAATTTTGTAAATGTTCTTTTTTATTCTTTTTTTAAACAAACATTCAATCAGATTGCACATAGTTCCGCCAAACGTGAGCACAGATTGTTGGCGGACAAGCTACCATTCTTTACAATTTAACTTGGCACGATATCAGTCAGATTGTAATACATTTAATTAACGTTAATCAAAATGTTAAATATTTTTAATAATTTAAAAATACTTTTTTTTTTATTACAATGCTTACAATGCAAGTTTAGAATGTAACGAATGTGACTCCATTGTGACCGAACACTGTATCATTAATTCAGAATGGACGAGTTGCAAACAAACACGATCCCTCGCTATTGTCAATTAGTGCATTGAACAATAATGGCTAGTAGCGATCAGGGTTACGTGTAATGTGTGTGAACACATTCAGTGTACACTAACGTGGAAATGAATGTATGTAGGTATAGTGAAATTATTATATATCTACACGCGTTGAACTACGGACTATTTCAAAGTACTCGGAGATCGTATCATCTCCTCTCCGCCAGGGGAAAAAAATTACGGATATGTACTGCCATAAAGTCCGTAGTTCAACGCGTATATGTAATGTTTTCACTATCCATAACATTTCCACGCTATATGCATTTGGTGGGAGAAAATTTGTGTGTGTTTATATAATGAAAATGTTTATATAAGTATTTACAAATTGTTATCAAAATTAAAAAATATATGGAAAATGCTTACTCATATAAATTATAAAAATGTGTAAAAAATATTATCTTCTTAAGTTCCCATTTGAACTACAATAAAATAAGTCAATAAAAAGTGCATTAAGATTTGACCCGATAATACAAATAATATAATATAATCAGGTCAAATATCGTCGTCTGTATAGATGAACTTTTTATCTACATATTTTTTTATTGTAGAAGAAGTGGCAGCTGGACGGGTGGGCTACGAGATGGCAAGTAGTCACCGCCGCCCACGGATACCTGCAACATCAGGATTGATACGGGTGCGCTGCCGTCCTTGCAGGATTCGATTCACAGTCTTCTTGAAGAGCCAAACTTCAGTGGGCATTTCGTTCTACAACTTTTGGGTTCGCTGTACAAATTGTGTTAAAAGACCGCACAGTACGCGGTAGAGGCAGCAGGCAGTACGCAAATATGTAGAGAAAAGGCAAAATTAATTACCTACGAAGGTAAACGTGATTGTATACAAAATTGTATAACAGCCGAATAATTAATTATTTTCGGACTATTAGAGAAAACACTAAATTGGCAAACATTTGCAACTGAATACGAAGGTATTTCAAGAGGTCAATAAGAAAACCGAGTCATACTAATTAGTTTGGAGGTAAGGGTATACCAAAATTGTCAGTAAATTACGGAATCAGACACGTCGCCATTTGGAAAACTAATGAACGGCTAAGAAAGGTTTTACTTGCATCAGTTGTAGGAAAGACGTCACTGTAAGGAATAGTTATTTATGGAATGTAAATGATAGGTTACAACCCGTTCGCGCGCTCCTTGATCCTGGCAGTATGGCTAATTTTATTTCTCCGTCATACATACAGCGCTTAGGCCTACGTTATGATAAAACAAACTTAATAATAACAGGTATAGGGGGAACGCATAGTGTGTATCCTAAGGGGCAGTTACACTTATACCTACGCCCTGATAGTGACGTCGATTCACCTTTGCATGTCGAATTGTTTGTTTTACCTAAGGTTACCGCTGATATACCTTCGAGTACTATCAATAGTAACATGCTACAACGTTTCAAACATCTTAGGTTAGCGGATCCGCACTGTATCAAGAAAGGTCCCGTAGATATTTTATTGGGTGCTGGAGCGTGTGCAAAAATATTTCAAGGAAATAAATTGATTTGGTTGGGTTTTAATGGGAAATGTGGGTAAGTGTGAAAATGAATAGAGAGGTTCAGGCGTTATCTTGTGTAACAACAGTAACTTAAATAGATGATACCTACTTTAAAGCGTTTTTGGGAGTTTGAAGAAATACCTACCACTAAACCCGTAGACCCTGACGCTGTGATATGTGCCACAGCTGGCTACGGGTAAGCTGGCTACGGGTAAGTAAGCTGGTCCATAGGAAATGGTCCGAGGATTGTGAAACGACCTACCTCCTGAGGTCTTTGCGTTGCGTGACGATACGGGGTTCTTCAAGAGAGTCGTGAATAGATATTTACGGGGTATGCAGCGGGTCTGTAATCCTCCTGGTATTGCAGGCGTAGATAGGCGACGGTAACCACTTAACATCGGGAGGCCCGTCTATCTGTCTGTCACTTTCAATACTTATAAAAAAGTGCTTCTTGGTCCAACAGGGCCACTAATTCAAAAGAGAACAGTAGAAGATTAAATGACATATAGATTGATAGGTTAATATACCTACTGCAATAATATACTGTAATTGATTTGTTTTAATCTTTACTTTCTTTAATCGTAACTTCACGGTTCTAACTCATTTGCGAAATACTTCCCCGAGAGAACCTTTACGTAACAATTTTCAAGTTATGTGAACGGATTTACGGATAGATGTTAAGAGAAAGGATAATTCGTTCAGTTAAGCCAAGATTTGCTACCTAATTGCTACTTATACACTTATCAGTCACGAACCCATAGCTTAAATGGATTAAAAGTTAAAGTGTGATCAAAATTGCCCCACTCGAAGTATATCGTATGATGGGAAAACATAAATATGGGATTGTATGTGACGGCATGAGATGGGATGGGATGGGACAATTTTAATAAATGAAAGTTTTAAAAATTCGCACTCAAATGGATACTCAGTGGTACGGGCAGAGGTTTTGAATTCACTACCTTATGAATAACAATTGAGAATAAATGGATACCTCTAGGCTATGACTGTTCTAAATGTATGACGATGGCCGTTGATTAAAAAAAAGCTGAATTAAGGCCAACTGAATGACTGGACGAAAATCAGAATACAGCAGACATAACAGGTAAATTAATTACCAAACGAGATAATAATGATAACAATAATTACTTTATTAGAGTAAAACTTATAAAGACGTGTGAACATCGCGTGAAATGTAGATTACATATGAATATGTATTTGGGAGGGGGAGGGTGCACGCTGCAATCCCACAGTTGCTGGGCGCACTACACTGGCCAAGTTACCCCTCTCTCACGGAACATTGCTGTAAAATGTAATGCATTTTACATTTTTCTTTTTCCCCAATGTACGTACGTGTTACGGTAGTGAGTGAAATATACCAGTGAAATATATTTATTCCCATTCCATGGTATCCTATCCCTCCCCATTTTCTCAAGCCTTTCTCCAAATCCACTCTTAAATCTACAAAGGTAGGCAGCGCATTCCGGGGAGTGCCAATGCTTGTCATTCTGACTGAACTGATGTTGGCATGTATCGTTTGTGTTCATGGCTGACAGTATCCACTTACCGCCAGGTGGTCAGACCGCTCGTTTGTCGTCACCCTACTATTAAAAAAAAGGATGAGATAACGTTGATTTCGCGTTGCGACGCAACATAGGAACGCCGTGGGGATCTCTGGGGTGTTCTATCGCCTGAGTGCATTATAAAAACCCGATGGCACAATTATGTCTTTCTTAGGTTTTAAAAAATATCTAGGTAATATTGGTAGAGCTTCACGAGTTTCATAGAAACGGTAGAATAAGTTGCACTTTAACTCTGTAAATTAACAAAATATTAACAACAATCTTTCTGCTTGTAACCTTTCAGCGTCCACTGCTGTACATGAATTTCCTCATGCACATTGTTTGGTGCATCGATCAACCAATATGGGTAGATGGATGATTCCTTGGGACAAAATTATCAACACGAGTGATACCAGTGGTATAAATAAAACGTACCTACTCTCAAGAGAAACGAGTACCTTACTAATAATTATATTTTTATAAGCCTTTGCTTTATTCATGTACTTAAAATCAATAACTCAAATAAATTTACCGCGAAATATTACATCATAAATATGATTTCGGATTATGTAGAAAAGGTTTTATTTTTCAAAAATTTCTTTATTTAATTACCGTACCAAAAATTTTCAAAAATTACCCCATATTATATATTCTTTTTTTTTCCATTGACAACACCGTTGTGTCGAAAATATGTTATTGCAGTTATTGTAAATAATAAGTTAAACTATCCATAATTCGTTCTTGGCATCTTTTTGTCATCAAATGACAGACTGAATTGACAGATCGGTAATTTGACCGCCTTGCACACATCGCTGATGCACTGATCGCTTTTAGGGTCATAATGCTCTCTCTGTAATCTGTATTTTGGTTGATCGATGGGTTTATGTATGAGGAATGGGGCCTTACAACGGCACGTTGGCCAAGCGGGTTGGCGAGTCCACTCTGAGATGGTGGTAGTTACTCAAGGTTTGTGGTACCTAGCGGCTTTGTTATCTCTTAATCGTTTTTTATGACACCCACGGGAAGAGAGTGCTATTCTAATCTGAAGTCGGTCTTATACAATTATTTTAAGAGTCAAATACTCTCGGTCGCCTTGCTGAGTGACTGTTGATTTTTAGACTGTAATTAAGGCGTCAGTGACGAAGGTCGTAAGACCTTCGCGGTCGGTATCCATAGTAACGTAATAAGAATGAGGAACTGGATTTAAGCGGTTTTAATTATATTGCAAAAGTTATAACTGTTTAATTAAATAGAAAAGCTTTACAAAAAAGTTACAGTTTCCGTTTTCGTTGTTCAGCCTTTACTAATCGTATTATAAAGGTCCATTAGGTATGGTTCAGATACAGTTAAGGATTATTAATAATTAACTAATTAACAAAAGGTTTTTCGTAGATAAGTGCTTAACTTTTCCCGACTGACTGGGTTAGTCGAATACCCATATGTCCATATGTGTCCGCGACCTCCTGATTGAGAAACGATGGTTTTGATGTATCTATTCTAGCCTAGGTATGTCCATTGACAAGAGTACGGACGTACCACCAAATAAACTGTCCACTCGTTTGCCATTCTCTATCTAAAAAAACTAAATTTAAAAGAAGACCTAGCCATTGTGCATGCTTTCAGATTAGATAATAGTTCCTTTTGTGAGCATTGTCGCAAATGTATATAAATCATTGTTTTGTACGTCTTCTATGTTAATTATAGGCATATAACTAGTTTTAGTGTGCGGTTTAGCCAGCTTGGAACCTAACTTTACCCAATAAACCGTTAATTACAAGACCCATTAGGTATATTCAACGATAAATCTAACCTTGAGGGGTTACTCTCACTTCATGTAAAAGCAAATTTCGGAAATATCGATATTTTTCTGCAGTGCCAGAACACTAAAATTAATGAAAAACATTGTAAAATAAAATTAACTTTGGGAGATGATTGCATTTTATTTATCTTATAGTTAAGTTACAATTAATAATTCATAGATATTTATACCATGGTCTGTATATACAAAGTATTAATAGGTACAATATAATTAAAAGCCATGTTGGGGACTTTTAGTCTGTTCTCTATTAGCCCCCTCTCAGTGTGCCCCCTCTCTCTATAAGCCTTGAAGTAATACGCAGCCGGTGGAATAAATGAAAAAGCGCTGACTTGTCAGTGGAACTCATGGAATAATTGGATTCGAGATGCAGTAATGAGTATCGCACTCTTTCAATGCATAGTCTTATTGCATTCATTGCGACCGCGCCGTTCTCGATTAAAAATAGCCCAAAGTCTTGCAATTTGGCGAACATTGTAACGTTAACAAATGTATTGATACAAATTAGTTTTTCAATTACGGGTAGTACATTCGCACGGCACAGCTCGGCTGCCCCTATTTAAACCTAGTAAGGTATTTTTAATCAATTTTACAGGAGAGCCCAAGACATTCAAATAGTCACAGGTTATTTATTACACACAATACAAGATGATAGATACATAATAGGTCGGGGAGAAAGTCTTTTCGTATTTCGTATGTATGAAGTTGTGATCCAATATCTTTGATTGAACTGTTTGTACCTGGCTATGATACCATTCACAAGGTAACATTTAAGAAAAAGAAATAAAAAAATAAAAAACTGTTTCCCGCCATTTTTCAATTGTTTTTCTGTCCAAGAAAATGAGTGAATCTAACGAAGAAATTCGATATATTTTAAAGTTTTATTACAAAAAAGGGAAATATGCGACACAAGCAGAGAGAAAAATTTGTCCCGTTTATGGACCTAATGCAGTGTCAGTAGTGCAAAGTTGGTTTAAGAGTTTTCAGTTCGGAAATCTTAATGTTAAAGATGCAGTTCGCTCCGGTCGCCCTGTTACCGATAAAGTTGATGCCATTTGTGAAAAAGTGCAGCAAGATCGCCATATATGGTAAGTAGTTACGACATTGCTGATGAACTGGGCATTGACCACAAAACAGTTTTCACTCATTTGAAAAAGTCTGGATTCACAAAAAAGCTCGATATTTGGGTACCACACGAGCTCACTGAAAGAAACCTAATGAACCGTGTATTCGTTTGCGATTCTCTATTAAAACGCAACGAAACGGAACCATTTATGAAAAGATTGATCACTGGTGATGAGAAGTGGATCACTTATGACAAGAACGTGCGGAAAAGATCGTGGTCTAAGTGCGGCCAAGCTCCTCAGACTGTGGCGAAGCCCGGATTAACTCGCAATAAGGTGATGTTGTGTGTATGGTGGGAAGAGCATCGTTCATTATGAGCTTTTACCGCGGGGCAAAACCATCGATTCGGATCTCTACTGCCAACAGCTGATGAGACTAAAGCAAGAAATTGAGAAAAAACGCCCGAAATTGATCAACAGAAAGGGTGTAAGTCTTTCATCATGATAACGCCAGACCACACACATCTTTGGCCACTCAGCAAAAATTGAGAGAGCTTAGTTGGGAAGTGTTGATGCACCCACCATATAGCCCCGACCTTGCGCCCTCAGATTTCCACTTGTTTCGGTCTCTTCAGAATTCTTTAGGTATTGTAAGGTTGACATCAAGAGAGGACTGTCAAAACTACTTGTCGCAATTTTTTGACCAAAAATCCCAATATTTCTACAGCAACGGGATCATGTCACTACCTACAAGATGGCAACAAGTTATAGAACAAAACGGCACATATACGAGTATATTATAATTAAATGTAATTAGTCTTTTAAAAAAAATGTCTTGAATTTGTATATAAAATACGAAGAAACTTTTTCCCCGATCTTATATTTTTTAAATGCCTACCATTCTGCGACGTAGTTTTGAAAAAAAAAAAAACAATATGGCGGCTCGGGACAATGTCAACTTCCCTAGTAAAATATATAACCCCTTTGTTCGTTTTGTTTTGTTATGGGCAGCCGAGTTATTGGTAGAAGTCGGGGTTATAAAATGAAATTCCGACAAAGACTTCAAATATTGAAATGAAGTTGTTTTTTGCAAATACCGTGACCACAGTGTACATGGATTGTTAGATTGTGCCGTGACCTTGATGTACGGTTTTTTCGTTTGTAAATAAAACTATCGCGTCTGCTTCAATTGTTTTTTTCAGAAACATAAAATCTTCGTATAGAAAAAACCTATTGATTTTTCTGCGGATGCGGTAGTACCTAACTAAAGTATCGGTCAATGGAGAGTTCGCATAAATACTTTTTTGCTAGGTGCAAAGGAGTATTTATCAACTATGAGTATTATTTATACGTTCTCAACATATTTATTTTAATTTATTTAGAATACATATACCAAAAATAATACATTTATGTTTGTCGATGTGGACTATCTGCCTCTTCAGTCAGCTCGTGACCATGGTTGGTGCAGCCCTATCGAAATGTTGAGTAAATAAATAAGGTCGTATGTTTATACGCGTTAAGACTCGTTTAAATAGATAAATATGTGTGGAAAACACGAAACTCTCAAATGTTATAATAGGAATAGATTTACGTGGGTGATACTGAAAGTTTTTAGAATTTCAAAAATACATCCATATACTCGTATACATACATCTCTAAAGGTAGGCTGCGCATCCGGGGGCGTGCCAACTTTTGTCATTGTGGACCATAGAGTATTATACCCAAGTTAGGTATGTATTATACCCAAGAGTATTATTAGGTATGTACTCCATGTTGTGGACAGATGTTAGCACGTATCGCGGATGCCCATGGGCGATAGTATCCACTTACTACCAGGTGAACAGCATGCTCGTCTGCGCCTTCTTTCTATAAATAAATAATAAAATGAAATGAGATATAAAGGTGAAAGTTGTTTTATTGCTTTTCAAAGTATTCTCCTCCACAATCGATACACTTTTTCATGTGATATAACCATTGTGTGAAACATTCAGCTCACCCTTCTTTGGGCACCTCTTCAACGGCCGTTTGGAAAGCCGCTACTGCCTCTTCTGCAATTATAAAACGTATTCCCGAGTTTACCCTTAATTTTAGGGCAAAAATAAAAATCAGCGGGCACAAGTTCGGGACTGTATGGCGGATAACTCATTAACTTTACATTTACAGTACTCAAAAATTGACAGACATTCACAGTATGGCGGAGTGAGCTGGGGCATTGTGGTGATGGATGATCATTCTGCTTCGAGGGCGTCGTTCTTTGACTTTTTCCAAAATTTAAGGCAAGCAGCTGTTCACATATCAGTCCGCAGTTACTGTTTTTTTATTTTCTAAAGTTATAATAGCAAAGTGGCCCGATCTACCAAAGAAGGAGGCAATCATCTTTTTAACACTCCGTCCTTTCTTCACTTTCGTCGGCAACTTTTCGGCTCGTAGCAGTAGATTCAGCTTTCATCACCTGTTACTATATCAAAAACAACATTTAATTAATCATTGTGAATTTTTCAAGCATTTGGAGACACGATTTCACGCGGCAGTTTTGTTGAACTTCGCCCAAATTGTGAGGAATCCATCTAACACAAAGCTTCCTTACCCGTAGGTGATCGTGTAAAATAGTTTGAACTTGACTTGATGCCCGTATCTGTTGATATGTCGTTCGTTTATCTGCTTCAATCATGAGCCGCACAGTTTGGATGTTTTCCTCCGTCGCCGCCGTCGCAGGACGCCCTTCTCTAACATCGTTATTGAGGAGGATACGACCACGTTTAAATTCACGGAACCAGTTATAATCAGTGGCACTGGATGGGGCTTTATCACTAAATACTAAGTAAGTCTTTCATAACTTTGTTTATGGTTTAGATCGCAATGAATGTCATAAAAAATGATTGAACGAAATTGTTCTCTTGGTAACTTCATTTTTCCGCACACTTAATTTTAAAATTGCCACAAGAAATAAAAACCAAATGACAGCTTTGAAAATTTAATGGCGCTTGACAAGTAAAGAGTTCCATTTTAAAAATACGAATTTGTTTTTTTCTATCGTATTGTACAGTAACCAGTTCTAAGAATTTTTAGTTTGATCTATCATACGTTGTCTATTTTGTGCCCATAAACCGAGAAGACGGTTTGTGGAGACACTGCACATTCCTATTCAAACTAAATACACTACCTATTTGCTTCTTTTAATAAGCGGATAATTTTAATAAACGTTGTAGAACAAACCTATACATTCAGTTAAAGCAACGACTAAGAACTCACCGCAATAACTCGTTTTTGCGTACGCAAAAAAAGTTTGCAATGTAATCATGCGAACGCTCGGTTGGCCAATGTTTTAAACATATTGTGTAATCATAGTTCATTGATGTGAGTTCAGCAGTTCACATTAAATTTGGTGAAGGCATTCATTCATATTAAACAAAATCTTTTATTTTGTAAGAACATAAGTAACAATATTATTAATTGTTTAGTTCGTTTGTCAATAAAGTCAGTATTTCAGTAGATCCCAAAGGTTCGTTTAGGTTAGGGTTGAGTCCTGCTTGGCCAGCATGGTGTTTCAGGTTCAAGGCTAGACATTAAAAGGGCTGGTTACGGTTTTAAGATACATACACCAAAATTGAACAGAAAACTGAAAATACCCGGTAGAGAAGATGAACAGAGAAAATAAACCACTAAAGTTTTCTATGGTTGTAAATTCACATAAACTCCATTTCAAATTTCGCAGACTCCCAATTGCGATTTTCGTAAGTAAAGACGCGAAACTTACAAAGTTAATAATAATACCCAAGGGTATAGAATTCTCGAAGTTCAATTCAAATAGTTCGTCGCTATTCCGTTCGGCATGCGTCGCGTCGCACGTACTAAGGTAAAGCCACCTATTAACGACCGTCTTAAAGTAGATATCGCCGGTAATTTGATTGTTTCGCCGGTTTATACACTTGAGTTTTATAAAGGAAGTTAAAAAGGTATGCATAATATATATTAGGCGTGGATTGAACATGCAGTAGTGTACGTATGCAGGATAAAAATATTCTATATCTGTCACGGTAGCGAGAGTTCAGGTCATTTCATACAAGCACGCGATTTCTCAGACAAGTATGTATTCGTACTATGTTGGTATTTTACTTAAAAAATATATGTATAAATATGACAGATATCTTTAAGTTAATTAGACGATTATATATATTCAGGAGTTTAACGACCATTTAATATTTTTTTTAAGTTTTTAGTGATTTTAAAAGTTAAAATTTAGAAATTTTTGCAATGGTATCTATTACAGATCTATGTATCGAATGTATGAATGTATGAAAAATGTATCGAAACATGCTAACGTGTCCAGCAAAGTCTGTAAATGAATGAAAGAACCCAAGCATTCGGAAAATAAGGCTGTCACAAATGAGAATTCTCCCGAAAGAGAAGATGCTATACAACAAGATGATTCGGAAACAGATAGCGATTCTCCAAAGGGGTTCGAACATTTTACTAGCCGCCATTAAGTTTTTTTTTCAAAACTGCATCACACGATGGGACCTACATATATCGATATACATATACATATATAGACAAACTAAAAATGTTACATAACATTATGTCTTAAAGTGTCACGTTACCGGATATTACAGATATAGCACGATCGCTACATAATCGTATGCCCTTAGGAAATCATACCTCAGTGTATAAGCAAAATGTACAAATCACGTGCTTTTCCTAATTAAATTGTTATTAAATCACTATTCTTTGATAAAAATAAAAGAAATATTTAGATGCTAACTCCTAATCTATTTGTCATCTCAAGTGTCACGTTGCCAAAATAATTAGACTATTATCATTATGTCTATTTAGAGTAGAAACCAAAATTAAAACTAAATATTTTTTAATGACTAATACAATTCCATTCATACCACTATTCTATTGATAATAAAAGAGATTTAATGTAGGACTACGCTACACTCGATGATAGGGTCCCAAAAATCGTTAATAGGTTCACAAATCTCTATACGGGTCCTTAATTGTGTAACTGACTTTCGTTACTGTTTATTTTATTTTTCTAAGACACTTATATGTTCTGCTAAATAACTTCAACTCGACATAATATAGAAAAATAAATATTTAAGTTTGTTGAAAAAGGATACTTCTAATTTTTGTTTGATTTGAAAATTTGCTTAAAAGGGTCGTTAATAGGTGCCTTTACCTTACGTGGGAGCGATTCATGTTCAGGAAGTCTCGCTCGTAGTACAGTGAGCAACACCTCAGTCTCACGAATATATTTATGTGATAGAACAAAGCCTATTGGCTGTGTGGTGTCAGCCGGCTTTGAAATAGCATTCTCCATCTCTTGCCGCGGGTGTCGTAGCGACTGGGGGAAAACAAAGTCGCTACCACTTGCGCTGAGGAACTTCTTCTTCTTCTTCTTCTCAGCCCTTGGACGTCCACTGCTGGACATAGGCCTCCCCCATTGTCCGCCATTTAGACCTATCGGCAGCGACCTGCATCCAGCGGGTGCCCGCAACCTTTATGAGGTCGTCTGTCCATATGAGGAACTGCACCACATCTAAATGAGAGGACTCGTCAATACGAGACACGAGGAAAGCATGAGGAAGCCCATGTCTAGCGGTGGGTAATAAAAGGGCTGGTGCCGGAATAAAGGCTGGAATCCCAGAAATACAATTACAAAAATATATGAGCCTATAGTACCTACTATAAATATAGGTGCATATAGTACCTACTAGCCTTAAAGCCTTTCAGTTTTACGGCTACAGGATTTGAGACCTCGTGAAATGTTCGGAACGCATAATGTTGCGTATCGCGCACACGAATCGTGATTTCTTTTTGTGTTCTCACCTCATAGTAAGGGTGACGAAATCGAATTTCGATTAGGAATAAAAAAATAGAAAAGTCCTAGATCTGTGGGTATAACATTATTTAGAAAAAGTATATGATAAACAGATATTTTATATTGTTTCTTTTTTGGTACCTTTGTTTATGTTGTGTATGTAAACGTATGTATTATACTTGATTACCTTCAGAAAAGAGGCGGTCATATGGGAATGAAAGCATCTGGTATGCGATCGAATAAATTTAAATGTTCGTGGGTACAGTTACGAGCGCGTGAAATTTACCGCCGTACTTCCCAACATGTATTAAAAGCGAAAGCGATGAAGCGATGAGCGAGTAAAGGAGGTGCTTAGAGTATTAAGAGTATAATGAATTATGTATAAGGAATTAGTAGTATATAAAGCATGCATTAAGCGTGAAGCGATGAGCGAGTTAAGGAGGCGTTTAGAGGGGGCGCATGTATAGAGAATTAGTATTCCTCCGGACAATATTTTTATATTTAAACTCCATATATTTTAGCCATATTTTAAATGATTCTGAAACAGTTTTTTTTAATTTTCGTGTCAGCTGTCTGTCTGTCTTAACGCGTATCACGCAAAAACAACAGACCGATTTTCATGAAAGTTGGCACATTTGTAATATTATAACTACGTCGGGTTAACATTTAGGGTACTCTTAATTTAGATCAAGTATAAAAATCAAGCTAACCACACATACACACGCACATAAGGAAAAATATATTGATGGCACCTTGCCGAGATTGTTCGTCCGTCAACAGAAGGCTATAGGAGAGTGTTGAATATGGACAAGCCTTTAAAGAAATATGCCTATAATTTAATACTGATCTGTTACACAATAACAAAATCAGTATTGTTAAAAAGAGAATTTAATTGGCAACAAGAAATACTTAATTGTAGAAATTACGAAAATCGAAAAGAAAAATAAATTAGGTATAAAAATCTAAAATCCGGAAATTATCAGACCTGTACGATAAAACCGCCTGACATGTGTGGAAGTACCCTGAGGTCGACGATGGTGGTATTGGTTCTAATTATTTGTATGAACCTGTTGGATAGACATTTTCCTTTTAGATAGATTATATGTAGATAGTTTTATTTTACCTATTCTGCATGATTATAGCTAAAGTTGTATAAAACTTTAAGTAGATTTACAAACGTATAAATGTTTTGTAAAATGTATTTGTTACTAGATGACTTTGTAAGTTTGTTGTTGTACCTAATAAATAAAACAAAATAAATACAAATAATTTCACATTAAATTAGAAATGAAATTTTAAGAGAAAACGATAAGTTTATGGTAAAAATAACATGTCCTGAGATGTAATCTTTGCAACCGCCAGTTTTCGTAGGTGTTGTCAGATATTTCCATAAAATTCTTTAGCCAGTAGAGCAACATCCTCACGTAGATCATTTTCTTGTTCTCTTTTTCTTCTCCAGTACAAGAGAATATCGCGCGTAATTGTCGAACCCCGTTATTTTGTTTTAAAATCAAGAAAAAATCTGGAAAGTTGTATGTGAATGTCAAAAAAGTATTTGCTGAATATTAAAAAAAAGAAAACTATTTTCAGATCTTTCTTTAATATTTTAGCAATGACAAACATCCAAACAATAAAGGTTTGCATAAATAAATTATAACTTACCTTGTAATGGAAATTCATCAAAAATTATAACGAAAGCGCGGGAAACATTTTGACTTCACATGGTTGTTCGCAACACGGATCGCCGGTGCAGGAAGATTATTACCCATGAGACCATGATATTACTCACTCAGATGTCCGGTAACGTTTTTGGATATCGGTGGGCACGGTATTAACAATCACGCGCAATTACCCAACTCTCCCCATCCTTATGATGAAGTGCATACAACGAGCTGAGATAAGACGGCAAGTATAAAGTATTAAAGTTAATTAGTTTTATTAAAGAATTCGTTGGTTTTTACGCTCTAACGTTTTAATTACTACATAAGAACAAATGCTGTAAAAAGTAATCAACCATGATATAATAGATAGACAGATTTATAAATCGCTTTATTTCACTCCATAATAACACTAAGACAAAACAGAGATTGTAAAATACCTAAAGTGCACAACAGGTAGACTTATAGCCTGACAATCTTAGTAAGATAATGGATATAGTTTATTAATAGAACATATTATTATTACATACCCTAAACCTGTATTTGCCAACCGGCGGCCGAGCGTATGGTACACCTTCGAAGCTCGCATATGTGCGGCCTTTTGTCGACACTTTCCACGATCCTTGGAGAAGCCCATTAGACACTCTTACTATGGGGTTGGACCCCTGCGCTGCAGTTAACGCGAGGATAGTCAACAACACAAATATTCGCAAAGAATCCATGACTTAAATCTATTTAAATCGATTGTTAATTATAGCTACCGGCGACGTGCGCTCCTGCCGGCTATAATCTGTTGACTGCTTAGTAATCAGTTTAAATACAGTCCAGTATCATTATTTCTCAAGTTTGCATAACTGATACATAGTGCATATAGTGGTTTATACATATCTTAAATAAATCTAGTGCATGTGATTGTACTTTAAAATCCTAGTCATAGGACACGAGCTGATGAAGAGAAAATCGACGCGCCCATTTCTTATTAATCTATGGCCTATGGGTTCGCAGTATAAAACGGTTTTTCGACCACAAGTACGCGACACCTTCCGTATCGAGCAAATGCGGAAGAACCGCACTTCTGCGACGGAACGTGCGGTTGTAGAAACCCGAGGTAATAGGTAGGATTTGAGTAGTTGTGCTTGGTTTTTAATTTATATTTATTTCTATTGTTCAAGCGCGAAAAGGTACAAAGGCGGAAATTGCAGAAGCAGACGAAGCGGATGCAGAAGAAGTTTAACAATTGATAAAAATATGTAGTCTTCGTGTCTTTGGACTCAGGAATGCAGGGACTCTATGTGTGCGTTTGGTGTTTAAAAATAAATAAATAAAAAAGTCTGTATACTTTTGTATTATATCAAAAACTAGATTACTTAAACGACAATAGTTTATTGTAGATCGTAATGTTTATGATTACCTACTTACTGTCCTGTTCGGGATTATATAAAGGAACTTTATTCCAATCTGCTTAATAACATTTATGAGTATGGTCGTTAGATGGGTTGTAAATATGATAATCACCGAAATTGATATACACACAAAGAGGGCTGGCTCTTTTGCACCGAAAATGGCGGTTTGGAGAAAATGCGCTATTTTTTTTTGATCAAGACATATCACTTATAAATTGTTTTTTTTTCTCTATTCACGAATCTCACGATCACGATATCGCAAAGAAACGAGACATTGATACAAAAATTCTTAGTGTTCTGCCGATCCCACTCGTATTAGTAGTTTTGAATCTGTAGTGAATTTTGAATTGAATTTTGTAGAACAAGTTTATGTTTCCAGAAATAAAATCGGCTCCTTAAATAGGTCCTTGTAAAGTCGCAGGCATAAGCTAGTATAGTAATACATATATTATGTTTAGAACAAATAAAGAATAAATTAAAAAAGTACTTCACTTTACGTAGGTATATTAAATTGAAAAAAAAATATGTTATACTGTGTAATAAATGTTTAATATATTTGTAAAATTTGTAAAATGTGTAATAAATTTTGGATCCACTAATTTAAAGTTCATGAAGTGCAGCTTCTGTAGGTTGTGTAAATCTAAGTACTGCTATTGTCGTCCATCTTATAATATTGTTTGAACACCGATTAACTAAAAGAACAGTTCGGTCCTTTTCCGCATTTTATATCCAAAGTCGTTCTAAAATCTTCGGCGGTAGGCAGAAGCATCCTGGTGCGTGACGACGTTTGTCATTCGGAACTGATGTTGGACACAGGGCGACAGCATTCACTTACCACCATGTGTACTGTCTGCTCATCTGTTGTCTACTTTCTGAATATAAAAAGAGTCAATAGAATTTTTCACTATCGTTGCTTGTTATGTCATCACATCACTCATCACGTTTGTTGGTCTTATTCTCTCTTACTTCTATTCTTAGCCGTCTATTATTGGAACGAAGTTCCTTTACGCGGCTTGCGGTAGGTGTGATTGGAGAGAAAATGTAACGTCACGTAAGATTTTTACCCAATCCATACGCCTTTTTCTTTCTCTGTGTGTGTGTGCGTGCGAGTATCGGGAGCGAGACTCAAGCAGAATAACAGACGTGCAGACTAGAGCGTGGCCGGTTGTATAACCTAAATTTTAGATTTTTGATTTGATTCCTTATTTTAAATTATTTGCATTGAAAATATGATACAAAATTAAAAAAAAATGCATGAACTATTCAGATTTTATTTCGAATTACATTCGGAGTTTAAAAACAGTGCGTGAGGATCTTCGTTCCTGACGGGGGTCCCCTGACCGCACATTTAATTTTTTATTATTATTTTTAATATTCTTAAATAACTACCAAACAATATCCAAACGCCCTAAAAACTGGAAGAAAATACATCCGTCTTTGTAATAAATTAACGTAACCAGCCCTTTTAACATCCACTGTCCGATATCAGCCTCTATATGTGCATGTGCATGAGGGATGTATAGCCTTAAAACGCCACGCTGGCGAGTACATTCGGTTGGTTGTTTGTTTGTTAAAATCAATTGTTTGATTATTATAACAAATTGTCTATTGCGGATTTTGTGGCTTAATAGTGATAGTCCATACAGGCGGTTTAGTTCCCAGCGCTTATGGTAGCCACGACACCTGCGACAGATGAGGTGGTGCTATTCTCAAGGCGGCCGAGGTAATGAATGATTTATTGTGAAGTCTACAAGTAATATGTTAATAAAAAAATGCAATTCGAACTTTCATTGCTGAAGATCGCCAGCTGCATAATATAAAAACTCATATTACAATATGCATACTACAAACTTACATATAGGTAGGTAAATACCACAGAATTTCATTACTTACAAAAGAATTCTGCCGCTTTCAAACTTTACTATATGTTGGCCTTGAAGGTTTCAAGGCGTGAAGGTTCCTTGAAGGTTTGTTGGTTTAATAGTGATAGTCTATTAAACTTCAAAGTGCCTAAATGTTTGTGAAAATCAAATAAAAATATAAGACTGAGTTTTTCCTGTGCTTTCAAGGTGTTCAACTCTTCTGTCCTCAGTAAACTTATCACTTTACTCGGCGAGTCCTAACTTACTTTGGTGGAACTTGACATTGACGAATTATTAATTACGAAGAAAACATGCTACTACCACAATGCGCTAATTGTGCTCTCACCTTATAAGAAAAGAAGAAGAACATATCTATTGGTGGAACTATGTCAAAAACAGAATAAATGGCAGCAAGAGAGAATAAAACAACATTACCTTATAAATTTATAAAATGGTATGGCGGGTCAAGCTCCTGTGAAATTATTCCGGAGCCAAGTTGTGTTTATCTGACAGTGTTGCTCAGACAATTGTGGCAGGCGCTCGTGCCGGAAAATTATCCTTTTGATTTTCTTGTCGCTTTTCACATTAGTTTTACAATTTTACAAAGTTAAATAACAATGTGTGATAAAGTCGAGTTCTTTTAAAAAAGTTTGTGTTAGGAATTGAGTAAACGAGAGACTAAAGTTGGAAGAAACGTAAAAGTTTTGACAATAGATAATTTATCGCTACTTGAGTTTTACAAACAATTTCTTACATTTATAAATGGAGAAGAGGTGAGTAGATTAATAAATATCGAATGACGATATGTAGTAAATAATCTATGTGGTAATTTATTTTAATTGTGTCTATGCATATTATGATATATTTTTTAATTAATTTGAAACTGAGTGAATAATATATGTATAACAATGTGTTTTTCTTTAGATTCGTTTATTTTTTCAAATATTGTCAAGTGAGATTTTAATATTTATAATAAAACAGTCGCTTGATTACGATTAGGTACAAAAGATAGAAAATGTGTGCCAACAATTTGAAATATTGTATATGGCCAACAAGTTGGTAGGTTACTTTTACGGGTTCTGTGTATAATATTCTAAATTTAATAGGCATATTATATTAATATAATTTTATATCATTGAACGGTGAGAGAAAATTAAACTAACAATAAAAATATAACATATTCATAACTTATTGTTGATTTTGGATAAGATTTTTGTTAAAATTTAATTTTTTTTAAGATTATTTTAAAAAACGAGTAGAACCATGCTGTAACATCTGATTTTTAAGATAAAACAATTACAAAACTGTTATTTTTTTTAAGATGTCACTAAAATCTGGGAATCTAGCACCGACAATAAGGTCCCTTTTCTTAGATAATGTCGGATATTATATTATTGTAAATGTAAACAATGTCGAGATCAATGTCATCCTTGAAAATTTTAAATTGGCGTTAGGGACAGATCACAAGTTTTGAGGAGAGACTGAAAACTTTTTATAAAAAAATCTCTTGTAACTTTAACCATTATTGTTACAGCTATTGTAAGCTTTGAAATATGTAAAACAATAGTTGTCACACTAAAGTTACTTGGGGTATTATATACCAGTAAATATCTAATTGTTTTCTGTCATAAAGTAGTGATTTACTGTCTCCTACTCCAATTGAATTTTTTACGGTCGACTTGTAAATACAAGTACAATGCAACTTTTTATATATTTATTGCACATTGTCGTACAAGAGGCGAGCTTAATGGTTCAAGGCATATTCTACCAGCCAACCTTTTGGTTGTTCAGAGACGTTCATTGGGAAGTGAGAGAAAAACTCAGATGAGATGGCGCGGTGAAATATATGGTATATCTGTAAATTATGCAAATATACTGTATTATTCTACCTATACAGATACATATTTTTTTTAAAACTTATATAAAATTAATTGAAACTTTTAATTAATTAAGAATCGCCGGAGTCTTGAGTTAATATAATATAGTTTCAGTTTTATACTTTGTAAGGCAATTGAAATTATATCTTAAATAATATAGGTTCAATATAACGGAAATGAATACCGACTGTATTCATAATATCTGTATACCTTCATAAGTAGGGTATCTAAAAGAAATTACTTTAAAGTAATAAGGCCGCCTGGTTGTTTTCTCTTCATAATAATTAAAGACCGATCGAAGTTTCGGTTACGGTTTCGGCCAGTTTCGACCAAAAATGTTGATTTCAAAATGTTGAAAATGTTGAAACTAGCGTTCGTGAGCTGTCGGATGAAGTCGGGTCATGTTCGGAACGGGTTCACTCATTTACTCGCATATACCGCTTAACCTCAGTCAGTTCGCCGGCCGCTGTTTAATTGTTAGTTGTGTCTGTTCTCGCGCATAATTAATGATTTACTAATAAATTAAAGTCTTTTATTTAACTTAATCGAAAAGTCTGTTACAAAGCTAGGAAAAACACTAGGTTTCAGGGTATAATGTAAATTTAACTACATAGGTTTCGGTTTCGGTTACGGTTTCGGCCGAAACTAGAAGAGGAGCCGAATATTCGGCTATGGTTTCGGCTGAAAATTGTGTTTCGGTCGGACACTAATAATAATAATAATAGTTATAATCATCTTTATTTGCTATATAGATACAAATAAGAAATAGATACATAGATATATTATTTCGTACACACAAGTGCTCCCATACATAGCAATTTCTTATTCTATAATGTCTTAGACATACATGAACGACAGCAAACAAAAAATAGAAATTAAAACATGGCGATAAAACTGCGCGGTCCCATGTGTGTTGAAAGGGCATGCATCCATCTCAGCACAAGCTGTAGATATACCGTAAAAACGACACACAGCGCTGATTTTCAGACGGAACTGAACGGAACCGGGTGTAAATTATAATTATGACAGTGAGTGTGACAAAATATGTGCATATGACATTATAATATTTAAATCAAGAAGACAAATACTATCAAGATAGACAGGCTGCCCATCCGACAACGCAGATGTGTAAGATTGCTTTGCACATCTTATATTTACGATCCACGTTCCTCTGAATACCTGAAATGT
Organism: Sesia apiformis; assembly: GCA_914767545.1. Taxonomy (NCBI): domain Eukaryota; kingdom Metazoa; phylum Arthropoda; class Insecta; order Lepidoptera; family Sesiidae; genus Sesia; species Sesia apiformis. The sequence continues at coordinate 15,936,302 of OU611960.1, read as the reverse complement.
AAGTTTCAGTTTCAGAGGGACTCTTATGACCGTTGTCTTCGTTCCGCTGAAAACTCCACACTCTATGCCCTTTCTCATCGCACTGGTTTCATGACTAATTCCTTCGCCGTTCAGGCAACAAGACTCAGGAACTCGCTTCCCACTGACATAAGGAAGGCTCCTAGTAAAAATAGCCTCAAGAGGAAGCTTTGGGAACATTACCTTCGAAATTCAGAGCCAATGGTATTTCTCATTTTTCTCTATATTTATGTTATATGTTTCTATGTATTATACTTATATTTATACTATCTTATTCATATCTATGTATGGTATATATATATATAATGATATTATGGTCTTTGAATAGAAAATAAAGACAAAACTGCGTTTCTCTGTAAAGACAAAAGTGGATTTATTTCGATACATGAAGTTTAACATTTAAATCATTACGTACATTATCAATTAACAAATATTAGCTCACCTGTAAAGACAAAAGAAACAACATTTAATGCCTTTAATTCAGGTCTCTTTATATTTTAACAAATACGGAAAAATTATCCTCTCAATAAGTAGTTATAAAAATTAAATGTCACTACTGTCAGTTGTGGCATCTTTGTCGATAGCCAATATTCTTGTCGACCAATAAGCGGTGACGCGGCAAATTCAAATTGGTGAAAAGCACACGAGTGAGGTGATTTTCTTTACATATATATATATACATACATACATACATATATTTTTTAGTGTCTATTTATTTGGTATTGGTAGGGGGAGAGTGCAAACTGTATTCCCACAGCCGCTGGGCGCACTCGACTGGCCACGTTACCGCTCTCTCACAGAAGACTACCTTGAAATATATTGCATTTTCTACTTTATCGTATTTCCCCAATGTACGTACGTGTTTCGGTAGTGAGTGAGATATGCCAGAGCCCATTCCCATTCCATCCTATCCCTCCCCATTTTCATGTTGGCATGTATCGCGGATGTCTATGAATGACAGTAATCATTTACTATCAGGTGGACTGTACGCTCGTCTGCCGCCTTTTTTCTATAAAAAAATATATATATATATTTTATCGTATAAGTAAATTATACAGATGAATTAAGCTTTACTGTTTAATTTCTTCACTTTAAATTTTTCACATTTAACCAAAGGTCGACTGGCAGAGAATGCCTTAAGGTAGCGTTTCCCAACCTTTTCCAGCTGCGGACCCCTACTAAATCAAGCATAATTGTTACGGACGGACGAACTAACGGGTTAATAAACAAAGAGTAATACAAGCCTCATAATTTATATTAGTAGTACAAATATATAAAAAAAAACATTACTTTGCAACCTGCAAAATATAATTTTGTTTCACAATAATTGTAATATTATATATATAATTTATAATTAATAGAGAGTTTTAACTAACAATAAAACTTACCTATTATTTTTCCGACGATATCCGGAATCCATCTTGAGTCAAGCTCCTGTCTTTTTCACGTTTTTCGTCCTAGCAACTTCCCCTCTTCGACTTCCGGCGCCACTGTCGCCTCGTTTTATCGTTTCAGATGGCGGCGACCCGCATGGCGCTCGGCTTTTACCTCATTATACTTACTCACGATGTACCAGGTAGGTATTACCTGGATTCCGGATATCGTCGGAAAAATAATAGGTAAGTTTTATTGTTAGTTAAAACTCTCTATTATTTGTTCCGTGACGATATCCGGAATCCATCTTGAGTGATATGTTTGTTATCTCCTGGTATGCCCATAATTATTACAATAATTATGTAGATGCTATAATGTGTTATGTAAAATAAAAAATTAAATTATAATAAGTTATTGAAAAGTAAACAATATTTATTCATTGTTATATATGAATCATACAGTTTTAATCATCAAATTAACCAAATCATTGTTATCGCACAGGTTCAAAGAAATTTGACAAGGAAACTGACGTCGTAAAATCATTATTTCTGGATTGATTCGCTAGCTCTCTTTGATAGTATGTTCTAAAAGTATGTTCTTGCCGCCAATTTCCAGTCTGAAGAATCTGATCAATAGGAAACTTTTCTAGCCAATTGAGAGAGGCTACGGCAGAGCGTACTGAGCCTGGCGTGGCATCGACACCCGCGTCCTTTAGAACAGATTTGATCCAGCCACTGATTACAGTTCTAGAAGCTGGTTTTGGATCACCTCTAGCAGTTATAAAAAGTTCTGACAGCATACCTGATTTCCGACGATCTTGTGAAGTACCGATTAATTGACGAGTCCAAAATACACAGTCGAGATTTTTGTTCGGATGTGCTTTTAGTTTCCATCCAGATTGCCTGTTGTTAGCGTCATCCGTCTTCGATCCAAAACAAGGCCACATGACAATAGAATTGCCCTCATCTATATATTGGTCGGCATTGATCCTCAGCAGTGTCAGGTTGTGTACTCGTCGTCCTGCCGCTAGCAAAAGTAATATAGCGGCACGTCTGGATACAAATGGTCCGGTACAAGTGGATACAAGTCTGGTACAAATTATTTTCATCTGGTGTATTATTTTCTAAGTATTGTAATACATTCTTTACATTCCAAATAGGTGGTTTTATTTTCTTGTCCTTTGCAACTGAAATAGCTTTTAAAATATGTTTAGTAAGAAAGTTAGATGCCAATGTAGTATTACCTGATAATTTGGTAAAAGTAGAAATAACAGATTTATGGACTAGTATAGTTCGATAAGCCAGACCTTCGCTGTTGTGTAAATACGCCAGGTAACGAGCAACTTGTTCTGGACTCGGATCTCTGTAAGAAGAATTGTTAGAGGAGCACCATATCTTCCATTTGTTCCATGCTGGCATGTAGGTGTTTATTGTAGATCGCCGCCAACTTGACAATAACAGTGATCTTTCTTCTACTGACCATTCTTTGATTTCGTCTGTCCACCCAAAACCAGCCAGGCTTCCAAATGAATGTCTTGAATCTCTGGCGGGTGCATTCCGGTTTTCGTGTCGATCAGAACTTGTGGAAGGAGCGGGATGTGATAAGGTTCTTGAATGGTCCGGGCTTGTAGGTCTGCTTGCCAAAATACCATTTTCCACTTCGGAGCGATCAAGATGTACTGACCGTTCGCTGTGTTCAGGTGAGACAATACTTGGGGTATTAGGTTCGGTGGAGGAAATAGCCACGCAAGTTCGTAGTCCCACTGGTGAAGGAATGCGTTGTGAAACAGAGCCTGCTGGTCTTGCGTGTCCAGCGATACATACCTCATTACTACGTGAGCTGTTTCCGACGCAAATAAGTCTACTTGCGGTGTGCCCCACATCTTGAATATGTTGTCCGTTGCTGTAGAGAGTAGGTGCCACTCGGGGCAGACCTTGCCGCGTGATAGGGCATCTACTTCGCAATTGAATCGGCCCGGAAAGTACTGAGCCGTCAGTTGTAGATTTAAGTGGTCCATCACCTTCAATAGTTGCCGTGTGAGGTTCAGAAGCTTCTTCGATTTCGTTCCGCCTTCCTTGTTTATGTAAGCTACGACTGTTCGGTTGTCTGTTTGCAGTAAAATGTGAGCATTGTGAAGCAGGCTGTTCTCTTGTTGTATTGCCGCGTAGACAGCAAACAGCTCTTTGAGATTGACATGCCATGACTGTTGCCGTTTTGTCCACTGTCCTGACATTTTCGTGTCGCCCAGCTGAGCTCCCCAGCCGAAATCCGATGCATCCGTCGTGAGCAGATGAGAGATCGAGTTTGTATGTATAGGAAGTGAGCCCTGTGCTGCCTTTAACCACCATCGCATTTCGGAGAGTACCGGTTGTGGCAATTTCACTTGTTTGTAGGGGTGTTCCGTGGGAAGGTATCGATTGTGAAATTGCAGGGTTCGACAATGTAACCTCCCTCTGCGTATTACAAAAGAGGCGAAGTTGAGTCTCCCCAGAAGGGACTGGGCCTGTCTGAGGGACCAACTGCCTCTGGACATCTGACTGAGAAGTGCTTTGCGTAGCGTTTCGCACTTCGGTTTCGACAGGGACTTCGTGTTGAGTTTGGTGTCCCATGTAACACCCAGAAACTCCAGGCGTTGTGTCGGAACCAGTACAGACTTGTCCATATTGATAGTCCAGCCGAGGTGTCTCATTAGGTTCACCATAAATGTAATGTGTTCGCGTAAAACTTGACAGGACTGATTCACTACTAAGAAATCGTCTAGGTATACCACGCACCTCATATTTCGCCTTCTCAGGAACTCGGCTACCCAGTTCGTCAAGGATGTGAACGTTCGTGGCGCTGATGAAAGGCCGAAGGGAAGGCACGTCATTTGTAGAAGTTGGCCTTTGTAGCTGAGTCTCAGAAATCGCCTGTGTTCTTCGGCTATGGGAAGGTGAAAATATGCCTGGCTCAGATCTACCTTCACCATCCAATCGTTGCTCTGTAAAAAGCTTGGAATTCGGAAATGACTGAAAAGCTGAAAACCTTTTAGTTTGACAAAACGGTTTAGTCTCTTCAAATTGAAGATTGGGCGAAACGATCCGTCCGTTTTCGGAACTAGAAAAAATGTTGATAGGTAGCTGGGATTGATCTCGGCTTTTTCTAGTACATGCGTGTCTATCATATTTTTTATTAGCTGTGTCATATGATAACTCTGCTTTGTCTCGTAATTTATTATGACAGATTGATTTGGATATATGAGGGGCGGCTTCATCACGAAAGGAATACGTATTCCCTTGAGAAGTTTGCATATGTGGTTGGGCGCACCTAAGTTCTCCCATGCATGTATATATTGCTTTAGACAGCCGCCCCGAAATGATTGCGAGTTGTAATTTGATTTCTTACCTCTTGACGAATTGTGGTGTTTGTTCTTGCCATTGGAAGTCTTGTTGCCGGATGCCCTCGAGTGACCTTTGAACTTATCTTTCGACGCTGAGGTATTTTTACGAAAAAAGTTTTCACTCTCTTGCTTGCTTGTCGATGGTTTCGACTGGTTATAATACGCACGCCTCTGGCCGGTAGCTGTAGCTGCAGTTTGCTGCGTTGGCTGGAAGCAAGTGGTTAGTTTTTCGGCCCCCCCAATTTTTTGAAGGTAGGCTGTAAGCATATCGTTGTCAAACAATTGTTCAGCACTGGGTGGAATTTTTTGCAACGCCCCACAGTGATATTCCTCCGAAATTTTCTTAATTAATAAATCCCTGCGCATGCTAATGCAGTCGGCTCGACGGCCGCAAGATATTTGTAAAATATCATCGGTCACTTTTGTATAGCTCGAATCTTTATTAAACATTTGTTCAATCTTATCGAAAAGAGATCGTGGTGTAAGTGTTGTACTCTTATCATTAGACCATTCGACTAAACCTTGCAAAGTTGTGCGCAATTCGTCTTTTTGAGTCAGTATAGCATTGGATAAAGCTGCAAAAGTTCTCTCTATCAAGTACAAACGATCATCGTTAGACCTAGACGCATTGAAACGTCTCAGTTCATCGTTTACATTGAGTTCTATAAAACCCGGAGTAGTGACGTACTTTTTCTGAGCTTCGGAAAAACGAATTGCATGCCAGTCATTACATTTAAAACGCTGTAATTGGGTTATCTTTTCTAAATGTTTATCATCAGACTTAGGGAATGGCGGATCTTTTAACGTAGTTGATAGCTCTGACAATTGGAGCTGTTGATTATCCGCATCACTCGTGCTCGGCGGTGGGCGTAAGCCCAACTCGTTTGTTGTATCATTGTTGGGTCCATTTATTACCTCGGCAACCCACGAAGTACTCGTTTGAGGCTCACCGTGTTTTTGCGAAATCAAATTCGTTAGAAAAGCCACTTGTTGAGAAAGGAATTCAAACTGTGCGTCACTTACATGGTTAGACCGCCTTTTTCTCCTTTTATCCGGGCTAGACTCCTCCGATGATGTACTGCTCGAACTTGAAGAACGACTTCTCTTCCGTGACACGTGTTCACCATCACTTTGTTTACCAAAATATATTTCGTCCTCCATTACGAGAGGGTTTTTTCACTACGTATGCAATTTACGTTAAATTATTAGATTTTAATTAAATGAAAATTAAAATAATATTGCTAAGACGTGTTAACGCTACGAAAAACGACGCTATAATGAGGTAAAAGCCGAGCGCCATGCGGGTCGCCGCCATCTGAAACGATAAAACGAGGCGACAGTGGCGCCGGAAGTCGAAGAGGGGAAGTTGCTAGGACGAAAAACGTGAAAAAGACAGGAGCTTGACTCAAGATGGATTCCGGATATCGTCACGGAACAAATAATAGTCTAACTGAATTATCACAATGCCTCCCTATGAATGCGGCAATGGTGCCAAATAATAGACGGCCGTTAGCCGTGTTACTGCGTCGTTCCCTTTTTATTGCTACGCTACGCGGTCGCGATCACGAGATTTTTGGTGGGATTTATTTTTATTTCATTTACATAGTCCATAGATGGGTCTGCGGACCCCCACGGACCAAGTCCGCCTCTGTACAATATAGTGCAAGAAGAGTAAATAAATATATTTACTTAATTGCATGCTGAAATCAGTAGTATACTTGATATAGTCAAATATTACTTGCAGTACAAAGCTGTAAAGGAAAAGTGACCCTTTTTTTCGGAATGGCTAAATTATTGTCTCCCTAATGATATTTCAAGAGTCACTGGACATGTAGGGGGTTGGACATGGTTTAGGGCGAGCGCATAAGGCACTCAGCCAGGAGCAAAGAGTGTGTGCAGCAACGAGCCTAAGGGATCCTCCGCCGGTAGACCGGCGAAAGGAACGGACCTCGGCTTAGGGCGTTGCTTTGGGATGGTACCGCGGGATCGCGAGTCGGTGAGAAGCGCCCAGGCACGTGCCGATACCTAATATAAGTGTTGGCTGAAGGCCGGGACGGCGTATAGCCTGTGAGTGTAGTGTAAGAAACGCGTTGGCAGCAGTAATTGGTCGTCGGGGTAATTGGTCGTCGTAGGACGACGACGACGACGGCAACGGCGACATAGGTTAGGCTATCAACTGCTAGGGGGTTTGGATGGTGAGGGACTCTGTAGTGGTAGCATCAGGCGTTTGTATAGTTACCCGTTTTGTAGTTTTACATATAACATTGTTTCTTAATTTTGTCATAATGTAACAATCATGCCTGCCAGTGTTGCCAGATCCGTTTTTCCAAATATCGTGACTTAAATGGAAAAATAGCGGGACTGGGACGAATAAATCGGGACGTAGAAAAAATGCAACAATCCTGTTACAGTGGTTACAATACTTTAATTCAAAATCACAGACTTTAATGAGATCAATCAAACCTTAAGATAATGTTATTTAATTATTATTGTATTATTACCTTGTACCTTGATAGTACCTTGTATTATTATTTAATCATACTATCAAGATAAACAATTATTAAATTCAACATAAATATATTAATTATTTGCAAAAGGAAGTTGAAATGTGAGGAATCAACGATATTAAATTAATTGTTTAACGTTAGGTACATAAATATAAATTATTTTTTATAGAACACACATTTCGAGCTTGATTTTGCCGCTTGTAACTTCCCCGCCTCAACCCCCGCGCGTCGCACAGTCGTCCAATTCGCACATCACCCGCCGCCCGTTCGTCTCGTGCGCTTCTTCTTTTGCTGGCCGATTCTTTTATTTTTTTAAAGTACCTATCGCGCCAAATTGGCTACTTAGATGAAAAAGCGGGATTTTGGGCGTCCCGCTCAGGGTGCTGGCGGGACGCGTCCTGAGAAGGCTGAAAAACGGGACGTCCCACCAAAAGCGGGACACCTGGCAACACTAATCATGACGCTATATTATATAAAAATAATAAACATACATATTCATACAAATAAATATGTATGTTTATTTATATTATGGTATTTAATTTATATGCGTCAAATAACTAATAACTATAGTTTTACTTAATCACAGCTATTACCATCATACTTCATCATACTAGAGCACCTCCCTCGTCATCTGTGCATAGCCCAAAGGTTGACTTGTGTCACTTTGTGAAAAATAATTAATTAATAAATATTTTTTTTATATTCTCTATAAATAAGTTGTCCTTTTGTTGTGATTCTGGGAACTCGATATTTTAAATTACTACAAGTTTGAATAAATATTGTGGCGAAGAATAAATATTGTGAGAAAACCCGCGAATGAATGAAACAAATATAGGGCATTTGTAATATCCAGACTTATAGGGCGAAACCCTCTAGTGAATTAAAAAGAGAGGCCAGGCCGTCTTGCAGTTGGAAATTATTTGGGCATTTGGAAATTTGAATGTCATGTGTAATTACCGGTTTTACACAAATAAATTGAGTTGAAACTGACGTTGATTGAAATATTAGTTGGATATTAGGTTGATTTCAAATCTTAAGTTCAGTACGTACGGGCTGGGGTTTTGAACTAACGATCTGTTTTACAGCTTAATTAAGAACATCAGAATGGGTTTGTTCTACAACGTTACATTTACGGTTGGCGCTAGCTAACCGCTTATTGAGTAACTTGATAATGCGTTGCAAAGGAGTTTGTACGAACGTTCGATTGGCCAATAGTATACTGCTATAAGAGGTCTAATACTTAGTCAACTACGTCACTTATCTTCAGGGCGAAAAAGGCTTTTTTTATAGAAAAAAAGGCGGCAGACGTCAGTCCACCTGACGGTAAGTGGATACTGTCGCCCATAGATATCCGCGATACATGCCAACATCAGTCCAGAATGACAAACGTTGGCACGCCCCCGGATGCGCTGCCCACCTTTGCAGATTAAGGATGGATTGGGAGAAAAGGTTGGGAAAATGGGAGGGTTAGGTAGGATGGAATGGGAACGGGCTCTGGCATATCTCACTCACTACCGAAACACGTACGTACATTGGGGAAATACGATAAAGTAGGAAATGTGGTACATTTCAAGGTAGTCTTCTGTGAGAGAGGAGTAACGTCGAGGCAGTCGAGTGCGCCCAGCGGCTGTGGGAATGCAGCGTGCACTCTCGCCCTATAATTGCCTTACCAAGCACGGAAGAGCTGTTTGTTTTGTCCAACTAATTATTGTTAACATACATCCTGTTCAGTTATTGGTTCACCTCTTCGTGGAAAGATTACTAATCAACCGAATGAAGCAATTACAAACATTATTTACAGAGAAATGTCTCATTAGAAAGAATCACGTATTTCTTGTCATTCGACCGTGATACGTTTGTTCGATAATCCGAACTTGGGCACATTCATTTGTATCTACACTGGACAGGCCATATAAGTTTAAGTAAATATTGTAGACTATTGTATTTTAATGCCCTGTTATAACAGGTCTAGCCTAGCCTGATATAGATAGCTTAGTTTAAAGGTATCTATTCTCGACTCTGATTCGTTCAAGCATAAGAATAAATAATAACGTAGTTAAATCGAAATCCTCGTGAACTTTGTCTTGTACACGAGGGATGCCACGCCTTAAAATGCCACGCTGGCCAAGCGGGATGGCAAATTCACTCTTTCAGAGGTGGTGCTCGGGGCTTGTGGTAGCCTCTTTGTTATCTCTTAGTCGTCTTTTACCAAACCCACGGGAAGGGATGGGGTGGTGCTATTCTGGTCCGACACCACACCACAAATTACTTATCCTCATTAGACAGAAGATAAATTAAATCCTTTCACAATTCAAGTACTCGTTCCCGAGTTCCTAATTGGGCCAGGCTCTTTCCTTTAATATTTTTTCCGTCAGTAATATTTCAGTTTGTAAAACATTACATATACCTAATCATATAAACCGTTATATTTCCTTGAGTACGAAATTTAATCCAACCCCAGGACCCGCTTCCATTTTATTAAATTCAAGTCGTATCAGTGGAAAGTTCAAGAATCTACTCCTAAAATGCAATGTCGATGTCGGAATGTACCTACTTTTAGTTCTTTTTAGTTTTTAGTTCTTGTCCATGAACACGTTCTTCACGACACGCTGGCCAAATACGTCTGCACTGCATTTGCGTATACGAGTAATTGTTGAAGGTGAAGGTCAACGCGGGTTGTACCGGAGAAAATACGGAAATAAAAACATCGCATAACTGGTTCACACAAAACTGCAGGGGTACAGGGAAGCGGCATTCGGCAACGAACTCACTTCCTGTAGAGATTTGCCTACTAATCTATCTACCATATATACAACACATATGTATATAAAAATGGATGTTGGTATATCTGAAATTAATAGACTTCCACACTGTTTGATCGATCACGATGAAAATTGGCACATATATGTATTTTTTCATGGAGAAGGTTTTTATGCTATCGACTTTGTTGTAACTTGCCACTAGATGGCGCTGCAGCACATCAACTTCTATACCGTTCAACCGATCGCCATTAGACATAGGTATTTGAGCATGTAGAATATTTTCGAGCTATCGACTTTGTTGTAACTCGCCACTAGATGGCGCTGTAGTACATCAACTTCTATACCGTTCAAGCGAGCGCAAAAATCATATCGACGGCAAAACAGAATAATTTGTGATGTTATATACAGAGGTAAATAAATATACACAGGCAGGACAACGTCTGCCGGGTTTTGCTAGTTACTTTATATAGTACTAACTTGGCGATTATACAAGTCGAATTGTGTACTGGAAGGTTCGGGCTTTCCCTGTTTATATGAGCGAGTTGCCTTGCGATCCTCCCGTTCCCCGAGGAATTTACTTTGGTTATAACTTACAAAATATAGGTCAATTATGATTTGGCACACAGAGTCTACAGGAATTGATGGTCCTTCCGATGCGTCGTAACTTTTATTACCACACCTCTCTACAAGGGAGTAGCAAGGGAAATCGGGAAGAGAGCGGGAGAGGGTCCGGACGCGAGTGCCCGGATGGCATCATTCCCTGTCCTTTTCTATCTAGTTTGTTATTTGCTACTTTATGTTGTTAACTGTTTTTCTTATTTCTAGAATAAAACACATAGGAAACGTAGTTTTTATTTGTTCTTAGACTATGCTTAAGACCTAACTTATAGCCCAGACTAATAGTGCTATGAACTAATAGTGCAGTAACTTACAGCCCAGACCTTGATATGAGCTAATAGAGCAGTATAGTTACAATAATTTCAACGATGAAATCGCATTAATTAAAAAAAGCGATCATTTTTCTTATTTAATAGATTTTGAACCGCATGGTGACTGAATCCACCGAAAAATATGGTGGGAAAATTAAATTAAACATTTTATCAAAATTATTTATTTAAAAAATAACAAACATAGTATGTAACTGGTTGTCGTGCTAAACAAAATTACAATGATTTTTATTGTTTCGTAGAATAAGCAAATCCGCCAATAGAATATTATCGGATTATCGCGTAAAAATCATTTTACTCTACTAATAACTAGGTTATTTTCTTGTTTCTCATTATCTATACATTGTGAAATAATTAACAGACAATCCGCCAAAAAATATTGTTACGAAATATGCCACTGAAAAAATGTTCTAGTAGGTAAATGGTTTCGGTAGACTTTGCAGTAATAATGTTATTTTAATGATTAAGAAAAGAATCCAATTAAAAATACTTACAATTATTGATTTATAGCAAATTACTGATAATTAGGACCACGGAGAGGGCGTGCAGAGCGCGGGGCGGGAAGAGCACATCCGCCCGCTCTGCTCACCTCGTGCGCTTGTTTACATGCAGAGACATGTCCATGACTTAGGGGCCATCCATAAATTACGTTACACGAATTTCATGATTTTTGGAGTCCCCCCCCCCCGTCCTTGTCACATTTCTGTGAACATACGGGCATCATTGGGTATTGGTATGAGTCAAGTTCAAACTATTTTACGTGATCACCTACGAGTAAGGAAGCTTTGTTTTTGTAGATGGATTCCTCATAATTTGAGCGAAGCTGGAAAACACTGTCGCGTGGAATGGTGTCTCCAAATGCTTGAAAAATTCGACAATGATCACTCAAATGCTGTTTTTGATACAGTAACAGGTGATGCTGGACCTACTGCTATGACCCTGAAACTAAGAAGCAATCTGCGCAGTGGATCTTTCCTTTCGAAGAGTTGCCGACGAAAGTGAAGAAAGGACAGCGTGTTGCAAAGAAGATGATTGCCTCCTTCTTTGGCAGATGGGGTGCTACTATAACTTTAAAAAATAAAAGAGCACTAACTACGGTCTGGTATGTGAACCGTTGCTTGCCTTCTGTTTTGGAAAAGGTCAAAGAACGACGCCTATGAAGCAGAATGATCCTCCATCACGATAATGCCCCAGCTCACTCCAGTGTCGGGCTGGGATTACGGCATTGTGACTTTAAGGGCCCGCTCAGGATCAGTGCAGATGATTATTGATGGTCAAAAAACCAGTGATGATAATAAAGTAGTCAAGAGTTTTAGGAAATTGTTATTTTATAACTTTTATATACATTTTCATGCACAATACCAATGCGAGCCTATCAACATTTTTTTCAAAAGAGAAGAAGTTTCAGCTAGGTTATCTATAACTTTTTCATAAAAGTTCATAAATCCTTAATAAAATCCGACTCTGTGTTTGGGATAATCAACGAGTCTTGCCAGTTCTTGCCCCAGTAGAGAACAAGCCTCGTCTTAATGCCTTTCAGCGCAGAAAATCGTTTCTCGCAAGTTACTTGCGTAAACGAGATTGTGAGAATTACACAATAAGCTACAAGGAGTAGGTACGTAGTGATGTGAATGTTATACGGTGACAAAAATTTACTTGGGCATGGTATGCAACTTCGGCAATCCGAATATCTTCGAGACAGACAAATAGCATTTTTTGCTATTTGATCTAAACCATCTTCGCCGATCTCTTTCTGCTCTTTGTCTTCTTTCTCTCTCTGCTAATAATCTGGTGAATCTAAATCATTTGTGTGTTGCTGCGTAGGTGGAGCGTATTCGTCCTAAATAGTTTTAGAAAGTTCCTTAAAACTTTTTGCGAAAGATCCGAGTTCCATTGCAAGCATTTCTCGCTTTAATGCATCACTAGGAATTCCGTTTTTGTCAATTTCGTGGAAGTTTTTCTGATTGAAAAATTCGACATGCGGCATCCTTCATCAAACTCTTGTTACAGTTGAATTTTTCATACATTTTTACTAGAGCCATGTTGATGATGACTTTGTAATGGAGTAACATCTCTTTGGGTCCGTAGATAGTAGTCCCATTTCATCTTGGCATAACTTATCGTGCTGTTTCCGGGTCCTAGTTGTTCTCCATAACTGCAGCGTGGCCTGTATTTCAAAATTGACGTTTTTGGTTTGAATTAATTCTTGAGCTTGGGATGCGAACAAACTTGCAGCACTGTAAACGCCGTCAAAAAGATCTAGTTATTCCCGTAAACTTTTCTTCAAACTTTTGATAAGTCCCCAAGCTTTAAGGTAGTCTAGTGTAGGAGTTTGGAGGTATTGGCTTACAAATCAAAAATTTTCTTCGAATGAGAACTCTATCAGAATAGTTTCGAATTTCACAAAGGAATCCATCAATGCCTGTGCTAGAAATTAAACCTTTGGCTCGAACTCTGTGGGCGAAGATATGACACATAGGGTTTTTATCAACGCAACGTATCGCGTATTCTCCATGGTGGTGGTCAAGGCTTTGTCTTTGGCCCACCATCTCGTTTTTCCGATGTTCTGCAGTCGTCTCAACTTGTCTCTGCCAGCTATCATCCCTGCAATTTTCTCCACCCAAACAGAGGTAAACTTAAATGATTCGTGAATAAACGCACTTGTAGACAGCTTGACTTCTTAAACAGCTTGACGTGGCGCATTCAAACACCAAATTCAAAACGTGCGCGTAGCAATGTGTACAAATGAAGTTTGGAGCCTCTTCCCTCAGTTTGGCTTGAAGACATATATATCCGCCTGCCATATTTCCTGCACCATCAAAAGACACGCTGATTAGATCTTGCAAATTCAAGCCTATGTTAATTCTGAGGTAGCAAGTGCTCGGTAAGCTTCGACTGTTAATTTCCGGACCGGCACCATGTTGACCGCTCGCTCTTGTGGGATTCCATTTTTAACATAGCGAACGCAAATTGCAGCCTGATCAGTAATCTCAACATCCCGACAAGAATCCACATTGAGGCTTCTGTCAGATTTAGCCTCCTGAACTTCTTTAACGACCTCTTGTTTGACTTAACATGCGCATATATTTATTAATTTATTAACGATGTTTTTAAACGTGAAGGTTGCGAGAATATCTCTACCTTTACCTTTTCCTGACTCTCTTCTTTTTTTACTTTCAGTAATGGCCTCGGATATACGGGTCTTCAGAACTGGATCGTAATTCAATAACATGACAACTAAATTAAAAAGTTTCCGTGATTCTGACCCTCGCCGATATCCGCCAAGGAGCCGTTACCCTCATTTTTGCCACGATAAGCGATGCCTTATTTAGATATGAATATTATTATGTCCATCATTCTTTTCAGAACGAGACGTCCATCGGAAATCTCTTTTCTTTTTGCTGCTAGCAAGGCAACCACGGCAACTTGATGAGAGTGGCTTTCTGCGGGTCGTTCATATACCTAGGCTGTTCCGTGAAATGTTAGTGAAACCAAAAATAATAAGTGTATCAAAAAATAAATTTACAGTGTTTCAAAATGTGTTTAAAATTTTCAAAAGTGTTCCCCTCCAGCCTCTATGCACTTGTTTTGATTTTGAAAAGATTCTTGCGGAAAGTTGAAAAAGAGTCGCCTAAATTCATCGACAGCCTCATCCGAAGTCTTAAATTTTCGTCCACATAGCATTTTTTATAGTGGGAAATAAAAAAAGTAGCACGGGGCCAAATTTGGGCTGTGAGGTGGATGGCGTAACAATTGAACGTCCGAGTGGCTATCATAGTAGTTCATAAATATGTTATTTTCTCGGAGTAATATCATCAATGAACGATTGCTTCTTCAATATTCTATTCGATTCTTCAGGTGCAAAGCACATGCAGGTGGTACAAAAGGTCTTATTTAAATCTAGGGAATAAGAAATGGATTCCCGTCGAATCAAAGTTCTTCTTGTTAACTTTCGGAAATAAACTCGACTTCCGTCAAAAGGCAAGCTGTTTTTATCACCCTACGGCTGAATTGGGTGGACAGACAAGAAACTCATTTTTTTTCAGGTGGTGGCATTCTTTCTTGGAGGAGCAAATGAAGAAAGTTTTGAATTTTCCCTGCATCCCTCGTTGTCTATTAGTGTGACGCTATCGGGATTGGCTCTAGCTCTGGTCTCGCTAGAACTGAGGTTTTGCTCTTGTGCTGCGGCTATAGTGTCATGTATTAGTATTGGTATGTCTAAATCTGAGCCTTCGTTTCCAGTTTTGTGAATGTAATCAGTGCGATCCCTGGAAGACTTATCTTGATATATAACAGCGACAACGGCAGAGTTTTGTTCGGAACTACCAGGTGAAACAGTGCTAGATTTCTTGGTCAATGAATGGTAACTGTAGTACTAATAATGATTATATTAAATAAAAGAGAAACAGAAAAGAGGTCGGATTTTTCCAAAGGTCTTGTAAAAAAAACCTCTTTGGATATTACTGTGTTAGAAGTTGTGGGGTTGCTTTTTATTTTTATTTGTCATAATAAGGAGGTGCATTTAAATCAACGAAAACGTAATAATTATTAACGACCATAACTTTAGAGACACTCTGTACGTGTATTGTGTGCATATAATACACATTTACTCTATAAGTTGGTTACCAACCTGGTTGCGTTGAGATAATTAGTTCGTTTTGATGTTGAGGCCTCCTAAGGCTCTTGAGGTGCAGATATAAAAGAGAGCCTGGACTGCTTTGGAGTCGAAGCCACCGTTTGCAATTCAGTCTTTTATTTTTCGTCTTTCGGAACCGGATTTGTGTTTTTATGCGTGTGACTGAAACAGAATCCAAGAAACCAATGCTTAGGTAACTCAGAGCTTCTTACCCAGAGACGGAGCTTGTATGGAGCGCTGGTACAGTGAACACCTACTTCACTATAATATTAGAATTATTTATTATTATTACGCTATGAAAAATGAACATCAATTTCCATTTACTATTTTTTTTACGAACAAACGTGCCTTTGAATAGCATCTCCCACTTAAATATTTGAATAGTTTACGAAACGGGAACGATTCGGTCGAAACGTGCGCGAATATGAAATGAAATGAAAAATTAAATTTCTAACTCCCTTTAATATAGACAAGCGAATTGGCTCATTGAATCCCCTGATAATGTCGCATATTACATAAGGGTATTCCCCGAACATAAAAGCATTAATATCATACAATAGAGATATTCCCCGAAACCTGTAATCAACGAAAAGGGTTGCGTAAAACGCATACAGGCCGCTGGCCACATGCAGAAATGATAAATAAACAGTGGTAAATTCCCGACACAGACTAAACATTATTAAACGCAGAAAAGGACAACACCCGTCATTGTTGCCTGCGAAAGTATTTTATTTACCCATGGTATTGCAAACATTACTGCGCAACGACGTCAAATGGTCAAATAGTGTAGTGATTGCTTTGAATAAATGATTTGGTGAACCGTTGCACCAGTTATTGCCAATACCGGGATGGAACATTTGGAAGAAAAGGCTCTCAGCCTTGGATCAAACACTGTACGACTTTGGAAAAGATATGTTGACGACATCTTCAGCATTATCAAAGGAAGTAGACAGGTAGGAGAAAAATATATTTAGGTAAAACCTGAATTCCATTCATCCAAAAATGAGATTCACATATGAAATGGAGAAAGAAAGAGTTTTAGCGTTCCTAGATGTTAAAATAAATACTCAGCGAACAAATAATATCAACCTTTTTCATTTATTTAAATATAGTTTTTAATTATCATTTTCCATTTTGTCATAATTCCAAATTTCAATTTTTATGATTTTTTATCGTCCCGTGCATCGGCCTTTTTATAAACGAAAAGGTCTTCGTATTTTTTATTTTATCTCCACATAGTTCAAAACGTTTCTCTAAATACGCTCTTGATTCATGGGCACGAAGTTGAATAGATCTCAGAGTCCTGAAAAGAGAATTACATTGTGTTCATTAAAAGTACGTAATAATATTATTATATTATTACGTATGTGAAAAGACGCACTTTGCGTTTTGCACGTCAGAAATGAATTGCCCGAATAAAATGTGCCTAGTAATTTCTATTCATACTCAGTCGAGTCTCTTTCTCTCTCTCTATCGAGAGAGAGAGAGAGAGAGAGAGAGAGAGAAGCCTCTCTTCTATCGTTTCTATCGTTCTTCCAAGAATAATATTATGTTAACTTTTCCAAAATTCTGACATTATAAAACTATATGCAATTTATGCAACACCTATTCGAATATTATGATATTACTGAAAATACTTTAAATTACTGAAAATACTTTCAGACATTTTGTAGAAAAATAGTTTGTCTTAACTTGTCTGAACTCTATACAAATATTGAATGAATTCTGTTTGTGATTTAACGATTAATTTATTCACAAAAAAATATTGTCATAGAGTTCAAATTGTGTTTTAAACATACGAATGGCTGAGAGATATTTCAGTAATAACTGCGGCGCGGAGCCAGCTGACGCCTCATAATTACATATCCTTAATAATGTAATAGAACACACCCGCTTGTTTAATCGTTGTGACGCTTCCTAGAACAACCCCTATATACCGAGCGTAAAGATTAGGTGGGCAAAGCTATGAGACAATCTTGGTACGTATATAATTTTTAAAGTTGTAATTTATTTAAAATTTATAATTTTTGGTACGTATAAATTTTAATACACAAGTGCTTCCTGACTACCTACTATTATTTATTATATTATTTTTATTATTGCAATCTAATGCAATTTCATATTTAGAACCATGCTGAATCAGACTTACGATCATATGAAATTTACAAATATGGTGTGGGTTAACGTGATTTCGGGATTAGTTAAGTCAAGACTGGACGTCGAAGCCATCAAACTATATCCCCGAGGGAACCGCGCTACTTTTTACAAAGATACAGCATCCGCTTATTATTCAAAATGTAAGTAATATAATTATTATTTGAAATACTAATACATTCATTTTTCAGGGATATAAATGACATTTATCTATTCATTAACCTAATAATAATGCATTATGAATATGATACTTAAACAATATATTTTCTTGTCTTAGTGGAAAACATCTGAACTAGTTTTATCTTTATATTTATTACGTAGGTAACTATTATTCTGTCTGTCTGTCTCTGCTGTTTTTCCTTAAATAAATAAATAATGATCGATTAGTCCTGTTGGTGTTGGTACTGTCCCTGCTTGCTGCGTAAAAAAAAGCCCCGGGTTCGATTCCCGGTCGGACATTAATTTGTTTATTCGGGTCTGGGTGGTGTGTTCGTCTTTGTATTCCTCTCCGGACCTAAGACCACGACACAGGGAGTCCTGGTGCGGGCCATTCCGTGTGACGTCATTATTATTATTGGATTAATCATGGTTTTCTTGTTTTATAGATACTTAATAATAATTACAGAAGGGGTAGGTAGCTGTACCTATTTTGATTGTAACCGCTGATAAACATTATTCGTTCTTTTCAGGTCCAATCTGTCCATTGCTGCCTCTCTCTTCCCAATACTATCTGAAGATGAGTCCCGCGAGGAGGGGGCCTCAAAGTACACACTGAGGACCAAGAAACGTTCTTCAAGCCTTCACTCAAACCTCGTCTCCGTCGACTCCGTTCTTAGAGCTGAGCCGACCAAAGAAACAGAAAATCACCATCAGCCCCGTCTCCCTGAAGCCAGCCACAGAATACGACCTCTTCGGCACGCACAGAAAAGACGAGGTGGAACCACCGGCAATGATGGGTAAAAAACAAACACAAATTGTTTCTTATAGGACTCGAAGAATGGCCAACGGCCGCGCTCGCCAGTCGAATAATTCAAATCCGGTGTCACATTGTATACAGCTATAAGTTCATCGCCGCGATGAGATTGAAAACGTGCAGCCCGTAAACAGGTGGCGGCACGCTGTCGTGTGCGTCAAAAACAGAACCGATGAGGGCACAGAAGCATGGCGCTATCTCACGGATTTTATTTCCGCTACACGCCATGAGTTTAAATCTATGCACCTACTTTTATAGGTAACCATTATTAAGTGTTAGGTACTATTTATCTGTGTTTACATATTTGAAATGAAATAAATTAATGCAAATTACCCACTTATGTTTTTTACAGTTAATCCAACCATGGATCAAAGACAACTAGCGATTAAAGAATCAGTTCACTTTCAAAAATTCGATATTGAATTACCGAAAAACATATCAATTTACATTTGAGAACGAATTTACATAAATCTATTTGTTCACTAAAATCATTGACATTATTGTTACTGTATTCAGAAACAGAAGAGTAACACATCGCTTAAATCCCAATCAGGAAGTGGAGTACCCCACACCCGGGGCGTTCCTGTGTGGTCAAGGGCATAGTCAGAATTTTATTCACGGTGGGGTAAAGCAAACAATTTTATACGAAATATGAAATTATTATTAACAGCAGTGACGTGAATGAAACATTTTTTTTTATTGAAAAACGGCGGCAGACGACCATACAGTCCACCTGATGGTAAGTTGATACTGACGACAAACGGTGGCACGCGCCCGGTTGCGCCGCTTACCTTTGCAGATTTAGGAATGGATTGGGAAAATGGGGAGGGATAGGATGGGATGGGAATGGGCTCTGGCATATCTCACTCACTACTGAAACGTGTACGTACATTAGCGAAATACGATAAAGTAGGAAATGCAGTACAATTCAAGGTAGTCTTCTGTGAGAGAGGGGTAACGTGGCCACTCGAGTGCGCCCAGCGGCTGTGGGAATACAGCATGCACTCTCCCCCTACCAAAATATTTAAGCACAATGAATATTTTTACACAAAAATTAGCCGAATTTGAGCACTGTGAGTCTGGTCGGACTTATCTGTCAATGAGTCATATAGTAATTATCATAAACGAATATTATCCACTATGAGGTGGCACTTACATAAACTTGATGGCAAGTTGATTGCTGTTACAAATACTAAAAGTTGTTTACATAATATACAGAATAATAATGACACTCACTGTTTTCTATCGAGCTTCAGATTACAAGCTAATCTGAGGTCGCAGCATTATTTGCTGCTAAAAATTATGCATGTAGAATACATTTACATCCGCACTATTCTCGTATATTAAATACAAAGGGAATGTCATTCCCACCATCTTACTGTGACATTCAATTATTTGATAGGAATAATTCTGAAATAACCATGAATATTTATGAACTAGATAAACATACCTACTGTTACTGGTCCTTTATTATAGGTAGGTACAACACTATCAAAGAAAATGAATCATGTAATCAATCGATGAATTTATTGTATATCGAAAACGTGAACAAACGTCATTACGGTCTAATTAAAGACCTCGCGAGATTAGTGCGACGTCAAGTAAGTCAACATAAAAATAAAATGTATCTATGTGTGTAACGAATGCTTACAATTTTTACACGTGAATTGAATGTATAAATTTCATAGTTGCAATAAAATTTTAATACCTACTTACCAGAAAAAAAATCTATACAGTAGTACTTAGGGGGTTACTTTGATAAAAATTTACGCACACGATAAAACATTTTTTTTTAATGAAAATTAAAGGAAAAGTAAGTGGCTTTATTTCTTGCATGTGTCAACACTAGTAGTGTGGTTACGTAATGGCGGCGGGTGTATTAATAAATTGTTTTATTTATCTAAACTATTGGTTTTTTTAGTTCCATTATTACATTTTTATATCAAATTGACTGTGAAGAACTTCAAAGTTTTCATTGTAAGTATAAGATTAATTACTTAAGACTTATTTTGTGCTTACTGGAATGGAAAAAAAGTGGGGTTATGTGTCCGGGTTTTTAATGTTGCTATTATTTTAATATTAATTTCTACCACGAGATGTCTGTGATAGGTTTACGGAGTGGGGTTAGTTTGATAGATACCTATATCAAAATAAATCCGTATTATAATGGCGTATTTAAATTTATTTATTATTTCTAAGGGTCCTATATATTTTTATTTCAGAATCATGCCTAGGACTTAAAGCAAGCTTCTGAGCTCGTAAGATTATAGAAATTATAAAGAAGAGAAGTTAGAAGAAGCTTTACAACGCATTTTAAAGGGAGTATTATCGATTAAATTGGCTTCTGAAATGTATAAATACCTTATGGGACTTCGTATAAAAAGTTCGCCGCTTTTTTAATAAAAGTTTTAATATGGCGTAACAAAGGTCGCCATATTAATAAACCTAGGGCTCAAACAGTTTGTAATGAAAATGAGGAAATTGCCATTTTGAATGCAGCCGCAAAGTGTGGAGACTGGGGTTTCCACTTTCAACAATGGACGGATCTTACCCAAAGCATATTTAGATAGAAAAGGCAGAGATGTCCCCAAATTTAAAAACAACTTGCCAGGGCCCGATTAGGCTGTCAGTATTCTTAAAAGACACTAACATTCTTATAGCAAACGTATTAGTGCAAACATAAAATTTGCACGAGCTTCAATTAACGAAACGTTAATACACATTAATTAAACGAAACGAAGGAACAAGGTACAGAGAGCGGGAATATATTCGGAGAAATGGGACAAGACGGCGCGCGGTGGTTCAGTGGGCTGCGCAGCCGCCCGGCGCCGGCGGCGATGACGCACTCACCGGCCATTCATGCGTCGAGCCACTTGTTTTACCAATGTCTCCTAACATATTTGTTAGTTTTATAAATCGCAACAGAATACACCGTATTGTTCTAGCTACAGTACCCACTATCCGAACGGATTTTCGGCCTTCAAATTGTTTGAGCGGCAAATTACGGTCACACTTTATCGCCTACATTGAATAAACGACATTTATTGTTTACATTGTCATCGACTGATTAGTTTTGACGCCGATGGAGGCAATAATGAATCTAATCTGTGCAAGCATAAAATTTGCACGAGCTTCAATTAACGAAACGTTAATACACATTGATTAAACGAAACGAAGGAACAAGGTACAGAGAGCGAGAATATATTCGGAGAAATGGGACAAGACGGCGCGCGGTGGTTCAGTGGGCTGCGCAGCCGCCCGGCGCCGGCGGCGATGACGCACTCACCGGCCATTCATGCGTCGAGCCACTTGTTTTACCAATGTCTCCTAACATATTTGTTAGTTTTATAAATCGCAACAGAATACACCGTATTTTTCTAGCTACAGTACCCACTATCCGAACAGATTTTCGGCCTCCAAATTGTTTGAGCGGCAAATTACGGCCACACTTTATCGCCTACATTGAATAAACGACATTTATTGTTTACATTGTCATCGCTATGATTCAGACATCGACTGATTAGTTTCGACGCCGATGGAGGCAATAATGAATCTAATCTGTGCAAACATTAAATTTGCACGAGCTTCAATTAACGAAACGTTAATACACATTGATTAAACGAAACGAAGGAACAAGGTACAGAGAGCGGGAATATATTCGGAGAAATGGGACAAGATGGCGCGCGGTGGTTCAGTGGGCTGCGCAGCCGCCCGGCGCACAGTGGGACAGAACCGTGCGTACCGTCTCAAAAATAGCTTTTCGTAATGTTCTATATTGAATATTTTGTTAATGCATATGTCTAACTGAATGTTCAATGCATATTATATAGCAGTTGAAATACACTATTTCTCATTTTTTGTATTAGAATAAGGCTTGCAAGTTGACGCTCAAAATTATGTCAATTATGTAGAACACAATTCCACCAGTTTACATGGTCATATTTGCATTACTTTACCAGCAAATTTGTAAGTGTGATATATGGTTAGAATGGTGATGAAGTACTCTATTTAAAAATAATTTAAGTGAACCATTATGTGAAACCTGGGGAGGTAAAGAATTTTTATTTCAGGACCTAATATTCTATCCTTATTAGAAACTTTGCATAGACTTTTGACAGTTAGCGGTGTCTGCCCATGTCGTAATTTTGATAGCATCGTATAGAGCAGCTAATGTTAAAGGTAGGGCAAAAAAAATTGAGTGCCCGAATCTGCCCCCCTTGAAATGAAACTAAAAATGGCTAATGGGGAGAAAATACAAAATATTCCAAAAATTATTTTAGTTCTGATTAATGAGATTTTTGGATATTTAGATCACTTTTGACCTTTTTTTCTTAAACAATATTATCTATTTACTCAATCTTTAGGTAAAGTGGGAGTTTTGGGTAATGTATTAGTATGTAGTATATTTTTTTTATCGTGCGGTCAGATGTGGTTAATGTTTTGTTATCACTGTGTGAATTACATGTTTCTCATATAGTTTATGTATTTCTCTATCGCGGTGAAGGAAAAGGGAGCAAGTGGTATCTAGTTATAGTTGTTAGTGTACATTATCAGTACCTACCTACTACTAACCACCTTCATAGATAGTGGTTAGGAACTTGATAATGACACTAGATAGTAATATTTTTTCACACGAAATTTCAGTATAAAAGTTATTGATTTACGTTGTCATTTACCAGTACTTTAGTGTGCTTTAACATAATATAGTCTTCACCAACCTCGGTAAAAAAAAAGTAGTTAAAAATAAAAACAAAATGAGTGAATTTGTTGTGCCTCGACGAGTATTATGCGAATTTTTTATTGGCCATGGAACAAAATCAGAAGATATTCAAAAATACTTAGAACAACACCACCATTTGTCGTCTGAAAAAAGTGAATTAATTGTGAAACGTATTCAAAAAACGCTTATAACAGCGTTTAACGATCGGTGGACCAAATCTAACCGAACTAAAGAACGTTTCTTTAGTAATAATATATCGTGGTTAGACGGTGAATTTAAGGTACAATTCGAAGAAGCACCGATGGATATTACACCTACAACATCTGAAAAACGTGGACGTCCACCAAAGTCTTATGAAGATCTATCAGAGAAATCGAAAAAAAGAAAGAATATGGAATTGGTACAAGAATATGGACTCGAGTATATACATAATGCATACGTTCAAGGATTGCGGGCTGAAGGAGAAATCGAAGAAGCTACTGTTGTTTCAATGATGCGGAATTGTGAAAGAAATGAAAAAAGGATCATGAAGGAAAAATTATTGCATGAAAGTCGCAATGGAACAGATTTTACGGTGGATGAAGCTTTAAGTATGTTTGCAGATTTAGATCTTTCGAAATCACAATACGGATTTCTTCGAGCAAGTTTGATTAACAAAAACTTCGACATATTGCCATCATATAATATACTGACGAACGCCAAAAAACTGTGTTATCCTCCACTATCCAGCATTCAAATAACCGATATAAGTGCTAAAGTAAATCTACAAGATTTGCTGGATCACACTTGTGCTCGCATCTTAAAGATTGAAAATGTTTACAACCCAAGAAGAAAATCTCTTAAATTGTTTACCAAGTGGGGATGTGATGGTTCATCGGGGCAAAGCGAATATAAACAAGTTTTAACAGATGAGAGTGACTTAGTCTCAGATACAAACTTATTTATAGCGTCTTTGGTACCAATAAAGCTGACTGACACAGAAACACATGAGATAATTTGGCAAAATCCGGCTTGTTCTTCTATTCGTTATTGCCGACCAATCCTGATGGAACTTGCAAAAGAAACGCCCGAGAAAACCCGATCAGTGGTTGGTGATATTCGGGGTCAAATTAATAATTTGCAAACATCAAAGATACACAAGGAGACGCAGGTAATTGAAATAAGTCACGATCTATTTCTAACTATGGTGGATGGAAAAGTTACACAAGTTCTTACTGACACAAGTTCTGGAGCTGTATGTACAGTGTGTGGGGCTAAGCCAAGTGAAATGAATAATTTGGAGAAGATTGCATCAAAGCCAGATAATATAAATGCTTACGAATACGGTTTGTCTACGTTACACGCGTGGATCAGGTGCATGGAGCTAATTTTACATATTTCATATAACCTTTCATTTCAAAAATGGGCTGCGAGAACTTCGGACGATAAAAAAAGTAAAGAAGACAAGAAAAAGCTTGTACAAAGTTTGTTTCGAAGCCGGATGGGATTGCACGTTGATAAGCCCCGACAAGGAAGTGGAAACAGTAATGACGGCAATACAGCTCGGCGTTTTTTTGAGAACTACTACTGCGCTTCAGAAATTACAGGGGTTGACGAGGAACTTATTAAAAGGTTCTATGTTATTCTGCAAACCATGGCATCCGGTATTGCTGTAAATCCAGAAAAATTTGGTGAATATACTCGTGCAACCGCACAACTGTACGTAACAAAATATATGTGGTATAATATGCCTTCTTCAGTACATAAAATCTTAATACATGGGGAAAGTATAATAAGACATTTTGCTGTTCTGCCCATTGGTCATTTATCTGAGGATGCCCAAGAATCGCGTAATAAAGATTACAAAAAATTCAGATTGCATCATGCTAGAAAATGCTCTAGGTCCGCAACAAACGAAGACGTATTTCATGGTCTTCTATTTACGTCAGATCCTTATATATCAAGTATCAGAAAACCATCAGTCACTATATCCAAGAAATTGTTAGAGGAAGCTAAGAACCTCTTAGCTATTTAAATCGAAATAATTTCGTACATTATTTGTAAAACATATTTTTGGAGTGGGTTATTATATATTTGTCATTTATTTAAATGTAAGATTCATATGTAATATAAAATAACATAAAATAGGTTTATTAATATCATAAAACTGTAAAATTATAATTCAATAAGTTAACCAAACCATGGTTTAATATTAAAATAATACATTTTTATTTTGTTTTATTTTATTTTATATTATTTATTAAACATTTGACAATGATACATTCATTATTGGATTGTATGTACTCTGGAGACACTACATACCAAATTTCAGCGATTTACTTCAATCAACAAAAAAGTTACAGATTTTTGAGACGGTACGCACGGTTCTGTCCCACTGTGCGGCGCCGGCGGCGATGACGCACTCACCGGCCATTCATGCGTCGAGCCACTTGTTTTACCAATGTCTCCTAACATATTTGTTAGTTTTATAAATCGCAACAGAATACACCGTATTTTTCTAGCTACAGTACCCACTATCCGAACAGATTTTCGGCCTCCAAATTGTTTGAGCGGCAAATTACGGCCACACTTTATCGCCTACATTGAATAAACGACATTTATTGTTTACATTGTCATCGCTATGATTCAGACATCGACTGATTAGTTTCGACGCCGATGGAGGCAATAATGAATCTAATCTGTGCAAGCATAAAATTTGCACGAGCTTCAATTAACGAAACGTTAATACACATTGATTAAACGAAACGAAGGAACAAGATACAGAGAGCGAGAATATATTCGGAGAAATGGGACAAGACGGCGCGCGGTGGTTCAGTGGGCTGCGCAGCCGCCCGGCGCCGGCGGCGTTGCGCCTGATGTGATGACGCACTCACCGGCCATTCATGCGTCGAGTCACTTGTTTTACCAATGTCTCCTAACATATTTGTTAGTTTTATAAATCGCAACAGAATACACCGTATTGTTCTAGCTACAGTACCCACTATCCGAACGGATTTTCGGCCTTCAAATTGTTTGAGCGGCAAATTACGGTCACACTTTATCGCCTACATTGAATAAACGACATTTATTGTTTACATTGTCATCGACTGATTAGTTTTGACGCCGATGGAGGCAATAATGAATCTAATCTGCAACGAAATTCTCGTCCATACCTGGACGAGAACCTGGACCTGGCCACCACATTCCGCTACGCCATAAACATTTCGTTTTCACTATTCCGAAGTAGCCTCTATGGAACTCTTGTATTACCCGCTCTCTAAGCGTTGTAGGTATCACTAATCTATGTCCCCTCAGTAAATTACCGTTATCCATTTCTAAGTCGCTTTTGCATTTAATTTGCATTTATTTTTGCAGTTGAATTTATGTGTTTATTATTTGTAATTTTTGTGTATATTTTGTTGATGTATCTTGTAAATAAATAAATAAATAATCATCTGTTGCTAACATTAATTGATTATATGCCCTTTTTAAATCAATTTTGGTGTAGTGTTGACCGCCCCGAAGCCTAGCACAGACTTCTTCAATCCGCGGCAGGGTTTTTTTTTTATTTCTAGATTTTTATTAACTGTTAATGCGTCATCACCGCAGATACGTTGGTGCTACCGGCCTTCAACACACGTACAATAGAGGAGTACCGTATTTAAAATAAAAAACCGGGACTAGTATTCCTAAATGCACAAACGTGACAATTCAGTCTCCACCTTGTTTTTAAGGGCAAAGGGCAAAAGTCTAGGTTTAAAAAAAATTGGCTTTGCGTCAACTTTTAATCGTAAGACCTTAAATTTATTAAATTGGCCTAAATCGTCTTTCCATAAGTCGGTGTACCGTTTTATCGACTGATCAATATCGCGATCATTCATCACATGATACAATGAAGTGAATTGTGTATTGAAACTAGACATAAAATCGCGCTCAATCGAAGGAGGCCCTCCGTTAGGTATTACGAACACTTTTAAATTCTTTGTTAAGTTACCAAACCGACTTATGTGACCGGCTCGACTTTATGACCGGTGTAGTTGATATCCGGTGAAATTTCTGTGACCACAATCTCTCTGAAATCCCTAATATCCCGGAACCATAATCTAATTCTATTTACCAATGAACGATTATTTATCGAAACAGTTATTGTATATATAAAGAACGTTATGCACATACCTCATGTTAAAAAGTTTGCATTCCTCACATTCCTAATGAATGATACTGATACATTCCTAAACCGAGAAGGAAGAAGATACATTCCGCCGGGCATGAGCGCCCCTATGTACCAAAAAGAAACTAGATGATATTGAAAGTAGCAACTCAGAAGCATAGTCATAGATATATAGGACTCGTAGTTGATAGATATATTTTAGCAATGTTTTATAAGCCTAGGGATAAGACCACATAAATTATAATGCTATAATAATGCTATAGTTGTAGTACTGTATAAATATGTGGGAAATCAGACGGAATTTAAAAAGTTAAAGATGATATCGACGGCCCCTACGTAAATCATCAAAACATAAAATTGTCTTCTATAAATAAATCTATATTTGACATCCCGCTAAAGAAATAAAGTCAAAACATTGTTTATGGCAGAAATTTAATTGGTAAAATATCGAAAACAACAAACATTTCCGGAGTAGTAGTACCATAAGCAAACTTTAAAACATTCCGATGAAAAATGTAAAAAATCACTTTCGATGATTTACGTAGGGGCCGTCGAGTATATGTATCTGCGATAAGTCCAGAAAATGATGTTGTAGCTTTTTTGCCAAGACCTCAGGAAATGTCATGGTCTTGGCAATGAGAGTCCATAAATATAATTTAATAGATTGACATAAATATAATAGAACTAAAAAGTTGACAAAATTAACACATTAATTTTGTCATTAACATTAACACATGGGTCTAATGGGTCTAATACTAGTACTTTTATGTTTTTAGTTTTAGAAGGATGTTTTACTTTCAAGCTACAATTAGGTTCATTAAAAAAAAAATTAAAATTAATGGAAGTTTTATTATAATTGCCATTATCAAAGTAACCCCCATATATGAAATATTATATCTCACTAACCTGTGAATCGATGTTATTTATTCTTTCTTTAAATTATTTAAAAATGGGTTCAGATTGTAATAGTATACAAGAAACCGCGAGGTATAAAAGTAACCCCGAATTCAGTATGGGTTTGAAAGATCTTTTTTTACTTTGTGTCACTATATTAACAGTCTTACAAATTTTATTGTTCCATAATTTTCAAGTAGAGTTTTTTATAAGAGTATATTTTTTGTATTTTTTATGAAAATGGTATAGAAGATCTGTGCAATTTAAATCACCCCATTCTACGCTACTCAAATTTATGCATTATGAAAGAGAGCAAGAAATAATTTTGTTATATACCTACGCTGATTTTGAAAGATTATTAGTTAATTTTACTGACGATATTTAGCAGTAACAACAAAAGTAATAATAATACTCATAAACTAAAATATCACCAGCGATCATGTTTTTCATATTATATCTGGGGTTCACATGATAGCAGTTTCAATAAATATGTCACATACACAGGTTCAGACTGCGTAGAAGTATTCGTTAAACCATTAATAAAATACCCTAAAACTCATACATAAAATATTGTCAAATAAAAAAATCTTTGGCACCCTTATCTGTATAACAAGAAACGCTACTCATTGCCATATATGTAACGAACTGTTTTTTAAGATAAAGTCCGTGACCATCATCACTTTATCCCATTACAGAGGAGAAGCACACTTCTACTCATTGTAATGTAATTTGATATTCAGAATATATCCGTTCGTGCCTGTTATTTGCCATTACTTGTCTGGTTATGATTCACATATATTTATCAAAGAATTGGCAAAACACGATGCCTCAATTGAAGTCACACCGAAAACCAATGAAAAATATTTATCTATATCTAAAACAATAGGGACAGAAGGCTGTTCGCGATCATTACAATGCGATTCATTGATTCTTTCCAATTGTTCAACTCGAGTTTAGATACATTAAGTGAAAATGTATCAGAAATTAATTTTGTCATTTGCTACAAGAATTTAAGAATAAAAAATAATTTGCTTTATTACGATAAAGTGGTATTTATCGCTGTGATTACCACAGCGAAAAAAATCCACATCACTGGATCCACTGAGTAGATTGGATGGAACATAGATTCTTCCGAAAAAAATGCTTCTCTTATAGATACTTTGGGCATGAGTCATATAGAAGATAATGAATAAACTCATGCTCAGTCTTTTTGGACTGTTTTTGGTATTAAGTCGCTCGATGGATGTACAGGCTTATATCTAAAGTGTGATTGTGTTACTCTTATGTGGTATATTCGAAAAATTTAGCTTAAATTTTTTTACAAACTTGATTTAGCTTACTATGTTAGTTCCCCGAATTTAAGTTGGAATTTTTTGCGTTTATTCTAGTCTTACCATAGGGATTACTAGTAGCAAAATTACCGCTTTTATAATATTACACAGTTGTAGAATTATATTTAACTGATGACTTAAATATGTTTAAGTATTGTGCTAAACCAAATTTATGAAGCATTTAAATTTTTTGTGAATATTTTCTAGCTATTCAATTAAGCTTAGCTAAAGTAGTATTAGATAGGCCCATTTATATAAGATTTGTATTTCTAGAATATGCAAAAGAACATTTGCACCAATTTAACTACAATTTTATTAAACAAAGATACGACAATAAAGCAAAAGTTTATTACACGTATACTGTAACAACTTATGTATGCATATCTTTTGCATATAGTCTACTCTATTGAATTAGAACCGACGATATAGAGGTATATCGGGATATGTTCCATGAAATTTCAATATTCGTTGTCAGTAATTTTGCTACTAGTAATTCCTATGGTATGCCTAGACTAAACGCAAAAAATCCTGGTTTGTTTAAGAATGAACAATCTAAACACGTTACAAAAAAATTAGTAAGTTCTAACTAAATTTTAACGATGCTTTATTTGGCAAACTTTTTTATGAATACAACATGAATATGGTAAAATCTATAAAGCATGAATTATACTAGCAACAAGTTAATAAAGTAGTCTTAAACAGACATGATGACAGAAGATCGAAATCCCAACCAGATCGAAACGTCATTCTAACTCGGTATATTGAATTTATAATAATATTTTATTAATGCAAATGTAGCAGTTTGTAATTACTATAATGTATATGGTATTTAACGCATTAATTTAACGTATAATGTATTTAACTACTTTCTATTCTTTTTAACCACTGTTTGCCACTTTACCATTATTATTATAACACTTGTTGTATAATAAAATTGTAATATTTCAACTGGTAAGTAATATAATAACAATTGAGAAAATATTTTTTATAGTTTAATACATATATTTTGTGTAATACAATATAGACTTGAAGATATATATTGTTTTTCATTTAACTATTTTAAACATGTCTTGAATGCACATTCTCATCCATAAATCACTCACATAAACATAAGGAATATATAAAGAAATAACAGCAGTTAATTTTGTCAAACAATCTTAAAGATAATTAGGTACCCATCTATCTATAGTGAATGTCATAATGAATGAATGTGGAATAGTGAATGAAGTGGATAAAATATCACGTCATTAACATATTGTTGTCTTTCCTAACACTATTCGTTACTTTTTATGTGGCGGCTCAAATTGCGACAAAACAAAGTTTATGTTTAGTCTACTATTACATAAAGTTGGTTTCAACTTTCAAAACATTTATTTATGTTCAAAGATCACATTTCAGACTAAGTATTCTTTAAAACAAGTTTAAAAGGTATATACATGAAATATATTTCTTTTATCTTTGATGGTGATTGATGATAAATAAATACATTATTCATCCTAATGATGCTTTGCTGAATTATATAATAATTTTCGATGATGTTGCTTGCGAGAGTAAAACAAATATACGAAACTATTTTTCTATGGAAAGACATAATCAGATTGATTGTTTTTATTTTACTCAAACGTATTCAATGATTCCTAAATAGTTGATTCGTGACAACGTTATTTGTTTGATAATATTTAAACAGGAAGACTTAAATTTAAGGCATATTTATAACGAACATGTAAACTCTGATATTACAAGGTTTTACTTTAAAATAATATGACAAAATCCATATAACTTTTTAAATATCAATAAAGACAAACTTACGACAAATTTATTCATTTTGAATAGTGACTATACAAACTGATTATCTTGTGACAAAAACTTCATTTGAATATTATCATTTTTATCTGACCGTCATTTTCTTGTTACCATGGAAACGTTTCTTGTTACCATGGAACAAAACCTCAAAGAACAGTTAATAAAATCATTGGATGCCATAAAGACTCAAATAAAACGTATCTGAGATGAACAAGTAGAAACAGATTTTGAAGTAAAGACAATTTTAAAACCGGTTATTAATCCGTTGAAAACAATGATAAAACAATGAAATTATATTAATTATTGAAGAATTGAAGCTGGTATTATAAAATAATAATAGGACATAAAGAATTCGACGCTGTTTTAATACCCGTAACTTCAGAAAAAGTCTTCACTTTACCAAAAATACGACACTTAGGTTTATAAGTTCAAGTACAGGTACTACGAATTGTGAAACTAAAAAACACGATAGATTTGATTGATTCTGACCTTAAACAATAGTTACTAAATATACGAGTATTAACAACCTTTTGAATAGCTTATTTTACTCATCGCCCATAATAGAAAGAGATAGGATGTATATAAATAGATCGTACATAATAGAATAAATGATGAATGAATACTTCTCTATAAGAAATCGAGGATATTGCGACAAGTGATAAATGAATAGATTAACATTTCTAAAAGAAATTGAGGCCATTCATACCTCATGCACAAGGAGGTAGACATGGTAGCAGTGGACGGCAAAAGAGCTGGCTACTGTTACGGAAGACTCTTTTGTCCATTATTCTGTTGTATTGTTATCAAGCGCCTCGAATTTTGTCGACTTTTATGTAAGACAAACTAAAAGGAAAAAAATATCTTAGAACTGGTTACTATACAATATGATATAAAAAACAAATTCGAATTTTGAAAATGGAACTCTTTGCATGTCGAACGCCATTTAATTTTCAAAGCTGTCATTTGTTTCTTATTTCCGGCGGCATCTGGCGGCGGCAAATTAAGTGTTTGCGGAAAAATGATTATAACAAGGAGAACATTCTCCTACAACGATTTTTTACGACTTTCATTGCGGTTTAAACCAGAAACAAAGTTATGAAAGACTTAAGTTAGCATTTAGTGATAAAGTTCCATCCAGTGCCACTGTTTGTAACTGGTTCAGTGAATTTAAACGTGGTCGTACCCATCTCAATGATGATGTTAGAGAAAGGCGTCCGGTGACGGCGGTGATAGAGGAAAACATCAAAACTGTCCGCTCATGACTGAAGCAGACAAACGAACGACATATCAACAGATACGGGCATCATTAGGTATTGGTATGAGTCAAGTTCAAACTATTTTACACGATTTCCTACCATTAGGTAGGGAAGCATTGTGTTAGATGGACTCCTCACAATTTGAGCGAAGTTCAAAAACACTGCCGCGTGGAATGTTGTCGGGAAATGCTTGAAAATTTCGACAATGGTCAATCAAATGCTGTTTTTGATGTAAATAGGTGATGAAAGCTGGATCTACTGCTACGAGCCTGAAACTAAGAGGCAATCTACGCACTGGGTCTTTTCTTTCGAAGAGTTGTCGACGCACACGACCGGACTCTTGAAAGGCCACTAGGGCCACAATAATTTAGCCATTCCGAAAAAAAAAAGTTGCCGACGAAAGTGAAGAAAGGACGGAGTGCTAAACAGAAGATTATTTGGCAGATCGGGCCGATTCGGGCCACTTTGCTACTATAACTTTAGAGAATAAAAGAACAGTAACTGTGGACTGGTATGTGAATAGCTGCCTGCCTGCTGTTTTGGAAAAAGTAAAAAAAAACGACGGCCATGAAGCAGAATGATCCTCCATCACGACAGTGATCCAGCTTACTCACTCCGCCAGACAAACGAAGCAATTTTTGTGTACTATAAATGTAGAGTTAATGGGTCATCCGCCATACAATCCCGACCTTACTCCCTGTGCTTTTTATTTCCTCAATATTAAGAAATTCCCTTATATTAAGGATAAACTCAGAGGAATACGTTTTATGAATGCAGAAGAGGCAGTAACGGCATTCCAAACGGCTGTTTAAGAGGTGCCTAAAGAAGGGTGGGCTAAATGCTTCACACAATGGTTTCGTCGCATGAAAAAGTGTATCGATTGTCGCGTACTTCGAAAAGCAATAAAACAAATTCCATCTTTATATCTTATTTCATTTTTGAAATTCTAAAATTTTCAGTGTCATTCTCGTAACTGATTGGTTACTGATTAATATAATAACAAGCGATTTCAAGCTCGTTCATTATTCGATTAAGGCGGGAAAATTTTGATCTGGCGGATAACTAGACGCATCAATCTCTGTCGTTTTTTTTTTGCTATTAGAATAACAAAATAAAAGGTAACATTCATAACATTCTAAAAACTACGCGTTTGTCTAGAATGCCGATTCTGTATACAATCATATAATATTAGCAGGTAGTTATACAATTATATTTAAGCTAATACAATAATTGAACAGCCATTGCAAACAGTCTACCCTCACTAGCCTTATAAAGTCATAACACAAGGATAAATTAAACGGATAAATAAATTAAAAAAGTGATAAACCGATATTAGTCCCCGTTGGTTGTCTCGAAGAGATCGCTATTAGCGATAAGGCCGTTTTTTTTTCTTTATTTCAACGTTTACAGACCTGAACATAAATACATCATATTTTCTTAGGTTTTCGCGAATACTATACATAGCAATTAAACAACTTTGAACGGTTTAAATCGCGTATATTTAACATTATTTATATCCCGACGTTTCGAACACTTTGCAGTGGACGTCACCCCGTGACCACGTCCACTGCAAAGTGTTCGAAATGTCGGGATATAAATAATGTTAAATATACGCGATTTAAACCGTTCAAAGTTGTTTAATTGCTATAAATACATCAATCTGAATAGTTTATCTTGGCACTGCACATTTGTTCTATTGCACATTATGTTTAATGTAATTAATTACTTACAAACGGGAATTCAATAAAGAATCTTCATTAATTCATTCTTCGGTGTGATTGAAATTTACGTTCTCTTTTCAGCAGAGCAACGTCGAACACTCTTAGGGTGGACACCGGGTCCCACTGCACCACGCCGTCCGAGAGGTCTGAGCACCAGCTCGTCACAGTCAAAGTGGGCTGTTTGCATATCAACCCTGCGACCAGGTAAGGTTTTTATTTACGTTTTTTTTGAGTATAGTAATATAGTATAGTAAGGAGTAGTAGTTGGACGGGGATGGAGGCGTGGGGGGGGGGGGGGGTGAAGCATATGAGGAGGGATTCATTACAAGGTCAAATTTGAAACTTAAGTGCTACGTAATAAGAATGTTTCATTTTGAATGAATTAAAGAATTCGAGAGCTACTGAACGCAGAACACTATTAAACTGGAATGTGCCTGTCCCAGAGTGCTTGAATAACATATCTAGTATGTATTCTCAAGTCGATGATTAAACTGACATTTTTTACGTCGATAACTCTTCAACTTCCAAAAATATCGCAGTGTAAACACATACCTACACCTGGAATATGCCGAATTAAAAACAAAAATGGTTGTCATTCAGAGGGCGTTGGTTTATGATCCACATTTTGCGGTGTTTTTATTGATAAAATTGAGTGTGCTACTAGTAGTTGAAGTATTTATTTTGTGTATCTGTGCGTAGAATAAAGGATTTACTTGAAATGAACAATAAGTTATGAAAAAAAAACTATTGTTAGAACTGGTAGTATAAATAATTACTGGACAAATAGATACTGTTAGAATATAGGTAGAATAAATACTGAAGATACTGACTAGATACTGAATTGTTATTGAACAACTTACTTTCAGGCTTTGCGTTATTTAAGTAACACGTTTTATATAATACTGGCGACCCGCCCTCGCTTCGTTTCGGTTTATGTTCTTTTTTTCAACATTTTTGTTTCAAAATTTCAAAATAAAATATAGCCTATATTAGACACGCATAATGTAACTTCCTATATGTGAAAGAATTTTTGAAATCGGTTCAGTAGTTCCTGAGATTACCCCCAACATACCCATAAACACACAATTTTACCTCTTTATACTCGTATATTAGTATAGATATAGATAAACGGCATGTTGTTGGATAGGGCTCAAAAACATTTTTTCTAAAATATACGGAAAATAGCGATATGTTCATTACGTGTTCGGCCTTTTTTGATAACGTCCTTGTTGGGGTTATTTATACATACGAGTATGCTTACAGTCTGTCTGTATTGTACAGGCGCGGCCGAAGGATGTACATGCTTCAAATGCTGATCCTGTGCTTCGTGCCGCACGCCGCATTAATTGTTCAGAATTGCACCATAATGGCGCAACTGTCGTTCACCGTGAACTCCGTGCTCTACGCTCATGAAGAGGTATGGATATTCAATACATGTAGAGAATTTGTAGATAAGAGAATTTTTAGAAATCTATACCACTTATGGGTTGATACTAGGGTTGAAGATACAATTTGATGTCAACTTCGGGTTTTTACAATCGCACTTCCCGTAATCGTCGTGTGGTTAATCCACACTTCCTTGACAAAGACTCCCTGCGATTTCTGCTTACAAAGATTCTCTGCTCTAATTTTCATCTTTAATTCTTCTTTATTCTCTATTCTTTAAGTTTTCTGCTTTCTTTTGTATTATAATATTATGTATACATGTATATGTGTATGTACTTACCTATAATGAAATATTATTTTCTTTGTGTGTATAAGTTTGAACCAAAATTGCACCCGCGTCCCTATTTCTGTTTGATCTGGTAACTGACTGGTAGAAAATGCCATATTAGCTTAAGTCCGTTATTTGTACAATGAACCACTTGTGCAATGAAGTTTAAATAAATAAATAAAAGGAAGAAAATAGGCAGCAAAGTATGTAGGTACATTTTGTATAAAATGCAGTGAGTATGTGGGTACATATTGTCTAAAAGGCAGTGAGTATGTAGGTATATTTTGTCTAAAAGGTGTATAGAGTGTAAGATAAACTGCCCTCTCCCCTACTATCTAAATTAGTGTTAAAGCTGGACGCCGATTGCTATCGAAGGCCAATGTTGCAGGCCACACGTCGCTGCTCTAACGGGGGGGGGGGGGGGGGGAGTGTAGGGATTCAGGCTTGCCGGTCTAGATGTTGGTGCAGGGATCTCGGCTTGGCAGGACCAGATGTTAGAGGTAGACCCGGCTTGAAGATGTTGGGGTGAATACGGAAATAAAACGCTGCTCTAATTCACATTAAACCACAGGGGTGCGGAGGGAGCAGCAATGGGCAACAAGCTCACTTTTCTTCTTATGGCTTTCTTAGTGTTCAAGTGGTGAGGACGAACTGGCTTGCTGGCCGTTGGGGTTTCCCCTTTTTGTAGGAGTTTGCTGCCCAAGCGATCCCCCCGTTCCCTGGGAAAGATTTATTGCTAATCGCTCTCCACTTTTGTACATAATATCTAGGTTACAAGTCACATTTGTCTGGATCGGTCTTCTTTTTGCACGGAGGATAAAGACTATTTTCGGCGGCGAAGTTTGGGTATTCACCCTTTTAATTACCTTTTCCTTATTTTCCCTTTCTCCCTCCTTGAGTAGCAAGGGGCATGGGAGGATCGAGGGTGTACGGCTTTCTAGTGGCGCCGATACCGGAACTTCGCCACCTAGCCCGCAACTTTATGTTCTAGAACTTATCTCTAAATAAAACACACTGCGGGCGGTAGTCTTTATTATGTACCTTATTCTAATACCCTGACTTATCTAGGTAGCATCTGACTTACCTA
Organism: Sesia apiformis; assembly: GCA_914767545.1. Lineage (NCBI taxonomy): Eukaryota > Metazoa > Arthropoda > Insecta > Lepidoptera > Sesiidae > Sesia > Sesia apiformis. Next base: position 15,898,876 of record OU611960.1, on the reverse strand, counting down.
GGTATCCTAGCACATTTGGAGAGCGAGAATAAGACATACAAAAATATAAGCAGTGAATGAGACGTTGTAAAATACGTAAAGAAACAATAGTATAACACAATCTTAACTTAGCATTTTACATTATTAATATCTTATTTACTATTACACATAATTATTCTCTTAAAATAACGATAATGTACGCGTTAACATCTTATGATCTCGGAGGAAAGGCACATGAATTTTACTCTTTATGTATGTCTGAGAGTTCCGCCGTTCAAACTTTACTGTTTGCGGAACTCTTTCTAGACGGCCCCTTTTTTCCTCCGAGATGTGCGATGTCAGCACGTACATATTACGCGCACTGATTTTACATATGTATACATAGGCACCGCACTTTACTATCCATTATTCTGTCGTGCACAATTAGCGTCCTACAAATCTCGCCTAAGGCACGACGTACAAGGTCGCTTCTGAACGAAAGGGGCCGATCTATGACAGTACTTGTATAGATAATAAATAAATAAATATAATGGTCGTGGCGGAATTATTGTGGATGTCACAATAGAAGCCAGTTAGGTGAAAGTTGAAGAAGTAAATAAATATATATTACAGTAAAAGTCAGCTGCTCTCAGTGGTAAGAATTTTTCCAGAAAAGAATAAGTCTACACAAGATTTATTCCTAAAATAAAGACGTTGATTTTGGTTTCCCTAGTGCGACGTACGATGAGATTTTATAGCCTCATATACTTATATTTCGCAGACTTATATAATGCATGTTTGCATTATATCAACTGCATTTATCGTAGAAAAATGTATTATTCATTTTTAATTGTAACGGACGATTTATCAATTATATTACCAGTGAATTAAATTGTCGTTAAATCATCATCACGGGTTTGAAGTTGTCCGATCATTATAGGAGTCCTATTTGATTTTTTTATTAGATAAAAACTGACCATTAAACGCGCTGCAAACTATACAATAATGTATATATATATATTGGGCTTGTAAAGCTCCACAATTTGTTTTTAAACAGTTTTCTGTATCAAGTACCGAAAATGACAAAAATAAGGAAAAGATGGTCGGAAAATACCTTTCTGACCGGCGACTGTCATCGCCTTTTCAAATAATGCCTAAAAAAAAATTAATTCTATTTGCGAAGTACGAGATATTGTCGTCTACGTTAATAGTAAGACATGTGCTAAGAATGTTTCCAGTAATGTTCTAAAACGATCATACAATCTACTTCTCCTCCAGCCGATCACCACAACCACCAACTAAAACAATCTACTTGTAACAACGTGTAGCAATGTAACTTGTGAGTGAAGTGAGAAATGTAGTACATTTTACTATGGGATTACAGTGACTGTGGGATTGCAGCGTGCACCCTTCCCCTATCAAAATAGTGTATATACCTCAAGTAAATGTTAATGTTGTTTTATTTGCTACTGACTTGAGTTTTCACGCGCATGTTGCGAAGACTTGTAAAAAAGTTAGACAAAGTTTGCGTTGGGTGCTTATACAGACGGGCTAACCAGTTTAGTGATCCGCGAACGGTAGCATTACTGTATAATGCGTATTTCAGAAGTAGATTAGAGTTTAACGCCATTGTCTGGAGTCCGCATGAAAGTACATATATATACTCTCATGTTGGAGAAAGTTCAAAAGTTGTTTCTGAGATATTTATATCAAAAAATGTATGGATATTATCCATGTTTATATCCTTCAATGTTTGTTTTGGGAATGTTTGCATATAACACGTTGGACTAATTTCACTACCCTAATGTTTGTAATCAAACTTTAAACGGGTAAAGTTTCGCTGCCATCATTATTGAGTAGTGTATCAATGTATGTTTAGGGCAAGTACACGCACTCACCATCCGCTCACCATCGGAGGAGGTCCCGTCTCGTAACAACCTCCAGCGCAACGCGCCAATACCGCGGCCTGTACACTATATTAATTTATTATATGTATTAATAAAATTTTAAAAAGAAGTGATAAAGAAAAGTATTCTGTTGCTTTGATCGGACTGTTATGATTTGTATAACAAACCTGGAAAAAACAAAATGTACGCTTTGGTTGTAAAACGGTGAATTTCTGTAAATAAATATATAAAATATACATATTCTGATATATTTATATTCGGAAATTTTTAATCAAAATTCACGTTATGGCTGCGTTCCGATATTTACGGAAGGATGATGACTCGGACTAGTCCGTCCATTCATTATAAAGGGTAAACCTGTTTACAATATTTACGAATGACGTAAACGGAGAAAGAATATACTGGATGCAAATAAAGGGTCGTTCAATTAAAACAGGTACTTGGGTAATACAGCAAATTAATTGAGTTGTTTTAACAAATGTTTGGCTTCGAAGTTTGATTTAATAAGTAACTCCTGTTTTTTATTTATGCTGTTATCCAAATATTTACAAGTTTTGATTTGTTGACTCGCAATATTTTTTGCTTGTTTGTTAACGTTATCGTAATTAATACAAATATTACGTCGCCGGCTTATGGGCTTATTATCTATGATAAATAATTAAATGAGCAACAGGAAATTCTGAATACTATGGGTTATATTTAGGTTCGCTGGTGACAAAAATGAAATAGGGTCTCGCGCTCGTGGGTCCCTTCCTAAGCCTCGCTTCGCACACAGCAATCGAGCGCTCACGCACACATATTGTAAAGTTAAATCAATTTGCCACGACAGTGTTTGATAGCAGTTTTAAATTTTTATCGATAAAAAACAAGTGTGAGCTGTGCACTCTTAAATGTTATTTCTAAAATGTCCATAATAAGTTTAACTTTTATAGTATCTAGTTTTAATCAAAGAATTGTATGTGTCGGTTCCTTTGAGAGAATCTAAAGGAAACCAAATATGTGTACAGACAACTGACACTTTATTAATGCGACCATTCCGGTAGAGGAATGCTAGTGACTGACTGTATAATCCCTTTGCACCGATAACAAAGTCACATAAGAATTTTACTGCTGTACCTACATATCATCATCATCATCATCATCATCTCAGCCTTTAGACGTCCACTGCTGGACATAGGCCTCCCCCATTGTCCGCCATTTAGACCTATCGGCAGCGACCTGCATCCAGCGGGTGCCCGCCACCTTTATGAGGTCGTCTGTCCATCTAGCAGATGGACGTCCTCGGCTTCGTCCGCCGGTACGTGGTCTCCATTCGAGAATCCTTCTGCCCCATCGGCCATCGGTTCTTCGAGCTATGTGCCCTGCCCACTGCCACTTCAGCTTGCTAACCCGAGAGGCTATGTCGGTGACTTTAGTTCGTCTACGGATCTCCTCATTCCTGATTCGATCACGTAGGGAAACCCCGAGCATAGCCCTCTCCATAGCTCGCTGTGCGACAGTGAGCTTATTTATGAGGCCCATAGTCAGAGACCACGTCTCGGTGCCGTAGGTCATCACTGGCAACACACACTGGTCGAAGACCTTCGTCTTCAAGCACTGAGGTATTTTGGACGAGAAGACGCTGCGTAGCTTCCCGAACGCTGCCCAGCCGAGTTGGATTCGTCGATTGACCTCTTTCTCGAAGTTGGACCTACCTAGTTGGACCGTTTGGCCTAGGTAGACGTACTCGTCAACAACTTCGAGAATCGAGCTCCCAACTGAAACTGGGGTGGGCACGACATGGACATTCGACATGATTTTCGTCTTGTCCATGTTCATTTTAAGGCCCACCTGTTGGGAAACTCGATTGAGGTCTCCGAGCATTGTGCTAAGATCCTCCAGCGATTCTGCCATGACCACGATATCGTCGGCAAATCGAAGGTGAGTGATGCATTCGCCATCAACGTTGATGCCGAGTCCTTTCCATTCCAGGAGCTTGAAAGCGTCTTCCATGGCATTGGTGAAGAGCTTCGGAGAGATAACATCTCCTTGTCTCACACCCCTCTGCAATGGAATCGGCTCCGTGCTCCCTTCCTGTACTCGGACTGACATGGTGGCGTTGTTATACAAACACTTCAACACTTCGATATACCGATAGTCAATATGGCACCGCTGGAGGGACTGTAGCACTGCCCAAGTCTCGATCGAATCAAAGGCTTTCTCATAGTCCACAAACGCTAAGCATAATGGCAAGTTATACTCCTCGGTCTTCTGTATAACTTGCCGCAGCGTATGGATGTGGTCTATGGTACTATAGCCTTTTCGGAAACCGGCTTGTTCGGGAGGCTGGAAGTCATCAAACCTGCGCTCGAGACGATTCGTGATAACCCTCGAAAACAGCTTATAAACATGGCTCAGAAGCGAGATGGGCCTATAGTTCTTCAACAAGGTCTTGTCACCTTTCTTGAAGAAGAGCACCACCACGCTTCTGTTCCGTGCCTCCGGCGTAATACCTTCGAGCAAGACGGAATTAAAGAGCTTCTGAAGGACTTTCAGTACCGGTGTTCCACCCGCTTTCAGAAGCTCTGAAGTGATTCCGTCCTCACCCGGCGCCTTGTTATTTCTAAGCTGTTTGAGGGCCATCCTAATCTCGTACAGGCTGATGTCCGGGATGTCTTCGGTATAGTGTCGGGTCAACTTGGCTCTTGGGTCTTTGGCCAAGTTGCCAACAGGTTTAGCGACCGAGGTATACAACTGTCCATAGAACTTCTCGATCTCCCTCAGTACCTCTTGTTTGTCGGAAGTGACACTGCCGTCCTCCCTCTTCAGCTTCGTCAACTGGCTCTGCCCAATAGATAAGTCTCTTGCGAACACTTTGGAGCCTTTATTCCGCTCTATCGTCTCCTTAATACGATTAGTATTAAAGAGACGGATGTCGTGTCGCAAGGACTGGTGAATCCGTCTATTGAGCTGCCGATATGCTTCCGCGTCATCAGGAGTCTGCAGTGTCATCGAACGTCGTTCCGCCAAGAGGTCGAGGGTGTGGTCGGTGAGCTTTTGGGGTCCATCTCTTCGACGATGTCTGAAGAATTTAGACCCCACCGTATGGACAGTTTCTACCAACCTGTTGTTGATATCGTCCACTGCAACGCAATCCTCTAGGCAATCGAAGCGATTAGACAGTTCAAGCTGAAAGCTTTCGGGATTCTGTATGTGGGCAGCAGTAGGTCGGAGCGTAGACTTCATCAGGCGGGACCTTTCTAACTTGACGTTTATATTCAATGTGCCTCTAACCATTCGGTGATCACTACCGGTTTTCACCCTGTGGATCACGGAGACATCATTGAATATTTGTCTCTTTGTGGCCATAATGAAGTCTATCTCATTTTTAACGGAACCGTCGGGGCTCATCCAGGTCCACTTCCTATGAGCCGGCTTCTTGAAGAAAGAGTTCATCATAAAGAGTCCCTCTTTCTCAAGAAAGTCGGCCAGCCTCTGGCCCCTCTGGTTCCGGTGCCCACATCCAAATTGTCCCACTCTCAACTCATCGTCGCCTCTTTTGCCCAGTTTCGCGTTGAAATCCCCCATAACAATATTGTAGTGTGTTTTCGAAGCATGTATGGCTCTACTAATGTCCTCATACATTGCTTCCACTTCGTTATCCGGGTGTGCCGAGGTCGGTGCGTAGACCTGTATGACCTTCAACGAATATCTCTTGGATATTCTGAGTATAAGGTACGCGACCCTGCTCGACACACTCGTGATGGCTACAACATTATTTACGAGGGACTTGTGGACGATAAACCCGACACCACCTTGGGACTGCTGGTCGCCCTCCCGGTAATAGAACAAGTTGCCGGATTTCAGGGTTATCGTGTCCTCCCCCTCTCTTCGGATTTCTGATAACCCCAATATATCCCAGTGCAACTTGCCTATCTCCTCTTCCAGCTCAGCGATCTTCTCGTCTGTCCTCAAAGTGCGCGTGTTGTAAGTCACCAGTGACAACCTACGTCGGTGATCCATGTCAAAAGCCCTGGTCGTTCGACGGTGGAATCCCGCCCGGAGATTCTTAGCACCCCTGGCTCCAGCGCTCGACCAGCGCCCGTCGTCCACGCCGGTGTTGCGACTGGAGCCGCCGGGAACTTGGGGCCGTTTTAATTTTTCTGCCATAGGGGGGGGGGGGGGGGTGGACCGTAACCCGCCGCGCTGGTCCAGTGCGTGGTGGCGGGTCGCCAGAGCCTCGTTCGTTGGTCGGCAGGGTGCACCACGAGCCGGTGAGGTTGGCTTGGGTCCCAGAGATGTAGGTTGGGACCCCATACACCCCTTACCTACATATAGGTAATCATAATTGGGCCTATTTATCTATAGTAACTTCTCGATTACACATAATTGTGGTGAAATAAAACATAATCATTCACAGATCCCCCACATCACCAGGCTACTCAGACAGTTTTGCGACAAAGAGTTTTTATCTATGGAACACTGGCTGGTTTTGACGTTGTTCGCGCCAATAACATTGGTGCTTTTATTTTGTAGGGTAATATTATATTTTATTACCCACATTTTTAAATAATCACTTCCGCCGATCCTTTTTATATCGCTGCACCTTTGCATACCCGCCAACCCATTGTCCTCTCCCCGGGTCAGGTCAGCCGGATGATCCTAAAACCAAAACCAAGGAAAGCCCCGGGCGCAGACCGCATCACGAATGCAGTGCTGCGTCACCTACCGCCACGCACCATCGTGGCGCTGACGCGCCTCTTCAACGGTATTCTGCGCACGGGCCACTACCCGGCTGCCTGGAAACTAAGCCACGTCATCATGTTGGCTAAACCCGGGAAGAACTCTATGAGACCCGAAAGCTATCGGCCAATCACATTGCTATCAAAGATTTCGAAGGTGTTCGAAAAACTCCTGCTGCGACACCTCGCTCCGCACATCAACCCACGCGCGGAGCAATTCGGGTTCCACTCGGAATACAACACGACCCTCCAGCTGTCGAGGGTACTGCACCACTTGGCAACAGCCAGAAACAAGAAGGAATTCACAGTGGCAGTATTACTCGACATGGAGAAGGCGTTCGACTGCGTCTGGCATAGCGGTCTGTTATACAATCTCTCCAAATCCACGCTGTCCCGTCGCATCATCCGAGTGGTGGCCTCCTTCTTGGAGAGCCGCCGCTTCCAGGTGGTGGTTGAGGACGAGATCTCAACAGAACATCTTTTGGAGGCCGGTGTTCCCCAGGGCAGCTGCCTCTCGCCAGCTTGCTATTCCTGGTTCACAGACGACATCCCCATGGTGGAGGGGGTGTCACTAGCCCTGTAAGCCGACGACGCGGCGTACTGTATCAGCTCTTTCAAAGCCGCCCACGCCGCACGAAAAATGCAGCGTGCGCTCGATATCCTCCCGCCATGGTTAGCCAAATGGCGTCTCTCAGTGAACATTGGGAAAACGCAGGCCATCATCACCGGTAAATCGCGTCTTCCGCCACTGCTACGCCTCCACGGAGAGGACGTCGACTGGTCGTCCACAGTGAAATACCTGGGCGTGACCATCGACCGCTCCCTCACTATGAAGCCCCACGTACAGAAGACGATCGCCTCGCAAAGAGTCGCGCTGTACCATTTCCGCCCAGTGCTCTCCTCACGACTCTCCTCTACATGTGAAGCTCGGGGTCTACAAAACATACCTGAGACCCCGCCTCACGTATGCTGCATCGGCATGGTACGCCCTGGTGCAGAAAACTAACAGACAAGCCCAGCAAGCGCAACAATCCCTTGCCCTGCGTACCATCGTCGGTGTCCCACGCTGCGTGAGGAACGCCACGATCCAGAGGGACCTACACATGGAGAGCCTGACAGAATTCATCGGCCGCCTTGCCACAACTATGTTCGCCCGCGCTGATGCATCGCGCCTCGCTCACATCAGAGGGCTGGCGCCGTTATAGGTTTCTAAATTATGAAAACTTGCTACCTATTATATACTAAATCCGCCATTTTGAATTTCCCAAACCTAAAAAAATTCCTCGTTAAGGTTATGTGCTAATGAAGACGTATGACAAGTTTCAGCTTTATAGGTAATCAAAAAGTATCAGGAACACGCTACTCTGAGTTTCATCAATTGTAGTTTGAGTTTCCCATGTTGAATTTTCCATATATGAAAAAGTTTACGTTAATCTAATATATTTAGAATTATCTGTACGAAATTTAGGCTTTCTATCACGTCAAGAAGTATCAATTGGTTATTGGTCACATTGGAGCCGCCATATTGAATACCATATATCAAGTCGGAACAATAAATAATGAAATAAAATTCATCTCAACAAACAATCACAGCATACAAATTACTACGATATATACATAGAAAATTTGCTTTGTTTACTTTTTCAGTATTTGTTCACTGTGCAAATATTCTCTGCGTAGCGAGGAGCAATTTACTATCTCTGCGACAGCTAGCGGCGGCGGTATGAGGGCAACAGGCCAGTGTTGCCAATAAAATTTTCACTAGCCCACGGCAGAGCTATCGAAACCACCAGAAAACCATCACATTTTTTTTTAATTTTGTAAACCACTAAATTATAATTTGTTGAAAAATACTCATCTTTCTCTGAGAATACTGGGATGTAAGCCTCCTCTTTGCAAAGTTTCATCGAAATTCTCCATTGAGATGTAATTCAGCAGCAAATAAACAAACAAACTTTCATCTGTGTTTTCACATAAAGTTTCAGTATCGAGTACAATTTTGTGTAAAGGAAAACAAAAAGTGATTCGATTTTTTATTGTGTAATCACGTAATTTTCTATTATCAAAAAAGGGACTAAAATTTCTTGAGATTATTAATTTTCTTCGGAGGAAGACGTATCCATTATCATTTGTTTCACAATAGGTTTCTTTAATACCTATTTTTTTGAAAACATTCTCCGGAATATCATAATTGTGACAATATTTTCCAGAAAGTGTCAATCTCGCGCGAATACTTAGAATGCGAAGACGTTGCTATCATTAGCTATGATAGCAACGGCAGTTTCTCATTCGATTTCGCAATTTAGATTTAATAAGATTCATACAACTGAATACATGTTCTATGTCCGCATTGGAGTGGGGAATTATCAACAATGATAAAGCAAAACTTGCAACTTGATGGAACCGAGCTTGTCCTAGAAAATCCTTAAATATCAATACTTCGTACTAAAACCCTATAGTTTTCTTTATTTTGTTCCATTTGAGAACATGTATCTGCCGCCATTCATCGTCTATTCGAGCAATTTTTCTTTTTATTGAAATGTTCCAATAATTCTAGAATGGATTGTTTGTTACTCGTATATACTAATCACAGACATCGAAATTATCATTATTTAAATTTTTATGGTATTAATGCCACTGATATTTTTTAATATTTTTCATAACGTTGATGTTTTCAGGGCAGCGGTTTTTTATTTCACTTATCGAATTTCATAATAAATTGTAATCATCGACCACGAATACAATCTTCATCGCACTTCATCTTCATTTATGGCACATATTTTTGTCCTAAACCTAGGTAAGATATTGTAAGGTATATTTAGGTAAGGCCTGGGTAAGATCTTTTGTGTATGTATTTCATCTATATTTTGTGTGAATGGGTCTACATTCTGCGTCGGTGGTGTGATTTTCGAAACTAGACTTTGAATGAGCCCCATTAGTTCGTTATACAACTTTGTATGATCTGAATCTTTTCGTTCGATTAATTTATTACTTCAACTATGAAATGTAGACATAGTTATTGTCACTTCATACATGCCATGGAGTAGTTCTGTAGATTTTTATTTTGTATATTCTGTAGATTCTGTACACCTATTACTTATTTTGGCTATGGAAAAATGCGATTATTCGTTCATTCATTCATATTGTCTAGTCATTTAGCGGGAAATCCCCTAACAGAGCTTAGACGAACCATAGAGTAGTTAAATGTTGCCATTACAAGATTTTAAATTTTTAATTCAGGATCACCAGCTCTTGATTCACATTTACCATTACGACTAAAAAACCACCAGCCACTAGACGCTATATTTATCCACTAACAAGAAGCTCTAAACCACCAGTTTTAGTGGTAAAACTAGTAAGTTAATAACACTGCAATAGGCAGACGCAGAGTTACCTGATTATTTTTCTCAAACCTGCCATGATTAAAGTAAAAAACTGATAAAATTGCTAGATCTCTTCGAATAAAACTACTGAATTCCTGCAGCATCTTGTATGTTACTTAAATAAAAACAACACGTTATTTTAATATATTTTTTATTGTTCTTCGTACTTTTCTAAATCTTTATACAACGAACTTGAAATCATTCTACTGAGGTTGCTTTGCTTAGGCTCAAAATTGTAACAGATTATTTTCACAAAGTACACAAAGGTTTGCCTAACGATGTAAAAAGTACCTTAAGAGCTTGTAAATAAAGTAACACAATCGCATAAAGTACCTCTCCAAAATACATTACTTGGGGAACTCTCTATAAGAGGTACCCACACTGGCAACGTGACGCAACTGTATCTACATTTATTTATTCTCTTTATTCTCTGTGCATTAGAAACAGATTAAGAGGATGAGTCGTTCTTCCAAAAATGTTATTTTTGGCGATTTTTCTGTTCTTTTTTTTGTCAACCCCATGGCACAGCTGTTATTTAGGGGGAATCCCCCCAGTACCGGACTCTTAAGGTTTTTCAGAAATAAAAAATCGAGTAGTCATGTTTTATTATAGCAATTAACATTTTGAGATACACAACTATTATAGGCGTTCAAATAAATCAACATAAACATCAATTAAATAATTTCAAATCACTTATAGAGGAACTAATCACTGGTATAATTTTGGGATTATTAAAATGTGGCACATAGTACCGGACGAGTATAAATTCGAACCCTTATGACCGGACAGTTTCATTAATTTTGCAATTTAAATTAACTTAGATAGGGACAAATTAGACAAATTTACAACGATCACAAACATAAACGTCGGAACATTCTGGGATATCCGCACAGGCTTCATGAGCCCATTCTCTACACAACCAGCACTGGATCCAGTCTTCGTTATAGTCTTCACAACAAACAACACAGTAGTAAGTCTCCTGTTGCTTTTCAATCAATGGTACCTTCCGGGTTTTCTTTATTTTTCCTTTATCATTTGTCTTCTTAAACTTAAGATTTCTTTCTTTTAAACTATTTTTTTTTCTTTTTTCATTCTCTTTTTCTTCTAAAAGTAATTTGTATGGCGAATCAGTCAAAATTTCACTCTTTTCAGCCTTTCGTTTTCTTGCTTGTGCTCTTTTTGTAGCAGCATCTGGCAAAGGTGAGATATTTAGAATGGTTTTTCTTATGTTTGTTATGTCGACCAGCTGTGATGCCAACTTTTGGTTCAGGCTTACAGCTTGTAGAGACGCTTTACTGGTTGAAGGCTGTGGTGATTGCGGAGCAATAGTTTCCTGTTGTGAATTCTGCGTTATCTCAGACGACAAAATAGGTATTGACTGAACAGTGTCATGAGTTGCAAAGTCAGTTGCTGTAACATCCACTTGATGTTTATTTTGTGTAATCTCAGGCCGTAGAATTGGGCTTAAATCTGTATCATTAGCTACAGTATCAATTGATTTCCCACCATGGGAATTCGTTGCGGCTGGTTCATTTGTTGGTTCATTGCTGTTAAGAGGAATATCAGTGACATCACTGGGTAAATAATCTAGATCCGTGAAAATATTTTTGTCAAATGGGTGGATTCCCGTACATTTGAATCCTGCCTCTGCTATTTCAATGCGTGCAACTTTTTTAAATGCTTCTGCTACAAGGCCGGCGATGTCATATTCAGTTATTCTTGCTCCAGCATTAGCCCGCATCCACATGCCACAGCGTTCATTGTAAGCGTTTTTGAAAGGTTTCATGAAAGATCGGTCTAATGGTTGGAGCTTATGTGTAGTATGAGGTGGGGTGCTGATTAAATGTATGTGATTGACCCTGCAAAAGTCGATGACTTCTAACGTCTTGTGGCTACTATGCCCATCAAGAACAAGTAAAATTGGTGCTTCCTTCGTCGGTCTAGTAAATTTCACAAAATATGACAACCATTTCATAAATATATCGTTATTCATCCACCCTTTAGGCTGAGCTACACCTTCACTTTCTGGTGGGGCATTTATCATTAAGCGCTCATTTGATCTCAGACGCGGAAATATGAAAAAAGGGGGAATAAAGTGTCCCATAGCACTCATACAAAACATTACTGTAATATTTTTTCCTCTTTCCGTAGATGTTAACTTGCCTACTTGTCGTATGTTTTTTTTTGCTATAACTTTCTCTTGTCTCTGGACCGTTGTAACTCCTGTTTCATCACAGTTATAGATATTTGATGCACGGAAATTATATCTTTGTAAATATGCCTCTAAATTAGTATAGAAAATATCAACCTGGGTTTTATTAAAGGCAACCGCGCGCATTAAACTCGTAGATTCTGCAGTTCTTAAACTTAAATCTGGATAATCATCATAAAAATGTTTTCCCGCAGTTTTCTTTTCAACATTGAAACGGTGTGATAATTTAAGCGTGACAGCTAAATCGTAGGCAAGCTTTAGGAACTCTTTCTTGGTCAAAGGCATGCATCGGTTAGCTAAATCTTTGACGTGACATTCTAACAATTTATCATAGTGTTCCGAGAATGTTTTCTTAAATCTTCCCATGACAGGTTTCAACTCAATTTCTTTTCCCTGTTTTAATAATTTTACTTTATCGAATAAAGTGCTTTTTGGTACACTGAAACGCTGGGAAGCTTCTCTTATAGTCATTTTTTGATTTAACACATTATCAATTGCTAATTTCAAGTTTTTTGAATCCCAAATACCTTTTTTTTTTCTCTCCATTATGTGAATATTCTGAAAAGATAAATTAAATTACTTATAAAATGATATCGTATGGGACAAGCACAACATTTACATGAATCGGTCAAAATAAATTTGTCCGGTACTAGGGAATCTGTAATTGTCCGAACGTAGGGGCACACTATACTCTAGTAACATTTTTGTTATGATAAAGTCAGTTGATATATACGCGATCAAAGCATATCAATACAAAATATACTTACCAATGCTTAAACAGATAATTATACAGATGGTCTGTTCTCTCTAAATAATAATTTAAGTAATTGCCAATGTTCCTCGGTGCAAAGGATTCCCGCGCAAAATGACTAACGTGTCACCTGTACAACGTATCGCGTGGCACTGAGGTCGCTCGCGTCGCGCATGGGTTTTTTCCATTGAGTTTGATATTTTTCTACACACAAGAGCGAACAATAGTGCTATTTCGGGTTTAGACGATATTTGTCCGGTACTAGGTGCTGTCCGGCGCTAGGGGGATTCCCCCTACTGTTGTAATAATTATTTAGCTGATTTTATTTAATTTCATATAAAAAGCACTCTTGAGAGAAGAATGTTTTGGAAGATATTTAAATTAGAAAAAAGTTCCAGTTCATGATAATGACAAACTGTGCGGTGAATGACGATGCGGACGAGGAAAATGACGATGTGTTACAGATAATGATACATTAGTTATTTACATTATCGCTTCCATAAATAAGGTAATCAAAGCGCATAGTAATTTGAAAGTTTTTATTTTCATTCTATGGTCCAACAATTTTAAAATCGATCAAGTACAATCTAATATCCAAATCTATCATTAAGATATAAGTTAGTCTCATATTTTTAAATGATTCTCAACACTGTAATTTTCCATGTAAATTAACACTTTAATGAGTCTAAATTTTATCGTTGTGGACATTATTATTAATTTAATCGAGGTGCTGCTTATTACAGCTGAGGGTCATCTTAAAATACGGGAGCAGGCTATTTGAGTATACAAATTATTTGTTTTTAATCATAACAAATAATAAATACTAAGTGCCTTTTTAACCACCTAGATTCAATTACAAGATAATTTATCTAACAGTTTGTTAACCGTTATTGTTCGGGGGCTGAGAAGTGAGGGGTGAGTTCACGTGCTGGGCTGGCACGGATCGGCTACTGTTCCTTGTGGGGTACGATAGCAATTTGTTTGTTATGCAAGTAGGCTGCACATTTTTGGAGACCTTGGTATATTGTATTAATAGGGACATAGTGTAGTGTACAGAAGACCTTGTAAAGGTGCCGTTAAGCGCCTCCTTGCTCAGCAGTTCCGGGGGCCTCCAGGAAGATCGAGAGTGGGTGAGCAGGCGGGTACAAAGTCAGAACTTTTATTTTCATCCTTAATTTTGACTCCGCGTATCGCGGATAATACAGTTACTACATATATCAGAAGGTGGTGAGAAAAGCCCCAAATGTAATACATTGCTTGATAAGTTTGATAATACTTGACAAGTAGCAAAGTTTTTGTTAATTATAACATACTTTAAAATAATAATAATAATGCGAATGACATTTGAGCTCGTTTTTGACAAATATTTTTTTATTGTATGTCTGAAACTAATTTTGTCGGTGCAGTAACATTTGCATTATTAATCAAGATAATATCTTGATATTAAAAGCCATATTTTGTGTCTTAAAAGCTTTTAGTGTGTAATGGTAGGACGTAAAGCTATCGGACAGCATTTTAGCACCCTTGTAAAGAATCACTCAGACCATAGATATAATCTTGTTTTTTTTAGTTTTACAGCTCTGGAACACAAAATCGTGACATGTTTACATGTGGCTATGGAGGTCACACAAATCTGTTATAATTTTAACGGGATGTTATGAAAACTGCTGAAATCTGATAAATCTAAATAATGCTAAACAAATTGCCGCATGTAGTTTGTAGCTCATGTACTTTGCAGTTTCCTGCTAAACCTGGTAACGCTGGGCAGACGATATATAGACAAGCCCGAGGCCGCGAACGTGCTACAAATGTCTAAAATTTAGCAATGTTTGAGTATTTATTTTAAAAATCAAGTAGGTATGATAATTAACTTAAGTTCTTAAAATTTGCAGTCACTTTAATTTGTTAACTCTAAAATGAATCACTCTTTTTTGTATTTATATCAGTAGAAAACTCATAGTTGTGGGAACGCCACATGTCGTTTTTCGTGATTTTAGTGATCTTTGAGATTCTTTCCACAATAACTGTGGATATTTGTGTCAAATCCGTAAGACGCACGATGTAGTTCAACTCTTTAACTAATCAAAATCATACAATTTTATTTCTTCGAAATATTACGATTTAATATGTTTAATTAGGGGAACGCGTGAGGATATTTCGCGTAAGGGCCTCTTAAATATAAGCTATGATATACAGAATCATGTGACGTTGTGACTTGTTTGATGTCGATTTCTTGACAACCAATAAAATCTGTATTAAGATGGTCTTTAAAAATATTAATGAGTTTCGGGAAATAACATACGCCCCGCAACATTATAATACGACATGGCAACGATTTTTAAGGAATGTGTTATATTTAGTATAAAATCTTTTTATTTTAATTGGATTAATTGTTTTGTAATTTATTCTTGTATTTGGCCCACCTGGTGGTAAGTGGATACTGTCGCCCGTGGACACCCGTGGACGGTACAGGCCAACATCGGTTCAGAATGCCAAACGTTGGCACGCCCCCGGATGCACTGCCAATCTTTGTTAATGTGGGAATAGAGTTGGAGAAAGGGTGAGAAATGGGGAGCGATGAGATGAGAATGGGCTCTGGCTGAGACACGTACGGGAACATGATAAGGTGGGAAATGCAGTACATTTCAAGGTAGTATGCTGCGATGCTTAGATACAATTGTCACATAACCAGTTATTGTCATGCAAATTTTTATAGAAAAGGAAGTAGAGGGTATTATAAGCAAAGGTCATATACGCTAATGGCCTTTGACCTTCGATTGTTCTCTTTGGTATTAGTGACCATTTGTACATGGAACACTGTAAAGAGTTAAATGACTTTTTGACGGGAACTCGAGGAGTGAAGTTAAGTTTTTGTTTGATTATTATAAAAATGTGTACAGTGCGTTGTGTGGTTTAATAGTGATAGTTTATTAGACTTCAAAGTGTTTTTGTGCGTAACGTTTGCCATAATCAAATAAAAGCATAGGCCTGCGTTTTTAGTGTGCTTTCGAGGAGTCCTCTTCTGTCCTCAGTTAATCTACTATCACTTTACTGAGCGAACTCCCTATTTACTTCGACGGGACTGAACATTGACAGGATACGTTTTAGACCAAAATTATTTATTTTGAAGAAAATTTGACACTGGTAGAATGTGCTAATTGCACCATTGCCATATTTGGAAATAAAAAGAGGGTAAATGCACAGACTAATAATAAATAACTGTTATCATATCATAGGACCAAAGAGATATTATAGGATATTATGATAATAATATCTAAGTCTCTGGTAGTATGGATATTTCTGTTTTTTCCAGTGGTTGATTGCTAGAAAATGCCATATTGTGTAATGAATTGTAAATGAATAAATATTATCTGGGTAGGTATATTAGGAAATTACAGCATTTTAAAGACAATAAAATGAAAATTACATAATTATCATTATTTAGCACGTTACAATAAACAAATCAGATTTTTTTTAATAAAAGTTATTTTTATTTTTGGGAATGTTTTCATTCTGAAAGCAGAATGAACACATTCCAATAAATATTTCGTATATATATACTACGAAAAAAATATTGAAAATCAAAAATCATAATAATTCGTACGAAGAAACGTATTTGAGTGAATGATGAATGAATGGTGGGAAGTAAATTAAATTCGCTCTTTAAGTGTTTATAGACCTACACACGTGTGCCGGTGGTCAGTTTAGGAACTAAATTTCACATTAAAATTTAGGGAACAATTTAATTAAATAATTAAATTTAGAAATCCATAAAGTATTGAACGTAACATCTTGCTTAAAATATCAATGATCTTTACCCATAAATTGAGTAAAATGTTTATAATAGTAATACTGTCGTCGATAGCAACGACATCCTTCATCGGCAAAGTTATGTTTTTGTGGTACGACGTGGTGTTGTAGCACGTCTAAAATGCGCCTATACATGAAAAACAAGTTTATTTAAATTTGATTATGTAACATAAAAAGGTCAATTATTATATTAGGTCCTTACCTATGAAATTGCTGTTTTATATGGAAAATATTAAATATATTTTTTTGTGTGAAAATTATATAAGTATTTAATTAATCGAAGTATTGTCCATTATTAATATTATTATAAATGTACTTTTGTCATTTTAATGGAAGGAAGTTGATTGATGCCTCTGCTAGAGAACTACTCCCCGGGACGGGAATCGATGAATTTTTCACTGCGACATCGAAGTTGAATTTTTTGCCATGTAAAAAGTTATCCAAATTCAGAAAAAAATTAATTCAGTGGGGGGAAGGTCTGAAGACTACGGTGGGTGACGAAGACTTTCCAGTTGAAGCTCCTGTAACTTTGAGACTGTCTGTCGTGCGGTGTGTGGGCGAGCGTGGAGACGTTTGGGACCTTAGAGTATACATACAAAAACATTGGGACATTGTTCGGCTGTGTCCTCCGAGTTCAACCACTGTGGCGAACGTTTACGATTATCATACAAGGTCCACTTCTCATCACAAATCACATACGATTCAGAATCCCTCAATTTTTGTGCAGGTTCAACAAAGTAAGGCAAGCTTTGACGCGTGTTTGCAGCTGAATTTCATTAAACCCACTTTCGGACCTTTTTCACTTTACCGTTTTGACACAAATGAATCAATATCCTTTTGTCACTCACGCAGAAGGCTGCTGATAATACGGATGTGGTTTGACATGAATCCTCTGCCACTATACTTTTGCTTTTAATTCATCATTATCGACTTTAGTCTCCGGTCGTCCACGGGGCTTATTCTTGAGGTCGACATTTCCAGAACCGAAAAGATCAAACCTAAAACGCACTGTGCTTTCGTTTGCATTGTTTGGTATTGCACGCTGATATTATTCGAAAATGACGCGAATTTTTAACTTTTCGATGGTCGCAAACACAACGATATCCTAGCAAAAAGAAAAGGGGGCAGACTAATATACAGTACATCTGATGGAAAGTGGATACTGTCGTCCATAGACGATTTTAAAATTTTGAAAAAGATTGACAATTAATTAATTTAAATTTGGAAGTTCAAGATAAACGCAAGATTTATTTATCTAAGTGGCCACTACGAACAAATGGCAATTTCACATGTAAGGCCCTAATATACTCGTATAGGGAATTTCAAGATTTTAGTTAGAAATAAAGAGTGTTAAATAATACATTGGCTTATCTAAATTCCAATGGATATTATTATTTTTTTTATTTACGAAGAAAACAGATTCATTAGCCGGTCATATATAAAACGAGATAATTTTAGGAATGTGACTAGAACTACAAATCAGTTGCAGCTAATATTATTGTAGCATGTTAGAAATACTTTAGCTTCAAATCAAACTAGATCACATTTAATGGAGCTGGACACGCACAAAATCTAACACAAACACACCGAGATGTTGGAACATTTGTTTATAAATAAATGTTATATGCGGATAAAACAAGTAAGTAAGCAAGTAAGCAGAACTTACCATTTAACTAATACTTAGGTATCTATGTTAAACCTTATAGTAGGCGAAGTCATGGGCGATCGCTGGTGTCGTTGGTGCTCTTCATATTTTATAGTCGATTAAAAACAAACTTATCTTTTCTGATTGCTGGAAAATAAGCAGTAAATTGCTTTTATACTGTTAACGCTTAATATCTGTTAGTATCTATTGAATTTCTACGTTTCATTAATGTTCATTTGATTTAATCCACTCCTCGTCGTTGCTTGTGGGTGTACTATAAGCCCTAGCAGAATATCTGTGGTTCATTTTCTTTTGTTCCACAGATTTACGCTGAGCTAGGTTTTCTTTTTGTCGCCGCTACACACGTTCAAACACTTATTTTTAATTATGCACACTTTTTGTTCTGTTATTACTACAAGTATTTCCTATGTTTTGTATGTCGTGTTATGATAAATAAATATTCTTTCTTTCTATGTAAATATATACCTGTATACAGTCACTACCGTTTATCATGCGGTCTACCATTACCGTGATATGGGGTTCTTCAAGAAAGCTGTTAATAGTATTTTGTAAGGTCGGCGGCGCGCCCGCATACCCCCTGGTGTTGCAGGTGTCCATGGGCGGCGGTAATACTTACCATCACGTGGGACCGCTTGCTCGTCCGCCTACTTCCCCATAAAAATAAATAAATAAGTCATGATTCATAACCAATAGACACCATTGCGGACAGTATAGCAAGATAGACTTCCCAGAATACAGTCTGATCGTCAAATTTGATAAACGCACCCAGAATACAATCTGACCTTTGAACGCACACAGAATATAATTTGGTCGTCAAACCTTTGATAAACTTTGTTAATTGAGTTAATTTGTTAACTTTGTTTGACTATCTTGAAATGTACTGCATTTCCCACTTTATCTTATTTCCTTAATGTACGTACGTGTTTCAGTAGTGAGTGAGATGTGCCAGAGCCCATTCCCATCCTATCCCTCCCCATTTTCCCAACTCTTTCTCCAAATCCATCTCCAAAGGTAGGCAGCGCATCCGGGGGCGTGCCAACGTTTGTCATTTTGGACTGATGTTGGCATGTCTATGGACGACAGTATCCACTTATCATCGGGTGGACTGTATGCTCGTCTGTCGCCTTCGTACATAAAAAAAAACTACTAAAGCACGTACTAACGACTAATATTATTATTATTGGTTTAATAAATATGCTAAATAATTTGTGTCATTTATTTAATTGTATTTTTGATGGTAATACACAATATGAAGTCGGCTTTAACACCATTTTGAAAATCATTTCTGCATTTGCCGTTAGGATTGGAAAGTGCCTTAAGTCATTGCTTGGTTATTATCACTTAGGTATATCTATTTATCATATGCAAGGTCAGTGTGTGCTTTAACTACTATGTAAAAGATTAAAGGTAGAAACGGACTGAGCTGACGCAACGCTCCTACGCAACAGGTGACGTTTTTATCGAGTGTGCACACTTGGCTGGTCCCACGCGTATCGCGTCATTCATTTCTTAGCATTTGATTGGAGCGATCGCTTGCGCGAAATCATTTTTTTTCTGATACGTTAGACGGAGATATTCTGTTATATGGTTATATTCTTTCACATATGTTGGCATTACAAATGTAAACCATCAACAATTACGTAATTTGATTGAAAATAATTTAATAAAATGCCACATACAATTATGTATTTTCCCTTAGACATTCCCCTTAGTTTTTAGTTACACACTAGTCACATTCAGGCACACACACCACACGCTACACATGCTGAACTAAATAAATTGCATCAGATAGCGTTATGCAGGGTAACGTCGTGTAGTGTACTGATGCATTTGGATCACCGTCGCGTTGTCACGTAAAGTACGTAGTAGCATCACGTCAGCTCAGTGTGTATCCAGCTTTAATATGGCGCTGGCTCTAGTGGAAAACGGGTTAGCGTATTAAGAAAACACGTATGTTTTTGTAGTTTAATCGATTACGTGGGTATATTTATCATATTAATACGGTATAGAATAATTATTGACTCGTGGTCAAGGTCTCTCGGTATATGTAAATAATATGAATATGTTAAAACTCAGCTGTGACATTAGTATTCAAAACTTGCACATATGGTTCCGTTAGCTCATATAGTATTCTGTGCTCACAGTTAGTTGTAAAAGCTGTAAGATATGAGGGATGGTGTGGCTAAGCAAACTTTATTACGTTTGATTAACAAGCTTCTACTTGCGGCTTGACACGCGTGGTAGTCAAGCAGCTGTAAATGATTTTTAACACCTGTTAAAGTATGGGTATGATGGATTTCACGCAAGAAAAGCTATCCAGTAGTTTTTGAGTAATTCTACTAAAAGTATTTTTTTCTTATTTTTGTTCACAATGAAATGATTTGATTTGATAGTTCACAGCTGCATTACAAATAACAGTAGAGAAATAATGTTAGGAAAATATAAGACAATTGGAAAGAATGTTATAATATCTAGTTATTAATAACTATAATTAAAAGGATTTGAAAAAACGAATAAGTAATTTGGGAAACGCAGCATTCCCACGCTGCGGCCTTGGGATTTGAAGAAAGTCGCTGGTAGTCGATGAACGAGAAGTGCAGAAGACCGTGTGTAGTGACGGTCTTGGGAGAGGTCTATATCCAGCAGTCATGAGACAAAGATTGATGGCATGGCATGGTAAGAACCAGTATTTATGTACTCACCACACATATATACTGGTTCTTACATACATTCGTGTGTACACGAATGTATTAGTGCATTTGCGTATTATTAACATGTATTTATGAACACAGATCATAATATGTGATGCGTGTTTGTGCATACATATGTGTGCGTATTTTATGCTTGTGGTTTTGGTAGATAATATCTGTTTGTGTAGTTGTAGTAGTATTTAGTTTGATCTAATGTCCGTCTTGAGGAGAGAATTGGATAAAAAATCAATAAATTCCAGAACAGGTTACTAAACTTGTCAAAAGTAACCAAATTATATTAGCTGTAATCATCGAATAACTGGTCTTGCTTCTTATTCACTTCTATTTCTGTTTACGATTTCGGCTCAATGCGGGTTAAATTACATGGCATTTACATGATATTTACGTGGTATTGCATTATATTTACATATTACCTGTTTCGTTATATTAGTAAAGTTATAAATAACCGCAGTAAATGAGGACATAAGTCCTCATTTACTCATTTAATGACATATGTCCTCATTTATATATTTACTGACATATGTCCCCATTTTGCCGAGGACATATAAATGAGGAGTAGACTGGAAGGGACGATCCTGGAGTATCGCCAAATGCCTCTAGAACTCCACTGTCTTTAACCGAATTAGACGCCTTGGATAGAAAAGTCGGCACAACCATGATTGTTCACAGAATGCATCACCCGAAGTCTTCGGTACAGAGATTGTACTTATTACGCAAATGCGGTGGTCGAGGCCTCTTAAACGTTAAGACCATGCCCGAACCCCGGCCGACTGTGCTTCCGCCAGGGGTTCTACGGTCTCTCCCTAAATTTGGCTCCTTGAAAGAGAGATTAGATGGTTTAAATCCATATTTTAAATAATAATAAAATTATGTAGTTTAATAATAGGCCTGAGACGTGGTTAGCTCCCGGGACGTTATTTTCTGTCTTGTCGATAACACAATTTGAAATTTAATATTTACTTGGATTTTCGTTCTGCTGCGTATCAAATAAATATCGATTACAATTGATTGAATATTTCACATCAATAATTGTTACGGGATTTTATCGTCTACCAAATTATATAATATTATTAACAGAGTAACTAACTGTCTATTTATAAACAAGCGTATATATAAAAAAATAAATCACTATGATACACTATCTTACGTTTCCTTTTTATTAAAAATGTGGGTTAGATGAGGGTTGACGTTTCATGTAGTTTCTTTATAAAATGTTGATAAAATGTTAAAATGCTGTGGCCATCTATAATATTTCACTAAAGGGATTTTGCTCAAGCAGGTCGGGTCGTTTGCATTGCACACGGGCTACATTTCGACTACTGTTAGAAGCCAAATGTAGAAATGTAGTCCGAGCAGTGAAGATATCGTTAGTGTGATAAAAATTGGGGAGAAATTCAATAACAATTAGTGGGGGAGAATGTTCAGTTTGGCGTGAGATGTCATTTTGGTGTCATATCTCTCCGGTTAACAACGGGATGGTCTAGGTGTATCTATTATCGACTCTCATACATAAAATCGTGAATTCCAATTCCGGTCCGTTTCACATAAGTATGAGTTTTTAAATTATTAAGGAGGAAAGAATCTGGGGCATGTGTGGGATTAAACCACACTGATTAAATAATTTTATTCATATTATTTCTAATACAGATCGGTATTTTCGCAATGATTAAGAATAGCATTCCTTTTATATGAGTTTACTGTACCTATACGAGTATCTTTTTTAAAACGATGACTTAATTCTGATAATTCAAAACAATATTTTTGTAATGATTAAGGATAGCATTCCTTTTGTCTAGGGTTGTCATTCATCCGGATTTCCCCTCATTTGTTCTAGTAGTGAAGGCGTTCGGGGACGTTCGGAGGATTTTATCTAAAAGTTTCAGGTTTTAAGCTGTAGAAAGTTCATTTCGATGATAAAATTTTGATGGTATTGATATTACTAGACTTATTATACTTAATTGCTACTATCGTCTTTCATGTTACTAATTAAACGCCGCTTTTTGACCTTTGTGAGGATTCGTTACAAGATTTCAGTTTTAATTAACTTAAATTTGATTAACTAGAACCGACTATTAAGTAAATTTACTCAGATAATTTTACATAATTATGATACATTTTATGAGAGTGGGAAGAGTGGAGAGCGGTAAATGGCAATATAGCGATAGCTCGGCAATGAGAGCGGTCAGTGAGTGTTTCTTCATTATTGCACATTGACAATGAATAATCACCACCGAACACTGCTACCGTTCTGCGGCCATTATTGCTGCTTGCCGCGTCGCTGCCGGCCGCTCGCTGGGCTGTTACCGCTCGCTGCGTCGCTGCCGTTTGCCGCGTAGCTACTGCTTGTTGCGCTTCTATCGCTACCGCTCGCTGCTCGCCAATGCTCCCGAGGCCATTGATAAAAAAAAAACAAATTTTGCAATTAATGATTGTCCTCAATTATTTCCGTAACTGACAGCCCTATGTTCAACTGATTCTAAACTATTATCAACTATGTATTTACAAACTAAAACAATTGTTATCTAATCTAGAAGAGTGGCCTAATATTTATTCAATTGAAGATTTCGTGAGGTAGATCATAATATTGCATTCCTTTTGTTTGATTTAACTGCATGATTAATCTATCAATTTTATCTACAAACTAGATATATATTTTATTAAAATGATAAACAACAGAAAGGGTTTTAATCTGAGAGCTGCAAGTAGTATACAACAACGAGATGATGATGCGACGAAAGTTCAGTAGGTAGGGTTCATATAATACATAATACATCATATTATACACGCATAGTTCATTTCAGACTTTATTGTTAACTAAAAAATGTTAAGGTATTTTATATTTATTAGGTTATTGGTAATACATTGTAGGTACAATGCTATACAATTAGCTCACTTTTTGTGAAAAAGATACAATGATTGAATAAATACTTATTATAAAGATACGAAAGAAGTATTAGTATGCAATGTGCAGAAAGCGCGTCAATCGATGTGAAACAAATGATTCCATACATTTTATGTTTGAAGCGTATTTGAAATTTCAAGAACCGATAAACTCGTAGATAATTATAAGGATACTTAGATTTCGTTTTCTAGGTTTATATTAACAGCCAAAGAGAGTCTTTTGAGAAACAGAAGCAAAGAGGCAATGCTCGTAAAAGTATTGTTACAATGAGACTTGACATAGATAATATATGTAGTATCGCCACTGTCTGACCCTGGGTTGCCTGTAAGAAGTATCTTAAGGACAGAATAAAAAAAAAAAAATATTTTGCCATACTTAGGGTTTTTCGTAACAACTACAGCGTGGACAAATTTGTTACTTTTGTTTATAATTCTTGTTATTAACACCAGTGGAGATTGTCATTGAGGACAAAGGTACTTACCATGGTAACAAACAATTACATAAATCATTTTATGTTGGTCTTTTATATTGTCTTTTACAGGAATATTTGTTGTTGACTGTGATGTTGTATATTTATTGTATTTTGGTGTATATGCTACTATACCAGCCTGTGTCTCTCCACTGCTGGATGTAGGTCTCTTCCAAGGACCGCCACCACCCACGCTCTTCGGCTCTTCTCATTGAGCCACTACCAGGGACTTTCTTTAAGCCGTCAGTCCACCTGGCCTTAGGGCGCCCACGTCACGTTTCCCGGTACGTGTACGTGGTCTTCATTAGAGGACTCTCCTCCCCCATCGGTTATCGGTCCTGAGGCATACAGCCATACTGCCATTTCAGTTTGCTGATTCTTTGGGCTATACCATAAGTAGACTATTTTAATTGGTAATATTATAGTGGCGCCATTTTCCTGCACGTTGTTAAGAAATCTATTAATAACTCAACAACTATAATTACTTCAACTACCTACTTCAAGTTTTTCCTGTAATGGAGTAATTGAGATGACGGTAATTTGTAATGATCTTAGTTAAAGGTCGTAAAGCCTTTGCTACATTCCCGTACGATATAAATACGCCGAAATAGAAGTCAAATCTTCGCCGACGTTTCTTTTAGGTAATTTAGGTTACTTTTAGGTTACGTTGGATTACCTCTCAAATCAACGACCTAAGACGAGGTCCGTTCCTTCCTTCGGTTAGCCGCAGTGGGAGCCGTTAGGCTTTTGTTATCGGGGTTGAACATGGTTGGTTGGTTGGTTAGTCTCGACGCGACCATGGTTCATGTAACCGGTCCACATGTAATCATGTAAACCGAAATATCGGCTATACAATATAATAAATCACGAGTAACCCGCTTTTATAAGAATTATTAAGCCTTTAGGCTTGTTGTAAATTTTTTTCTAGCTGTGACCCTTCTGGTCGTGCCCTAAACTAAACATGTCCGGTGACTTTTAAAAGGCCACAAGGGCTACAAGAATTTTAGTCATTCCGATAATAAAAAAAGACGTGTCAATGTCATGACGTGTCAAAGCACTTATATAATAGTACTGCAGATATCCGTCGGAAAATCGTAATGTAAATGTAAATCGTAATGTTGTCTTTGGAATCCACCTAATTTTTATTCTCTGAATTTAAATTTTAGTCTTCCTGGAATATATGCCATTCTTTTCTTTTAGAGTTCTTTAGAATTATGTTCCGAATTCTAGCACGGAGTCGAAATAACGATCAATTATTTCTAACATTAAGCTAACATTTATAACATTATTGAAATAATTCACGTGTGGTTAAAACCACTCCTTTGTAAAAACCGAAATAGGTTCAATGTTACATAACCTATTACAAATTCGTTGCTGGGTAAAGCCCCAGGATAAACCGTGTTTAAAAGTTGACTCATAATTGCTACTTATTGCTTTGGCTCGTGCCGTTTCAAGATTGTCTATATTTATTCATTCAAAAATGTCACGAACGAAGTAAACATTAATGATATAAAAGTAAATAAACATAAAACAAACCTATGTTTTTCTGCAACCTATTTCTATAAATGTATCAATAAGCGTTACACTATTTCTCCTGCTTGCATCGCTCTCCTCATTGCTGAGGGTCGTGACCACGTCCATGGATTAAAATCCATGGGTGGTTTTCTTGTGAAAATAAACACTATTTATAGACCCAGTCAATATGCGTTTTTAGAAATTTGGGTATTTTGAATGGAAACTAGGTAGACCATCGAATTGATGAAGTTCGCCGGTGAAGGCTGAGCCTTGAGAGAGACCTGTATCCAACATTGGAGTGGTGAAACAAACTGATTTTCGGTATTATTATACTGTAAAAATTGATTTAATTGGATGCATAAATTGTCATTCATTAACTTGTAATTTTGAAAAAATGAAATGCATACTATTTAATTAACCAAAATGTAATTGTATTGAAAAGAGTCTTAGAAAAGTCTTAGTCTAGAAAAATTACCAAGAAATTAATCAATATTACTATTTAGACAAAATAATATACTCTTTCATAACTCTCGTTGAGCGGTGGTTAGTGACCTTTGTTTCTTCTCCATACTTTTGTATAAAGGTTAGGTAGGTACTTATAATTTTAATTATTAAAATCGTATTCTGAACCATTCCTCTCGAGATCTAAGCTCATTATTGTATCAACATACCGCGTGTCACAACGAAAACCTTGATACACACCGACTGATTTAAAATCTATAAAACTGCTCTAGAGACAAATATATAAAAGCTTACTCGCGAAAAATAAAATTATTTTAAGCATTAAATCAAAAGTTACAAACATATAAGGTTTTGTTGTTCTGTCTACAGGTTCGTAGCGGTCATTACTCAGATCGTGCTTCATTACTGTAGTTGGCCTATGTGGCGAACTACAGGGGCGAGTCTCACGCGGCGATATCCTCGTCCATATCGCCGGCCAATCCAGCGCGCGCCAGGAGCAGGAAGAATTTCGGTCATTGACAAGGCCAGGGCTGGATAGTAAAGAGATTTATATTTGTGCGACCCCTCAAATTAAGGTTCAATAATATGAGGGGTTTAGTAAAGTGGTCGTTGATTGACCATTTTATACAAATCTCATTACCGTCCAGTTTTGGCTGACCTCTTTCTTGTTAATGACCGAATTCTTTCTACTCGTGGTATGCGCCAGCGGTAAAATCGTAGAATCGGCGGTAAAACGGGTAGAATCGGTTTCTATTGAAACTGAACAATCGATTCTCAACTTTTGCGTTATTTCAGAGACATGTTGTGTATTGGTTGAGCGGTTTAATGTGCTTTCGAATCAAGTAGGCGAAGATCCGAATTATCATAGTTCAAATTCATCGCTGCAACTCACTGCTTTGGCTCCTGCCATGTAATATATTTTGTTTACAATCTAAAAACAGAGATAAATGAAATCAGAATGTGGTTAAAAAATCCGGTTGTAGCGGCCGTGATCTCAGGCTGACTCACTGCTATGAGTACATTTGACTCCTGCTATAACATATTTCGTACAAATTACATATGATTATCTATTTATATTGCATTTAATTTTTAAAATGCATCGTAACCATAACAAACCCACTTATTGTCTATTGTTGGACATGGGCTTTCTCACGAGGGATCCTTTAAAACATCATGCTGGCCAAGCGGATTGGTGTGCATGTCGAGCATTTTCACTCTTTTAGGGGTGGTGTAATACTCGTACCTCAGAACTTGTGGTGGATGCTTTGTTATCCTTTACTCACCTTTTACAACACCCTTGGACACTCCATCCGTGGATCCATGGACACCCATGGAATGAGATGGGTGGGTGCTATTTTAAAGTCGGCCAACAACACATGGACACACATCTATTTACACATTTTCATGCAATTAGATAATTATCTATCATCAACTCATATATTGCCATCTATTACCTACATATTACTATGTAGTATTATGTAATGTATGATACTAAATCGTAAACACACCTTATAAATTCTATAGATTTCGGTACAGAAAATTTAAATAGAATAAAAAAAATAACTCCATCGCAGACACATCGATTTTCGGATATGTGATGTGTATAAAATGTCTAATATTAATAATAATAATAATTTAATAATGTATTTATTCACTGTGATAATTATAGGTTAAAGATGTTAGAAGTAGAATGGTATGTTCCTTTGTGATATACCCCGTGAGCGTACAATAATTTGCCATTAATAATAATGTAGCCTGATTCATTGCTGCCCATTTTTTTCTTGTTTCGTTCGTAATATATGTGTATTGAAAACGTAAATAACTTCTAAATATTTTGTTAATAACACGTCCGTTACATAATAATAATAATAATAATTATTATTATTTTGCTTTAAACGTCACGGCGGGTACTGTTATAGCTGTATCGCCACAAATGCATCATTATGTTTACAGCGGAATGTTGCTACAGCGCCCGGGAGATCCCAGGGATGACGTTTGTAGTAAAAAACATAACTGCATAATTCCAAAATTATTAAATTATAAATAACACGCACCACATCAATTTCTTTTGCATATATTAACAAACACACGCCTAACATTAACAATTTTAATATACAATACTTTTAGATCTACCTGATCCAAAAGTATTGTAAAATTATTATTTATAATAGTTTACTATGTATAACTATTATTATATATCAATATGTAATACAAATAATTGAAATAAAATCTGTAAAAACATACTAACATAGTTTATAAATTTAAATTTGTTACTAACACAACACTATAATATGAACTGAAATAGTTCTTCGGTTTTAACACATTTGGTTCTTAATATGCACAGTTGCATCTTAAAAACCAGAAGAAAAGTCTAACAGGAAAAAAGTATAAAATAAAATTTCGCACTTGAGAAATTTTTGATCCTAGTTACCTAAAAAACATGTTAATGTAATTCAAGAAATAATGGATTATGCCGAATATATATTCCAATTTTATATTCACATACTGAGAGAGAGTGAGAGTTGCTAGATCTCATTTTCCATATAATTCCATTTTACTCAATCTCGTGTGACGTTGTTTACGCATTCGTCACGTCATCGATACCAATATTTACGGGAAGTCGGATAACGTGATTTAATGATGACGATAACTCGGTTTCGGTATTTGGAATTCGATGAGGGCTGGTTTTCATGTGAATTGCATCAGAGAAAATCGTTTATGTTTAAATCTCTTGTCGAATGTATATGGTGTGATAGTGTAGCGTGGTATAGTATTTTGGTGCACTTTTTTATTATTGCCAACACTGAAATCAAATACTTCACTTCACTTTTCTTATACGAAAGACTTCATCTTGTTCTTTTGTTAATCTTAGATTTTCGGCACTATAAAATAAAATAAATAAAATTTAGTTACGTTAATGCTACTTTAGTTACGTAGTTTTTTTTTTTTTTTTCGGAAACTCAAACTCGCGGGTGGATTGAAGTCTCGGAATCCGCTGTGGTGAATCCGCTCTCGAGGTGACTAATAATTATCGGTGGGTACTCAGGTGAAACAGCCTAAACCCTAAGGTATCTAAAATAAATAAAGCCTTTATTTCCAAACAATGAAATTACAAGTTTCATTTTAATATTCGTTATTTATTTATTATTAAGTGATATATTTTATTGTGTGATTACACAACGTCGTGTGTAGGCCTCCTCCATGTTCTGCCAACTCCATCGGTCTCTCGTCTGTCTTGTCTAAGTTTTCCCTGTCACTTGTATGAAGTCGTCACTTCAGCGTTTTATCTGTCGCCCTCTAACTCTATTTGTTCGTTTCTTGGATTCCAATTTATTCGCTCCAGCATCCATCTGTAGTTCTGACGATATGGCCAACTCACTTCCACTTTATTTTACAAATTTTTTGGATAATATCAGTTACTTTTGTGATTTTTCTAATATCTGAACACCTTACTTTGTCGTTCAGTTTTATTCCCACCATAGATCTCTTCGCTGCTCTTAGAAAGTTTTTTAATTTGTGTACGATTTCTACTGTTAGAGGCCAGCATTGACAACCATATGTAGCTTTAGGTAAAATAGTTTATCGGGTTTTTCTTCAGGAAAACAGGAAGTTTACTTTTGAAGACTTCCTTGTGCGACCTGTGTAAATAAGTTTTTGTCTATTTCTTTATTTAGTGAGTTATCAAAAGAAATACATATTCAAGATATACATATTCTCTCACGTAGCTAACAATTCCTTTTGTTGTAGTTGTGACTTTTTGTTCTCCATTGGTCATTATTTTGGTTTCAGAGATGTTCATAAGTAGGCCTGGCCCGTACGACGGGTTTCTGTGTCCAAGGATTCTAACTTCTATTTGGCATATATATTTTTGTGGTTATCATCAGCAAATCTGAGGTGAGATATCATTTTTCCCTTGATATTTATTACGTACCTAACTAAATAATTATTTTTCATTTTCATTATTCTCATTAAGAAGCGATGACTTAAAATAGAACCCTTCGTAGCGTCGTCATGACTACTTTTCAAACTGTCCAGTTCACAGAACTACCACTTCTCATAAAGATCACTTAACAATATGTCTAGTGTGAAAATCGACTCCTTTTTTGAAAGATCATTGTTATCGTGAAATTTGACGTTTGATCCCCAAGTATCTCTTGTCAAAATCTATATTTCGATTGTTGTCTTGTGCGGCCGGAGTAGTTTTAAACGTCAAATGAACTTCGTTCGGACCGATAACGTTTTCGTGGTAGAAATCTACAGAAATATCGTCCGAAACATCGTTATTCATGTTTTCAAAGTAGACCCCCAGTCTCACGAGTCTGCTTGACTGTGCACGAGAAAGCCACAATACCATCATACCTTTTTCCTACCCATATCCTTCTGTTGCCTTAGATTTCATGGCAGCAGGAATCTGGTACTTATAGATACATATATACATATTATGTAAGTATATATTGTATTGGTTAGGTAAGCTTTGTAGTGTTCAAGATTTAGGCACATACGTGTAACGTATGTCGTATGCAAGTACCGCGGGTGTCCATGGCCGATAGTATCCTCTTACCATCAGGTGGATTAATGGATGAATGGTGGATTAATATAATAATAATAATTATGTGAAAACTTATGTGAAATTGGTACTTGAACGAAAAAAACGTAAAAATGTTTCTAGAGGGAAATTTTTGTTTATATTTGAACATTTATTTGAAAGTAATAAAAATATTTTTATATGGTATCGTCGCAAAGTCTTCATTATTATAATATTTTTTTGAAAAAATAAAAGTCCGAGCTCTTTCTCTCTTTTCTTTCTTCTCTTTTATTATAGATAATAAAATTTAAATATTATCAGTGCATAAACCGCACCCGCACTTGTGTATTATTGCAATACAGTGAATCCTTACGAGTTATCGAGGTCATAATTGAGTCATCGATGCCACACGTTACTTTGGCTCGTAGCGGACGTGTCTCACATTTGCCTTTAGGGAAATGAGCAACCTCTTAAATAGATAAAAGATCCCGATGGCGCCCACATGTCAAAAAGGCAGATTGTTTTCAACAAATTTTAGAAAAAAAAATAAGACATACGTTGAGTCTTATTCAGCTTCAAATCGATACTCGCAAACCGATGGCTTTATTAAACGACATATCGATAGTGGAAATTTCAGGTAACGTAAAAGACAAACCTCTACTTTTTAAGACGAGCCGAGATTATTTTTTTCATAGAAAGTCCTCTAACTTTATCTGTGTTGGATCTATTGTTTCGATCTGTAGAGCTTTATGATTAAAATGATATTTTTAGCAAGGATAGAGTTGACGATAGTTTTTGACGCTATCTTAATTATAGGTTTGTCCCTTACGTCAATTGAATTTTACACCATCGATATCGTTTGCCTATATTTACTTTGGCTATTCTTAGAATTTTTTGAAAAACTTTTACTGTTGTAATTTTGAAACTACTGAACCGATTCTGGTCCACCCTTTTCCAACCCATTTTGCATTGAATCGGAAGTAGAAACCTCTACAAACGAGATAAACGCTTCCATTCCTTTATACTCCCGATTCCCCAGTGATTTTCCTTCTTTTTCCGGAAATTCTGATTGTGGAATTTGTAAAGGTAAATTATTATTGACTGATACTGCCAAGTATTTTATTTATTATACACTTCAATGCACATTATCGTATAAAAGGCGAGCTTTTAGAAGTGGTGTAGTTCATCAGCGTTTGTAATAGCGGCTTTGTTATCCCTTAGTAATCCCTTTGTTGAGTACGGTTTACGTCCGTTTTAACGCTCTCGAAGACTGATAGGGTGCGTTGGTGAATTTTAGATCTTATTTCAATGTCGACAAATGTTATTGTTGTTTGCTAATGATAACCGCGCTGCGCAGCGCTTCGCCTGGCCCGCGTCGGCCCTTAGTCGCCTTTCGCGGGAGATGTCGGTCTAAATACTAGTATTATAATCCGAAAATATTTTCGGAACGGCGGTCTCAACGCTTTTAATTTGAGTCCCCACGCAATCGGTTTTATAAACTTTAATGTTTTTGAAGCATACAATATAGCGACTAATATCCGCCATTTTGAATTTTTTAGAATTCGAATACTCCAGTTTCACTCGCGACAGCAAGACAAATCTAACCACATTTCGTTCATTGAAATCGCTCACACCGTTTAAGCTCTGCGACGGGATAAATAAACGAACATACTTAACGAACATACATACATACATAACGGCGAAAAATACATCCCTCCTCGCATTGCGCATGCCAAAATACATCCCTCCTCGCATTGCGCATGCCAAAATACATCCCTCCTCGCATTGCGCATGCCAAAATACATCCCTCCTCGCATTGCGCATGCCAAAATACATCCCTCCTCGCATTGCGCATGCCAAAATACATCCCTCCTCGCATTGCGCATGCCAAAATACATCCCTCCTCGCATTGCGCATGCCAAAATACATCCCTCCTCGCATTGCGCATGCCAAAATACATCCCTCCTCGCATTGCGCATGCCAAAATACATCCCTCCTCGCATTGCGCATGCCAAAATACATCCCTCCTCGCATTGCGCATGCCAAAATACATCCCTCCTCGCATTGCGCATGCCAAAATACATCCCTCCTCGCATTGCGCATGCCAAAATACATCCCTCCTCGCATTGCGCATGCCAAAATACATCCCTCCTCGCATTGCGCATGCCAAAATACATCCCTCCTCGCATTGCGCATGCCAAAATACATCCCTCCTCGCATTGCGCATGCCAAAATACATCCCTCCTCGCATTGCGCATGCCAAAATACATCCCTCCTCGCATTGCGCATGCCAAAATACATCCCTCCTCGCATTGCGCATGCCAAAATACATCCCTCCTCGCATTGCGCATGCCAAAATACATCCCTCCTCGCATTGCGCATGCCAAAATACATCCCTCCTCGCATTGCGCATGCCAAAATACATCCCTCCTCGCATTGCGCATGCCAAAATACATCCCTCCTCGCATTGCGCATGCCAAAAGAATTCCATGTAACGAAAATCTTATATTCAATCCTTTTATTCGAGATGATGTTTTTCTTTCCTTCACGATAATTGTTAATTTAATGAGAAAATCCATAAAACAGTTTGTGGTTTCATTCACATATTATTTCGGGTATTATGTGAGTGTGAATTCATTGTGGTGTATTTGTTTTACATTACCCGGATAACTAAACGAAACCAAACTAAACCTTTCCTGACGCCTGAAACTATAAATTCTGCCTATGATTTTGACATAATTGTCATATTTTTGTAAACATTGATATTTTTGGATTGAGTAAACGATGATAGGAAAAATAGTATGGATCTCGAATCGATAGTCGATACTATGGAATAGTCGAGTGTGCCCAGCGTCTGTGGGAATGCCCCTACAATACCTAAGAGTTCAACTCGTTTTCGTTATTAAAATAATACGGAAGAGGGCGCATGCGAACTCGGCATTGTGTTTCCACGTGTGATTTTATTTGGAAAATACGTTGCGTGGAGTCCACGACAGACCACCCACTTGGGGTTTGTCGTGGCGTCAGACGTGTAATTTAGGTCGGGGAAAATATGATACTTTGAATTATATTGATGGATATATATGTAAATACATTATACTGGTATTTGTTTTTATTCTCAAAGTTGACAATAAAAATATTAATTAAGCACTTGATTATCTATACGTATAACAGTTATCTACATACGAGTATAATAATAAATTGGTATACATAATGAATATAAAATATGTATATCTAATAGACTCATAATATGATGCAGTTTCTATATAGGTATTAAATATTATGTTTAAAATGAAGAATTTTGCAATTTTTGTTTTTCTGTCTCTACGCGCAACAAACACCACTTGACTGATTTGAATGAAACTTTGCATAGTTATACGTTTAGGACGTTTTTACATAGATGCGTTGCGAAACATCGATTTGGGAATACATACTAGATGTGTTATACAAGCACTCTAGTGCAGGCAGGTTACAGTCTAATACTGTTCTATGTTCAGTGGCTCTCGGATTCTTTAATTCATGTGTGTTGAAAATGGAACATTCTTGTAACTTATTACCCAAGTTTCGACTTTTTAATGAACCCCTCCTCATCTGCTTCACCGTGCTCCCCCCCCCCCCCCCTTCCCCCCAATAACTTGCTAACCGGGTTTCTTTGATAAGAACGTATGGTGTGTCATCTAGTATATTCTATCTAGTATCTAGATGTTGCAAAATTACCGCAAGAATTATCATGAAGTCCGTAGTTTCAACATCAGTCGTTACATTATTTAATTATTTTATACCTTTTAACCTAACTAGGTTAAAAGTAACTAAAAGTTACCTAACCTAACTAGGTAACTACCTACCGTATACAAACTAATTCCAAACTAATAGTAATACAAAGTAGTAATATAAACAAAGCTACAAGATGAATAATTGCTGGATTATTATGTATATATACATATTTAGTTAGATGTAAATTAAGTTCACACACGACGATGTCCTATTTATAATTAGTTTTACATAAACCTTATTTCAAGGAGTAATCGTTCCATGTTTTACATGTCCGCAGCACGCCGCTGGCAGATCAACAATAAACCTAAAAAAATATTGAAGGGATTTCAATTAAACTTAGTATCGTCTCACTACCCTATAACGTCCCACTGCAAAACACGGGCCTTTCCACACAAATCACTAAGTGATTTCGCGCTTACACATGCGGGGCCAGTGAGGATTGTTGCGAATGCGTATTGCATATGAAATTAAAAATAAATCGAGTTAAAAATACACTAGACGTTTCGGCACGGGTTACACCAGCCGTGTACACGAGTTGACTGAATAAATTTGTTAAATATAATTGAATTATTGAGTAGGAATAAAAGGTAAACAAATGTACTTTACTATACGCGTTCAGATCCGATTTAGAATATAAAAAGTCTAAAGTTTAAAGATTAGTCGACGCGAATGAAATCGCAGGTTCAGCCTAGTAAAAAATAAAACAAATTGACTCAAACAAAGTTATGGAATAGGTACCAGATTTGCAGTTTTGCGGAACATCAATTAATTCTACTTACAAAACATGTTGAAATGTCGCGACTAATATAACCCGATCACTCGAAACTGGTTTTAAAGAAGGCAAAGGAAAACAAAATGCTCGTTTTTACCTACGTACATTTTGTTCTAAACAAAATGTGGGAAGCCGTTGACCGCCATATTTAGCAGATCTATTATCGGGGCCCCATAAATGAATGGACATTTTTTAATGTCTTAGCATCGATCCGATCGATTCTTTGATTATTTAGCATTGATTTTCCGTGCCATCATTGCCATCATGTTGGCGTTTGCCATCATGGGGACCGTAATCCACTATGGGGTCTTAGTGAGAACTGGTGGATAATTACGTCCCAGACTTAGAATTACACGGGTGTGGCGAGTTTCCTTACAAACCTTCTTCGGCAACCAAGTGATAAATTAAAGTAAGAATTCAATGGTACAGGTCGGCGTTTGAACTCATGATCTTACGAATGTGAGTTAAGAATACCGATAGACCAACAATCTTTACAGAAACATTGCATATAATAAATTATTTAAAATATAAGTATTGTTGCAACTCACGAGCGTGCCAACCTTGCAGTGAGTACCTTGCAGTGAGTACCTTGCAGTGAGTACCTAAATGTCGCTTATGCGCCCAAATTAATTTTCGTGTATATGGACGCGTATATCTTTAAATACTCGGATTAAATAAATACTTATTTAATCGGATTTATGTACATCCACGTTTAAATTAATTTTTTTTTGGATCATGCTCGTATTGTATCATACTCGCATGCCTCTGTGTTGAACTTGTATGCACCTGTTAAAATATTGCACGCGGTATTTTCAATTTATAAGTTTTTATCATTTGTATTTTTTCGTGTAAATGCTGTTGGTGTATCTTGCAAATAAATAAATACGGTAAATACATAATAAATACCATACCGTCAGCCTGTGTCTCTTCGGTCCTCTCCTAAGGACCGCCGCCGTACGCGGCCTTTCGCCCTTCCCATCCACCACTACCAGCGACTTTCTTCAAGTCGTCAGCCCACCTGGTCGTAACAATGCTTTAAAAACTTTAATGGGGAATGCTCTGAAGAATTGTTCAATATAATTCCCACCTCGGGTTTCTACAACCGCACCTCCCGTCACAGAAGTGCGGTCCATCCGCATTTCCTCGATACGGAGGTGTCGCGCACTGTTCGGTCCAAAAATTATTTTATATCGCGAACCCGTAGGCTGTGAAACGAACTGCCTCAAGAGGTCTTCCCATTAAACTACGACATGGGGTACTTCAAGAGAGCTGTGAATAGGATTTTGCAAGGTCGGCGGCGCGCCCGCATATCCCCTGGTGTTGCAGGTGTCCATGGGCGGCGGTAACACTTACCATCACGTGAGACCGCTTGCTCGACCTACCTCTTCTCTATAAAAAAAAAAAACGAGTACGGACACTCACGACTCTAAGCAAAGACACGCGTTATTTAATCTAATTAGAATATGTCTTTTGTCGATCAGGTTGGCACAAGCCTGTCCCTTGGAGAAGCAATCATAGCTCTTCAGGATGAACGTCACCTTGTCACGCAACACGTACTCACGGAATCATCGGAAAAACCGGAGGATGACACGGAAAGGTATGTTGTAAAGCGGTCAGTCACTGTTCAAAACAATAGGCTACAATTTCATTTATCCTTGGTAGGAAGGGATTCACCAGGCTTTTCGCTGTGATCCCGTGTCAAGCATGACAGTTATATCCAACTTAACTTAAAATTTCATTGTTTCAAGGTTCTGCTTAAATAGAAACATGTTCTAACTTCTGATATTTAAAGTAAAACAATAAAATGGACTAAAATTGTTATTTTGATAGTATAGATATACATTTTATACATTTTATATTTTGACTTTAGTTGTACATCTATAATATGTATACGTTGTACATATTTAATAAATAAAATGTAAAAACTAATAAAATGAACTGAATTGGAATGGCATATATGTGAAAAACTGGCTGCTAATAAAAAAACAGTAAAAATATGTTATTTTATATAATTTACACATATACAGTCCGATAATCGATTTATCCCGAGAATCCGTGGCCTGTGGAATGAACTGCTTGAAGAGATCTTTCTACAATATTACGCTACGACATGGGGTTTTTCAAGTTCTTCAAGAACCCGTCTACAGAAGCAATACGAAAACATTGGCCATCGGCTAATCCGGAAACACCTGAACGCGTCATCCACGTCTATGCAATAAAGTAATAAATTATGCAATTAGAGGGACGGTAATTCATTAACGTGGATGACGCTTTCGAATGTTTAGCCGATGACCGTGTTTTCGCAATGTATAAGGCAAAGGAAAACAATATGCTCGCTTTTACCTATGTGTATTTAGTAGCAGCGGTTTTATGTCGTGTATCGTAATGTGGGAAGACGTTGACCGCCATATTTAGCAGATCTATTATCGGGGCTCCATAAATCAATGGACATCTTTTAATGTCTTAGCGTCGATCCGATCGATTATTTGATTATTTAGCTTTATTTTCCGTGCCTTCCCTTGCCATCATGTTGGGGTTTGCCATCATGCGGACCGTAATCCATCATGGGGCATTAGTGCGAATTGATGGGTAATTACGTACCAGACTTTTAATGCGTACCTTCATTATTATAAAAAAACCGTTAGTGTTTTTTACCGTACCACCACTCGTACCTCTTGTTGTCTTCAATTATCACCAAATAGGTTGGCAAATAGTTATGTTGTTGTAAATAAATACAAAAATAAACATCGCCACATGCAATGGCTCACACTAGGATTTCCTGTGTAGTGGGTCCAGGAAGACAAAGACGAATACAATTTCTACAACCGCACTTCCCGTCACAGAAGTGCGGTCCATCCGCATTTCCTCGATACGGAGGAGTCGCGCACTGTTCGGTCGAAAAAATATTTTATACCGCGAATCCGTAGGCTGTGGAAGGAACTGCCTCAAGACGTATTTCCATTATGCTACGATATGGGGTTCTTCAAGAGAGCTCTGAATAGGATTTTGCAAGATCGGTGGCGCGCCCTCATACCCCCTGGTGTTGCAGGTGTCCATGGGCGGCGGTAACACTTACCATCACGTGGGATCGCCTGCTCGTCCGCCCACTAGTGTTTAAAAAAAAAATCGCCAACACCAGAATCAACTTGTGTTTTTAAACGAATGAATGTTGGACTAGGAATTGAATCAGGCAGATGGTACGGACACTGCCAATTGGGATAATCGG
The DNA here is from genome assembly GCA_914767545.1 of Sesia apiformis. NCBI lineage: Eukaryota > Metazoa > Arthropoda > Insecta > Lepidoptera > Sesiidae > Sesia > Sesia apiformis. The sequence goes on along the minus strand of OU611960.1, from coordinate 15,860,112 downwards.
TTGTTTAATGGAATAGAAAATAATATTCTCCCTCTAACACGTGGACACGTGTCACGTGTTTGTCATAATATATTCTGGCCACCACCTCTTTATAGAGCTTATTATATCTATAGCGTTCTGTGGGTGTGCGTTGTCTTTACGTACTTAATGTAAATACGTACTTAATGACGTAAATACGTCACAATGTAGTTTCGAAAGTCATCAAAGGAAAAACCAAGCAGACCTCAACTGCAGAATGCGCTAGCGTTCTTGACTTATGCAAATAAGCACAAACTTTTGCAATATATACATGATTCTGTTAGCATATATCATTACTCTTCTACAAGCGTGTCTCTCGAAGTTGCTATTTTTAGTGCGTAATAGAAAAGAAATAATGAGGTTAAAGTTTAAGATTAGCTTAAGTATTTAAGTTATTTAAGATTAGTTATTTAAGTTTAAGGTTAGCTTTAAGAGCCCTATACAATAGAATTTTCCTTGGGCCCTTTCAATAAAATATATAACACAATAAAAACATATTTTTATATTTTTTAAGATTTCACTGAAGTTCTGGGAAACTAATAGAAACGATAATAAGGTCCCTTTTCGCAGATAACGCTACAAATTTGCTTATTCATAACAATTTATCAAAAAAACTTTCTTAAACAATAAAAGTTTCTAAAACTGCATTTCATATTAAACAACATTGAAGATTTTGAATAATTCATTATTCAGAATAATTGAATTTTAACCGACCACGTCAAATTGCATAATATAGAATAACAGTTGTAACATTGAAGTAGGACAATACTTTCTGAGTTTCGTTTCGTTTCGATTAGTGTTTTCGATTATATTTTCTGAATTAGTGTTTCGATGAAACTAACGAACCGTTTAAATGCAGTTTTATTTCGTTCGTGCGTTACAGTCCCGTAACTCCTAGAATTTGAACCATTTTTGGCGGGAACTCGAGAAATGAAGTTGAGTTATTGCTTAATTACTGTAGAAATTGTAGGTATATTAGGCATGTTTGTGGTTTAATAGTGATAATTTATTAAACATCAAAATGTTTTCGTGCGTGGTGTTTGCGATAATCAAATGAAAGCGAAAAAGGCGGTCCCCTTTTTCGTGTGCCTCCAAGGAGTCATCTTCTTGACCGGTGACTCTTGAAAGGCCACCAGGGCCACAAGAACTTAGACATACACGATGTTGCGGCAATCAAGGTTTTTTAGCCGGTAGGAGTCCGGCACTACCTGGTACCACCTAGACTTGAGCTACGATATGGGGTTCTTCAAGAGAGCTGTGAATAGGATTTTGCAAGGTCGGCGGCGCGCCCGCATACCTCCTGGTGTTGCAGGTGCCCATGGGCGGCGGTAACACTTACCATCACGTGGGACCGCTTGCTCGTCCGCCCACTAATCTATAAAAAAAAAAAAAAAAACTAGCTAGACTAGATGGTACCAGGTGACCATGCAGGGTTTTCCTTACTTTTCTCTCCTAACATAAAAAAAAAAAGAGTCATCTTCTGTTCTCAGTAAACCCACAATCGCTTTACTGAGCGACTCCTAACTTACTTCGACGGGACTGGACAATGAAAGGATACGTTTTAGACTTTGAAATTTTTTATTACGAAGAAAACTTGACACTGGCAGAATGAAGTATATGATGAAGATATATATGAAGAAAAAAAACTAGAATTGAGAATCGGTTTTGATGAACATCAGGAATGTGCATGTCATATAAACAATAGAGAGCATACCATTTAACTAATACTTATCTGCGCTAAACCTATTCTAACATGGGCTAAGTCACGGGCGATCGCCAGTGTTGTTAGTGTTCCTCAGATTTTCTTGTAGAAGAAGGCGGTAGACGATCATACAGTCTACATGGAATACTGTTGTGAAAGTGGATACAATTGTCCATGGGCATCCGCGATACATTCCAACATCAGAAAGACATCTTAGCACTCCCCCGAATTTGCTGCTTAACTTTGGAGATCCATTCCGGATTTGGAAAAAGGGTTGGGAAAATTAACGTAGAACTAACGTAGAAATTAACAAGTAACGTAGAAATGTAATGAGTACTATATAGTTAACTGAAAAAAACTACTCATACATACAATACTAGGTAGGTACTACTATTTAATTAATGCTGGTCGGCTATTTTCGTAGGTACATATTTTCAATCGTAACCGAGCGCTGAGAGACTATGTACAACTTATATATTATTACAACACAGTGGTAACGTTATGAACTCTGAATTTGTGTTTGAATTTTATTTTTTTTACATCATCTCTTCGTGTATGTTCGGAGTACGATAATGGTCGACAGGCATTTTTTAAATATGCGTACTGTATATTCCTGTATAGAATAATAATATCTTATACAAGTCGTTTCGTATCTATAGACAAAATATATTTAAATTTTAAAATGTATTTTTTTGATTTCAGAATAAATATACTAGAAGCATTTTCTGTAAGCGACTCGAAACTGGAAGAAGTGGCTGAATTTGTCGAAGAGAAACACAAAATGACTCTTTAGTAAGTGATCTTGACACTCTATTTTCACTGCAAGGTACGGGACCTGTCCTATATTGTAATAATGGAAAGCCTAAATAGGTGCTAGATATAGCAGTGGAGAGAGAGACGCAGGCAGATGGTATGGTAAATATAGAAAAAAACTTTTAATTTTTTCTTTCCCATTTGTATAAAATGCAGTCTGTTCATTATTAATTTTACAAATGACGAGCAGAACTGCTGTTTTGGAAAATCTTCTTCTGCTTTATCAACCTTAATCTTTTCTGACCTATGTTAGGCCAAAGAAAATAGTCAGTCTAATGGAAGGTGTAGGTAACTACTTCCTTAAGCAATTCGAAGGGACAGGAAACACTTATCATCAACACAGATTTAAATAGTTTATAAATATTAGACAATCACAGGCACCCGCGGAATGTCGTTCAGTGACGTATTTCGGGACGCTCACTTTCACCCTATCTCGGTCGGTCGCACAGTCACACAATTGCCGAATGAGAATCTAGTACAGCTGATACTTCCACCTGTCACCGCAGCCCTTTCAGTATCCACTGCTGGGCACGGGCTTCATCAAGCACATTGTCTTGTACATGAGGGATGCATTGCTTCAAAACGGCAGGCTGACCAAGCGGTTTAGCGACTCACACTCTTTTTGATCACGTTTTACGAGAATTCTATAGGTGGTAGACACTACACTGCACTTGTGGTGTCGCAAAGTCAAGGAGGGCACAAATATCAAAATGTCAAGTTAATAAAAAGATGTAAAAACAATAAATAAATCGCCCGTTTAGTTTCTTAGAACATGACCTTTATTAATTTACGTTAATCTTTGAACTATTCCGTCCGTACACTTGTTTTTGAGCTAGGTGAATAAAACACAAGATCACGGTAAGAAATTGGACCTGATCGATTGGGTAGTGTAAATATGGAGGTTTTAATAAAGAATTATTTTATCGGTATTAACGGTACCTTAGAGACACACATGAAATTGGATTGGAAAACACGCTTCTGGCCATTACCGTCCCAACGGACAGCACGTTGTGCCTTCCACTTGTAATCGTCAGAATACAAATATAATTTTTTATATTTATAATTTTCCTTTTGGAATGCATTTCACTAGACTTCGGGTAGTCGACGTCGATTTTCGTCATAATTGTTAGAATGAAAATGTTCTGTACGTTTTTATTTCATAATAAAAGTAGGTCAGCGTTTAAAACACGCGCTGACCAGGCGCTGCAATTGTTTGGGCAAAACAAAGAAAATTGATTTTGATTTCAATTACAACTACAGGAGACGGTGCCAAATTATAGAGTAGATAATTTCTATACCTACATTTAATTAAATCGTAACAAAGCCGTGTCTATACATTTATTAAAAAAATCGTTGCAGAGTAAATTACTAGTGATACAGAGCCCAAGCAACATTTTTTGGATTTTTTGTCTGTTTGTCTCAACGTGCATTACGCAATTACGGAAGTATTTTAATTAAACTTTACATAGTTATTATAGCTTATGTGTCGGGTCAACATTTAGGGTCCAGATTAATTATAGAGGCCTCACGGGAATGAAGCTAATCAAATATACTATAACGCCTATGCTAGTGAACGATATCTACGTTTTGTCGCCAAATGTTTGGGGTATTACACCTATGGGCGAGGGTTCCAATTCCACTCCTAAAGTACAGATATGACTGACTCATTTGCGTAGAAATTCTTCTTAGTTGAATACTTGTTTAATTACCACTTCGCTGGCTCAACGATCCAAATTGGATCTTGGCTTCTGCAACCAAACAACGTAACAGCTTGCTATCCTGCATGGAACCCTTACTTGCAGGTGATCTGAGTTTCCGCAGGTCATTCTCCGTTTCGTTTTTCCAGTATCTGTTGCGACTGACCTATCTACTACCGTTTAGCTATCTCCGCTCATTCCTCGCTTTCATTTCTCTTTTGCGGTGGAAGGGAAATATAATAAATTGTCAAAACTCTTTGTTAATGGAAATTAAAACCTATTTTAGCTAGTTGGACTCTGTTCCGCTTAGCTATTACTTGCTCATTACCCTTTCGCAGTTGAAGCCCGGCTTCATTCTTTCCACATGCCAGCGAAGTCGTTCAGATTTTATTTCGCCTATAATATTTGGCTCGGACACCAGTTTATCCTCCTACCTGTTACTTCTGTTCGTCCAACTTCCATCGTCTCTCTCTACTGGACCCAATATTTCACGGTTGAAGAGCTAACAGAAACATTATTTCATTACTACCTAATAAATTATTAATCTCTAATTAATCTTTGAATGTGATTTTTGTAAAAGGCCACTAAGGGATAACAAAGCGGCTACCTCAAGCCCCGAGGAATTATACCACCCCAAAAATAGTGGACTCACCACCCTCCCGCTTTGCCAACGTGGCATTATATGCCATAGATTCCGCGTGCACAGTACTATGTGCATGAGAAAACCGATGTCCAGACACTAAAGGGGCTGGTTCCCAATTACTAGGTTAGGGCTGGTTACTATTTACTAGGTTAGAGCTGGTTACTATTTACTAGGTTAGAGCTGGTTACTATTTACTAGGTTAGAGCTGGTTACTACTTACTAGGTTAGGGCTGGTTACTAGTTAATAGGTTAGGGCTGGTTATTAGTTACTAGGTTAGGGCTCGTTATTAGTTACTAGGTTAGGGGTGGTTACTAGTTAATAGGTTAGGGCTGGTTACTAGTTACTAGGTTAGGGCTGGTTACTAGTTACTAGGTTAGGGCTGGTTACTAGTTAATAGGTTAGGGCTGGTTACTAGTTACTAGGTTAGGGCTGGATACTTGTTACAAGGTTAGGGCTGGTTACTAGGGCTTAGTTGTGTACTGTCTAATGATCTAATTAAATTAGTAATTACACAAACGCTTTTAAAAGACCGTCATGCGAAGGAGGGAGAAGGAATTCGGAAGCATCTGTCGAACTTTCATTTCGTGCGATCGAATAATTGTGAAACCGGTAGCGTCATAATCGAGACTATGTATTTTTAGAATAAGTTAGTAATTCCCCAGAATTGCATTCATCGCTTAATAATGGCGGCCACGTGGAAATGTAATTGGGAAGACCCTATGTACAAATACAAACTCCTTTGTACCCTATTATCAAATATTAAAATGTATTCTTATTGAATAAATATTCAATAAGCAGTTAGGTAGCGCCAATCGCAAATATAACCTTGTAGAAGTAACTTATTCATTCTATTAGAGCAACGAATATGCGCTTTAAAATAACCGCAATAACGTGTTTATGATCGCAAAAAAGGTTTGTAAACGTGCAAACGCTCGGTTGAGTAATGTTTTATATAATTTCATTATCATCAATGAAATTCATAGACACGCTGGATACAATACACAAGTACTTAGGTATATGATATATCATCGCTAACAAAGTCCTAGCGGACCATTATGGATACTTCGTATTAATGACGAGGAGGGTTCCATTCCCTCATAAGCCTTTGAATATTTTTCCACATGATAGATAGCAAAGAATACGTAGATTTGCTATCTATGTCAGCGACCAAGGTCCTTTTTAAATGTGTCACAACATTTCGACACAACATAAGCCGAACCCAAACTGCCCGTAGCTCAATCTATATAATCGATAGATAGAAGTAGGGAATTGTCAAGTCCATGTTTTATATGAAATTAGGTGATACTCGTATTGTATGTTGTTGTTGTTCGATGGGACTCATAAAGTTGTATAATTTTTTTATAAAGAATATTTTTCAAAAACTCACCGAAAATAGTGAAATCGAAGTCCCGATACGCATCGTTTTTTTTTTATTTGTAAATCGATCCGTTTTCTCGGAGCGTGGTGTATTGAAGAATTTATACTTTCATCGTAACACAGTGTTATAAACTGGGATTTGCACTTACTTTACGCGTGTGAATCGAAACATCACTAAGCTATCGCGGCTTAATATTATAGCCTCCATTATTCATAGTCAATAAATTGGCAACAACCGGAGAATTCATAATTACATTCTCTTTACCGCCCACGCGAATTTTATGTGACACAATCTGATTCAGCGTAATCAGTGTTTACTGATTCCACTGATTTGTCACCGATAAATAAATTGGCACATTATTTGCTTGTGTCGGAAAATTCCACATACATTTTTGTGTTTAACAGCCGTTTCATATTTACAGTACATATTAATAACATACATTAATTAGAGAGTACGAATTAATTGTACGATGAGATTCGCCAAAGAACAAAAAACACCGACAGCTTATAGAATTAATAAGTTGAAGTTGGGCGAGCCCATATCTGCCACAGGACCGACAACCGATGAAATAAACAAATCCTTGAATGGAGGTCACGAACCGAGAAGTGCGACGTGGGACGCCTTCCGACCAGATGGACCGACGAACTGAAGAAGTTTGCCGGTAGTGGCCGGATGTGAAAAGCGGAAGATCGCGTGTGGTGGCCAGCCTTGCGTAGTGTGCCGCTGCCCTGCAGGACTCTATACACAGCTTTCTTGAACTTTCCACATTTCGAATTTCGGAAATATTTCACTTCCTCTCAACTAAGGGGTTATATTCCTTAATGGAATGAAATTTATTTTTGACAAAATAAATAGTTTGGGTTTATATCTTGGTTAAGATCGAAGATAAGCCAAATCAATTCAACAGCTTCAAAATTATGATCTTTTAAAAAGTACAAAAAAACTATAGACGTCTCTATACATTCAAACTATATGTCGTTGTATAGGGCTCGTAAAGCTCTACAAATTTTGTCAAAACACTTTTTTTCTAAACCATACGGAAAATAGCCGAATCATCTTTACAACTGGCGCAGCCATCGGTTTTTTATATTAGAGAGATAAAATATGTATTTATCATAACATGACACAAAACATAGTGAATGCTTAGTATCTAATAACTTTATAACAAGTTGTGCATAAACGAAAATAAGTGTGTGAATGTGTGTTGCGGCGACAAAAGGGATACTTAGCTCAGCATAAAGCTGTGGAACAAAGGGAAATGAACCACAGCGCTGATATTCTGCTATGGACTTATGGTACACCCACGAACAACGACGAGCAGTGGATTAAATCGAACGGATATTTGTGAAACCTAAAAATGATTAAATAGGTACTCTAAAACTTAAAACGCAATTTAAACTGTTTATTTGCAATCGAGCAGAGAACAGAAAAAAATATAATAGAATAAAATGATTCAATGAAATGTGAAAATATGAAATTGAAAATACTGTTTTAATAGAAGGAGAATAAATATGAGTATAATGTGTATATATTTATAATGCAATGCTATGGAAATGCTATAAGTACCTACTTAAATATGTTAAATAACATATATAGTTACATTTTAAATAAAAGAAAGCATAGTCAAAAAGAGATTCAAAGAGGTCTCTTTAAACTCTGTCCCTCTTTTGCAGATGAAGAAGGGTAACCACGAACATTTCTTTTTAAAAACTCGTATTGATTTAAAATTTCGCAAGTGTGGTGGCATATCGTTACATCAACTGGAAGCCAAATACAGGAAGCTTCCTCTAAAAGCAGCTGTGGAGTGGCCAGGAATATTCAGCAGATACGAAGAGGATCTCGTTTCACGACAGTTCTGTGATCGTGACCATGTGAGCTTATTAAATAGATATAGATATCGGTCTTTGAGTTTTAACACTACCAAATACCAACGCTGTGCACGTTGTGACTGTCGGGCGTCACATGACGTTAGATGGGATGTCGGGACCCTCGACATCGAGGGATGTTGATACAGTAGCAAGTACAGTCATTTTGTACATGTTCAATATTCTTTTTAGATCGTGATAAAAGACAAGGACCTTATACACTTAAGCAATAATTTAATTTTGAGAAGATAAGGACTTCGCACAATTTAATGCGAAGGTTGACACTTAATAAATTGCGGATCTGATAAAGAACTTTGGGCCTATAAAAGCAATTTTGAACGAGCTCAACCACATACTTCTCGAAGAGCAGCTCTCTATTATCTTTGCTTCTTATAAGTTTATTTTTAAATCTGCGGTTGTAACATAACAGTATAATAACTTTACCAATAAATCAGTAAGATGTGAGTCAGTAAAGTGTTAATTTTTACAAAAAAACAATACATTTGAATACTTTGTTTGTGAATCATTTTTGCTCGTCGTATTTATAATGAAATATAAAATAACTATATTTTCTCAGGATATGCCATGTTACACAATGTTTGTATTTACAGTTTAAAGATTAGCGAAGTATTAATCTATTATTAGTTTCGTCGGATTCAAAAGTATTTGAATATTACAAGTTTAATTTTATCAATGCAAAAAGTTGTGACTAAAGATGCAGTCGTAGGTCTGCAAGCTTTAGCTTCTTTGACTTTAAATGTCGGGCGTAAGGAGAGCTTTTATATATGGTGTAGTCGTCACCAATAAAATAAATCAGTAATAGCCGTTCCATTTCAAAAAGTCACAATTACGTCACATTCAAGAGGTTATCCTTTTTGAGGAAGTGTCATCTGCACCATTGACCGGCACCAGTAATAATCTCGTCTATCAAGTTCAGAAGGAGAGATGACCGAATACAAAAAAATAATAATAATTTGTACACTTAACCTTTTCAATACAAGGGTCTGATATCGTGTAATATATACTACTTATTCTAAATAATCACACATATCTATATATGTATATGCCTCATACGATATCATCGGCCCATGTTTCTCGACCTCTTCCGTACATATTATATGCATAACAATTTATACTAAACTTCTTTAAAAGGAACATAGTAAGCAGTAAAATCAAAGATAATATGTATATACGTATTTCATATATTATGTCTTTTACATAATGTTTATTACACTTTCACATATAATGCTTTAAAAGAACATTTAAATAGCACACTTATTGTACTTCTGTCAAATTTTCAAATGTCGCTTACGAAGTTATCCCGAATAAGCTCGATATATGTACAAAAATACGAAGTCAGTTATTAATTAACACTTTTTTTTTCATGCAGCCGTTTTAGAAATGCTGTTTTAAATAAGTAAGTACATTCTAGACTAGACATTTAAAAGTTGGTTATTGTTGTTTCCATATGGTAGCTTATGTTGGGTACTTAGGGCCCGCCCTCGCGACGTTCCGCCATGCCTTTTTGTACTACGATTTCTCTCTAGGAATTTTTAGGCTGATAATAATAATAATTAATAATCTTTATTACAAACAAACAGTTATTACATGTGCACAAATCTGTAAATGACAGAATACAATAGGCGACCTTATCGCTAAGGCGATCTCTTCCAGGCAACCTTGCGATAGAGAAAAATAAAATCGATATAAGTATATAAAAACGATTGAAATTTACAGAACGAATTATGTTCAAAATATGCCAACCGACTGTATCTAATATATAAAAAATAATGTTTGTTTGGTCGTCTTCTATGCGTTCCTAAACCATTCGAATTCATCAAGGTTTCGATGAAACTTTAGTGGGCGCGCCCCCAACAGAGCGCGCCCGCGAATGTGTCTGACAAAAAAAAATCAAACGCATTGCAACGCATGCCGGGCACAGCTAGTCAATAACAAATATAATATAATAATAAATAACTTAATAATATATAAATAAATAAATACATTCATACATTTGCATTCCACATTAATTTGTAAATAAGAATCAAAGTTGACAAGGATATAAAAATAACATGAAATTGTAGTCTCCAAAGGATGAAATAGAACAGGTTGATAACAAAATGGTAGCGAGAGAAAATTATTTAACTGATCTTAACTCAGTTTCCACAGCTCGCTTCCAGATGGTGACAGCGCATTCAGGTCCCTGCACCCTACAGCCCTTACTTTACCTTACAAATACAGTTTCTGAGATCCTGAGAAGAGAAGGCTCTTCGAAGTATGTGACTCAGTTCCATTTACTCTGTATAAATGGAACTAACGAAATAATGAAATTTCGTTAAAAAAGTTACACAATTTTATCCAAATTCAATACATTCATACTGACAATAATATCTGTTAAAATCACATTTACGAAAATTAAACAATCTCTTTAGACGACGGAAAATTGTGTTATAAAGGAGACTAGTTTGCTTCTGGGTATTTTGTTCTGACCCATTTGTAACATTTGTTCTCACCCACGATTCGATCGAATCTGGGAATCCCGATTAGGGACTTTTTGAATGTGGTGATTATGAATTTGGAAGCTGTCGTCAGCCCCCATAATAATTGAGAGGAAATTCCCGTAGCGGTCAGATAAAGTAGGTACTGCAAATGTCAAGGAACTGCCCAATCTACCATATTTTTATAGCTTGTCTTTATGTATTTGACTAGACGGTGTTAAAAACTTATTTTATGTGTTGTTGTTGTTCTGTGACTGTTTCAGTAATTGTTATAGTAGACAGATTGTCAAGTAGTCAATTACAAGACTTGAAGACAAGCTATGCGTAGGTATTTATGCGCGTGCGCATGATATCATGATATACAATATTTATACAAACTTACAATGTTTTAGTGATAACAGTATTGTTATTTCTATTATCATTCATTGCGTTGACGTACTTATATTTTTGTCACCCTTTAATGTCCCACTTGCAGGCACAGGCCTCCCCTAGTATATCACTTGGGGGTTTCGGGTTATAATCCATCACGCGGAACCAGTAGGAATTGGTGGATACGGATTGGTGGACGCACTCGTGTCTAAAAAATCATATAAATCCATGGAAATCCTATTTTACGATAAATTAATGTTTTAATTGTCTTTTCGAGGAGGAACGAGTATATGTGTGTGATTTGTTCCTTCACAGTCCAAATCCAATAAGGAGCCGATTTCATAACAAGTTCTCAATTGAAACGAAGAAATATTTATTGAACAAAACACATAAAAACATTAGATATGGTACACGGGAAGACTAAATATCAATAGAAAAAAAAATGTATTTCAAACTGTTATACCGTGCCACGTTGAAAGGGTGCCAGCTCTTGTTATTTATATGATATTTATTTAGAAATTACCCCGAAATTGTATGTCACAACCAACCTATGGTCTGTATTTTTAACTCGTTTTAGAATATAAACTAAACCTGGGCGCCCGGCCTGCGATACAAAGTTATCCTGTGCGGGGTCCAATATCAATCTCGTGTACCTAGCCGATAAAGTATTTCTATTTGTATTAATAAGTCATGGGTTTTGTGAGAAATATGTTAAATTTTCATAATAAATCATTTTCTATGTAACTGCCAAGAGAAACTGTTTAGACCAAACTTCAATTTTGATTGTTTCAATTTGATTTTGATTCAAGTTTAGTTATCTCGAAATGTAAATTTTTGACTTTGAACACCGGATCCTTTTGTTCTCTGAATTACCCTTATTTAACTTGTGGCTTTCTTTACATTATGTGGTCAGACGTCTATCTATCCATTCTAGTTTCCAAACTTACGCATAAATCCAATATATCTGGACTTATCTGGATCATTTTTGCTCGGAATATGATTTAAAATAAAAATTGTATTTATTTTTATTCCGATTCTGTACGCTATGCTGTATAAACTGAGTTGCGCGAAAGTCTGTACACTCCTTTACCTTTCTTTATTATATTACCAAGACTGACAGTTGAATGACTTGTTAAGTAATGCAATAAGACCTCTTAATACCTGTTTGTCGGAAAATAATGGTGTCATTGTTATTTTAGGTACGTGAGAAAAAGCGACACCTTCAAGGGGATGTCTGTGTATGAAGATATAAATAAAACACTTTTACTGCATATCTTGAAACAAATACAGACGACGTCATCAGCACTATGGCGGTATGTAAAATCTCAAGTTGCAAAAAATTAATAAGTCTTATAAAAAGTGTAGGTACTTCATAAAGGGCCTATATAAGATGTAATAATATCATGTTGCATACATTATAGAGGACTACTGTAAACGTAATATATAATACATTTACGCCATTATTCCATTGATATACAACCATATGTTTGTATATCATTTGAAATTTTCGCGTTTTTCACACATATTTATTCGGTTTCGGTTGGGTGGCACCAACCATGCATCAACGCCGAGTAAAGTAAATAAGGTAAACATTGATAAACATATTTTTATAATTCAAAGTAATTATAAATAAAATAGCTTCCTACTAGCCTATACAGTACTACTAAATACTATTATTTATACCTACTAAATAGGTAGGTAATAAGGTAAGTGACCGGGACACTGCGACGCACTGGGATCAACCCGTACTGGGCCCGCGTGGTGAATTACGGCCCGAAACTCCCCAGTGATTTACTAGACCTGCGCCTTGCCGTGAGACGTTATAAGCTGATTGAGACAAATACAGGATTTTTCAATAGGGACCGGGTATATATGACTTGAAATAAAAAACACAGGGGTTGTTTGAAATTCGATCTGTTTAATTTATTGAAAAGCTTATTGTTCGACATTCTGTATGAAATATCACATCGTTCAAATGACCACCTCGGCTTCATATGCTGGCGTGAATACGCGAGGTCCAATTTTCCATCACTTTCTGATATAATGCCACCTCTATCTCATGGATGACGCGTGTTATTTAAGTCTTCAGATTTCTGCTTCGTTTGCAGTTCGTGGGTTGTTTGCATACACCAATGATTTCACATAACTCCACAAAAAATAATCGAGGAGCGTTAAATCACACGATCTAGGGGACCATGTCTTGGCCATGGCCACCAAATCTTGAGATCAAGAACTCGTAGAATTTTTCTTTCAATAAATTTATTATTTCTTTGGCGATATTACATTTTTTTTTATAGACTAGTGGACGGATGAGCAAGCGGTCCCACGTGATGGTAAGTGTTACCGCCGCCCATGGACACCGGCAACACCAGGGGGTATGCGGGCGCCATCCTTTCGAAACCAGAGATCAGTCAGATCCATATCTTTCAATTTCGGCTAGAGAAAGTTCCAAATCATGTGTCGGTAACGATCATCATTCACAGTTATGACAGCATGTGCCTCATTCTCAAAGAAATAAGGACCAATTATGCCCCCAGCCCAAAATGCCCACCAGACAGTCACTCTTTCAGTATGCAATGGCCTCTCATGAATATCTTGAGGATTTTCATTCGCCCAAATCCGACAATTTGTGTGACAATTTGACAGCCAAAAATGTGTTTCGTTGCTAAATATTATTTTCTGCGAAAAATTGGAGTCGACTTGAACTTGCTCTAAAGTCCAAGCAGCAAACTATTAGCAGCTGGCAATGGTCACTAACCTTTAGTTCTTGCGTCAGTTGAATTTCTTAAGAGTCTTAAGGGACCCAAGTCTTTTCACAAGATTCTCCAAGTCGTAGTCTGAGAAAGTCCGACTTGTTGAGAAAGTCGTGGAATTGACAAGTTCGAGGTTTCTCTCACAGGTTCAGCTATCGTCTCGATATTCTCGGTGTTTCGCACGTTTCGATGCCGCGTAGGAGGTGGATGGGATGATCTATTGCCGAGCCGGTGCACGGTGGTTTCAATTTTTGTCATAATAGTGTCTAGTGTCATAGTGTCCTAAAGGACGATAATGTTGACCTCAAGTTTATCGCCACGCACGGAACGTTAGACGAAATTAACTACCGTTTTGATAATATAGTTTAACCATTTCAACGCTCTGCTCAATTGTATAGCAATATATTTTGACAAATGCCAAACAATGACTGACAATGAGTCAGTCAAAAATTCACACTAAAAAGTAAACCAGTTCGGTGACAGGTGAAGTTGAAGCTAACATGTCGGCCATTAGCTATCAAAGATACCTTGTTCCTATTGAAGAACCCTTTACAAGTACAAGGTGAGTAAAGTAGGTAGTTAAGCCGTAGGTATACTAAATAGGTAGGTAATAAATAATAATAGTAGTGACCGCAAAGTCTAGTATGACCTTATTTTAATTTCATTACAGATAGTAGGTAATGATAGTCACCGCAGACGGTAGGTATTATTTTGAACTATAAAAAATAGTTGAATATCAATAAAATAATGGCGTATATGTATTTCACCAGTTGACTCATATCAGTGAAACAGGTCACACTCTGGTGCCAAGGCGAGCAAGGCGTCGAGGAGTTTAAATGTACTACGCGAGTGGAGCCGCGAGCAAAAAGCTATTTCGTAATATTTCGATGAACTCGTCATTCAAGTCGTCCAGAGTAGCATTCCTGGATCAGAAGTAGGCATTGTGTTGATACACTGGATCAATTACGTTCTTTACTTTTGGCGCGAGGTATAGAAAAGATTTAATCAATTTCTACAAGTGTCAATAGCCATCTGTCGTGCATTATAGCTGAAGCAATCGCAGTGGCATCTCAATGATCAACACCGGAAACATCATGACCATCATATATTTCTGACAACATAGCTTTTAATACATTTCATCTCTATTTTTGGTAAATTGTGACACGAATAATTAGTAAATAGGTACCCATTATTCAGTGGTACTTCCCCTTTGTTGTACAAAATGTCCAGTGCAGGATTTCCGGGCGGGCAGACATTTGTTTAAGTTGGAAGGCAGCATGTTTGTTCTGGAAAGGATCTTAAATAATACTACGGCAAGTAAATTGTTTATTTAGATTTACTCACGGTTCTTCATACGTTGCACCTGATCAAAAAGTAACAACCAAATCAGTTTTGATTATTCCTATGTAACATATCGGCCATGTGGTGTCAGCCGATCTCCTGTTCTTGTAAAAGGCGACTAAGAGATAACAAAGCCGCTACTTCAGGCACTCTTTAGAGGTAATGAAGTTCCCACTATCTCTAAAAGAGTGAACTTGGCCAGCGTGGCCTTTTAAGACCATACATTTCTCTTACATAAGACAATGTGTGTTCAAGGCAGCCTTGAACAGTTTAAGGTGGTATAACATCTGAGCTATAGAAAAGAGTCGTGAGTTCAACAACCCTGTTGCTCTCTGTTTCGTTGACTACACCAAAGCTTTTGATTGCGTAGTATGGAGCAGACTATGGTCGGTTTTGGAGGAAATGGGAGTGCCAAAACATCTTATCGGTCTTATCCGTAACCTCTACTGCAGCAACCGATCCTTTGTGAAGATTGACACCGACTGTTCGGATGTGTTTGCTACAAGCAAAGGCGTACGTCAGGGTTGCATTCTTTTTCCAATGCTTTTTAACATATACGGAGAATACATAATCCGCAAAGCTTTGGACAATTGGGATGGAGGTTTCCCTTTAGGTGGAAAACGGATATGCAACCTAAGGTATGCAGACGATACTGTTATTGTTGCTACTTCGCTGGAAGACATGCAGGA
The DNA here is from genome assembly GCA_914767545.1 of Sesia apiformis. Classification (NCBI taxonomy): domain Eukaryota; kingdom Metazoa; phylum Arthropoda; class Insecta; order Lepidoptera; family Sesiidae; genus Sesia; species Sesia apiformis. Next base: position 15,844,345 of record OU611960.1, on the reverse strand, counting down.
ACTTTTGCGAAGACTGGAAGCAGAGAGTTTGGAGTTGGGCTTGACTATAAACAAAAGCAAGACCAAGCTCATGATAGTTGACCGTGCTGAAAAACTCGCAGAGTCCTGCACTATTCCATCTATAGAGGTTGTGGAGGAATATACCTATCTAGGCTCACAAATATGCAATAATGGGAGCTGTGTTCCAGAAGTTAGGAGACGCATTGCAACGGCGAAAAGCGCCATGGCACGTCTAAATGGAATATGGAGGAATCGGGGTATAAGCAACACCACCAAGAGTCGTCTGGTCCGTGCTTTAATTTTTCCAATATTCATGTACGGAGTGGAGACATGGACCATAAAGGCGAGAGAAAGGCAAAGGATAGACGCGTTCGAGATGTGGTGCTGGAGGCGCATGTTAAGGATTCCTTGGACAGCCAAGCGCACAAACGCGTCTATCCTGTCACAGCTAGGGGTAAAAACGCGATTATCCTCCATATGTTACCAACGCCTGCTCTCTTACTTCGGTCACATAATACGACGGGGGAATGACAGCTTAGAAAAGCTTATAGTGACGAGCAACACTGAGGGCAAAAGATCGAGAGGCCGCTCACCAACCAGATGGTCAGACCAGCTGAGGGACTCCAAGTTCAAATTTCACACCATTGCAAGACTGGCCTCCGATAGAACCCAATGGAAGAATTTAATCCGCACAAGGTTGCAGAATCACCAGGACCACGATCTTCAGCAATGAAGGAACGACTGAAGAGAGAGAAAACATCTGAGCTTCTGAATACCCGAGGAGCTCCCGTCTCATAAGAGATACACACACATTGAAACATTGTGTGTTCAATGTTTTACACAATGATATAACACCGGAGTAAGAGTGTGTTCGTAGTCCTGTTCTTAGACCTATTTCTCACCTCTTTCTAAAATCTATGTATATATATATATACCTAATAAATCTGTAGAACTAGCGTGTCTGTACATTGAATATATTTACCAAAAACTGATTGGGGGCGATGAAGAATCAGAATACAAAATGACGATATTGAAAATTTTTCTCTGTTTGTCTGTTCGAACACGCTAATCTCCAAAACTTTTATGGGATTTTCATGGGGTTTCCACGGGTTAATTAAGCTTAGCTTGGCGCTTTGAATATAAATGACGGATTTGAGAATCTGAAGTCACACTGAAACATATATTATATACTTATCTTGAATTTATGTTTAATTTTGCTACTTCAGTGATCAATTGATGATTAAAAAAGAACATAATTTGAGTATGCATATTGTAAAATAAATAAATACTTTGTTTTTTGGCGGGAACTTGGAAGTGATGGTTGAGTTTTGTCTGATTAATATAAAAAATATGTATTGTGGGTTTTGTGGTTTAATAGTGATAGTTTATTAAATTTCAATGTGCCTAGTTTTTTGTGCACAATCTTTGTGATAATCAAATAAAAGCATGAGACTACATTTTTCGTGTGCTTCCAAGGAGCAGCCAGTAATCCTATCTAAACCCAGTAAACCTACTATGACTTTACTGTCCGTCTCCTGACTTACTTCGATGGGACTGAACATTGACAGGATCATCAATGGACATGGGCCAATTTTGTTTTTTTATAGACTAGTGGGCGGACGAGCAAGCGGTCCCACGTGATAGTGTGTTACCGCCGCCCATGGACATCTAAAATCCTCGATTTTTGTGTATTATTATATAGAGTTGACCCAATATAGATTGAACCGCGAAGTGGCAGTGTTAGATAGATGATAATCGCAGAGTTATAACATTTTAAAATCTTAATTAATTAAAAGTAGCGTATCGACTGCACGGATAGACTCGTTCGACACAAAGAAGCGAAAAAAAATGTGAAATTCCGAAAAGAAAATATACAAAAGATTTTACAAACGATAAATTAAACTTAAAGTTATTTTTATCAAGCTAGCAATAAGTACAACTCAAAAAGACTGGCTGGCATTATGGCGCTTTAAATTTGTTGCGCGTAAAAAAGAAAATAAAAAGACGGAAAAGCGAGATTAATGCAAATTTTTGGGAAGTTGAAGTAATATTTTTTGCATATATGGCTTGTGTTTACTTTCCTCATATTCGAAATGAAAATTAGAGTGTTTAATTCGGGTGAAAGGCACCCATTTCAGACCATTCATGGGTGCCTTTCATCCCTTAGTTAACAATCTACTATATCAGTAAAAGTATTTTTTTTTTGGATTCTTTGCCGGGAGTTGGATAATACTTTTACTCCCGGCGGGGTTGAGTTTTTGTTTGTTCACTATAATAACTATAATCACGATAAAGTAGGAAAGGTAACTGCATTTCCTACTTTATCGTATTTCCCCAATGTACAAGTGTTTCGGTGGTGAGTGAGATATGCCCATAGTGAGATATAAGGATAGGATAGGATGAGAGCATTCCTTAATCTGTTACTCTGCAAAGGTAGGCAGCGCATCCGGGGGCGTGCCAACGTTTGTCATTCTGGACTGATGTTGGCATGTATCGCGGATGTCTAAGAACGACAGTATCCACTCACCATCAGGTGGACTGTATGCTCATCTGCCGCCTTTTTGCTATAAAAAAAAGTAAACTGTGTATATATAAACTGACCATTAAAAACTGTTTACCTTATTATGTTTTTTTACAAATGTATTGTTATGCAACAGGATTACAGTAACATGAGCAATAATAAGCGTTTTATGAGATAGTTATAAATATACAGATACACAAGGCTACCCAAGTGTAAGAGGCACGTCTTTACAGATCGAAAATTAGACAGCAGAATAAATCAAAAAACAATCCAGTCAAAGGGTTTGAAGCACATTTGAATTTCGGTTCATCATTAGCGGCCAGTGGTTAGAATTTAGCAGCAAGAAGGTCGGTAAAGGACAATACAGCCGCAGAAACTCTTTCAGCTTCAGCAGAAGAAAATTCTTTCAAAAAATAATAAATAATGAATTATTAAACAAATTGGCCCATGTCCATTGCCGGCAATCACCATCGTGTACGGGGGGGAAGTAATCGATGGCCCATGTGTTGAAAGAATGTAACTGGCAATATGTAGGAGTTTATTATAACTTTCTTTTAAACTTATGCTACGTAGTTCTTGTTTATTGCTGTATCAATTGAAATATATCATGTCATATCGAACTGTGTTTTCTGTTATTAAATTTTATTACCATGAGGCTAGTGGCCGATCATGGTCCATCATTGTCCATTGTGTGCTGAGCTCTTTTGATTTTGAAATTGTTAATTACAAAGAAAACTTGCCACTAGCAGAATGTGCTAATAGCACCATTGCCATTTAAGATTTTTTTTTAAATCACCGTTCTATTTTGTAACATATATGGTGCTTGGTTTAAGTAAAGACTTCTTTCATGACATTTCATTACATGACATGAAAGTCGTCTTGGAGAATGAATTCGCAACACGCACGTATACCTAGTGAAAGAGAGACGGTTTCGTACGAGAAACTCTTCAATAATCGTACATAGGTGTATACACGATATTAGTTTTATTTGATGTTCAATAATCATATCACTCTCTCGTATTCGAAGAACTAGGGCTATATTAACAAGTCTTTAGTTATATACTAATTACTGTACTTATATACGAGTATAATGACAACTTACAGAAATTATAGTTAATTATTCTCCCGCACGTGTTGATTGTGCAAATTATTTATATGAATTTTCTTAAGGTTTCATTCTAGAATCGATACAAAATTTAATTGGAACTGTGAATTCGATGCGACTGACACCAATAAGCCGCCGCCAAACAGCGGGCGGGTTGGGACGCCCGGCGGCGCGGCGGGGCGTGAGCGTGGCATCGACGCAACGTGTATGTAGGGATGTTCATGCAAAAAATACATCGATGTTTTTTTCGATGTGATGCATCGAAACGTTGCATCGATGTTTTACGATGCATCAAATAAAAACATCGATGTTTTCGATGCATCAGTTAAAAACATCGATGATTTGTATGCTTTCTGACATCATTTAGAAATATAGGATAGGAAAATGAGACATAATCCAAGGTTTTCAATTAATTGAGATTTATTAGAAGAATGAATGAAAATTTTGGAAATTACAGATCCCAATACTTCTTCTCTAAGCTTTGCATAAATAAGATTTTATTAACCCGTTTTCCTTGTATTCTGTTACGTTGTTAATTCAAACCTTGTGAAGCTTTTGAAAAAAGTCTTTCTGATGGTACTGAGCTGGCTACCAAAGTTAAATATTTATAGGCTATTTTGAACAATTTCGGAAACTGTTGTTTATAATCGGACCATACTTATAATTCACATCATTCGTGTCATACATTTTTATTTTGTATATATTTTTGTGTTGTTTTTCTATATTATATGTTTATCTCAACCAATGAAATGCCGCGTTACTGTGGCTCCATAAATTTCTCATGTACCTACTTTTATTAGAGGATTATAATGCGTGCGTCATTCGATGCATCGAATAAAATACATCGATGCATCGTTAAATAACCAAATTAACCGATGTATCGGATTGATCCGATATATTGGATAGTAAACATCGATGTTTTCGATGCATCGATGTATATCGAGCATCGCTACGTGTATGTCACACTTGGGACTTGGAAGCGCGCCGTCATGCTACAGCGTCCCGCTGCGGCGCCGGGCGCGACTTGATTTCGCGCCAATAATGTCAAGCAATTCAGATGTGTAGGAAGGAGCTCATAATTTTGGTTGCATTGAACTAAAGGCATCAACTAAAATAATAAATATGTATTTCAAAGTACTTATTTTATAACAATAATGAATAAATAAACACACAAATTGAAATAAGTTGCATTACTTTAACTATCAATTTTATTTGTTTTCATTTCAAATAAAATAAAATCATGATACAGATAAATGAAAAAAATATGTCTTTGGGGGACCGAGGGGCATGTTTCTTATTTTATCTTACAAAGAGGAGGGGAATCAAAAAATCAACGAAATTGTTCTTATATAATATTTGAAAGCTCCCAAGTTTGTAATAAAATACAACTGCCGCACGCGACAAGCCCCTGCCCGTCCCGCCGAGCGCGACGTGCGCACGCCTCGCTCTCGTGTGTGTCTGGGGAACACGTATTTCCAAGGTATGCATATTTCAGGCGGGCCGCATCGCATACACTATCGCACATTAGAGGCGGGCTGGGCCGCATTGGGCCGCAGCGCAGCGTACTGTCAGATCGCTCGCCAGCCGTAGTCATGCGCTGCGGCGCAGCCCGCCGCGATGTGCGTTGAATGGGCTCAGTTCACGGACGTAACTTGAGAGTTATTCGCTTTGCGATGACATGAAGAATTAAATGTCAACAGTTAACGGACTTAAATTGTTGCACTGAGCTGCGGTCCACCGCGTCTGTAATGTGCGTTTTAACACAATAACACAACACAATGCTGCCGCCCCGTCGCCGCCCCCCACCCGAGCCGCTCTCTGTTCGTCGATCTGTCCAGCGGTTGCCGTCACGCTATCGTCGGCGGCGGCACTTGTCTGTTTGACTTCTCCCGAACAATTCAATACATTACAACGCGCCCTCGCCCCGTCGCCGTTCCACTGTTCCGGCCGGCTATAAGGAGAAATTATCAAGGACATTTTCAATGAGAATTATTTCAATCGATACGAGTATGTATAGAGATAGTAGGTGTTTATAAATGCTTATAAGTGGTATATAAGCTGTGTGGTGTCAGCCGGCTTTAGAATAGTACATATAAAGAAAAATGTCCTGACTGACTCATCAACGCCGAGCGGAAACCGCCGCAGCAAGAAACATGAAATTTGTTGTAGCTTCCTTTTATGATTCACTAAGAAGGGATTTCTCTAAAATTTAACCCCTATAGTGGTGGAGCGGGGTGTCAAAGGTTGTACGGAAAAAATAACTTATTAACTTCAAATTTGCTATAGATATTCTGCAATACAAATAATTAAAACCGCAAGCAAAACCGCTGACAACAGCTAATAACATAATATAATAAAAAATAGACAATTACAACAATATACGAATTACGAGTATGTTGGGCTACAACACGAGAGAAGATTAAGTTGTATTACAAAGTATTTATATTACTTGCAAAGTATATGGATTAATATTCAGGTTAAAGTAAAAAAGTTAGACAGTATTTTTCTTTACTTTTGTCAGTTCGTGAAAATTGGATTTATTTTCTTCTTCCAATTGGTGGTTCAATTACAGTAAGTGGCAATGCCATATACAAGGTGTCACTCAAATAAAAAACAAAAGTTGAAAATAGTAAAATCGATTCTACCAGTATTTATAATTGTTTTTTTTTTCATAACTTTATTGTATATTTCAAGTGTAATATCTTTTACTAAAAAACAAATACACTGGCTGCAACTATCGGCCCCAGTCACTCCACAGTCCAGTCACTCCAGTCACGGCCGAGTAATGAGCGCTACGAATGTTTTAGATAGAACAACAAAACGTTACATATTTGTAATTTTTAATTTGTTCCCTAAAATAATTTTATATTTCGATTAACTGCTTTATATGTTTTAATTAGGTGACGTATTCCAGATTTTCGTTATTTTCGTCATATTTTCATTACTTTTGCGTTATTTTGGAGACAAGATGTATACAGATAGATACGTATAGACTGTAAATGGGCTTTATAATTTTGTTTGCTCAGTCTCCTGTCCGCGTGTTATGAATACCTCAAATCTCTGGAAGCGCTCTCGCTGACCCTCACTGCAGCCAGTCAACTCAGCTTCGAATATGATGCAGAGACGTTAACACGCTTCCAGAAACATCATGCGGCAACCAAGGATCACCTTCAGAATGCAATACAGTACATGAAGGTGGAAAGATTGCACGAAGAAGTCGAAATCTTAAAGGAAGTATTGGAGTAAGTGAGTCGTTTTCTGAAATACAAAGTTTTTTGAAGGAATAACCGAACTTTCTGTCGGCAACTCGAAAAGTAAAGTTGAGTTATTGTTTGATTATTGTAAAAAATGTGTATTGTGCGTTTTGGGGTTAAATAGTGATAGTTTATTAAACTTTAAAATGTTATTTGTGTGTAATGTTCCTGATAATCAAATAAAAGCATAGGACTGCGTTTTTCGTGCGCTGGGAGTCCTCTTCTGTCCACAGTAAACCTACTACGAGTTTAAATTTACTGAGCGACTCCTGACTTACTTCGACGGGACTGGACATTGACAGGATACGATTTAGACTTTGAAATTGTTTATTACGATGAAAACTTGACACTGGCACTATGTGCTAATTGCACCATTGCCATTGTGGTTGAACATAATAACTGTTATGTAAATGGATTCAACCACGTATCCACCTAAATAGCTGATTTAATTACCCACATTGTATAATGTAAGTAGTAAAAGTCCTAGAAGAACTTTTCGACAGTTTTAAAGCGTGAAATTTTAAAGTTACTAAGAGCCCAATGATGCAACAACATAATTTAAAAAATAGTTGAGATCTATAATTAACACAATAGCTATCTCATGGGAATGTATTTCTTTTTCCCATTCTTTGTATTTATTGTTATCTGTTGCATTGGTTTTGTTTGGCAGATGATTACACATATTTATTTATAGCACAAAGTGATAATAAGCGTACATAATGCTTTGAAACATTATTTCCCAGTCAACCTTTGGGCTATGCAGAGATGACGCGATAGGTGTAAAAACAGTTAAGTTTAAGTATAACTACGGTGAATAGTGACACATATTAATTAAATACCTACATTAGTATAGACAAACATACGTATTATACTTGCATATATTCATAGAATTGTATCATAGATTGAATTGAATTGTATTATTTGCTTTTATTGAACAATTTGTTAACATTTGTGTAAATACAACAAGTGAAACTTTCATATAAATTGTTTAAGTATGTTGTATAGATAGTTACAACAGTTGTGTTGTTAGATATATAGATAGATAGATATACTTTAGTGTACACCAAAAACATACAGATTAATACAAAGTACAAGTTATTAGAAGTACAACCGGCGGCCTCATTGCTAAAGCGATTTCTTCCCGGCAACCTTTGGGTGGTAAGCATATGTCAGTAAACGAAATAGAGGTAGATGGTGTAATAGAGAAATAATGTTTGTATATACGTTCATAGATACATAAATACAGAAATATATAGATACTTACAGGCATTAATATATACATGCATTACTACATGCATATGTTTCGGCGGCGCACCCGCATACCCCCTGGTGTTGCAGGTGTCCATGGCCGGCGGTAACACTTACCATCACGTGGGACTGCTTGCTGGTCCGCCTACTTTACTATAAAAAAATCATATATACATATATATATACAGAAAGACAAAGGAAAAGAATTTGGACGAAAAAGAACTCTTAATTTGCGAGGTAGTGTTCTTTTACAGGTCTTTTAAAACTAGCCAGAGATTGACATAAAAACAATATTTTACAGTTATAAAGAGAGGTTGAGTTTGATTGGCAATGCGACGGCTCCGGAAAACGGCGAAAGTGACCAATACGTGCATGAGTCACGGACCTGCCTGCTGAAGTTGAAGAGTGTGCAGCTCGGGATCTGGAATGTGGTCAGGTGAGTAATAAATCTAATGCATAGTATTACTGTCTACTAAATGGTTTCATACCATCTCGTTTCTCCCTCGGCGAGCCAAAATGAGGGAGAGACGAGCTCTGTACGTAATTGATTTACAAATGAATATTTACTCTTGTAAGTGTTTCTTTTTGTGGAAAACCTATTTTATTTACTATTTATATCGGGCTGTTAATATTCGAGTATTCGTTTAGAAAATGGCGAATACTTGAAAATTGGAAGTATTCGACAAAACGAATATTCAGAACATCCCGACACGTCACAGTTGTACGTATCAAACATGACAGTATTCTATCACGGTAAAATTAAGAAAAAGGGATAGCGGCTCAACAATTATTTCTTGCGAATACAATTATTATTTCTAACATATTCAATGACTTATGCCATGAATCATCTGCTCACATGCTCACAGTATGAAGGTGATTCCCAATGTAAAATAGTTTATTAGAAGTATATTGCAGTGTGGCACGCGAATGGCACGTGGTGGCACTCGAAACGAGTAATATACGTGCAAATTGTCGTTCCAACTTCTGACATGAATTATTAAGTGCCAGTATAGTTCTTGCAACACAAACGTGCGCATCAACCTTAAACCTTAAACCTTAATATGCAGTGGAGTGGAGTATACGCTGTGTGGAGTATACGGTCTGCAATCCCACAGCCGCTGGGCGAACTCGACTGGCCAAGTTACCTCTCTCACAGAAGACTAAGTTTTCAGGTAGGCAGCGCATTCTGAACTTCTGAACATTCTGAGCTGATGTTCTGAGTATCTTCTGTCGCCTTCTTTCTATAAAAAAAAGTTATTCCGCGCTCATGCATTAGGTGGAGTACTAAAAAGTTTTTTGTTTTTCATGGTGTTAAAATAAAAACTAATAGAAAAGTTTGTTAGTACATACTTTATTACAAAGTACTTGCAGCACTTTAGTACTTTATTCAGTTTTTTTTGTAGTACGCCGACAAACTGACAAACTGTTGTGCAATTTGGCGGAACATGTATCCATGTAGAAATGTTTAAAGTGTCATCATGAATAAATAAAAAGAAAGTAAAATTAGTTTGTACATCAATGCCATCTATAACACTGCCATCTATCAGGAAGGAAAAAGTTTCTGTTTTATAAAATTCCCCGCTTATTGAAGAGTTCAAAATTGTTCAAATGTTATTTTAACATGGTTCACAACTTTAAGAACCCGTTTTCGTAAAAATGTGCCAGTGACTGAACAAATTTTATACCATGAACTCGTAGTCTGTGGAACGAACTGTCTCAAGAGGTCTTTCCATTACGCTAAGATATAATTACGTAGGTTACATTACGTTTTTCTAGAAAGCTGTGAATAGGATTTTACAAGGTCGGCAGCGTATCTGCAAACCTTCTGGTGTTGCAGATGTCCATGGGCGGTGGTAACCCTTTACCATCACGTGGGCCGCTTGCTCGTCCGTCTACTTTACTATAAATTGGTAATTGGTAATGGTAATTGGAGGTCTACAAATGTAAATAGGTAAGATATACGAGGGCCACACTGAAAGTTTCTGGAATGAATAAGAAAAAAATACAATGAATGGCCAAAAATCAATTTATTGTTTCTCAAAATATTCTCCGTGAGCGTCAATACACTTTTTCATACCAATAAACCAATTTCCATAACATTTATTTCATTCCTCCATGGTGACCTCGGAAACATGTTTTTCATACTCTTCGACAGCCTCTTCTGGCGATGAAAATCGTTGACTGCGTAATTGGTTCTTCATTTTTGGAAACAAGAAGTCACAAGGTGCCAAGTCGCGACTGTATGGAGGATGACTCATGAGTTCTACGTTTTACGCCTTCAAAAAGTCGTTTGTCTGTGTGGGCGTGTGAGAGCTGGTATTGTCATGGTGCAAGATTATGCGGCGTTTACAGCTGTTTTTTCGGAGTACGTTCCTTCCGGCAAGTAAATGGTCGTATACCAATCAGAATTCATAATACGACGATTCTCCAAAGCAACAGTAAGTAGCCATGTGTCCGGTTTTTCTACAAAAAGATGCGATTATCTGCTTCGCAGCATTTTGCACACGCGATACTTTGGTGGGGTTCGGCTAATCTTGAAAGACCCAAATGGTCGATTGTTGCTTTGTTTCGGGATCGTAGCTGTAAATCCATGTTTCGTCACCTGTTACTATGTTCCACACCAAAGTTTACGCCCCTTCGTTGAATCTGGTAACCAAGTGACGCGTTCCGTTTTTGAGCCTCAGTCAAATTGTGTTGGATCCAACACGAGCACAGCTTTCGCACAGCCAAATGTTTGTGTAAGATTGATTGTGTCTGACTTAGCCTATGCCTAAAGATGCCTGAATCTCATGGTAGGTTACATGCCTGTCTGTTTCGGTCATATGGTGCACAGTATTGATGTTTTCGTTGTTGACAGTGGTGGACGGGCGACCTTCACGAGATTCGTCACTGAGATTGACACGACGGCGCTTGAATTCTGCAAACTAGCTATAAATTGTCGTCTTACTTGGTGTTTCATCGCTAAAAGCAGTTTGAAGCCGAGCAAGGCTCTGCTGAGCTGTCAAATTACAGTTAAAATCATATAAAATCATATGGCGATCGGTTAAATCCATCGTAATACAGATACGCAATTTTATAAATGACGCCCCAATGATAAAATAAATGACTGTTAGATGAAACGAACTTTATTCTACAGCCAAAGAGTTCTATTTTCCAATATTCTAATTACTTTCTAAATATTGTTTACTATTTTCAAATACCATATTCTAATTACTTTCTAAATATTGTTTATGTAAGTGGCCAGTTCCGGAAATTTTCAGTGTGACCTGTATACGAGTAGTAGAACTTTCCAACTAAGGTTGGAAATTTATTAAAACTCTTATTCAAATTGTATGAAGGTAATTTTATTGAAATCCATGCAGTGGTTTATATTAGTTATATGTACTTACAAACAAAATTGTACTTAACACATGAATAAAAATAATGTATCATAGAAGCTATTAAGCAGGGAAAAAATATTATTCATAATTAATTTTTAAGTGTTTTTACATTAAATTAAATTTACCTGATTGGTAGCGTGATAAGCGTATAAAGCAACAGACAAAATGGAGGCGAGTCGCATTTTATACTAAATAAGTTTTATACGTTTATTGAGATGATAAAATCAAAACTTCATTTTATTAGGTCAACCGATGATCAGTTGGTTTTTTACATATAGTTTTTTAAATGTAAGTTTTTTTTGTACCCACAAAGATCAACACAGGGTGATAGTGAGAGAAGAAAAATAATTTTAGTTATTACGATATGGCGCCATTTGTTACGGTCCTTGGCGGCATGCATTGTGGATGTTGGCAGCGCCGGCCTTAGCCATTCGGGCACTCCGGCCGAGATTTTCTTCAGTGCCCTTTATTTCTTATGCGCATAAAATCAGTGTTATCAGCCAAAAAAAGGGCGCCTATCGTATCAGGGTCGTAAAATGATCGTACATTAGTAAAAAATATGGTATCTATTAAAATTAAATGTAAAACGTTACGTGTATTATTGAATTATAATGATATATAATTAGAAAACTGAACTTTGAATTTATATAAAACTAGCTTTTGCCCGCGGCTTCGCTCGCATGGAATTCGCATGCATATAGAACAGAGACTTTGAATTCCATAACAGGGTCAAACTATGCCAATAATTGTTATAAGCACTTAAAAATTTTCCATTGTTCGGGGTGAATAATTTATCAGAAAATCCTCTGAAAGCCATATTATTTTTAGCCAAATATAAAGTGATATGCATCAATCTTTGAAGCATATTGTTCCATCGTAAACTATCTTTAGAAATCACCTTTTGTTCTTCCTTGTCAATTGTTAATCCAGTTTTTAATCTAATTTCAGCTTCAGTCAATGGACTGGACAATGTCAATGGACGCAATGGCGTAAGTGATTTTTTGTGCGTTTGGACTGTTTTCGTGCATTTTCAAAGCATCACTCAAATGTCTCCATTTTTTCAAGCCTTCGGCGGCGGCCAATTTGGAAGCTGACTTGGAGTCAAATAATCGACAACAAAAGCAAAAGAGATTATTGTTTGATACCGGATAAACTAACCACCGGCGTCGGATAGTTTGTTCGTTGGAAAGTTTTCTTGAGTAATGAGTTGATGAGAAATGGCGTCCTTTTTGATCTTTGGGAAATTTAGATGAACTTGTGAGGGTCCAGATATTATAATGTGATCTATAATGCTCATATTAAGTACTTTTGGCCACGTAGCTAAGTCAGACACGTTGTAATTTTGGGTTTGGTCTACAGTGGTAATTTCATCAGTAAGAGAAACTGTATGTTGATTTTGACCCGAAGAAAACTCAGGCGATGCGGGCAAGGATGTGATGGACTGGTCATCTTGAATAGATCTTTGTGTCTCGTTACTGTCTAATTGTTTGTTATCTAAAGAAATATTAACCGATACTTGGCTTCCGGATTCAGATTTAAAAGTACTCTGACGAGGTTTTTCTGTAACGCACTTGTCAATATTCATACATTTTTTAGTATGTTCAAAAAGTTTGTCTTTTTCAGCTTCTCTTTTTTCATAACCAGAAAGCCCTTTCTTAACGGTTTCTTTCTTGTCTGCTATGTCGATAAATATTGTGTATTCTATTCTACATCTGCAACAAAGAAAAAATCTAACTGTAATTTAAGTCAAGTGAAAAACCTGAAATGAATGAAAAAAGTTGTTATTCGAACTTACCGAAAATAATATCACGTCACTCACCACACAAACTTTCTTTACTTTTCTTTAGAAATAATTTAGATGACACTCAAATGAACAATTCCACAAGATAACTGATCTAAAACAAAGGCCTTTTGACAACAACAAAACACAACAAACACAACAAATTCTAACAAATGGAAACAAAACAAACAAATGAGCCTTTATTCTCCCTACACAGGGACTTCCCCGTCAATCTATTTGATGTAAACGTCAGCGCTACACAACAGAAGGAGATGGTAAATACGCGGCGTGGCAACAGTGTTGCCATTAAAAATGCACAAAAATGTACCTACACTTAAAAAAAGGAAAGACTTTACGAACAATTATTCTAATGTTTTTATTTTATTGAATTTCTTAGTCCAATACACACGGCACTGTGTTAGCCAAGTTCGAAAAAAAGGGTGACGCACTGACCGAGTGTTATATTAAATGAACCATTTCGAGCTAATTTCAGGCCTGTAAAACTCAAAAACTATTAGAGCTGCACACTTGTAACTTTACTTGTTTATTAAGGCGCCCTTAATTACCTAGAATCCCAATCAAAAATAGTCAAGTGTGTGTCTAGAGTAGTCGAAATTAAAACCTGGACCTCTTTCAGATTTTTTTTTTTTTTTATAGAGAAGAGGGCGGACGAGCAAGCGGTCTCACGTGATGATAAGTGTTACCGCCGCCCATGGACACCTGCAACACCAGGGGGTATGCGGGCGCGCCGCCGACCTTTAAAAATTTGAAATTTGGCATGGAGTTAGGTCTTTGCATATGTAAAAGATCCAATCAGAAAACGATCAAGTGTTCACCTTTGCAAAACGATGAAAGAGGTGAATAGTTATTATCAGCTACAGACTTTGGATCAGTGCTTTTCCACTTTTTAAATTTTTCTCTTGTTATGTGGTGGCATTACCCTTTCTTAACTGATTGATTTCCTGTGTAAGGTGCCTCTGCCTCTGGCCCTCTGGCCCTAGCGCCCCGGGCAACTGCCCGGGTTGCCCCCTCCTAAAGTCAGCACTGGATGTTGGTGTTGAGAGTGGTGCGGATCTGGGTCTCTTTCCTTCCACCTTGCCAGTTACTATGAGTCTCACCAAACTGTTACCTCCCTTTCTGATAATGTGACCGAAGTACTCAAGAATTCTCTGGGGACAGGTGGTGGATAGCCTGGATAGCCTAGTAATTTTTACTATTCGGTTGGTAATTCTTCAGTTCTATAAGGTGTAATAAAATTGACCAGCATTATTCCACGGGGCTACTGTAAACGTAATGATACATATACGCCATTGATTCATTCATATTCCATGTTTTTTAAAATTCAAAATAATTAATTACTGTCGGCAATTGTTGTTAAGTAACGTCATTTTTGTTTAGGTCAAACCCATATGGAGTCACTACTACTATTACATATAGGTATTAAAAATATTTGATGGATCTAGTAAAAGGAGAGTGCATGCTGTATTCCCACAGCTGCTGGGCGCACTCGACTGGCCACGTTACCCCTCTCTCACAGAAGACTACCTTGAAATGTACTGCATTTCCTACTTTATCATATTTCCCTAATGTACGTACACGTTTCAGTAGTGAGTGAGATATGCCAGAGCCCATTCCCATCCCATCCTATCCGTCCCCATTTTCCCAATCCTTTCTCCCAATCCATTTCTTAATCTGCAAAGCTAGGTGGCGCATCCGGGGGCGTGCCAACGTTTGTCATTCTGGACTGATGTTGGCATGTATCGCGAATGTCTATGGACGACAGTATACACTTACCATCAGGTGGACTGTATGCTCGTCTGCCACCTTTTTCTATATAAAAAAAAATAAAATTTCTATAAACATTCTATAATACAAATGATTAAACAACAACAATTAAGGCTGTCAAATTTTGTATGGATTCTTAGTTAAACGCAATTGAATCCACGCGAGAGAGAAAGCTATAGTTTATTATGCAAGGTATACCGATTTGTTTCAGAGAATCCGTGCAACGAGAAGTGTGGGTGGCAAGGCGCACTCTAGCTATCGGTGTGATGATACTGATCACGGTGCTATTGGTCTCGCCGGTGCTCATCTTGCTGCTGCGACACACCGTCACCACCATACAGGTTCGTATGATATACACTAAGTATATATCTCCATACCAGAGGTGCACAGTCTTAAGACTATTTTAATAAAATTTCGGTTTCGATTGAAATATAATTTTTGCGATTTATTTTATGATATGAATTACAGATAAGGTTGCCTGGCCCTAAAATACAAAAGCCGGACCCGGCACTATATTAGGCCGGACATTTTGCCCAAAAAGCCGGACTCAGCGCTACATTAGGCCGGACTTTTTGCCCTAAAAGCCGGACATATCTTTTTCAAAGCTGGACATAATTTTAATTAAGTATTTATTAAGTACAAAGTCTTCTGGAGACTAGATAAAATCGAAGAACAAACAAAATACAATAAAATAGAAGTTTTTATTAATAAATAAATAAAAAAATATATCCTATATGAATATAAAAAAATATATTGTAATATTTGACAAAAAGCCTAACAAAAGCCGGACAGGCCGGACACGTAATTATTTGGCCGGACACGACTGTAAAAACCAAACATGTCCGGCTAAAGCCGGACGCCTGGCAACCCTAATTATAGGTATTAATTACTGAGGTCAAAATAAAAATTAAAACAGTGCTGAGAATTTAAACTATTTAGATGTTAAGTTAGACTTTTATTTTGTCTTCAAATTAGTCCTTCTATAAAATCGTTTAGATCTAAACGTGATGTGGTATGTATATGATACGTTATGGATATGGATATGGTATGGTATGATATTATTATATGGTACGGTTATGGTACAGCATACAGTCGACGATTTAAAAACAGACGTTTTTAAACCGCTGTATATCGGAGAAATATAACAAACAAGACTGCATTACACGTGTTGGCTTAATAATCTATGCTTCTATTGTTATGTTCAGGTTCAAATATTTGCTCATACGTAGTGTAAGATTGATCACGGAGTTTTACTTGTGTATGACGACACACAACTGTACAATTACTGCCGACAATGGCGTGTTACACATTGTTTTTATTACCGTGTAAAATTAATAAGCTTTACTTTTATCTACCTAGATATTTTATTTTAAACAATCCATAAGGTATTCAAGATTAAAATGTTACTTTTTAATGGGTTTATAATTTGTTATTTATCTTTAAATTATTATGTATTAAAACCTTATTACAATGGTTAGAAACTATTTTAGAAACTATTAGAAACTAAATTAGAAACTATTAGGTTAGCTATACCTAGCTGACCTATTTCAGGCTACTTCTCTGCAAAATTTAATTAAAATTTATTTTCAAACATTACCATGTTGCCTACGTACTTATCCTTACAAAGGTACAAAAGTTACAGAGGAACTTATGTGTCACCGAACCTTTTCCTAACCTTAATTGATGTATCAAACGTAACGTATATTTTTTGTAAAAATATTAATTATTATTGGGCTTTTGTATTTAGTAATGAAATTATTTTATCCATTGATACAATTAGTATTAGTAGGAGTACAAGTAGTAGTAGTACAATACAAGTAGTAGTAAGTATTGATACAAGGATTTTATCCTAAATTAAACACTTAGTAAAATCCACACAATACTTATAAAGTAACATTGTTTGCGATTGTATTAATATTGTACATATAGGCATATTTAGTGTGATATTAGGTCTATTATAGATGTACAATACACGTATTTTCAAAATTTCATGCAAAAATATATTAATCAGAACAAAGAAAGGAGATAAAACAAAACTGACAGTTAGCTTAATGTGTCTCTCCTCTTTTAAAATTATGTTTAGATTCTGATAATGATTAAAATGTGCGTTTTCTATTTCATTAAATTTGCACATTTATTTTCAATTAGCTTTTGCTCGCGTCTTCGCCTGCGTGAGACTTGTTTTAAAAATAATTGGCTTCCCCTGAGAAACTAATCAATTTTCCGGACGAGAAATATCTCATGTCTTTCTTCATATTTCAGGCTACTTCTCTGCAAAATTTAATTAAAATCGGTTTAGTTGTTTAGTTGGAAAGACGAAACAAACAAGCACTCGGATATATTGAACAGCTCTTCAGATTATTCCCCATTGTACAGGCCATGGGACACGCAGAGTGCACCATTGACCTGAATTAAATGGGTCCAGTCGGTACGTTTTGGAGGGGTAAGGTGCACGCTGAATCCCACAGCTGCTGGGCGCACTCAACTGGCAACGATACCCCCTTCTCAAAGAAGACTACCTTAAAATGTAGTACATTTCCTACTTTAATCAAGTTTGAAAGTACTTTCAAACTTGGTTAAGTTTCGGCAGTGAGTGAGATATGCCAGAGCCCATTCCCATCCCATCCTTTCCCACCCCATTTTCTCAGCTCTTCCTCTAAGTCCATTCCTTTAAATCTCCAAAGATAGACAATGCATCCGGGGCCTACCGATGTTTATCAGTCTGGACTGATAGTTGGCATGTATCGCGGATGTTCATGAGCGACGGTGTATCCACTTACCGTCAGGTGGACTGTCAGGTGAGCTCGTCTGGTGCCTTCATTTAAGAGATAAATCGGTACAACAGACCAAAGATATGAGCAGTATTCCCTTGTAGGCGTTGCCCTGACGTGAAGTACTAGCTTTGGTTTGTCTAGCACATGGAGCTATTTGGAGATCAATTAATCGCTGTTCAGATGACTCAATTCGACTTTGCTATAACGGCTACCACGAGCGCTGAGGAACTACACCACCACCTCTGAAAGAGTGGGCTCGCGAACCCTCTAGGCCAGTGTGCTCTTTTAAGGTCAAACATCTCTCATGCATAGCACAATGTGTACGAGGAGGTCCGTGTTCTGCAGTGAATACTGAGAGGGCTGATTGCAATTCATCCGATTAATAGATTTTTTTTGCAGTTATGTCTATTTATTTTAACACGCGGTCTCATCCGCGTGCTCACTATCCCATGGGAACCTTAGTATTTGTATATTTAGTTTTGTACATTTCGAGTATATTATTTGTCTTTTTCATGGTACGTCTGTTGATGCTTGAAACAAACAAATAGACATAATCCAAGTTTTATGTATTATTTAGGATGCCGATCCAATTGTAAAATTTGTTATATTTCAGAATTTCACACGCAATCATACAGTCTACTCTAGGTTCCAGATTTGAATACCAATTGGACAAAATTTTGTGTATATAATACTTATTTTTGATTCCGTAGTTCGTTGTGTTGTGAGGTTGTGAGTACCTACATCATGATTTAGTCATCACGAGTGATTTTAGTCCTAAATAGACTATGTATCTCTGGAGCCAAAAAAATTGACCATTCAATGATTTGATTGCAGGTTTAATTTCAAAAGAGTTTTCATTCCTTTTTTGAAATAAAAATAGACAAACATTTTATATAAAATTTATTCTGACCTCTTGGGTACATGTTCATTTTACCTAATGGTAGCGGTTGCGTTCAATATGGTATAGTAAGTACATTTCCCTGCCGAAAGTAATACACATCGTGTGCCTGTACGACAGAGACGACGCTCTACAAAACCGAAGCTAGCCGATCACAGCCGATGTGTATTACTTTCGGCCGGGATGTCTACGTATAAACAATAAAAATATTACATTCATTAAAGTGTATCCACAAATCGGCAACAATAATACAGCTAGTAATTATAATGATTTATTTTTGTATAGTCTACATTATACGTGTATAAATGCATAGCAACCACATTGTTCACAGTCAGGTTTATGAAAATATTACAGTGAGGTTTGGTGAATGCAGAAACAAGTAACAGCAACATTTAAATATTTACCGTGATTGATTACAGAATATACAACCACAGATATAATACTATAATATAACAATACAACGTATAAAAATAATACACATGTGAAATTATCCGAGAAAAGGGACTTTATTGGCGGTTTAAATTGCCCCAACATTAAATAAGATTTTTTGTGAATTAAAAAAAAATATTAAAAGAAACAAAACTTAAAAATAAATAACTAAAAAGCGCCCCACCCCCGGCGCCGCCGCCGGCCGGCCACAACTTTTTTTTATTTATGTCTTAAAAATCAGTCGTTAGCACAAGTTTTTATTTATTTAGAGAGTCTTAACAGGACTCGGATAAGTCCATATCGACATTAAGGTCTCTTTGTTCAGACAATTTCACATATATAACATTTCATAATGTTACATACCTAATTACTACGATTATAGAATTATTAAAAATGGAATCAAGTTGGAATTGAGCAGTCGGCATAAACATGATTTATATTGCCATAAATGAATGTCATAATAAATATTTGTTTGAAATATTTTATTTGTAAAATGCAATGCGCGTTGAAGTAAGCACTTAATTAAGGTTTTGGACGAAATAAGACGAAACTTTTGACCGAAACTTTTGACTATAATATGTACAGTTATGTAATTTTTGTAAAATATTATTTTTTTAATTTAAATTAACACTTTGTAATTAGTTGCGTCCTCAAAATCGAAATAGGTACATAGGTTTTGAAATAAAACTATCGGAAAAGATAATCCGTTCTAGATATCAAACAGATAACCCTTCTAGATAGGTAAGAGCGCAAGGTTACCAATATAAATAATTAACTAAAACCTCAATTTCCTTCAAATATAAAGAATTCTAATCTAAGGATATTAAGATTAAATTTCGGTTTTTCGGATAAAATGTCTGGAAGCGCATGATATAACACGACATATCACAGCCATGTAACGTGGCTAAGATGAGAGGCTAAGTTGACGTGCACACTGCAGCTAAAAATGTCTCATTTAGCCACAAATTGAGTGAACCGATCTTATCCCCCAGCAGCCTTATCTGTACTTACACCAGCGCGAATGTATACATTTATTCTATTCCAACAAAATTCGCTGACATTCACTGAAAAACAATGCTGAATACTGTACAACTATTAATTCATAAAATAAAGAAAATAAATAAACATTTATATAATTTGTATATGACCCGTTTTGGAGAAACAATAACAATAATATTTATTATAAAAACTAAAACTAAAAGATTTAATTAATTATCTTTAGAATGAACAAGTTAATTTGTTTAATATTTAGCGTTAATTATTTCAGCATTTACATATTAAAGATGATTTAATTAATTGCATAAATTATTATGCCTAGTTTATTTGAATAGTATACAATAGAAGTAGAGAGTAATGGAATAATAATACTAAACAATAAATAGTGAGACTCAATAATAATACTTTCATTAAATAAGATTATGATTTGATTTCAAAATCTTTACAGTAGCGTGCCCAATCTCACTACATACATACAACATACTCAAATTGAGCAATATTTTGACCAACATACACACTTATTATTTAGATATATTGAAAATATCTAAATAACAATTTACTAGCTTTAATAACTTAATAATATCAATAATATAGTTTTACAACCATTCAGTTGCCTTCGCGCAATCAAAATCCAATCAAATTATTTCACAATAAATTTGTGACCTAATATTTATTTAATATTATCTAGATATTTTACCTATGTGAGTATTGAAGATACTCTAAACCAGAGATGCTCAAAGTTTTTCTATCGCTGATGTACAGCAAACAATTTGGGCGGCAAGCGATCGACTACACTAGGAAAAAACTTATTAAAAAGAATTTATTGTAAATGAGTTATAAAAATAGTTCCGTGATGCTATAAACTGTCTCTAAACGATAAGTAGGTTCAAAATTGAATGTCTGGTGAAATATTAAAAAAAATAGGTGACAGTGTGAAATAGTATTGGGTGAATAGTATCGGTTGCGATCGGGGTGCGCCCGCGCCGTGCCCGAAGAAGATGGAGAGCGGTAAGTCTTTTATAGTGAATGTAGTCTACATTGTGGATAATGTAAATAATGACATGTTGTACATTTGAGCACCTCTGGGGCCTTACCACCATCTTTTACAAAACAATATTGTTGCAGGAACGTTTTATTTCAGGCCTAAAAAAAACATTACTCATATTCGTACCATGACCTCCACCAAAATATTAATGCTTAGTGCTGCGAAAGAACGAATGATTTTAATTATTTGTCTATTCCCTGCTAAAAAACAAAACGAGATAACGCTATATGAACTGTATAACGCCATTTCTTTCATACAACGTTCCAATTTGCACTACAGTGCCCATGGGCGGCGGTAACACTTACCATCACGTGGGACCGCTTGCTCGTCCGCCCCCTAGTCTATAAAAAAAAAAAAAAAAAAAAAAAAAAAAAAAAAAAAAAAAAAAAAAAAAAAAAAAAAAAAAAAAAAAAAAAAAGCTACGTGACGTCACCAAAACTTCTTAGTAAAACATTACTAATATAAGCTTACATTAAGGACGCCGTGGTACGAAATTGAGAAATAAGGTTAAAATAATACTGCTATAAGGAATTGTGGTAAGGCCCCTGGTCTATTAATTTAAAATAAGATTGTTATTATAGTGCCCGAGGTAATTTTTAAGCTTTAACTTTATTTTTACAAAGCAGTTGTTTGCAAAAGTTCGTTACACAAGCGTGAATAATAATGATGAATAGAAACTTTTATGGAAAACTAATTGAAAAAAAAACATTAATTTCGTTGTTCTCTACAGCTTGATAATGTTAATAATTAAGTCTAGGAGATTAAATACAGAAAAAATTTACATTTGTCTACATGAACAATTTATTTGTTTTTTTTTGTAAATGAAAGAAGACAAAGAAAAAGTATAGTAAAATAGTAATAAAAGCGTAAAGTACATAAAATTTAATGATTTAAAAGGTTTATTTAAAAATAAACAATGATTATCATTTTTTGTTTTATCCAAAACACCAATGATTTTAAATTAATGAAAATTTCACCAATTTTTTTGGATTCATTTCGAATGGTATCAAAATGTACCTACTTGTGTGATTTATTTTCTAAGGAGGGGGCAGTATTTATCTATTTATGTATTTAAAACTTAATGTATTAACAAATAAATATTTGGTGCCGATGAATATATTTTAATGGCTTTCTCCAGATTTATCTGAATATGTTTGTCAGGTACATAGTCTTATATTCGAACAAACTTAGCACATATTTTCTACCTATTAACAGCCTTTAAGTTTTAGGTACAAGCGTTCTTATCTTTCGACCGCTTCAGTAATGGTTTGTTCCTGAAACAAAAAAGAAAACAATTACCTATCACACAGATGTATAGGGGTGTATATGCATGTAAATTTAATGGTTTGGACAACACCGATTTACAATGTAAATAGGGTACAGTAGCTTCCTTTTGTAACGTAACTTAGCGAGAAGACATTTCTCGAAATCAACAGCTAAGCCTGTTAACAGCTAAGATGAAATGGGGTGCCAAATGTTGTACTGAATCACTTAAATTACCGACTTTCATCAGAATGGAACCAAAGTATGAAAGTGATAAAGTACAACACATTAATTCCAAGGTCTTAAAAAGTTTTAAATGCGTTTTAATTGAAAAAATATGCACTACTAGTCCAGTCAAAATAGATATAACACCTAGGAATAATTCCGATGGAGCTAATGTTGTGTGTGAGTTTTTTATACTATCCTTCTGAATGAAATGTCAAAAGCTCCCATCGTTCCGCATGCAGCTACAAATTTATAGATATTGACTTTTTATTAGGACATATGGTATGTTATAACGCTGATTCAAAAATTAAAATGGCGGCTATTCAAGGTAGGTGTTTTTCTCGATAAAAATTAGTGTATTATAATCCCTTAAAATATCGGTGATCGATCCCCGGACCTACTATATAAACATAGATGTAGAGTTTTAACAAAATTAATTTCAAAATTGTAATTTTTCAAGAATAATTAAGTCGAGAAATGGAATCTGATCAAGATTACTTTCTTGTTTGAACAAAATAGATTGTGAGAAGGGCTTACAGGGATACTACATTAAGAAACACGGCGAGTACTTGCCCTGGAAGGAGGTGTGTAAACGTATAAGTATATATATATAAATGTATAAAAAAGATATGGATTACAATTCTTCACATCGTCATATCTCACCAACGGTCATTCGTATGAAAAAAAGTATTAAGAACTTTTTGTGGAAAATTATATGAGCAAAAAATTTGGTAATAAATATTTTTACCACAAGATTAAGAGATGTTTAAGAGATTAAGATATTACCATATAAGAGATATTCGCAAAAAATCGATCGTTGTTTTAATTTTTGACACTGTATAATTTTTAGCAGCATGCGGATCGATGGGGGCTTTTGACTATTCAATCAGAAGGATAGTAGAAAGCTCACACCAAACACTTTAACTGGTTTAACTGGTTATTACATATTAGTTTTTAGTCACAAAATTCTTTATTATGTAAAAAGTATGATAGTGGGTTGAATCCATTCCGATTAAAGTAGGTCAAATATTCTAAAGTGACTTTAATATATTTTTTAATTCAAATACAGTAAATATGTTGTAGTATAAAATGAAAACGTTTTTAGTTTGTTGAAAACTGTGTCAAGCTGTGAGAAGAAATTTGAAAAAATAAAGGTAGATAGTGCAAATTTGATATTATGTGAAATATATATAAAATACATAAATAGGAACATAGATAAGAAATATTTTATATACATAATATGACGATGATGTGGGAAAGAAAGTTACGATTCCCAGCAGAATGACTGCAGAAAACAAATAGTAAGGAAAACAAACAGTGAGAGAAGAATTGGCTACACGAAATTACTCAGTCAAATAAAAAGTCTTGACGAGTTATTTAAAATTTGCTAATATGATGTTAGACGTGACGCATTCGATAATTGAACTGCTTTCACAGTAAAAGATCAGGAATGCAAAGTATATAAGAATGAACAGAAGTTTTAGCAAAATTTTTTGAAGAACGAAATTTAAGTGGATCGAAGGTAAAATAATGAAAAGATTACTTTTAATGTACAAGTAAATGGGTTGAAGAGTATACTGTAGAGAAGGAAGAGACTATGCTCATTTGAATAACAATGCGTTACCATGCAGCTTCATCTTACATGTAAGTACATGTATCAGAACCGTGTAGTGTATCGTAACTACGTGTAACTACGTGTATCGTATATGTACTTACACGTACAATAACCATGCAGCTACTGTATGTATACCGTTAAAGTGAACCACATAAATAAAATGTCTTAAAAGCGTCTATTCACAAATTAACCGAAATGGCTACACTAAAAAATATGTAATACAATCTAAAATATAGCACCATTAGTCTAATTGTCTTTGAGTTTTCTGAAATTAACATTGGATTACATCAAAATCTAATATTGACTTTAGATGGACAAATATTAGAACTATACAAATTGGAATAGTTAGTTAGTTAGTTATTTTTTTACAAATTTCACAAGTTTTTACAATATTAGTTTACCAATTGGAACTAATTCCATAAAAAATATAAGAATTTTGCTGAATATTCAATGTTGAAATTATAGTAAAATAACTATAATGTACAGTAATTTATAACAGTTGTAACTATTATAAAATTTATTCAATAATAGATAGAAGTTATCTACAAACTAAAAATCAGTAAAGGTTTTGAGTGTAAAATTATTAAGTCGTCAACACTTTAAAAAAACGATGGAAGTAAACTATAAAAGATGTAGAATTTTTATATTGGAGGTAAAGGTAATTTTAAAATAAAAAATAACTCACCTCTCATTACAATCCCAGCACCTGTTTTTAAATTTAAAGGTTCCTTTTGCGCAGGTGCGTCCGTCATTGAAGACATCCCGTTTCACTCTTTTTCTCAATACATCAGTAACAACACCATTATCTTTAATTATAAAATTGCCAAATTCATTGATGTTTTCACTTCGATCGATCGAATTTATCGAGATATGGAAAAAGTTGGTCGAAAACGATTGTCGTGTATCGGGGAGAACGGCACAGAACGCGACGTGTGCGAGCACTAACCATATGACTAGAGGATACATGTTTGGGCCTTAAGACCAACTGCGCGACTAACTCGTAACGGCCATTTCAGGGGCATATATGCGCTCGCGCCGTCGGGTTGACGTACTCAATGGGATGAATCATTGATTGGGTGTTAAATTCGTTGTGACATCACAGATTAAAGTTACGTGAAATGTCCAGTTGCTAACATGGCTCACCCCGGTAAATCACGTTCTAATCTTTATCGGTATGATATGCCTGGATAGAAGAGTACAAGACCACGTGTAGTGGAACATTTTGGAAGAGGTCTATATTCTATGTCAGCTATTCTTTATTTCTTTATGCCAGCCATTTACAAACAAATTATTATTCTGATTTTGTTCGCATTTTTTTTTGCACGGTCTGCCTACCGATTAGCCCCATTGATAGTGCAAAAGGTCCAGGATTCGATTCCTAGTAGTCTGTATTTAAAGTCAAACGATTGTTCGGGTCTAAATGTCTAGATATACCTATAATATGCCACTGCTACGTTCTTAGCAGATTAGATAGATTAGTTAGACATACATAACTGAACAGACTTGACCTACGAGAATGTGTGTTTGACCGCGACCTTCGCGGATCATAGCGCGTAGCGCTGTGATTATGCGCGATGACGTCACATTTGTATTACATTCCATGAGAAGAGGAAAGTGGATGGCACACTCACAATACTGTATTAATTGGTATTATCTTACGTTATAAGTACTATATTTGCGCAAATGATAGTTAGTAGGTATATCTTACATATTATTATGTTTACAATGTCGCTGATGGTAGGTATGCGCTATTTTTTGTAAGTTACAGAAAAAAAGCATTATTTCTCAACTAGCAGAAACGTAGCAATTAAACAACTTTGAACGGTTTAAATCGCGTATATTTGACATTATTTATATCCCGAAGTTTCGAACACTTTGCAGTGGACGTGGTCACGGGGTCACCCCCGCGACCACAATAATAATGTCAAATATACGCGATTTAAACCGTTTAAAGTTGTTTAATTGCTATGTATAGTAATCGCGAAACGTGTACACATTTGACAGAACGCTTATTACTCCTGTAAAAAGTATAATAAACATGTTTATACAGATAGGATTCACGTGGATACGGGTAGGGTGTTTATACATTTGTATACAGGTTAAACAGTACCTACTGTTTAGTTAAACTGTATAGTATAGCACATAGCGTTACTTTCATCTCCTCTTGGAATTTACTATAAAGATACGTCACAGCGCTGCGTGTTTTGCAGCGCTGTGCTAGGTCGTCATTTACTGCATGGCACAGTCATTTGTATTCCATAGTCTGAATTTCGTTTAAGTTAAGAATAAGAATCGTGCGTTTAAGAATAAAGTCTATTAAACTGACAGAATGAACTGTAAATAAAATTAAGAATAAATAGACATTTATTTAGAAAAACTGACATAAGTTCCTATCCTACTTACGTCAGTTTTTTACAAAAGGATAAAAAAGATTAACTTAAAACTATGGAAGGTATAATATATACAGAAGGGTGTCTGGACCCCAAATTAGCATACTCTGTACTATGGGTGGCGTCCTTGCGTCCTAATTAGATGTAGGTACCTACTAAAAATAAGTTTTTATGTCAACCACTATCTAACTAATAAAAATAACCCTTAAATAATACATAAATATAATAATGTTGAGACTAGGTACATATGCATTTTTTAATCTACAGGGTTACACAGTGTGTGTTTAAAAGTGTCATACGACATAGAAGTAATTCTTTATATTTACAAACTTCATCAAAATGTGATCAGTAAAATTAGATACTTAAAACAATATATATCTGTTCTAATTAATACAATATAATGAAAACCTTTCTATGCAGAGATCTACAAAAAGTGCTTTGTACAACGTACAAGCTTAGATTAATAGTTCTTTTTTAGACTAAGTTCACAAGTGTGAATCACTTGGGGCTGGCTCCATTGAAAATAAGCGTTAGACGTTTAGCTGTGACCTAACTTCTGAGCTGAGTTCCCTTCTGACATCAAATCGCAGTGCCGATATTTTTATTTTATTTCAAAACCCTGTATTTTATATACAACCTTTCTAAGTGTATACTATTTATTCATATGACAAGTTTTCCGTGTTGTGTATTGCATTTTCCATTTTATGCTGTTCCTCCAATGTACGTGTTTCGGTAGTGAGTTAGATATGTCAGAGCCCATTACCATGGTCCACGTTTGTCATTGGACTGATGTTGGCATGTATCGCGGATAACTATCGACGACAGTATCCACTGATCGCTGTCTGCCCATCTGCCGCTCTCTTTCTATAAGAAAATCTTGTTGTAACGGAAGTTCTAATATATTTTTAGGCTGAGTCAAGAACTGCGTGCGAATATTGTTCTTTCAAAATCTAAGCCATGATGTGTCTCGTTTAGTATACGTCATTGTGTTTAGTATCAAAAGGGTACGTCATATTTATATTCTCAAAGAGTGAATTGTTGAACGCAACAAAAGAGTGAAATACATTTCGAAATGCAGATCTAATATCACTTTTTGAGTTCTATTGTTTGAAATTTGTTTTTGTTTGTTCCAGTTGTTTACTCGGTCGATAGAAGTGAGTACACAGAAGCTTATGGCTGAAAAGCATAAGAGCGATCTTCTTCTCTCGAGGATGCTACCAATGCCGGTGCTCAAAAAGCTGCGCGCGCAGAGAACTGTTCCCGCGGAGTCCTTCGACGCTGTTACAATCTTCTTTAGCGACATTGTCGGCTTCACCACCATCTCGGCTAGCAGCACGCCGATTGAGGTCATCAATATGTTGAACATGTTATATAGGTATTTATTTCTTTATTTATTGAACTCCATTGCACAATGATATGTACCACAGGCGAACTTAATCGCATAAAACAGACTTAATGCTTTGCTACGGGGAGAGTGCACGTTGCAATCCTACAGCCGCTGGGCGCGGTCACGTTACTCTTCCCTCACAAAAGACTACCTTGAAACGCACTGCGTTTCCCACTTTACGTTATTTCCCAAATATACGTACGTGTTTAGGTAGTGAGTGAGATATGCCATAGCCCATTCCCATCCCATGCTATCCTTCCCCATTTTCCTAACCGTTTCTCCAAATATTATACATTCCTATATCTCCAAAGTTAGACAGCGCATCCGGTGGCATGCCAACGTTTGTCATATTAGACTAATGTGACTAATGGTATCGAGGATGTCCATGGGTGGCAGTAAGTATCCACGTACCACGGCAGACGAGTATACAGTCCACGTATACTCGTCTGCCGCCTTCTTCCATAAATAAATAAGGCTATAAATAAATAATGGGTATAAATAAATACCCAACCAGTCAACCACCAGATTGCACAAAAAAAGGATCGCGGGCGCAGTTTTGAATTAGAGAAACACTAAAATGAAAAAAAAAAATGTATCTTAATAAACATACATAAATAAATATACACATTCTTAAATGCAAAAAAAACATATATTACATATATGCATATATACATACATAATATCATACATACACCACATTGCTTTGATGTTGTTCAATAGTTTTTGCCCGCGGCTCCGCTCACATGGATTTTATTTTAAGAGTAATTGACTCCCCTTGAAAAAACGATTTTATTTTTCGGGATATGAAGTATCGTATGCTTTTCATGCTACCAAATCCTCTGTGTCGAATTTCATTAAAATCGGTTTAGTAATTTAGTCAGGAAAACAAAACAAATATACAAACATACAGTAAGAAAATCACACTTGCGGGTTTTATAATATTAGTGTGAATGTTGATTTATTTTAAAATAATTTATACTGGGTCTCATCTAAAGTAACATAACGATCTGATGTAATCTTAACGACACCTTGCGTCATCTTAACCAATTGGCGTAAAAGCCAAAAAAGGCACAGAAGCAAAAAACGAAAAAAAATACCATTTTTAATATAACCTTTTGTTCTCTTATTTTTATTGCAAAATTGCGTTGTTGAATAATGTATGTATTTCTGTGAGCTTTATCAATCTAAATATCAAAATCCATTGTTATAAAAAACATTGATGTGTTGAACGCCCCAAAAAATTAAATCTTTTGGAGTTTACGTCTCACGAAATCGCTTTTAAGAAAGCATTGATTGCCCTAAATCAATTTTTTTCTTGATATATTTACAAATTTGTGGTGTATACACCAGTAGCATTTTGAATTTACTCAGCCTATTGACATTAATGCCACATTTAATGTATAAATTAAAAAAAAAATAACAAGACATATTAAAATAAATAACTTTATGTTTGTAGGAGAATCATTAATAACAGTTTATAGGGATGGACACGTTTCGAGTCATATTATTTGGTACAATTATTTAGATTATATACATATTATTATCTCTGAGTTTAAATGACTACATCTAAATTTACTTATACGATAGATTAATGAAACAAGAATGTATAAATAAAACATATTATTAAACGTTTTTTGAACACTCTAAACTTCTATTATTTCATGGTATTAAAAGCCAATTGCTTTTTACGACCATTTGAAATTTAAACAAACTGCTTTTACATCCTCGGCGAACTTGTGGCAAAAGGTTTTGTCTTTAATATCATTATTTCTGTTAAAATCTTGCCTTCTACAAAGTAATTCAGGGCCATCAAAGTTAAGATATAATAATAACCCGGTGATGTGTTTTACAAGACTGGTTTATTTTGAGTGCTTTTACAATTATTAGTTCATGTGGGTAATCCATAATCCATACAAAATCTCGTTTCTCTTACGAAAAGATAAAAGATGTTAAAATTTACATATTACAATGTTTACTTTTAAAAACAAACCTATCAGTCTCGTTGACTCTTGTTATTAATTGTTTTTCACTATACAACCGCTACATATACTCGTATCTTTCATTTCATTTTTACCTTATCAATTATATTATATTTAAGTCATGAGCACGTATTTTTTTTCTTTTTTACAACAGCTTATGAATGAGTTGTGTTGTAGTTTTAATTTATTGATGACCATACAAATTTGGCAGCCCAACTACTCGACCACTCCGGGTGATGGTACGGTGCGGCCCGGTGAACTACTTATTGCCTTCAGTAAAATTTTGCCCGTCCAAATAGTCATAAGATTTTCGTATTGTACCGGGAATGAATTGTTGTCTGGTGACAACAATGGTGCTCCATCTTTTAGCTTCAATAGGTGTTCACGATTTCTTCTATAGGTACCTCCTTGCTCTGTGGTGACCCAGCATGGGCGATCTTCTCGAATATGACCTTGAACCTGGGCTATTGCCATGTCTCATACGAATCCTTTCGTTGGTTTCAAGTGGCCTCATTTGCCTCGTGCCTTTGTCATATTGTTTCTTCATTTTACTTACTACTACTTACTACTTACTGTATGGAGGCGGGCCGTCTTAGGTTGTAGTAGGGCGTTGGATGTTGACAGGCACGTGTTAAGTCGGCGGCCCATTAACAACTGCGCTGGTGAATACTGCTTGCCAACAATATTTTACCAACAAATGCATAACCCGTGCCGAAATTGCATAATTAGGAATAAACCTAGCCAAATAGTTAACGACACCCAAAAAACGCTCTAAATATTTTTTTTAGCCGGTGTAGGTATCTTAGCAATCGCGCTAACTCGTTTAGGATCTGGACCATTGATATAAAAAGTAAAGATACAGTCATTCAAACCTTTGCCTCAAGCGTTCGTCGTACTAAAAAAAACTAGCGCTATCTATTAGAAATCCTCATAATTACGCACTGACTATGGCAAACGATGAGACGCGTAGAACACAAAATTGTTTTTAATTGATAATAAGTTTATTATTGGATATACATATGTTTGAGTTATCGATGATAAGAATGTCACCTTGTTTTTATTACATTTTCTATCATAGTTCGTGCAACCATTCACAACACAACCTGGCATTTTTGCGAACAAAAGTTATAACCGCGTGATGACAGTACAAACAAGACTAAGTTCACATTGGTCCTAACTTCAATAAGTAGGACCGTTTACGAGGCGACATTTTGACGAGTTATCTACCCAGTGCTTACGTATAAGTCAATGATCTGGAACCATTCCGTAGACACTAAATAAATGTGTCCCAAATATGACATTTCTCTCCGTTTAAACAAACATTTTACCCTATTAAATTTAACATTATATAATTTTGCTTGTTGCATTACTTCCTTTAATCTCCCATCGTGTTCTTCCTCTGTATCTACGTCCCCGCACCAGTAAATCGTCCCTGAACACCTCTACGGCTTCCATTTTAAATATTTCCTTACGAAATATTTCAGAAGTTAAGTTCACAGTTAATACCGAACGGCATATGTAGGAATCGAAACCTGCCAAACGGAGTTAAACAAGTACACAGCTTGGAGCGTCACATTTTGAAAAATATTTTGCAACTGAGAGATTGCTGGCAATTTCGTCAAACGTAGGAAGAGAAAAGTGGCTGCGGGCGCATAGCTTTGTTTACATTTTGTGGATCTAAACATATCCTTAAACTTTTATTGGGTTTTTTCAATTATAACAATGCTGGACACCCAGTCGGTCGGGACTGTCTTCTTTTTGTACAGTATTTAATGAAATTATTCTGTCAAGTTCTTTTTTTAAACGAGGTCTAAGTTTTATAGGGATTTTTCGCTTAGCGTTCACACGTTTATCTATTATTATTTTACAAATAGTAGGCATGCATCTTAATCCTTCAAATATTGTTTCATCAGTGTCTAAATTTTCAATATTACATAATTCATTAATATGCGCTATGAGTTGTAAACTATACAACTCTATCTACTTTTAAAACATAAATTTTATGAATAGCTATAAAGTCTTTGTACATTAACTGAGCTTTAAACTATCCTAATACTGGAAAGCGGCCTTTATTTATTTCTTTAAGCACAATATTCGATTTATTTAACATATTAACATCAAAACCGGCCTCGGTAAAGCTTCAGTATTCGCGCCACTGTCCAGTTGAAACCTTACATTAATCCCGTACACTGAAATGACCTCGAACATGAAGCAATATCGTCACCCGTCGCGTTTATGTAAATACTGTTCAAAAGTCTCTCACCGCCACCGCCGCAGTCACTCACCGTTATTATCCATTACCAAAACAAACTTCACTTTACAATATCGACCTAAATGGCCGAACCGATCACATCTATAACACTTTATGTTAGCTGCAGGACATTGCACACTATCACTATGCATTCCACCACATTTAACACAACCTCGATTCAGGAAACGATGGTTAATAAAATCTGTCCGTCTTGAACTTTGACCTTGATTGTATAGCGCTACCTCTGCGCGCGAAGCGACTCGATTCACGTCACAGCTCGTCCACATCACCGGCGTTAACACAAGTCGGGGTGTTCGACGTCCAGGATCCACTCTGTGACCTCGCGCGCTACCGCCTGAATACTGGCTCGCTCAGCCGCATGACACCACGTCACCGCTTCTTCCAGATCTAGGGATGCTCTCGTTAATCGTTTTTCTCTCATTTGTACATCCTTTAACCCTCGAATTAAGTGCGTCCGAATTAAACTTTTGTTCAACGATCCAAACTCACTGCTTCTACTTTGAATTTTCAGTGATGCCAAAAAAATGTTAAAACTGTTATCATTGATGAATTTCAAAGAAAAGATGTCTTTTCTTTGATTGCCATTTAGTTCCCATTATGTATGTGCATAAACAAAGCGTATTTCTCTTTTCCTGACGCTTTTTTTTTTCCGTGGCGTAGTCAAATAGTAACTAAATGAATTCTTCAATTCCCGCCAATTAACCGCTAAACTACCACCTTGACTCAATCCCAGGGGCTGCTGTAACGTTGCCACCGCAAGTCCTCTCGCACTACGTTCACCTTTAGACATTTTATCTACTCGGAAATCACATCACTATTATTGTACAAAATGCTCCATACTCGCGACTAATACGACTAATCAGCCGCACCTGACACCGTGTGGTAATTCAGGGGGTATCAAAGTCATGATATAATAATAACTCGGGGACGTGTATTACAAGACTGGTTTATTCCGAGTGCTTTTACAATTATTAATACATGTGGGTAATCTAGTACCTAAAATAATCACTAAACTCTACCCACATACAACAGCGAATATAAACAATTTTAAATATACAGATCGATAGAGCTTAAAAAACTGATTAAAACTGTATAAATAACACATTTTCGCCAAAATGTCTTTCACGACAATTAAATCGCAAAGTGCGATTTGGGTTTTGGTATAATATTATTGGGCTAATATGTCTATAAATTAGTGAAGAGATTTGTAAACTTAAATGACGAATCGAATTATTTTCTCTTTCAAAAGTTTTGCAAAAAATAAGGGTCACTTCACTGTTTTACACTTAACATTTATTTATTGGTAATGAGTATAATAGGATAAAAAGTTTCCTTTATCTAATTATACTTTCTACTCGATGGGATGAAATGAGATTTGATGGAATAGGAAATGGATTCTGGCACATCTCAGCCACGACAAAACATGTTAGAACGATGCCGTTAATTCATTTCCCAAATGCATCCTTTACAAAAGTGTGTCAGAAATTGGAAACATTCATCGACGAATATTAACATTTGCGATTAAGACGTTCACAGTAACATAAATATTAATGTATTTATTAAGTATATAATGTATATCTACAGACTATTCGACGAGATGATAATGCAGTACAATGTGTACAAAGTGGAGACAATCGGAGACGCCTATATGGTCGTGTCTGGCTTACCACAACGAAATGGTTAGTTTTTATTTTTTACCTAAAATGCATTTATTACATTTTTATATTATAGGCAGGGAGAGAGTGTATGCTGCAATCTCACAGCGGCTGGACACTTGACTGGGTAACCGCGCATTCACAGAACACTCTACCGTGAAATATACTGCAGTTTCCACTTTATCCGATTTCCTTAATGTTTCGGTGGTGAGTGAGATAAGCCAATAAGCCAGAGTCAGTTCCCATCCCATTCAGTCTATCCCAATTTTCTCAACTCTTTCTCCTAATCAATTCCTAAATCTCCAAAGGTATATGGGCAGTGCATTAAATTCCGTCCAGTGGTATTTGCATGATATGTATTTGATATGTCCAGTGGTAGATATTGATATAGAATTTATATATATATATATATATATATATATATATATATATATATATACCTATGTTTGTTCAGGCAACCGTCACGCGTCAGAAATAGCAGATATGTCGCTCTCATTGATGCGGAGCTTAGAGGGTGCGCGAGTGCCGCATCAAGCGGATGAACCGCTGCGGATTCGCGCGGGCGTGAACACGGGGCCGTGTGTGGCCGGCGTGGTGGGAACTACCATGCCGCGGTACTGCCTGTTCGGGGACACCATCAACACGGCCAGTCGGATGGAAAGCACGGGCGAAGGTATATACTATAACATAAGTACTCTATGTATCACTACTGATTGATATTTCTCTTATTCAGTTCGCCAGTGTAGGATATGGGTATATGTGTAGTGTAGTGTAGTGGATGTTTCATTAGGCCCATTCAGTTATGGTCCAC
Organism: Sesia apiformis; assembly: GCA_914767545.1. Taxonomy (NCBI): domain Eukaryota; kingdom Metazoa; phylum Arthropoda; class Insecta; order Lepidoptera; family Sesiidae; genus Sesia; species Sesia apiformis. The sequence goes on along the minus strand of OU611960.1, from coordinate 15,809,533 downwards.
CACGAGGACGGAAGTAAAGTGCGAAGGATTGAGATATGACGCAAAGATACAGCCAGTACACACGATCTTCAGATTTTCTTACACGGCTACTCTTACTAAGGCAATTTTCTTCACGTTCCTGGTTCACCTGATCGGAGGTTGTCTGTGTTTTCTCGAACATAGTAACGTTACCCCTCTCTCACAGAAGACTACCTTGAAATCCATCGCATTTCCTACTTTATCGTATTTCCCCAATGTATGTACGTGTTGCGGTAGTAAATGAGATACGCCAGAGCCCATGCCCATCCCAGCCCTTCCCATTTTCCCAATCCTTTCTCCCAATCCATTCCTTAATCTTCAAAGGCAGGCAGCGAATCCGAGGGCGTGCCAACGTTAGCCATTCTGAACTGATGTTGGCATGTATCGCTGATGTCTATGGACGACAGTATCCACTTACCATCAGGTGGACTGCATGCTCGACTGCTGCCTATATTCTATAACAAATATATCTAGGTATCGTCTACACCATTGGCAATCCCCAAAAAGCTATGAAAAGACGACTAGGTGACCACGACGAGGTGGCATTTTGTTTTTAGTGAAAATGATAGCTTCGTGATCATAGATTTAAAGTTTAAAGTTAAATATTTTAAAGTTCATCTTAAACAAATACACACACACACACTACACACCCTCACACTGGATACACACACACACAACACACACAAACGGACACACCAACGTAAACATTATTAATAATAAGGAATCATCCTTTACTTGCCCACAATCTATTAAATACTGTACTTAATGTCAGTGTAATCTGTATTGGCCATTAGCATTGGCAACATAATTGTTAAACAACATAAGTTACATAAAAGGCTGTAGATTACATAAATAAATAAATAAATAAATAAATAGATGAAGGAACGATATGAGTTTCTTCGATTCAAGAAGAGGAAGGGACAAATGACCCTTCCCCAAAACTACCCGCTGTTATTTTCTTTTGTATGTGTGATAAATCGGCTTGAACATGAGTTCCAGTAGGTTTTATGGGTTGCTGAACTCCGATGTCGAAATTGAGTTACACCTCTTTTCATCACCCGTAAATTGTACTAAACACCCTTTGAATATGGGGGATTACTGGATCTTATTTATGAGTCGATTTATCGCACATAAAATACGCACATAAAAAAGAAAATAAAAACGGGTAGTTTTGAGGCAGGTGGTTTAACCCCGTACCTAATTTGAATCGAAAAGACTCACTTCGTTCTTTCGTCTATGATAATAAACCTTTATATCGACAAAATAAACAAGTTGCCGCCTCATCGTGGTCACATACTCGTAGTCGTTTTTGACCACCTCATACTAACCCATTTAATGTATCGTAATCAATGATTGCAATATATGTACCATACCATACTATCAACGTATGTCTCCTATATCTCTAACTGGATATATCTCCACTGCCCCGAAGTCTCGCCACCACACACATCTTCCCCTCATCTCATCCACCCGCCACCGGTGGATGTCATCTTCAAGTCTACGGTCCACGTGGCCGGAGTTCGTCCCACATTGCTCTTCTCTGTACGAAGGCCACACTGAAAGTTTCCGGAATGAATAAGAAAAAAATACAGTGAATGGCCAAAAATCAATTTATTGTTTCTCAAAATATTCTCCATGAGCGTCAATACACTTTTTTATACGAATAAACCAATTTCCATAACATTTATTCTACTCCTCCGTGTTACCTCGGAAACATGACCCTTCTGGCGATGAAAATCATTGACCGCGTGATTGGTTCTTAATTATTGGAAACAAGAAGAAGTCACAAGGTGCCAAGTCGGGATCGTATGGAGGATGGCTCATGAGTTCTACGTTTTTTGCCTTCAAAAAGTCGTTTGTCTGTTTGGTCGCGTGAGAGCTGGCGTTCTCATGGTGCAAGATTATGCGGCGTTTACGGTTGTTTTTACGGAGTTTGTCAATAACTTCCGACAAGCAAATGGTCGTTCACCAATCAGCATTCACGGTACGACGATTCTCCAAAGTAACAGCAGCCACGTGTCCAGTTTTTCTAAAAAAATAAGCGATCATCTTCTTCCCGGCACTTTGTTCAAGCGCCACTTTGGTGGGGTTTCGGCTCATCTTGAAAGACTCAAATGGTCGATTGCTGCTTTGTTTCGGGATCGTAGCTGTAAATCTATGTTTCATCACCTGTTACTATGTTCCACACCACATGTGATGCCCCTTCGTTGAATTTGGTAAGCATGGCATTGCACCAAGTGACGCGTTCCGTTTCTAGAGCCACAGTCAAATTGTGTAGGATCCACTGCGAGCACAGGTTTCGCACAGCCAAAAGTTCGTGTAAGATTGATTGTACCTGACTCATGCCTATGTCTAAGGATGCCTGAATCTCATGGTAGGTCACATGCCTGTCTGTTTCGATCATATGGCGCACAGTATCGATGTTTTTGTTGTTGACAGTGATGGACGAGCGACCTTCACGAAATTCGTCACTGAGATTGACACGACCGAGCTTGAATTCTGCAAACCAGCTATAAATTGTGGTCTGGCTTGGTGCTTCATCACCAAAAGCAGTTTGAAGCCAAACGAGGCGTGCTAAGCTATCAAATTACACTTAAAATCGTAGAAAATTATACAGCGAATATTTTCACAATCATACAGCGTTAAATCTATCGTAATGCAGACACGCAATTTTTAAAATGACGCCACAATGAAAGAACAAATGACTGTTAGATGAAATAAACTTTATTCTACAGCCAAAGAGTTCCATTTTCAAATATTGTAATGACTTTTTAAATATTGTTTATGTAAGTGGCCAGTTCCGGAAGCTTTCAGTGTGACCTACGTACATAGCCTCCATTCGATTATTCGTCTAACCTAACGATTGTACTATCGATTGTGTCTAAGTTGTATTCTTGTTTGTGCAAATACTTACGTGTTTATAAAGTATATATCCCGTTTGCAGCGATGAAAATCCACATATCTGAAACCACTAAGAAGGCTTTGGATGAAATAGGAGGATACGAGGTGCAATCTAGAGGAACTCTTGAAGTGGCCGTAAGTATTCAATACGTACAATAATAACATTGGAGGGTTATCCAACGTATCACTGACATAACAAAAAAAGCTGAAAAAAAGTCGTTTAGAAGGGAATCGATTCTATCAATTTTCAATATTGTGTTTTGCATCTTTTATATCTTTTATTGTACGTGCAGTTGTACAATAAAAAATACTGTCACAACAATACTGTAAAAATACTGTAATAACAATACTCTAAACAATTTGTAAAAATGAAACTTGTTAATAATCGTCGTAAAACATATTCTAAATAAATGAACAGAAAAAATTTAATCCATCCAGTGTATTGTACGTTTTACAAAGCGTATTTATAAATGACAAACAAAATATACTTAGTATCTTTGTGTTTGTGTTGTTATAATACTATTGTGTTGCTGTTACTAAGTATTGACGATTCTTTGCAGCGGCGGTGATAGCTAGCCTTAGACACGCTTTAGACTGTAAGCAAGCTTTAGACTGTGTTTAGACACTAAAGCAATGATAGCTTTAGACACGAATGAAAGTTGATTATCTCAATTTTCGTTCTTGAGTTCGTTAGTTCAAACCACATATGTTCCGTCGTTCAAACAGAGTTTCCCTTAAAGTCTCATTTACACAAGGAATTTCTCGAGCGGTTCGGTCGAGAATATGGTATAGGTAACGTACCTCGTATGCAACCAAACTACATACAATTCTCGCATACAATTGTCCACATGATTATAAAAACTCGACGATAACAGGGATACCAGCGATCAGATGATGATAACAGTTTTTTTATATTAGCTTTAGATTGATGATCTCTTCTACCCACGTTCGAGAAACCCTTTTTTGTGTAAATGAGCCATAAGTACGTGTAATTTTTTAAAAAAAATTATGCTCGCTTAAAAATTAAAAAAATCTGGAGCATGTGTTCCACCAATCAGCACTGGACCCGCGTGGTGGGTTGAGTCCGTACCTCCTATTGATTTCCTAGGGCAGTGCTTCCATGAGCGTAGCCACGCTGCTGCAGATTGGGGCTCTTGCCCCCCTGCATCGTCACATGTGGCATCGTCTCACGGCACACCGGTTGCGGAGCACTATATTAGGGCTGTCTTGCAGTGTAATATTATAGAATGACGTCAATGATTGTTTTCAGGGTAAGGGGACGATGGAGACGTTTTGGCTACTGGGAAAAACTGGCGCTATCGAGCCCGAAAGCCCACGACCCATGTGCCTGAAGGACTACGACCAGAATATTCTAGAATTCATTATACAAACGTAAATTATACTTTTACGTACCAAGTACGTAAATACTTGTAACTGTTAATCAAATACAAATGCCAACTACGTATTTATACGTAGTCGTTTAAGAGGCATTCTATGCCAAACAGTTATTGCTGGCATTTATAGGAAGGCGGTGTTCGAAAGGTCGGTTACTAATGTAATACAAATACACATCATACTCAACTTTTTACTGCAAATATTAAACTCATGAACTCACTGACATCTATAAGGCGGTATAAAGGTATCTGTAAATAAAATATTTTTTTAATCTACTGGAAAATGCGAGGCGCTGACAAGAAAAGGCACAGTAACATTTTAATGATTATTCTTTTGGTTTTTTAAAAAACTTCGAAGTTCTTGGTTTTAAATTAATGAAAATTTTATCTCATAATTCTTACATTTTCTCGAACTCTATCAAAATGAACTTGTGCCTTTTCGCCCATGCTAGAGTAGATTTAGCGTATAAGTTAAATGGTAAGGTCTGTTTATCTACATCTATAGGTACATATAATAAAATTGTAACAGTGCCGTGTAGATAAAATTAAATATTTTTAATTTCATACATTAGTTTTTGGAAAAATCATTGCAGTGTACTCTACGAACGATACAGAGCCCAAAATAAAAAAAAAATAGAATTTTGTCTGCGTGTCTGAACGTGCATCACGCGAAAACTATTGGACGGATTTTAATGAAACTTGGCATAGTTTTAGCATAGTGACGGATTATTATTTGGGGTACTTTTATAGAGTTCCAACGGGAATCACCCTAAAGTTTACGCGAACAAAGTGGATGGTACCTCTAGTTCGATAGGTACGAGTATGTACCTAATGCACGCCCCTGTTCTGAGGTTAACAAAAAAATATATATGCTGTGAGCGATATACATTTTTGAGTTTAGTTGAGAGGTTCTAAGTATTATTTCCACCCTATTCACCAAACATACCTAAGGACTTTTAGTGGTCGACACAGCTGTCGAGTCAAGGCCTTCCTTGAGAAATATTTAATCGATTTTAAAGCGATTATCAAATTGTTGTAATGTACAATTCAGAAAAACTTATTGAGTATATTTGTAACTGAAATGGACTGAACCAAAATTGTTCTAATTAGACCAACTTGATAGCTTATTATCGTATCGCTCTATAGTTCTTGCATCTCACGAGTGCGCGTCTGCGTTGCTTGTAGTGGTGAGTGTCTGTACGCATAAAAAAACACCCTATATCCTACACAATATAGCTTTAAATACATTGACGCGAAATTATCCATTACTTTTATCCATTAGCAAGGTCGACTTGCAAGAACTATATCGTATTAGTTTATTAGAATGTTAATCTTAAGGCATATCAGTCACTGATTAAAGTGCATTTAATTTTTAAGACATAAGACTACATTAAGATGCGGCTTGTATTTAAAATCGAGCAGAACCCACCTAATGGACAGCAAATGATGAATAAACCTCACCCAATTTTAAACTTGCTGCCACTTTCAATATTACAGCTGCTATTAAGATAAGTATACATACCCTTCAGTATTAACATATTCAATTCAGTATTAATGTCCGTCTTGTGTGTTGTATGAATAATACATATTTTAAATTATATATGAATTAGATAGATAAAATATTGTATGTATAAATTCCAGAGGCGATTCCCATCCTATCCTATCCTTCTCCATTTTTCCAACCCTTTCTCCAAATCCATTCCTACATCTCCAAAGATAGGCGGCAGCGCATCCAGGGGCATGTCAACGTTTGTCATTCTGATATTATGTTGGCATATATCGCGGACGTAAGGATATGGCACAAAAATAGAGATATGCAAAGTAAGAGGGGCGAATGAGAAAACGGAGATATGAATGAAGGTAATTTTGTACTGAACTGTATACTGAATTATTTAAGTATATACTTGTAATTCATATAAAAATCTACGTAAGTTATAGGAAAAAATGAAAGGGTAAATAATCGTTAAAAATTAACAATTTTAGGTACCATGTCAAAAATTTGTGTCTCTGTATATATTTTTATGTTACGTAAGTATTACCTTTACGATACATATTCGAGGTGTCAATTAAATTTTTATTGTATTTATTTCTGTTTTATTTCATTACACATAAATTACTACCTACTGAGCATGCTTCGAATAGCAAAACAAACACCAATTCGCGAATATACGAATAATTTGCCTGTATTTGCGATTACTATTTACGAATTTATTATAAATTACCCTCGTCTTTAAAATAACTGCTATTAATAAATAGTTCTTAGAGTCCTTAGAGAGCAGAAATGGATGTTAGCGTATTAAATTAAATCAAAAGGAGGAAGATATGCCACTCACTCACCTCCCGCGTGGTCCTGCAAAACTGAGTCCAATGGGCCTGCTTCGTTTAGTCAATACATTTAAAAATGCCTTCCAGAGCACAAATCACTCAAAGAGCAAAAACAAGGCACATGGAATCACTTTTTACGCGTAAGAACATCAGAAAGTAATTATCTGTAGAAGTTTTTTAAAATTATTAGTTTACATTCGCTTATTAATGAGCGCACGAGATAAAACTATACGATAAATGTGCGAGCGACTCTCTTGATACTGTCCAAGCTCATCGCCCTATCTCAGTCTTATTATCGTACAACGTGACTTCAATCATAGCTGTACGAGTTTGTGTGCATGTCGTTGTGCATTCGAGCCTATTTTCAGTTGACGCAACGTAAGAACGTACCCTATCTTCCCGTTTTGCTTTGATCTAAGGTTAGCGTCCACATTGTAGTTATTAGCTATGAATGATGATGAATTATAGTTAATTAAGGATATATATTTATGTTTGAAGTGTATAAGTTTAGTTGATTTGTGACACTAGGTTTCATATAATAATTTACAATGGTTCAAGTGCAATTTATTAGTAATATTTGCATGCTGTTATAAATAGCTGAATTAGACATCTAGTTTAAAATATTACCAACTTGTAATACCCTATTCAAAAGCGTATAGAGATGTATTATTATATTATGTTATTGGTATCAAACTGCACTACACACGCACTTGTAAAATTAGTCAGTAATTTTCAGTTCAATTTAGTTCAATTAGCAATTTTAAACTATGAACTGATTTGCTAATAAATGTTGATTCTCATTTCTGTCCTTTTTATAGAAAACCTCTTCTACTCACGTTGGGCCTTTATTATTCAATTAGTATTCGAGTACTCAGTTAGAAAATGACAAATACAAGTACGAATATTTAATAATTGGCAAATATTCGTATAAACTAATACGTATATTCGAAACATTCCCAATACTTGCAGCTGGTTGTGGTAAATAAAAGAGTATAAAAACATTTTATTCAACATTTATTTAAATTTCGTGTACAGAAAATACGAAAGGATTGTATCCACAAAGTGTTAGGTAAAATACATCCATCGAAACTAATTAATTCTATTTATTTTAAACATACATCATATAAGTGTGAGTATACACTATTTAACAATTAATTTATATGTACACCCAGCAACAGGTCAATCTATACCCATCGGTACCTTAATAAGCTAGAATAAGCTTAAGCTATAATATAGTATAATAAGCTTAACGGTTAGAATTCAATGATTTTGAGTACATTAGTATATTGTTGACTGTATTTGACATTCTCTAACAAAAGATACCTTATTAATGGTATATTTTGTCGGCTACTGAAACTTAAGTACCTAATAGTTATAAAAAATTTATATATTTTTTTGCTTCATCTTAAAAATAAGATGTTAGAGCGTGTTTGTTTATATTTAAACCAGATCTTGAAATAATGAAATTTTAAGTTAGAAAAATTTAACCAAAGTTGTCCATACAGACAATAAGGTCCCTTTGCTTAGATAACGTCGCATATTATTCATCCTAATGCCACAAGGAATTCTTTACCAGATAAAAGAAAGCGATATCAATGTATCTCTTTATCCCAACTTCACTGACAATCTTATAGAGCGAGACGGATTACCCCCATAACAACATAAACACATGTGGAAACAAGTACTTGTACGTAAATACATGTTTCTTCATGTCTTTTCACGGATAAACTTTACATCAGCGCAACCGTTGTTTTTGTGCAACAAAGCATGTTAAAGGACAAGTTATTGAATTTTACTTATCACTGTATCTTTTTCCCCCAAATTCACCAGCAGTTCTATAGAAAGAGAAAGACTTTAGTGTTGACAGCGTTTGGACTCGGGCTGGTATCGGGGCGATGTCCTCCCTCTCTGCGAATGGATCCGAGCCAGAAAACTTGGCGTGCAGTCTAGGGAAGACGATGTCGGGCGAACGGGGGACGGTCCTGTTCTACCCTCCAGCCAATGCGTTGTCATTTCGCCCTTTCCCTGAATAGTAAATAAGACTATTCATAATAAACGTGAACATTTAGTACAGTATTTGGAATTTAAGAGCGCGCGTCAACCTTGCTTGTGAATAGGTGCTCGTGTACGCGAAAAGTAACTTTAGTAACTTTAAACCCTCAGTTCAACAAAGCCGTAAGTGGTCTTATGTCGAAATTTAGATTTTACCATTATATTTAAATGAGCACTTTAAATTTAAATTTCAGAAAATTATGGAGAAAAATTCGTTTGTCATTTTATAAAAATATTTTTTTTTTGAATAAGAAGTTTGTAAAAAGCAATCCAACAAATTTTGCAGAAAGTAATAACCAATGAGATTTTTATTATTTTAACGATATACATAAAAAATCGTAAAATAATAATAAAAAGCTTTCGACATTTTTATAGTTTTTTTGCTGTGCTGAAAAGTTGTCAGTTTTACGACATTATGCCACTATTTTTACACGTACCGACACACCAATACAAGCAAGGCATATGCGCGTTTATTGCAAGAATTGTAAACAAGATTTGTATATCTTCAGTCATCCCAGTCAGAGACCGAGGAACAATGTTAGCCAAGTTTGTAGTAAATAGTCACTGCGTCTTACTACTTCAAAAGTATAAGTTTCTTCAAAAGTAGGTACTCTTACTGTGAGTATTTCAATAGACATTAAATTCATGCGAGCTTAGCCTGTAAGTTAAATGGGAGTAAAAAGTAAGTATAAAATCCATCACTCTCTCCTCTCGACCGGATAGTATAGAATTAGAAGTAAGACACGTGACGGGATAAGAGACGTTTCTTCCTCTAACATACTTCCCATTTACTTCATCATGTCCTCATCGCAATCAACTTAGTGATTATTATACAGCCAGTCTACTAGTCTTTTGTACCTTGACGTCAACCACTCCTCTAGGGCTTGTGATGAAAAGACCAGTTCGGTCTAAGGCTCTCTTCACATCATCTGATATCTGGATTTTCATTGCTGAAAACAAGAAAGATTTCTAGTGTTATACCACAAAGAAAAAATGAAACACTGATGCCATGCGCCAGATGAAAAGGTAGATCCTTGGGTTGTGGAACAACTACATAATAAATTGCGTTTAATGTAAGTTAAATGTCGTGGTCAATCTCAAGAGGATCAGAGAGTCATTCTGTCTGGTCAATCAGATTCAGAAATATTGATAGATGGGTAAAACATTTATTCAGAAAACAGTTACGGGACACTACACTTACAAAAGAAAATACAAACAGACATATAAGCACATAATAACAGCGAAATGTTTGGAAAGTGAAAAGAAAAAGAGATATTCGTATCGTAGCCTAAGTGAATGTGACTGCCCTGGATGGGCGTCCAGCTCAACTTTGGCTGTGTGTCGGTGATGACACACAGCGATCAGCTGGAACCCGTGTTGAAATCGGGACACGAGGGACCAATCTTTAATTAAAAACTGATTTTAATTAATAACATGATTTTTTAATTAAAAATTGGTCTGAATATGTGTAATATTAATTTTACATATTACACATATATATATATATTTACACGAATGTGCATAGTAATGAAAAGACTCTTCTCTTTTCAGAAGAATTTTGGTTAGATTTCTCTCCAAAACTTCCTCGTTAGCTATCTTTTAAGAATGAGAGCCTTTGATTGATTTACTCACGTTCGCTCGTGCTCTCCATCCTGCTGGCCGTGTTGATGGTGTCTCCAAACAAGCAATACCTCGGCATCTTGCTGCCAACGATACCGGCCACGCACGGCCCCGTGTGGATGCCGCTCCTCATGCACAGCATCTAAAATGACAATATTCTAAGGTGCTTTCACACTACGCTATACTATTGTACTATATATTACGTCATAAGCTACACTATTATAGCAAGGCGTTCACTCTACACGCTATAATATATTTAGTATTGCTATATCGCAGTTGTCAGCAATGGAGAGTTCAGGTAATGGATTTGTTCTCTATTGGGAGAGCGTGGGGCGATATAGCAGAGAGTATCGCTCCATAATCGTACCACAAGGCAACCGGTTGTATCAGGGTTAGGAAAAAGCAACCGTGGTACCACTAGTGTTATAATCGGTTGTACCACGGTTAAGAAATATGAGAAACTGTAAGTCACCAAAATAAGTTAAAACTTGAAACACATCAAATAATTTAAAATATATAAAGCCGTTCCAGCGATAAATGTAATTATTTTAGAGAATAAAAGTTACGAAGATGTAAAGTTTTGTTGTTCTATCTGAAACTTTCGTAGCGTTCATTATCCAGTAAGTAGTGACCGGGCGCGGCGCGGACGACCCGCATAGAGTGCAACTGCGCTTAAAGTTAAAGATATACTAGAAATTAACAATAAATTATGAAAAATAGTAACCTATGGTTATAAAACTGATAGAATCGATTCTACTCTCGACACTGAATCATCTATTTTCAGCTTTCAGGTTATTTCAGTGACCTGTTGTTCATGCGAACTAACAAATAATACAGCGTCCACTAGCGCCATCTATGCTTCATACATCATGCTCAATACACAGAGACATGTATTACCTATGTACCTGATCGGGGCGGTGAGGAAGTCGGCACAGCGATGTCGCTTCCAGCAGCTCCAGAGCCATATTAGCGATTTCTGATGCATGTTTATTTCCTAAAAATTAACATGAAGCATTATAATGTGGGAGGTGAGCACGCTGCAATCCCACAGCCGTCGGGCGCACTCGACTGGCCACGTTGCCCTGTGCTTAGAGAACACTACCGCAAATGTGCTGCGTTTCCCACTTTATCCTACCTTCATTATACTGTCAACCAACCAACCAGTAATGTAGGCCAGTTTAGAACATTTTCACAGTAAGTCAAGACACCCGACTACAACCGCTGTTGCTATCTATTATTGTGATAATGTTTCTACAGTGGCCTACATTTTAAACTGTTTGACTGTATTGTAGATACGTTTTTTTTTTTCGGAATGTCTACATTCTTGTGGCCCTAGTGGCCTTTCAAGATTCACCGATCGTGTTTGAGGTAGGTACGTGTTTTAGTAGTGAGTGAGACAAGCTCGAGCTCATTCCCGTCCCCATCCTATCCCTCCCCATTTTCCTAACTCATTCTCCATATCCATTTCTAAATCTCCAAAGGTATGTAGCGCAACGGAGGCGTGCGTTTTGTTATCCTGGTTTGATGTTAGCCCGAATTACGTATATCCCACGGCGACAGTATCCACTTACCACCAGGGGACTATCTGCTCATCTGCCACTTTCTCTCTATAAAAAAACATAGGACCATTCATTATTTACCATTTCTGACCGGCAGCCCCGAGGCGACCATATACGAATCACCGATGGTTTCAATCTTGTATACGTCGTAACACTCTATCCTCTCGTCGAATAGTTTGTATACAGAGTTAAGGAAGCTTATGACCTGTGAATACAAAGTCACCACACTTACTTTATCTATAGAGTTCTTCAAGAAAGCTGTGAATAGGATTTTGCAACGTCGGCTGCGTATCGGTATACCTCCTGATGTTGCAGATGTCCATGGTCGGCTGTAACGCTTACCATGACGTCAGATTGGTAAGTGTTGTCCGCGGTCCGCCTACTTCCCTATAAAAATAATAATAATGTATATGTATATGTATACAGGGTGTCACCGAAAAGACGCAAGATCTAAAATACGTAGACTAATTTCATATATGTATGTATTTACATAAAATAGTTTTAGAGAAAAATGAAATTATTTTAGAATATAAATGAAAATTTACAAATATGTAGATAGTTTTCTTGTTCTATCTAAAACGTTCGTTGCGATCATTATTCAGTATCATTCTCTATTGTAAAAACTGGTCCAATGGATTATCCACTCTCGATACTGAACAACCTATTTTCAGCTTTTATTCCAGAGTAATTTATATATTTTTAAGAGTGGTTACAATAATTTTTAAGAAAGGAAAATGATTCAATTCTTTCGTACTGTGACATTTTATTATTCAGCTTTCTTCTTTTATAATTACAAAAACGAACAGTGCAATATTACATATTTGCCAGTTTCATTAATACAGAGTAATGAAATTATTTACACATTTCAAAACATATTTTGTACATTTTAGGGCACACATTTCGTATAGAAAAAGATCTAAAACAAAAGTTTATTGTTATTACACCAGGAATTTAATAACAACCCCTCGTTGCTGGTATTTTTAATGACTCTGTATTTTATTCAGTCTTTTTAGTCCCACTGCAGGACTTAGGCCTCCCTTAGTAAATCACTGGTGTCTCGAGCCATAATCCATCACTTGGGCCCAGTACGGAATGGTGGATGCAAGTGCTTCAGACATTTTTTGAAATTCTGGAATCACTGCTCACTGTGGAGAGTCGGGAGTAGATATCCTTGGGCTATGACCCTAGCTACTATACTCGTACTTAATACGATTTACTTAAAAGTTATTTGTAGGATGGATTGATTGTCGTCGCTTGTTAAGAACCAGCTTCATTGATTTGTTAGATACCTTACGAAGTGGTTCCAAGCCGCACCGAGAGATGGTGCTGCTGTGATCAGCGAGACAAACGACGTTAGTAATTACTTAATTAGTTAAATATTATCACTGTCATTCCACAATTATACTCTTAAAAAACTTCTATCGCTCAGTTCGTTATATATCACCGCTTTCGAAATTTTTACATTTCTTTTTGATACTTTCGCTGTTTTTCCGGCGACAAGAGCCGGCGCTGGCAGAAGACCAGAAGACCTCGGAGTTCCAGGACATAGCCTTCAGTTCAGTGAAGCTTCATTATTGTCCGGCTACGGCAGTTAATCGATAATTTTCGACTATTAGAGCGACCCCTATATATTTATAATTTTCTCCCAATTTTTGTCATTTTAGTAAAATCTCGTCAGCTCTACAAATGCAAATACAGTCATAACCATAATCGTTCATAGACATAGTCAGTTCATAATCGGCCCACCATTATTTATTGAATAATCTGATATAAGTTTTAAATATTCTCATTGGTTTACCTGATACGGTGTTGATACAGCAGCGATAGCAGTAAAGCCAACAATGTCGCTAAAATATACAGTGACTGATGCGAAGAACTCCGCTGGAACCTAAAAACGAAATAAATAAGGAATTATGTTATTATTTACGAATGTATTTTTGTTATCAGCTGCACTAATTGTACTCCTAGTAAGCCACGTGCTATGAGCTTAGAAATAACCGATTTTAGCCCTTATTATCTGCATACGAAGGGTATAAGCACAGCCGGCAGGTTGTGTTAGGCCCGAGTGGGTAGTTAGCCGGGAGAGGGGACAGTCCCTCAAGAAATTGTATATAGAGTAATGACTCTTAGACAAGGGAATTTTATAGGAATAACATTAATAGAAATAATTTAATGACTCTAAATAACAATGAGGCCTGGATATAATTTTAAGTAAAATAAGACACAAAGAAAGAAAATGCGTCTAGACATGGATTTTTTGAGCGACGAGGAAATCCCTTTTCAGTAACTTTTCGTCAAAATCCGAGTGGGTAGAGCTACCCACATTATCCGCCGGTCCTGGGTATAAGTTGACTTGTTGCGTTGTCGGCGATCGTGAGTTTCGCTACAATCGACACTGTTTCTACGAACGCAGTTACGTGCTGATAAGCGTTTAGATTGTGCACGTATACGTTGATCATCTTTCTACGTCAGGGGCCCATTTCGGAACAATTATAGCATTCCAATAATTTGGCTCCTTATTGTACCACTATGAGTATATCGACCTGTAAATATTTTGTTGTGTATCATACACGCCCCAGAAAGGGGAGAGATGTTAAATGGCGAGAGATGAAGGAAATTTGCAAGGAGTCAAGAAAGTGCGTGCTGGAAATAGCCCACGTAAGTACGGCGCGTACCTCCCACGATTCGGTAAGGTTGGCAGCGTCATGGGTGTAGGAAGGTAAATAATTTGTGTATATCGACTAAAGAAGTCGTCAGTGTATTAAGGACGCGTAATTTGCGACAAAATTATTGGAATGGTAAAATGATTCTGAATTTTGGGCATCAGTATGAGTTATTCACCTGAAGAAATTACATGTCAAAATTTACAATGAAATGCAATTCATTTTATAGCTATTTTAACTTACCTGCTGAGTTTGTTTCAGCTGTTTAGCTACACTGGGCGGCAGCATTTGGTATAGCAGAGAATCACTTAATTCCTTCTCGTATTCTAACTCCCGTGCCTTCTCAGAGAGATTCGTGGCGTATACCTGAAAAAAATAACAGAAAAATTTAGCATCTTAATGTAGATGTAAGGTGGCCACATTATCCGGAACATTCGTGACGATAGACGGGCGTTTACCCCGAAAACACGAAATACGAAGTTTCGATCGATATTTTGGTAGATTCCTACCACGAAAACGTTCACTACGATATATCGGCCCGAACGAAGTTCATTTGACATTTTAAACTATTTCGATCGCACTAGACAACGATACAAATATATATTTTGACAAGAAATACTTGGTGATCAAACGTCAAATTTCACGATAATAATATCTCACCCTTTAAATAATCGGAGATATCCGATATTTAGAGTTCGGAACGAAGACAGCCAGAGTAGGGTGTTATAATCACTTCATTCGTTTGAACTTCGGTCATTCGGTCGGTGCGGAAACTTCGGAAGCGTAAAATCAGAGTAAACCCCCAGATCCGGCTACAGTATGAGAATAATGAAACCTACCTGTATGGTGTTGACAGCATTTCTGACTAGTGCAATAATAATGGGCGACACCACACAAACCAGCACAAGTATACCGGCGCACACTGCTTCGCTCCTCTTGGCTTCCGTCAAGCTCTCTGTCACGCCGTCTCTGAAAATTACCATACTTCTAACTCCAGGGTGTCACCGATACAATCCTGAAGATTGTAACTATAAATTCCGTATGACACGAATTGACATTAATAGCATGAAAATTTTAGGATTTTTTTTATGAAAAATAAAGAGATTCTTTTCCTTTTGCTAAATTTTTCATAGGTACGTAATTCCGACATCGATTACAGCCTATACCTAACGTCTCCCTGCAGGGCACTCAGCTCCTACTTCTACTTCTCCTACTTCTCAGCAAATCACTGGAGGTTCCGGACTATAATTCATCACGCTGCTGGTGCAGTGCGAATTAGTGGATAAACATGCTTGAGTTTTTTTTTATTTAAGAGCATTCGAGTTTCCTCACAGTGATTTCATGCACTGTTGCACTAGCTTGGCGGTTGAAGAACACATCTGCTTTTCTATAAAAAAATGTTTTATGGATGTGTATATAGAAACGCAACGCAAACGTACGGGCCGAGGATTTGAACTCACAACCTCAAAGCATAAACAATTGATTTTTTACAGAAACTTATATAACAATTATTTGAATTGACTCTGAATACATCTGACAAATCCTGTAGCAGCAGCGAATCATGATCAACAAAATAACTTATGTTTGAATAAGTAAAGAAAATAATTTTCAATTACTAAGAATGTTTCTTTATAGCACCAGGGAACTTAAACCAAACCCACTTTTAAATTTCCTACCATGGATTTTTTCAGTCGGTATTTTTTGTTGCTCATTTGTTTATTTCTCATTAAATAATTTGTCTTGAATTGAATTTAACAGCCCGGAATAGTAGGCAACTAGTCAATGATGAGTCTAGAAGTAATGAAACTGAAAGAGGTCAGCTAGTATCGCAAATTACTTCTCACTACAAATTCAGCTCTCAATCGAGTCAACAATTTAGTTTTAATTCGATACGTGACTGGACTGAGCTCAGCGTATTTTACACGAAGCAATAATATACTCGTACTTTAGACTTTAATGACTTTTCGATAAGCTTCAATTCTGATTAAAAAATGCCGCTTGCATTTTATCTTGCGTTGGTTTATTGAATTTAAACGTTTTAATATCGAGATTGCAGATAATAGGGAAATAGAATTCGATAAACGTATTTTAAGGCTAGTGTTTGTATACAGGTATTTTTTGTTATATGTTCAGTTTCAAGTTTAGCAAAGTCACAATTAATATATTAATATATAATAAATAAATTGTATTAAATCACCTTTTGTGGTTAACCATTGCGGTTAACCGATAAGTTTCTGGTACTACATAAGAGTAATAGTAAATGTAAATTATATGTACCTACATAAATGCTATGAACTTATATCGGTAAGTAAGTCATCACAAATACAATTGTATCGTACTGTATTGATTTGCCTTGTAGCATTTGAAATTGATTTTGTACTAAGTTCCTATACAAAATTATGACGATGTATTTTACATGCTCATAGGCCCCTAGGGCAATGGAGTAGTGACGAAGCGAGTTTCTTTTTAAAGGAACAAAAACAGACAAATACGCAGTTCACCTGGTGGTAACTGTTGCCTGTGGTCTTTCGCGATAATGACATCAGCCCAGAATGACAAATGTTGACCAGCTGTCAGATGTTGGCTGTTCCTTTGCGACAGCAAAAGGCTAGTCACATGATTGATCAGCCGCCAAGTAGGGCTACTTTTAACCGCCGAGCTACTGGTTGGTTAGTCGCGTGTCACCGCTATCAGCGACCCAGTCGTTTTCTATAATTTGATCTTATACAGTCTCCATAGAAGTTATAGAACGGTCTGAGAATCGTCTAATTATCCGGACTTTTAGTGCAACACAAGCCTGTTTTACTTTCCTTATCTCATTGTACTTCCTATTTCCCAAACATATTTCCTGATTCATATTTCCAGATTCTTTTAGGATAGTATGGACTTTACCTTCTCTTTTTCTTCCCGTGATTCATGTATGAAAGGTATGATGTATGAAAGGTATGATCTAAGAAAGGTATGAATTAAATTATTGAATTACTTCAAAAATGTCTAATGTATTAATTTTTAATTTATCGTTACATTTGCTTACATTTACATTGTCTTAAGGTAATTGGCGTAAGAAGAGTTGTTGAAGAAAAAAATATGTAAATATAGTATTTTTATAACGCCACATAAATAAATAACGCCACATTCAATGTTCCACACCAGGGTCCAGAGATACACACAACGACAAATACACACCCAGGCCCGGACAAACATTTGTCTTTAAACAAATGAATGTTCGACCGCAAATCGAACCCGGGACCTTTTACACAGCAGACAAGTTAATGTCGTTTAGATGTTTTATTACATACAGCTTTGTTTTACATTTTTATTACATACATTCCAATCCTTTGTTCCATGATCGTGTGGTGAAATCTTGAAAGAAATGTTTGTTATGTGGCTTCACCTGATGTACTCTCTCAGTTGTTTCTGCACAGCCCTCAGCTTGTCGAGTAGCGTGGCCGTCTGGTCGAAGTACTCAATGGCGTCGCTGACACTGCCTGCGCGCTGTTTGTTATCCACTATCTGCTGGTTCCTAATCATGTTGATCATATTTAAGGGATTAGTTAATAATTTAAAAAAAAAACAAACAAGTCGCCTGATTTCAACTCCTTGAAATAAACTAAAATTAATGAAACACTAATTGGTTTGTTTGTTTCGTTTTATAAACTACTCTACCATTTTGACAATTCAGTATCAGACTTAAAGGCATCTCGACTAGATTTATATCGTTTGTGATTGGACTGCGGCATCTTCTTGCGTTCCGCAGTAGGGTAAAAAATTGACACATTGTATTTTAGATAGGTGTCTAACTGGCACAATTTTTAAAAACGGTTAATATACGTTTTAATTGTTTATATTGCAGAATTTAAACCGCCATTCAAGTTAATAGGACCATCAAATTATTTTTTTCTACTTACACAAATTTGGACACCCCATTTCGCATGAATTTCGAGAATTACTTTCGTAGTACTAAGCATTAGCGTCAAGAGCATAGTCAGGATTTAATCCAGGGTAGGGTAAAAGCAAAAAAAATTATCCAGGGGCAAAGCAAACATTTTTCTTATAATTTAAATACAGACAGGGGCAATGTTATGCTAGAGGGGGGCAAGCGCCCCAACCTGCCCCCATCGTGGCTACGCCCATGATTAACGTTATAAAAAGAAACTGCTGTCCAAAGTTATTATTTTCAGCTTCAGCATTTTCGGCTCAGCGTTGATGAATTAGTCAGAACAGTTCACTTTAAAATATTGATATATTCTCTTCCAATCCAATTTGTTCAAAATGAAAACAAACATTGTAGCCTGAGGTAAAAGACATGGTCTTAAATTTAATAGTGAGGTAATAATTGTTTACATTATTCATAATTCGATTGTTTAATGTTGAAAAGCTGAATGTTAACATTTTCCATTGATTTGGTTTGTTTTGGTATTTTTTTTATGGTGAAATTGGAACGGATAGAGAGATATAAGTTATAAATCTTTAAGGCCGTCAATAAAGTTTTTCGCAAGGTAATGTGGACATGTGGGTCAACATATCCGTCTAAATCCTATCTAAAAAAATACTAAAAAGACAGTTGAAATACTAAAATACTTACTTTTTCTCTAATTCCTGGTACTCCGGGCTGTCCTCCTTGATGTCCTTGTGGAGAGGAATGAGGGATGGAATCAGATTGAGGGTGTTGTCTAGCAAGTCCCTTCCCAGCACCATGTGGGTTATGTACCTACACACAGTAAGATATTTTATATATTTTTTTTCATTTAAAAAAAACAGTGTAGGTACAAGGTAATTATTACATACAAATGAGAGTAATTTATTAATAATTTAATCAATATAGGTTTCTATTATATTACTAAAAGAAATAAATTAAAATTTTAAGATGCATCAAAATGACAAGAGAACAGAGATGATTTAAAACTAAACGTGCGAAAAGGTATAAAAGATTTAACATTAAAATACTAGGTTGACCACATTTTATTTTTAGAAAAGTATTGAAACTTTAGGAAACGTGTATCTAAATTGTATTTATTTACATATTTAATAATCGCACGAACTTCGATTTTCTCCACTTTGCACACTAATAACATTCCCGCCAAATGTAAACAACGAAACAAAATATTGGTGACAGTTTTATTTTTAATTCTTTTGGCACTGACTACTACTGAATTTGAGATTCGAATGAAATAGAATGCATTCCTATAATTTAGAATAAAGTATCCAATTCCAGAAACTTATTGATTAACCTATAAAGATTTATACCTACTATGCTATCTTGAAAGCTATGCCGCTAGAGTCGGCATAGCTTTCAAGACGGTACTTAAAAGCTGATGGCCTTTTACGAGCTGATTTTACAGTCTAGAAATCAGACGAAGAGACGATTCAATATTAGTTAATTTAATAATTGACGACAGCTCTTCGTCGAACGGTTCATTGTGTGCTGCAACTGCACTAGATGTTTCCACCGCGATTAAACATCTTTAGCGAACTAACGGAAACGCAGCTCAAAGGCCACGCCTCAAGCAAAGTTCTGAGTACTTTCTCGATTTGACTCTCCCTCCTGAATACCATTAAACGTCCCCTGTCTGGAAAGTTATACAACTGTGTGGAAAAACTTGCGAAATTGATCGACTAGCGAAACAGAAAAAACTTGCAAAATCCAACACGTCGCTAAATCAGGTTTACAGTACTTTATGTCATTTTATCAATCAATCTTCGTTAGGAAAGGAAGTGGAGTCTTGATTACTTTTGAAAGACTCCATTATTGTACTAAATCATGTGTCCTAAAACTAGAATACTCTGTTTACGACACACTGAATGTTATCACCATCGTCTGTGTTAGGGAAATATGGGAATAAAGCTGGTCAACTTTTTAAAGTTGACCCCCAATAATTTCATTGAGGCCAAAGAAAATAATCAGTCTGTACGGAAGGTGTACCATATGTAATCCAAAGAATTCCGGTACAGTAAATACGCATCACCAATAAGAAACTACACAATTTATAATCATTTCACAGTCAATGCATCCGTGGGAGTCAGTTTAGTGGCGAATTTCGGGACGTACATGCCAATGGCTCGTTTACACAAGGAGAGTTTCTCCAGAGCATATTTCTCGAACATCGGTCAAACGCTACTATAAACAACTGTTATCATCATCCGATTAATCGTTATAACCGCATTAACCCTGTATAATATTAACCCTGTTATAATCGAATTTTTATCATTGTGAACAGTTGTAGGCGAGAATTGTATAGAGTTTGGTCGCAAAAGTTCGAGTAACTCTCCTTGTGTAAATGAGCCTTAAGTCTGTTAGTCGCACAGTAAGGGTGGAAACAACTATCGAATGTCAATTCAATGAAATGAGAAGAGGGTATATAAAAATAGGCTACTATAGTTAAATTTTATAGGAACATTCTAGTTTCTAGGAAGTTTGCAGTATAATTCAATAGTTTTCTGGGCAATGTCAAAATAGGCAAATATTATTATATCGAAAATACAAGCAAAGAAAGGAGAGTCGACTTTACCGCTCGTGCGAACGCGGTAGAAGGTATCCCCTGCCGAAATAATTGATGCCCAGCACCGACGCGATACCTTTGCATTCTATGCTTCGCAGCAGGTTCTTGAAACCCACCAAGTATCTGAAACAAAATGATTAAAATACAAAATAGGAAGAAATTGTATTTGTGATGGTATTAACCATGGTATACCCGTCTATTTAAACTCTTTAAATGGAAATTTGAAATCGAAAACAATCTAGAACTCTTCGATATTCTGTTGCCACGGCAGCTGAAGATGTTCGGAAGGATGTGTGAATTTGTTCGTATGCTGTGCAAATCTCAAGATAACACTGGGAGTGTGACAATATAGTATGTGACGAGGAAAGCATTAGAGTAGAGTAAAAGTAGCATCATATAGACACTTTTTTTTTAAATCAAAATTAAATAACATAATTTTTTTTATTGGCAATTTATTAATTTAAGTTCCGGAGGCCGAAGTTAATTATTTATTATTAATTGTTTTTCTTGAGCAGCTGAAGGGTTGCGAGTTATCGTGGCGTAATAATTGTTAAAGGGTTAAAATTTCGTTTCAATATTTCTGATTTAGTATAAACATTTCTTCAGGATTTATCATAATATCTAAACAATATCATGTGTTAGAAGTAAAGAATACAACCTCGATGTTTTGTAAACCAGGGATATCAGGATATGGCGTATTGAGGGGGAAAGTGCACGCTGAAATCCAACACCCGCAGGGCGCGCTATCTGGCCACGTGGGTAACGTGGCCAGACGACTATCACTGAAGACTACCTTGAAATATACTGCCTTTCCCACTTTATCTTATTTCCCTAATGTACGTACGTGTTTCGGTAGTGAGTGAGATGTGCCAGAGCCCATTCCCATCCTATCCCTCCCCATTTCCCCAACCCTTTCACCAAATCCATTCCTATATCCAAAGGTAGGCAGCCCATTCGGGGGCGTGCCAACGTTTGTCATTTTGGACTAATGTTGGCATGTATCACGGATGTCTATGGGCTACAGAATCCACTTACCATCAGGTGGACTGTATGCTCGTCTGCCGCCTTCGTCCATAAAAATAATAATGACATGGAATACGGAGACATTTTTGAGACGCAGTTAGTTATGAGACATGAGCGATGACGCCTAATCTTTCAGTTAACACATTCACACAATACATCTATTGCTTAGTTTGTAATCGCCTGAGTCACGATCCACGACGACTCAAATTGACGATGATGATTCATAGTCATTCAATGTGATAGGTAATGGACGGTGACGACTGAAAGTTAAATGAAATAGTAGATGAGTCTCCTTAGGAATTTTTAGATTAAACTCTGCTAGTATAGAAACTTCGATAGCATTCACGGGCTGGATACGGGCTTCCTCATGTGGCTTGTGTTGTGCATTAGGAATGTATGACCTTTAAACGGCACCCCTGACCAAGCGAGTTGAGAAATTCACTCCTTTAGATGTGGTGTGGTCCTCAGAATTTGTGGTAGCCGCATCTCTTAGTTGCCTTTTACAACGCCCTCGGGATGAGGCTTGGTGGTGTGATTATAAAGCCGGCCTTCACCGCACTATCATCTGAAACAGTGACTAAACAATAGTTGTAGATCTTCATGAGTCATTTCTAACAACATATCGTTTGTGTACTGAAACATTTTTTTGATTAAAGGTATAAACTGTCGTAATAACAGTTGTAATCCACCACACAGACCCTGTACGGTACGTGTCGAGGATTTGAATTCACGAATGAGAGTCGAGAATAGATACTACTACGCTAGAAAACCCCCTATTGGTTTACTAGGGGAGACAGAAAGAGATGGAGTGATGCAATTCTAAAGCCGGCCAACACCACACGGTAAAATACATATGAGGACCCCAGAGGTAAAGGGGTCTAAGTGACAAAATTTATGTTTTGAGATAATTGAACCAAAAGTCAACAAAATTTGTAAGTGTAACACAGGTGATTTTAATAATGTGTTGTTAGTACTAATTAGAAGCAAATGGCCAAAGTGTTGGCCTAAAATGGTCAAAACAAAAAAAAATAACTTTCCCTCTTACAAAATTTTGTTGACTTTTGGTTCAATTATCTCAAAACATAAATTTTGTCACTTAGACCCCTTTACCTCTGGGGTCCTGATATAAAATAGAATGTTAAATTGTTCCTCAATGGGTGGCATAAGAAACTTCTTCACTATTCCAAACATTTATTTAACCTCACCTTTAGTATTTCCAATAAAAAAAAATCTATCGATAGCAACTGACTAAATAAGACGGAATCTATTAGGGTCTTGTACTTTTTATACTCAGCTACTGATGAACTCTAAAATTTTAATAGAACTCTTAGACAGATTGTTAAATTATCTATACCTATTGAAAAGCCAATTCATTCCAATAACTCAATTTCAATCAGTCTGTTTCCCAGGGCACTTGGAATCGATTTTATAAAATGAAAATGAATCAAAATGAATTTATAGGATAATGGGATGATACTACAAGGTCAGAACCAGGATGTGAACTGTAGCGATAGGTTTACAGTTTATATTTTCCGTGGCTGTCGTAAAAGGCGCCTAACCCTACCACCCCACCACAATCCCTGAAACTAAACATTTAAAAGAGTAGACTTGCCAACCCGCTTGGCCAGCGTATCATTCTGACACACATCCCCCATGCACAGTACGATGTGCTTGAGGAGGCCCTATGTCCAGCACAGGATTAAAAAATACCTGCCAACGGTTTTATTTGATCGTATCAAGTATTGTTTGTTTTATTTGGTCATATTAAGTATCATTTGGTAGATCTTTTTTTTAAAGATATCAAAATTATTACACTAGATTTAAATAAAGAGCTAAAGTACGCGTTTTTTGAATTTTGAAAATGGTGACCAGAAGACCCCAAAGCCGCCCGCCCTCAGGAGAAAAGTGAAGGGGACGGTGAATGCTGCAATCCCACAGCTGTTGGGCGTACTCGACTTCTAACCCCTAGTTCCCATCGAAAGAAGAGCATAATGGATAGT
Organism: Sesia apiformis; assembly: GCA_914767545.1. Classification (NCBI taxonomy): domain Eukaryota; kingdom Metazoa; phylum Arthropoda; class Insecta; order Lepidoptera; family Sesiidae; genus Sesia; species Sesia apiformis. Next base: position 15,785,478 of record OU611960.1, on the reverse strand, counting down.
CTTTATTCGATGAGATAAAACTTGCTCCTTCTTCCATTATACTCTGAACTCCTTATCCCACTCCATTCCCTTAAGGTAGAGTTGGGAGGTGTAATGCGATGAGGAAACTCCCCTCATCCTATTTTATAGCATGACTTATAATATTATAATTTTATAGTAATTTATTATTTATTTCTGCCCGTTTTCCCAACCCTTTCTCCAAATCCATTCCTAAATCTCCAAGTAGCCCATCCCGGGGCGTGCCAACGCTTGTCATTCTGGACTGATGTTTGGTATGTATCGCGGAGGGCCACAGTGTCTACGCGGGGATCACTCACAAGTTTTTTTGGGAAACAATCGAATAATAGTGAAACCTATCTGCCTCACTTAATCTTGGGATATTTTCTAAATCCCGTAGTCTTCGGGGCAGATTGTCTGCGGGTTTTATTATTACACGTATTTAATTCATTTACTCCGAATGGTTTGGAATATTATCAAAACTAATTACGTTTTAACAGTAGGTAAATAAAACAACACGCTTTGTAAGATATTCATAATCTCAGAGAAATAAGATATCATGTAGGCGAAACAGTGGCATTTGATATACGTAACTTGAGAGCTTAAGTTTTAATAGGGTTTTCCTTGTAATCCAGACCGTATTTCATAATACACTAGAAAATCAAAAAACACTTACGAGTATATATATATATATCTTTACATATAATAAAATAGTAACAAAGCTTACGAAATAGTCTTTGTTAAATGATTACAATATCAAAGTGGTAAGAGCCCGGAAATTTTGTGTCTGTCTAAACAGACACGATTTAGACAGTCAGACAGTCAAACACAGGTCTTAACGCACAGCATGCAAAAGGTCTTGGATTTTAATGAAACTTGGCACAGTTTTATAGCTCACGTATTTCATCCCAATTAATTAATTAAATATGACAGTAAGAAAGGAATATATTTTAATGGTTTACCTAATAAGGGAAAATAGTTCAAATCCTAACGCAATAATTTATGTTCTACCTATACGGACCAATTAATTTTAATGTCTGTATAACTACAACAAATGACGCAATGTCTTTCGTCATTTTTGTTCGCGTGCGTGTCATATCAAAAATTATACCTAATACTACAAGAAAATGCATAAATTATGTTACTGGAAATTCCAGATATTGCATTAAAGTAAGGTTTGTGTACTTTTGCATTCATATTGCAATTAATATTAATATTGTTAATATTACATTATGTTTTTGACACGCTGCAATCCAACAGCCGCTGGGCGCGCTCGGCTGACCACGTTACCCCTCTCTCACAGAAGACTACCTTGAAATGTACTGCATTTCCCACGTTACCTTATTTCCCTAATGTACGTACGTGTTACGGTAGTGAGTGAGATGTGCTAGAGCCCATTGCCATCCTATTCCACCTCATTTTCTCAACCCTTTCTCCAAATCCATTCCTATATCTCCAAAGGTAAGCAGCGCATTCGGGGTCGTGCTAACATTTGACATTTTTGACTAATGTTGGCATGTATCGCGGATGTCTAGATGGTAGATGTAGATGGTATGTTACTTTTTTTGGAACTATAAATTTCGATAATCGAATTTGTATTCTGAATTTAGGGGTCATCTAGAAAGTAAGGCCAAAATGGCCTCCAAAAAGCTCGGTGTGCTGAACAGAGCGAAGTGGTACTTCACCCCTGGGAAACTCCTAATGCTTTACAAAGCTCAGGTGAGGCCCCATATGGAGTATTTCTCACACCTCTGGGCCGGCGCACCGAAATACCAATTAGACCCATTTGACTCCATCCAACGACGTGCTGTTCGTATTGTCAACGATCCCACTCTCACGGGCAGTTTAGAACCCCTCAGCGTTCGGAGAGACGTTGCATCTCTCTGTGTGTTCTACCGCCTGTACAACGGGGAATGCTCTGAAGAATTGTTCAATATAATTCCCTACTCGGGTTTCTACAACTGCACCTCCCGTCACAGAAGTGCGGTCCATCCGCGTTTCCTCGATACGGAGGTGTCGCGCACTGTTCGGTCTAAAAATTAATTTATATCGCGAACTTGTAGGCTGTGGAACGAACTGCCTCACGGTCTTCCCATTAAACTACGACATGGGGTTCTTCAAGAAATCTGTGAATCGGCGTAGGTCGGCGGCGCGCCTGCATACCCCCTGGTGTTGCAGGTGTCCATGAGCGGCGGTTACACTTACCATCACGTGGGACCGCTTGCTCGTCCGCCCTCTTCTCTTTAAAAAAAAAATATGAATTCAATGTAGCTTCTATATGTTTTTCCATAGGCGCTTATCCCATAGCCAACAACAGAATGCGCTAGTGCTAAATATAACAGTCAGTGTACTGAACGGCATTCTATATCTTAAAATAGAAATTTGACTTAATATCGATCTTAACTTGTCGCAAATGTAGTTTATGGGACATCTCCGATTAAATCTGTTGTCAACTATGACATCCGCGTATTTGATAGATTTTACCAACTCTAGTGACTTACACTGGTCACTTTAGGTATGTAAATGCAGACATTGATGTTCATGTTATGTGCGGTGTGTATATACATTCATTTAGTTTTATCAGTATTTACTAAACCCATATCGTACGCCTATTTACACAACAAGTCATAATTATGTTGCATCGCCTTTTGTGCAGCCAGGTGGTTTTCATGAGCTGTCACTAAACAAGTATCAAACCGATATACAGCCATGCGTAATTATTTTAGACATATAATGAACATAAATTAAGTATTCCTTAGGACCAATAATGGACCCATGTGCGGTTCCTTGACTTATTGAAACAAGCTCGCTAAAACTATTTGAGATTTTTACGGTTGTATATCGATCTTCAAGTAATTTTAAGAGAGGCTCTCTAATTGCGTAGCATCCTCAATCGAACATTAAAAATCTAACTAAAGCGAAACCGAATGCCAGAGTTATATTTTAAGAATCATTCGCATGTTGCGAAAGCTATGGCGGTTACATAACTAGTCCAGAGACACAAACAAAGATAAATACTGTACGTGCATGCAGGTAACGAAAAGATAAATATTTCATCGGAGCAAATGTGTGTTCGCTAATAACAAATGTTTGTGAGACGGGGAATCGAACAAGAGAAAAACCTTTTGCGCAACAGGTAGGGGCAAGGCAAGCTAATTGGTCGTTAATTACTTATAAGTACAGTACTTAGTCATCAAAGTACAGTAACCGGCGATATATATGTCACGTTGAAAAAAAAATATTATTATTTTCGAAAGTTTTTCATAGATTGTTTTTTAATTCGTAGAACTTCTTGAAGTTGCTGTCAGATTAAAAAACAACGATGTAAAATGTTGACGACGATTTGAAGAAGTCGTAATATATTGGTACAAATTAGGTTATTTTTAACTTTTAAGGGAGATTTTTAAATGGGTTTTTGAAACAGTTTATCTAACCGCCGTTATTGCGTTTTATTTTATTTTTTATAATTTAGGAAACTTTATTGCACTTAGTTGTATAGAAGGCGAGCACGTTGGGAGGTGCTATGAAACGTATAAAAATATCTTATCAACATTTTACACAAAACAAATATATACAATACCTAATTATAAATAATGTTATACTATTAGTGTAGGCCTTTGTCCAGGAGTGTAATTTCATATATAAGTACAAATATACTTCCTTCCTTCCTTATTCACCATATGCTGTATATGTCGCCGGGTACTGTAAGCTGTAAGTAACTTTCACAGCGGGGAGTGACGTGATAGAGACGTAATCATAGGGCGGAAACTACTGTGGAGAAACTAGGTCATACATACAAATTCATACCATAGACAATTGCTTATTAAATGACGAAGTTATTGAGTGGGCTGTTTCATATCTATGATTATTATTGCACATCAATTCTCATCCTTAAAGGGGTTGTCACACAGAATACAAACTGCGTTCTGGGTAAATGATTTAATACAATAAAGTAATTTCATACATACAATAAATTTATACTTTTAAATGAATGCAATGTAATACAATTTTTAATGAATGCAATGCAATTTAATGGAATACAATGTCCGCTTTAATTTATTTCATTTAACCAACGGTCAACTGGTAGAGAATGCCAAAACGCATCAAGTTCGCTTCTGTAAAGAAAACCTTTTTTTTTAAGTTAGAAGGCGGCAAACTAGCATACAGTCCACCTGGTGGTAAGTGGATACTGACGCCCATGTACACCCGCGACACATGCCAACATCAGTCCAGATGTAGAGATGTAGACCTTTTGAGATGTAGGAATTGATTTGAAAAAAGGGTTAGGTAAATGAGGAGGGATAGGATGGGATGGGATGGGTATGCGCTTTGGAGTATCTCACTCACCACCGAAACACGTAGATACACTGGGCAATAGGATACAGTGGAATGAGTTTTACTATGAGAGAGGGGTAACGTGGCCAGCCGAGTGCCCTCAGCAGCTGTTGGATTGCAGTGTCCCTTCGCATACAATTACGATATCTACTGACCTAATGTTTATTCTTTTCTTTTTCTCTTAAAACTTTTGGAGTGAGTAAGTAATTTTGGAGTATGTGGTATGGTGTAAGTAATGCATGTTTTAGTAATTCTCACAAGTTTGTGCCCGTGAGGGTAAAACAGATGTGCAATAATTTGACTGATATCTGCTTTACACAAATTAAATAAATTGGAACTGAAAGCTGCATCGAGATGCAGTCGGACTGTTCGGGCGGTGAGGGGATTCAACTGCCAAGAGTTGACCATCATTTGCCTCCCTGCGGTCTAGCGTCCAGTTTTGTCAGGAACGTAGAACGTAGCAAATACGCACCGTATTTGTGTATTCTGTGTGACAACCCCTTAACTGATGGTAGGAACAGTAAGGTCATATCAATTGGTGCTTGAATATGAATGAAATCGTTACGTTTTAGACATTCGACAATCAAAGAAGAATTCGATATTTTATTCCTATTATTATTATTTTTTTCAGTCAACTCATGACCACGTGCTTGTGTAACCCGTGCCGAAACGTCGAGTACGAATAAAAAGTAAACAAATACCTTTATTATACGAGTTCAGACCCGATTTAGAATATAAAAAATCATTAATTTTATTTTATTTTATTTATTTAGTTATCAATAAAGAAACATGTTGTACCCATTGCATAATTATCTATTTATGCGTTTTCTATTGTATTCCTATAATGAGAATTTTATAGCCGAATTTTTATGCGTTCTCGTAAAGCGAATAGGTCATAAAGTCTGTTATTTACAAGCTAATAGGTACAATAAGAACTGCTGTAACAAATTATTGCTACCAATTTTAGGACTTGCATTTGCTTTCAACTCTGTTTGAGTCATTATTTTAAATTGTCGTTAACTTTATGGGGATTCCTTAATTTGATTATACAGGCTTAAATAAAAAAATAAATGCACGCTCTTAACACTAAATGTCTATCATTAAAAATAACAACTTCTGTTGAACGACTTTTTTGAATTTGATATTTTCCCCTAAAAAATAAATTATTACTCTGTATTATCTCACTATTCGCTACTTTTACGCCGCACACTTCAAAATAAACAGCTAGCTGCTGATTGAACCATTAGTGTTAGCGCGGATGACCAATGACATCCGAAGGATGCTACGATCTTGGGTTATTATTATCTCCGTAGGACTAATGCGAAGAAACAAAGTGTGAGACTGAGCTAAATCTAAAGACCTCACCTGCATGCTTCCGGCATGCACCAGCTGAAGGTACCTTCCACGGTCGTTGTAGGGCCTGGTAGCTCTTTGGCTAGGGCACACTGGGCAGGCAGGCATACGCTTCGAACTCAAAAGACTTCTTGCGTCCCTTCGACCACTGTGATTCAGATTTCAGACAGGTCATATGATCTCGCGGGCTCCTTGCACACCAGCACAGATCCAGCGGGGCACCAAGGTTCGATCATAGAATTCACTACGCGGTATTACAGTAGCAGACAGGGTCTACCACCATCTTCGCGAACTGCCACAGTATCAGCTGCGACGAGGTCGAATCATAGATACGAACAAACAAACAGTCGTGGACGGGGCCCACGACCACGCGGTTTTCTCGCAAACCTGTACGCAACCATCTACGGCGAGGTTGGGTCAAATACTAGTGATCATTATACAGTTCTTCAGTTAATAGGTTTCTAACATTAATTTAAACAGGTATGCTGCAGATAGGCAACAGTGGCTTCATGCAGGTTGTGAGTTCTAATAAACGTTACTGTTATCCATGGTCGTCTGCAACACCAGGAAATTTATAGTGGCACTGTTTACCTTTCAAATACCTATTCATAGCTCTCTTGAAGAACACCATGACGAAAACAGCGGAAAGATATCTGGAACTATGTCATTCCAAAAATGTGTTCCATTTCGTACATAAGGCGCGACGCTTAGTAAAGCCATATACGGCGACGCAGAATTTATACGTGTCGCGCCGATAGTTGAACCCAAAACTAAGAAGTAACTAAAAAATATGAATAATTTTCCATATTTTATGCTGTTGTATTCTTCTTTCTTCTTTAACGGGAGGCACTGGTTTTCAAGATACAGATATTTCGGTTTCTCACTCAAAATTTGATATGTATAAATTGAGGGAAATAAAGAAAATTTCAATGAAATATGTCAATGTATAACGTCTCAAAAGTCAATACCGTCTCAATACCGTCCCAAAAGACGGTGGAGGGAGGGGGGATAAGGATGAGTTTAGTCCAATTAGATGAGAAGACAGACTCGTTACATTAAACGGTTCGACGTCTCTAGAAATTTATTATCAGGTCTTATGAGAGTCATCATATTCGGTCGTATTCGAGGAACGATGTTATTGAACCCGTAGATACAAGATTTTGTAGTAGATGTGGATACAAGACCCGTAGATAGACCTTGTTTCGCGGCATTGCTATCTGATATAGCTATTTCTTTCCAACTGTATGTATTAGAGATGTTCTGAATATTCGAATTCGGTTTGGGGGATACTCGCCAATTTTGAAGTATTTGTATTCGTATTACACCATTTTCTAAACGAATAGTTACTCGAATGGTAAAAATACAACGAGTAACTATTTACTCTAACTATTTGATCTATATCAAAGAGGTGTTTCTATATAAAAAATCAAAGTTTATTTGAAAATCATTTACGTTAAGAGTACATACCTAACTTTAAACTGAATTGTAAAATTGTTTATTAATTGAACTAAAAAATATTTAATAAATTTACAAGTATGTTTCTAGTACTATAGTTTATAGTTATATACATAAAGCCTGACCAGAAAAATAAAAAACTTGCTCTGAGGGCGCCACATTTGCTTTTTTCAGTGTTGTCATTAGAAGATATTAGTTCTATTAGGTTTTTTATTGTGTTGGTCAGGCTATAAATTACTGTTCGTATTTGTAATCGTATTCGCGAATAGTGAGGCAAATTGGTATTTGTATTCGCGAGTAGTGTTTTTGGCTATTCGAAACATGCCTTGTAGGTACACTTGTATTTCAGTATCGCATTTTTCCGCCGAATTGTAAGGCGGAGTATGCTGCGGCGTCATTTCTTAGAGTGTATTTCTCTAATCCATTTCACTAGTATGTCATCTTCATCGAGCCCTTTCATACGTTCATGTACTTTAAAGCCCAATGTTAAAATATGGTACCAAATTTATTTACCCGACTGCGGAACGCGAGGAAGGATATGTTATTCACCGTTATGTATGTATATCCGTTTCTTTATTCCCTTGCAGAGCTTACACGGTGTGAGCGATTTTAATGAACGAGGTGTCGTTAAATTCGTGTTAATGTCGCGAGTGCTACTGGCGTATTCGACTTGAATTGAATTGAAAATTGGGATTTGCTTCAAAAAAAATGTAGTTTATGAAAAACATTGAGTGGGATATTAAACTAAAGGTATTGAAACCGAATATATATATAAATATTGAGTTCTCCAGAGAATTTGAATATAACTTATATCAATGTTGATTCACATAAAACTTGTTCTGGAAAAAATATTACTTGAATAATACTTGAAAAATGGTACTGAAATTAATATATTCATAAGGTTGTAAGAGTTCCGATGAACACTATAAAAATACGACATTTCGAAGTTGATCAGACTATGTTCAAAGTTTCCAAAATTCGCTTGTCGGGGTTAACTCGTACAAATGGCCATAGAAAACCTCCGGCATTCCGATGACAGCGGGAAATAAATCGAAATATAAAATTTTCAAATGGCCGCCGTACAAAATTTAACTGATAACTTGTCAACCCGTTTGGTCAGCGTTATACATCCCCCACGCAGAAGACAATGTGGGCCATGTCCATATTGCCATGTCCATGTCCAGCAGAAGATATTGAAAGGGCTGGTTTTAGTTAAGGTAACAATAACAATAGGGCGCCATATTCTACCTCTAATCTAAGGCAAGCAAATGTAAGCAATAAATACAATTTCAAAAAATACAATTCATGCCATATATATAGGTATATATATATATATATATATTATATATATAATCCTAGTCACATAAAGATGTCAAAAAATCAATGTAAAGTCACGTTGCCTATTACTAAATGACTAATACCTATTATATCACACAATATTATCAGCGAAATAGTAATTTAATGTGTAATATTATGCTTTGTCAGTCAAAAAAATTTTGAGTTGTTTTTTAAAATAGGCCATTTGCTTCCATAATATTCCTCGGCAGCTTATTATAGATTTGCGGTCCCATATGCAAACCTTATTGTAATTAAACTTAATTGCAAATGCTTTGCAAACAAACCAGTTAGTGTATGCAGCATATATGCAAAACAAACAAACCAGTTAGTGTATGCAGCATATATGCAAAACAAACAAACCCGTTAGTGTACGCAGCATATATGCAAAACAAACAAATCAGTTAGTGTATGCAGCATATATATGCTGAAACTGAACTGAAACTGAGATTACTTAAAACAAGTATGTTTGCATATGCAAACATACTTGTTTTAAGTAATTTCAGTTTATTTAGTTCATTAATTTAGATATAACGTCACATTCAATAGCCCACGCTAGAATTCCCTGTGAGGAGATAACCCAGATCCGAACAAATATTTGAGTTCTTTAAACAAATTAATGTCCGACCGGGAATCAAACCCCGGGTAGGGGGGGGGGGGAGGTAACTTTGCACAGTAGGTTACTACTAATCTCGCCAGTCGGTCGGCTTTATATGCTACACATGCTTTAGAAGCGTCTTAAAGATCACCAGACCGGTAGCTAATTTTTCCATTTTCCTGTACACAATATGTTTACCTCCATATAGTGCTGCTGTCGGTGTCCTTAATCTCCTTCGTGAGGTGTGTAAGCAGTGCAGCATTTGCATTCGTGTACCATTCTACCTTCTCTGTCATGGAAGTCTCAGTGTTTATACTGGCCCTGCAAATAATTAGTTGGTTTTAATTATTAGGTTTTATGATTATTTCCCAACCCTTTCTCCAAATACATTCCTTCATCTGGAAATGTAGACAGCACATACGGGGCGGTCATTCTGGACTGTACCACGTATGTCCATGGACGACAGTATCCATTTACCACTAGGTGGACTGTACCTATGCCGCCTTTTTCCTATAAAAAATACTTTATATTTATTTTATATATATTTTAAGCTTAAACTATATCGTCTATATCACACAATGTTTGAAAATAAAAGTTTTTAATAAAGGCATCTTGTTATACATGCGCTGAAACGAGGATCCTGACTGTGTCGGTCTGACCCACAAGTTCAAAGTCGCTCAATGAAAGATGGACAGAACTATAGGTTCGGAGTTTCTTTGACTAGAAAAGGTCTTTCTATAAAGAAATCGAAACGAAAAAACTCGTAAGTAACAAATATCACTGACGTAGCTCAAAGAATCATGTTATTACTGTAATAAAGGCGAGTTTTCTGTGCCACAAAGATAGTCCACCTTCGAATATGACGTAGTCAAGTGTCGTTTACTTAAGTATTTAAATGAGTAATCAATCTGCAAGTTCATTTTAACATTATTGTTTTGACAATTTAGAAGGTATTGTCAAATAAAAGCTCGACAAATAAGTTTCGTGACTATGCGGTTCTATAGCGCTTTCTCCATAGCGCGCTGAGCGTTTTTAAACTTATGCATCAGGCTAACTGTTAGAGGACACGTTTTGGCATCGTTATAATTATTAGGATGGGAACACTTGGGACGCAGTGACTGACATAAGCGTCAAGAACAATTGACGTATTTGTTTAAATTCTGCCCAGCCAAGCACCTTGCTGAAGTTAGACTTGCCGAATTGGATGGTCTTTTCGTACTAGAAGTGTATACTAGAGATACTAGAAGATGTATACTATACTAGAAGAAAATATTATATAAAAATTCCATACTGACGCTTAAAATGCAGTTAACCGAATAGATGAACCAAGGCGCTTTTTTACATTTTAAGTAAATCGTAATTGCATCGTAATTATTTCAGTTGCCATAACTACAGATTGAATTTTTGTAATAGACATTATTTTGTGTTTTACGATTTTAGCTATAAATTTCGAATAACCTATTATTATGTTCTTTTTATGAAGTAGGTAGGCCGACGGCTGCTATAAAGCAAATTAATTGGTCATATTTTTGCAATATAGAGTGAAGACGATTTTTTATTGGATAATGGGCGCACAAATATGCGGTCGACATGGTGATAAGTGGTATTTCGTCTATGGATACCTGCAAAACCATGCCGGTGCAGAGTGCAATGATTTATTGCATAATTATAAGTTTGAAAAGAAATTGAGAAATTTAACATAACCCAATTTAACATAACACAATTTAATATAACACAATTTTACATAACACAATTTAATAAATTTAGTCACAGTTGACTATTCTAGAAATTTATTGATATTATAATAAGATTAAGTTACAAGCATTTCAAACAATTTGTTCTAAAATAGTGACAATTTCAAATCTCGTATGTTATCTGATAACTTATTGTATAATTTAGTGCACTGATCACCTTTCTGGATAATATAAAACTTGTTCGCGTCTAATCCGATTTTAAAAAGGTAATAATTATTACTGTAACATAGAATTCAAGGGCAAAGTCAAATGCGCTCTGACTGCAGAGCGTCATAATTAAATCTCGAATTTAATAAGTTAAGTCATAATTAAGACGAAGTATTGCACATATATGTTGTTACTTCATGTGTGTAACCAATGGATCAATTGATTGTCCCGAATTACTTTCCAAAATACAACTAACTTATTATTCCAAAATACTTTGTGTGTACAAAGATTATCTTAAATAGTCCCGGTCACGAGCCCTTAACTAAAACGAAGTAAGTACAGACAAAACTCATTTTCTTACGAAGACTATTTTTTCAAAAAGTTGCCAACCCTTTCTCCGAAAACATTTAATTGCACTGTCTAATTATCCAATTGTATAATTTTGTTCATATAAGTGTTTTACGTTTAAAATCTTATGCTTTTTTAAAGTGTTTTTATATTTCATTAGACCTAAATATCTATATATCTAGTAGTCAAAGGTGGAGATTTAACCAACAGCCGTTGTTACGTATTATACGTATTTATATTTTTGAAATGACTTTAAATCTTCCATAAAATAAATAAATATCTTACTTTGTGATGCTACAAATAATAACAGCCAGTTCAATCAGTATGCTGTTGCCATTATTTGCATTTAACCAAGCCTTTGTGCCAACAACGCAGGAAAAATAAAGAAAAGTGAGAAAGAAAGTGAAACAATCCATATATTTGTTTAGGTATACGCTAATTCTTTCTTTTTGTGAATTTGATACCAAAAAACGGTATCATATCCTCCTACAAGTATTTTTAATTATGTACTTTATTTCTATTTATACGAAAGATTTTACACATTTTGCCAAAATTGATCCAATTGACAGAGCTGAGTTGGTAGATAAAGACTATTAAAATTACCTCATCTCGTATGTAGGGTAGCAACAGCTAGTATGATTCATACTGGGCCGAAGTAATCAATACGTAACTAACCAGACGCATTTGTATGTCACTATGCTTGTTGCTATTACATAGGAAATTACAGGTTATATGTTCATGAATGGGAGAACAATAGCTGTCGTAATCGCTGGTTTACTGGGTTTTGAGCTGCGGTTAAAACGAAGAGAATAAAAGATATTAATGCTGGACTTGGGCTGGAATTAGTTATTGGAAAATGTGGGATATCGATAATTTCGTCAGTTCGTTTTCTGAGCAAATATGGTCCTTATTATCTGTATGGACTTGATTTTGGTTAAAATTTTCTAACTTAAAATTTCGTTGTTTGAATATAGTGATGAAATAGAAATATGCTCTTCTGGTTCGTAAGATAAAGCAGTTTTTTTTTAATTTCATCGAAGTCTCAATATCTACACAAAATAGAACCCTGTTCTATAGATCTAGATTATACTCGTATTACACATTAACGTGGATACGGTATACCTTCTTCTTAGTATTCCTTTTCATTTGATTACTGTGACGTTGTTGATTAATGTTTATTTTATTACAAACGACCCGTCAACGTGCAAGTTAATTTTAGCTTCTTTGTTTAAATGATTTCAAGTGATTTGTCAAGGAAAATGGTCAACAATTAAATTCAGTGATTCTATGCTGTTCAATGTTAAAATTTAAGCAATTTTAGCAGACTACAGAAGAATATAGAAGTGCAGAGCGGTGATAGCCTAGAGGTATATATTCTCAAGTCTCATTCGTGTGGCCGTGAGTTCATATCCTAGGCAGAAACTGCTTAATTATAAACTATTTAAGAGGCTATTTTAAAATTAAGAGACTACTATTTAACTGATACACACACCAATACGCAAATGCTTGTGTGGTGGATTATGGCCGGAAGCTCCTAGTGATTTACTAGGGGATGACTAGGGGGCCCTGGGACGTTAAAAAGGCTGAGATAAATTTTCATAAAATTTCATAAAACGTTTCATAAAATTGTTTACTGGGAATTCTGCTTGTGTTAGCAACAATCATTAAAATTACGTTTTCGGAAAGAATTTAATAATTTATAATTGATCGGCACGAAAACCGCAATTCGTGGTTAATATAATGTGACAGCACAGGATTGTGTGTGTGACACATATCGTATGACACACAATGGAACTGACCCGTGATTAAATACTTTCTTAGGAAATTCTGTTGGTTGTATCCACAAGTATTATAATGAATTATATAGAATCTCATATCTATGGTTTGTACCTATGTGATATTGCTGCGACGAAATGTCATTGTGATGATATCAAACAATATTAATCTGTGAATACGTTAGGCAGGTAAAAGTGTATACTACGGGATTTTGTATGTATTATGTATAATTTTATATGAAATGAACTGCCTCAAGAGGTCTTTCCATTAAGCTACGATATGGGGTTCTTCAAGAAAGCTGTGAATAGGATTTTAAAAGGTCGGCGGCGCACCGGCATGCCCCCTGGTGTTGTAGGTGTCCATGGGCGGCGGTAACGCTTACCATCACGTGGGATCGCCTGCTCGTCCGCTTACTTCTCTATTAAAAAAAAAAATATGTACATGTATAGAGTGGGCTAGGCGATCCGCTTCGCCAGCCTGTCGTTTTTAGACCATACATCCCTCGTGCACAAATAATATGCATAATATGCATGACGAGGCTTATATCCAGTCTGATCAGTCTCTTGATTCTCATTCGTGAGGTGGTGAGTTCTAATCCGCGGCACGTAAAAAAATTGTTACCAGTTGAGCGGTGAAGAAAAACATCGCGCGGAAACCAACATGTTCGAGAATTCAAAAGATAACTGGAACATGGTGTGGTGTATTCACTAATCTGCACTGGGCCTGCGTGGTGGATTATGGCCCAAAACCTTTAATAATGGAGGCCTGTACCTTGCAGTGGCACGATATCGATATACTGCAATTGTACAGTCGATATACGCAAAGGCGTAGTCAGGATTTTATAAAGGGTGGGGCAAAGGCATACAATTTTCTTATAATTTAAATAGAGGTAGTGTAATGCAGAAAGTCTGTTAAGTAACAGTGTACAAAATAATAAGTAATCTTCCGTATGCCAGGGGGAGCAAGCGCCCCCCAACTGGCCCCACCGTGGCTAAGCCCATGGCCGGGCATGCTCGACTGGCCGAGATATCCCGTACTCACAGAATACTGTAAAATGTACTTAAATAAATTGTAATGGTATTTATTTACAACGAATTTCATTCAATGAATAGGTGTTTGGAAACGTGGGAATATTTATTCACAAATTACAAAAGTATAAATATAAATGAAATGTTTATGATTTATATATACAATATAAATACAATACGCATGACGAGGTCCGTGTCCAGCAGCGGATACTAAAAGGGATGGTTTTTTTTTTTTATAGAGAAGAGGGCGGACGAGCAAACGCCGCCCTTGGACACCTGCAACAGCGGGCGCGCCGCCAACCTTGCAAATGTTATGGTTATGGTTACTTATGGCACAGATTGGCACATGTTTTCTTATGTTAACGTAAATGTTAGTGTACGTCGTAATAAGACTAATAAATTTTGGTAGCATTTTTATAATTTTCTTGTGATAATACCTAACAATAGATTAACTACGTTTCACGACTTACTAAACCCCATGTAGTTTAGTATGAAATCAATGGTTCCCATTGAGTTGAGTGGCTTCGGCCCTTATGGGGTTATGGCGAGGACAAACACCATTATGTGGTAGGGTGTGGCAAGCGATTATACCCATTATGGTATATTAGAAAAATGCTATTAAGATGCCATGGAAAATGACATGTTGCAGTGTGTGGGTCGTTGGTAATTATAGGTATGTTGGCTGTGTGGGTAGCGAGCTTTCCCGATCATTGTTCAAATGAATTAATATTCTAGGAAGTAGGTATGTGAATAATCATTACCAGATGTTTGGACAGGATAATTTTTCGGCATATAATTTTCGAATCGATCTTTTAATTTTTTTATAAATTTTTCATTATGTTTTAAACGCCACAATTAAGATGTTTTCTTTAATTTTTAATATCTATTTAACTCTTATACTCGTAGTATTTTGTATTACGTGATGTTGATCGTACCATGCCATCAGCATATCTTTTCACTACTGGATAAAGGCCTCTTCTAAAGCTCGCTATCAAACACGATGTTGCGCTCTTCTCATCCAGCGAATCTTTTCAATCCGTCAGTGTATCTGAGCGCAGGACGACTCAGTCAGTACGTGGCCTCCATTCAAGTACTCGTCTGCTCCATCGGTTATCGGTCCTGAGGCAAATATGATCTGCCCACTTTGTGACTTTAGTTCTCTGACGAATATCTTCGACGCGCTCGTACCAAAGAGATTTCCCAATTAATATGGTCAATAGTTAAATCTATATATATTACAATACCATACTATGCCCATTGCTTGGTATATATCTCTCCCAAGGCTTGCCCTACACACGATGTTCAGCTCTCCCTATTTAGCCACCGGTGTACTACTTTAAGTAATAAGACCACTTGGCCCTCCGAGTCTAGCTTGTTTAAAAAGTATTTTAAAACCATCGTATGTGTCGATGGGAATGCGGTATGGAAACCATTAATGTGCATACGCGGGAAGGGGGATCCGGTAGGATCCGGGACGAAGGACCTGCTGGATACGGCATTCGAAATTACCACTAAATGTGTCATATGGAACAGCGGAATGCGGAATGCGGAAGCCGAAATGAAATCATTATAGTGAATGTTAAGTTACGTAACCGGAAGGCTCCAGGCGCAGCACAATCAGGTCAGTCGGGGATCTCGAGGTTAACTTGATTTATCATTTAGGTCGCGCTCCGATTAATATTGGTTTTGACGAAGATTGCGAGGTGCCAATGTAACAACCGAACGATTTTTCACATGTTTTTTTCTCTCCCGGTGACAACTGTCAGTCCATCGTCTGTCGTGGACTAAAAGAAATGGATATGCGGCCAGACAATAAAGCGGCGTGAACAGTCGTATAAGTTAAAATTTCTAAACATATTAATGCGAATTAATTTCCTTGAACTATTTTGCTTGAGAAAGTACTTTAAAAGAACAGCTGTGAAGATACCCCTGAAATAGTCTCCAAAGAAATTCTCAACTTAAGTTTCTCGCAGGGCGTTATATTTATAGCTATTTATAAAAAGCTTAATCGTAACCAGCCGTTTTATTGGCAGAGATTAGCAGATTGGCGAGTCCACTCATTTAGAGTCGGTGTAGTTCCTCAAGGCTTGTGGTAGCGGCTCTGGTGGGAAAAAATGGGGTGGTGGTATTCTAAAGTCACGCCACACGGAAAATTGCGTTAAATGTATCTAGAAGATAAGCTAAAACAGTTTATAATAGAAACATGTAAGTTTCTATACATTATTTTCCATTAAACGATGTTTACTTGCACATGCACAGTGTCCTATAACAGAGTAGGTAACTATGCTGATTAGTTACTGAACATCGCATGAACTAGTGACCTGAATGTGAACAATTATGTAAAACAGATCTACACTTTCTATATTAAAAATACTTACCTACTCTTGGCTTACGGAATCGAGTAAAAGACAATAAACGCCACCACGTGGCTACACCATGGATGCAGTTTTTTTATTAATCGCATAGATCTACATAGCGTGTAAGCGAGAATAATTGGATTAAAGTAAATCATAAGCGATAAAGCGTGGGAGTAGGCATTCGTGTCCCTGTCCTGAGTCGCAACTAACCTATATTTGTCTTATATTTATTTTAACACTATTCAATAATTACACCTGAAAAACATTTTAATATACAGATTGTAAAACACAGTAAGCTTAATGTATTTACAAAAAAAAAATATGGGTAATTTACACTTAAGAAGTAAAAGTTTAGACAGAATAGATCGCAGCTTGCATGCATGTTATTTACGTTAAATAATCTTTAAGCAAACATACATATTAATTTATTATATACCTACTAAGGAATGTTATTAAGTTATTCTAATTATATAGGTACTACAAAGTTTAAAAATAGAATTGTGTAGACGGTTTAATCTGGGTTCAATAAGTCAAACCAACCGGTTTATTGGATCCAATTTCCGTTTGAAAAAAGGAGATATCTATGTATGTTAATAAGATAAAAAAAATCAGTAAATATACCACTCAGATAGTTATGCCCATCGATATTTCATTAGTGACCCAATAACGTCCCAATCTCTTGTAACTTCTGATTAGAGATTCGACCTATAAATAACAATGTCACGCTTGTCAAAGTCAGTAAACAATTTTTCACTTCACTTCATAAGAGAAAAATTGCTTACCGCGAATAATCCATATTTTTTTTTATAGATAAGAGAGCGGACGAGCAAGCGGTCCCACGTGATGGTAAGTGTTACCGTCGCCCATATAAATTTGAAGAAAATGTTTCTTTATTACACAGCCACCAACGACGCCATATATTTTTATAGCTCTGATGTATGAACAGGTTGTTCGTAGTTCATATAGAAACAACAAGTTTAGTTCATTATTCAAGCGTAACATTAGTCAATCTTGTTGCGTTAAAATAAAGGTGGAAATACAACAAAATGAAAACTATATAGCACGTTATATAGTTTTCTGGTACCTTAATACTGAGACAATAATAATTATTTCTTGTAGACTTCAGATATGTCTCAGGTCTTGTATGTTTCAGGTCGCAGGCTTTTACTGAATAAGTTTGAAGAAGCAGGTAGGTCGCGACGAGACTTGGAGCAGTTTTATCAAGGATCACTCGCATAATGACTAATTACAGTTAACGCAAAACGACTAATAGGCAAAACGACCAATACGCAGAACGACGAAAATTCAAAATGTCCAATACTCAGAACGACTACTACACAAAACGATCAATACGAATAACGACCAAAAAATATTCCTAACCTTTTTAGATAATCAGAGTAATCAAATAACAGACTCGGAGAGAAAATTTGGCCCCCCTTGGGGATTAGCCGGTGGGGATAGTTGGAGCAGGCCACTTGTATGTGGGTATAGGTAAATATATAGGTATAAATGGCTTTTTTTTAAATAAAACACTTGAAACGGTATATAAAAAAAATATAGATTAGAAAAATGATAAAAAATACATAATTTCTTATTTAAAAGAAATAAAGTAAGATTTATTCGACAAACACACAAAGGAAAAGAAAAAGATAACAGACAGAAATAATGACAGAAAATAAATAACCACAAAGACAACTTAATAGATAATAACTGTCATTCTGTGCGCGACAGTGCACCGTCGAAAGGGTCTTCAGCTCGGCATAATACTGAGTGCCTGAGTCATCACTTAGCGCTGATTTTCAGCTAGAGGCTCCGTGACGCACGTACGTAAGTAGGTTTTACGAGTATATGTTAAGTATAATAAGAATATAACATTCAAAAGAAGAAAGAAAAATGTAAAATAAAAAATATACCATATACTACTATTGTCTATTACCTATGTGTCTATAATGTTTGTTATTGTTTTTGATTTTGGTGTGCAATAATGTATATGTTAGGTATAATAATGAATTATATTTAGAATGGTATAAAACGACATAAACGTGGTCGACACGGCACGCCAATTCCACGGCGGTGACCACTTACTAGTGGTGGGTAATCAAGACTTCTCGGAGTGTTTTAACTCGCTTAATCCTGCTCCGCTTGCGGATCCGACTCCTCTTAGTTACTCCTTAACTCTTTTGATTCACCTTCCGAGAACGTTTCATTCCCTTTCCCTAACGGTTGTTGCATAAGCAAAACAAAGGTCATGCCATCATTGCATCTCGATTTTGAGCCCTCGACAAGTGCCGATGCGTGATTACACTCACAATCATGATTGACGCCGAATCGGAATCGGAATGAATAACAATTCGATGGAACAGCTAAGGGATTTTGCTCCGCTCGCGGCGGACTCAATTCTTTTGATTCATTAACTCCGGAGTTACTCATCACTATCACTTACCATCTTGTGGCCCGCTCGCTCGGCTGCTGTATATTCTTAGATAAAGTATATTCTTAGATAAAAAAATAAAGTAGAATTCTTTGTAGATATAGGTTTGTACATGTCGCTACGCGTATAGGTCGTTTGGGGTATTCGTCGCATTATAAACTTTTGTCGTTATGCGAGTGGTCCCACCATACTTGGAAAGTGAGTTAGTTCTTCATTCAACTTGTGACCATAGCCGATGCAATACGAAACATCGGGTAAAAGTAAGCGACAATCAAAGCTTTAGGTAACTGTAAATGTTTAACATTCAATTTGAAATAAACAAAGAGAAAATAAGTGAACTACTTTCTCCACTGAATTATTCTTTAATTTCTATTCTTGTCGTTGCTTTAGTGTAATGTGTGAGTGAAGCGTGTAAAGAATCTATATGAGTTTCTTATTAGACTCATCAAATAAACGCCTGCTTCTTTATATGGATATTTTCTTTGTGATATCATAAATCATATGTAGGCAATATAAAAAACCCTTAATATAGTACTTTTATTATTATTAGAAAAGAATTAAGTATTTTATATGCAATGCAACCAGCCCTTTAAGTTTTCAATATCCACTGCTGGACATGGGCCCCCGCATTCACATTGTCTCGTACATCAGGGATGTATGGCCTTAATACACCACGATCGAGAAGCGTTGATAGCGGTACCTTTTACGATACCCGCGGGAATAGAATAGGAGCATCCCATCTCTGGGTGCTGCTATTCTATAGGTAACCGGTTGACAGCACACGACACTTTTATAGTGATGCAGAATGCTGGTCTAGTTTTCTAGATAAATAAATAAAATATACTAAGTTTGTGTAGAATAGAATAGAACGGAATGGAACTGAACAGTATACGAGTAGAATACAGTTTATATAATTTTCAATGGGCTTTGGTATAATTATTGTCATTTACTATTGAAACGTACATATATTGTATAATAGAATAAAGTGGGAAATACAAAGTAATAATAAGGAAATATAAAACGTGGGAAATGGGCATTTTACGATAGTCTTCTATGAGAGAGTCGTATGCTTAGCGTCTGTGAGATTGCAGCGTACACCCTCCCGATCCAGAATTTGTATTTTAATTAAAAACTGTAGCGCCTGCAATATTAAAACTGTGCAATATTACATTATAAATAGCATGTACAATTTAATTAATAAACCTTTTATTCTCCAACCTCGACGTGATCGCGTCACCATCGACGAGATGCCGTTACCACCACGAGGACCTGCTGTTTGTCGAAACTATGGCCAGATGTGATCGAATCAGGTTCAATAAGACCATCGGATCTACTGCATTCTAGTGACTTGCACATTCCAATCGGCTTCTCACAAGCGGGTGTTCCCGATTAGGATTTCAAGAGTCAAAATAGTCACTATGGCACGCTATGCCACGCATCGAGCAAGATAACAACCATACACTCAGCAGGTGAAGCGCAACAACAAACCCATCCGATGGATTCGATCGATACAATCGTCGAGGCGATACGTCTCGAAAAATTGGACGATTTCCCGATCCAATTACCCAACATAACTACTGCCGTCTTCGCGGATCGTTTGAAACCAGCATTACTGATGAAATCAGAAACTATTGACGCACCATCATAGACAGCGTTGTCGTCAACCTCGCAACCAGCGGTCAAGGCGACGCGTTCCTGTCGTGTGATCGTGCGTTTTGCTACTTACGCCACAAGATTTCGGCGTCGTACGATTTGCTACTTAAGCTACAAGATTTCGGCGTAACTACAAGGCCACGCTGCCCAGCGCCAACGCAAGGACTACGATCGCTACTGCCGCCCAGTTAGTCGTAGCAACCATAGAAACAACGTGTTCAAATTCCTTATACGTCTTAGATTAATACATTTTTTTTACATTAGATTCCTTTATATTTTATTGTTATATTGTTTAATATTTTTTTGTGTATTAATAAAGATTTTTTTCAAAGCGGGGCTGAGGTGGGGGGGGGGGGGGATGATGTGGCGCCTAGTCAGCAAGCCGTTGAACTTGGTAAATTAGGTTATGCCTCAATATGACGTAAACATATTGCATTATAAATAACATGTACAATTTAATTAATAAACTTATTATTCACTAACCACGGCGTCTTAATAGTCTCCAAATAACAATACCCGTGTTTGGAGGTGGGCCAACAAAAAAGCACTTGATTACTGGTTGATCAATCACGTGTTGTCAAGTAAACAGAGCTAGATTACATGTGCGGGGATTTAATCGTCGTACGGACAGCAAGAAAATCGTAAATAAAACAGTTTAAAAACTTTTTTTTTTTGTTCTAACGATATAATAGTCATAAGAGACGTTATCTGAACAAGGGGACTTCATTGTCTGTATGGCCTTATTGAGTTTGGTTAAAGTTTCGTTATTTCAAGATTATGTTTAAAATTTCGTTGTTTCATAAATATCCTCAGATATCTGTTTTTAATATCTTTTTTTAAGATAAAGCAAAAAAAAAAAGTTGTAGTTTTTAAGATTTCAATAAATTCGTTATTGGATTTCAAATAGGATTAACAATATTAACAATATATTTACGATACCGGTTACAAGCCGTAGTGTTAGGACTCGTGTCCACGGTGACGTGTCTACATCCGGTGAGATCACTGTACCTATGTAAGAACAACGGTAGCGTATTAGTTTATAAACAGCTTTATCCACACTGCGGATCTACATCCGCCAATTCGTATAATCGCCGGACCGGCGGATCTAGCTCCGTCACGAATACGCGTGGTCATCAATGGCAATTGGCAGTCTATAGGAGAGTATCGACGACGACGGATGTACGTTCGAATAGTGCCCGATTTACTACGTAAAAAAATGGGTGAGCATATTGACAAAGAATTACTGATTTATTTAATAGAAGCAAGGTCCGTATTATGGGACAAAACAATTGGAGAATATAAGGATCGACTCTGCATTTTTGAGGCTTGAAAGAAGATTTCATAGGCTTGTCTGATACAGAAAAAAAAAAATATAATATGTATTTAAATTAATATTGTATTTTTGGGAAATATCTTCGAGTACAGCGGATTGCGGGGCGGTGAAGGCGGTGGCGCGGGGAGCGGGCTAAGCAATACTTGCTAACGTCATCATAAACACTGATACAGGGTTGTAATTGTTGATCGAAAGATGTACGACACAATCGAAAAAGTGTTACTTAGGCCGCACTTCGCCTCCACTGCTGTATCTACAAAAAATATCGTTAACAAATTCTTACTATGAACCAGGAGCCCTTAGGCGGATTCAGATAGGATTTTAAATAAATAACTTATTTTCCAACGGTACGACGACAACAAACAAAGATTAATTGTTTGATGCGCGTACTAGAGTTTATTGCTTTTCACTTTATTAAAGCTGTAATGGAGAGTAATTGAGAGATTTTAGCTCATTGTGGACGTAATCGCTATCAAGACACCGACAATAGTTTATTGATTGAGCTAGAGTATTGGAAAAGCGTAATGAAAACTTTCTTTGTTTGTTTCTAGGGTCGGTTAAATTAGTGTTTCTTAGACAGTTCTTTATTAAGACTTAGGCCGAGTGGTTGGACATTAGCCTTTGTTCAAATTGCATAAGGTGCCCATAAACACAACTCTGCTTAGTTTGAAGAGCGCCTAGTGGCTCCTAGTGTTTGTTCGATTTAGAACACATCCGTCAGATTCCACTTTTGTCAGATCGTTTCTTTAATCCACATTGTTTGCTGTTTGAAATGTAAGACATCTACTGTACTTTCAAAACGTTATAGGAAAGAAAGGAAGGAAAGAGGAAGTAGTAAGAGATGGCGAGAGAGAGAGAGAGAATTATTATTATTTACCACGACAACACACTTACATTAATTAATAAACATATTAGGTCGGGGAGAAAGTTTCTTCGTATTTTCTCGATAGAAATACTAGACAATTTTGTTTAAAGTTTAATTACATTTACTTATAATAAGTATGTATGTGCCGTTTTGATCGATAATTTGTTGCCATCTTGTAGATAGTATCATGATTCCATTGCTGTAGAAATTCTGGGATGAATGGCTAAAAAATTGCGACAAATATTTTTGACAGTCTCCTCTTGAGCCTCTTGACCGAAACAGGTGGAAATCTGAGGGGCAAGGTCAGGGCTATACGGTGAATGCATCAATATTTACCAGTCAAGCTCTTTAAATTTTTGCTGAGTGTCTAAAGATATGCGTGGTCTGGCGTTATTATGGCGAAAGATCACACCCTTTCTGTTTATCAGTGCTCAGGCCGTTTTTTTGTCAATTGCTTGCTTTAATCTCATCAGTTGCTGGCAGTAGAGGTCAGAATCAATAGTTTACCCCGCAGTAAAAGCTCATAATGAACGATACCTTTCCAATCCCACCATACACACAATATCACCTTGTTTCGCATTAAGCCGGGTTTTGCCACTGTTTGTGGAGCCTGTCCGTGCTTTCACTAGCATTTTTTTCTTGTCATTAGTGATCCAGTTCTAGTCACCCGTCGTCAATAGTTTCAAAAATGGTTCTATTTCCTTTCGTTTCAACAGATAATCGCAAATGGAAATACGGTTTATGAGGTTTCTTTCTGTAAGATCACGTGGCACCCAAATATAGAGTTTTTTCTGGTACCCAGACTTTTTCAAATGACTTAAAAACCGTTTTGTGATCAACTACTGATGTGTCGATCTTGCTCTACTTTTTCACTGATGGCATTGACTTTATTTGTAACTGGGCGACCAGAGCGTGCTGCATCTTTCACGTTAAAAATTCACAGACTGAAAACGCTTGAACCAACTTTGTGCTACCCTTTCCGATACCACATTAGGTGCAAAACACATAGGAATGGCGTCTGGGGCTGGCGTGGCTCGAGCGTGGTGCAAACATGGCAGACGTGCCTGTGGACGCCCGCGCCACGCCATTTCATATTTTTTTTTTTTTTATGGACGAAGGTGGCAGACGAGCATACAGTCCACCTGATGGTAAGTGGGTACTGTAGCCCATAGATATCCGTGATACATGCCAACATTAATCCAAAATGACAAACGTTAGCACGCCCCCGCATGCGCTGCCTACCTTTGGATATAGGATTGGATTTGGAGAAAGGATTGGGGAAATGGAGAGGGATAGGATGGGAATGGGCTCTGGCACATCTCACTCACTACCGAAACACGTACGTACATTAGGGAAATAAGATTAAGTGGGAAATGCAGTACATTTCAAGGTAGTCTTCTAGTCTTCTGTGAGCGAGGGGTAACGTGGCCAGTCGAGTGCGCCCAGCGGCTGTTGGATTGCAGCGTGCACTCTCCCCCACTGAATTATGTTTCAAATCGCGTCACTTGCATATATTTTGTATGAAAATGAGAATGAATGGTAAGACGCCCGAGCCTCGCTAGCGCCAGACGCCATTTCTGTGTGTTTTGCGCTTTAGATCAATAAACGACACAATTTTTTTTGCGGTTTGTGTCGCCTTTTTGCCTATTTTGCATTTCAAAATGTAGCGAATTTCTTCGTCACTTCCACTCATTTTCACAGACTAGAAAACGTGGAATAATGGGGTTCACGTAATAGTTTTTTTTAGAATGTAAACTTTTAATGGCATTACAACCAGCCAGGTACAAAGAGATTTGATTACAGCTTCATACGTTTAAAATACGAAAAGACCTATTATTATATTTATTCGTAAATAAACTCAACCCTTCCGGTTATTTATTACCTGTGACTTGTTATTATCTTTTATTGTATTGATGCCTCTTTTGGGGAAGTATCTTTCCAAATCTTAACTTCTGAATCATGTCCTAATTAATAACGACGAACTTTCTTTATCGGAATAAATCGGGGGCGAGTCTAACTGTTTTTAAACCTAGACTATACACATTACGAGTACACTACAAGCTACAAGCCACTCTCAAGTACGAGTTTGCGTGTATTATTCATCGTACGTATGTATATGTACTGTAATTAGCACGCCATGACATGACGAGTCTAGACTTTTTAGGAAGAGTAGCCAGATAGCATAATAGTCTACCAGGCTTACCAAAGCATAAATCAAAGCAGTGCATAAAGGGCAAGAACATTTATAAAGGGCCGTGTGATATCGGTCGCCTTGAGAATAGGACCATCCCCATCTTGCCGTGGGTGTTGGAAAAAGCTACTGAGTGATAACAAAACCGCCACCATAAGCCCTGATGAATTTCACCGCCTCTAAAAGAGTGGACTCGCCAACCCGCTTGCCCAACGTGGCGTTATAGGGCCATACATCTTTCGTGAACAAGACCAGCAATGGAGGTACCAGCCGTTGGCTGATTATGGTCAATAGTAGTATACCAGTGAAGAAGAAGCAGAGATAAAACACTGACCTGAGCTCCTCCAATTCTGCTAGGAAGGTTTCTCCGTCCACCAGTTTCTCACGGTTCTTGAAGGTCAGGATCGGCAACTCACCCATCTGTACTATAGCTCTGTCGGTTCTCGCGTAGCGTTGCGTGAGATTTGATCTGAACAATAATTATCATTTATTACATACTGGCATACCTTTGTATGTTTTATAATTTTCTTTTTTAATTGTTGTATGCATTCTATACATACTAAAAAACATTACATCTTGACAAAGTAAGAAATGATAATCGGTTCTTTCTTACTCTATAAATAAACAACATTACCTAAGTGTGCTACCGTTGGTGAAGATGAAGAAAGCGACTTCTGATCGCTCCTGCTGTAATCTTGTCACCAGTTTTCCCAGTTCTGTGGCTCTGCTCACCTGTTATTAAAAAGATGCTGTTAATAATTATTTTATATTATTTTTATTTAAAGAACTTTTTTGCACGCCTGCGAGTATTACTCGTAAATCGCGACTACATTTCCATGGGAACTCTATAATCGATCTGGATGACAGTACATTAAATGTCAACCCCATACATAAGCTATACATTGAAAAACATTGAGAACTCATGGATTAACATTCAGACTGCAAGTTTGCCTAGATTTAAAGCTAAATGTTAAAATCAAATCAATGAAATATCATTGATTTGGTTTTATTTTCGGCAACCTTTGCAGATTAAGGAATGAATTGGGGAGATCGGTTGCGAAAATGAGAAGGGATAGGATGAGATGGGAATGGGCTCTGGCATATCTCACTCTACCGAAGCGTACATACATTGGGGAATACGATAAAGTGGAAAATGCAGTACATTTCAAAGTAGTCTTCTCTTTTCAATATTTTCAACATTCTGGTTTCGTAACGCAAGATAATTGGGATAAATAGGATTAGGGCTAAATCTATACATATAATAAAACCGCGACAGAGCCGGGTCTGTACATGAAATATTTTTTTAAACATTATTGTCTAAACTATTTTTAAACATTTAACAGTTAAAAAACATTAAGATTTGTCTGTTTGTCTATTTTTTTAGAATTCTTGTCTGTCTGTCAGCCTTGTCAGCATCGCGCATAAACTACGGGACGGATTTTAATGAAACTTACCATAGTTTTAGCTTATGTGCCTGGCTACTATTTGGGTTACCTTTTATCCGGATCCATTATGGAGTTCTCATAGGAGTCACAAGTTCACGTAAACGAAGTCCCAGGCACCGCTAGTTGGAAATAATCGGGCTAAGAGGAGGAAGTCACCGGCGAAGATAAGAATTTTGTTAAGTTTGAAATTGGTTTCCGTGCTAAATGTGATCTAGTGTAAATTATTCCACGGACACTAGTTCATTCTCGCATGTTTGTGGTGCAGTTAGTCAACCTTAAAACTCGCGTTAACGCCGTTCCCTCGTTAGTAAAAGTTTAATTAACATGTCGGCGAGGTTTATCGGTTTGCTTCAGTGATGTGGAAATAGGTTGCATAAATTCAAAAGCACGTAAAGTAGGTACTTTCCTGAATATTTTAAGGTCTAACTAAACATTTGACATTTTTCTTATGATGTAGTGACACACATACTACGATAAGACATCGATTTGAGAATACATACTATCGATGCTACAAGGTGGTTTGTCAATCTCTTGCTGAAATATGCGTATCTTTTAACAATATCTCCATTCTCTTACACAAACGATTAGGTAATTTTTACGGGCTGTGACATCGACATTACTACAAAATGTTTTATGTCAAATTTCTATTTCCTTCCAATTTCAAGTTCGGGCCATACAAGGAATCCTGAGCATACGCCTCCAACACCACATCTCGAAAGCGTCAATCCTCTGTCTGTCAGCAGCATTTAGGGTCCATGCTTTCGAACCGTACAAAAATATGGAGAAGACTAATGTGCTGAATATATGGATTTTTACTTTTTTTGGAGATGTTATTTTCTCTCCATATTCTATTGAGCTGCGACGTCTCCGAATTTCTTGTTCACAGTCTCAATAATAAAGGATTATTGCTTATGACAGAATCAAGGTACCTACCTTGATTCTGTCATAAGCAATAATCCTTTATAGAATATATCCTTTATTAGAATTCGTCCACGGATTCATAATTATTCAATGCGGTGCTACATTGTAGGATACAAAAAAAAAAAACATTTGTGTCTACATAAAAATCCTAGCGGAAATTATTCATTGAAGCTGAAGGACAAATCAAAACAGAAGTTTATTATATTTTTATTTCAATTCTTAAATTCGATTATGTATAATATTGTAAACTGATATATTTTATTTTCAATTACTAAACAGGATTTTTTACAAAAAAAAATGTTTTAAAGCTTTCATTAAATATTCATGGATAATATAGGTTAATGACCAAGGAGGTTTTATTAATGCATTTTGCCAACAGTTTACCGTAGTCATTCCCTTGCCCAGCAAAACCCAGCCAATGGAAAATCAACCCAATTTTGCTTCTATACATCAACTGAGTAATACATTATCATGAATGTCTCAGCTCGCGTCCAACCAGTATGATGAACACTTGACGTGAAGTAAATTACTTTTTATTCGTATTTTGTAGAACGTATGGAAAATTTTACAAATATTTTTTATGGAAAATCACATGTTTCGATAGGGGGTAAAAAATGTTCTTTAAATAAGTAATCCTATGTAACGAGGTCATGCTTATTTAATGAGGTTATTTAATTTCGATAATATTGTGTAACATGAATCATAATAATATATTCCCTGTTACTTCATAAATGTTATTTAAATTTATTAATTGCTTAAAATATCTTGTTACTATCTAAGCTGCTTGAAGTTCTAACTGTTGGAAAAAGATAAAATATTTAAAAAATCGTCGAACGACATCATTCCGTTTTTATACATTGTTGGAGCAAAAATTGAAATGACCAAACAAAAGTTACGTATATTATATGTTATGTATATTATATTTATATATGTGTTACGTTTATTTATTTTCGCATTCCTCGAGAGAGTAGGTAGGTAAGATATTTTGGTTCTCCAGAATTGCAAGACTACAACTTAAGCGTTTCGTACAGTGATTCCCAAAGTTATATGAACCGCGACTTACCTAAAAAAAATGACCCACGGGTTCGGGACCCACCCTACGCCTTACATGAAAATAGCACTGTGTCGCTGCTACAGCATGTTCGCGTTTACGTAGCGTAGTTATATGAAGGGTTGTACAATTAAAAAAAAAAGAAATAATCCAGTTATAATCGAAATTTTTAATAAGTAAAAATAAGATAAATTAGAACACTATAATTAAAATTAGATTATATTTATTTTTTCGGAGCCCACCCAATATTCGCTTGCGACCTATAGTTTAGGGTTAAGTAATTATGCGCTGGCGGCGTCCCCCCCCTGGGACTTGGACGCGGAGCTCCTCGCGTCACTACACTACTGGCGCGAGGAGCAGTCGGAACGGGGTCGAGTTCCGACGCCGAGAGAGGTGGAGGCGACGCGCGCTGAGCTCCGTCGGGTCATGGTGGATGACTGGCGGCAGAGGCTGGGCAGCCCCAGCGCCGGAGCCAGGACAGTGGAGGCGGTCCGCCCGGTCCTAGACCAGTGGCTGGACAGACGACACGGCGTCCTGACCTTCCGGTCGACGCAGGTGCTCTCGGGACATGGCTGTTTCGGGAAGTACCTGCACAGGATCGGGAGGGAGCCGACCGCGGTGTGTCTACACTGCGACGGCTGCCCGGAGGAGACTGCCCAGCACACGCTTGAAACGTGCACGGCCTGGGCGGAGCGGCGCGCCTCTCTCGGAGCCGCGATAGGCGGCGACCTCTCCTTGCCGGCCGTAGTGAAAGCTATGGTCGGCGACGAGAGGTCGTGGAAAGCAGTGACGGCCTTCTGCGAGCACGTGATGCTCGAGAAGGAAGCGGCGGAGCGGGCCAGAGAGCGCGAAGCTACTGACCCGCTGCGCCGCAGGCGAACCGGGCGCGGAAGGCGGGATTACGCCCGCCATCTGCCCCCACCCTAAAATGAGCCGGTCGGCGAACGCGGGGAAGTTCGTCGACCAAACCGACAAGGCTCATTAAAAGAAGAAATGGGCGTCCGCACGCGTGTTCCCGAGCGACGCCCACCCTCCAGGAGCGGTAAATTCAACAGAGACCGGGGCCCGCATTAGCGGGCCGTCACAGTCGGGGTCGCGGACGAATGCGAAAGCGCACCCGTGACCCTGGCGTTAAGTGACCAGATGGAACACCGTGGGGTTTTAGCCGGTAAGAGTCCGGCATAACCCTCCGCCTATCCCCAGCGGACGGGTATCTCATGCAGGATTTCCCCAAGTAAAAAAAAAAAAAGAAAGGGTTAAGTAATTATAATTTAAGGACTTTGTTTGGTCGACTCATTTGTTATTCTTTGAGTTTGTGGAGAGCACAAGTTGGCGATAGCTGTACTCTGCTTACCTTATATAGATCAATGGTCTGGTTGCCATTTTATTTTAATAAACATACTGCATATTATTATATATTATACATATTATAGAATAGAATAAATAATACACAAATTATCACCAGTGTTGAAAATAACACTCATTATCAGAACGCCTACCGAATTACCTATTCATAGCTTTAACTAGTTGCTAAGTAAGTAAGTATAGTTTATAAGCCAATGAATTAATTGAATCGACATGTATCGACTCATTTTTTATTTCTCTCTGCTTGTCGATGTGATGGCAATTACGTGTATCTCCAAATCTAAACCAAATTTATTTTTCCAAAATACTAACGCGACTCCTCTTCAACCACTAATACCTTTTTCTTAGGTTTTCGCGATTACTATACATTGCAATTAAACAACTTTTAACGGTTTAAATCGCGTATATTTGACATGATTTATATCCCGACGTTTCGAACACTTTGCAGTGGACGTGGTCACGGGGTGACTAATTGATTTTATTTGTCACTTGAGTTATTAAGAAATTATTACTACCGTCTGAAATTTTTTGAACTACCGTCTGAAATTTTTTAATCATAACATTCCCTATGCACGCAGTATTCGCTCACGGTGTCCAGAGGTCTTGCAGTATGGCGTTGGCCTTGTGATTTAATTAATTTAATGACTGGATCCCAAGCTGGTGGTACTTGCCAACCATCTTCTCTATTGAAATTTGGGTGTTTCTTAATTTCAATAGCCTCGCGTAACATTCTTGGCATGTACCGGGTCTCTCTAGCGAGGATTTGTGGATTATCAAATCGAATGTAATGGTTGGGTTTGTCCAGAGCATGTTCACAAACTGCAGACTTGGTCGAGCGTCTGTTCTTCATGTCAGCTATGTGTTCTTTTATCCGGATACCGATGCTCCTCTTTGTTTGCCCAATGTATGATAACCCGCATTCACAATCAAGCTTGTAAACACCTGCATCTTGTAGGGGGATATTGCTCTTGACCGGTCTTAAAAATTGGCTAATCTTCTTGTGCGGCTTGAAGTAAGTTTTAATTGAAGCTCGTCTTAAGATATTGCCAATTTTGTCAGTGATGCCCTTGATGTATGGTAAGATGGCAGGTTGTCGCTCAACTGTAGGAGGCTTGGGGCGGCTTCTGTGACGCATTCGTGGGAGTTTGTGATTGTTGCTTCGCAGTACTTGTTTCACATGCAGAAGCTCTTCCTCGAGGTGGTCAGTGTCACAGATGCCGTGTGCTCTCTGTAACAAAGATTTGCCTACGGTAGTCAACTGACATGGATGGTGATGGGAGTTACCATTGAGATATTTATCTGTATGGGTGGGTTTCCTATACACAGTATGACCAAGAGAGTTGTCAGGATTTCTGATGACTGAAATGTCAAGGAAAGCCAAGGATTTATTGACCTCAGACTCCATAGTAAATTGGATTTTATCATGTAACGAGTTTAAATGATTTAGGAATGCAGAAACATTATTCTTGGGGAGGACGGCAAAAGTATCGTCTACGTACCGTTTGTAGATCTTCGGCATAGCCACAGCTCTGGTGAAAGCCTTCTCCTCGAAGTCTTCCATGAAAATATCGGCGACAACGGGGGAGACTGGAGAGCCCATTGCTACACCATCGATCTGTATGTAGAATTTATTATCCCAGAATAGGTAGCCAGATGTTAGGCAGTGTTCTAGTAGTTCTGCATATTCTATGGGTAGGTCGTGCTCAGTTAGTTTTCTCTTGACAATTTCAATGCAATCATGTACAGGTAAGCATGTAAATAATGATTGTACATCAAAGCTGACCATTATTTCATCATCAGTCAATTGTAGATGTTTGATTTGGCTGACAAAATGGTAAGAATCCTTGACATGCGCACTCGTTTGACCACGAAGTGGAGACAGTATTTTAGCAAGATGTTGAGCTAGTTTGTATGTCGGCGAGTCAATTTGGCTTACAATTGGGCGCAAAGGGACGTCATGAAACCACCAAAACTGTATGGATTACCGAAAATACACAAAAATGACGTCCCTTTGCGCCCAATTGTAAGCCAAATTGACTCGCCGACATACAAACTAGCTCAACATCTTGCTAAAATACTGTCTCCACTTCGTGGTCAAACGAGTGCGCATGTCAAGGATTCTTACCATTTTGTCAGCCAAATCAAACATCTACAATTGACTGATGATGAAATAATGGTCAGCTTTGATGTACAATCATTATTTACATGCTTACCTGTACATGATTGCATTGAAATTGTCAAGAGAAAACTAACTGAGCACGACCTACCCATAGAATATGCAGAACTACTAGAACACTGCCTAACATCTGGCTACCTATTCTGGGATAATAAATTCTACATACAGATCGATGGTGTAGCAATGGGCTCTCCAGTCTCCCCCGTTGTCGCCGATATTTTCATGGAAGACTTCGAGGAGAAGGCTTTCACCAGAGCTGTGGCTATGCCGAAGATCTACAAACGGTACGTAGACGATACTTTTGCCGTCCTCCCCAAGAATAATGTTTCTGCATTCCTAAATCATTTAAACTCGTTACATGATAAAATCCAATTTACTATGGAGTCTGAGGTCAATAAATCCTTGGCTTTCCTTGACATTTCAGTCATCAGAAATCCTGACAACTCTCTTGGTCATACTGTGTATAGGAAACCCACCCATACAGATAAATATCTCAATGGTAACTCCCATCACCATCCATGTCAGTTGACTACCGTAGGCAAATCTTTGTTACAGAGAGCACACGGCATCTGTGACACTGACCACCTCGAGGAAGAGCTTCTGCATGTGAAACAAGTACTGCGAAGCAACAATCACAAACTCCCACGAATGCGTCACAGAAGCCGCCCCAAGCCTCCTACAGTTGAGCGACAACCTGCCATCTTACCATACATCAAGGGCATCACTGACAAAATTGGCAATATCTTAAGACGAGCTTCAATTAAAACTTACTTCAAGCCGCACAAGAAGATTAGCCAATTTTTAAGACCGGTCAAGAGCAATATCCCCCTACAAGATGCAGGTGTTTACAAGCTTGATTGTGAATGCGGGTTATCATACATTGGGCAAACAAAGAGGAGCATCGGTATCCGGATAAAAGAACACATAGCTGACATGAAGAACAGACGCTCGACCAAGTCTGCAGTTTGTGAACATGCTCTGGACAAACCCAACCATTACATTCGATTTGATAATCCACAAATCCTCGCTAGAGAGACCCGGTACATGCCAAGAATGTTACGCGAGGCTATTGAAATTAAGAAACACCCAAATTTCAATAGAGAAGATGGTTGGCAAGTACCACCAGCTTGGGATCCAGTCATTAAATTAATTAAATCACAAGGCCAACGCCATACTGCAAGACCTCTGGACACCGTGAGCGAATACTGCGTGCATAGGGAATGTTATGATTAAAAAATTTCAGACGGTAGTTCAAAAAATTTCAGACGGTAGTAATAATTTCTTAATAACTCAAGTGACAAATAAAATCAATTAGTCACCCCGTGACCACGTCCACTGCAAAGTGTTCGAAACGTCGGGATATAAATCATGTCAAATATACGCGATTTAAACCGTTAAAAGTTGTTTAATTGCAACACTAATACCTTTATTAATTTTCTTTGTTGCTTAATTTTCCTTATTGCTGGAGCAAAAAGAAACAGAAAGACATAATCTGAGTCGACTTAGTAAGATAAAAATCTCAGTAATTTTCGTTGGAAACACAAAAATGTACATAAGTCGTGTTTCCAAAAAATAAGAATTAGTTGAGAAATACGAATAAGAAAGAAGAAGGGCTCATTTACACAAAGTGAGTTTCTCGAACGGTTCAGGCGATAATATTGTTTCAATTTTCGTACGTGACTAAACTCCACCAAACTCTCGCCTGCAACTGTTCACATGATGATAAAAACTCGATGATAACAATAATCAATCACATCATGATAACAGTTGTTTATACTATCTTTCGACCGATTTTCTCTCCCCCAAGCGTTCGAGTAACTCTCCTTGTGTAAATGAGCCTTAAGGTAAGGTAAGCTGGGTAACTAAACTATTTTTCGGAGAAAATTGCAAATCCGTTGGGGTCACCTCGTCCAAGGTCAAGTGGACGGGAGACACACGGGAGAACCACTAAATTACTAATTTTTCTCAGAATTTCTCTGGCAATAATATTACCACACTTTATGATTTGAACTCGAGAAGTGAAGCCGTTTTTAAAATGAAAAAAAAAAATGAAATATAAAAATTATGTATTGTGGGTTTTGTGATAGTTTATTAAACTTTATTTTATTTATTTTAAAAAATATTGTAAACACATAACGCGAAACAAATAAAAAGGAAGAAAAGGAAAGGATGTAAAAAGACAAGCTTATCTCCTGCGGAGATTTCTTCCAGCAGACCTGGGAAAATTAAATATAGGTCAAGACAGAAGGCAGGCGTAGTGCGTACGGAAAATTTGTATAATATGTATAATAATTTAATAGTACAATAATAAATATTAACAAAATACAATACATAAAACAAATACATATAAACAAATATAGCTAAAAAATAAATAGTATTCATATAAAATATATACATATTATAATACCTATATATATTTAATACATATTATATACAAAAAGAACTATTTAGGAATTAGGTTCTAAGGAGTCTAGATCTTGGAAAAACATGCGAGAAACTGTCAAGCAAGTAGGTTGGAGAAGGAGGTGTGTTAAGAACATTATAGAGAGGAGTGTAAGCATGTGACGATTACGGCAAGAACGAATAGATAACCACTGAAACTTCTTCCTAAACTGAGAAATACCCATTTCGATAAATAAAGCGAATATTCAACTCTCTGGAGGCGCTTAAGTCTATTCAGAAGTTCTTCAGTGGTATCTAGAATGACATCGGCATAATCGATAATTGAAAGAAGAGTTTGAGTAAGATTAGTCTTGGTTTTAACAGAGAGAACGTTCTGAAGTCGCTTCAGAAAGTGGATAGAATAATAAATAATGAAACTTATCAAATAAAAGCATTATACTGCGCTTTTCGTGTGCTTCCAACGAGTCTAATTGTTCTGTTCTCATTAAACCTACTACGAGTATATTGATTTAATGAGCGACCTCTAATTTACTTCGATGAGACTGAACTTTGATGAGATGCATTTTTAATTGTTTTTACTTTCAATAATGTTAATTGCGAAGAAACTTGACACTAACACAATATGCTCATCGAGTTATTGCCATATAAGAATACTTTCTCTCCCGCCCGGCATAATAATATTTTTAGAGAGAATCGAATTGTAAAAACCATTTCATCATACTGTTTGAAAGTGACTATTGTGTAAATATTAAAAGGATAAAACTATTTTTTTAAATCTATAACTACAATAAAATAATCATAAAGTAACACTTTATGATACTTTATGATTATTAAGTACCTTCCTTACCAGAAGGTAAGGAAGATTACTTAATAATCATAAAGTAACATTCTGGTAAGGCAATCTTCAAATGTCTTTTTGAAACAAGATCAAGTGTTGCGAGCGTGGGCTGGCAGATGCGTTGTGTTGTCAGACAGATAATGATGGGCCAATTTAATAAATTTGTGTTCACGACTCTACACTTTCGAAGCGAGATAAAACTACGGCGGGTTATTAGAAGCTATGAACCCAGGTCAACGAAATGGATAAAGAATAGGTTCTTCCACATTAACTGGGCAGTCGGTTGTAGACTGTACTGTAGATGAACAGTCGAACATTATACCCTATATAAAATAATAATAAAAAGTAGATAACCCCAATACTAAACTAATTTTATAGAACTGTGTAAGTGTTTTCTCAGTCGATAGAGCCAGGGTAATGAAACTACTATTTACCCGGAAACGCGAAGCACTTTATTAAAATATTCTTAAACTATATATAATTTACAAAACCAAACGTTAGCATGTTTAAAAATGGGGCAGCGCCATCTAGTTTTACTTTATAAAACTATTCTAACAGTTGTACCCAAATATAATGCTTTTCAATTATACATACCGCCCGCCAAGGACTAACTAGTCCTTCAAACCACACATTTATTTAAATTATTTTAGACATACTATCATGAAGAATGAAAAAAACTTAAAGTAACAATAGTTTTATATGAAACACTAGTCGTTAATACTTATTGCTACAATGTATTGCATATGTGGACTGTAGGTAAAATTAAAGAAAATTATGCAATACACCTCCTAAGATAAAAATTATTAAGATGAAAAAAACATTGTTAAATATTTTTCTAAGCAATTAATGAATTAACATTCTTTACCACTAGTTTTACAAGTTTAAATAACATAAGAAACAAAAGAAAATCCTTATTAATAACATCAACCAGCTTAATAATTAACTTTAATACTGAACAACAACTCTTAGATTTACGTTAATATAACCCCCAATAACCTTAAACCTATTTAAAATAACAATTTAGGTTTCATTCACATCAATAGGCAAGAGACATAGCTTAGAAGTTGGACGTTGAATCGTTGAATTTTTATAGCGAAGTGTGACGTTATCGCTACCCGGATGAACATCTACCACTATACCGTAAAGCCACTTAGCTGGAGGTAAATTCTCATCCTTGACTAAAACCATGTCATCCTTTTTTAATTCTGGTGTTTTAGTCTTCCATTTATATCTTTGAAAAAACTGAGTTAAATACTCTTGCGACCATCGCTTCCAAAAAATCTGAACCATGCGCTGTGTTAGTTGCCAACGTCTCAAATTACTTACTAAATTATGTTCTAAATTATGATCAGGTGCTAATACCAAGGGTTCGCTCACTAAGAAGTGGCCTGGCGTTAAAGGGACACAATCGTCAGGGTCAGAACTACCACTTGACAGTGGCCTCGAATTGAGACATGCCTCAATTTGAGCCAGTACCGTGGACAGTTCTTCATATGTAAGAGTAGAGTCACCTATTACTCTACGCATATGATGCTTTATACTTTTTATTCCTGCCTCCCATAATCCACCAAAGTTTGGAGCATGTGGAGGAATAAAATGCCATTCGGTGTTGTTAGTAGCTAGCGCCGACGCAATATCAGAGGCAAGAGTAGATTTTTCATTTGCAAATAGTTTTTTCAGTTCTCGCGAAGCCCCTACAAAATTTGTTCCGTTGTCACTCCATAAATGATTACATCGACCCCTGCGTGCTACAAAACGTTTAAATGCAGCTAAGAAGCCTTCCGTAGTTAGATTTGAAACAGCCTCGATATGAACGGCTCGGGTGGCCATACAAATGAAAAGGCAAATATAGCCTTTGTAAGACCTTTGGCCTCTACCTTTGGAAACACGTATGTTTATAGGGCCTGCATAATCAACGCCTGCATTTGAAAACGGTTTGCTAGGAGTGACACGACATGAAGGCAATTGACCCATCAAAGGAGTCTGAAAAGTAGCAGCATGTCGAATGCATGGGACACAATGGTGAATGTGACCTTTGACTATATTTTTTAATTTGGTCACCCAATAGCTTCCTCTTACACAAGTACAAGTTAATTGTTGACCACCATGCATTGTTTTATTATGGGCATCAGCTACTATAAGCTTTGCCAAATGAGATGCGCCATCTATTATAATGGGATGCTTACTTGAATCTGATAAGTTCGACTTCTCCATACGACCCCCGACTCTCATAATTCCAAAATTGTCCAGGAATGGATTGAGCATCGACAGTCTGCTCTTTTTACTTATATTTTTAGTTCTAGTAAGACTTGCCATTTCTACTGCGAATACATCAGATTGGTGATGTCGAATGCAACAGTCAAGAGCATCCTGGATCTCTTTCGCTGTCAGGTAAGGCGAATTCTTTACTCTCATTTTGGGAGATTTGAGCCGCAGAAATCTTCGACAGACCGCGATTACGCGTATATATTTTGTTAAGGATGAAAATCGAGTCGACAAGTCCGTACTTGAGTCCGTCATCGCAGCTGCATGTACTTTAGTAGCCCTTACTTCTAGTTCAGTTCTAGTGTATATGGAAGCAGGTTTTTCATATTTAATGACATTTTTAATCAACCAGCTTGGACCGCACTTCCACAACTGATTATCCAACAATGCAGCTGGTTTGATACCCCTCGATGCATAGTCAGCGGGATTATCTTTGGTACTTACATACGACCATTGTGACGAATCTAGATGCATAAGAATTTCCGAAGTCCGATTAGCCACAAAGGTCTTCCATCGACTGGGATGATCGCTTAGCCAAGCCAAAACAATTGTCGAATCCGTCCAAGCATGTAATCTAGATTTATGAATGTTTAAGGCCTTTGCCACTTCAACCAGCAGCTTTGTGACTAGAACAGCTCCGCACAATTCAAGTCTTGGTATCGAGATTTGTTTAATAGGAGCGACCTTAGTTTTTGCTGTGACGAGACGGGATTCAACTCGGCCGTCTAACTTAATACATCTGATATACACTACTGCGGCGTAAGCTACACTAGAAGCGTCGCTAAAGCCATGCAGCTCCACAATAGTGTCATTCTCCGACGTCTGAACCCATCTAGGTAAATGAAAATTTACCAACTTATTTAATTCATCTCGATAGAGTTCCCATTCATTCAAGAGGGCAATTGGTAATCGATCGTCCCAATCAAATCCCGTTAACCACATTTTTTGGATAAATATCTTCGCGGTAACAATACATGGAGCAAGCCACCCAAGAGGATCATATAAACGACTGATTTTCGATATAATTTCTCGTTTAGTTTCAGGTGCAATTTCAGAAGATAACGTAACTGTGTATTCAAATTCATCTGTAAAACGATTCGAAGTCAGACCCAAAATTTTTACAGTATTATCTTCTCTGATCTCCATATCCTTTCCGTTATCTTCTTGCCACAACTTTCTATTACTAGACCATTTCTGTAAATGAAATCCTCCCTTCTTCATTAATTCATTCATTTCTTTATATACTTTAATCGCTTCTATTTCAGTTTGACAACCTGTTATGAGGTCATCCATGTAGAAGTCCGTTCTGACTCTATCCGAAGCTAAGGGAAAATTATGACCTTCATCAATGCTAAGTTGATGCATAGCCTTTACAGCTAAGTATGGTGCGCAAGATGTACCAAAGGTTACCCTCAATAATCTGTAATCCTTGATATCTGAGTCAGTCTCTTCACGCCAAACTATTCTCTGATAGTCAACATGCTTTCCAGCTATCCTTACTTGTCTGTACATTTTTATGATATCAGCAGTAAGACAGATAGGATGCATTCGCCATCGCATTATAATATGTCGCAGTTCCGGCTGCAAAGTTGGCCCGATCATCAAAGTGTCATTTAAAGACACACCATTAGCGCTTCGATCTGAAGCGTTAAACACAACTCTTGTTTTAGTCGTACTTTTATCCGGTCTCAAAACTGCATGATGCGGTAACCATACCTTTTCCCCTGTTTCTTCTACATTTTCTTTTATTTCTTCCATATGACCTAGAGTAAAGTATTCCTTTAATACTTCTGCATAATCCCTTTTTCCTTCTAAATCTTTTGACAATCTCCTTTCCAGA
Source organism: Sesia apiformis (assembly GCA_914767545.1). Taxonomy (NCBI): domain Eukaryota; kingdom Metazoa; phylum Arthropoda; class Insecta; order Lepidoptera; family Sesiidae; genus Sesia; species Sesia apiformis. The sequence continues at coordinate 15,746,218 of OU611960.1, read as the reverse complement.
CTAAACAATCTCTTTACTGCGATTGTTCTTGTATCTCCATAACTATTTTTTGAATTCATCTTGGGTCGGAAAGGCAATTCGACTACATAGCGACCATCTTCGTCTCTACTTTTAGTAGCGGCAAAATGGTTTTCGCATTCTTGCTCCTCAGGAGTCAAGACTTTTCCGCGTTCCAAGTTAGGTTCGGATTCTATCTCCCAAAAACGTTTAAAGAGATCGTGATCGTCGAGTTGAATATGCATATTTACAATAACATTATGACATTTGGGTTCAATAATGTTGCCATCATTTACTAATCCTGACAATACCCATCCGAGGTAAGTATCCTGCGCAATCATAGAACCCGTAGGGTGTTTCAGTACTCCCTTTTTCAGGATCTTACAATATACCTCGGCCCCTAATAAAATATCGATCCCATTGGGTGAATTGTATTGAGGATCTGCCAACCTAATCCGACCTATGTCTTCCCAGTTAGGTAAGTGAAATTTTCTCTCCGGCAACACTGAAGTTACCTTCCGTAATACATGAGCCTTTACCTCTAATCTTAATGTGGGGTCATGAAGGGACTGAATGTTTACCATAACCACATATTTTGAGGTTAAGTCACTCTGACCGCCACCTAAACCTGAAATGCAAGTCTTTGATGCTGTTTTATTTAAACATAAGTATTGAACAGCTGCTTCCGAAATAAAAGACGCTTGCGATCCCTGGTCTAACAACGCTCTCAATATCTGAGACGACCCGTTGCTGGACTCAACCTTTATCAAAGCTGTTGCTAATAAGGTTTGGCTCTGTATTCGCTCGGTCACAAAATTACTAACAATATTATTGTTAGTGGCTTCATTCGTCTTTAAAGACGATTCCGGGTTTGGCTCTTCTGAGTCATCAGTCTTCGAAGTTGCGACTGTAAGCGAACTGGCTCTACCGTGAAGAAGCGTGTGATGCTTCCTTTTGCATATACGACACGTTATTGGTACACGACACATCTTACCTGTATGATTGGTTCCCAAACAATTATAGCAAAGACCTAATGTCTTAACTATAGACTGACGGCTACCAAGATCCTGCTTGGCAAACTTACTACAGGAAAACAGTTTATGATTTTCAGCGCAATGAGGACAAATTGGTTTGGAAGTGATGTGCAACGATTTAGGCTGACAAGTAGTTTGTTTTACTGGCTTAAATTTATTTTTTGAAGACTCTACGAATTCTAAAGCACGGAAACGTTCTTCTAAAAATTGCTTAAAATTATTAAATTTAGGTAACTCTACTGATAAGCTGTTAACGTACAATTCCCATTGCTTTCTCGTTTCATCGTCCAATTTCATACTAACAATATAAATGATAATAACGTCCCAAGACTCTACCTGAATACCTAAATTAGACAATTCATGCATACAATCCGTTGTGGTATCAAGTAAATCCTTGAGAGCATTAGGCGATTCAAAAGACATAGTACGTTGAGCAAACAAACGCTTTAAAATACAATTTGACATAAACCGCTTATTACTATATCTATTTTTTAATAGTTCCCAACATTTCTGGTAATTGTCACGTGTAACTGGAATGTGCTTTATTAATTGTTCTGCTTCTCCTTTTACTTGAGTTTTTAAGTAGTGTAACCTCTGAACGTCATCTAAAGCAGCATTGTTATGTACTAACGACGTAAAGAGATCCTTAAATGAAGTCCATTCTGCATAGCTACCCCCAAACACTGGAATAGATATTTTCGGTAATCGGACGATCGAGTCTTTATTTCCGTGAGATGTAGACGGTTCCCGACTTATAGACGACGATTTCTCTATAGAATTTAACACTGTCTTAAGCTCGCTCTTGTAAGTTAAGTAAATTTCGTAACCAGTATTAAATATATCATTCTTGACATAATAACTTTCGTCCAATTTCTCCTTTTTGTATGCACATATAATCTCTTTATGCTTCTGATTGAATTCAAGCATTGTTCCTTCCAAGCCTTCCAATCTCGCAGTGATGTATGTTTCAGTTATTCTATCTTTAGGTGATTTTTTAAAATTGTTTCTTCCTCTTTCCATTTGGTTGATAAAATCGTCCATTAGTCTAAAGTCGGCTTCCATTTTCGTTTGACTTTATATGTCTTAAAATTTTACAAGTCCAACTTCAATAACTTTAAGTAAAAATTTCCTAAGTCTGAATTAAGCCGAAATATTCTAAGTGTTTTGGACTTAGCACGGTCAAAATAAAATCGGGCATAGATTCCTCGTCTTGTCGTTTTTTCACGAATTATTCTAAGTCCTAGGACTTTAAAATTTTACAAGTCCACTTTCAATAATATATTTTCAAAGTTATTTTATCACTGTTATTAAGGTTCAAATTATAGCGTACTCACAGTTTGTTGCACTTTACCAATTCACCAGATTGTACATTTGCCTCCTCCAGTTGGTTCCACTGCCTCACACTTCACAGTCTTCTTAATTTGTTTGCTTAGCACAATGTCGGCTACCTTTTTACTCAATTTACTAATTTAGAAGTTAGGTGTACCAATATACTTTCTCAAAAAGCGTTCCGACTCGTAAGGACCTTGTTTTCTCAGTCGATAGAGCCAGGGTAATGAAACTACTATTTACCCGGAAACGCGAAGCACTTTATTAAAATATTCTTAAACTATATATAATTTACAAAACCAAACGTTAGCATGTTTAAAAATGGGGCAGCGCCATCTAGTTTTACTTTATAAAACTATTCTAACAGTTGTACCCAAATATAATGCTTTTCAATTATACAGTAAGGGATCAATAACTTATAATGAAATACACATTTGTGGCGATTAGGACTTATGTAAGTAGGTATTTACAATTCTAAATAACATAATAGTTAATAAATCCATTGTTATTAATCTATTTTGCAGTGGTAGACTACCTTTCGGGTAGAGAAATCAGTCGCTAAAACCGGTACTAAATGACTTTATAGAACCTAAATAAGGAAGCAATCAAAAGCAAGCAAAAGCAAACAAATAAAAAAAGCAAGCGTCTTGGTTCCGTCTGAAAGTCAGCGCTGTATGCCATTTTTACGGTATACAGCTTGTGCCGAAGGGTATCCCTTTCGACACATATGGATCCGCGTAGTTTTATCGCCTTGTTTTAAATTTTATTTTTTTGTTTGTTTATATATGTTTTAATGACTTTTTAGAATAAAAAATAAACATGTTACCTTTAGAATAAAAAAATCTATCTATCTATCAATAAGTAATTTCTTTGTAAGTAAAATGGAAATTCTTCAATACCATTAATAGATTTTCTGTCATTTGTGTGAGTCTGAGCTTTACCTGTGTGATACAAATCTACTTTATAAACTAAACAAAGAAGCAAATACCCATTTTTTCCGCGGCTACTATGCGATTTGTATCTGAGCGAAAGTTAGAGGTACTGACTTGTATCTGAGGTACTGGCGAACTTTCTCAAGTCCTTGGTGCACTTGATTGAAGCGCGTCTCTTACTGTACGTGGTCCCATTCAAGGACTCGTCAACTCGAGTGAGAGCGTGCTGATAAAATGTAAGTAAGTAGATAAAATAGTACCTGTTCTTCTACGTCTGCGGCTTCTCTACCATTTGTAAGACTGTTTCTTAGTGAGAGTGTGGTCTGGACTATCAGCGCCAGGATAGGGATGAACGGTAGTAGCAATAGCCGCCAGAGCTGGCAGCGACGACTACGGCAACGGCGCCTGAGCTTCATCCCGCAACTAGATGATTTATCTTCTGTTTTGTCGGTTAACGAAGCTGTAACAAGCATAATGTTGATTTATATGATACAGGTGTTTCTTAAAATAAGTGACTAATATCGGGTGATTTCGAATACTGGCAGAAGAAACAGCACCAACCCTAAAGTTCAACTTATTATTTTTTTTATATAGAAATAAGGCTGCAGACGAGCATACAGCCCACCTGGTGGTAAGTGGATACTGTCGTAAACAGACATCCGCGATACGTGCCAACATCAGTCCAGAATGGCAAACGCTGGCACGCCCCCGGATGCGCTGCCTACCTTTGCAGATTAAGGAATGAATTGAGGTAATGTGTTGGGAAAATTGACAGGGATAGGATGGGATGGAATGGTCTCTGGCATATCTCACTCCCTACCGAAACACGTACGTACATTGGGGAAATACGATAAAATAGGAAATGCAGTCCATTTCAATCTCCTGTGAGAAAGGGGTAACGTAGTCAGTCGAGTGGGCCCAGCGGCTGTGGGAATGCAGCGTGCACTCTCCCCCTACAGCCTATAGCCCCTTACCCTAATTTGCAATAAGAACCTACTTTTGTATCTATTCAATACTTTTATTTTCTAATGTGTAATGTTGACGGTATAATGTATGTAATATGTTAGAGTATATATATATATCTATATTATTAATGTTGTTAAAATATAGCATTATGTGGAAAACTAATAATTAAGTGTATTGTGTATGTTATTTGTATGTCAATAAGACGGAATGTAATAATAATAATAAATGGCTTACACTAGGATTCCCCGTGTTGTGGGTCCAGAGACATACAAAGACGAATACAATACGTCCAACATCTAGACCTAAACAAACACCTGTCTTTAAAAAATCTTTGTTCTACTGGGAATCGAATCCGTGACCTATTGCACAACAGGCAGGGTCACTACCAACTGGGCTAGTTGTCGTAAAAAGAGAATATAAATATGTTTATATGTATAACACCTTTGTATACCTACAATTGCCAATCAAATAAATTTGATTTAATTTAATTTGAAGAAATTACAATACCTTCTGTCCATGAAAGAGATGAATTAGGTAAATATATTTTTTGACACGAATCGTACTGTTCATAAACAAAGAAAAAATTGAAATCTGGTAAAACCTAATTTTGAATAAATATTCTAGATATAATCCACGGAAAACACAAACATTTCAATTTAATTTATCAGTATTTGGTGTAACCAATACCTCGGAAGCACGTAAGCTTGTTGTTTAAGATGGCTTGTATGACGATTTAATTTAAGATTACATGTAATGATGGGATATAGTGTTTGTTTATACGTACCTACCAAACAGATTTCTTTTTTATGGACGAAGGTGGCAGACGAGCATACAGTCCACCTGATGGTAAGTGGATACTGTAGCCCATAGACATCCGTGATACATGCCAACATTAGTCCAAAATGACAAACGTTGGAACGCTCCCGGATGCGCAGGCTTTGGAACCTTTGGATATAGGAATGGATTTGGGGAAATGGGGAGGGACAGGATGGGAATGGGCTCTGGCACATTTCACTCACTACCGAAACACGTACGTACATTGGGGGAAATAAGATAAAGTGCGAAATGCAGTACATTTCAAGGTAGCCTTCTGTGAGAGAGGGGTAACGTGACCAGTCGAGTGCGCCCAGCGGCTGTTGGATTGCAGCGTGCACTCTCCTCCTCATGCTGCCTACTCTCTACTATATTACGTAACTTATGTACATTGACAATGTTGAGCACTTCAAAGTCGAGATTAAATTTGACATTCCTAAAATATAAATAAGGGCCATTTTTGCATGCAAATCTAATTTGTCAATTTAGAAAGATTGTACAACGGAAATCCACACACAGTTGTGTGAAGGCTGTTTGATCGACAGATCGACATTACGTTTGACCGACTCGACAACAGTAGAACGACACAACGTTTGACCTTCATTCGGAAAATCATCATTCTTACCAACGTTATGTCGTTCTACTGTCGTGTCGGTCAAACGTTTTGTCGATTTAACATTCCTCGGCCCAACCTGATATCGAATAATAATCGTTTCGATCAAACGTTATGTCGATCAAATAGCCTTCGCACAACTGTGTGTAGGACTTCGAATGAACAATCATTTAAAAATTGAAATACAAAATTACTTCAAAATCCTATAAATTTTCATACATATTCATCTGGCCTTTAATTACACAACTTTCGGTTTCGCGATGTATAAACATCCAATAACGATAGTCATGACTATGGTTAACCATTAACCATAACGTTTTACGGTTATGTGTGTGTATGAATATTCATGTATGTTTACGTGATCATTGGCTTGTTGTCTATATTCCTAACGGGAACGTGTTTACTTATAATTGTGTTAATCTCAAATTTGGTTAAAGTTTATTATATTATTATCAGTATAAATTAGACGATAGTTAAACTAACATTAAATAAAATTCAACCACTTACCTATATAATTAAACTAGGTACAAAATAAGTGACACACTTGATTTCCATCCAATTTCACGAACTTGCTTTGTCTATGTACATAATTATGTCCATGGTTGTTATAATTATTATTTATTTTAGTTATTATTAGTAAAATTTGAGATAAAAATATTTGGGTTACAACTTCTCAAAATACTCTCCATTAGTCTCTATACAGCGATTCATCCGTCTAAACCAGGGTTTCTTAACCTTTTTGTAGTCACGGACCACTTTCAAAATTTCAAAAATCTGACGGGTCCCTTCCAAACTTAATTGTAAGGAAAGAAAACAAGGCATTTTGAAAAAAAAATTTTTCTATCACCACAGAGATAGTAAAGATAAGCGCGTGACGGTTGTCAGTGAGACGTAGCTCCACCACTGCGTAGCGGTGACAAGCGAGCGAGTGATAGGTACCTACCTACATTTTTAGATGGATCACGCACAGTATTTATTGTCTTCATATCTGACATGGACCCCCAGCACTCATGCCACGGACCCCTCTGGGGTCCATGGAACCCAAGTTAAGAAACCCTGGTCTAAACCAAGATTTGCACTGGCGATACTCTTCTTTAGCGAGGTCCTCAACAGATGCCATAAAAGCATGCTGAGCGTCTTCAGGGCTATCGAAAAGAATGTCACGGAGTCCAAGCTTCACTTTTGGAAAGAGAAAAAAGTCGCATGGAGTTAAATCAGTTCTATGTGGTCTTCAAAAACTCTTGGATAGGTTTTACTTTGTGAGGTGATGCATTGTCATGATCCAAGAAAAGCCCTCACAAACCTGTTTTAGGACGTTTTTGGTTTAACACATGGAATGCAGCTGGTAAACACACTTCAATGTATCATTACGCGTTAACAGTTTTTTGAGCGTCTTAAGAAATTATCGCTAAATGACCACCATTTTTGGCCACACTGCGTTCACGTTTGACATTCCTGGGAGGCTCTTCGTCTAGAAACACCTAAACCGTTGATTGCCGCTTAGTTAGTGGGTCATATCGATAGATCCAACTCTCATCTCCAGTAATAATATTAAATATATTCGGTCCCTTTCCATTTTCGAGTTTAATAATCATTTCCCTGCACCATATCACGCGAGTTTATTTTTGTTCAGCAGTCAGTGAATGAGGAACCCAACGCGAACAAAGCTACTTGACTTGAAGGTGTTGGTGTAAAATTTCATGAACAAACGGCAATGAAATCTTAAAAATCTCCTCTATCTGATTGTAGGTAGTTTTTGTCTCTATCGTACAACATTATCATTACCGCCTGGATGTTTTCATTCGTTACAGTGGTCGCAAGACGGCCACTTCTTTCATCACCTTTCAAGGAAATTTTCCTTGTTTAAATTGAGAAAACCATCTAAAAATTATTGCACGGGACGGTGCGAGGTCCGCAAAAACTGATAATAATCTATCTACCTTTAAACTTATTTTCATTTAAACCAACTTGAAAATAGTATAACATCATTGCACGAAAATTCCGTTGTTGTAAAGGAATGCGCGCGAAATGCAATAAAAAGTGAATACTTACATTTTTTTTTTCGTTCTGTCTAAATAATGGCTTTCCGAATTCGAATTTCAAATAAATGATGTTTCAAAAACGGTACAGCTGAAATGAGTTATCTTTCTGAAATTTGAGTAGTTTCACCTAGTCGCCCTGTGTAAAATTACTTTTCATCCCCCTATCTCGGAAAGAGTATTTTTGCTCTTCGATATCTGAGTGCAAAAGCCGTTTTTATCCGCTAGAGGATAAAGTAAATTGAATTTAGAACATCGTGTGCACTAAGTTTGTGAATTCAAAACATCATTAAACCTATTTACTTCTACCTCCATGGTGCCGAATTTATCATACAACCTTTTTTAATTTGTTAAAAACTCAGACTCGGAACCTTCTTGGGATAACTGTAGCAACGTTACTTTCAATTTTTCTTAATTATACCTAAGTATTATTTGTTATAATTTAAAGATTATTCTGTAATGCTTACCTATCATAATGTAATAGTTAATACCTAAACTGAAATAAAAGTATCTTGTGATTGCAAATGTTTTTTTTTGCATTTAGTCATTTCCTCGCTGAGGTGGGATAAAAAGTTACGTGTTGCACTCGAGTGCAAAGATTTTTCACCTCGTGCTCTTTTGATTCCCTCGCTAACGCTCAGGATTCTAATTTTTGAATCCTTCGCTTGCTCGGTCATCAAAATTGAGCACGCGGTTAAAAAGCAACTTTGCACTCTTGTATAACAAATAACTATTGTTCCCTATTAAAAAAAATACTCAGAATATCTGGGAATCGGTCCGGGAATCGGATTTTTTTTTCCAAATTGTCACTAGCTCGGCGGTGAAGGAATATATCGTGAGGTAACCCGCATGTTCTAGAAATAAAAAAAAATCTGGAGTATGTGATTCACCAATCCGCATTGGGCCCGCGTGGTGGAATACGGCCCAAAATCCCCCCCGTGATTGACTAGGGGAGGCCTGTGTGCTGCAGTGGGACGTTTTAGGCTGATACATTTACATTTATATAGCTATCTGGGAATCGTGTGTTTATTTACAAAAAAATACCTTACAAATTCGAATTACGTACAATTCGATTCGTAACTATCTATAACTATCTGATGTAACAATCTAATTTTGCTTAAGTTTATGTAAACACAACACAATTAACAGAATGCACAAAGGTAGAGGGCATATCTGGGGTCATGCCTACGTTTGACATTCTGGACTAGTGTTGGTATGCATGGCGATGTCGCAGGGTATCACTTACCACCAGGTATACAGTCTGCTCGTCTGTCACCAATTAGCATAAAAAAAACAGCATAAAAAGTATTGGCTCACTAAAGCTTCCACTCAAGATGACTGTGTTACCATAATGTGCCCGAGAGGCTAAAAATAACCAGTATCAAAAATGAAATTCAAAATAAATAATCGGAGCGCTGTTTTTCAGTTTTTAGGAATATATTTAAAATTAAAACTATTGATGGACTTATTTATTTGTACCTTATAATGAAGTAGGTAGCGCTTTGGAAATTTATAACGTTTAAAATCTCTCAATTTTAAGAAAAACTGAATATAAATTTTAAAGAAAATCTGAAGGCAAAGGGTATTTAGCCCTTTACCACACAGTTTCAGAATTATATGGTGTTCCCTATAACTAAATGTTTTATTTATATATATGTATATTATATTATATTTTTTAAGTCGATATGTTATAGTTATAAATCGACGCCATAGTCGTTCCTAGGTTTGACTGGTCAATCCTGTAGATTGACAAGATCTCTTAGTCAAACCCAAGGCATTCATGTATTTTAACATTTGACTGATGTATTTTTGGTTAATCTTAAGAGAGGCTAAACCAATTAGTCAAAGGTAGAAAGTCAAACAAATGAATTTGTCGTTGGGCAAGTCAATCTTACATGTGCATGTATTCGTTGATTGGTTAATAAAACAATAATTATTTGTATTAATTTATTCAATGAAAATGTATTTATTCAGGTCCGTACACATATGACAACGCCCCTTGACTGCTTCATAACAGTCACACCTAGAATTGACTAGTCGAAGCTCGAAATAGATTATTTTGGTTTCTGGGCTTGACAGCTCGATTCAGTAACTCCTAGGATTAACAAAAATTGCACCAGTCAAAGGTCGGAACTAAAATCTATTATGGGGTTTGACCAAAGCTATTGGTCAATCCTAGGATTGACTAGTTCTTCCGGGAAGAGGCCACACTTCGAACATTGACCATAACAGATACATGTTTCTTTTACAATGTCGCTTATACTGTTACCGTAACCTAGTTGTATATTTAATAAGTTAATATTGAACTGCGAAAGGGTTTGTATTCATTCTAATGTTGAATATCTCCCGATGATTTTCCATTTATTACGATGGGTGTAAACACGGCTTAAGTCAAAGAAAGTTGGACACAGGTGAAACCATTGTCGTTTCAAGATAATTAAAAAACTTCCCCGGGGGGTTTGTTATTTTTTTCAAAGGACAAAAATTACTGCGAAGATTTATCATCAAAATTAACTTTATACTTCTGACGATTGAAGAAATTGTTTTCTTAATTGGGCTACTAATAAATGTTCCCAGAATTCAATTTATCTTGTCAATTAATGTTATTAGGTTTTCTCTTTAACAAGAACAGTTGTAATTTCTCTTCAAAACAGTATTATTTGTGGCTTCACATATTTTTTAACCGCAAATTTCTTAACACTGCTCCACGATGATAAATAACTAATAATTAACGCACTAGGACTCCCTGTGTCGTGGGTCTAGAGACACATAAAGACAAACACGCATTTAGTTTTTCAAAGGACAAAAATTACTGCGAAGATTTATCATCAAAATTAACTTTATACTTCTGACGATTGAAGAAATTGTTTTCTTAATTGGCCTACAAATAAATGTTCCCAGAATTCAATTTATCTTGTCAATCGTCAATAAATGTTAGACCTTTGTCTTCATTTGTCTGTTGTCTTTATACAATTTACACATTTGTCTTTATACAAAGAAATGTCCGACCGGGAATCGAACCCGGGACCTGTTGCACAATATGCACGGTTACTTCAAACGGCGCTAATTGGTCGTCAATTGTAATATTGTAATATTGTCAATTGTAATTAGTAGATTCTAAATATAATTGTTAGAATAATAATAATTGTAAATTTTGTATAAATTTTAATATTAATTGTATTGCAATATTTTTATGAAGACTATATACACATAATTGTAACATATCGTATATTATACACACATTTATTTACATTGTTTGACATTACTATTTATTGATATTGTTATTTTTTATTGTTTAACATTACTATTTATTAAAATGTTAATTTTATTACTTTACTGAAAAACATTATAATATTAAAAATTAATTCTCAAATTCGTTTGAAAATATGATAGGTGTGAGCTTGCGAATATTTGAAGCAGGGATCTATTGCCTTCTGTGTTATATTCACGGGTGAATTTAATGAAATTATTTTATTAGTGATGTAGTAGTGCGGTCCTTGCCTAACTTGTGACTTATTAATCCTGTATCTAAGTAGTTTTCAAAAATATTTTCATTTGATTTCACGGTTCGATTTCTGACACCTCATATTATGTAATTATAAGTAGAATTAAATAGCCCTAATACACTGATTATATAACCTAATTTATCGCTTTTATATGTAAAGATTAAAAAAATATATATATGTAACAGATAATTTTTATTGTATATGTTAATATATAATTCTTAATTTATACGAGTATATATACCTACTGTTTTCCAATATGAAGGTAAATCTACCCAGATCAGATGGCGAACATACCACCCGATGTTTTCGTCTTTGTATGTGTCTCTGGGCCCACGGCACTGGAAATCCTATTATAGGTCAATGAGTGTGTTTAAATAAAAAAAAAAGGTATAATATAATACAATAATATTTTACTTTCTCCTTTAAATGCTTCTTCCCTTTTTATGAAATGTTTTCAGCATTAAAAGCTTTTTAAAAACAAACATTTCAATCGAACAAAATGTAAATCCCCAGACAATATACATAATTACCGGTGGCGTTGTTTTCGTCTCACAGTTCTAGTGTTGGGAAAATCTAGGCATATTGATAAAATTTGAGAGACTCACAAGTAAATTACTCATATCAAAGAAGAGCACATGAGTTACCAGTCTCATATTTGCAACCGAGGTATGGCATCGAACCAAAGGTGTGGCTGGTCGTCCCTACCGTTTGTTCCTCGTTACTTAATCAATCCACATTGATTTTTTTTTCTTATTATTTGTACGCCGACGACTTGCAAATTTATTCCAAAGCTAGCGTAATTAATATTATCATGATTATGACTTACATTAACAGGGATCTATCACAAATTCGTAACTGGTTGAATGAATAAATGTTAATCCCAGTAAATGACAGGCGCTGATTCATAATAATGTAATTGAAAATGCAATGCAACCACTCCTTTCAGTATCCACTGCTGACATGGGCCTCCTCATGCAGATTGTTTCGTGTATGAGGGATGTAAGGTCTGAAAACGCCACGCCGCCCAAACGGGTTGGCAAGTCCACTTTTTTTAGAGGTGGTAATGTTTCTCAGGGCTTGTGTTAGCCGCTTTGTTACCGCCTAGTTGCCTTATACGCCACTCACGGAAAGAGATGGGCGGGTGCTATTCTATAGCCGGTCGACACCACACGGCACGAATTGAATTAATTGAAAATCGTCATGGAGAACGTATATTTCCATCCAATAAAGTGAACGTATACTTTCGCAAAACGTATAAAAATACAAGTGTGTATTTTCCTTCCTGTGACGACATAAAAGCACAATTGTAACCAAAGACACTGGACATGTTTGCTTTTTGTATAATGCGAAAATGTACTCGTATATTGTTAAATACCTATCTAATAATGTGTTTTTTTTTTTATTTTTAAGTTCGGTTTTAGGTTTAACTACGTATACTTATGAGCGTGTACTTGAATTTACTCACCTTATCCCCTTTTTATTGTGAAATGAGGTAAATCATGAGTGTTCGGTCCGACACTACTGTGTCAGTCGCAGATATTCACATGTTTATGTTCGTATTCATTCATGTACAGATGGGACACCGTTGATGTGAAAATGTATTTATATTGAAGAATACAATTACTATTCATTCGTTCATTCGCTTTTCGTTTCAATATTCACGTGAAATGTAAATTTGTCTTCATATTTGTTTGGTTTATATGCGACTTTAATTATATACCATACCCCGCATACCCCCTGGTGTTGCAGGTGTCCATGGACGGCGGTAACACTTACCATCACGTGAGACCGCTTGCTCGACCGCCCTCTTTTCTATAAAAAAAAAAAATATATTTTTAGTACATTTCACGATATTTACAACTGAGTTACTATCAATCAGTTACTAAAGCATTGATCAATCGAGCGTTTACAAAGTAAATGAATGAAAATGGTGCCTTTAAAATTCATATTAGGTACTCGAGCTGAATATACATTGCATGGTGTAGGGGTACAGTATTTCTACACACTGATTTCTTCTACAACGTTATATTTGCGGTTGGCGCCACTTAACCGCCTATAGAATTAATTGATAATGAGCTGCAAATGACTTTGTATTTGTGCGAACGCTAGGCCAGTAGGTTTTATGAAAGAATCAATAACCCACAGTAATCACAAAGCAATTGCCACTAGTGTTACGGTAATGCCTCGTCGTTCGTGTGAAGAACCCTCTCAAATCTAAATAAATTATTCAGCCGATGTTTGTCAAGTTCAATGTACATAATGTTTCAACGGGAAGAGATTTTATACTTGAGTATACTCGTAAGTATTATTATTTTAAAACAGGGTTGCTTGGGCCCGTAAGGATTACAAGTAGCGTAACTATGATTTAGAAGGTCTAAGATCCCTCTCAAGATAACCCCCAAGATCCACATGTCTGTGAACGGTGCGATGTTCCCGGGCAGTGGCGTGCAACTTAATAAACAGTAAATAGTGGTCGTATGCAGTAGAGATGAGTAACTCACGAGTGATAGATAAAAATGAGTTACCTCACCTCTTATGAATAAATCTTTATCTGGCTCACCGCTGCTCTTATCATATCCGTATATCATTTAGCTCACTCATTCAAACGACAATGTAATCTAGTCGCCGTTTAGTTCTCGTTCGCGACACCAAATGATTCTTACCTAGACATTTTATGACTTAGGCACTTTGCGTATTCAGTATCTAGACAGCCTGAGATCAACCCAAGGAAGACCACTGTGAAATGTATCGACTTTACAGCAGTCAGAGTTATAACAGGCCATCTCTCATCTCATCCCTCATCCCATCCCTCATCCCAACCTTCACTCCATTTTATCATTATTATCAATCAATGTCACTGTCATTTATTATAAATGACAATCTCAATTTATTGAGGCGTGTAAAGAGAAAAATACCTTTTAAGTAATGACAGGGAAAATAAACTCGCGCCGTCAGAAACAACAAGAGATAACAAGACATAACAAGGAAAAAATATACTAGTAACGTCATGAAATAATAAAGTTATTCATTCATTCAGAAGGGAATGTAACATCTGTTGCTAGGAGGTAAGAAACAATTTATAAGCTTACTGAACACACAGAGCTATATAATTTTTGTGATTTATAAACATATTTATCCATTAAACAGGTCTTAATGTATATATTTAGCTTTTATTTAATTGTTACATTCATGTACAGATACATTAAGAAAACATTGACCATCGGCTAATTCGGAAACACTGGATCGCGTCATTCACGTCTTTGAATTACCGTACCTCTAATTACATACTTTATTACGAGATACTTTATTGCATGGACATGGATAACGCGTTCGGGTGTTTCTGGATTAGCCGATGGCCAATGTTTTTGTAATGTATCTGTACACAACTGTTTAACTATGGGGCATGGTACCATATAAGGGCTCAGCAATCTAATACACAAATACCATACCATACCATCAGCTTGTGTCTTTCCACTGCTGGTCTATCCTAAGGGCCACTACCACACACGGTTTTCAGCTGACTTTCTTCAAGTCGTCAGTCCACCTGGTCCCGTCAGGAGGACGTCCCACGCTACGTTTCCCGGGACGTGGTCTCCATTTCATCGGTTATCGGTCCTGCGGCATATATGGCCTGCCCACTGCCACTTCAGCTTGCTGATTCTTTGAGCTATGTCAGCAAAGTTAGTTCTTCGTCGAATTTCTTCTTTACGGAAAGAAACTCTTTCCATCGCTCGCTGAGCGACTTTGGATCTAATACAAATACATGTAAATTTACTCATACAATTCAAAGTAATACAATTAAATTAAATGTCAAATTATTTAGTTATACATATGTCAAGGCGAGTGTAAATGAAACTGTCAACGAAGTCACTGCTCACTTATTAATCTATCTATATAAATAAAAATTAAACGCTGTTCGTTGGTAAGCGCATCACTTGAGAACGGTTGGACCGATTAGGCTATTTTTTTTTCTTAAAATGTTCGTAATAGTCCGAGTAAGGTTTTTAGGGAAAGAAAAGTTGGAAAAGTTGGCCGGAATATTGGAAAATTCGGAAAAAAACTGAAAGTGCTCTTTTCTATGGGATTTTTGTATGAACTCAAGACTATAACTCACGATTCTAGCGATGGATAAGCGTTTTTTTTTTTTGTTTTTTGGTTATGGTCCTGGAAAAGTTTTCAGGAAAAAATAAAATTTTTTATTGAAATTTGAAATTATGGAATTTTTTTATTGAAATTTAGACAGGACATCGTCTGTCGAGTCAGCTAGTTATTTATACTTATAGAGTATATGATAGATATACTCGCTATTCTTACCTTTGAAAAACTCTTGCAGCATGTAAAAACATTTGTCAACTAAATATTTACTTAATTTATTAATACATATTTATTCGTCTTTTAAAGGTTTAGGAATTGAATTATAGATTTTTATACACATTACGTACGGACTCGAACTATTCCATTCCTTTTTCTATTCCTAGTTTATTGCACTGGAATTTCGGTAATATGCGATAATTAAAATGAGAGTGAACTGTATTGAACGTATGTAAATCTAAAGGTTCGGAGTCAGTCGGAATTACGGCACACTTAAGACCCATTTACACAAGGAGAGTTTCTCGAATGGTTCCGGTGAGAATATTGCACACTATTCTCGCTTGCGACCAAATTTCATGTAATGTTAGCCTGCAACGGTTCACATAATGATAAAAAGTTGACGGCAACAGTGATCACATGATGATAACTGTTGTTTCTACTAGGCAATATACTTCATCGTTTTTCTGTCCTGCACGTGTTCGAGAAAGTCTCCTTGTGTAAAGAAGGCTTAAGGCGTTTGAATATTTTTAACAGCGAATTTTGAATATTTCAGAGAGCGATAGAAAAGCGTGATTCGATCAAAGCCACGGTTGGTGTAACTCAGCCCAATAGCAATTGTTCAACGTATTGCACATTCTTATTTGTAGCATTTTAGCCATAATAGGATTCTTTGAGAGAAGTCATAAATTAGGGGATCTATTTACGATACATATTTGCGAGGACATGACTTCGAACCTTAGCCCGTACCAATGAATTTTATTTACTTACGAGTATTTAAACTATATTGTACAGACAAATTTGACAACAGCGGACACTAATGCCTTAAGGCATTGCCGTCAAGAAAACTGTTATCTTCATTGGATTGGATATTCTATATTATCAATCTACAAATTACAGTGACTTTACTGTAGCTACTTTTTATTTATTAATAGCAAATTTACAAACAAAAAGCATACAATTATCTAATAAACCATAAATGTTTGTCTAAGATATTTATTAACCTGGAAACTAAGTGTATGCGCGATGGGAGTGGGGTGTATGGAGTTTGTCACTTAATGGGCATACCCGGGAAGAAGGACCTGCGGGGACGTGCAAAATAATTTCGGAGGAAATAGCCGAAATTAAATTATTACCTACAGTAAATGTTAAATACGTATCCGGGAGGCTCTATTCGCAGCACATCCAGGGTTTGTTTTCTCACTATCATTAGGATCGCGATCCGATTAACATTGGTTGATTTAGAGATTTGCACTGAGGTTTTCGAGGTGCCGCCGATAGCCGAACGATTTTTCGCGGCACGCGTGACGCGACGAAGCGTGTATTTTGTTCTTCCTGACAGCTGTCAGTTCGTCGCCTGTCACTATTTTCATTTTATATAATTTATTTGGACACTAGTGTCGCCATTGGTTCACACACTTAGCAAATAATAAAACAGAAATGTTTTTATAACGCCATTGTCCAGTTCCGTCGAAGTAGGAGTCGCTCAGTAAAGGTTTACTGAGGACTGAGTTGGACTCCTTTGAAGAACACGAAAAATGCAGTCTCGCGCTTTTATTCAATTATTAGAATTATCACAAAACACTTGGCATTTTGAAGTTTTATTAACAATCACTATTAAACCACAAATCCAACAATACATATTTTTACAACAATCAAACAAAAACTTAACTTTACTTCTCAGGTTCCCACCAAAAAGTCTCTGTCATAGACTAAAAAGCCGCGTTTAAAAATGTGGCTACACAAAAAAGAGGGCGCGAACACTAAGTGAATATGAATAGGATTTTGTATGGTCGGCGGCGCACCGGCATACCCCCCCCCTGCTGTTGCAGGTGTCCATGGGCAGCGGTAACACTTACCATCACGTGGGACTGCTTGCTCGTCCGCCTACTTCACTATAAAAAAAAAGTAACCGCTGATCCGCTGTCCGTATATATTTGTGTATGTTAACATTTCATTTCTCAATCATGCCTTCATCAATTGATCAAGCCGTTGAAGTAACTGTAACTCTTGTTTTTGTTATACAAAAACGGTGTATGGTTGTCATGAATGTGCAAATTTCTCATTATTATAAGTAGATATCTAATAATAAATATAATCTAATATAATAATAAAATAAATCCCGATTTACACCATACTATCCTCATTCCTCATTCCATATTGGCCCAGCAGCAGTTAGCCCATTACAGTTCCTTTTAAAATACGATATTGTTATTTGAAAGACGTAACACGCGTTCACTATGTCATAAAACTGGATTATGTACAAATTGTATTTACTTATCTATCAGACATATGTTTTCTTTTATAATAAAGCCTTTGAAAACAGCTGGAAATTTTTGAGGTTGTTGCGTTAGTAAAGCTGTGGCAAAGGCATCTTACGTATTTTGTGTTAAAGCCTTATATAAAATACTTACTTATATTGGGTCCCCATATATTGGGCTCGTGAAACCATAAATTTTATCTTAATATCATGTTTCTAAAGGTGGGCGCCGACTACGATGTTCTCTTGTAATGTACATTAAAATGTTACATTACCGCTCGTTTGGACGTGATGAAGTGCTCGTTTCCAAACTTATATCAAAGTTCCAATAATCAAATTAGTCATTTGAATGCTTTGTCAGCTATTGCTTCCCATTCTCATCCAAGATGTAGGAATAGTGCTGTCTTACCGTTCCAAATTATATTAATCATAAAGTTAGACTGATAACTAATCGAAAATATTATGTATGGTCTAACTGATATACACGCGTGCACTCGCAATGACGCCGAGTTACGTACTAAATCTAAAAATTCTAAAATTAGTAGTACAAAGTGAGTGTTCGAGACGATCATCGAACGGCTCACCTCAACGCTCTGACTGATATAAAATTACGAGTCAGTACCCGCCAATTAAGGCATTAGAAAAAAAAAAGTTGCTCTAAACTTTACGGTAGATGCGTGGCATCAATGAAGGCGTTTTCTTTATAAATTATACGACTGATTCTTCTACGCGTCTATGCTTTATATAGCTTATGTTGTGCCGTCACGGAAATTCAGTCAATCAACTTTGTCAATTTAACTCCCCAAAGTTTTGATAGCTTTTCAATTTATAACTTTAATGTTTATTGTTGAGTTTTTTTTTTTTTTTATTATAGAGAAGAGGGCGGACGAGCAAGCGGTCTCACGTGATGGTAAGTGTTACCGCCGCCCATGGACACCTGCAACACCAGGGGGTATGCGGGCGCGCCGCCGACTTTGCAAAATCCTATTCACAGCTCTCTTGAAGAACCCCATGTCGTAGTTTGATAGGAAGACCTCTTGAGGCAGTTCGTTCCACAGCCTACGGGTTCGCGATATAAAATAATTTATAGACCGAACAGTACGCGACACCTCCGTATCTAGGAAATGCGGATGGACCGCACTTCTGTGACGGGAGGTGCGGTTGCAGAAACCCGAGGTGGGAATTATATTGAACAATTCTTCAGAGCATTCCCCATTGTACAGGCGGTAGAACACACAGAGAGATATTGTTGAGCTTATAAAATTGATGTTTTTATATAGATGTTTAGGGTCTTCTACATAAATCCATGGTTTTAGACTTCGGGAAATGTTCAGTCACATCCAGTATAGTGATTTAGGCATATTTTATCTGCCCTAAATACGCATAGAAGTAACGAGGGTAAAGTTACGAGCAATAAACAATGGTATTTTTCAATAAACACAATATACAATAACAATAGTATTTACAATAACATTGGTAGGGTTACACTTTCACATAAAATTACACATATAACTACATGTTGTGTACAAACAATACATATGCTCGTTAGAGTGTTCCTAAGTAAATATTGAAGCAGAATATTATTTCTGTTCCATTTTGGCGGATGAAAGTAAATAAATTGGGTTATTCGGACTGTTCAAAAAAGCGGGAGATATGCTATCACATCGATGTGTGCGATGTACTAATATTTACAGACTAGATGATTTAATAACACCACATTCAATGACCTGCACTGAGATGCCCCGTGTCATGGTTCCAGGGACGAATACAAAGACGAATACATCACCCAGACCTGAACAAACATGTCTTCGAACAATTAAATTAATGTTCAACCGGGAATACAGAGAGAGAGCTCCGATAACCACCTGACTTTTGGGTTCCAAAATCACTTTTTCAAATGTAACAACTGTTAAAATTGTCACGTTTTCAAATAAAAAAAATATCTTATACGAGAAAATATTTCACTTAAAAATAAAAGTTCAAATAGGTAATTAGTTATATATTAATTATTTACATTTAAAGACAAAAACAAAAGACGAAAGACATAAACGGGGAGAAAGTGAAGATCTTTCCTCAAAAAGCTTCGCCAAATGGTTTAAAAAAAACACGCATCCATTGTTTAGAGTTGCTGTGTCCAAGATTCAAATTGCCAGAATGATTGTGAATCTTCAAATGAAGATTGCAACTTAAGAAGAAGAACAATCAATAATTATCAGTATCATTAATCTTTGGCATAACTGATTGCTTTAGTAAATTAGAATAATTAGAAACCCGGACGCTATCGAAAACCCTGCCCTTACGCTCCCCGGATGCCTTCCAAACCAGGACAAATCCGGCGAAACACGGACAGATGGAAGCCTTACCCATGGGCGATAGCATCCATTTATCATCAGGTAGGTACACCAAAAACATACAGAGAAATACAATATACAAGTAATTAGAAGTACAACCGGCGGTCTTATCAAAAGCTCTTATCAAAATATTAAAAATAAAAAGGTCTTATCGCTAAAGCGATTTCATAAAGACAACCTTTGGGTGGTAAGAAGTCAGTAGACGAAATAGAGGTAGATGGTGCAATAAAGAACTGTCTACTTTATGTATAGACAGTATGCGTGTATGTATACATTACATACATACACACTCTTATACATATATATACATATACGTATGTATATATATGTAGAAAGATAATCTGAAGATCGAACATTGAAAGGATGTGAAGAGAAATAGTTAAAATTTTCTTCAAGGTATCCGGATGTCAACGGGTCAACGCTAGACTGTTATCTACCACCTTTTTTCCATAAAAGACAGATATTTCCCAACTATGAATCCACCACCGACCGGTTTGTATCCAGTGGGACTATATTAAGGGAAATATGGACGTACATATAATTTTAATAATAAAACAAACAAGTCGAGCATTTTCCTTGGTCACCTATTTGCATGAGAAGGTCGTTTGTTTTGTAACAAACAAATAGTGGGGAGATTCAACGTTTGAAAAACAATACCAAATTGTCAACTCATTTTAAGATTGGATGCAAAAATAAAAGATGCTTTTACTAAAATGGTTTTACTGAAAGCGGTAGGCTTTTTATGGATTCATTGGGAGGAAAGTGCAATTATATTTATGTAATAACTGTGAAATGAAATAAATAATATACTAAAATAGGTTATATATTTATAGGTAAATTCTTACATTTATTATATGGGTATATGTATTTATTATATATAAATTTATATTGACGAATTTTGTTAGTAGTATTATATTCCGTGCGTACTACGCCTGCCTTTCTATCGTCAATTACATTTCGCTTTTCCAGGTCTGCTGGAAAAAATCTCTACAGGAGATAAGCTTGCCTTTTGTACATCCTTTCTTCTTTATTTATTTCATGTAATATGTGTACAATAAATTATTAAATAAAATGAAATATTCTTATATGACAAATGAAAAACATCAGCCTGTGTCTCATCGGCGCCAGATATACCGCTCTTCTCAAAGCAAAAACATAAATATGTTAAGGTCGTAATTATGTAATTGAAATTATGATTTATCCTTAAAGCTGGGAACATCATTAAAGAAAAGCGAAAAATTTAGAATTATTCCACAATTATAATTTATACTTCAATGTCAAGTTTTAAAGGCCCACTGCAAAGCGGGTTCGGTTAGGCATCATTAGGCGGGTTCGGTCCTTAATTAATTTACCTGCGGGCCCAATGCGGATTAGTGGATACACATACTCCAGTTTTTTTTATTTCTGGAATGTGCTGGTTTCCTTTCGATGTTTTCTTTTAGAACTAAATAAATAATGCATTCCTAACACTAGGTTTGTTTTGCCGTAACGCACTTGTTCTGCTATCTCCATCTCTTAATTAATTTAAGGTTGGCTCTAAAATGCTCTACGTAGAAATAAGTATTATTGTTTTTGAATGTTACGTTTTTTTTTTCATTCTAATGATTTGCATTAAAGTGGGAAAATAAAGCATTATTATATTTTGTTATATAATAATAGTTTTCTTTTTGTATAAACACATTGAACGTAAAAAAAACAAGTAAAACATTAAGGCCTCACCAATGAAATTGCTGTTTGTTAATAGCCGCAACTTTGAACTTGGTTATCTTGCTTTTGGTTTTAGAATTCACAATTCAAATTAATTTAATTTTAAAGGTACGTCATTATTTTTCAAAATCAGTTATTCATATATTTTTCCGTCAAACGGTTTCTTGCTTAGATTTCGTTGTGTTTGCGGCCATGGAAAAGTTAAAATATCGCGTTGTTTTCGAACTTATGAGTTCCGTCGTGGCATCAACGCAGCACAGACGCCACGCAATGTCAACGATGTGTAACGACCGAGCATCGCAAACGAACGCATTTCTGATTCAGTTGTTTTTGGTTTGATCGTTTCCATTCTGGGAATTTTGACCTCAAGATCAAGGTCCCGTGGACGACCGGAGACTAAAGTCGAGAATGACGAATTGAAAGCAATAGTGAAAGCGGATTAATCTCAAACCACGTCTGAGTTAGCAGCAGCCTTCGTTCGGCGTAAGTGACAAAACGATATTGATTCATTTGCGTCAAATCGGGAAGTGAAGAAGCTCGGAAAGTGGGTACCGTATGAGCTTAATGAAAGTCAGCTGCAGACACGTGTTGAAGCTTGCCTTACTTTGCTCAACCGGCACAAAAATTAAGGGATTCTGAATCGTATTGTCACTTGTGATGATAAGTGATAACTGTATGATAATCGTAGACGTTCGTCCAATGGTTGAACCCAGAAGACAGAGCCAAACGTGGCACCAATCAACTTAAATGGCAAAAACAAAAGTGCTTTGATAATAATGAACAATACTTCGATTAATTAAATATATAATTTTCATACAAAAAAGAAATATTTATATTTTTCCATATACAACGGCAATTTCATAGGTATTTCTTCATGGGACGAAATTGATAAAAGAAAATAAAGTTATTTATTTTCTTTGTTAAGGTTGTTATTGTTTAGAATCTGTTAAGCTGCAGTTATAAATAAATTATGAAAAATGCATTATTTGGCTGAGTTCCAGTTAGCGCACATAATATGACTTGTCCAGTCGCTTAAATTGTCAAAATCTGACCTAAATTATAGTTGACAATCATAGGAAAGCATAGGTAGACTTATATTCGGAAATTATCCATAATTCCAAGTTTCTAGCTTGATTTGAAATCAATGAAAATGTATAATATTTTTATTTTTAAAACTATAAATAAAATAGAAAATTTACTTCGTTCATTTAATCTTCTCAAAATCTCGAAGAAAACGAACTCAGTATAATTTATTAAAGTAGTAAAATTATACTAATACTTACCCATTACAAAATTTGTCACTAATATGTAAGTTTTCTAGTTACTCAATAAAATTGCTCGCCTTATTTCGAAATCGCAGTTCGTTTTTCGGTCGAACAACCGCGCACCCTTCTCGGAGGCTCAATAGCTACTGAAGGGATGCAAGAGACAGAATGAGGGTGACGTTATACGGATGTGTAAACAATGACGACCTTTAATTCTGTGTCTTAGTGTTCTTTTCCTCTCGTTTGTAGCTTACTAGGTATAATTGGCGAATGTAAATTAATTAAAGCGAGCTTAATATCAAAGACTCGTTATATAAGAGTTCTGCAAAGACGCGCAAATTTTGTAATTGAGTAATATTTTTTCAGGATGCAATTTAAAAAAGTCCGGTAATTTTATTCATTGTTCATTAAGTGAAATAATTGATTTGAATATTTATATGCTAACATCAGTGCAAAATTAAAAACTTTGGCACATTTCTCTGCGTTTCCTACCTTTGGAGATTTAGGGAGGGATTTGGAGAAAAGTGGGTGAATGGACTATGCATTTTTAGCATATTTCATTCACTGCCGAAACACCCATAATACATTGGGGAAATTGGATAAAGTGGGAAATGCATTCATTTCATGGTAGTTCTATGAATATCTCTATGAACTTACCTGACTTTGGTTAAGATTGTTTTGTTTAAAATTTCGTTGTTTCAAGAATCTTTTTAGATAGAAACCTGCTATAACATCTGAATTTTAAGATACATTTTCAAATAATAATCTTTTTTTATAAATATATAATAACCGTGAATGAGGTTTCATTCCTCAAATAATTTTAAATCTTTTTAAATGGCGAAAGTAGAATGACTTTAAATCACTAATTATTTACCTCTATAATAATTATTTGCAGTTTGTATTTCCCTATACGTTTTTGGTGTACAATAAAGTGTATCTATCTATCTATAATGCCTTGTATTTAAACGAGCAACAAAAATAATAATATATGAATAGCAAATCATAATCAACAAAACAACTTGATTTTTAATAACTAAAGTAAATAATTTTAAACTATTAAGGTTCGCGCACATTGCGGCCGCGTCGCACCGCAGCGCGTCGCACTGGAAAACTGAGACAACACACATTACAGACGCGGGGGACCGCAGCTCAACGCAATAATTTAAGTCAGTTAACTGTTGACATTCAATTTTTCACGTAATCACATGGCGAATAACTCTCGATTGCGTCTGGTAATTGCGCTCCTTTAACATACGTTGAAGCGGCTCGCGTCGCAGCGCATAACAGCGGCGCATAAATACGGCTGGCTAGCGATCAAGTGTGCGATGGTTTATATAGGTTTTTTAGGTATCGGTATTTAGATAGGCATAGAGAGGTCCTGGAATGGAAAGGACTCGGCATCAACGTTGATGGCGAATGCATCACTCACCTTCGATTTGCCGACGATATCGTGGTCATGGCAGAATCGCTGGAGGATCTTAGCACAATGCTCGGAGACCTCAATCGAGTTTCCCAACAGGTGGGCCTTAAAATGAACATGGACAAGACGAAAATCATGTCGAATGTCCATGTCGTGCCCACCCCAGTTTCAGTTGGGAGCTCGATTCTCGAAGTTGTTGACGAGTACGTCTACCTAGGCCAAACGGTCCAACTAGGTAGGTCCAACTTCGAGAAAGAGGTCAATCGACGAATCCAACTCGGCTGGGCAGCGTTCGGGAAGCTACACAGCGTCTTCTCGTCCAAAATACCTCAGTGCTTGAAGACGAAGGTCTTCGACCGGTGTGTGTTGCCAGTGATGACCTACGGCACCGAGACGTGGTCTCTGACTATGGGCCTCATAAATAAGCTCACTGTCGCACAGCGAGCTATGGAGAGGGCTATGCTCGGGGTTTCCCTACGTGATCGAATCAGGAATGAGGAGATCCGTAGACGAACTAAAGTCACCGACATAGCCTCTCGGGTTAGCAAGCTGAAGTGGCAGTGGGCAGGGCACATAGCTCGAAGAACCGATGGCCGATGGGGCAGAAGGGTTCTCGAATGGAGACCACGTACCGGCGGACGAAGCCGAGGACGTCCATCTGCTAGATGGACAGACGACCTCATAAAGACTGCGGGCACCCGCTGGATACAGGTCGCTGCCGATAGGTCTAAATGGCGGACAATGGGGGAGGCCTATGTCCAGCAGTGGACGTCCAAGGGCTGAAAAGAAGAAGAGAGGTATTGGAACATGCTACAGGAGTTCTTTGGCCCAATTGGAAAATATGGACTTCGATCAACTGTGCTTCCAACAGGACAGTGCCACATGTCACACAGCCGGAGAAACAATGACCTTATTTTTTTTTCTAAATTAAATCCCGCGCTCAATCTGGGACAACCTTTATAAAATGTATGAAACTGATTCAGGAGGATTTTTACGATGTTGTGAGCTGCGATGCGGCCCGCCGTAATATGCGCTACCCATTACCATTAAAGAATATCATTACCAAATCTAGGGACTCCTATTTCTTTGTTATCACTAGATAACCTAAACCTAATGCACCTTTAAATTGGCTGCCATCGATTTGTTTCTCATTCAGTGTTTCTTGCAGTTCATTTATTTCTCTATTCAAATATTGATGTAAATATGTGCATGGCGGTACAAAGTCAAAATCAACTATTATTCAAGGTTCTGTTATTAACAGTTTAAAAGTTTAATGTTTGTGTTTTCGCTTTGAAGAGCTTTGAAATCAATTTCTCTGACACTATCGATTATTGAAAGATTTAATTTTGTTATTGTAAATCCATAGTGTTACAACGTCCTACAAATTTTATGCATCTTGAGTTATTAAACTTGTTCTTGCCGGGCATGGAAATATTCATTTGATTTGGCATCTTCACCACCATTTCAATCGTCCACTGCTGGAACGGGCTTCCTCATGTGCATTGTCTCGTACATGAGGGATGTGTGACCGTAAAACGTCACGCTGGCTGAGCGAGTTGGCTAGTCCACTTCTAGAGGCGGTCTAAATTCTCAGGGACGGTGATAACCGCTTACTTTGTAAATTTGGCATACTTTTGTAAATTGAAAAATAATCAGATTACAAATTACCTTTCAATCAGATTAAATCCGTATCGGGAAGCATTTTTAAGATTTCAAGAGGCCTCAATTGATACGAGTATTTTCATTAATGATTTTAAATTACTTCCGTAATATATATAGGTGTATGATCGGAAGCAGGTCAACGGAGTCCTTAATGGTTAAATAATAAGGACTAGAATACATGGTTGTTGGTACGATCGGCCAATTATAATGTTAAGCACTTAAAGTTGTGTTCTTAAAGTTGTTCAATTCTATAAATGTTCGTAGCGCTCAACACTCGTTACGTGGCTGGGGCGACGCGCCTGAAGAATAAAAGATATACTAGAATTGTACTATAAATCATGAGAAAATATGAACACATATTTAAATAAACTAAAATTAATGAAACAAGTAAATTTGCATATTTGCTGCATAAAATAACGGAATTACAATTTACAAAAGAAATTTTATAATTTGTTTTGTTTTATTTACTTTGGAATTATTTATTTATTTTTAGCAGCCTCGCGCAATACTGTACTCTTCTCATCCAGTTATCGTAACCGCGACCAATCAGTCCTATCAGTATTCTCTGCTGGACATGGCTCTCATGCAGACGGTCTTCTGCATGAGGGATGTATACCGCTGGCCAAACGGGTTGGCAATTATCAGTTAAATTTTCTGCGGCAGCCATTTTAAAATTTTATATTTCGATTTATTTCCCGCTGTCATCAGATTGCTGGAGGTTTTCCATATCATTCGTTCGAGTTAAGCCAGCTTAGTGTCGCCGTTGAAGCGACCTTTTGAAATTTTGAACATAGTCTAATCATCTTCGAAATGTTGGATTTTCATAGTATTCATCAAAAGTGTCTCTATACGACCTTATATATAAATTTCAGTATATCTGAATCAAATAGTTATTTTTCCAGTGTAAGTTTTATGTCGATCACTGTACATTGATAAAACTACGACATTGATAAAAATTATATTCATATTCGCTGGAGAAGTCGATATCAATACTAATATTATATATATATATATATATATATATATTCGGAACAGTCTTTTCAAGACCTTTAATTTAACACCCCACTCAATGTATTTCCGTAACTTTATTTGTTTTAATCATACAATATGGCTCCTAAAATCCGCCATTTTCAATTTTAAAGAAATCGCATGCGCCAGTATCACTCACGGCATTAAGGCAAATCTAATGACACCTCGTTCATTATAATCGATCATTCCGTTTAAGCTCTGTGAGGGAATAAAGAAACGGATATACATATCGGGACAAACCCTCGTTCCGCAGTCGAGTAAAAACCTATTGTAGAAATTGTTAGAATCGATTCTACTCTCCATGTAAATAACCTATTATGCGTTATATCAATGACACGTTTTATAGTTTATTGAACGGAGGTAGCAGACAAATAGCAGTTTTTTTTTTAATAAACGTGCATGACTGAGGAAAGATCAAGTGTTTATACGAGTGACTTGACTTATAATTTAACAAGTAGTTGACAAGTAACTAATGAGACGGCAAATGATGACGCAAATGACGGATTGCGGATTATAGGTTCGTTTCACAGTGGTGTTAGTTAACGTAATGTTGTATCATTACGTCCTCATATGAATTTCATTTAGCTACTTGACGTCATTCTTCATAAGTGGACTATAATGCTATAGATATTTTTTATTTTCGTTTTATTCGTAGACACATATCAGGGATTCTGCGCAAATGGTCCCATTCACAACAGCACACAAACGCAAAATGTCTTATTCTCCCCAAGTCCCATTGGCAGAATGTCCCACTTGCAGAATGTCCCATCAGAAGATTGTCGAATTCATTTGACATAATGACTTATTATTGCTTTGTTCTGACTAATTTAAACACTATATTCTCACTTGATATAATGTTCTAGTTATTATATTGATTATAAAATAAATGGTTAAAATAATATTAGGGTTTCGATATTGACATTATTACATTCTTTATATTATTTATTAAACCTTGAAAATTAATCGATGGGACGTTGTTCTAATAGGGCTTGTTATGTTAGGTCACTCTGTTAATGGTGATCCATTAGCAGAGTGACCTAACATAACAAGCCCTATTACAATAATATGATTATTGTAATTTTAAGACATTTTGATACGGAGGACGATTGGCTAATAGGTCATTCAGATTCGAAGGGTTATATTTCTATTATTAATGAACAAGTCAAAATAGCTAGAACAAAGTAATAAACCATTATCTCGAATGAGTCCACCAGTTACTTGATGGGACATTCTGCCAAAAGGACTTTCTGCAAAGGGGACGTTTTGTAAATGGAACATTTTGAGAATAGGGCATTTTACGTCTGCCTGACATTTTCAGAACGAGACCTTTTGCACCGAATCTATATAAACTAATTGCCGTTTAAAGGTCAAGCTCTGCCAGCATCTTATGGAATATACAAAACTAAAAAAAGACCGCCTTTTACGCATTTCATGTGTTGACAATGTCTGTTACTGTTTTGTTTTTGTGTATAATAAAGAGGTTCATCCTATGTCTACGTATTTTAGCGGAACCTAACTCACAAGCACCGTGAGCCCTCACTAGGGTTAATCATTTTTGTTCAAATTGAGAATCCTTAGAGATCGTTAAAAGCGATAAGAACGCCTTTTGTGCATTTCATATGTTGCAATGTCGGTTACTGTCTTATTATGTATTGGTGTGCAGTAAACGGTTTTATTTATCCAGTACTTTAAAAGAAATATAAATTAATTAATTTCAACGTATACCTAATTAAAGACTAATATATATAAAACCTACCATCTAATATGTATTAACTTAATATTTAATTTTGTTTCATGTTTAGTCCATCCTTACATAAGGATAAGATCCGAAGGGAGGCTCCGATATATGTATTTAGTACCTAGGTACTACTTAGTACAGACACTGAAACATGTTGTAACTATAGTAACTATTTTATTCGCCTAATAAAGATTTTTTTTTGTATATTTATTATTTAGTGTAGGCACACTACGAGTCACTGTAAGCGGCTACAGCTAAAAATCAGCGCTGCTATTTTTGCTGTAGTACATGCTGAATTGTGACCCGATAGACGGGAGTTAATTTTTTTTTATAGACTAGTGGGCGGACGAGCAAACGGTCTCACGTGATGGTAAATGTTACCGCCGCCCATGGACACCTGCAACATCAGGGGGTATGCGGGCGCGCCGCCGACTTTGCAAAATCCTATTCACAGCTCTCTTGAAGAACCCTATATCGTAGCTTAATGGAAAGACCTCTTGAGGCAGTTCGTTCCACAGCTTTCGCGGTATAAAATAATTTTTGGACCGAACAGTGCGCGACACCTCCGTATCGAGGAAATGCGGATGGACCGCACTTCTGTGACGGGAGGTGCGGTTGTAGAAACCTGAGGTGGGAATTATATTAAACAATTCTTCAGAGCATTCCCCATTGTACAGGCGGTATAACACACAGAGAGACGCAACGTCTCTCCGAATGCTGAGGGATTCTAATTCTAGGTAATACATACCTTTGTGTTAAGTAGGCTATATAGTTTAATATATTATTATTAGTGTGTAGCGTTAACTGACACCAACGAATCTCTTTCTTTCTAAAATATCTGAATTTTTATACGCGGGTTTGTTTACAATTCGATCATTTATTGAAAGTGCTTTAGATATCGGAAGCAATATTGGCGACCCAATCCGATGTTATTTTTCTGGGCGAAGTATTATTCATTGTGGCGTAAATCGATCATCGCATGCGTAAAACGCACTGAGAACCGATTATTCGCTGTTATTCAAAAGGTTCCGGGTACCTTTTACGGTCTGATTAACATTTGTTTAAATACATATTGACGGTCATTGCACAATATTATTGAATCGCGGCTTTCACTCAAACTAGATGTACATCTAAAACATTGTACAATCCGTGAAAACGCACAATATAATTGTTCATGTCGTGAACCTCTTAGACAGTTAAAATGTCTTTTCATAACGACTTATAAAATAGATAACGCTTCTAATATGTATATAATGTCTTTTTAAGATGATTATATATATTTACTTTTATATTTATTTCGGAAACTTCACAACATGAAAAAATACATACAGTATAAAATATAATGTAAAATAAATGGTTAGGTATATTCGAAAGAAGATACATCTGCGATAATCGATTATTGAAGATAAGATTATGGGATGCCTTGATCCATTTGCATAAAAAAACAAAACATAAACATACTAGAGCAATACACAAGATACTATGATACCATAAAGCAATACCATGATGATGTACAGTCTCGCCACAGTGACATCTGTAGGCGTTTTCATCACTGGATATCACAGATATCATCATTCATCACACATACCGTCCACTATATACTCGTACATTGATTTTTTAAGCCACGGAAGTAAAATAGTTTTAAATGGTTCAATAGAAATATATGAAATAATAGAATTTGTACATCATTAGCAGGAGGCTGGATATATAAGGTAAAGTCGTTAGACTGTGGCGATTAAGTCAAATAGCTTTTTAACCGTCAGTTCATCTAAGTGTTTGCTTAGGATTAGGCGATTTGCGTTCGTTTTCGTGCTTGACCTATGGCCGCTAATACAATAACAAATACATGTGACAAAATTTTATACGCATTATTTGTAAAACTGACGTTATTATACACTTGTATTTACAAGAATGAGAATGTCAACAAACGGATTTACTGATCATGTAAATGTGTACATTTTAGACTTACCATACCATACCATCAGTCTCTCCATTGTTGGATATAGACCTCTCCTAAAGATCTCCCAGCCACACATAATAATCATAATTTTTGGACGAGAACCAGAAAAGATATAAGACATAAAAATCAACCATAGAAATGACTGACTGTCAGACCTGACTATTAATAGGAGGATGACTGTTAATTTATTGGGAAATTGAAAGTCAATTATTGACGGTACAAGTGTTTGAACAAATACAATTTCCTTTACAGCTGTAAATTACAAACCTAATCAATAGGCCTAGGTGGGTAGGATGTAAAACAAAATGCCGTTCATTTAATTAAAAACGACAAATATGAACTTTTTTAACGTATAACTTATTTATATGAAATGAAATTATCTATTTGTAAACATAGGTGGTTTATTTCCCTAATGCATGTATGTGTTTCGGTATTGAGTGAGATGTGCCAGAGCCCATTCCCATCCTTTTCCTTCCTATTTTGCCAACCCTTTCTCCAAATCCATTCCTATATCTCCAAAGGTAGGCAGCACATCCGGGGGCGTGCCAACGTTTGTCATTTGGACTAATGTTGGCATGTATCGCGGATGTCTATGGGCGACAGTATCCACTTACCATCAGGTGGACTGTAAGCTCGTCTACTGTCTTCGTCCATAAAACAAACATGAGGATGTTGAATATACGCTTGAAATGTACTCCATTTATTTACCATAAAAGCGTACAGATATTCCTACTTGGCAGGAGTTTGCCAAATAAACATAAACATAAAAAACAATGTCTCTACTTTAAATCATTAAAAGTCAACATATGTTTTTAAATAAAATCTATGTTAATAAATCGTTATTAGTCAATTACTATACAATTATAAATATACCCATTATGAAAGTCATATATTTATCATTGTTCGGTAGTGACTGAAACTCGTCAATTGAATAATAAGCTTTCCTTATCAATAAGTACTTTAGTTCCTTGTTTACTTTAGTTTTAGTTCCTTGAAAGCTGATATGTTTAGGTTTTTGACACTTTCAGGAAAAAGATTAGAAATTTTAGGAGTCATTCCTACAATATTTTTTGTCCTTGTCCATTTGTGCCATTGTCCTGCTTGTTATGTCTATTTTATTTTTGTACCGAAATTTTTTTGAATGTTTATTTAAGGAAGAAGTAGGAAGCGACGGATTCTTCTTTACGAATACCGCGACTTCGAAAATGTAGAGACAGGGCAGTGTCAATATTCCCGGTTCTATAAAATAAGGTTTACAAAAGTTTAACTTTTGAGATAGCATATTGCCCTAACACATCTCTTTTGTGCTTTAAAAGGTACATCTCTATTCGTCGAATTGCTCCAGAATACTATACTATAGCGCTCGCTGTGTTGAGCTTTCATAACTGTGGTAATAAATTATGGCTTCTTTTGTATTCATTACCTTCGATAACCTTTCAGTGCAAATACAAAACTATGAACTTCGATGGCAATCGCTTCCGTTTGCGTTTTCCAGTTTGTATGGCTAACAATTTGCAATTCTAGGAATTTAATTCGTTTATTTAGTTTTATAGGTGCATTATTATAGGTTATATCGAAAGTCACGAGGCTTAGACCGAGTTTGGTAGAACTGCATTCATTTAGTTTTTCAGATATTAATTTTCAATTTAGTACTATTTAGCCATGCAATCGGAGAGTCTAAAGTATCGATTATAATTGTCTAATTCTTGTAGATATTCACATTATCACCTTTTATTAAAACTGTACTATAATCTGCGAACAGTGTCATTTGATGGTTTACATGACGTAAATACAGTTTGTAATCGTGCGAAAGCTCGGTTGGTCTACAGCTTTTACATGTGGAAACGATTTGTAGAAACAACTCGTAGCAATTTGTAGCTACGACGGCTACGTCGTAACAAGTGCTAACTTGGCAGTGCTACGTCGTAGCTACGGTCACATCTCCATCCGACAACGTCATTTCGATTATAATGTCACTTTGAACGTAATAAATCATAATTGATACATGGCACACTCAGTTTAACAAAGCTGTCGATATAACAAAGCTATCGATATAACAAAGCTGTGTATTATGTCGAAATTTAGAATTTCCTATATAAAAGAGCAATTTAAACTCCACATACCCTATTTTTCCTAATTTTATCCCTAAATTTGAGAAAATTATGGCCAAAAATTCGTTTTAGTCGTTTTGTAAGGTTAAAATATTTTTTTGAAATAGAAGCCTGCCACTACCGGCAACTTTCAAGTCTTTAGATCCTCTTGCGGGAGGGAGTCCTATGCTATATTTCCCGGTACTTGGCCTCATCAGTCTTGCTGCACATACGTACGGCCTACCCAGTGCCACTTCAGCTTCTTCTATTAGTAGTCTTAAAAACAAAATTAATAATTGTAAAATTTAATTTGTAATTGTAGAACCGTTCGCAAATTCCTCTCTGCAGACACATAATGCGAGTATTGTATGCATGGCGTCCAAGTATTCATCACATCCTAACATAATTCTCTCGTCACTCCAAACTATACAATTTATATCACCCGTCTTTGTTTGACCTCATATCCGCATTTACGAGGTACACCTCGTTAATAACAATGAAGCTCAAAATTAATAAATTAGTGTTAAAGCGTATTTTCATAATTAAATACAACAAAATTAATATTCGTCCAGGCTTCTCTTAATAATCCTGAATACCCTCAAAGGATTAAAAAGACATTAATAATCGGTGGTAACTGTTGAGTATTCCTTTATGGCGTTTTACCCACGGCGTTACATGCTGGATTTTTTACCCCTTCTTTTTAAGGAGCCAGTGCCTTGGCATATATCAATTCCATCGTACCTTACATGCACGATAATGTACTTCATAATGTAAGTACATTCTACAACATAGTGAGATTTCACGAATCCGTACAAACTAAATGTTGCTCGTGAATTAGATTCTCCTAGTATATAAACATAATTATAGAACATAAAACATAGTATAGAACATAAATATAAACATCATTACTGTTCAGATGGACAGCCCCCACATGCTGGTTTACAACGACATTTTTACGGACATTTATTATAATGACCCGAAATATTTTTAATATAAATATACCATGCCATACCATAAGCTCATGTCTCTTCACTGCTGAATAAAGGCTCCCCCCAAGACTCATCACCACACACGATCTTCGGTTCTTTTCATCTCAGCCATCAACGGCGACCTTTTTTAAATTCCCCCACTGCGCTACCCGGTGTGAAGCCTGTATTCGAGGACTCATCTGTCTTCTGTCCCATCGATTGTCAGTCCTGCGGTAAATATGACCTGCGCATTGCTACTTTAGCATGCAGATTCTATAAGCTCTGTCGAAATTTACATGTTTTTGTTTTAATTTTTACACTAATCTCCGACGTCTGTGGCGTATGTAAAATCAGTACTGTATTTCACGACACCTTACGCCGTGTTCATCTCTGGCATAGCAGATACACATCGGCATTATAAGTAAATTAACGAACTTACATTAATTGTTTTGTTCTCATATTTTATTCTTCTCTTTAAAATCAATATATTATGTATTGTGTTGTCTAGAAAAAAAAATGTTCTCTATTGTGGATTGAAAACCGTTTAGTGGAATTTATCAAGAACACACAGACAGTCGTGTTTAGGTTACTTTATGTAAAATGGTGAGTGGGTGTAAAGAGAGATTATTCACAGGCTTTGTTCATACACGTGACACGTCGAAGGTACAATACACAGTATTATTTTGTTTGTGACAAGGGTACAATATTTACACGAGATGTAACGTAAATGCGATCGTTTACTTGTGTAGGTGGGGAAGATCAAACAATGAATAACTGGGCATAGGTCAAATATATACGTAAATACGACTATGTACACCATACCGACCTATGTCTCTCAATTGCTGGATATAGGCCGCTCCCAAAGACCACAACAACACATCTTTTCATCTAGTCAATATCGCAAACTTTCTTCAAGTCTTCAGTCGGACATGGTCAACTCGTCTACCCGATCTGTTATGCAACAAATATGACCTATCCACTGCCACTTCAGCTTGCTGATGCTTTGAGCTATGTCGCTAACTTTAGTTCTTCGACGAATTTCTAGGTTTCGGTTATCATTTATTAGGACCTAACCTAATAAATGATGAATTATTAGGTTAATAATGACCTAACCCAATAATGATTGAAATTGCCGTTTGTTCATATTGGCCACTTTGAACTTAGTTATCTTGAGTTTGGCTTGGAATTGCAAATTCAAATTAATTTCATTTTAAAGCTACGACATTATTTTTCAAAATTATTTATTCATTTGCTTTTTTCGTCATACGATTAGATATCGTTGTATTTGCGACCATGGAAAAGTTAAAAATTCGCGTTATTTTCGAATTTGAGTTCCGTTGTGGCATCAACGCAGCACAGAGGGCGCGCAATACAAACGATGTGTACGGACCAAACACAGCGACGAACGCACGGTGCGTTTTTGGTTTGATAGTATCCGTTCTGGAAATTTCAACATCAAGAACAAGCGCCGCGAACGACCCAAGACTAAAGTCGATAATGACAAATTGAAAGCAATAGTGGACGCGGATTCATCTCAAACCACGCTGAGTTAGCAGCAGCCTTCGGCGTAAGTGACAAAACGATATTGATTCATTTGCGTCAAATCGGGAAAGTGAAGAAGCCCGGAAAGTGAGTGCCATATGAGCTTAGTGAAAGTCAGCTGCAAACATGCATCGAAGCTTGCTCTATATTGCTGAACCGGCACAAAATGAATGGATTCCCAATCATATCCTCACTTGTGATAATAAGTGGATCCTGTATGATAATTGTAAACGTTCGTCACAATGGTTGAACCCAGAAGACACAGTCAAACAATGTCCCAAAGGTAAACTGAGTCAAAAGAAGCTCATGGTGACTGGTCCTGTGGCGGTATTATCCACTACAGCTTCTTCAGATCTGGTACAACAATTAATACATATGTGGACTGTGAAGAACTGTAAACAATGATGGACAAGCTCGCTATCAAACAACGGAGTCTGGTCAATCGTTCTAGTCCACTGCTTCTCCATGATAACGCTCGCCCACACATTCTCAAAGTTACAGGAGCTTCGATTGGAAATTCTCCGTCACCCACCATACTCGCCGGACCTTGCCCCTACTGAGTTCCATTTTTTTTGGATCTTGGATAACTTTTTACAGGAGAAAAAAATCAACTCCGATGAGGCAGTCAGTGGAAAACGCCTTCAGAGAATTCATCGATTTCCGTCCCCAGCAGTTCTATAGCAGATGCATTAATCAACTTCCATAAAAATGGCAAAAGTGCATTGATAATAATAGACAAAATACTTCATTAGATAATTTTCATACTTTCCTATAATTTGATTTCCATATAAAAAAAAAATCATTTTATATGGATAGACTTTACAGACAGCGCGCTACGAGTATATTACAAGCTCCCCCTGTCAATTACATATAATATATCATATTTGAAGTAATTCAATGTATAGTGGGTATAAGTATATATTTTTATCAATATTTATATACATATATATAATGTATTATTGTAACTAAGTATTATATGTACTGTTAGTAGTCATTTTTAATGATTGCACGATTGCACCACCCTTATTGTTCCTGTTTAACAAAAGGTTGACTGGCAGAGCATGCCACTCTAGGCATCAAGTCCGCCTTTTGTACCGGGAATCTTTTGTTTCTTTGTGCACTAAAGTTTAAATAAATAATAATAAAAAAATATATATGAATACACACGTGAAAATAATGTTATTTGTTTGTGGGATTTTGCACGCTGCAATCTCTCCACTGCATCCCACCCAAGGAGAATTGGAGGTCTTAATGGAATGAAGAAAACCTCTTATACTTATTACTTACCGCACCCCCTTTCCCAACCCTTTCTCCAAATCCATTCGTAAATCCTCGAATGTGGGACATAATAAAGTTCTGTGAAGTTCCGTTAATATTATACTTCCTGGTACGAGATCTACATTCAAGAACATGTCTATCACATCGGTTGACAGTCTTACGGTAGATATGACTTGCCCATTGCCACTTCAGCACGCTGATTCTATGGTCTATGTCAGTGACCGAGATATTATATTTATTTTCCCATAACCAGCCCTTTTTCATCCACTGCTGGAGATGGACCACCTCCTGGAGATGGGATGTATGACCTTAAAACGCCACGCTGCTGGCCAAGCAGGTAGGCGAGTTCATTCTTTTAAAGGTCCTGTAGTTCCTCATAACTTGTGGCAGCGGCTCTGTTACATGGTAGCGGCTTAATATTCTACAAATGTATGTGTATCGTATATATATTTTGTACCTTTTAAAGTGAAGATGAGCGAAAATATTTGAAGTATTTCGTCTGCAAATACAACGTGGCTTAACAATCGCGCTTGACGGGGGAATGCGTGTTAGGCAAATCTGCTTTTGTACCAAATTCAATTTATCTCAATTGTGGTCTTATTTAAAATCCCTCTGTTGGTTCTTAAGTAAATAATATACTGTAACTGATTACAACGACTATGAACTACTACGACGTACGAATTTCGTGATTCATCAAGAATCATGATTGTTCAGAAATGATTACAGTTCCAAGTGAACAAATAACTAGTAATAGTTATCTAACTCAGGTAAAGGCGATGCGAATAATAAGTGGTAACGTCTGCCCGTCAATATCAAAAAAATCCGATTACGTGTTAGTTTAAAAAGAAAACTTTGAAGAACATTTACTAAAAACTATAAATATTGGTTTGACATAAGTTGACTAAACTAGGCATTTGTATGTATGTATTTATTTATATCATGGAATTAAATAATCATCATCATCATCATCATCATCATCTCAGCCCTTGGACGTCCACTGCTGGACATAGGCCTCCCCCATTGTCCGCCATTTAGATACCACGTTCACGTTATTTAATATTTATTATCAATTTTCTTAATTTTAACTGTTATTGTATCTACCGCACCATTTCTACATAGCACATAAGTTAACTGGGAGATAGTGCTGTTAAGCATTAAGTTCGGCTTTTTTCTCTGTGCAATAATCGTTGTTTACCGAAACTATTCAAATATTTATTTAACGCGTCCTTATTCATATGTGAAAGTTATGTAAACAATCCCTTCTAACTAAATAGTTTACTAAGCCAACATCATTTTTATTCCTATCAATTTAAGGTCTGTTTTTGTTTGATCAATTTTCTATTAGTGGTATTATAACAATGTTGTTGATGCAGCTGTCAGCATTCCTATAGTTATAGCAATAAAGGATGTTTTTATTCAATCTAAGTAGAACGTTATATCGGGTGTCGAAATAGGGGTTTCTTTGGGACAGCTGTCATGACCGACGTCATTAGCCTACATTTGGTTATTTTCAATTTGGAGGTAACGGAAAATGAGGCCTGGAAAAAGTAACGTTGGTTGTACTGTCATCAAATTTCGACGACCAATTAGCTCAATTGGTTGCTGTAAAAAAGGTTCCTAGTTCGATTCCCGGTCGGACAATCATTTGTTTAAAGACAAGACAAGCCAGTCGAGTGCGCCCAGCGTCTGTGGGATATGCCGTGCACCCCCCCTACCCCCACCTCAAAAGTATGGGCCTAGTGTGTTATTTATTTGGTTAAATACGTAGAAGGTGAGAATCGTTTGCAGCGTGCGAACTAGTGTTACCAGGTAACCTGTTTTTGTCAGGATGTCCCGATTTTCAGGGTTTAAAGGGGACCCGCCCCACGTAATGTCTTGACGGGACGTTAAAGTCCAGTTAATCAGGACATTGTTAATATTTTAAAATACGCGGGATATGTGTATTTTTTAGTGAGTGAAGAATTTAGCCAGTGACCGGTACTAACAGTTGCTACTCATTATTCGTTCATTCTATAAAATACATTCAATCGGTTCGTAAAGTTCGTCGGGGGCTTGTGCCCTGCAGTGGAACATTGCAGTGTGATATCGAACGTGTGTGAAAGTTCCTGTGTGTGCGTATTATTGTAACAATTCATTATAAGTACAATAAAGAGCAATAACAACAACAGTAGAATTAGTACAATTAGTTCAGTACAATTTTGTGCAGAGATCGTAATTTTCGAATTTGGAAAAATAATCTTCATGTCTACATATAACAGTGCAATGCTGCGGTGAAACGAAACAGAGCCAAAGATTTATTGCCAATCCAAAAAGTTATCTATTGTATTACATACGATATAAAATTTGTAGTATAAGTATTATAAAAAAAAAAGTCAAGAACGAAATAAAAGACAGTTAGTTGGTATTCATAATTTTTTAAACAAATAAACAATTGAATAGAAAAAAATATTTTTTGTACACGAACTACACGCTGATTTATCCAAATCATATATTATATTGTATTCTACTCCTTATTACTACATTCCATATACATAATAATATATTTGTATTACGTATATGCAGGGTGTTCAGAACCATTCCCGAAGTCTGAATTCATGGATTCTGCTCATAATTCTGAGTTAATTGACATATAATGTAACTTTGTAAAACTTTGTAACTTTGTAAAATATCAATTTCTTCGACTTTTTATTAAATAACTTTGTATGAAAAATTGGGGAAAATTTCATGTTAATTAATTCGGAGTCACGAACGCAATCCAAAGTTTTCAGACTACCGGAACGGTTAGGGTAACCTAACCCTATACAATATAAAGCCTGTATAGGGTATATTAAGGTGTTACTCGAAAATGGTGCATTAGGTATTCACTGAATTTTGTTTACCACAGTGTCACCAAAGAATATACTTAAACAGTTAAAAATAACATACAATAAAATTTTGTTATAAATCAGTAGCGATGGCCTATGTATCTATACTAAGTACGTGAAGTTACTATGATGTCCAGTGGTTTCCAAACTTTTCGATTCGATTTTCGAAAGCTCCCATGCTGAATCCATATTCTTCAAGGTGGCCTATTCGTATTTCAAATTCTAACAAGTATACAGGGCCGTCTTAAGTCTATTCTGCGCCGGGGTGCGGGAGTGTATCCTAAGACAGTCAAACATCCTATTGTGTATCCTATGACAGTCAAATATCCTATTGTGTATCCTATGACAGTCAAATATCCTATTGTGTATCCTATGACAGTCAAATATCCTATTGTGTAATTGTTTACTATAGCGTTATATTTTTTCATTACCTTTAAAAGGTGAGCGCCCGGGGTGCACCGCACCCCTTGCACCCCCTGGTAAAGACGGCCCTGCAAGTATACTTTACTAATGTTACTTACTTCATTGGTTCAGTGACCCGAAGTGGATCTTGATCTCCGACATCAAGAGAGGCCATCTACTTCGATCCCGAGCAGCTTCGTGTCAACAGGCTATTTGGAGCTCCCGCAAGTCCCTTTTCGCTTCGCCTCTCCAGCGGTATTTGGGACGTCTGACCGGTCGGCGCATACTCGGTTGTCCCGCATAAACTTGCTTTACGGCGTAATCCTCCCCCGTATTATCCATGTGAGCGACCCAACGGGGTCTGGCCGCTTCAATCTCGCCGATGACATTCGACTCTGATACCA
Source organism: Sesia apiformis (assembly GCA_914767545.1). NCBI lineage: Eukaryota > Metazoa > Arthropoda > Insecta > Lepidoptera > Sesiidae > Sesia > Sesia apiformis. Next base: position 15,705,741 of record OU611960.1, on the reverse strand, counting down.
AGGTTAGTTAAAAATAAATAAAACATAATATAACTAAATGCCTTACACTAGCTCCGCTGGATGTTGCGTCCTATGGCATTGAATTGAAATTGGAAATAAAATTATGAAAATTAGGGCGCCGAGATGCACACTTTGGGAACCACTGTCTTATATAATATCGACAAGAGTAATTTACTGTAGTACAGCTTTTATTAAAAGCTTCTCATTTGCCTGTTTCTAGATTACCCATTGTTCTTTTTTAAAACACTAAGGAACAATTATCAAGTACCGGTTACGAGACAATAATAACTTAATAAAATAGATTTTGATTTATAATTATGGAATGTAATTTTAAATTAACACTTGAACACCACTTAAAATATAAACGCTTAAAATATTACATTAATAATTTAATTAATACTGAGTACAATTAATCACTGTTAATAATAAAATGAAATAAATTTGTTCAAAGACAAAGTCAACAACAGCGAACTGAAGTAGCATACGTAACAAGGTGTGTATTTAAAAAAATTACTATTGGTTATAATTAGTTACATTTATTTACTCCGCTACCACTTCATGTCCTGCACAGCCCAAAGATTGACTGGGACATAATGTTATAAGGCATTAACAATTAACTTTTGTAATAATTAACAAAAAAGAGCAAAAATTAAATGACAAATTAAAAAGACAAATAAATTAAAATATGTGTGTGTCGCTTGTACTATCCAGTAGGCATAGATTCAGTGCGTTACTTCATCGAAATGCGACGTTACGTCTTTATTATTCTAAAATCTATGGTCTCTACATCAATTTTGTCTCTGACTGTTGTTGACCATCGTATAAATACAAACTCCTCTACACATCATTATTGACTACTTCAGCGGTTGAATCAGCGCCAACCGCAAAATATAACGTTGTAAAACAATATTGTTTATTATTAATAATAATTATTACTTATTATTAAGTACATACATTATTATGTAACATATAACATAGCACATGGACCAACGAAATCATAAGTAACAATATTATTTAACTTTGGAAAATTAATAACTCTCTAACATGTTGTCTAACAAATAGTTTACATCATACAGTGTGTGAAATAACACAAAAGCTAATAAATAATACGAGTAGTTTGTTCAATATCGAGAATAGAACCGATTCTACCAGTTTTTATAACGTTTTTTTTATAACTTATTGTTAATTTCTAGTATACCTATTGTTCTACGCGCAGTTGCATTGAGTACCCGATACGAGCAGGAGGAATGTCGGTCATTGACATGAGGTCAGCTAAGACTGGACGTTAAAGAGATTTGTATGGAATCATCGCACTACGACCACTCGTACTCGTAACTTCGTACTCAGTTTTTGTTCCATTTGCATTTGATCTAAATAAAAGTCTAGAACTAATAAAAGTATATACAATAAATTAATTTAAAACGGTTAAGTTTCTAAAATGTCATTTAACGATTTTACGGGACTTATAACTTATTTTACTTTATATTACCAATCACTTGAACGTTCGGAGTGGTCATATGTATCCTTAAGTCATATAAATATATTTTTGTTTCCTATGGATATATTTTATTTAGTGACGAAACGGATAAAAAATGATATTTAAAATATTATGACAAATTACACATCAGAACAAGTGACCAAACGGGTCTAACCCGAATTAGCCGCCTCGCCTGCCCAATTTTCGATACAATGAATTGAAGGAATTTGCGTTCTGATTATTCAATTTCAACAGGCGCGAATACATTATTGGTTTTATTGGTATTAAATCAAATTCTCCGTCCATATAATTTAAAAAGAACAACCTTTTGTTTATTTCTTGTTTATTTGCTTCGTTCTTCATCTACTGAATCGATCTTGTTGCTGTTATCATTATTTTCAAGAGGTCTATTACAACGGAATATTTTACAGTAGTCAATATTAAATTAGTTCCAAACTATTTCTAAATAATTCTGCTAATAGTAAACTCTTTTGCGTTCATTTTAAGATCTATATGGAGTTCAAAATGGTCATCGAAAAGTGTAAATAAAGTGTAGGATATATACCTACATCTAAATAAAAAAAAGTTAAATATATAATATTCATTAATACATTTTTAAAATACCTATTACTAAGTATATACAGTTTAGTTTGTAAAATACAATGCATTCGCGAGTACAGGGGCGTAGTGAGAATCTTCTCCAGGATGGCTCAAAGCAAACAAATTTATAATTTAAAATTATAGGTAGTGTAATGCAGAAAGTCTGTTACATATTTTACCCTGCGGGTGGGGGGGGGGAGCCCCTACCAGCCTCACCATGGCTACGCCCATGCGTGTTTAAATTATCAAGTGTTTGAATCGCGAACGCTTAACATGATTACTTAAAACTAAAATAATAACTATATCTTACAGCACCTATGTGTAAGGGGTACAACACATATTTACATTCGACATATCCGGTTCAGCATTAGGTCTACTTTTTTGTCATTATTTTAATACATATTATAAATAAATAATTAAGTTTGTTTCCAAAGTTCCGCGTTTTTTTTTTTAATATTTGTCTCCGTCGAACCATCGCTTGCTGTAGTCGCAGCATCATATAAAAACCACGAAGGTTGTAGACAAATCCACTCGCAAATTAATGGATACGTTACATCGAATTTTATGCAGAATATATGATATCATATATATGCATTTTTTTTATTTACGACTGTATTCTGTCCGTTTGAGAATTTGTCCTTATGCTAACAATCCGCCATAATGATGAATTATTCACGAATGTGTGGTAGCATTTCCGTAACAATTCATACGTATTCAGTACAGCGGGGTATATTTGTTGATAATTTCTACAATACACACTATTTTTTATCACATTATTTACTAGGTGTTTAAAAGAAAACCGAAAGACTTCGCCCTTTAAAAAACTCACACGAAACGTGGACTATAAAATATATAGGTCAAAATATTTAGCTGTTGATCCACTATCCTTATCCTTTATCCCATATTCTCAATTTGGTAGTATTAAACAAACATCGACAACATAATATATAACTCAATGTTATTACGTCACACTCGTGCGTAACAAACATGACAGTATAAGACGGCAAAATTAAGAATGAAGGCACTATCCTTCATTCTCAACTCAGCTCAACAATTATTTCTTGCTACCGAACAGCTTTAAAACACAATTAAAATATGATGTACAAGTTTAAAACTTAGCTTAGCTGAGACTTGTATTATTATGTAGACTATTGCCACTAATCAAGTTTTTTTCTCTTTCCTTTTAAATTATATTTTCCCCCCTTTTAAATGCTTAAGGATTAAAGTTTTTGTATTTTTTAACTATAAAAGTGGCAATAAATGTTTTCTTCCTTCATTTTTTTTTCTATAACATTAATAAGGTCCATTCGTACTGATGTTATTAATATCAGTGTTCACACGCGGTCAGTCCCGGGCCCATGCAAGCCGCGTAGGCTATGGCGTGCGGCAGAAAGTTCTGCTCGTAGTTGCCGGTGAAGAGGTGCGCCCACGGCCCCGTAGCGAACACCGCTACGTCTTCACCACCATGCGTTTCCCGCACAATCGGCACTAACGACGGGTACGTGTAATTTATATGTTCTGTAAATAAATTATAATAAATATATAATCAAAGAAATATTATAAACGGATTTTTGTACCTATCCGTGAGTGGATTGGCAGGAATTGTGAGGCGTCGGGATTTGTTTACATTTATAAAAACAGACATACCCTCTACCCATGGATACTTAACGAATAGGACCAAGGTGCAGTGCCAAAAGGACAACTTTTTGTAAGCTAGTTTTGTGTATGAAAAACAAAATCATTTTCGAAATTATCATTTTGTATTATGCGACCATGGGCGCTGGTCATAGCAACCAGCGACACTGTGCCGGAAAAGAGGCACACTGAACCTGCATAAATTTTGTATCTAAATCTTTCGTGGTGGAAGTGGTGGGGTAGTCAGTAATAAAACGCAATAAATGATCAGCCATGATTAAAAAACATCATGATCAAAGAGGACTAAAGAGGACTTCCGTGGCACTGTCGAAAGGAATCTTCAGGGGTTGGTAAAATTGCTCTGCCAATGCCGGTAATGAACTGTGTGATTGAGTGATTGAAAAGGCAACGAATCTTGAAACTGCAGTGTAAGCACTCAACAAAAGACGAACAAACTTGTTTTTTCTCAAAGCTCCCAGGTTTTCTTAACGTTTGCAAATTGAAAACCGTCGCAATGAAGAGGTACGGTATATATATACTTTTTGGCTAATAAATAATTGGTTTCACTTTTGAGAAAAACAGTTTCACAATGATTTTATAGTTTGTATTCTGTGATATCTTAAATAGCGTAAGTATTTAGCGTAGATATTGGATGACATTTTAAGAAAACTTACTTATATTATCCACCATGAGGTTGTGCCTGAGGAAATTCTTGTGCGGCTTATAACCAGGACCGTTCGCATAGCTCAGGGTCGTGTACGGTAGACTGTCTGTTGCATTTAGCTGAAAATAAAAAGGTGTCTGACAGAAATTCATACTTAGTTAATAATTTAAGTAGACATTGTGTTTTTTATAGAAATAAGATGACAGACGCGGTGACAGTTTATGCGATAGTAAGCGGATACTGGCGCCCATGTGCATCAGTGATTCTAGTCATAATCAGTTAAAAAAGTACACGGATGCACTGCTTACTTTCGGAGATTTAGGAGTCATGAATAAAGGAAAAAAAGGAATAAAGGAATATTACGTGATGAGTAGTAGTTCCTCATGAGGAGTAGGTGAGGTGGAGGTCGATAAAACTGAATAACATGTCAGTTAGATACAATGAGGCGTTTCGCATACTCCATTAGAAAATGACTCTTATCCCATTATACTCTTTGTATGATCGTAATGGGATGAAATGAATGAGATGACCATATTTTCTATCATAGAGCGACTTCAATACTTTCCGTCAGTTCCATGGCTACCTCGAAATGTTTTTTAAATATCCCATTTAAATCTTCTGCTGAAAATTCTTTTGTATTACCTTGTTAGCAAATCCAAGTATATCGTTCCCTCTCTTGCTGTACCCGCTATACGTCATGGTATGCGAATGATCAGCTGTCACCAGCACCAGCGTCTTCTCTGGGTCCACCATCCTCAGTGCTGCTTCTACTGCCTTTGCCAGTTCCACCGTTTCATCTAAAGCCTTCTGTGCTTTGGTCTCGTGGTGAGCTGTGTCGATTCTTCCTCCTAAAAAGTTTAATATTAATTTTAAGAATACTTATGAAGTTTTGAAATAATTACTTTTGAAATAATTATTACTTTTGAAGTAATACTTTTGAGGAAAGTTTGAAGGAAGGTTTACATTTAAACGAGATTTTTAATATCTTTCAAATTGATCATTTTAGTTAATATTTATTTAAATCATTGATGTTGATTTAAAAGGTGATTGACGCAGAAAAAGTATTCCCATTTTATTTGTCCGTCCTAAGGTTTGGATTTAATTAAAGACAGCTGCGAGCTTTCAGGCATGCCCCGATTTGAGTCAATTTCTCTTTGAAGATGCTTCAGTCAAGAAGGGCCCTCTTTTTCAGCAACCTCTAATTGAGATATTAAAGTACTAAAATTTTATGATATCTAATTAAAATTACCTTCAACAAACAAGAAGAATCCTTTCTGATTCTGCGACAGGATTTCTATAGCCTTCTGCGTCATTTCACTCAACGATGGGTCATCGTTTTCTGCTTCGAGGTGGTATGGCATATGATCAGAAGAGAAGAGGCCTAAGACGTTGTTGCATTCTTCCAAGTTGAGATCAAATAGCTCCTTTTTGCTGTAAACGTATTTCGGTAAGGCTCCGTCAGATCTCTTTTGAAGCAGCCATTCCCTGATTAAGTTGGCTCCGTCACTTCTATGGCCCTTGTAGCCTTCAGAGTCCTTTTCTGAATGAGGGAAGAAGTTCTTTCTGCCACCGCCTAATATCACCTGTGAGGTCCGGTCCACAAATATTTCAAATAGAAGTAGACACCCCGGCCGAAAGTAATACACATCGACTATGACCGGCTAGCTTCGGTTTTAGCGTCGTCTCTGTCGTGTGCTGATGCTCTATAAAACCGAAGCTAGCCGATAGTCTCTTTCTCAAGGCCGATGTGTATTACCTTCGGCCGGGAAGTGTATATACCTAAGTGTCTACTTAACTAAAGCCACCGTACTAAAGTACTTTAGTAAACTTTAGTAAAGTACTTTAGTACTTTACTAAACTACTAAGTACTAAAACAACGGTACTAAAGCCTTGGATCACAGGTGTGTTTAAAAGTCCCCCTAATCGATTAACTATATTGTGCAATTTTTCGGATTGTGTTTTATACTGCCTTTATAATGGGGAATGTTCTAAAGAGCTTGTCAATTTGATGCCAACTTCAGGTTTTTACTATGATTCATCTTCACTTCCTTGACATAGAGTCGCTGCGTATAGTGCTGTCAAAAAGACACTTGATTCCGCAAACCCGAAAGTTGTGGAATACCAGCTTAGGTCTTCAAGATGCTGTGAACATGATTCTGCAGGGTCGGCAGCGCAGCCGCAAGCCCCCTGGCGTTGCAGGTGTGCATGGGCGGCGGTGACCATTTACCATCACGTGGCCCGCCCGATCGTCTGCCATCTATTCTATATAAAAAAACCTTTTGATCATTTAGGGAGAGCATTGAAACTCATTTGGGTACAAGCCACGATTCAATAATATTGTGCAACGACATTTGTACAATTGTAGGTTCTTGTATGTCTAGGGCCGCCTAAGACGGGATATTTATTGGGGAAGAGTGATGAGCTTCAAAAAACGTGTCACATGATAGGATCTCAACAGAGCCACACCGCACAAGACTATTCGATTATATAACATGCTGTGTTGCTGTGCTCAACAAAAGTCAGCTGTTCAATTAGATGTACTCGTAATCATTAATTGAGGTTTTCAGACCGGAACAAAGTCAGCAAGTGTTACCGTTTTAATTGAATAATGAAGTGGCAGTTTAATATTTGGTGAAGAATATTTGGCCATCGGCTGGCTCTAGAATCATCCCATCTCTTCCTCGTGGGTGTTGTAAAAGGTGACTAAAGGCGAATTACACTACCTCTGAAAGAGTGGACTCGCCAACCCGCTTGACCAACGTGCAGATTTAAGGCTCTCATACACAAGACACTGTGAATTATCGTGAAACTCGTCATTATCGTTAGATTTATCTTCAGATGCGAAACCATGTCAAATTACTAACTTACATTAATCTTGCTGCCCACTTTCCCCCGTACAAGTTGCGAGGCTATGTCGTCGCAATGGAGGCCGTATTTCGGCATGTCCGTGTCCGCCTCCCATTTACGGTCAGCGGAGTGTGCGTACGAGGCGGCTGGAGAGGCGTGGGTCACACGCGTCGTTGTCACTACACCTATAAAGCGGTATAAAGCAGGAGAATTTTAAAGAATTGCAATCTTTCCACACATACGTATTCGCTTGTGGCAGTGAGCATTCACATTGCATGCTTACGCGATGGATACTCCACCATGTCTGCTGTTTACTGCGAGCAGAAATAAATCAAATAATTTATGATAAAACTATTGCCATAAAGTCAAAATCTATGAAGGTAACTTTCCTTTGTAAGATGAAACTGTAATAATCTACATTGTCCGATATATCAAGATCCTAAATTACGTGTATTTAATCTTACTACTTATATCAGAAATAACACTAAAAGAACACTTAGAGTAAAAACATGAACATTAAAAATATAAGAGGCCATATAAAAGCAAAAAACACTTTACGTTTAAGGTCTTACAATAACATCATGATTGCATGGAGGTTTAGGTGATATTTTACAAAAGGCAACGAACTCCAGAGCAGAACAGTCCTGTACCCAACATTAGAGCGTACTTAAAGGTTAATCCTTCTTTGTGTAGTAAAGTGTTTTGTTTTCTAGAGAAGTACAGATACATTACGAAAACATTGATCATTGGCTAATCCGGAAACACCCGAACGCGTCATCCATGTCCATGAAATATAGTATCTCTAAATAAAGTATGCAATTAGAGGTACGGTAATTCATAGACATGGATGGATGACGTTTTCGGTTATTTTCGGATTAGCCGATAGCCAATGTTTAAGTAATGTATCTGTACAGATCTGTAGACAGCTTACCTGTACTCTTTCCCGCCTTCTGCGCCCAGTCCATCAGCCCAGTAACGGTGTGCTTCTCCTCTCTCTGACCATCGCAATCTCCCCGCTTCACAGCCGCGCTGAGGCCGACAGTACCGCTGTTGGCCTTCACACCAGAAAGGTACGCTGTTCCACTGCACGCTGAGTCCGCAACGTTCTGGTCCACGCAGTATGTCTGCAATATTTGTGATTAATTGTAGATTGATATTGGACAAGTATTTTTATTTTGTAACATATAATATTATATTTATTTATAAACAAAAATCCACAGATTAATTTATTGCCAAAAACGGATATTACTATGTATAGGTATATACAATGCAAATTAACTAATTTATTTAAGGCTTACTTATGCAATGAACTATCGCTTAAGACTTAAGTGAGTGTATTAGGAATGTCCCGAATATTCGTCTGTCTACGCTGGGAGACACTGCGAGTTCTACTCCTTTTGGCGAAATAAAACCCGAAAGTTTTGCTTGTATTGAGTGGTTTTATTGCTAGATGCAATGTTAGTGCGTCTCGGCTCACGATTTTGATTGACTGACATTTTGTATGTTAAAACTTGTAGGTAAGCACCAAAAACGGCAGGCTACCTATATTTTGTGACAGTAGTTGAATAATAAATGAAAAATGTCGAAGCGGCGATGTGGAGCCAATTTTCAATAATTCTTATTCGTACCTATACCATTTCGCCTATACCATACTTATTCGCCATTTTTTAAACGTACCTATACTTGAATCGAATGGTAAATGGTTTTCTACATAAAGAAATTATTTTAAGACTAAACATTCATTTGAAAAACAGTTACGTGTCTGCTTTTTAAGTTTAATTAGAAAGTGATTTTTTTAGTAAAGTTGGCTAAACCAAAAAGTTACTTATTGATTGAACTAAAAAAATATTTATACTACCTACTAATTTTAAGTTGAACAATTAATCACCGACTTACCTACTACTTTTATGAGTACCTGAGTAGTACCTACGTTAGGTACTATTCGTAATAGTATTCGTATTCGTGAATAGCGGGGCAAATTATTCGTATTTGTATTCGCGAAAAGTGACTTTATGCTATTCGAAACATCCCAATTGTATATATGTGGATGTTTGTACGTTTATGTATTATACTTTTCAATTGACTGGTTCTAACAGTGTCGTAAAAAGGAAAATAATCAAGAACTTTATTAACTTTAACAAGTCCTGTATACGGAAAGACCTCAACTCTTTTTTTCTCAGTGACTATGGCAGTGGTGAAAATAAACTATGCGGGCATGTTAATGTCATACTGTTTCATAGAATAAGGAACTTAACTTAACCTAATCCAACCATCTACGATTCACGGCCCTCCAATGTAACGGATTTAAAGATCAAATCCTCCAGCTCCTCCGCTTCCTCCTTTCCAGCGAGAATTTCTTGACTCCGTATATATAACAATCATTACTCTTTATTTAACACTTCCGTATGTATTGATGCATGGCGTGCTTGTATATGGGGCGATCGTTGTCGAACGGTTTTAACAACCATATCTTTACGTACCGGGAGAGCGGGATGTTATAAAACTTATTATATAAATCAGATAGATGATTATATCTGAATAAAATAGATTGTTATAAATCAGAGATACCTTAGCTAATCCTGTATAGGGGAAGGCCTCGAAGCTCAACTTCAATTCTTCCCCGACGTGTCCATGGCGCTGGCCGAGGTAGACCCTGGTAGCAGCAAGTGTGGTGATGCTCATGCCGTCTCCAAGGAACATTATGACGTTCTTCGCCGTGTTAGTATTCAGATTTGATTTTATCTGTAATAAGAAGTTTAGGTTGATCAGAAATATGTACTATTATTAAAATTATAACATTGTGTAACCGTTGAATCTATTATCTTCTTTAATATATAAAAAAATGTTTGTTTGTTCGTCTTCTATGCGTTCCCAAACCATTCATCCGATTTCGATGAAACTTTGGTGAGTTGTTGTGCTGGCTCGTGCAAAGCACAACAACTCACCAAAGCAAAGGTATCTGACCAAAAAAAAACAAAAAAAAAATCTCATTCATTGCAACACATGCCGCCACAGCTAGTTGGCTATAAAAAAAAATATTTAACTAATTGTATATTTATATACGAGTACATGTATAAGCTGTTCATTTAAATAAATAAATAAAATTGTTCATAAAGCTCGTAATGTATTGCTCGTCCGGATTCTAATTAAAAACATGTATTATACATATGTTATAGAATCAACATCAAGAATCAAAACGCGATTGCAAGTGAAATTATACATGGTGTGATTTCCAGTAGCGTGCTTGTGGTAGCGTCTACCACAAGCCCAGAGGAACTGAACCACCTTCAAAAAGAGTGGACTCGCCAACGTGTCGTTTTAAGGCCATAAATTCCTCATGCACAAGACAATGTGCACGAGGAAAGGGTATTGCATTGCATTGCAGGATTTCCAGTCGTGTAAGATTTTTATATCATTTTGTAGCCGCAAACAGATCATAGACGAGATCCCTACGGATCACAATGCAGTTGGAGAGCATATTGAACCAGAAATTAGATATTTGAAATAATACACCCCCGGACACCTGAACGAGCCTCGCTGCATTTTCAGTTTCGATGGCCAGAATCTTAAAAAAAATGTTTGATCTTTCAAATAGTTTTTATGCAGTTTTGAAACATTATCATTTCAATAATCATCATCATTTCAATATACCATTGTTCCAAATTTGAATTCAGAGTACTGAAAAAATGTAGTTTAAGTGTATCAAGTCGCGTGTCTTCTCATGGGGAAGAATTCTATTGGATTTTTGAAGGAAACAATGGTTTACCTAAAAAAATCGTTTATTGCCCTCAAGGGCTTTTATAACGGCCGTCATGTCGTTTGGCATGGAATCAATCTACGTCACTATGACGTTCAATACAGCACTGCACAAAACACTCTCCCTGTCTTCGGTTCACCTTCCCCCTTTCATCATTACCATACAGCATAATCTTGGATTCATCAGTGAATAGTACCTGGCTCCATTGACGTTGAGTCCAATGCAAATGTTCGCGCGCAAACTGAAGGCACGCCATTCGGAGACCTCGAGTCAGTTAGGGCCCATTGGCTGGCTTATGTGGTTTTATATCACGTTCTTCGAGTCTCCTTCTAACAGTCCGAGCTCTAACCGCCAACCATGAAAGTAACGAAGCTGTTCTTGGATCTGTACTGAGGTCAGATGGCGATTTCTTAAGCTGGTAGTGAAGATTAACCGATCTTGTCTTTCCGCCGTCACTCGGAATCGTGTTCCTCCTGTACGGCGAACGAAGCCGCCGGTCTCTAGGTATCGATGGTATACTTTTTGATTAGCAGTGCGGCTTAAATGAAGTTGTGCACTCACATTTCGCTGACTAAGCTCAGATTGAAGAAGTGTCACAGCTTGCGAGGCTACTTCAGGCGCAGTATCCATAATTTTAAGCCAAAATCGCTTCAAATCTCAGGAAAATAATTTAACGAAACTTTTACTGGAAACAAAAAAATTCCAACTTATTACTTTTCGCTTTTTTATTTTCTTCAAAACAATGAACTGACTCGGTTTTTCTTCTGTGGATCAAATTCGTAAATTCAAATTTGAAACAATAAATAGCACACCAAAGTGAATATGCCAGCTTCAAAGCTGCATAAAAACTTTTTCTTTGACATAACATTATTTTTATGTTTCAGGATTTTATACATAAAAATACAATACATACAATGCAATACAATTAAAATAACTTTTGTTTGGTATATAGATCTAGAATTCTTTTATTATTTATTTATCCACATTAGTAATATTTTCACCATAAAAAAACATAACTGTAGGTCATTTTTATATAATTACACGATGCACAAAATACGATTTTATGTGTGTGTTAACGCGCGCCATACACCGCAATCGATCTCGCGCTACGTTTCACTCAAGTAATTATCTCTACGACGACGAAGTCAAACAACTGTTATGTTTTTACTATGTTTTTATTCAGACCAAAAATTCTGGTGACGTAAATTGAAAAGCTTTTCCATTACAATTCCCTTGAAGCGATTTCCCCTTTGACCTTATTTGTATCCCTTTGTTCGCTGAGCTCCTGAACGCCTAAAATAGCTAGAAAATTAAAAAAAAATACCTTTGAAAATAACGCCCATTGTGCCTGAATATTCCAATGATCCTTGTTTCTTTCGTCGAAAGGCACTTTTGGAGGTGTATCTGAAAACAAAAGTCCTTCTAAGGGCCTTTTTTACAACAAACGTACCTTGACAAAAGTATTAAGAGGTGGGGAGAAAGTTGCATTATACTTCATCGGAAAGTCAGTATTAGCTAGATTTAATTGGCACATAATTTATGTATCAGATGTTTAACAGTTATTTCAAAACATATTTTTATCAGTTCAGATGGTGGTGAGAAAGGCCCTGAGTTTCTCTGTATTATAATGACACCTGGTAAATAGACAATCCCATAATGTCAGGTCCCATGAAAACACCTGATGGCACACACATGCTAGTAGAGATTTGGGTGTTTTCGTTTTTTCCTGATATTGTAATAATGTGGCGAACAAGCAGACAATCCACATGGTGGCAAGTGGATCCGCGACATATGACATGTTGGCATAGAATGACGAATGTTGGTACGCCCTCTGATGCGCTGCACACCATAGGAGACTCAAGAATAGATATTGAAAAAGCTTTGGGAAAATGGGGAATAGAGAAATATGGAGGAAGTATAACGGGACGCGGAGTTTTCTTCATCCCATTACACTTCCCAATATTCTTTAGTGAATGGGTGGGATTGGGAGTCAAGAATATAATGGAATTTTAGAACAAAAACGCTGAAACTGTCTCCAATGGGAAAGATAGATTTCGCTAATTTCCATGGGGTTTACCCTGTGCCCTACTGGGCGGCGCGAAGTGACGCGTCACGTCGCGCACTGTGTCACCAAAATATCGAGCTCGTGTCCAGCAGTGCGCGATAAAAGAATTGGTTTATGTTTTAAACTACTAAAGCTGATTTGGCACATCTACGAACTTAACCAAGATTTTTTTTTATAGAAAAATGCGGCAGGCGAGCATACAGTCCACCTGATGGTAAGTGGATACTGTCGTCCATAGACATCCCCGATACATGCAGTCCAGAATGACAAACGTTGGCACGCCCCTGGATGCGCTGCATATCTTTGCAGATTAGGGAATGAATGGACTGGAAGGAATGGAAAATGGGGAGGGATAGGATGGCATGGTAATCGGCTCTGGCATATCTCACTCACTGCCGAAAACGTACGTACATTGGGGGAATACAATAAAGAAGGGAATGCAGTACATTTCACGGTAGTCTTCTGTGAGACAGGTATAACGTGGCCAGTCGAGTGCGCCCAGCGGCTATGGGAATGCAGCATGCACTCTCCCCCTTAAGATATCGAATTGAACTATTTTTGCGACAAATTCCATTAAAATCTAATTATAACATATACGGCGTAGGACCATTTAACGGGAGTCACAACCAACCATGGGAAGACTATTAATTAGATTTCAAAGTATAGAAATAGGTAATACATTTAGGTCCTAGACTGAATTACAAAATATACAAGCGGTAGGTCAATGTCAGTTTTTGAGCTAAACAACTCGTTTTTTGATTCCTCTTGCGTAATTAAGTCGAGGTCAGTATCGGTTCGGAGTCTGTGAATCATCGGCATCGATACATCCACCTCACTAAAGAAACTAAAATCATACTTTTAAATAATAATAGGAAATACTAGTTTTTTTACCTGCGGCTTCGCTCACGTGGTAAATATACTGATGTCATGTATACTAGAACTTTTCGGAAGAAATAACCTACACGATGGTGAAAACCCCATCAAAATCCGTCCTAGGATTAGGAGGCGACGGAACGTTGCTTAAAATGAAATGAAAAATATTATTTTCATCTCGGAATAAATGTAAAAAGTAAATGGCATTTTTGTGATTTTCTCTATAAAATACTTTCTAATATGAAAGATGAATGCTAAAAATCTGCTAACAAATAAATGATGTCCTTCAATATGGAATGACTGACTAATGACTAAATTAATAAGTTCGACATTATGTTTCAAAGTTCTATGACCTTCAAGAGGAAAACCAAAACGGAACCAACAGAATTTATTGACTTTGGGTAGATATCGTGATTTGGATATCCCAATATCATCGTAGTTTTTAAGATTTCTCGGTAAGAATTCAGGTATAACTTTTAGAATTAACGCGGGTTTCATATTAGTATTCGTGTCATTGAAATAACGCAATAAATATATTTTGTTGTTATGAACGGATTGCCATGAGATGCACCATAGATTCCTTGTTGAAGAAGTCCTGAATGTACAGCTTGGTTGTAAAACTGTATTGTGTATTTTGTAAATAAATAAATTTATTCAACAAGACACGACACAGGGAAAGAAAAAAACAAATGGAAACAATATTTAATACAAATTTTCAATACGTGAGAATTTTCTTTCTGTTGAAAGGGTGTCCGACTCAGCATAATACATACTTAAATACCTGAAACTTTTAGACGGATTCCCGGTGACGTATGAGTGAAAGTAGGTGATACGTATTGTAAATGATCTATCTATCTTGTATACATACGTATAAAAAGAAATATCCAGACTGACTGATTCATCAACGCGAAACCGAAACCGCTGAAGCTAAAAACATGAAATTTGGGCAATATCTACCTTTTATAACGCAAAGACTCAATAAGAAGGGATTTCTTGAAATTCAATCCCTAAAATTCAAATTCAAAATTTGCATGGAAAAATATAGATTTGATAGCCTTAAAACTTTGTATAAGTATTCTAGAATACATGTAATTAAACACGTGTTTTAACATTGTACTAAATTGTGTCATGGGGCTGAAATACGGGCTGTTAAATTTTGTACAGAATCATAATTAACTCCAATCACAATTAACGTATATAAATCCACGTAAGCGAAGCCGAGGGCTACAGCTAGTAAAATATAAATTCAGTAAATAAACTAGCTTAGATTGCAAGTTGCCCTTAAGGGCTGGGTGAGAAGAGTAAAAGATCGTGTGTGATGGTGAGGCTTGTTAGAGGCATAGGCCTCAACTGTTGGATATAAATCCAGCGGTGGATAGACAGGCTGATGAGATGTTAACAAATATAGCACGAATGAGAATTCAACAGTTACCTAAAATAAAAAGTTGACAATAAAAAAATAAGGTCCAAGGTAAGCTCGCTTAATAGATATTTAAAAGTTTTAAATTTACTAATAAAACGAAGTAGATACCTACTAGTTAAATGATGGAAAATGTGTGGATTATAGATAAATTAATTTGTGAATTTGAAATGGCCACCAATTTAAAATTTTGTTTATTGAATATATTGATAAGTAAGGAAATGATACCTAACTCTAAAACTAAATTTAGGTTTAAGTTGAGTGTAAACTAATGGTTTGATTAGTACTTTTAGTAATCTAGCTAATTATTTGCTGTATAATACAATTTCATTTAATGTTCGACGAATTGAAACTAATTAAAACATTTGCTTCATTTGAGATTGGTACTAACTGTATTAGATTTCAATTATCCATTGTGCCAATTCATTGTTTAATTAAATGTGTATTTATTGTTTGTTAATTTTCTTTTCTCTTAATTCCTTTATTAAGACTAATTAGACATCATAGTAACTATTCGTTGGCAATTGGTTATGAAGAACATAACGTTAATGGGCAGGTAATAAATATATCGATAAATATATATTATACTTATTTGACATTTACGATATGTGTTTTGAATTTGAAATTAGTATTTGGTACAAAGAAAAATTGACATTGGCACAATGTACTAAATGCGCTATTGCCATATAAGAAAAAAGAATAAGGATACCTAACCTTCCACTTTCACTAAAGCGGATAATTCATCAACATATCAACATTGTATATCCTATTTATATGTCACATGATCCATATGTGCATACTACAATTATGTTAATATTAACATAATTGTAGTATGCAGAACCATAGTCTCCGACCGTAAGTTCGGAAGTACCTTGTACTCAATTATCCAAAATTTTCATTTAATCCATTTTGTTAGCTGTCATCCATTTTTCTTTACAACGCGACATAAATCCTGATATTTCAACATACAGATCTTTAAGTTAAAAATCTTAAGGACAATTGCTGCTTTTTTTATGGACGAAGGCGGCAGACGAGCGTACAGTCCAAGAGAAAGGGTTGGGAAAATGGGGAGGGATAGGATGGGAATGGGCTCAGGCACATCTCACTCACTACAGAAATACGAACGTACATTAGGGAAATAAGATAAAGTGCGAAATGCTGTACATTTCAAGCTAGTCTCCTGTGAGAGAGGGGTAACGTGGCCAGTCGAGCGCGCCCAGCGGCTGTTGAATTGCAGTGTGTCAAAAACTTAACCTGATAGCTTTATCATGTCATACAGATCTCTGCGTCTTAAAAACCATTCATTTCATTCCGATCCAAGAACAATAAATGGCAATATGTTACAATATCGCCCAACGTCTATGTAACAAAATATTCAATTAGAAGTATGGCATTAATTTTATTATAATTAAATTCTTCTTTTCTGATCATATGAGGGAGATAATTTTGATAATGGTACGACGGTGTATACGGAGTTCTAGTCAGATGATACAAGTTACTAATTTTTGTATTGAAAATCGGGTCTAAAAGCGTAAAATTAAAGGTTTTTGTTTACCTTTTATTTCTACTCAACGTTTCGCAGGCTACACCAGCCGTTGGTCACGAGTTGTGCGTTTAGACCCGATTTACAATATAACATGTGTACAAAACGCAAAAGGTTTCAAGTGCTCGTAATAGTACTAGCAGTATTAGTAGTAGTAGTAGTAGTAGTACCGCTAGTAGTATTAACTGCCTAATTTCTTATTTACACATTTTTTTTTTCAAAACAAAATTAACAAAGTTAACTCCTAGATGTATTAAATCCCAGACTAGACACGTGGTATAAACAAAAACAAACACCTTTCGACCTTTTTTACTGAATCGTAATTGAAGCGTGCGTTTTTTATTCAAATTCTACATTGCGGCCAAGGCTCGTTAAACAACAGTAGTGTTTCTAAACGAACTAGTTACAAATTACGTGTTGTTATGTCTATTTCATGAAAGTTTATTTAACATCTAAGACTCTTTACACCTTGGCCGTGTTACGTTTACATCAAGGGCTAAGTTAACTTTAATAATATTATGCTTTGTTGTACAGATCAGTTTCTATACATAGTCTTTATTGTATTGCAGTATATGAGAACTTACAATACAACCTTCTCTATACAATGTACGTGTACTTGACCTAGACATTAGGTAGGATTGGTAGGTCGCGAGCGAAATTCCTTAACCAATTTTCAATTAAAATTGCTTTGACCATTCATAGCGTGGCTTCGCCCAACAGGGTCAACTGATACAAAGGAGAACAAATCTGTCTTCTTTAGAAAAAGAAATACAAGTGTATTTTGACGACATTCGAGAAAAATGTAATTTATTTTGGTAAAATTTTCATTATTTTTAAATGATGCTAGAAACTTGGAGTTTTGGATGAAACGAAAAGAATGACCACTGTATATTATATTTGTTTATTCTTAAATTCCGAATGTAATGGAGTTATGCTTTGATTAAAAATGTCACTGATAATGTCTATTCTTCTGAGTGCAGAATTGAATATCATAGATTATACAAAGTGAGTCCGGACTATTCCCGAAGCCGGAATCCATGAATTTCGAACGAATATTTTTTTTTAATAATGTGTATGAAAAATTGGGTAAAAGCTCAAAAATCAAAGTTAAAGCTAGTAAAATTTGTATAAAAATTTGTAACAATCCGGACACAACCTGTATAGCTTGATAGATTAAACGCTTAAAACTAAACAGTGTGTGTATGTTTGGTTACTACGGTATTTATTTTGTACAATTTTAATTTATTTTATTCATCCACACAAAGTACATTATAACGTTAATTATAATTAAATACATTTCCGCCAAACTGCATGACAATTTTTCGGCGGAAGGCAGACACGCTCATTAACAAATAATTATTGTTATTTTATATGGAAACGATCAGACAGTCCACATGATGTAAGTGATTACAATCGCCCTATGACATCCGCGATATATGCAAACGTCAGTGCAAAATAACACGTTACACGTGATTTTGGTGGTTCTTGGAGTTTATTTTGAAGACAAAACGCAATCTGGAAAAGGCCGTGATCCTAATCCCACCAGTGTGTCGATATCATTACACTCAGAGACATTGGCGATTAACACAAGAAATTCGGACCAATTGATCATGATTATAGCTTACATAGAAGACAGAGGAGTAGTCGAACAAACAGACGTTGCCATTTATATTTATAAATCTGTATGTGTCAGACGCTATAAAAGGCGTATGTCATTTTATTCTAATATACATATATATAATCTGCCTGTATATCGACCGTGGATTCGATCACGTCCGCAGTAGCATATTTCAAGGAGCTTGAAATATGAAATACCACATTACCGGATTCTCTAGACTCAAGTCACTGATCAAAGTTGACTCACATATGAATTGGAAAGGCAATGTAAATACCCTTTGGAAACAGTTTGCTTCTGAGAAGGTAGTTCCCAGTGAGTAATCCGATAGGAAATTTTCTTAATGTTCCGTAATGTTGTGGCTAAATTTTTGAAAAATACTTGTCATTTTTTAATGATAAACTATGTCTATCTGTATATTTTATAAAATAGTGAAATGTCCTGACCACAGAACTGGGATTTCTACATTCAGATATTCCGTGGTCCTGACTGACTTAATCATCAACTCCGAGTCAAAACCGCTAAATGTAGTTGTGTGCGATTAAATGACGACATCGCGTCGCCGTGTGACTACTTTCAAGCGACCCCATACAAATAATTTCTAGATATTGGTCGCCTGATAGCGTATATATGTGTTGCAGATTGGTAAACATTATTATTATTATTTTTAATTCTCCGACACGTGGCTTGTTATCCTTCACCGTCAAGCGACTTGTAATTGACAAATATGTATTAAGAAACTTAGTGGCATATGTCGCGAAGTATAATCTAACTATTTGAAGGCAAACAAGAAGTCATGATCAGTTGGCGATGTAATGATGTACTGGATATACCACGTTTGCACAGATCCTGTTCAATATCAACTTTCCAAGTAACCAACGCGGTCTACGTAATCGATGTAATCGACCTTCAATGTACTCGTATACAAAATCTATTAGCATACATAGAATTCGGATATTGTGCAATTGTAGGTGTTGATTACATATCGTGACCAAAGGACTATTAATATATATTTGTAGCATAATGAATTGCATCACTGTATCATTTATATTATCCTCAGATTAAAGACTATTAACTGAGGTATCATCTATATAAATTTCAGGTAGAAAATTAACTGTATCATTCAATCTCGAAACAAAGTTTCGTGATTGATTGTGAGTTGTCACAGCCTGATTCTCTTTCCGTTTCATCGAGTCCCATCTCATTATAATCTATATAATTCACATTCTCCATCCTTCCTTATATCCATCGGCCTGTGTCTCTTCCTCTACTGGATGTAGGCTTCTCCCAAGGCTCTCCACCCCACATGTTCATCTAGAAGAGATTTAACCACTACCGGTAAACTTTTTAAATAGTCGATCTATCTGATGGGACGTAAAGTCGCTAGGCGTGCTACGGAGGGAGTTATAAAACTTAATACATTTATCTTTACGGTTTTAAATTTTATTAAAATTTAAATTAAAAGTTATTTTCTTAGTTTTATTTTAAATATTGCGCTAAATTTAACATTTTATTTGAACGTGATCACAATTGGCGAGTTATACATAGGCAAGTGAACAACGACTTGAAGAAAGCCGGTTGTACAGACTTCCCAAAAAGGTCCCGAGGAGTCAGCAAGGTATTTTTATGGAAGCTCCAAAGAAAACACCGAGCTCAGGAAAATAAGAATTTAAATTTTGACATTCACACCGGTTCATGTTTTGGTGGAGAATCTTAACACCGCAAACGAGACAGAGGGCACAACGACCTCTATGGAGGTGTAAGCAAATCAAATCTTATATTGGTGACTTAACACCGGTAGTGGCTTTTTTTTATAGACTAGTGGGCGGTCGAGCAAGCGGTCCCACGTGATGGCAAGTGTTACCGCCGCCCATGGGCACCTGCAACACCAGGGGGCATGCGGGCGCGCCGCCGACCTTGCAAAATCCTATTCACAGCTCTCTTGAAGAATCCCATATCGTAGCTCAATGGAAAGACCTCTTGAGGCAGTTCGTTCCACAGCCTACGGGTTCGCGGTATAAAATAGTTTTTGGACCGAACAGTGCGCGACACCTCCGTATCGAGGAAATGCGGATGGACCGCACTTCTGTGACGGGAGGTGCGGTTGTAGAAACCCGAATATATTACCCGGTAGAAACCCGGTGGGAATTATATTAAACAATTCTTCAGAGCATTCCCCATTGTACAGGCGGTAGAACACACAGAGAGACGCAACGTCTCTCCGAATGCTGAGGGATTCTAAACCGCCCGTGAGAGTGGGATCGTCGACAACACGAACAGCACATCGTAGGATGGAGTCAAATGGGTCCAATTGGTATTTCGGTCCGCCGGCCCAGAGATGAGAGCAGTACTCCATATGGGGCCTCACCTGAGCTTTGTAAAGCATTAAGAGTTGGCCAGGGGTGAAGTACCACTTCGCTCTGTTCAGCACACCGAGCTTTTTGGAGGCCATTTTGGCCTTACTTTCCAGATGACCCCTAAATTCAGAATACAAATTCGATTATTGAAATTTATAGTTCCAAAAAAAGTAACATACCATCTACATCTACCATCTAGACATCCGCGATACATGCCAACATTAGTCCAAAATGTCAAATGTTAGCACGACCCCGAAATTTAGTTAGGTACTTAACGTAACTAAATTTAAATTAAACTATAAAACCATTTACTAATGAAATATAAAAATAAGCTACGAATCTAATTTTCAAATTAATGTTAACTCTTATTTTGTATTTCTTTTTGTAGAAAACCTATTTTATCTTCTATTTACATTGGGCTTTTGCTATTCACATATTCGTTTGGAAAGTGGCGAATATTCGCCAAAACGAATACAAATACAAATATTCGGAACATCCGTATGTATGTCACAGATTACGCGATAATGCAGAACAGACATTGCTGCATAGTAAAAGTAGTTTTATTATGACCGCTGATGCACATTGCATCATTTGAGATGAGCATCGCATAATCTATACAGTGCAACGTAATTACTCAACCCGATGTAACGAGATTACTATTTCGAATAGTGAAGAGTATAGGTGAAGGTAACCAGACACCTTCCCGTGGGAACTTTATAATTGATCTGGATAAAAAGCACCCTAAACGTTAACCCGCCACACAAGGTATCACTGCTAAGTTTCATTAAAATCTGACCAGTGATTTTTGCGGGATTCCCGTTCAGTTAGACAGATGAACAGATAGATAGACAAAAAATCTTTTGGGTTCTATATCATTCCTACTTTACCCGTGACTTTTTCAAAAAATAATTTATGTACAGACATGACTTTGTTTCGTTTTCATTATAAATGTACAGATACTTGCGATTCACGAGTGGCGCCTCTGCCTTGCTTGTAATAGTGCACTCACTAAACGTAAAATGACTTACTGACTGTTTCACCAACGCCGAGTCGAAACCGTTGAAGTTGCAGGAAACATAAAATTTAGGCAGTGATTTCCTTTTAAGGCGTAAATACTTAGTGAGAAGGAATTTCTCAAAATTGAACCGCCAAACGATGAAATTGGCAAAAATGGTCATATAGCAAAAATAATTGACGGTGGTATTAACTTAAAACTTTATATATACTTACCTATATATATTCGAAAATATAAATAAATAATTAAACACGTGTTTTACCATTTTTCATATTATAGTTTTTCATATTCATATATTATATACCTACCCCAGTCTAGCCATAAATATTGTTTTAAAGAAAACATTGATATTTTTATTTTTACATTATCATTTTATTAGAAGAATTTGTGTTATTTTAGAAGTATTTCAAACATATAACGTTTATTCGAAATGGTCACCATTTACTTGTAAACAATCTTTCAAACTTTATGGCCAGTTTTCGTTTAAAACTCGCGGGTGCGTGTTTCAAACAAATGAACGGGTTTTTTTCCATGGGAAAATTAAGATTGTGACTAGATGATAGCCAGTCTTCAGCTCTAATAAAGTCGGAAATGTTCCTTTCTAGCCACGCCTGTCTTGAGCGAGCCCTATGACCTGGTGGTGTGAAGAGGCTCTGCGACTTTCTCAAGAATCGTATCTTGATACATTTGAGCCAACGTCTTAATAACTTTTTCACAAAAATATGATCAGCTAACACCCCACTAAACCATCACTGAAGCCGGATAATGGCCACGTTGCACCCTATTGACCAATTGAGCAACTTCTCTAGAGTTATGAGCATAAACTCGATCATTCTGCTTGTTAAAATGTTCCTCAATAATGAACTTTTTCTCGTCCGTAAATAAGTTTTGTCTGTGAGCTTTCTTTGCGTACCGCCGAAGAAGTTGTTTTGATTGGTCAACCTTATTTTTCTTTAAATTATCAATCAAGAAATGACCAGTATTGGGTGCTTGGTGCTTGATCATGATTGTGACATGACTATTCATCTCTCTGGATAAAATCTTTTGCTACCGCACGGAATTTCTTCGGATTCCCTTCTTCAAAGCTTTAAACGTCTGTTTAGTACGAATAATGCGTGGACCACCAGACCTTTTTCTGTCACAAACGAAGGTCGTTTCAATGTACCTACCAATAGCCTGGGTACACAAACATTCGGCTGATACTTTGTGTAATGCATAATAATTACAGTAATCCGATTTTCGTTATCACCCCACTCCATTTTAATATTAGTACAATATTTAATAATAATTGGCGCCAAAATGAGACAAATCATTCCAAATTCAAATGTAATTTATTTATTTTTCTTTATTGTAAAGGTATAAACTCGTTGGCTCCGCGCCGACGTTGTCGCGCTGTTGCTAAACGCATCGCCTAGTTTCGATTTGTTGTTTCCGCCATTGTCAGAGTCGCGCCGCTCCATCCCACTCTCACCGCTTGATTTGTAAGCGTCAACTTTTTAGCAGTACGGAAAAGATCCCATTGGGTCGAAATGATTGGCAATCCGAATGGATGACCTGACTACCCCTGATAAGATAAACAATGTTCCTAGTTAAATTTCTTATATCGTCACCTTGACATTTATATAAGTAGTTTCTTTTTATTGTAACCGATTAACTGACGGGTTTATGATTTTTTTGAAAAGTCGATTTGAAAGTTTGACTACTTGAACAAGAACTTAAAGTATTCGATGCTATCCATAAGTTTGAACAGAAAATTTAATATTTTTTTGTAATTCTTGCTAAAAATGCAGAAAAATTTGAGAATCAAGAAAAAAAGGAAAAAATGGATTTTGATTTATAGTTGATTTCTTCTCTCATTATCTCCGAAATGGTTTGTCGTAGCAGAAAACCGATTTAACCTTTAGTGAAGCTATTTTCTTGATATAATTAACTCATTTACTTTGAAAGCTTAATGGTTAAAGTTAACACTAATAGATAAAATTAATTAAAAAAAGAAATATTGATAGAATTTAACCCCAAAAAATTAAGTTAGCTTAATTTGAATCCATATAATTTTTCAATTGGAATTCAATACAATAATATCACTATTGTGGTTTCCATTAACTATTTAATTCTCGGACAATTGGTTTTGTCCCTAAGGGGACTATATGGTGACAATACATTTATTTAAAAGATCTTTCTCTTTTGACAAAGGTGAATTACAAAAATATAATAATTAAAATGCTGCGTGGTATATCCAAGATTATCACTGTTTTGTGAATACAATAAATACTATTTCCGGCAATCTTTCGCAATTTCAGTATCTTCTCGAAATTCAATGAATAAGTAATTGTTTTCAAAAAACAATGGAGCGATGTAATCGTCTCATTCATTCATGGATATTTTTTAAATGAAACAAGACTATAACATGTATTATATTGAAAAACATGCTCGTCAAATAATAATAAATAAATGTGAGCATTGTCGATGACGTTTAATGTACGGCAACTCAAAATGTATGTACAAACATAAAATTATATAGTTGTTAATTAAAGAGGAGAAATAATGAAACGAGCAGCAAATTGATGGCAACAAATTTAAAGGTGGTTTATCTTTAGGTTCTCTGGTGACAACTGGTAGTGAAAAAGTTATAGGAATCCGTCGGCTTGGTCGTGGCATTCTCAGTAATTTATAATTATTTAATTCAGTTAATCAATAATAAGTCGTTTTGTTCATCATCATTTGATACTCATTTAGTACTTTTTTGCTACCCGTTTAAATATAAGCCATTAAAAAGTGGCGATTGTCTAGTTGTAAATTACCTTAAGCCAGGTCAAGAGTATGTGAGGTCAAAAATGTAGGACTCAATGGTTACAATGATTTGCAAATGATAATCAAAGATGGCTTTGTTTACTTTACTTTAACTTTTTAATAAGACTTCAGTCATGTCTGCTTTTAAATCATACATTCGTTAAATATATATTATTAAGCTTACAAATTGATGGATGAGTTTGTTCAAATGATTGGATAATGGTTTGCAAACATTACATGTAGTAAATGAAAAGCAGTGAGAAATTGAAATATAGAGAAATTATCGATTTTCAGATCTATGATTCATATAAAATCGAAATTCAAAAAATTAACAAGCATTTATTAATAAATTTTAACAGCGAACGTTAACTTAAATTTCCTACAGATCAACCATGAATAAAAAAAGGAGAATTGAACTCTTTCTATGTCCGATAAAAAATAGATAAAATAACACTGTAAATTTTATTAATCTTACTCAAAAGATTCCACAAATAAAATATGCCTAAATTCCGTGCAGTTGTAAAAACAACATTAAATTAACACAAAAATTAGAAATACAACATTTCAGTTAACTCCATTTTTTTTGTACTTTGGTAAAAATGCAAAAAAAAATATATAATACTTGAATTAACTCCATTTTCCATAAATCCGATAAAACATAGATAAAATATGAATATAAATCATAGAGATGCTGTAGGATATAAAAAAAAAAAATACAACTTACTTTTGCCTAAATTCCGGGCAGTTGTAAAAACAGAATTCGTTAACACAATTATTGAAAAATACAACACTTTAGTTAACTCCATTATTTCTTATGTCCGATAAAACACAGATAAAATAACACTTAATAAATTGTTACTTTTTGTAAAATTTATTTCAAATACATCGTTCAGTCACAGTTAAATTTTGTGGTACCACTTTGTCAGTGCGACGTTTAACATAGTACTACTGAGAATGCTCTTTTCGTTACACTTAAAAGTGCAATTTGGACGGAACATAGGCGTCTAATGAGTCGTCCTTGATGTCTGTAAGTATTTAATTAGTCACACCGTTTCTGCTCTGATGGAGTTTATCGTATTTTTAACTGTAGGGATACTTTTTCAACATTTTTTTTGTTATTAATCAATATCCGCCATTAGAGAACTGTGAAAATAATTGTAAAAAATATATTAATGTCACTATGATTATTATCTGATTAACGCGTGTGATTAATTAAACACCGAATAAGCTAGAATTCATTTTAAAAAGATAATACGGTATTTTGTGTAATAACCTTCCATTACAGAAGAACTAAATTTATCTGCTTTTATGTTTTTAAACTTATTATATAATAATGTACTTAGTATACAAAAAGCAATTTGCCTAATTAGTTAATAAGTATTACTTACTTAACAATATTTTTAACAATCAGTAAGTAATTATTACTTAGTAATTAGTAATTAATGATAACTTATCTTCACATAAATTATACATTTAACTTATTTATTGTTTATTATATAAATTATGGCTATTATTTATTGTAAACATAAAAGGTTTTATTCTAATTAATCTATACTAGCAATATAAAGACACACTGTGATTTTATTTGTTCATATGTAAGAGATAAACATATAAATTACTGGACCGATTTTCAAAATGCTTTTATTACTTTTAAGAAGCTAAACTAATAAATCATGATAATTAAATTTTAAAACATTCGATTTTTATGGAACAGGGCCCCAGACGAGCATACAGTCCACCTGATGGATTTCCATAGACATCCGCGATATATGCCAACATCAGTCCAGAAAGACAAACGTTGGCCCACCCGCCAATCCTATCATATATATAGGAATGGATTTGGAGAAAGGATTGGGAAAACGAGGAGGAATAGGATAGGATGAGATATGAATGGGCTCTGGCATATTTCACTCACTACCGAAACACATACGTAA
Source organism: Sesia apiformis (assembly GCA_914767545.1). Lineage (NCBI taxonomy): Eukaryota > Metazoa > Arthropoda > Insecta > Lepidoptera > Sesiidae > Sesia > Sesia apiformis. The sequence goes on along the minus strand of OU611960.1, from coordinate 15,679,149 downwards.
ATTGGGGAAATAAAATGAAATGGGAACGCGTGGTGTGGGGGGTAACGCGGCTAGTCGACCGCGCCCAGCGGCTGCGGGAATACAGCGTGCACCCTCCCCCTCCGAAATATGTTTAGGTCAAAAATAGGAATCATTATACCGTCTGTACGGTAAAAGGGTAAAAGGGGTGTCATTGGCAGATAGTAGAATGTATACTAATACGTCCTACTAGTTCAACTATCGTAATCACTTTTAGTAGCTATCCACTGCTGGGATACGGACCCCTTCATGCGAATTATTTTATGCATAGCCTTAAAACGTCACGCTGCACGCTGGCTGAATGGGTTAGCAAGTCCACTCGTTTAGAAGTGGTGTAGTCCTGAAGAACTTTTGGTAGCCGCTTTGTTTTCCTTAAGACTTATTTACACAAGGAGAGTTTTTCTGACGGTTCGGTCGTGTGAATATTGTATACGATTCTCGTATGCGACCAAACTACGTACAATTCTCGCCTATAACTGTTCACGTGATGATAAAAACTCGATGATAACAGGGATAGCAGTGATCAGATGATGATAAAAGTAATTGTTTATACTAGCTTTGGATCGTTGTTCGAGAAACTCAAGTTTAAGACTCTCTCCTTGTATAAATGAGCCATTAGTCGCCTTTTACGATACCAACTGAAAGAGAAGACCAGGTAGCTTACTAAGTTATTTTAACTCAAATATCGAAAAACCAACTAATATATAACATTTATTTTAATATACGCTTGCGACTCCACAGCACTGCAGTTCGGTTGAATGTGCTCGATATTTATTAATATAATTCCCATTCAGTCCGTACAATGCACGTTTGTGAGATACGAGCGGCCCTTGAAATTTGTGATCAAGTAAGAATGGACTTCTTATTAAATATATTGAGCGAAATCACACTACCGGTTGATCGAAGTTTCAAATCCTGCTCGCATTTAAAATGTAAAATTATTTACATAAAGGGTATGGGTTAATTGACTTTACATAAGATTTTCTAACTTAATATTCCGTTTTTTCAAGATTTAACATGTTCAACTTGCTCTAACATGTGATAAGCAATAAACATTTCCTTTTCAATAAACAACAATAAACATGGCAATAGCGCAATTAGTACATTGTGCCAGTGTCATGTTTTCTTCGTAACTACTTAACAATTTTTATAATAAACAATAAAAACACATTTCCTCAATGTCCAGTCACGTCGAAGCAAGTTAGGAGTCACTCGGTAAAGTGATAGTTGGTTTACTAAAGGAAGAAGAACTAAAGTTTACTGAGATTTACTAAAGTTGGACTCCTTGGAAGCACGCGAAGAACGCAGTCAGTCTTAAGGTTTTATTTGATTACGACAAACATTATGTACATTACTTTGAAGTTTAATGCTATTAGGTACCATTAAACCGCAAAATCCGCAATTCACATTTAATCAAACAAAAAATCCCGCAATAAAAAATATGTATCTTTAAAGACTTCTTTAAACTCTCAATGTTAAGGTTTTCCATCTGTACCCGGAATTTCTAAGATTGTCCATGAATTTGTTGCTGTGTTCCCGTGTCCAAGAATTTAAACAGTTTGTCCCGGAAATGCTCAATATGATAAAAAAAAATGGTAATTATCAATTTTATATTGCAATGACTCAAAATCCGACTCTTAACCTCCCGTCGCTCATTTGGTGCCGCTCACTCATCAATCAGTCGTCTATCACTCAATGAATTTAAATCTCAGCATTGGAAACAAAGGAGCTGAAAGATTACAGGTAATACTTAATTTTGTTAATACCCAAGGTATATTTGTAGTGTGTAGTAGATTATTTTGAATAAAAAGTAAAGAAATAAAGTTACTTCAATGAGGTTTTGTCGCAAATTCTAAATGAGGCACGTAGTATCCGAAATGGGAAACGTCTCTACAGAAGTCTGGCATCCCTACTCAATGTCGGTGAAATTGGATCCGACAATGAGTTCTTTTACCTCAGGTAATGTTACAAATATTCGAGTACCTAATTACAAGGGGAAGGTTGCAGGTTTGATCATCACATCACTTCGGGTTTGATGTGATGTGATCGATATGGGAACATGTTTCTAGTGGATAAACACGCCACGTGGCAATAATAGTAGATCCAAAAGTTTGTGCGAACAATTCAGATCAAGCAATAGGTAAACAAACAAATCGACAGACAATTTAATAAATTAATTAAAAATTTTATTGGTAATAGAAATTTGTTGACATAACATTGTTGTGAATCCACTAACTCCTAAAGTAGGAAAACCTGTATCACAGAAGCTAGTGTTTTCCCCAACAATATGACAAGTAGTTAAACAGATAGACGTTTATTATTATATAAACATTTGTATAAGTATCCCTAAATTTATATATGGTAGTTATCAAATTGTTTATTACTTTTTTAATTCTTTTCTTTCATTTCCATTTAAATTGATAATATTATACGATAATAATGTAATTATTTTATGTGTTGCTGGATTTGTCGGAAAGTCTATGTAAAAATCCTAGTTTTGACTCAATGTTGACTTATGAATTCAGCTGCCATCTATTGACTTAAGCACGAACTTTAATCATAACTGCAAGGTGCAGTTGTACAAATTATGCTGTTAGATAATGTGGTTTTTGTTCGAATTTTCATAACTAGCAATAGATGGCGCTGAAAGTTTAATCTGTAAAAATAAAATTCTTTCCACATAAGCGTCCTTCCACATTCCACCGAAAATTAAAACGAAAATTACCCTTAACACCTTGAACACTGTCTGTTCGTCTGTCACTAAGGCTGCCACTCCAGCTGGTTTGACCCGGAGTCTCCGGGGTTGAAGGATGCTTCTCCGGCATTGTAAATCTCCAGGCGCAACGCGGCTACGACGTCAAGCACTTAAAAATCTCAAACTGTGAAATATGATTTTGAAACTGGCTCTAGTAAACATTAATACCAATATAGATTCTGTTAAAGATTATTGTTGTGGTGTAATTAAATAACCTATGGGGTAGACGAGTCGACGGGTGGAGGCCACGCACCGAGAAGCGCAGTGTCGGCCAGGTGGACAGACGGCTTAAAGAAATTCGCCGGTGGTGGTTGGATGACAAGAGCCGAGGATCGTGTGTTGTTGGCAAGCCTTGGTAGAGGCAGGGGAGGGACATAGGCTGATGGTATCGTATGATATACATTAATTAAATGCAAAGGTATAATTTAAAGCGTCGCTGTATGTATCGCTGACAGTGTTAAATTATTATTCGCAATTTAATATTATCTCATCTAGTTAAATTCAATATAAAATTAAAAATAGATCTTAAATTACTAGATTTCCTGTTTCGTCCTTTGTCCCATTTTTTAAATGGGTCAAAAGGTGGCAGCCCTATGTGCCACTTTCTACCACCTGACTTATCAAACCACCTTCTTCTACGAGGGTGGTTTGATATGTCAGTGACTTTAAAAGGAAATAGGCAATATTTTCTTTAGAATTTATTTTATTTTTCATCATAATCTTCCTAGAACTCTATACACTTAACCCAACGATATTCTAACTTTTAACCTTTCCAAACAGTATGTTTTTTTCCAAACTTTGAAAAAGAAACGTTGACTTCAGCTATGACCTTCTCATTTGAAGCATATCTTTTTCCACCGAGCCATTTTTACATTTTTAGAAGATGCCAAATCTGCCGAATACGGGGAATGTAGAATCAATTCGTCGCGTTCTACAAGTTTGTCTTTCGCAATTGCCCGCGAGTGAGCCTGTGAATTATCATCGTGGAAGAGTACATTTGCTTTGCTAAATGAGGTCGTTCTTTTATCAATTTACCATGAAAGCGACTCAATAATGCGGCATAATATTGGCCTGTGATGGCCAATCCTTTTCCAAGACAGTGAGTCACAGTCAAACCTTGTGAATCACAGAAAAACGTAGTCATAACCTTTCCAGCCGAAGGAAGCGATTTTACTTCCTTGGGCGTACGTTTTACCTGGAGAAATTCAGTTTCAATTATTGTTTTGTTTTGGTGTATAGTGATGGATTCAGGTTTCGTCTACAGTCACAAATCGGTGAAAAACTTCGAACTGAAAATTTCGTACATGAAACAACAAATGACATTAGAATTGTGATCGGAGTGCCAGATCTAGCCAAAGTCACGGACTTATCAAACCGCCCTCGTATAAAATTTAGGCTTTTGTATGTAGGATTTTATGACGAGATATTTTGTAATTTTTCAAACTTTTTGGGTAAGAAATAGAAAAGATGGTGAACTTCTCCATTGTGGGCCAATAAAAATAACAGAATAGGAGCTAAAGAAATAATAAAAACGGATAGCTACTTGTATATCATGTTTTATTCAAAATAAATAATTCGTATCACAACAACTTTATCTACAGAAGACAATAATGGTAACAATAGTCGTAGGGTGCATTGGGGGTGTTTGATTAATGCTTTTTTTCCCTTCAAACTCTGCAGTCTTATGGCAAATATTTAATATTTTCCTTAAACATTCTTGCAATTCTATTTACTCACAACCTAGTAAGGGTAATATTATCGGAAATTAAACATAAAGACAACATATGTATTTTGTTTTGGAAGTGAGTGCTACACCCACTTCCAAAACAAATTATGTTGTTGCACGAGGTTAGATTCGAACATAAAACATAAAATTTAAAGGATCGTAATTCAGGCATCAATTCAGAATTCATTTAATCATTCACTCTTTTTTGTAAACTATTTAAACAATCGGACTTTTTGACCTGCAGGCATAGGAAGGATTACCGGAATAATATCTGAAAACTAGGCAAAATACGGCCTAAAACAGTGAGGAAGTATCTGTCTTATATGAGGGATGGGACAAGAAGGCCAGGTTAGACCTAGACTAGGTTAGACCTAAGTTAGACAAGTTTAGACCAGAGTTCGGCAATTGGCGATCCGGACCGCGGATGGTATAGAACTGGACCTTCTACCTTTCTATCTATTTCCATTCATTTATTTCTATTGTACAATCTGCATAATGTGATGCATTTTCAATAATAGATAAGTAAATTAATTAATAAGAGCAATATTTAATTATGTTCTATTATGGCTTCTTTAATAAACATGAAAATAATTATTTATACATAGTTTTTATTGACGACGTTCCCCTTTTGGCATACAAAGTTGCTCCTAATTTTTTTGTTTAGACTTGATTGAAACATTTTAATCATCTGGACCCCACTTAAAATTAATTGCCGACCCCTGGTCTAGACTTTATTATTATTTATTTATTTATTGCTTAATATAGCGTTATTAAGAAACGAGTATTGAATTATTGGTTTAGAGTGCGCGCCACCAGAGACGTCCCGCGGAATTTAAGGGCACTAAATATTATGTCCGTTTATAGTATTTTCTAATTTTGCCACGTCTTTATTGGTAGGTGTAAACAAAAGTACATACTTTGATAAGGTAAATTGAAACCAATAAGTTGGCAAGATTATGTCTGTCCATCACAGCGCCGCGCCTACGGGGACTTCTTTTGTGGCGCCGACTCTACATGATTCATGAAATGCGGCAAATTTAGAAAAAAATTGGCTGTTCACACTCATTTCAATCAGAAAAATACTTTATATTCTCTGTTATAAAACTAGTAGGTGAAACTGAAACAAATGAATTAGGATGTAATTCAAAGTAATAGTTTATAAATTTGCCATTGTTTTCTTGTGCCACGTTTCATTTGATAGACTCAGCAAATTTATCTATTTAAACTTTACCGTACAGAAATTGTACCGAGGGCGGGGTTGACGCCTAGCGGCATTATCTGCCAGTCAACAGGAATACAAGTTAAAAAATCTAAAAATTTCGTCCCGTTTAGTCACATATTGGGGCAACCAAACTTATCCCATATCTGCATTTCCCCCAATGCATCATTTTTGTTCCATTACAGACTTTATGTGGACGCAACAAGATTTACTAATGTTACTTTTGATTTCCGTTCAGGTAAACATTAGGTTAACAATGCACTTTGTATTAAACTTGTAAAAGTGAAAAATACCTTACATTTTATAATAATTGTACTTATTATTTATTTACAACAATAGTTTTAATGTAACAGCCTACAGCAAAAACATGTCTGCGTTTAATAATATGCACTTATTGACACTAATTCTTAATGAACATAGACTTCCAAGGGTCTTAGAGCGTTTTCAGGCTAGACGTATAGTCTACGCGTTTATTGTACGGACGTCGTACGCGCCAATACAGGCGTTTTCGATTGCAAAGCGTACATCGTAGGACTTTGCATTCATGTATTACCGGAGAAAAGCCGGTGAATATCGAACGCATCAAAACCGATCGTCACTCACAGTCAAATAAAATTGAGCAAAAATACGTTGACAGTGGCTTAATTGAAATATCACCCAATACCATTTTATTTTTCGTAGTAGCCTGTATTTCTCTACTTCAACGGTATTTCTATTGGTCGTGTCTGTCTGACATTTCTTTCGGTTACATTTGGTATTTAAATATCAGGTGAAAATAAGTATTGTTAACAAATATTTTATACTGGTTCCAAGCCTTATACTTCGTATTCCAGTATCTGGACTACACCCACTCCACTACACCCGCACGGTGTTAAAGACTTGTTTTATTTGTCTCGTTGTTGATGTGCTGTGACTGCTTCCATTGTCATAGTAGACAGAGTGAAGATATCTTCAGATTCGTTTCTGAATTACCATTACCGTGTAATTTTAATAATTATTTATAAGAAGAAAACGGCAGACGAGCATACAGTATGTAGATACCGGCGATAAGTAGATACTGTCGCTCATAGACATCCACGTTACATGTCAACATCTGTCCACAATGACGAACGTTGGCACGGCCCCGGATGAGCTGTCTGCCTTTGAAGATGTTATAATGGGTTAGAAGAAGAGTAATACACAACCCCCTCCCCCGTTTACCGCATACTGCACGCGTAGTCAGATACTTGAAGACAAGATATTTTTTACTTAACATTTATGAATACTTGTTGAAAGAAACGCTCCGACGATACGCTTAGTCTGAAAAGTCTCTTAATTTACAACATGAATTATGATTACATTTGACGTCTATTTTCGTTTCATTGTGAATGAATGATTATCGATTAATTATATGAATGTCAATCTATATTTTAAAAAAATCAGGCAATTACAATGAAATAGTTACGAGGCAGCAGGTCACGTCAAGACAAATAGTACAGAAGTGCTTACCTATAAGTAGATATTAATATGACTGTGAACAAATGTGACTGTAGAGAGGTGTTCTCGGGGCATGTCGGTTCACGGCTTGATTTCTCGCCGTGACTCCACGGCGTGAGTGTAGGAATCTAATGCCAATTGGCATTAGATTCCATTTAACTTGCGCGAAACTATAGTAAAAGTTATATACTATAGCTTCGCAATAGTAAAAGGTTGGCATGCTCTTGGTAAATATTTGAATTTTTTGTTTTATCAAAGTGAGTTTTCTGTACTATTGCAGTATTGGCTAATCGAGAGTTTCCAACCAAAGAAAAAAACATCATAAAACAGTCTATTAGTCAATGCTATAGCTATTCTGGACCATGATAAACAGTCCATGAAACAATTTCAAAGGCATAGTCAGCAAATAACATTAAATAATTTGTCTTTCGATTAACATCATTATTATTGATCTATTGTTAATGTCATTTTTTAATAATTTATATTTTATGTTAAACAATATTCTAGTGTAATTATTCTGCTGTCCTACATTTAACCTTTTTGAAACAGTTCTTTGTAATTTGGCTATTTTGTCTTTTTAACATGTAGTTACTTCAAAAGAACAAAACTTTTAGAAGTCATCTACAATACTGACTGGCTGGCACACTAAAGGTGATCTCCAGCAGCAGAATACGTCTAAAGGCCAGGCAGTACCTAGAGTCATCGAGTTTCTCATAACTACCTTTAAATGTGGGATCAACTTTGGTAACAGCCTTGTTGGTGAAAAAAAATCTATGGCAAGGTTAAATCAGAGCAAAGGAATTGAGCCATTGATGCCAAAAGGAAAGTTCTTGCAACTCGCTAGCGCGCGTCCGGCTTACTTGTATTAGTGAAACCTATATCCTTCACAATATAGCTTTATTTTCTATTTATTTTCTTTATTGGGAATAAATAACAATAATATAAATAATATACCAATACAATACTAAATAAGAGTATGTTTCATTTTATCACAAAAAATCAAAATCAAAATTGTGAGCCCAGGGCGAGTAGCTAAAGTAGTAAGACTCTGATTACAAAACATTGTAAATATCTGTGTAAAAAGTAATTGATAAATATATAAGGATGCAAACTAAGGTAGAGTAAGTTCATTTAACTGCGGCTAGTTTCAGAGTTCATAGTGAACCTTTTCTGTATTTGGCCTAAGAACCAAACCAAATATCCAAAATACTATACAACCAAAATAAACCAAAATATCTACTCATTAATAATTCAACGTTAACACGGTTCACCGCAGAAAGCTGATGTGGATGATTGTAATTAAGTTTATCAATAAGGTCAGTACAATCAAACCTATTGTTGCAAAGCCCATGTTGAACCAATGAACTGAGAACGCGACGGGTGGACTTGAAGTGTCAGGAGAGAGTACTCATGTAATAGGTAAATTATAGCTACAGTGCATACATAGAACGCAATTATCTGAACAGTTTCAACAAAGCATAGTTGTATTTTTTTTTATAAATGGGGTTCCTAACGCAATGTGCGTGCTCAAGTTATGGTATGTTTAACGCTATTGGAGGAAGGCGTGGCAAAACCGAACATTTTTTACGCCTCGCTGACGATTGTTTCGTTATGGCGATCTAAATGTAATTTTGAATCTACAATGTCTCCTAGATCACGAATCTCAGTAAACGTTTCAAGAGTGTTGTTTCTCAGTTTATAATTGAAGTTAATAACGTTAAATACATTAACGAGGAAGTTACTTATCGCGAATATGGACAACCATTTTATTCACAAGCAAGCTTGACGCGCGCTCAAGAGTTGCTAAAACTATACAATATTTAGGGCATTTCTCACCATCTCCTGGAGGATTTTATTTCTTTACTCCTGATACATTGTCTCCTGATAAAGTAACTATTAAATTATCTGTCAATTATCTGCCAATTAAATCTAGCTGATACAGACTCTCTGATAAAGTATAACTGACACCTCCTAATACCTTAACAGAAGGTGGGAAGAAAGGCCCTTAGACACTTATACTAATAATACTCTAACATCTAAAACAACTAATTATCACAGCACATATACTTAAAATATACAACACAACTATGGGCCTATTATTCACACTACTAGAAGTCCAGAAGCCTCCGAAGCGTCTTCTAGGTTTGCAGTTAGCGTGTTGTTCCTCGCCTATACACATGGCGTAGGCCATGAGATGGGGAACCAGGTTTTGCTCATAGCTGGCAGTAAAAAGATGCTGCCAAGGTCCAAGGGCGAAGACCGCAACATCCTCGCCGCCGTGGGTCTCAGAGTCTAGAGGAGCCAAGCCAGGATAGGCGTAAGCAAGGTCACCTGTAAAACGGGAAAGACAGTTTAACATGTGGCTTTTTCTCTTCGTACTCTTTGCCTCCATATATACCTACATTCTCCCCATGAGCCATTTCAGATATAATCTGGTTGTAATCAACTATGCTGATCCAGTAAAGGTTGATGGATAACTCAAAGACACATCAAAAATGATTAAAATGTCAAAATGGTTAATTGGTGTTTTAATAAATTCATATTATATAAAACATTTAGGGCGTTTCTCACCACCTCCTGATACTTTAGCAGAAGGTATCAGAAAGTCACTTATACTTTATAAGAAAGTCAGTATAAGCTAGATTTAATTGGCAAATAAGTTGTCTGTCAGATTGTTAACAGTTACTTTATAAGGAGGTGTTGAAAAAGGCCCTTAAATTCGTATCGTATAAAACATTTATCGTGGCGCAAAGTGGGGTAAAAATCTGTAGATGGACCGACAACTTGAAAATGATCGATGATGACTGGATAATAAGAGCAGAAGATGATCGTATGTGGTGGCGAGCCTTGGGAGAGGCCTGTATCCAACAGTGGAGACATAGACATAGACTGAAATATCACAGAATAATTTCTATAGAGTTCCTGTTACTCTGTATTCAAGTGTTAAGTATCTACGTATTCTCCAATTTTTGGAAGTAGGACCTGGGCCCGTGTCATTAACGTCCTTTAAGGAATTTGTTTAACTAGTTATATTTTTTAAGGATTCTCGACTATTAAAAGTATGTTCGATCATGAAGGAGCATGAAGGTTCTTGCGTCAATGGCACTCTATCTTTGAGTTCCATCTGAGTAAATAAAAAAACATGCAGATAATAAAATATGTTTAAATATATTTCATTTGTGATCTCATTGAGCATTCAAAATTATTATTTGATTATTATTCAAAATTTCAAAATTATTATTCGGAGAGAAATTATTTTGGAGTACGAATATGGTTCTGAACCGTTCTGGGCTGTGAATTATGTTCTGAATTACATAATTCAGAGCGCTGTGAGTGATATATGCCGTCGGTTTTGACTATGACAAATGTTGGCACGTCCCCAGGTGTGTCCCTATCTTTGGAGAATTAGGAATTAATTTGGAAAAAATAATTGGGGGTGTGAAGAGGGTTTCCACACTTTTCTCATTTTCCTGGGATGATCTCTACCTCGTTGAGATCCTCCTAGGATGAGTACTTATAATAAAAGTAGGCCAAGTACTATGTTAATTGTCGACTTATTTCAGGTTTTATTTTTAGTTTTAGAGACTACTTATGCCATTACATTTACAATTCAATGGGATTGAATGGTTAAAATGGAGAGTAGAGGGTATGAGTATAATGGGACGAAATCTTCCCTTATTTCATTTTATTTCCCAATTGATGGGATGGTACACGATAAACGTTTCGACATAACATCTCACTTACTCCCGTAGCACGTCACTACAATTCACGACCAGTCTTCTGAGAGAGATAGGTGACGGCCACTCACACGGCCAGTCAGATGCGTCCAGTAAGTTGTGGGACACAGATGGCGCCCTCCCACTCAAAATTTAAAACTAAATTTCAACTTACGATCAAGAAACTGTTGATTCTTCGTGACATCGATCCTCTTGCCATCAGCTCCAATCGACGCTCCTTTACCGTTTGCATAACTGATGGTCGTATACGGCTTGCCATCAGAACTGTTAGTAGTGTCCACTATACTCAGTATATCGTTGCCTCTCGAAGGGTAACCAGCGACGGTCATGGTGTGCGCGTGGTCGGAACTGACGACGAGGAGGGTCTCCTCCTCATTGGTTAAAGATCTGGCCTTCTTGATGGCTTTGGAGTATTCGATGGTCTCGTCTAGAGCGAGGTGGGCCAGGTTTTCGTGGTGTGCGTGGTCTATTCTGCCTCCTGGATTCAAAATATACATGGATATATTTGTATGAGGTATACTCGTACAAGTATCTTATTTTATTCATCTATATATATCCATATATATGGGAAGACACAAATACTTTGAGATAAGATATAAATTATGAGTTAGCATCTAAACATTTGTTTTATTTTTACTAACCAGGTATAAAAGTAAGTAAAATTAGTTATTTGATAACAATTTAATTAGAAGAAACAGTGATTTATACATTTTTTTACACTAAGGTAGAAATTGCTAAAGTCATATGCTTAGCGATAAGTGATCTTTCAATCGTAATGTCTGGGTAATAACACTTTATTAGGACATAATATCATTAAATATACATATATGTGTAAATATCATGTACAACATATAATCATATAACATACTCGTATGTAGATCCAATCGTGCGCCGCAAAAATAATCAAAATGAAAAAGTAAAAATTAAAAGTGAAAAAGTAATTAAATAATTTCGTAAAAACTGAAGATAATGTGAAAAATAATTAAAAGGGCGGCAACCTACAACGTAAAATGTTAGAACCCCTTTCTGACGTGTCACAAACATCTAAGAAACTTTAAACTGAGTCGCAGTTAAATAAAGGTTCAGAAAATACTGTTCTGTACAAAAGTGAGAACTACACCGAGATCCACCAATTAGTTCGCGAAATTACACAGCGAGACACACATTGCCTTTTATATTATACGTAGAGACTTTGACAATAGAACAAACTTGAACTCGTTGTTCAGTGTAATCTGTAATAATCTGCGTACAGTGTAAAAAAATAAGGTCACCTTACTAACCTTCGACAAATAAAAAGTATCCATTAGGGCTTCGACTTAGCATCTTGATGGCCACCTCAACCATTTCCTCCAAAGTGGGCTGGTTCTGGCTTTTCAAGTGGTAATCCATGTGGTCGTCGTGGAAAAGCCCCAGTAAGAACTCTGGAATATTGTCCGATTTGAAGACCTGAAAAATATATGTTATGAAATTTTCGCGTTTTTTCACATTTATCTATTGGACGGGTCTGAAACTAGTATGTTATGTTTAACTTTTTATGTTGGTGTGATTTTTTTTTTATTATAGAGAAGAGGGCGGACGAGCAAGCGGTCTCACGTGATGGTAAGTGTTACCGCCGCCCATGGACACCTGCAACACCAGGGGGTATGCGGGCGCGCTTATGGTGGTGTACTACTTTTCGGCTGTGTTATCCTACCAACCATGGACAAGTTACGCTTGTGCCTTTTCACATGTTGCGGTTTCCAGGTGGTCTGCGCTGACTGTCAGTTCTCATATTGAGCTGCACTGCCTGGTAAATGTTATAATGACGGTGCGTATGAAAGCTTCCATACCGTGTCATACATTTCGGCACCAGAAACACCGGCAACCGGAACGTGTGATCTCCGTAAATGTGTATTTCTCTCTCTAAAATCAAATCTCCAAAATGTAAAAAGAGAAATTAAAATATGGTAGATACCGTGGAAAAGTATGTACCATACCACAACTATCAGCCTATGACTCCCCACTGCTGGATATAGGCCTCTCCCAAGGACAGCCATCACACGCGGTCTTCGGCTCTTCTTATCCAGCCACTGCCGGTGACTTTCGTTCACTACCGGTCGGTAGTTCACCTGGCCGGAGGGTATCTCAAGTAAAAATATGTAATTATTAGGAAAAGTAAAAAAAAAAAACCTGATACATAAAACCTTATTCAAAAATACAATTTGTGCAGTCGAGAGCGTTAAACGTTAAGGGTGTATGTATCGCACCTTATAAATTACATAGGTATAACGAGGTCTTTATCAAAACCTTGTTATCATGAAAAAATGTAGGTTTATGCAATCGTAGCGAATGGTAGGTATCAGCAGACTTCAAGGTCAATGAATGCAAAAACCGAAACCGGAATCGATTAACAGTACATTGACATTAAATAAAACCAGTTATCTTATTTAACTGCAAATATTTCAGTATATAACCACTGTATGTAAAAGATTACCATAAAATGTACTACATTTCTCACTTTATCCTATTCCCCAATGTATGTATTTCAGTAGAGAGTGAGATTCATACCTTCATAAGTTCATTTCTATCAGTCACGTACTCATGAGTCAAGTTCTTATTGACCTTCTCAATATGCCACGTGTCTGTCAAGTCGAGGCCGGCCATTCTTCTGCCGGTGCTGTTGACGAGGGGATTTGAGTGGTTTACAGTGAACTCTCTCCTACCCCCGCCTAATATTACCTGAAAATAGTAATTAACTCTTCCACTAAGTCAATTCATCGGTCGTTGGTTACTGGGAAGAGATCACTTTTAGTGATGAGGCCGATTATGGCTTTTGTATTTGTTATTATATGTTTAATGTAAGTTGTTTAGTTACAACAGGAATTCTTTCATTAGTGTAATAAACACTTTAGGATTTTTTTGTTTTGTTTTTAGGACTCTTACACTTAATTATTTCTCAACAACTCTCTAACACAAAAGGTTGTCTGGAAAAGATCGCTGATAGCGATAAGACCGACTTTTTTATATCGCTTCATGTCTTTGCCTGTGTTTTTGTATGTCGTTATATCCTTATTCGTGGTTTACAATGAAGAATACTTACTTGATATAAAACTAAATGATATATATAGTTATATATGTAGTTATATATGTTATATAGTTATATACTTAATAATATATTTAGTGTGTCGCAGTCTTTCCGAATGTGAAGATCGAATGTGGGTAGTTGATAAAACTGCTCGCAGCTCCCATCCTGGACCACCTCTTTAGTTAACTCGTGACCACGGCTGACCGTGCCGACCGTGCCCAAACGTCGAGTATGAATAAAAGGTAAACAAATACCTTTATTATACGCGTTCAGACCCGATTTCGAATATAAAATACGTACAAAACGGAAATATTGATAAAGTTATAATACTAAGTTTTGGAATTTTTGATATTGATACATAATATTGGGTATATAAAAATATTAAGATTTATCAAAACATTGCAAAATAAATATAATTTCGGAAGATAATTGAAAGTAATTGATCTTATAGTTAATTTATACCTATTTGGAAAATCGTATATATTTGTCAAATATTTCGATTAAATATATTCGATGTCTTTTTATCCGAATATATGTATATGTCAATGTAAGTTGATCATCTGGCTATCAACTAACCTCTTAGATAGCTAATCGTGTTATCAAGCAATTTGGTTTTGGAAATCGTATTGGTTTTGGAATAAATCGCCTTTTAGGGAGAAAATTTAGTTGTCATCAAAACAGTCAAAATAAGAAAACTGACATATTTTGGTCACGTGACACATCATACGTAGTGCGATAGCAAAAAATCCTACGTGTGCGTAGTGTTAGATACCATCTTTTGCAACTTGTAATACAAGATAAAATACACGCTCGCCGTAAACCTGGCAGAAGATGGATATATCTTGGCTCAGAAATCTTAAGGAATGGTTTGGAATGAGCACGAAGTCATCATTTCGGACAGTAGTTTCTCATGTGAAGAAGTACGTACTTGTCCAATTTAACACCAATGGTTTGTAACATATTTGCAATCCTCAGTCTTTTGCCTTGCGTATCTCTTGTCTCTTTGTCTGCAATAGACATAGGCCGCTAACCCCGGCGTTATCTATACAAATTAAATAAAACTGTAAAAAGATTGTCTGTACATTGACTTAATTTAAAGAAATGGGGGATCTCTTTAGAAGCTACATAACCCAAAACAATAGTTTTTAAATGTTTTGTCTGTATGTTCGTCTGTTTGTCGTCATATCTGTTTGTTTGAGCATCACGTAAAAATTACTGAACAGATTTTGATCGAGTATTCAGTAATGTATAGCTAAGTATCCAGAAGGAAAACCGGTATATGTGTCATCTTCATATGACACAAGTCAGTTGAGTTATAGAGGAAAAATAAAGTTACTCAAAAACTACTGGATGGATTTTCATCCGTGAAATCCATCATGTCGGTGGTTTTATAGGTGTTAAAAAGCTTTTACAGCTATTTAGTCCACGCGTGTAAAGCTGCAGGCAGAAGTCTGTCTGTCTTATATCTGTCTTTTTCGGATTTATAAAAAGAATAATAAATTTTTAATAAGGTATATATAATTCTAGTAGAAACGGCCAGAAAATTATACAAAAGCATCAATCAAGTTCAGGGCTATATTTGTGACCTTCTGCGGAGAATTCATGTAAAAAAGAACTGCGTACTTCGGCGTTTCAAGATAAAAGTTTTCTTTCGTCGCGTGTTGTTCAGTTCTCATCTATCAGTTACGAGTATCTGGTGTCTATCGAATTAGGCCCATAGATTGTTGTTAATCATAAATGTACTACCTTTTTGCTCGCGGCTTCGCCCACATTAATTTTCTTTTATAAACAAGGGACTACTCCTAGAAAAACTAAAAATTTTAGGGGATAAAAAGTCAATAGATAAAAAGGTTAAAAAGGGATAAATGTCAATATTCAACAGCAAATGTGGATATTTCGCAGTATCATATCTTGTATACAAATATAAAGGGTTGAGTCTGTACCATACATTGACTTAATTTAAAAAAATAAGATTGGGGATATTTTAAGAAGCTATGGAAGTCAAAACAGTGGAAGTAGTAGTTGTATTTTTGGCTGTATGTCTGTTTGTTGGAGCATCACGTAAAAACTACCGAAGGAATTTTGATCGGGTTTACACTAATATATGTATAGCAAGTAAGTAACCAGAAGGAAAGCAGGTATATGTGTCATCATCATATGACCCAAGAAAGTTGAGTTATAAATAACGTGACCATACGTCCCGTTTTGAATGGGACTGTCCCGTTTTACGATACTCCGTCCCGGTATCCCCGAGGAAGGCTTTGGGACGCAGAATTGTCCCGTTTTCAGTTAATAGGCTGGTTGACATCTTTGAAAACGTGTTTAATCATGATTCTGCGAATTAAAATTTGAGCGATTCGGGATGTTACAATTGCAAATGTTAGCAACAAAGATTTAAAAAAGAGTGGTCTGTTTTTTTTGTAAATAACTCAAAAACTATAAGCGTTAGAGTGAATTTGAAAAAGATTATGAAAGGGGAAGAAATTTCCAATAAAATGTTAACTCCCGGAACTCTATCTTAATTATAATAATAATAGCACTCCGCGCGGAGAACGCAACGGTAGTTCGTAGCCGCAATTCTGGTTGTGACACATAATTTTTTTTAATGTTACTTAATAGTAATTTAAAAATTTGAAAAAAATATAGTATTAATGTATTATCTAGACACTTCAACAAAAAAAAATGTTGAAAAAATGTTTTTCATTTATTTTATAATATACTCTAACGCTTATAGTTTTTGATTTATTTGCAAAAAACTAGACCCCTCTTTTAAATCTTTATTTATTTATAACTTTTGCAATTGTTTCTGTGCGTGTTTAATTGTTTCGCACAATTTTCTAGAGGCCATTCCGAATCGAATGAGCCCTCGCTCATATTTTAAAACACAATCACGGTTAAACACAATTTGAAGATGTCAACCAGCCTATTAACTGATAACGAATGATAACTGATAGCCTATTGATAACGAAAGTGAATATTAAAAAAAAACCTGCCAAGAATTTCATTCTTAATTAAAATCATCACCAGCTATATTATAACAAATTTGTTCATCAGAAAAATATAAAAATAATTAGCTTTCCTACTTTTTAATTTATTACCTAGGTATCATTTGATTGTAATTATTATTTTCTTAAATAAATGTTCTCAAGATATGAAATTAGTTTTTTTTTTATTGTGACACTATATCACTGTTGCGGTAATTTTGACAATGTTTCCTATTTGAGGAATAATAAAAATGGTCACGTTAGTTATAGAAGAAAATAAAAAATGGCATTTAATAGAATTACTCAAAAACAACTAGATATATTTTCATGTGTGCAATCCTTCATGTACCGACATTTTTACAGCGAATTTTAAAAATCATTTACAGCGAAGCCGCGTGTAGAAGCTATACGCTTTATTTATACGCTATACTCGTATATATTATTAGGTACTATTGTTTATCTGTTTACGCAGTTGTGTATTGAACGTCCGTTGAATACACATTGACGTCTGCATGCTGTACATATATACTTGTTTTTGAAATAATTCAATGGCAGTAATTCCGTCAGCATTTTCAAACTAAAATAGTTCTTATTTTTCGAGACATCTTACTACTTTTTGCTACCAAATGTTTCACTAATTTTTCTTCTGTATTTCTTTATAGGATCGGGTGGAATAGGGTAAAGGAGTAAGGCATATGCCAGAAGATATTTCCTCACTCCAGAAACACGCATGATTGAAAGAATGCCACGTTGACATCTGATCATGCAAGCGCTGCAAAAGGGTAGTGGTGGAAGGCGTCTCTGTCTTCTCTACCACTGTCCCTTCGTGCTGTCGCTCCACCGCCCGCTGTTGTGAGGCGTCACATGAAGTAAAATAACCATATGATAAGGTTAAAGAGAGGTATTAAGAGAGAAGCAGCCGCAGAGGTTGAATATATGTACACGTCATGTGTTTACTTTAAGGAAAGAGATTACTTTCAGGTAATCTGCTGTCTTTGGTTTATGATCACTAGTCTTTAACTAAGCTGGACCACTTTTGGCGGGTACTCGAGCAGTGAAATTGAGATTTTGTTTGATTATGTGTTTTTCGTGCGTGATGTTAGTGATAATGAAATAAAAGCTGTTAAATCCGTAGATGCAAACCAGTAAAATCTTGTAATATTTATATAAATACTGCAAATTAAATTTGGTTTCGGCATAAGTTATGTTATGTGAACGCTGCGCATTTTAGCAACACCCCACCTGGCTAGGCTTAGCCCCCCCTCCCCTCCCCCACACACACACACACTAAACATGAGCCATATTACGATAATTATAAAAAATATTTTTTGCCACTAAAGCAAAATCATCAACATAATATATGTATTGACATAGAGAGACGATAATTTTCTAAGGGAGTAAACTGGCCAGTCTGTGCGATTGCAGTCTGCACCATCCCCCTCCAAAAACGGTTGATGTTTATGTGATCAATTAATGATGTGTACTTTGTAAAGGAGTTATAAATTGCAGTAGTTACAAACTGCTTACTTTATTGTCACTTTTAATGGAGCATGTGAGTACATGTATTATCTTTAAGAGTTTTAAAGATAAAAGCAATAATTTCTAAAGGTGTTGTTGACAAACGTGCTGCACGATCTCACTTCAAACACGAGTAGGTACTTATAGATTAGCATACTGTTTAAACCATTCATTTTCTCATTTTCTCTTTTAATTAACAACTGTATGATATAAATGTGATTATTACTGTGTGATTTAAATTGTTTGGCGTATGATTACAAATATTTATGAGTCATTTTTAAGCAATTTTTTGTACAATTGTACTATGTTCCAACACAAATAAAATAATAAATATGAAATGAAACTGACAACGTAACATATTAAAATTAGCATGATTATACGTAGTAGTGCGGAAATAGCCAGGGGTATCACAATAGATCAACAATGGTCGCAGTGATATCTGACTATATTTGCTGAGTCCCTAATCCTCAATAAGAATAGTTTTGTTACTCTGGCGAGGTTGTAGGTAGATTCAATCTTGAGGAGTGCTGTCATAGCTTCGTTTTACGTAACTTCAACGTATCGCGGTTCTTTTCTAACTTGTGACTTGTAAACCGTGTAAACGTGTAAACCGTCATTCTAATTTAACGCAATGATTTCAAGTATCTAAAGATAATTACTTAGATTTTTTTAAGGACAATAATCAAATACCTAGACTGATTGTTGAAGAATCAATTAATTATTTATTTATGGAATTGTTTTTCCGCTGTCTCCCTACATAAATTAAGGTTTATTTAAGAAATGGCATTTATTATTAGGTATTGTATAATAGGCGAGGACGATTCTCCGAAAATATATGTAGCCGTGAAATGCGGGTAACAATGGCGCATCCGCTACAACCATGAGTTCTATGACATGTATCCAGAACGAGACATACTAAATTTGGTCCGGAAGCGATGGGCTGGACTACCAAAAATGACGTAACGAGCAAACCGGAGGGACGTAGAAATCATGGCAGGTCACGGTTGAGATGGCTGGATGGAGTCGACAGAGATTTTAAAGCTGTTAGAATTGCAGATTGGAGAGCAAACGCCATGTAAAGTCTATGTGGAAAAACTTGCTGGATCAGACTAAAGCCCACCCCGAACCGTATTTATTCTTCTGATACTATATCCTCTGTGAGCTGGTGTACTCTTGGAAGCTATGTTGATAGACCCAGTATACGATAGTGTAGAGAAGGCCTGTATAACGAAACTAAATATGTGAATCTATCTCACCGTACTGACAACATATTGACGAGAATGTTGCGGTAATAGTAATAATAATAATATATATTAAGAGCAACTAAGTCTCATAAGTTACACATATACTATATATATATATATATATATATATAGATAGTACAAATACAACAATACCTAGCTGTTACTACTGTTACAATTATCGTCATTAAAAGTTATTTTCAAGCAGTTTACGTCATGGAATCATGCTTAATTATAGAGAAACACCTGAGTTTTATAGTCTGCTTTGTCTTGGCCATTGTGTTGTCTAATTTTAAATTATTGCAGTGTCTTAACCGTTCCTTAGTGTTTATTTCGAACATATCAAGTAATTCCCAGCAGTTATATGTCTGTTTTAGGATCTTGAGTCTCTATTAAATCGCCTCGCATACGGTCTTGATGTAAAGTTGGGAGACTAAGTCTCCAAGCCTCTCTTACCTTAAACTTTTTCCCCGGGTCATTCATGATCAGCTGATGCGCGATGTCCTGGCAGCCCAGTCCTAGGCATTCGTCGGGCACATCGGCGTCTGATTCCCAGTTGCGCTCCGACGTGTGTGCGTACATGCCCGCTGGAGAGGCGTGGGTGACACGTGTTGTTGTTACAAGGCCTGCCGACAAATTTTAATTATAATAAACACAATATCAGTGAGAGGAACACTAATTGAACATTATCCATTAAACAAACATAGTAGTCGGTCTACACTATTCGAGAGAATCTATGGCGTCTGAGGAAACCAGTTTACGAATTGCGGAGTTGCGAAGTGCGACAGCGCGTCGGTATTCCGGACGTACTTCCAGACATTTTCAAGAAGCAAAAAGATATCCCACCTTCCTTATGGAATTTACATATAATCCACCAATACAGTGGCCCATATCGAGCCAAATGATATTTTTAATATATTATTATCTATTTAATTGTATTTGAACTTGAACCAACTTGTATTTTTGAAGGTAACAGATCTCCTTTTTATAGTAGGTACTTTCGTATGGTTCGCTTCTAGGTCGGACAAGTTTTTTGTTTATATAAAATGGGCGACAGACGAGCAGATGGGGACAGTTTGCATCGGATGTGATGGGAATGGCCTCTGGCTCACTCTTTTTTTTGTCAGAATGGCTAAATTCTTGTGGCCCTAGTGGCCTTTCAAGAGTCAATTTCAAAAGATGGTCAATTTTGCGAGTCATGTGCGACCAGCGGCTATGGGATTGTAGCTTGTACTCTTCTCCTCCCAACAAGGTTCATTGTATATTCGCCATAATATGAATTCTCCTCGTAAACAAAGCAAAAAATCTAGATGACGTCACGAAGAGTTTACAAGTGTACTTCTTCTAAACAAAAGCCAATTAATATTTGCGATATATTGACGTCAAATAATAAAAACAATGAACGATTACTTTTCGTATATAGTCAAGAAGCAATTATGACGATGAATTTATAGATCGTGTGTCATATTAAATGGTCATCAGAGGCTACTAAACTTTAACTAAACTACTAAACACAGACTAAACTTTTTATTGTGGCCTTTCGATCACAATACACTGACAGTTGTTGATCGGTCAAATGTTTAAACTCTCCTCTATGATGTATCTCTATGTAACTTGTGTAAATGTCCTGTGTGTCTTTAATGACTTAGTGATCACCGGTTGGGTTCAAATCACCAATCAGTTTTGAGGCAGCTAACCCTATGTGGTACATTGTTACAATGAAAGGGTCGGCATTGTGTCGAACACTAATAAATACTTCTCACTAAGAAAAGTTTAAAGTCTAAGTAGTGTTTCTTTTTTTAAATGGTGATTGCATGTGCATTTAAGAGGGCTGTGAATAAGTGAATAAGATCCACAGCGCACCCGCTGCCTACAACGCCTTACTGTAAAGCATAGGTTTCTCTTTGTATTTTATATAGAATGAAGAACGATATACATAGAATATGGAACGAGCATACAGCTCACCTGGTGGTAAGTAGTATAATGCCGACCGTTATACAACTTGTTACTAAAATAACGCAAAAGCAAAATTGGTTATTCGGTATAGAAAGTAGAATCGATTCTACCGGTTTTTACAACGGGTTTGTTTTTTCATAATTTTTAGTACATTTCTAGTATCTCATTTATTCTACGCGCGTCGTTTGCGCCGCGCCACGCGCACCGCCTAAACGCCCGGTCTGAGTAATGACCGCTACGAACGTGTAGACAGAACAACAAACACTTACCACATGTATGTAACTCTTGATTTATTCCTTATACAACTTTGTTTTTCGCTAGAACGGTTTTATACATATTAAATTAGTTGCCATGTTCCAGGGTTTGCGTTATTTGAGTGACACGTTATATCAGTGATACAAGCCAATATCAGCCAAGTATATCGAACGTTGGCACGCTCCCGTATAAGCTGACTACCTAGGAGATATTAGATAGTATATCAGTAGATCCCATATTGTTAAGGATGTCACCGGGGTGGGCGGGCGCGCGGAGAGAAAGAGGTATGCGCGGGCGCGACGCGAGCGGCAATGGTGAGACAAAAATTAGACACCAGAGCGAAAGTTACATCTCGGCGTACTGAGGACGCTATGAACAAACATTGTATACATACATTGTATAAGTAATCAATTAAAATAAAATCTAAGATAAATAACTTTTATTCCAATGTTTAGCTTTTTTTTATATAGATTAGTGGGCGGACGAGCAAGCGGTCCCACGTGATGGTAAGTGTTACCGCCGCCCATGGACACCTGCAACACCAGAGAGTATGCGGGCGCGCCGCGGACCTTGCAAAATCCTATTCACAGTTACTTACAAAGCCGGGTTTTGAACACATATAGTCCTGATGTAATGTCGTCCTTATAATAAGGGCTGCTTACTCACATGAGCGGCTCACATGTCCTCATTCCTTTGGCCTTACATCTGTAAGGCCAAAGGAATGAGGACTTTACACCCAACCTTAAGAAATTAGTAATTTGTTGTTATATTTTAAAAGATAAGTCTGAAGGTGGGTCAAAATATATCGATAAAAATAATCTATTTGTCAAACTAATATTTAAATAAGGTTCCCCTTATCTTATATCGTCAAATACTTTAAAATAATTAATGTCAACTCATTCCAATGTATGTTTAGCAAAGAAAACTATTTTATGTAATTGATTTTGTAAAATAGTTTTGTGTTTTATAAATTGGTTGTAATTGTGCTCAATAACGTCATATATATTAAACACACACAATGAAATAAATCCACTTAAAGATAAGAACAAACTACCACTTCCTATACCATTTGTTTAAAACAAACATTTTTCTTTAAAAGAAATAGTTTTTCGACCGGGAATCGAAACCTAAACCATACTAATCTGATAGTATGGTTGTCCTATATAAATAAAGAGAGACAGAGAGAGAGAAAAGGAGATCGTATTGGCTTTGGCATGTCCTGGGTTTAATAATAAGTCAACGAAGGAAGGATCACTACCGATAGAATCCGGAATATTGCCTTTCTGCACAGGTGCATTACAGAAGGCAAATTACACCATATCTAATCATTAGCTCGTGTCTCTCCACTTCTCTCTGGAACTAGAGGATTTTGCAAAGTCGGCAGCGCACCCGCAAGCCCCCTGGTGCTGTAGGAATCCATAGGCGGCGGTAACCATTTACCATTTGTCCGTTCGTTCGTTCGTCTGCCATCAATTCTATAAAGAAAACTTAACCGAAGGTCTAGTATGCTTCACACGGTCTTCTAATTGAACGACTACTAACCAATATCCTTATCAATTTTTCTTTTTCCTCTTTAACCTTTTTCAATCAGTTGCTAGATATAGAGTTCTTTCAACTCTCTTATGCAGTAAAGATTCATGCCTGCACTTACTTGATGTCGTTAAGAAAGTGGCAAATAAGATTTTTGGCTCCATGAGTCTACTTAACCAATGTGGGGGTCAATTATAAGAACAAACGAGACTTACCAACATCTAAGCCGTGATCCAGTGCCCACTGTCCAATAGATGACGCCCAGTTACCCTTATAAAGCTGAGGGTAGCAAGATCCCCTTGTCACGTTTCCATCGAGCCCAATAACTCCGTACTTAGTTTTCACTCCGGTTAGGTAAGAGGTAGCAGTGCAGGCGGAGTCAGGGACTTGAGCATCTATGCAGTATGTCTGGAATAAAGAGATTATTTTGAGGCAGATGATATTAAAAACGGTTCAATAAGTACTGGTGTGGACCGACTTTAGAGTAGCACCACCTCATCTCTTGCTGTGGGTGTCGTAAAAGGCAACTAAGGCCATGAGGTTACCTACCATACGCTCTGACGAACAAGACCACTTAGTGCACAAGACAATGTGTGCCTCTATTGTGCCGTCAATTTTGAATTCGAAATCGGAGTATATCGGGGTGTTTTTAAGCGCACTATGGGACGCCCACCGGCCAAATCGATTGACGATTTGAAGAAGTTTGCCGCCGGTGGCTGGATAACAAGAGCTAGTTGTGTGTGGTGGAGAGCCTTGGGAGATGCCTGCCATATATCCAGCAGTGGAGAGACATAGGTTGATGAGGTAAACGAATGTCTCAGAACAGTTTATCGACTACAAATTATTTATTAACGAAAACCAACTTAACCGGCTTCTAACCCTTGTGATATTTCAATTTTCATAACCATATTTATTGTCTATCCAGAATAAAACATCAAATCGTTAATGGTTTCATTAAAATTCATATCAGGTATCAGTGGACCTTAGTGATGGATGACCGAGTGAGGAAAATGGAAATTGGTCTTTAAGTCATTTGAAGAAAAAATATTTTTGAACAAAATATAAAAAGTCTTTATTTAAATGACGTGTTCAAGAAAGATTGTTTAGTTTTCATGGTTGTTTCAAGGTTTCTCTTACAGGAAAAGTATTTGTTCTATTCTGAATTGTGCTTATGGGCTATTGCGTGGTTATTGTCTGTTACATAACAAATCTATATTGTAGCACTTTCATTTGCTGTAAATGCTAAATGTTTTATTTTAAAAACTGACCACAACTATAAAAGAGGTCCGACATATTTTGGACACTTTCTCATATATTCGTTTTTTCTGTACTTTGAATTCACAGAAAATAATTTCTTCTACCTATTATAATGCGTATTTATAGGTAACTAGCTGTTGAGCGCGACATCGCTCTCCTGGTTTTAATCATCTTGACATAACTTAAAAAAAACGGTGAAATACATGTTTATTTATTCATATGTGAATTGAAAAATCACGCAGCCTTAGAATATTGTAATTTCATTCAAAATTTTACATCTTGTAATTTAGCCCACCTGATACAATTTTCAAAAACAATATTTTTTAACGATTTATCTTTCAAATCAGATGTCAGTGCATGTTTCATTTTAGGTTAGAAAGTCTGAACCAAAGTCCATTCCAACAAAAAGATCCCTTTGTTCAGATAACGTCAGATTTACCTGTTAAGGTCACTTATGAACGAAGGGCAGTGCAGTCGCTCCCCAACGTGACAAGCAGGAAACTCGACAGATTTCAATAGACTGTCTTCTCAACCTTGGGCACAGTCGGACGGACAATGAAGTGGCGTATAAAATAATTTCCTATTGAGCTTCCTTCCTTGCATTGTCGCGTCTTACAGTCATTCGTCATTGATTAGACGACATTATGATTGTGATTGACAAAGAAACCACTTATTTGTGACTTTGTAGGTTTTTCTTAGAAAGAAAGTGACAGATGAGCATTCAGTACACTTGGTGGTAAGTGGATACTGTCACACATGGACATTCGCGATAGATGCCAATATCAATCAAAAATGGCAAATGTCGTCACGGATGCGCTGCTTTTGAGATCTAGGATTGGATTTGGGGAAGGGTTGGCAAAGAGGGAATATAACGAGGGATTCCCGTCATCCCATTACGCCTCTCAATTCTCACTCATATAATCCCTATGACTCATATGTGGTTGTGAAGAATGACGTAATTTGTCTCTATTGTAATTATTTAAAAACTTCTAAGCCCTTTATCTCAGTCAGTTTTCAAGATTATCTACCAGATTTATTGAGTTACTAGCAACATATCAGGAAATTTTACACTCTTATTTTACACCCTTACGGGATGAATTTTCAAATATCCTTTCTTAGTTCTCACCTACGTTATATAAGGAACTTCTGTGCAAAATTTCATGCTTCTAGACCCACCGGTTGAGGCTGTGCGTTGTCTGTCAGTCAGTGTTGCATTTTTATTAAGTAGATGTAATTATGTATACAATTTTTAATAAACCTATTTTTAACAGTCAACTACACCATTCTATAATCATATAAACATTCTAAGAAAATATAGCAGGGCACCCTAGCAACCTGATATGTTTTATCAAGCTACTAACACTATTTTCACCACGGAGAACTTCTTAATAAATCCTCAGTGATTTGGATCATGCGATTACAGACCCGGTAACATTGAAAAGCGCGCGAATACTATGACTAGCAATAATTGTACATACTCAATGGAAGAGGCCATCAAAATTCAAGATATTCTTCAAGCAACATAACATAGCATCAATATACAATATTCCATTCTTATTACCAAATTATTGTCAGCAAACTTCATTCAAGCACCTTCATAAAAATCTACTACATATTCTTAAAAACATTCGGATCGAACCGAAGTCAGCCGGAGTCCCCGGTTGGTGGACTGTGACGTCACGCTACGTGCGGCCTCCACCTGCACTCGTCAGTTTCCTTGAACGTGACACACTGGCGGCCGGTCAACCGCGTAATACGTGTTCTTGATGATAATTGACTCGTAATGATCTGCACGAAATGCTTTCTGTATTTCATTACCGTCTAGAAGAGTGAAATGGTGTCAAAAAATATGTATGTTGAGAAAATAAATGAAAGCCATAAAGGAATCAGTCATCAGGTAATTAAACGTGAATATCAATTTCACGTTTATCTTTTTCGATCTTTCGGCACCATACGTCATTACGTCATTACGGGCAGGACGCATTGATTGAAGACTTTAGTGCTGAATGCGTCTGTCGGCCCCTCGACTGAAGTTGAACTTATCTAACTGGATTGACTGTCCAAGATAGATTTATATAATAGTGTTCCAGGGAATTGACACGATAGAATAAACAATATTGAGTTTCTCTGTAACAAAAGAAACGACATTAAAGTCTATTCTTCAATTAATGTCAATCCCTTTTAACAACACACAAATTCACCATACCAAACTTGAAACTTGAGTGCGAATGTAGCACTCAAGTTTTCAACGCCATCGTCATGTCTCCATAGATTACCTATGGTGATATACCCTAGATTACATAGAACATCGATATACAAGATCGATAAGCTTGTATATCGATCCCGCCCGGAATGCGCGGCAAATTCAAATTGAAGAAATAGATTTTTCTTTACATACGAGTATATACATCTACAACTTCCAGGGACGCTCTTCGGCCAGGTGGACTGACGACTTGAAGAAAGTCGCCGGCAGTGGCTGGATGAGAAGACTTGAAGACCCTGTCTGGTTGCCGTCCTTGTGAGAGGCCTATATCCAACAGTGGAGAGATACGGGCTGATGGTATCTTATGGTATCAATAGTAATACAGTCAAAGTAGTGAAGCATGCGCAAACAAGAGATCTATGTGATACTTACAAACATAAGTAGTACCGATACAGAAGTGCAGTAGGAACGCCCTTACGCAACATTTTTTTTATAGAAAGAATGTGGCGAACGAACATACAGTCCACCTGGTGTTAAGTGGATACTGTCGCCCATTGACACCCGTGGTACATGCCAACATCAGTCCAAACCGACAAACTGGCACGCCGCTAGATGGACTACCTACCTTTGTTGATGTTAGAATGAATTTGGAAAAAGGGCTGGGGAATGGGATTTGGACCAAATTTGAATTTAGGTTTTCAATAGTTGCCAGTACTTAGGGATTTAGTAGCAAGAAGTTCGGTAAAGAACAATACTCCAAAGAGTATTGTTACACTGTTCATGTTAGTGTGTCGGACATTGGAGGGAAGATTTCTTCATAAAAAATATAAATATGCCATCACACGCTTTCCATAAAATTTAATCTAAGTATATTTGGTTAAATAAATGACGGCAAAATAAATACTGCCACTGTTACTAAAAGGATTTTCAAAATAAATGGTGGAAACGTCGTTGGTGTATTTTTTTTATAGGTAAAAGGCGGCAGACGAGCATACAGTTCACCTGATGGCAAGTGGATACTGTCGTCCATAAACATCCGCGAACACGCCAACATCAGTCCAGGATGACAAACGTTGGCACGCCCCCGAATGCGCTGCCTACCTTTGCAAATTAAGGAATGGATTGGGAAAATGGGGACTACGTGAATTACATGAAAATGCATGTAATCATTACTTTATAAATATTATTATGTTGTCGGTATATTTCCCAAAGAAATAAAAAAGAAGCTATATTCTCGAAAATGACTCAATAATATTAAATAACATTATTTTCCAATCGAATCACGTGCTCAAAGTTGTTGATGATGTAATTAATTTAAACAAGATCAACTATCTATTTTATATACATTTTTAGTTTTATCTTACCTCAATTTGTTAAGAAAAAGCTAAATTATGGTCAAAACCAGGACAAATTGTTTGGGTAATCCAAATTACGTCACACCAAAGAAGCACATAAATGAAACATAGATTACTTAATCACACCATTACTTAATCTGTCATTCATTACAAATAGAAAGTGTAACGCTTAACATTAATTAGTGTAATCGATAAATAAAAAATAATAATCCTGCGGCGCGGCGTCTCTAGTCACACTTATGCCATAGTTACATTTGATTATTACTTACGAACGAAAAACAACTTTATTTAGAGACACGTATGTATAGTTTCCTGTGTATTATTTTAATTAAGTGCTTGTTTATTGTGTAACAGATGATCCGTGACGGGTACCCGTTGTAGAGACGACAAAAAACGTAAAAAATCGCTTCGGAGAAATATTTACCAAAATGCGGTTAATTGTACGAGATTGTTTGCAACATTGTCTGAGGACTTTTTGAAGGGAACTCGAGAAGTGTAGTTGAGTTTTTATTTGATTAATTGTAAAAATTGAGTACTAGGCGTTCTGTGGTTGAATAGAGATAGTTTATTAAACTTCAAAGTGAGTGTCTTTCGTGCGTTATTCGTTTGCTTCCAAGGAGTCCTCATCTGTCTTCAGTAAACCTACTATCACTTTACTAAGCAACTCCTAGCTTACTTAAACGTAACTGGACATTGACAAGATGTGTTTTAAATTCTTTTGACTACGAAGACAACATGACACTGGCAGAATGTGCTAATTGCACCGTTGCCATATATGAAGAAAATAAAAACGTTGTCTAAGATAAGCGACTTTGGCACATTTAATTTTCATTTTATAAATATAAGCACATACCTGGGGGAGTATCTTAACTCGACTCACATTCGTGTGACCCGTACCATTGAGTTTCTACCTAATTATGGATTTTTAAAAATTGTCACTAGCTCGCCGGTGAGAGGTAAACATCGTGAGAAAACCCGCATACACCGCAAATTAAAAAAAAATCTGGTGTATGTGTATTCACCAATCCACACTGGGCCCGCGGGTAGATTACGGCCCGAAACCTCTCAGTGATTTAGTAGGGGAGGCTCGTGCCCTACAGTGGGACATTAAAGGTTGATATACGTACAAGTACAATATCAAATTTATTAGAGTGAAATGAACTAGTCTTATTTACCTATTTACCTTGTTTTGGTAAAACTATGCCTTATATAATGTTTAAATAAATTCTATTCTATTGTTACGGTCTAAATGGTTTCTTGAAAACGATTCAGATCATCGCCCTTTTCTTTGCTCTGTTCCTCTAGTTTTTATTAATTTTTTCTTAGATTTTGTTTACGTTTTATCGATTTTTTGACTGTACCGGATTACACCGGACACCGCTCCATTGGACATCCAGTTCTTTTTTTTATATTGAAAAGTTGACACAAAAGAATCGTTTAATTGACTGTACCTACTTCTTATAGTGGACTTCCTTCCTTGTATATTTGTTGTTTAAACCTTTGATTTTAAACATGACTTCCAATTTGAACTACTATTGTAATGAGTTTTTATCATAATTAATGTTATATAAAACGATTATTTTAATGTGTATGATCTAAACTTACAAGGTTTTTATATAAGTAAAATTAATTTTCTAATTTTATAAAAAAACAATAGGTACTAATATAGTTAATAAGTACATTGACCTAGTTATAAGCCATAAGACCATGGACGTCATGGCCTTCATGAAAAAATAGATCTTTTAATAATGGCCGTTCCACTAAGCGATCTGTATTTATTGATGGGATCGAATTATTTATTTGATTTTTTTGCGGATACGTGATTAGGAGTTGCGGATATTACATCTGCAGCTCACTGATGTAGCAACTATCATAGTCATCTACTATGAGTTAGCCTGGCTACCCTGCTACTTTAACAAAAATGACATGCAAGATATACTCACCCTAGCCAATCCAGTGACTGGAAACCGCTCGAATTCCAATACATTCTCTTCTCCCAAAGCCCCTTCTAGCTGTCCCCCGAAGGTTCTTGCTGCCATCACCGTCGCCAAAGACATGCCATCCCCAATAAACAAGATACCATTCTTCGCTTTATTTGTGTTGAGTTTCTCCTGGAGCTTGGATTTGAGGGTGGTAGCTGCAGACTTTCTCCAGAAAGACGAGTGTTTCTCTTCTGGCGGCACGTAGGTCGGCTTCATGATGGTGTCGAGAACCTTTTTAGGTTTTGGTGTGACACCATCTTCTGTAATGGATAATTATGTTAGAAAATGAAAGGAAAAAGACGCCAATAACTGCGACATGTTCAGCTTTAAACGCAGTAATATCAAATCTTACAGTTTTTAAGTTGTATAATTATTTTATATCAGCAGAACACCAAGACTTTTTGTATCCATCACTGGTTTCTTTGCGATATCGGAATTATAAGATTCATGATTCGAGGTAAAACAATTTTAAGTGGTCCGTTTGTATCATCTACTTAATAAAACTCTAACACTGACTGACTGACAGACAGACAACGCACAGCCTAAATAGGTGAGTCTAGAAGCATGAAATTTTGCACAGGAGTTTCTTATATAACGTAGGTAAGCACTAATAAAGGATTGTTGAAAATTCAACCCCCAAGGGTGTAAAATAAGGAACGAAAGTTTATATGGGAGAAAGTCAGGTGATTCCTGAGATGTTTCCGATGAGAAATCTCATCGGGCACATATCCTTTTATCCTTATAAAAAACTTTTTGTTTTTCCCCAGACCTACTTTTTCCTATTAAATACTGTGTTTTAAGCTGATCACGGCTGCATAACTGTAGGTTGTTTAACTGTATTTCGCGGGGTATCCGGGTTAGTCATTCCATCTTAAATGGTGTTTAAGATTGACTCTTCACTCGTGTTAATCGTGTTTTATATGTGTACGAAATGTCTGCTCATTTCATTGATCACCTGCTCTCCAAGGTTTGCTGGTAGAGATCTCCTAAAGGGATAAATAAACACGCATATTTTTGTAAATTTTTTATTATTTGTGTGTACATAAAGTTATACATATAATAAAGGAAAGACTAAGAGCATCGACTAAGTCAAATATGTCGTACAGCATCTCGTTTGCGGGTGAGTTGAATACGGACAAATTGAGGCTAGATTTTGGACAATCCTCCAAATAAAATTTTACAGCGTCTCGAAATAGATTATAGATCTTACGGGGATTTTTTTTCAACTGCCACCTTTTTCCTCAATTGAAAGGAAATAAAATTATTCGGCCATGAGACAAGAATTGTTTTTTTTTTTTTCCTTGTTTGTGTTATCTCTTTATGTGGGTAGTGTTGATTCTTAGATAAAAACAATCCAACAGGCGCATTCAGTCATTCCTCTACAAATAAAATTTTATGTAAACAAAAAAAATACGAAAAGAATACTTTTGAATAGGATAGGATATTTTTTGTACCTATCATAGGATATGAAACTGGACAATAAAGTATGGAATACATAATATGTACATTATCTGGTTTCACTGCTATACAATTAACTAAGATCCTCACACTTAGCAGAGCTTATATACTGTATTACTATATGGAAATTATATTTTCCCATTCATTTTCCAAACCCAGTCCACATGGTCGTAAGTCGATACTGTCGTTCATAGACATCCGTGATACGAGTGTATGTCAACATCAGTCTAGAATGACAAACGTTGATCCGCGCTGCCTTATGTAACAGACAAAGTTGAAAGTTGACTATATGATTGACTAATTGTTATGTAAACGGGTTACTCACGATTTATTATTTATTTATTATAGCAAATATTTCGGTCCAGTTACATGAACCGTGGTCGCGGTGAGACTGCGGAGGTTTTTATTTTTGTTGACTCAGTGTGCAAGGAACATGTACATGAACAAATTCAGTGTGGGCAGATGAATGAATAACGAAGTCTACGGAGGGTAGACAGATTCGTCTGTCAATAGCAACAATACCTTCTCGCCGTGACCACGGTGTATGTAACTGGACCTAAATATCGGCTACAATAAATAAGTAATAAATCGTGAGTAACCCGTCTACATAACAATCATTATGGTCAACCATGATAACAAAAGTTTAAAATCTTATATGATTGACTGTCACCTTTTTTCAAGAACAAGTTAAATAATACCTTCCATTAATACAAAACCGGTAGTATCATTCAACATATACAGTATCTGATACTCTTAATGTTAATCTGATGATTATCAACAATCAGCCGTGAGTGTCAACATTCGCAGCATTTCGTACATTCACAGTAACATACCGACTATATCGTGTTCTGATTTACGATGGTCGTGTCATAGTGTATTGTTATGTAACATTCGTGGGTCAGTGCATTCGCCGTGACCTTGCTAGGTTATTGAGCTGTTATGCTATTGATAAATGCATACAGGTAAGTGTTTTACTATTAGGATTCCTTATATAAAAGTCAGAGTATTAGCATCCTTTTACCTCATTTAGATAAATAGATAGATAGGGATGGAGTACCTATGCGACGTTGCCGTTCATAGCAGCGTATAGTGCCTAGTGCAGCGTAACAAAGTCAGAGACTACGTACAAATATTTAATATTGTTTTTTAAATTTAATATCGAAGAAAAATAACTAGATTTTTATAATAGAAATTCAATTGTAAGAATTTTTTTATTTAAACCTATAATATGTCGGCTATTACGAAATTTGTGTACAAACTAAATACAAGGCGTCGTTCTTAACCGATTGATATGAAATTAGTAAGTAGTTCCAAAATGATCAAAGTGTAAACTTTCAAAAAATCGATATTAAAAAAAATATGGGTAAGTGTATCTTTTATATTTCATAGTCCGCTTATTCCAATTTAAACTGAGTGTTAACAGCATAAGATTTTTTAATTATTCATTTTGTTGTAGGTATGAGTACAAGAAAATTCGATGTGATACAAGAATCTATCAAAAAATATTTGCGTTGTGTAACTTTGAAGGCTTTCAAAAAGAGGTTTGTGTGACCCACTTATAAACTAGCACAATGTCGAATTCAAAATTAATATATTTAAATGCGCCTCAGGATTCACCTTGAGGAACCGGTAGTTACAAAAACCACCGGTAGTTCGCGAATCACAAGAGGTTCGTGTAAAAAGAGAAGTTTATTTTAGGTACGTGATATATTTCATTATTTTCAGTTAGAAATTATTTAACGTTACGTACCTACGCTAAAACTAAAATATTTCTTTCTAGGTACAAAAAGGAAGAGTTAAAAATAATTAAACAAAAAGAAAATTGCTTAAAGTTGTTTAGGGCTCTGTATCATTCATTGCAAAACGCGGAAACGCTATCTTGAGAATTTTTGTATGTCGCTCGTATGATCGCGTACCTCGCAAACAGCACTAGAGGAATTTTAATGAAACTTTTTTATGTTATTCACGTTTCCTACATTTTTATTTATGGTATAGTTATTATAACTGATGTGCCGAGTTAAGGTACTTTTTATCCAGATCAATTAAAATGTTGCCACGTAACCACACATATCTTATAACGTCATCGCTGCGCAGGTCGAGTCGCGGGCACTTCTAGTAATAAGTTGTATGGAACATCTATTACGCAACACTGAAATCGCACTTGACCATTTTTCAACTTTTTTGAGATGTTTAATCATATAAAATTATGGGCGTTGTAAACAATTTATATGTGAGTCACGTCAACTTCATATTTTAGTCACATTTTTAGTGTCATTTTCCGTTTTTTGACTGTGCGGTTTATATGCAATATAAGTCGAATGGAAAATTTCAAGTAGGTACCTAACATGGAAAGTTAGTTAGAACATATATACCTGTACACACCCATATATAATATAATATACGTATAACATACTCAGTAGATTTCGAAGTTCCAAACTCGTGATCTGCGCAATCTATATATTTTATAGGTAGGTATATTTCTATTTTATAAATATATTTCTTGGAAATTTCCCTAATAATGCATGATAGTAAAATAAAGTATATATCTTAGTGATATAAACGTATGGTATCGAGGTCAATGACTTACCAACGATTCTTAAGATTACAATAACAGCGCAATAGCAAAAACAGCGTACAAAATGTTGTATTGAATTTTACCAAAAAATAAAAAAAATAAGAAGGGGAAGTACCATGAAACGTGACGGAGTGGCAAAATCTAATGGTCATTTTACGTAAAAACTTTAATGACATAACTGTACCTGCTGTTTGTGACTTTATAGATTGATATAAACATTTATAGATTGATATATAATAGATAGACGTATTGGTATAAAATATATCAAAGACTGAATGTCTTTATTTGAAACATTTGTATCAATTCCCTGTCCGTAACTGGTGGCCCTAGCAGAATATCAGCGTTACGGCTTGCCTCACACATGTAAAACTATTCTGAGTTAAGTGTCCTTCTACTGCGACCCATACAATTTCATACTAATGTTTATTGCTTCATTATATTGTTACTTTTCTTAATTTTGTTAATTAGTTTTTCCATAAACATGTAGAAATTGTATTTCGTTAGAATATCGTCTACCTCAAACCGAATGTTTAATTATTTTTATGTCGTTTTATAACAAATAAACTTTACATTCATCCATTCTATCGATCATCTAAAATACATAGATGGATGGATAATTGCTTATGACAAAACTGTACACTGTAACAGTACACTGTATAAAAAATACTGTAATAGTGTACACTGTATATATATGAATGTATGTTGGTATATCTGAGATTAATAGACTTCGACACCGTTTGACCCATCACTATGAAAGTTGGCACATATATGTATTTTTTCATGGAGAATTCATAGGTTTTTATGCTATCCACTTTGTTGTAACTCGCCACTAGACGGCGCTGCAGCAAGTCATCTTCTATATCGTTCAATCGATCGCAAAAATCATATCGACGGCAAAAGAGAATAATTTGTGATTTTATAAACAGAGGTAAATAAATATATACAGGCAGGACAACGTCTGTTGGGATTTGCTAGAAACATATAAAGAGTGAACAATGTTTCTCTATTTGGAAATTGAATATATATACATTTGTGTAAAAATCATAAAGCACTTTTAATTTTTTTTTCAATTTCTCACTAGCTTTTAGCGCATTGTCGCTTGTAAAAAAATGTTACAAGAAATTCAAAACCTACTGTAGGAATGCAGAATTTTTGGGTGTGTTTTTATTTCTAAATACAAAATGTGTTTTTTTTTAATTCACCATGCATACCAGATTTTTGATATTTTTGATCTGGGTGCTATTAGGAGATGTACCTAATGAGTAATGACTGCATTTTTATTTATTTATTTTTTCGTTTTTTTATGACAATGACCTATCTACATTTTTTACATCAATAGTGTTGTCAGGAGATTTTGTATTACTCGTTTAATTATTATTTTTAAATGTATGTAAAATTACCGATTTACCCCTGTCAGTTGAAAATAAAATAAAAGGTGTGAAAAATCGGAAACACTTTTTTAGTACTTAATTATAACTAAGTCATAATAATAAAGTCTAAGCAAGTAAAAAAAATCTAGAAAAATGTAATGCCACAACAACACAAGTGTTACAAATAAATGTAATGCCACAACAACACAAGTGTTACAAGTAAATTACTTTTTATCAATGTAAGAAAATATAAAGCAATTTTTAAACAACCATAGCGTGGAGAACAATATTAAATTCACATATAAAATTATCTTGAGATTTATCTATATGTTTTCTGTCACGTTTTATAATTCCGATACAAAGTATACTATGTACTATGTAGATAGGATAAGACACGTATTGGAAAAGGAATATTTGGAAATTTTCATATTGGAAATTATTTTGCTAATTGAAGACTGGCTATGTCCGTAATTTAGACGTTAAAGTATGTGTGGTTAGCCTGATTCCCGTGGGAATGTTATAACTGATCTGTATAAAAAATAACTTAAATATTTTTCCGACACATAAGCTATAACTATGCCAAGTCCCGTGGTTTTCACGTGATGAGCGTTTAGACAGACAGACAGGTGAACAGTCAGACAGACACACAAAAATTCCAAAATTTGTTTGAAAATATTTCATGCTTTGTTGATACCGTAGACTATACCAATGGTACCCAAAGTGTGCGCCTCGACGCCCTGGGGAACCGCGACCTCTTCACAGGGAGCGTCGTGAAACATTACACAATTTTCATAATTTTATTTCCTATTTCATTTCAATGTCAATCAATGGACGCGACATCTAGCGGTGCTAGTGCAAACCGCATAGTTTCATGTTATGTTTAGGTATCTAAACTTTAGCAAAAAGATATTGGCCATTTAGCGAAATTTATTTGTCAATAGCTTTGGAAAAACTGAATTCAGAAAGGGCGCTGAGAATCGAAAAATTTTCGGTACTATTACTGAGTATATATAGCGACCCGCCGGGACCGGCTTCCTTCACGTGGCACAATACGCTCGGACTCGTGTCTTTTAGGAAAGGGGTTGTGACATTTTTGCCTGGCACACCTACATTCCACCATTATGAAAAATTCTCGATTTTGCGCCAACCAAACCCCAATAAATCGATAGAAGACGTCAATACAAACAAAAAAATGTTCTGAGGTCTCATAAATTCATTCATAAAGTCCTCATTCTGAGGACGTTTCATAAAACGTCTCTAAACTGAGATATCAAGGACAAACTTTCAATATTGTCTGTGTTTCTAGAAGTTTTAGAAATTTTTGCTTTAGAACATTTTTTTGTTTATTTTTTGTTTTGTTGAAATTTTTTGTTAGAACATTTGTCTCATTTCACGAATTCATTCATTATTTCATCATCATGACACGAAATCACATGTGATAGATCTTTATCACATCTGATTTCGATGTCATAAAATATTTTAAAAGGAGATGTTTCGAAAAATACGAAACTTCTTTAAACCGAGTAAATCAGAGATCAGTATTCAGTAACATTAAATTAAATCAGTATAACATTAATTAAATCAGTAAATTCAGTAACAACGTATGTTGTTACGAGTATATATCGTAACGTATATGCTGGTGACGAAATAATTTCTTATGTCTGAATTAGATGTAATAAACAGATAGAAGACATCGAAATAAAAAAAAAAATTTAAGTAATAAAAACTTCCAAAACGACTAGAAACTGAAATAATATCAAAAGTTTTAAATTTGACTTCGATTACCTCAATTCAGAGACGTTGTAAAAGTTTTTATCTAAGGGCATTCTTTGTCTGTTTTGATGTATTGCATCAATTTATTAGGTCCTTACATATGAAATTGCCGTCTTATATGGAAATATTCAAATATTTTTCTATGAAAATTATATATGTAATTAATCTAAGTATTATCTATTACTATCAATGTATATTTCCCATTTTTAGGGAAGTTGATTGATGCCTCTGTTATAAAACTCCTGGGGACGCGTATCGATGATTTTTGTGAAGGCGTTTTTCACTGCCCCATCGGAGTTGAATTTTTCCCCTGTAAAAGTTATCCAAATTGCGAAAAAAATGGAAATCAGTTAGGTTGATTTAGGCCCCAATCATCCTCAATATTTAGGCCCCAATATATAGGTTTCATTGGGGCTGCAAAATCAATATTTTTTCAAAATGGCGGAAAGTATATTGGGTATGCCGCATAGGTCACATAGATTTCATTGGTTTACTTCGCTTAGGTACTAAAAGTAAGAAAATATTCAGAAGCAGTCCAGTAGTTTTTGAGTTTATCTCTTGCATAGAAACAAAAAAAAACAAGGTAGACGCTCTTTATAAGAAATAAATATTAAATAGATTCATTAATACATTCTTGTCCAAATTTCTTTAAATTAAATAAATGTAGTTACATTTAAAACAAAAATATTTATTTGAAATTAGGATACATGTGTGTGGTCACTAAAAATGGCACCAAATTATTTCTTAGAATACATACATAAAAACTGGTCTAAATAAATATGTTTTGCACATTTGATACAGTACAACACTCGGCGATATAATATATGTATGATACACCATGAATGAGGAGGAGATTACTCAAACTCTAAGTTGAGAAACGACATCAACACTGCGTTGAAAGTGACTGATAGAGCAAATGCCGTCATTTGCTCTATCAGTCATTGGGCACTGGGCAAAACGACAATAATTAAGTATACATCTACGGTTGTTAGCAAAGTTATTAAAAATAAAGATTTATGCAACATGTATGGGAATTACAACCCACTGAACGAGGAATATTTATAATTTAATTTGTTTTACTTTGTAATGGGTTGATCGTCACGGCCTTGACTCAGCCGAATCTAATTTCGTTGTAAAACAATGTTACTTTGTAGCTAATAACTATATCTGAATTATTTTCACGTAAATATATTATGAAAGTATATTATGATAAATTTCAAGATTTAGTTATTTATTTGGAATTCTAATTCTAATTCAATATTTTTTCGATATTTTTTGATTTGCATTTAACGGATCTATTCATAAATTTATTGTATATATTTTTTTATTTATGTATTTTCATCTTAAGTTTATAATTACTTACATAATTAGCTAAAGATAATTATGTAAAAATAATGACATTGTATATATATTTAGAATTATATATTTATCAATGTGTCAAATGCCTTAAAACTAAATATCTTTATAATTGGAAAATAAATTTTAGATTGGTATGCAAAGAACAATACCTAGTAATGTTTTGAATTGGTCGGATAATTCTGGATAGTAATCGAGTGTCCTTAACACGAACATTATTAGGGACACTAAGATGTCTAGACTTCACTTTAAACAGTTTTCTGCCCTAATCATATTCCCCCTTACTCAAAACTGTATTCAAAATTAATAATTGAACTTGAAGTTACTAGGTCATGCCCGAAGCTTCGCTCGCGAACGCGTTATCCCACGGGAACTTAAGTTTTGTAGCCTATGTCCTTTTCATGGTCGCTACGAAAGTATATGCAAAGTTTTGAGCTCGATTTGTCTATCCGTTGATGCGTGAAAGCATTTCAAACAAACGTACATGGGGTTTAATGATTATATTTAGGATAATTGAAAAAAAGATTAGAGATTATGAACATTTGGAGAAATTAAATAGTGTTCAATAATTAATAGAGTAGAATAAATTAGTACAATCAATCTTAATGTGTGTAATGTGTCGGTTGATAGCTGCCTCGTCAATACGACAATTACTTGTAAACGTGTTGCAAATATTGGAAGCGTTTGTTCTTGACTTTCGTTCGCAAGGTTCATAACCCAGCGCGCATAATTTTACATTTACTTAGTCTGGCCATAAATACCGTTACAATAAAGAAATAAATAAATTACATTTGAATTTGGAATATGTCATTCTCACGTGAAAAATAAATGATTTTTCTCATTTCGGCGCCAATGGTGATTAAATATTGTACCAATATTTAAATGGAGTAAGGTGATAACGAAAACCGTACTGCTGTAATTACACAAAGTACTCGTAGGCATGGAGGCAAATGCAATTTTTAAAACTCTGCATCCGCTTGATGTTAGCTGAATGTTTGTGCACCGGGCTATTGGTAGGTATATTGAAACGTCCTCTGTTTGTGACAGAAAAAGGTTTGGCCGTCCACGCACTATTCGTACTAAACAGACGATTAAAACTGTAATGGAGAGAATCCGAAAAAATGCCGCCCAGAAGCGAAAGATTTTATTCATAGAAATGAATATAGCACCCAGAACCATGCCACGTATTTTACATGATTTAGGAGTGTTGCTTACAAAAGACGTACTGGTCATTTCTTAACTAATAATTTAAAGAAAAATAGGGTTGACACATCAAAACAACTTCTTCGGCGGTACGCAAAGGGAGCTCACAGACAAATCTTATTTACGGACGAGAAAATGTTCACGATTGGGGAACATTTTAACAAGCAGAATGATCGAGTATCTCATAACTCTATAGAACCTGCTCAATTGGTCAATAGGGAGCAACGCGGACGTTATCCGGCTTCAGTGATGATTTGCTGGGGTGTTAGCTATTAAGGAGTGAGTGATTTTTTGTGAAAAATCAATTAAAACCCCTTCACTACCCCTGTGTCCCAAAAGGTGACTAAGGGATAACGAAGCGGCTACCACAAACCCTGAGGAACTGCGGTCACGTCTACAAGAGTGGCCTCGCCATCTTGGCTTTTTAAGGCCATAGGTACATCATGCACATTTTCTTGTGCATGAGGAGACACTGGTGTCCGGCAGTGAACGATAAAAGCTCAGTCATTTAAATTCTCAAAAACTTAAAATAATTTGAACAATATGGATATTAGTTTGTTTTTAACTGCAAAGATAATTTAATTTGTATAATGATAGGTACCTCATCTGTACAAAATTGGAAACTCATTAAAACTTCTTTTGGCTTATATAATAAATAGCTATAATCCGAAATAAATTATTATGTAATAAATTTAACGACTTTACTAATTATTTAGCTATTGTATTAATTACTAAATACAAAGGCACGGGATTTTTGGGAAATTACAATGTTTTAAATTCAAATTAGCTATCAAAATTAGGCTAAAGAGTTGTAACCATTATCGAAATATTAAGGTATCGTTATTAACAGAAACTTATCAATCACTTAGCGGTGATAGCCTAGGAATGTTTATACTCTACACACAGTTGTGTGGTCGTCAGTTCAAATCCTCGGCTCGTACCACTGCTACAGTACGGAGTTTCAGCTTAAGTACGGATTTTAAAAAATTGACACTCTCAGCGGTGAGGGAAAACATCGTGAGGAAACCCGCATGCTTCAGAAAAATAAAATCTGGGGCATGTGATCCATGAATCCGCACTGGGCCCGCGTGATGGATTACGGCCCAAAACCCCTCCGTGATTTACTAGGGGAGGCCTGTGCCTTTGGGACATTATCGGCTGACACATGTATTAAATGGTATATTGATATAATTTTGTTACACCTTCAAGTTTGTAAAAACATTGCAATTGAAGGGGATCGATTTCAAAATGGGGTGTGCGCATTTCTCATAGATGGCTCAACTATTATGAATAATAATTTATGGAATATATCGTTTGTCATTATAATAAACATGATTAAAATGATTAAAATTATATGGACGAGGTCGCGTGGAAATTTAAAATAGAACAATTTAAAAATTATTTTGAAATAATTGACATGATACGGTGATGGATAAATGATCTACTGTTTTTTTTGTAAAGTATCCAATTTTTTATCGACTTTTTCTAAATGTTTCTTTAATATTTGACATAAAATATTAAATAATTTATAAAAAAAACTACACGTAAATTTATATAATAATTAACGAAATTTGTTCAAAATTTGTTCATAACAGTATTCGGGAATATATGCTATATACCCAGTAAATATAAAAATATCGTAAATATTTTACGACACATAAAGCATATGAACAAAAACTTATCCTGCATTAACAACACACAAAAGACAGATCCACAATTTTTTTCGAAAAATATTTTTCTCACAAACACGCACTACGCACCTGCTGCGACAAGGGCCACAATAAGGACCGGCAATAACATCTGAATTCCCGCCATAACTGACTACAATGCGCGTGCGCGACTGATTTTATCAAGTGCACTTTTTCCTTAGCGCCGGCGTGCACTGGCGACCGATGAAACACCAATGAATAGATAACAGTTACCTTGTTACGTCATATATTCGGTGAGTGTACGGCTTTGCCCACGTTTACTACATTCTTTGGCGGGATTAAATTTAATGTATATTTACTTTTAACCACTAGCTTATTTACGATTATTGCTAAAACGTCAATCATGCTGTTGTCACATTATTGAGATGTCAATTAGATTTAACACTTGTGTACACACTATATTAAAATGTGCTTTGATACGTTGATACAAAGTGATTATTGTGACACAATACTTTATGATACAAAAATTAATAAATGAATATTGTTTTTATTAGTTATTTGATATTAAATATATTGATAATAAATAATGACTTATTAGTCATTATTTATT
Source organism: Sesia apiformis (assembly GCA_914767545.1). Lineage (NCBI taxonomy): Eukaryota > Metazoa > Arthropoda > Insecta > Lepidoptera > Sesiidae > Sesia > Sesia apiformis. Next base: position 15,636,879 of record OU611960.1, on the reverse strand, counting down.
AATATTATTATTAGGACTTTATCATTATTTATTAGTCAATCAATAATGATTTATTTAATTTTGGAGAATCGGGTAGATGATTTTACAATATGGGTGATATAATAAAATATTAACATAATACAATAAAATATAATGGAAAATGGGTAAAGAAAATAGATATTTAAAAACTTTTGCCCAGAACATAAAAGAAACTTTATTATTTATTATACGTCATCCTCAATTAAGTAAAGTCATTACTCATTAGCTAACAAAATCCCAGTATCGAAATATACGCACTTAAAGTTTTAATTCTTTTTAATGATCATAACTTGCTTCGTTTTCGGTTTTATTAAAATTTTAAAAAAATAATAAGGAGTCATTACTGGGATCTTTTCTACAATAGTATAAATGTTTATAGTATAATAGATAACATTATAGTAGAATATTATAGGCAAAGGATAAGGAAAATTAGGAAGAAAACTTACAACTTTTCGCTTTTACAAAGTGTCAGGGAGTTTATCAATTATCTTTTCCATGCAGTTAGTGGATGTTTAGGGTTTTAATTTTGCCATTTAATCGATAATACTCAAAAGATTTTGATGATTCTTTATTTTGCTGCAGTATTTGAGTTTGATATAATTCTAAAAGCATGGTGTTAGTTAATTTTCACTATGATAAAATGAGTGCTTTAATACTTGAAGTTACTTAGTGATTTTCTGGACATTTGTTTTGAAGGTGTCTACGAATTGCTAGTTTGCAAGTAATTATAGTAAAAGTATAACTATCTACAGTTCCGAATTCATTTGAATTGGATACGTAAAATGGACAATCTACGAGTATTTACTCGTAGCGTACGTACCAACAGCTCATGACAGTTCACTGACATACATTTTGTCATGTACCTAGCTAGAGTTGGTATCTTGCGGTTGAAGGTTTTCGTGTAAATTAATTAATGTGTATTGTTTAATTATACTAATTATGAAGATGAATTCAATTAGGTATTCAATTTTATACATTGACCTACAAGGATGAAGAAAATAAAAACTAATTAAAAATATTTATACTACTTTTTTTTACCTATAATATAATAATTGCTGTATGTTTCTTGAGTAGTTTTAAATTTTTATGACTCGGATACTATACGCATATTTAAAATGAAAGTAAGATAAAAAATAGAGGAAAAACGCTGATTAACGTAGGCTCAAAAAGTCGTTTTCTGCCAAAGTGTCACTTAATAATTTTTCGCTCTAGGGGGTCGTATATTGAGCGCGTTGTACCAATTTAGTTCAACTTGCCATACTGGTGGCATTACCTCGCTGGATGCGTAGTGAGTAATAATAGCCAACCTTATTCGCCAACTACACGAGCGAGTTTAGTAGCGAGTTTAGTTTTGCAATAGTAGCTATAATATGAGGTAATAAATCTACACCCGGCATATCGCGAGAGACTCACTCGTGTAGTTGGCGCCTTAGGATTGTCAATGTTCTCCGCCAGGACATCTTTGTTACTTTACGACATCTATGTTTATTAAAACGCTAAAATCTCAAATGTTAAATTGTAATAATTTTTAATAACTAAGGTGTTATTATAACAAAAATGTTAGAGTGAACAATAAAACTTTATATATATATAAACATAAAATTTTATTAATTTTATAGTATTTCACGTTAAACGTGCTACGTAATTGATTTTAAAAAAGCAATGGCTTATTAAGAATGTAATTATTACCACTCGTATATCCGTAACAGTAACATTTTACTTATATCAGTGTCATTTTTTATGTACACAGTTTTGCCGCAAGGAATACCTATTATTTATTCCATCTATTTATTTTGCTTCATCTGTGTTCAATAGGTCAATGGTTTATATTCGAAGGACCAATTACATACTCATCTAGTGGATAATATCCTGTTTGTATGTAGACCGTAGGATTGTATTGAAAGGTCGCTGAATAGAAGAATTTGTAAAACTCTGATGCAATTTGAATGAATTTTATTCAAAGCAAATAATTTCGTGTAAGTATTCGAATTTCGTATTCGGATACTGTCGCTAGTGGACATCCACGATACATGCCGACATCAGTCCAGAATGAGAAACATTGGTACGCTCCTTAATGCCCTGCCTACTTTTGGAGATTTAAAAATGAATTTGCAGAAAGAGTTGGGAAAATGGGAAGGGATAAGTTATGATGGGATGAGAATTAGCTGTGGTACTCACTAGCAATCCCTATTTTAAGGCGATAAATCGTGTGAGGTCAGACTAGAATAATCCGAAACTAGTTTGTATACACGACGCCTTAAGAGCTCATATTGAAGGTATTTTTCGCTAACAATCGCAAGTTCTCGCTTGCCCTTATCACGACTGATAATGCTGTTCGAGACAATTACTGTCAAGTGTTTTTGAATGTTCCGCGATGTATTAACTAAGTAATGCTCGTACTAACAATTCACGACAGTTATTTCTGGTGTAGTGTAAAAAAAAGTAATAACTTTGTAACGATATTACTTTTTTTCATTAGGAACTTGCAGGAATTGAATTATAAATTACGTAGGATTTTTATATTTCATAATGTTACGTATAGATAAAGTTCGAAATTGAACGAAAATCTTAATAACCAGAAATCTTTCCTACCCAGAAACGTTTTAGCTTGTTGAAGTTAGCTAAGTTAGAAGCTTCAGACTTCGTAGTTATATTTTATTACAATGTTAAAATCAGTTATACTCATAAACGAATTTGTTTGAAATTTGTAACTACATATTTAGATTCTATTCAAAGCACTTAGATAATGCTAGTTATATCCACGCACCTATCATTAACCGTAACATATACATTCAAATATATAATTATACGAATTAAATAGGTCTAATCGGTCTAATAAACGAATCCAACTCCAAAATAATAAATATTTTTTTTTGTGAAGGTGGCACGGGCATTCTGTCCACGTGATGGTAAGTGGCGACCGACGCCGATGACCCATGTCGTACGTAGTGTAACGAGAAAACTTCAGCAGGCGGTTTATCCCACAATCCCAAATAAAGTGTCTTGACAATCGCACTGTGCGCAGCGACTGTTTGTCAAGGAAGTGTGGATTAACCACACGACGATGACGGGAAGTTCGATGGTAAAAACCCCAACTTGATATGAAATTGAACAATTCTTCAAAACATTCCCCGTTATACAGGAGCTAGAACACTCAGAGGGACGCAACGTCTCTCCGGACTGTGAAGGGTTCTAGATCGCCTTTAGAGGCCTTTAAGTGGGATCGCCTATAGTTCGAACAGCTATTATTTATTGATTTTGCAATCTGGTCCCGACTGCTTTCAGTTTGACACTAAATTGTCAAAATAGTGGAATAATTCATCAAACCGAACAGCTCTTCAGAACATCCCCATTAAACATTCTTCAGTTTTTAAAAAAGACTTAAGTGTTCTAATATTGCCGGACTTAGACTTTAGTGTCTATACTTAAATACGTAAGGTCCTTTTCACAGCGGGGGATAGCGGTTTCAAGGAATTTGATAGTGATGTTAAAACACACGTTAGGTTGATAGTTACTTATCGATAATTTTAATTTACTTTTATTATTGTAAATTGATATATTTGTATATAAGATCATTTAATTGAAAAAAAATAAACAAAACTAAAGCTATTAAAGGCATACTTACATCAACCGCACTCACGCGCTGTCGCGTACTGTTCATATACCACTACACACAAAGCTGACACGTGTTCGTGAATTGCAAGATCTATACCATAGCAATTCATTTCCGAAGAAATCACGTTATTTTTCATAAAAATAACGTGATGTAAGTATACGTTATGCTGTCTATTATACATATTATACAACTGAAGCTGACTATTACGAGCTAACAATAGAATCATAAATCATCTAATTATATGATACTATTATAGTAAACTGGCATATGTTACAGGAAAACGTATCGCTGAGGAAATTCGAGAAACACATTTGAATGATGTATGTATGTGTGTATTGTACATACTTTTGTATTGTTTCCTAAAGCAATGACTTTCTGTCTTCAGGTGTTTTACCGCAAAAGATTTATGTCAACAACTTGTACCTACATTTTTTTTAATGTTATTGGCATACGTTTATCTACAGAGGAGTAACGTGATTGAGTTGCAAATTTTAGAGGAAATTATTTCTTTTTTTATGAAAGAAGGCGACAGACGAGCGTATAGTCATCTTAGTGGTAAATGGCCATGAACATCGGCGATACATGCCAACATCAGTCCAGAATGACAAAGGTTGGCAAACCCCCGGGTGCGCTGCCTACATTTAAAAATCAGAGTTTCTTTTAAAAAAGCCCACTAACAAAATACGTAACAAACATTTAACAATAAACGTTCATTCTAAAGAAAAAAATGTTTTTCCTTTCTAACACACCGACAAGCCCACCGATCCGAGAGTTTAGTACGTAGTCAAAGTAAATAACATGTCACCAAGAAAAAAATAAAAGTAAGGGGATTTAAATATCTATCCTTTACTTATCATGTTTAGGGACATATTTGTGTAAGATAAAAAATGTGTTACAAATGTTGACCGACCTGATAACACGAAGTTAAAAACAAGTGGGGCTTGACACTTGTCCGTTAAAACTTTTATAATGTAAATTAAGCAGATGTGTCTTAAATATTTGAGAACGGGAATAAACATAAGTATGTTTACTCTTAAGTTGTCATAATACAAAAAACATGGATGGCAGCGCCAGTCGAAAGAGAGACGTATAGAGCTTGATTTTTGTTTTTGTTTGAAAAAAATTATGTCATCGTCATCATTTTGGTACTGCTAGATCGATTTGGCTCATCTTCTAACTTAACCGATATTAACCCAAACTATTTTTTGCCAAATTTCATTTCAACCCGTTAAGAATTGAACCTTCAGTTTGTTTACCATTCCATGAGATTATTTTATTTATTTTTATTAAAATCGTACAATACAAACTACTGCAATTACATGCTAACTTATTAAGTGATTGACAGATAGAATTACACAATATTATGAAGCTCTGTTTTCTGAACTAGGGTAGACTTGTACCCCAGGAGCCAATACTATATTCTATATTTATCTAGACCAGGGGTGCTCAAACTTGAACTGCTGGCGATCTACCTCAATATTGTTAGACTACGATCGATCGACTCTGAGAGGCTGCAAGTATGTGTGATGCAGGATTGTCGTCTAGGTAGGGTGTATCGTGGCATAGATATTAGTTTTCCGCACAATATGCATTTTTTTAGTCAAGATAAGTCGGTCGACCGTTTGAGCACCCCTGATCTAGACTAAAAACCATCAAAACACACGTACAGTAAACATACTGAAAAATGAGCACTATTTAGCAGATTTCAATTGAAAGAAGTTTATAGAATGTCTCGATAATAACAGTATTATTTCTTTATTCAGATATAATTATAATATGTAACAATAATACTTAAAAATTAAAATGATAAATGAAATTATGCTAATGCCTATATACAATAAATAAATTTACTGCTGAAATGAAAATATACAACATTTTCAGTATGTAGTATAAAAATACTATAAATTACTACAAACACTGTACAAATTTGGTCCTTGTGGTAAGGGTACCTACCAAGCCGGCGGCATTACCACGCGAATGGGAGTTGTGCGTAATTTCGCTTTGTATCGCCACTGCTGGATAGAGGCCTCTCCCAAGACTCGCCACCACACACGACCCTCGGCTCTTGTCATACAACCATCACCGGCGAATTCCTACAAGATTTTTTTAACTGTTCTGGAAACTTTTTACAAATAGATATAATTTGTCTACGATAGATAGATAGATAAAACTCGAAACTGATTGGTATTTTGAACTAAGCTGGTGACTCGAACCATAGTGATTTTTTTCCGTAAATTGTGATTTGTTCCTAATCTGCCTAAACAATAAAAGTAATAAAATTTAATCGTGCTCGAGAGTTTCAATCTCTATCTTTTTGTTAACACATTAAAAAGTGTAGTAATCGGAATGATTAACTTATCTATTGAGTAATTGTTCAAATCAATTGCAAGGTTGTAAAAAGATACAGATAAAATTCTACAACGTTATATTGACACCAGCTGCCCGCTTATTGAATAAGTTGAGAATTGAGTTTGCGCAAAGAAGTGCCGTAGAAGGCCGACCGCGCGATGAGTGGAGAGACAAAGGCTGACGATATGCAATAATGGAGGATGGAGAGATGGTAGAGAGAGAAGAGCTTTTTTCATTTTTCAACTGCAATTTCAAGTAGGTACTTGTACAATGAAATCATTGCGCGAAGATATAATTACGCTTTGTATGGAGATTTGATAGCAAGTTCTAAATCGGTCTCACAAACACACAAGCCGACATTCAAGCAATGATCCATGTATATTTCAGTATATACATATATCCTTGGATTACATTAGTGTATTGTGTACCAATTATTTTAAATTTTATTTCAGTTTATTTCATTTCAGTATATACATTGAAATTTGTACATTTCAATGTATATACTGTATGTACACATGTATATACATTGACCTTTGTACGCTTTTATAGTGTGCATGATTTATTGCTGCCTCATATTTTTATTTATTTATTTACTTTTAATTTCTATCTTACAACGGAGGTCTTAGTGTTTGCGACGTGCGGATATTGTTGGGTAGATATAAATAACAAAAGTTTAATGACAATAAATACAACAAACATGAGAATGTTAACTTTCCTAACTGACATAAAAGTGTAACGAGGTCTGTTTGTTTGGGTGGATAGACGAATTCAGCTGAAATTTTGGAATGACCTTCTGGGAGTATACGAAAGGAATATTAAATAATAAAATTGAGATTCCCGTGAGATAATGAGCAGCGGGGGGAAGCCACGGGTAATAGCCAGTATAAAATAAACATATTTCATGTATATTATAAATGGGAAAGTTAATTAGTTTGTTTGTTACCTAATAAATCTGCAGCAAATTATCGCTACCTCATTATACATAATTCTTGATACCTATTAACACAAGATAGTTTTTAATTCCAATCCTACGCCAGAGAAGTCGCGAGCCACAGCTAGTAGATACAAATAAAAATAAGTACTTTTGGGAATTCTAACGATAATCCTCATTATAATTAATTATTATGATGTTTTTTTATAAAACACAATATTTTTTCTATTACCATTTGGCGACTCAGATGTTTCGGAATAAATACTCTACACAATTACATATTAATCGTAAACAAACAGACAAACATTATGTTTTACTTAAAAAATAACCATATTATCTCTTTCTAGTACTCATCCTTCCGTAACTATCGGAACGCGCTCATATAGTGTCCTGTGTGAATGTGAATTTTGTTTTTAAAGATTTACGAATGTTATCAGATCGGAATATGTATGTTTTATATTTATCTATTTAAACGGGTCTTAACGCGAGTGTTTACCTTATTTATTTTACTTGATTATATTATTTTAGCGTAACGTCGAGTATAATAAATAAGGTAAACATTCGCGTTAAGACAGACCCGTTTAAATAAATAAATATGTATAAAAAAAACGTGCCAATCTCAAATGTTATATATGTATGTTTCATTCCTACTAATTCGCTTAACATATGAACCTTTCACCGAATTCACAAGTTTCATGGATATTTATTTAACGGGGCAAAATTTCTTTGTGTCCGAGTTTTTCACTCCCGTCGATTTTCCGTAAATCAATACTCTGACGAACACTGATTAGAGTACCTAATTGGGTTGTTTGTCACAAAAATATAAAAGAAAACTTACTATAACTGCCAACGATTACGATTTCCGCTAACCCCAACACGCACAAAAACAACATTATTGTTCAACAATTATTTTCTGGATTTAACCAGACTCAACCTAGTATAGTTCAGCACTTATTCCATATAATTAACTTTAATTTCTAAACCTTACAAGCGTGGATAGAATCCCTGTCAATGTGGCTACTGACATTCGTGTCTGGAACCGCATTGTATAAAACTTTACTTGTAAAGGTGTGTGCTGACTGAGAGCATTCGTATGTAATGTAATGTGTGTGTGTGTGTGTGTGTGTGTGTAACACATGAGCTGCTGTTCGAGTGATCCCATACTGCAATCTCACAGGCTGTGTGAATGCAGCGTGTACCCTCTTCATCCCTGCGTCCTCTTCTATTTAAATTTTCTTTGACAAAAATACTATCTTATACTATTTATGTCGTTTAATTGACGTGATTGTAATTGAGTTCTTAGTAATCTTAGTAAATGACTGCATGTATCTCTTAAATTATACGAGTAGTGAGCATATATGTATTTATAGGTGCTGGCAGAATATCAGTGCTGTGGATTATCTGCAGCGTTTGCTGACCCAGTTGCATTTTGTTGTCGCGATATATACTCGTACTTAAAGATGTTTTATATCTTTATTTAATGTATCCACTGTACATACATAATTGTTGACTTGCGATAACGAATAAATATATTTTCTTTCTCTCTCCTTAAAAGACAAAAAGAGATAGAAAATATTAAAATATCAATAGAACATTTTTGAAACATAATTTTTAGAAAACTTTCAAAATTAAAATATGTTACACTGGGCTTACTCGATTGGCCAAGTGGGACACATTTTGAGGGAATTGCATTAAAGAAAGTAAACACTGTTTTTTCCTTTCGAGTCTTTCTTTCACCACTATTACCGCAAACGTTGTTTTTCATATCAAACAGGAAAAAGTAATGTACCTAACTATTTATATTTTTAATGTCAAACAAATACCTAACAGCAAATACATGGATTATTTTCATTGTTACGTGTTAATGGCCCCTTTTACACGATCATGACATCGAATGATATTTGTATTATATAATAAAATGTTATTAAAATTGTTTAGAAGTGGCCTAGAGCGTACGTCCAAAGATTTAACAATGACTTTGACCCGTACGTGATTCCATTTTGACTTAATTCCATGTTACCGACAGAATGTACTAGAGGTACCTACAGTCTCTGTTAATTAAGGATAGAATTGAATGATTTTAAATAGGTACAATCAGCAACAAGGTAATGTATACCTTATACAACTCAGTGGGTTCTTCCACTTGAGTTTGTTATAAGTATTTACCAATCGCGATTGATAAAAGTTATTTTTGGCAATAAACGGAAAGTATTTAATACGAGAATATCATAAAATCAATATTTCACACTCACTTCCATTTAAAATATTTTAAGACTGCAAAAACACAAATGTACATACAGCTAAACGGGCATACGTTCAAACTTGTCATTTAAATCGCAGCAGGTCTCAATATTTTTTTAACTATGTATCTGAGGTAAAACCTAATATTTACACTAGCGAATGCTGGCAAAATTACGAACTATAGTTTATAGTTTTTCTACTGTTTTACTGTTACTACCCAGTAAATCTTAGATTTAATTGGAAAATCTTAGGATTTACCAATATTCGGGTTTTACAGTAACAAATACCAGTCCAGTCAACAGTCCAGTCAACCTAGAAAAACCTAGAAACTTTCAAGGACAGTCACTCTCAAGGAAGTGTACCTAAGTACGTTTATGCCTAAAAGTTGAAAGGGGTGATAGTAAAGGCCTGATTCTGACTAATTGTTATTTTCATCATTACTTAGTGAAAACATGTTATATGACATTAACCAGATATAATAAAATAAAATAAAAATTAATAAAATAAAAATAGAAGTTGCTTTATCTTCAATATCAAATGTTACATGTTTCTATTGAAATAGAGTATAAAAACAACAAAGTGGTAAATTACAAACATTTTAACCAATGTCAATAAATTCGCACCGAAATCAAGATCCCTTTGTTCAGATGACGTCACATATTGCAATAAAATATGCAACAGGAGTCCAATGAAACAGTTTAAATATCACACCTAATAAAATACGCTTAACAGTAGGGCCGGTGTAATAGGACTACAAAAGGTGGAATCTTGGCGAAATTACTCGCATCCTTGTTATTGATGAATGGTCCTACACTACGAAGTTTGTTTTCTACTGACATGTATTCGACAACGGATTTTAAATGGATAGTTTTACTTATAATTTATTTTATTTGTGACATTTTGGTGACATGTCAATAGCTATAATCTTAAACAATCTCAATCTTAAAAAATAACATAAGTAGGGAACGTTCGTTTATCTTACGTTTTTATTTGAAGAAAATCTTGAAGCAACGAAATTAAGGTCATCTAATTAAGATTCTCTTATAAGATTATTAATTAGATAATCTCATATTAACTATAATCGGCATTATTTATTGTCAATTATAAGTTCATGCCATCGATTTGAGAATACATACTGGATATGTTATACAAGCACTCCGGGGCAGGCACGTTACAGTATAAGGCGCAAAACACATAGAAATGGCGTCTGGCGCTGGCGTAGCTCGGGCGTGGTGTAGACATGGCATGGAGGCCACGTGGCCGCCCGCGCCACGCCATTTCACTATGTTTTAAATCGTGTCGCTTCCATATATTTAGTAAGAAATGAGAATGAAATGGCAAGACGCCCGAGCCTCGCCAGCGCCAGACGCCATTTCTGTGTGTTTTACGCCTAATAGTGTTCTATGTTCAGTAGCTCTCGAATTCTTTAATTCATATGTGTTATATGGAACATTCTTATTATGTAGTACTTAATTTTCAAATTTGACTGTTTAATGCTTCACTCCATTTCCATATCCGCTAATCCACATTGGAGCCGTTTAGAAGATTATTGTATAAAATAAAATTGCTGCTTTCTGTGTTTTCATACAAATGGTCACGGCGCGCTTGACGCTGGTGCATAATAAATGGCAACAGTTATTTTTCATAATGGTCTTAGCTTGTAGCTGGCAACCCCAGTATAAAAAGTAAAATAGTTATGTCTGTTGCCGCCTTGATTGTAATATGTCAACCATCATTTAAAGTAATAAAACATTTATCTTTGCCCTGAACCTCTAATTTAATTTCCCCTCAAACCATCATACGCCAGGGCTTCTAGAGGCTGACCTGCGTTATAATGAATGCTGTGCGTTCTATTGACTTTTTTTAAACAAATATTTTTGACACCAATTATATTAGCAGCAATTACCAGAAAGCAGGTAACCTGCTCCGTTTATGCATATATCCTGTCTATACTGCGTTTTGAATTCAAAATTGTTAAACCTTGCCATTGTTATTCTGAATTTTATGTATTTTAAATTTTGGAAAGTTTATAAATTTTGATATTTTGCCGATACAGCTAAAGAACTTGCGATACACATGTTAGGAAACACCGCTTTAGATGAATTAATGCAATAAAAAGTGAGTTTCTCTTAATACAAGGTGGTTTTGCTTTTTTATTATGTTAAAATAAAGAAATTTAATGACTTAGACAGTCTCTAGTTATAAAAAGTGTATTTAATGAGATTTTCTTTTTACTACTTACCGTTTCTCGTGTTTGAAGTATGATGGAAGCGTGACATGTATTTTATTATGTTTTATTGTTTGCAATATAGTTATTATCTTTATAATTGTTTATGTAGGATTGTGCATGCAAATTATTCAGATAAATAGTTATTGAAAGCTCGCGTATGTTTGTTTATAATTAACCTGATATAACGTCTGGAGAATGTCTATTCTATCTTCTTTGTTTTGGCACTTTTCATGTTGTAATAGATAGATAGAAATTTTATTTCGTAGACACAAGTGATCGTTTACATAATAATTTCTAATTCAACGAGGGTTAATCAAAATGTTTTTTTTTTTTTTTTTTTTTTTTATAGATTAGTGGGCGGACGAGCAAGCGGTGCCACGTGGTGATAAGTGTTACCGCCGCCCATGGGCACCTGCAACACCAGGGGGTATGCGGGTGCGCCGCCGACCTTGCAAAATCCTATTCACAGCTCTCTTGAAGAACCCCATATCGTAGCTCAATGGAAAGACCTCTTGAGGCAGTTCGTTCCACAACCTACGGGTTCGCGGTATAAAATAATTTTTGGACCGAACGGTGCGCGACACCTCCGTATCGAGGAAATGCGGATGGACCGCACTTCTGTGACGGGAGGTGCGGTTGTAGAAACCCGAGGTGGGAATTATATTAAACAATTCTTCAGAGCATTCCCCATTGTACAGGCGGTAGAACACACAGAGAGACGCAACGTCTCTCCGAATGCTGAGGGATTCTAAACCGCCCGTGAGAGTGGAATCGTCGACAATATGAACAGCACGTCGTTGGATGGAGTCAAATGGGTCCAATTGGTATTTCGGTGCGCCGGCCCAGAGATGAGAGCAGTACTCCATATGGGGCCTCACCTGAGCTTTGTAAAGCATAAGGAGTTGCCCAGGTTTGAAGTACCGCTTCGCTCTGTTCAGCACACCGAGCTTTTTGGAGGCCATTTTGGCCTTATTTTCCAGATGACCCCTGAATTCGACTTTGCTGGAGATGTCGATACCAAGGATCCCGATACTCTCCAAGATCTTAAGAGGTATGCTCTGAAAGCGAGGTGCTACAACAAAAGGGGTTTTTTTTAGCGGTGAATGCACAAACTTGCGTCTTACTGGGGTTGAAATCCACTAGGTTTAGAGAACCCCAAATCGAGACTAGATGTAAAGAGTCTTCGATTTCAGACACAAGCCTGGCGCGACTCTCTTCCACTTCGGCCCGAGGGATGTTGGCGCGGCCCTTGTACAAGGCGTCTCCAGTACTGTCATCTGCATAGCAACGTATGTCACCAATTTGCAACAGGTCGTTGATATGCAGAAGGAACAGAGTTGGAGACAGCACGGAGCCTTGCGGGACGCCAGCGTTAATAGACATGGTGTCGGAGCAGCTACCATCGATAACGACTCTGATGCTCCGTCCAGTCAGGAAACTGGCAACCCATTCGCATAATCCCTCGGGTATCCCGAAAGATGGTAACTTGGAAAGCAGCGATTTGTGCCATACCCGGTCAAAAGCTTTCGCAATGTCTAGGCCTACAGCCAGAGCCTCGCCTCTACTCTCAATGGCGTCAGCCCAGCGGTGTGTTAAATAGGCTAAAAGATCACCAGCGGAGCGATTATGGCGAAATCCATATTGACGGTCGCTAATCAGCTGGTGATCCTCTAGGTACCCAAGGAGCTGTGTGTTTATGACACGCTCCATCACCTTGGAGAGGAGGGAGGTGATCGCTATTGGCCTGTAGTTGGCCGGGTCTGTGCGGTCACCCTTTTTAGGTAAAGGGTGAACATGAGCTACCTTCCATGTTGACGGGAAGCTTTTTGTAGAGTATGAGAGCCTAAAGAGTCGCGTAAGCACCGGGGACAACTCGGGAGCGCAAAATTTAAGCACCACTGCAGGAATACCATCAGGCCCACTCGATTTTCGGACATCAAGAGATGCTAGAGCTCGCCGGACTTCACGCTGTGTGAAACAGATTTCCGGCATGGAGCTTGTGCACCTTGAGATAGACTGTGGTGAGGCACCTCTATCGTCCAGTGTCGAGTTTGAGGCAAAGAGATAGCCCAAGAGATCGGCTTTCTCTTTCGCCCCATGGGCCAGTGACTCATCGAGTTTCCGCAGTGGAGGGAGTGACGACTGACAGAAGTTACCTTCAGCAGCCTTAGCGAGCGACCAGAAAGCCCGGCTTCCAGAAGGATAGCTAGCTAGTCGGTCGCCAATTCTGCGGATGTGCTCATTCTTTGCTCTGACAATGATCTTCTTACTGCACCTCGAGGTAGCGTTAAATTTCTTCCTCAAGTCGGAGGTATTCGGATCTTCGGACACCTGTGCTCTGGCCCAGGCCCTGTATGCGGCCCGTTTATTACGACGGGCCTCTCTGCAGGACTGATTGAACCATGGTTGGCTCCGTCCGCCTACCGGTATCGCGGTGCAAGGAATATAACATTCCATGCCCTGCAACACCACGTCGGTAACGGAGTCTGCACAGGTATCCGGATCTCCCGACGAGAAACAAAGCTGCCTCCAGGGATAAGAGGCGTAAAATTCGCGCAACCCATCCCAATCTGCTGACTTGTAGTGCCAGACTTTGCGCGTTCCCTGTGAATGGGTCCGCACGGATTGCTTGGCTGGCACAGCAGTTCGAATGATACAATGGTCAGATGATCCTAACGGGGCATCAACAACAACATTGTAGTCATTCGGCCGCGTAGTCAGCAGGAGGTCCAGTAAGGAGGGAGTATGGCTCTCGATATCAGGTATCCTCGTAGGTGAGGACACCAACTGCGAGAAACCATAGGCCAGGGCAAAGTTATAGGCTGCTCTCCCTGCGCGGTCGGTAGTTCGGGATCCCAACCACTCTTCGTGGTGAGCGTTGAAATCACCAAGGATCACCACTTCCGCGCAAGGGAACTGCTCGAGCACTCTGTCAGTCGTTTCTTGTAGACGCTCAAAAAAACGAGTCGTCTCCGTATCACCGCTGTGGGACCTGTAAAGGCAAGCGTAGACTTTAGTGGAACGTCCGTAGTCAATACGCGCCCAGAGAATCGACAGGTCCCCGTCTTCAAAATGGCTGAGGCGGCGGCAACAAACATCCTCCCGGACGTACATGCATACCCCGGCACGTCGCACAAAACAGTGCTCCAGTTTGTAACCGGGGTAATGAAGATATGATGTATCGGCCGGGCAGGAAATCTGTGTCTCCGTCAAGAAAAGTAAGGCCGGCTTTGCCGTCTCAAGGTGGTAGTGGACGGCGTCGATGTTACTATGCATCCCTCTAATGTTGCAAAAGTCCACTTTAAATGTGGAACTTACAGGATGGGCCGCTGAGTGCACATTATACATTTTCTTGTTCCTGGCCATTGTGAGTGTGAATAGGAAAAATAAGAAGAGGGGGGACGGAGAGAGAAATGGTCGCATATGGATCAAAGGACAAAGCACGGGGCGGAGAAAAAATCAGGTCACAAAGGTTGTGTGACTTGCTGGCGCGGGGTACGGAAGGGCCCCCGGTCCCCCCCCGGGGGCAGCAGTCGGGTTCCACTCCGGTCTCCTCCGGCACAACTGCTACCCCAAGGGATTTTTCACGTGCGGCGGGGCAGCCTCCTGGGGTGGAGATTAAAGTAAGATCCCCGGGTTCGGGCCCCCAACAACCCGCGGGCGGTCAGCGGACAACCGTTTCACCGGGTCTCCCTGATCCCCGCGCCACCATGTCACGCCCATGCGCGTCTGTAATTCCCCGCAACCGCCGGTCCTCATTTCCACACGCAACAATCCCTCTCTCGGGACGGCTTCTTCCGCTCACCGCCGGAACACGATGCGGGCCTCGCGGCTTATAAGGCATCATTATGGCGGCGGACTCCGACGGAAGGGTGGTAGCAAATGTTTTTATAATCGTCACTAAAACACAAAGAAATTGAAAAAAAAAGAAACTAGACGTAATCTTCTTCTAACTCGATATATTTGGTATACCGTTTTTCTAATTTCCTTATTCCTTCTGAAAAAAAACCATTTTTTTGGAGTCTCAAAAAACTCCTTTACGGCAGCCCAATAACCATGTCATCATCATTAAATTTTGTTCCACTGATGTGCTCCTTTAATTTTGGAAATTAGTGAAAATCATTATGGACTAAGTCCGGTGAATAATGTGGTTGATTAAGAATTTCGAAGCCAGCTTTGCCGATTGCCGTATCCCATTAACAACATTAAGAAATTCAAACATAATTTAAAAAAAAAAACCTCTTTGACGGGACTTATTACAACACAAACGAATTTTTGACAAGCGCTTTTTGACGCTGCTTTTTATAGTCTTGATTTATTGGTCCATTAATGTTGCGTAGCTGATTTGTTATTTGTTTGTTGAAATAACTCCTATTTAACTGAACTGATAGGTATCTATAAATTATAATTAGAATATGAAATTTACTTAATATTAAGCTTAAGTTGACATTTACTTTAAACTTCAAACTTCTTTATTGTCAACTGCAGGTGGATATTGTAGTACGAGTAAATATAAATATTACACGTACGTACGTAGTATCACTGCAACTCGCCAATGGCGGTTTCGGCCGGCGGGTTCCTACATCGGCATGCAATTTTCAGAACATTGAGTAAATTTCAGAATATACAATTGAATATACAATATACAAATTGAACTTATATAATATTGGACATGTCTAAAAATATTAATAATTATATATTATAAAATAAAATTATGAGTGTATACATTAATGTCATCAAATATGTAATTAATTCTTATCGATAGATCATAAAACTGACATCTCATTTCTTTTAATCGAATCAATTTGAAATGTATTGATAATATATTTAATTGACCAATTGACGATTGTTCTATTATAATTGTATATTTATTTTTGCACGCCAATTCTGTCAAAGCTGTCAAGTGACGAGCTGTTGTATGTAATTACCATCTATTACTACTTACATGGCAAACAAATGATTTGGTTAATTTTTTGAATTTGCGAGACTCTGACACATGCCGTGTTAACTTATTCCTCTATTGTGTCAATTCTACAAAATCAGCAATAACGTTTGTAACACATAATAAGTACCTACGTTGTATTACCGAAACAATAATAAAAAAAACTTATTTTATTAGTTGGTAAGTCTGCGGTGAAATAAACCTTATAATGAAACCTATTTAGCTTTAGTTGAAATGTTTACTCATGCTTGTGCATCTTATTATTATAACTCTCAAGGTGGCCTTCCACTGCCAGCGGAAAATGAACGGGAAATAGTTGAGATGAACGGTGTGGAACCTAGTAAAATGGGTTTGACTTCCAATTAAAAACAAGTTTCCTTATAAAGACGGCAAAAGTGGACTCGTTAAATCTATTTTTACTCGCTCAGTTCGTTCCGGTCGCCTCTTTGTTGGTATATTTTATACAATGCGTGCTTGCCAGTCGAACAGAGTACTTATGGAGACCGTTCCGCCCGCAATGGAAGGTGGGCTTTATGTTAATAAAATAAGCGCTAAAATATAACTACATACTTCTCCCCAGATTATTAATATATGCTTTATATTTCGATCATCATATGTAATACTCGTATAATTTATTATAGTTAGTTATATCAAAACTGATTCTAGTTCTTATTGTACAGAATCCTATTTCTTGAGATTATATCTCTCCATACAGTTTATCTAACCCCACACCCCATCTGCATGACGCGTGATAACGGTGTGTGTAAGGTGTGTGTCGTGTCCACGGTGCTATTGGTCGGCGCACACGCAACAGTTTTATTGTGGTAACGTCATTGGGTTTTTGTACACCTCAGAAATATGTTTGTACAAACTTAGGTGGTATTTGGCTGTCGGCTACTGTCTACAGTAGCTGACGTAGTCTACTATATTCTCACCTCTCATCTACTTTTCCGGTAAATTTTGTGATTATATTTTCTGATTCTTATCTAGTGGAATTGAATTGTGATTATATGCCATGCATCCAGTCTCATGCCGCCCAATCTCAATTTCCTCATCCAATGTAATAAGAATAGAATATTTGTTCGGGGGGTTCCCATTTGTTCTATAGAACTGTGACGTCATAGAACTGTTAAGATTTTTTGTCTTAATTGTTACATTATAGAACAAATGAATAAATATAATTGTTCGACTAGATCTATAGAAGTGCGAGACAGAACTGTTAAGACTTTTTGTTCTAGTTGTTCTACGAGTTGTTGCACGCCGGGTGGGTAGGTGGATACTGTGGGCTCTTGGACATCCGGAATACATGCCAACATCAGTCCAAAATGACGCCCCCAGATGCACTGTCTACCTGTGGAGATTTAGGAATGTACCTATTTGCAGAAAGGGTTGAGAAAATGGGGAGGGAGAGGATAGGGTGGCGGCTACGAATAAATGCAGTCAAAAATATCGGTTGTTCAGTAATTTAGTCCCCAGACTGTCCACCTAGCCGTAAGTGGATACTATCGCATGTGGACCTCTGCGATACATACCAACATCAGTTGAGAATGACGAACATTGGCACGATCTCGATTGCGCTACCTACCTTTGAACATTTAGGTGCGGATTTGGAAAAAGGGTTGAGAAGATAAGGAATAGAACTTCCTTATCTCATTTATACTGTTAAGGAGGAGATAGGATAGAATAGGATACGATATGACGGAATGAGGTTAGAAATGGGTACTGCGATATCTCACACACTACAGAAACACGTACGTTGTACATTTTACGGTAGTCTATGAGGGAGAGGTACCTCGGCCAGATGGGCGCGCCCAACGACTCTGGATAATCGAAAAAATTCGTGATCATCTTTACAGATCATGTTAAGAATTAAAATTTTACGCCAGCTTTCTTACTAACAGTAGTAAATCACTAGAGCAATATACATTAAATCTCTTAAATTAACAGAAAAACGCCTGAGCAAACTTAAAATGTGGCCTCCTCACATTCTTTTATAGATCAACAATAAACTATTATACCCAGTTGTAAAGGTTTTATAGCAATTAAGTTGGATGTTTTTTATGTTAGATTTGTAGCTGCTTGTCATATTTTCGAAATATGAAATTTCACAGTTAATCATTGAAAGAAAGATCCAGGGAAGGAGAAAATCAGGAATAAGGAGAATTGTGTAAAACACTAACCAGCCCTTTTAATATTCACTGCTTTTAGTATCTGAGTAGAATATCTTGACTCAAACATCTTCGGCAATGGTTTAAAGAGCACCCGTTCATTGCTTAGAACTGCTGTGTTCAAGGTTACTTTTGTGGGGAAAGTGGCAGACGAACAGATAGTTTACCTGATGGTAAGTGAACACATGGATCATACTATCATATCATGTCAAAAATGACAAACGTTGGCACGCCCCGGATAAGCCATTTTAAAAAAAAATAGTTTTCGATAATAAACGGTTAAAAAGTATTGGGCTTCTACTAAGGTACGATTTTTTTTTTAATTATCTCTAACTTAACGGTAAAAGGAAACACGCAGCTTCGAAATTTAAAAAAAATCAAGCATGGCGCATGTTACCATGGTACCAATCCGCACTGGGCCCACGTGGAATGTGGCCCGAAATGCCCCCCCGAGAGATTTACCGGAAGAAACCTGCAGTGGGACCATGTAAGCTTACATCATCATGCCAGAAACGGCCAAGTATATGAACAATGTATACTTATCTACCAAATCTTCCTTTCTTCCCTATCAGAAGGGTAAGGAGCACCGAATATCCGAATATAACGTTTGACTGTCGGCTCGTGGCGACATGACGACGGTAACTGACTGACAAGAGGTACAAATCCTTTCATTATAATCGATTATTATGATTTCAGTTACATTGCCGAGGATTGTCACCACAATTTGGATATAATTAACAGATAACTGTGCCGTGTGGTGTCTGCCTCCTACAGAATGCAACACCCCATCCCGACACTCCCGTGAGTGTCGTAAAAGGTGACTAAAGGACAACTAAGCGGCTACCTTGAAAACAAGTCTTGAAGAACTACATCACCTCTAAAAGAGCCAACCCGTTTGGCCAGCATGGTGTATCAAGGCTATACCTACATCCCTCATGCATAAGGCAATGTGTAATGAGGTGGCCCATTTCCAGCAAAAGATAATGAAAGGGCTGGTTGCATTGCATGGATATAATTATCATTTCCCTTATAAACCTATATATATATATATATATATTGTTCCTTATGCTTTCGCTAAAAATGTTACTAATGTATTTTCGTCTTACGTTTAATAGCCCACGCGCACGTTATACAAATCGCGATCATTGGTTCGTGTAGCGAATATCCGACCGCTGAATATTCGGCTATTAAGACAACGCAATCGCCGAATATCCTAGTCGAATCCTGCTGATCGATACATTAACTCCGATGAACCCTAAATGAACCTATTTTCGTTTCCGTATCTTTATTCTGTTCAATTACATATTTTGTATCATGTGTGTTTGTAGATACATGTTTACATTTATTGTATGATGTATGTTATTATTTTAAAATGGGTAGTGGAAAACATTCACGGCCTTTTTGAACTTATAATTTTAGCGTGCTATATTTCTGGCAACACTGATCACTGGCGGGAAAGTGATATTGATACGTTTGATAAATGACTTTTTTGTAATGGCGGCAAATTGAAGTTAAAAGGTTTTCCTTTAGTGTTTTTTAACAATTTTTAATTATTAACATAAGGAGAAAATTAGATCTGTTTTACATTTTTTTTCCGGCAAGGGTATAAATTTTGTGGTAATTGCGGAGAAAATGCTTTTACTAAAACTACTGCAAAAAAATGATTCAGTCTATTCAGGTCTAGTAATTTTGATGTGAATGATGCTCCTCGCTGTGGTAGTCCTATTAAGGTAAATGTTGATGTTATCATTAAAAAAAATTAAGCAGATCGACACATAAGCAGTAATCAAATTACAGAAGAGTTAGCATTCATCTCTCAACAGTTTTGGATTACCTGCAAACACTGATTTTGGTAACAAGTTAGATATTTCGGTGCCGCATGATTTAAATGACAGAAACTTGGTGAATAAAATTTCTAAATGGAATATTCACTATAAAAAGGCCGCGAACTTACCCGAATACCTAATATATTATGCGTTATTACTATTTAGGTATGTATGTAAGCGATAATAAACTAGAGGTATATATACAATATATTCTCGACTCTCATTCGAGAGGTTGAGTACAAATCCTTGGCCCGTACAAAAGACTTAATTTACAATTTAAGTTTTTTTTTAAATCTCAGCGTTTAAAGCATCGTAAAATCATGTTCCAGAATTTGAAAAAGTCGGGGCGCGTGTATCCACCAATTGTACACCATTTATCTGTACACACGGCATTTGTACAGGTCAGATACCTGTGCAATGAAGTTTAGATAAATACGAGAATAAAATATAGGAAATAGATCAACAGAAAAGATAAATAAATAATACAAATACACCACCCACGTATCAATTTTATTAAAATGTCTTTGTCTCATACGAAGCTTGTATATTCATCTAATTACATCGATTCACTAAAATGCAATGTGTTACGTAACTTAACAATTAATACATATATTATATTTTTAAAATGACACCGCCATATCTCCAGTTAGAAATAAACAGCGAACACATTGAAAAGCTTAGGGTTGTCGAATTCTGTTAATTCTTAATGCTTTTACGTTGTCGCGTTTTTAGATGAGATGGCCAGCAGACAAGCATTTTAAATTCGTGAAATTGAGGTTTTTATTCATTCAAGTATTACAGATTTATTAAGTATGCGCTCACATGAAAATACTTACTAATTAATTTCTGGAAATAATACGGTGTTTGACATTTATGATGATTTGACAGCTTAGCAATAAAATATAATTAAATGTTTTCAATTTTAAGACAAAGACGATAGTAATCTCAAATGGCAAAGTGTTCTTTAAAAACTCCCAACTATAATAATTTAATTTAATTTTAAAATATATCCACTGTCTGGAAGATAAGCGTTTCGCAATAACTATTGTCGTTATTTGAATAACTGCTTAATAAAATATAATGAAGACTTTTCTGAAAGTTGGTAATTTCTAGCAACTTTTACAGTGAAAGACAATTAATTACTTGGATTCTGAACAGTCAATTTTAATGTTATTCATACTTTGCCCTTTTTCCAATATTATTTAAATTTTGCCAATTCTATAATTAACCTTTAAGATCGCAGGTACAAGTGTTGGGACGTGTTTTTAAGACATTTTTAAAACTATGATAAACGACTCCAACCTTCCTAATGCAATCAACACAGTATATATTCTTTTGTGGAACAGTTCATGTATTTTAATATAATTATGGCTAGAAATTGCTAATTGCGGTACAACATGAAGTAAAGCACGACTTGCAAATGCGCACAAAATTTTAATATCTAGAAAATTAGCACGAGGATATCTACCTTCTGGAGTTTGTCATGAGAAAACCTCGGCAAATCGAAAAAGGATGTAGGCTGAGTTTTAGTTTCATAGTTTTAGAACAGATAATATAAAGATAAAATTCGTTTTTTTCTTAACATTCATGTCAACCGTTTAAAATTTTGACATTTGTCGTTCTTTCTTCATATCACATTTCATTTGCCAGATTTCATTTGCGCAGCAAATGGTAGAATGCGATAACGTTAACAACAGTTGCGATTCTCTCAGGAAATGAAACTCTTAATTAGATAAATAACATAAGTATCACGACTTTGATTTCATTAGTTATGAATAAGACACATCATGACAATTTAAATAGACTGGTTAGATTGAAGTTGAGATCCAAAATGTGTAAAAATCGGTTTTTGTAAGCAAATCCAATTGGATTACTTACTAAAGAGCGATTTTCACACGTTTGGAAAGGATGAACACAATTATGTTTATCCCTTTCTACCTTTATGATACAAAGAAGCACAGCATTATTTACAATGTCAAGTAGTAATATGAAGGCTTTTTGAAACTCAGCCTAAGATTGTGAATTTATAATTAAGCTCACGGACACCGTTACACATAATATTAAAATTACCAAGTCAGTATCTGTTATATACCTCTTTACTTGATTTAACAGCACTTATTTAGTTACGGTTTATAAATACTATTAGTCAGGTTACTATTTAGTCAAAAATAATATGATTAGACACACAGAGCGATATTATAAAACGTCAGATAGTGTATCTAGAGCGTCTAACGTAAGTCATATGGCGCAGGTTCTAACTTATGCCAAAAAGATAAGTTACTTGAAATTTTATGAAATATTAATTTTTCCATAAATTATTTAACAATTTGAATAAAGAAGTTATTGAATAAAATATACATTCGAACTATACTGAGCGCCTTGTAAGAACATAAAACTTTTTATCATTTACACAAAAATTAACATTTCTATAACTTGACTCGGATTTAAATTGATTTTTAAAGTAAATATTTATATTCTAATCAAGTTTTAGATCTCCTTAGGGCGCGCTACCGGATTATTCATAATTTAATCATAATACATCTTTAATCGTACAATATAAACCTAGCAATTCTAACACATTCCTAAAATAAAACCAACGTTCATAGATAAAGAAAAGTGTTATAATTTCGTTAATTAATTAAATAACGTTATTTACCCAACTAAAGTTCCATAAATAACGTTATTATAAATTATCTATTAATTTGGTTAAGATGACGTTATTTATGTTTAAAATATTGTTAATTCAATCAAAAAATATTTAGACTTACATAATTGTCTGATTTTATGTATAATAATATTATATTTTGTAAATATAGCGTTTTTAATAAATAAAGTATATTTATTGCACGTGATATGCGAAGAAATGGTTTTAATAGTAGTTAATGAGTAAATTATAATTATGACATCATCTAAGCAAAAGCACCTTATTGACAAATTTATTGACTTTGGATAAAAAAAATTACTTAATATTTCGTTGTTTCAAGATTATGTTTAAATAGAAACATGCTCGAATATGCTATTTTTTTAAGATTTCAGTAGTTTGACTCTAAAACCGACAATAAGATCCCTTTTCTCAGATAATGCAAAAATATTGGCCAACAGAGCATTACAAACTTTTGCGTCCGTAAACAGGTTATTACTGTGATTTGACAGTTCATATTCGTTGCTCTAGCTGAATGAATAGATATGTTCTGCAGTGTTATATTTGCCGTTGGCGCAACTTAACCGCTTATTGAATAAGTTGATAATGGGCTGCAAAGCAGTTTGTATTTGTGTAAACGCTCGGTTGACCGTACTGTTACAATTTACCACATTATTTATAATAATGTATCTGTTGATGTTCAAATCGACATTTAATTTTATCATATAAATATTTTTATTGTCTTGAATTATACACACATAAAACCGTTTAAAGTAGAGTCAATTTAATAGGCCACTTTTGACAAGTGTCAAACTGGTTGTCATAGTGAGGTAATTTAACAGAAATTATCGATTAAAGACAAAAATCGATTTATAAGTCGTAATATTAGTGAATCGATTTTAGTGTTCATAAAAAAATAATTCTCCAGTAATACTTTTAGAGTATACACAGCATTAGAAACCTTCTATACATTCCACATGACCTCAAAGTTAAGTGTAATTATGGGAAATATAATGAAACCAGTTTATATATGTAATCAATTATTATTTATTAGTTGGAACTATCAGATTCGTTGAAACTGCTATAGTTGCTATTATTATCAATTCTTAAATCACATTAAAAATCTTCCATTATATTTTTTTTTGTTTTTTCTACTACTTTCTTCCAATCATCTTTGGAAACATTTGTACACGCAGGTTTTATTAAAAATGATATTCCACCAGAAAATAAGCCTGCTTTTTTTTAATGAACATAAATGTTTTCTTCTAGATGGATACTCTTTTCACAATAATAAATAACCATAAATGTGGTTGCCAATTGCATCGGCATTAAAACAATCGACATAGACAACTGGCATAAATCTTTTCCTTTTCTTTCTTTTTTTTTTAATTTCAGATATAGTTTTAATATATTAAATGAGGTATAGTATATTAATTTAATTACATATATCTTTTTAATGTATTTACTAATTAATAATTGCATTTATTTAAATTATGACAATTATTTAATAATTTTATTGTTCTCTTAATTTGTTTATTTATCGTAACGGTAATTTTCTTCGATATTCCTTTCTCTCTACAAGTTACTTCGATTATAAATATCACATCCCTATTATTAAAAAAGAAAAATGTATACAGGCGTAACCTTGTAGTGGGGTTCGAATTTCTTGAAATATAAATTGATAGCAACCAAATTAACCTTCGAACTTATTAAATTTGATATAAATAGACAAGTTTATATTTTTTTATTAAAAATGTTACATATTTTTAGTGTTCAGTAATGCATTTATAAACTTAAATTGATTTATGGGACCGATGCAAAGTTATATCGTCACAAAGTCAATGAAATGTCAAAAGTGGCCTATTAAATTGACTCTACTGTAGTTCAGTGATTTTAATCAAACAGCAAAATTTATATGGAAGCCCTACAATAGAATGAAACACTACTGCTGTTATTATAGTGTTAGACACGGATGCGAATTCATTCGCATGATTTTGTTATCGAACCTTTGCAAACTGACGCAAATTCAAGCTAAATATAAAAATAGTGAATAGTTATCTAGAACATGTTATTTTTCCCTAGAAGCATTAGGTAAACTATTTTACTAGACACACTATTTAGTTTAGTTTTAAGAGTTGTAAAAAATAAATATTACATTCCAATAAATTTTACTGTCAAGTTAGCACGTTTTTGTAATCGGGATATACGAACAAATTCGCATCTCGCGTCTCGGCACGTTCCATTACCTGTTTAAAAGTAGTTTTAGTTTTAAAATGTAAATGCCACTATCCTAAAAATAATCTTTTTAATCCTTTATTTAGCATATTGAGTTTTTTAAATGAATATATTTCTCAACATGGTTTCTGAATCTTCCTAAACACAGATATGGAAATAAATTCAATTTTTGTTTTCATTATAGATCTGGCAGATCTAGTCCTCAAAATATATCCTCAACTCGAAGATAAATCTGATCTCCTTTAATCGATTGATGTTCGTATAATGCGGAATATGATATAATTTTCCGTCTCGATTTCGTGACCGTTAATACAATACAATGACGCTTTCATTATCACATATTTTAAAATTGAATTATTGTTAAATGCGCCATGAATGGTGTATATAGCTTATCACTTGAGAACAGATTTTTGTTTTTACAATATTTCACACTCTCCTACCTAATTCCTAATACCTTCTCCCCCTTTTCTAATGTTTAATCAATTCAAAGTTATAACAATGTACTTCAAATTGAACTCAAATGGGAAGGTTTTACTAATATAGAATCAAAATAGAACTCTATATTAATGGGAATGAAAATTGAATTTCTGTATGTATAGACTAATTAGTGACTAAAAGTCAGTCATTTTTATTAGAATATGTGACTGTCTACGTTTTAGACTATGTCGCATGAAGTACGTTAAATGAAGATTTAACTTTGTATGACTCAATAGTGCTGTGATTCGAAAGCAAAACAAGCAAAAATGTATGTTATGATTACGATATAAAGGTATTGTTACTTATAAACGATGAGCAATCCCATTTTGGAATATCTCATCTCTCTTATTCTATAATCATAACTTCAAATCTTTCGCATAACTTGCCCTAAAATGTGGTCAATAACATTAATCGTGGAATAAAGAGACTAACACAATATGCGACCCTAATCCCTTAAGTCGTTAAGAGCTTAGCAAAATGTAGAAATTTTTATTTTTCGTTTACAATAAATGTACCCTTTCGTGTGCCTATATAAATTTGTTAAAATTCATCATTCTTTTTAGACATTACGATTAAATAAAATTATCTTAGATTTAGTTTATTTTATTTTATAAATATATTTTCGTTTCCTTGTAATATTAATGAACTCTGCTAACTTTTGGCTCATCATGTTCAGTCAACCTTCTAAAATTGGAAGACTAACGAAAGCCATTTTGAGAAAAACAGTTTTTTTCAACACATACATTTCTAAGACTACTCAAAGTCACACAACGTGTATACGTACGGGATGCTAGATTTTTAAAATTTATCTATTTCTTTAAAATTATAAAACATGTCGGCACAACCGATTTTT
Source organism: Sesia apiformis (assembly GCA_914767545.1). Lineage (NCBI taxonomy): Eukaryota > Metazoa > Arthropoda > Insecta > Lepidoptera > Sesiidae > Sesia > Sesia apiformis. Next base: position 15,610,352 of record OU611960.1, on the reverse strand, counting down.
TTAATAACTATTTTCCTTATACTTATTGGTATTTTAGTCGGTACGTGTAGGTTTAGTCCTTTTCTATTAACATCTAAGTGGGTACACAAATATTTAGCTGATACATATATTTTATTTATTATTTCACTATTGTATATCGCAAAGTCAAATTCTAACCTTCATTAATAAAAGAACTGAGTTTTTTAAAACTAATGTTAAATTGGCTTTAATTATATTAATATTAAATTTAACTATTTAAATTGGCGCTTTTTCAAATTAAATGATATTGCAATATATTACTTCATTGACTTATGAAGCATTTTCGTTAGTTTCAGTTCGAAAAAGCGTCCTTTTAAATAATTCAATCTCATTAAATATAATTTAAATGTCATTAAAATCCCTTTCAAATCTCAGTAGTCGTATTAATGTAGAAAGTCGGAATTAGCTTTGCGATAATCGGATCGCCAGTACTATAAAACGATTGTTCATTCTAAGTTGTCATAAAAACCTGATTCTTATATATCAAAGCTCTACATGCTGTATTAAAACCATTGAAATAACTTATTATGAATAATGTAGCAAATAACGTTATTAAAAACTGATATTTTCAGTTACGTTTTCAACACGGTATTAATAACGTTATAGGTTTAAAGTTTCAATTACTATGAGTTATCATTTTGGTTATTAATTACCAACTTACAATGACCAAATTCCACTCAAAAGCCCAGTTCCGTCTCAAAATTAGAGATTGAAACTATCTTAATTTTTCACAGTAAGCTGTAAACACGATTCACACATCTAAAACATTTAGTACGTATACACTACCACCAAGCGGGTTCTATAAATAACGATTATTTTTATTTAACGTTATTAAGAATAACGTTAACACTTCGAGTTTATGGCGCCATTTATATAAGAGTTTCTTTCCCGCCGTGTTTGTGCAAGTCCGTGTAAATTTGTTCTGCACACGGTACAATGTCGGGACACTGTCGTTTGGGGGGAGGAGCTCTTTTTGGCCTTTGCTCTGCATACTAGTTCTTTGACGTCAGTATTGTTACAAACTCTGAAATATGAAAAGAAAGATTTCGATTATGATGAGCTATATCAATGGACCCTATGATCTTATAGATTTATTTTTTAGATATGTGCATCCATAGGGATACGCCATATCTAAAAATAAGGTGACATATCTACAACTCACCATCGTAGTTGGTCACAGTCACCACTAAGATCATTTCATTGACCTCTTCCTCGTTAAGTCGCTCTCCCAGGTTCGTCTAGTACTCCCCATCATAGTTGACCATACCATCACTATCAAGATCATTTCATCGATTTTTTTCTTGTCGCTTTAACAAGAACAAAATGATCTTGATAGTTGATAGTGAAGCTCACCCAGGTTTGTCATCAATTGTCTCTCAATACTTCACACATCTCATCTCACTACCATCGTATTACCATCGTAACTTACCATCGTAGTTGACCGTGCCATCAAGATAATTTCGTCGACCTTCTCTTAGCGGAATCGCTTGCTCTGGATCATCTTCAGTTATAAAGATAAGTATAGATAGAATGTATGTATGTGTATGTATGCGTGTATGTCTGTATGTATCTATATAAAGACATCATTCCTTTTTTGCACCATCTACCTCTATTTCGTTTACACACTTCTCCTTACCACCCAAAGGTTGACTGGAAGAAATCGCGATAAGGCCGCCGGTTTTAATTGTAATTACTTGTTCTTTGTATTTCTCAGATGACAAACTACATCTACTCACCATCGTAGTTGACCATGCCATCGCCGTCAAGGTCGGCCTCGCGGATCATGTCATCGACTTCTTCCTCGCTGAGTCGCTCGCCCAGGTTCGTCATTACGTGGCGCAGCTCTACCGATGATATCAGACCATCGTTGTTCTTGTCAAATACCCTGAAAACACCATAGAGAAGCTTTTGAGTATAAATTCGTATTATTGGTTCAGTTTCGTAAAATAAAAACACGATTGCAGAGCGTTCATATCTTTAGTTGTGGGATAAACATTTCGAACAATGGAGAAGAGGTTGATGGATCCATGCACCGAAAAAGTTCGCCGGTGGTGGTTGGATGACAAAAGCCGAAGGTCGTGTGTGGCGGCGAGCCTTGGCAGAGCTCTATATCCAGCAGTGATCCAGTAGAGACATAGGCTGATGGTATGGCATAGAGAAGAGGTTTAGAGCTAGCGAATCTTTTCGTATTTAAATAAAAATTTACGCTAAAATACTACGTATGGTGAAAACGATTTTGAAATCGGGTAGATAACGTTAGAGATTCAAAGTTTCGCTGCGATTGTCGATTCGTCTCCCAACGTGCGACTCGCGATGACGTACCCTGTGACGTCATTAGTACAATTTTTAAAAGACCTTACCTTACAATTTTTATTCGCTATTTTCCATATGTTGAAGAAAAAATATATAGACAATAGTCGTACAGCTTCAGCGTGGACAGGTGTTAGTATGTATCGTGGATGAATAACTATATTCCTCTCTGAAGTCCTTTGATACCATAGTTCTCTTTTCACACAGATATCACACTAGGATTCCGTGTCGTGTGTCCAGAGTCACATACAAAGACGAACGCAAACCACCCAGACTTGGACAAACATTTGTCTGTAATCAAATGTATATCCTCATAGGAACGAATGCAGGACCTTTTGCGTGGCAGGCAGACGCACTATCAACTTTGCTAATCGGTCGTCATTAGCTCATTTGGTAAATGAGAGAAAAACATAACTCTTCCTTAGCCTTGATTAGGGGAAATTAGTAATAATTGAACTTATTATCACCTGAAAGCCTCTCTAAGCTCGTCTTCTCCATCAGCCCCGCGCATCTTCTTCGACATCATCTGGAGAAACTCATTGAACTCTATAGTGCCGTTGCCGTCCTGATCCACTTCGTTTACCATGTCTCTAAGCTCTGTCTCTGAAAATATCAGGCGATTACAATTAAGCAAAAGAGGTTAGAGCGGTGATAGCGGTCTAGGGGTATCAATAATCGATTCTCATTCGTGAAGTCGTGTCTTCAAATCCTCGGCCCATACCACGGAGTTTCTATTTAAGTACGGACTTTAAAAAATGTTCCTAGCTCGGTGGTGAGGGGAATCATCGTGAGGAAACCCGCATACTACGTATCAATCATTGGTGCCACCGCTATTTCATCGAATCACTTTAGGTTGCCACCTAATTTTTCGATGTTACTCAGAACAGTGTTACTGGCACTATACAGAAATTTATATGAACACACATGATGTTGTTCATTAGAAAATTTCCTAAATTTCCTGAATTTTCATTTCCTAAGAAAACTCGGAACCTGTGGATAACACAGATATTGTGAAGTCGGCACCACTTAAATATTTGCATGGACACAACTAAAAATTAAACTTGAATAAATAAATTTTATTGATTTTAACATAACTCAAGTTACAGTATAGTTACTTTTACTACATAGATAATAAGTATTGTATGCTGTGTGTGTTGCCGGCACTGAATTTAACGGTATTAAAGGAGAAATTCTTCAAGAAGTAAACGTAATTGTTAGGCTTTGATTATTTTATTTATGTAGAGAAACGTAAAATAAAATGTTTTTAGGTAGATTTAGAAGAAATTCTGTTAACGAGAAGTAAAATGTTTAAAATTATCTCACATCAGTTTAAGTTGAGGAGTTACTTTAAGGGGAAAATCACAAACCAGAACCACGTAATCTATGTATATAAGGTAAAAGCAAGTAATGCCGGTCAAGTGGCGATACCGGTCACTACACTAATAACTAAAGTGCAAGTAAAACAAGAACGCACACGTGCAAAACAGGTGGTCTAACGTCTCTCCAGGCTATATCAATGCCCGAATTGAGCGGGAATTCCGATCGCGCATTCGATAGAGGTGTGCGTTGATTGTTTTTGCGCAAGCCTGAGGTAATTATTCGATCTGCTTAAATAAGAAGTAGGTAAGTATTTATTTATTCGCATATCTGAATTTGATGATTTTGATTTACGTTTCTATATTACATCCATACACATCTGTGTATCCTGTTTTCATGTTTTTTTATGCGTTTGTAAACAGCTATGTTATTTTCATAATGTCAGGTGGTCGGGTAATGCCGGTCACGCTGACCGGTATTACCCGCTGCTTTTCTACTCATCTAACATAAATTTCTACATTTGTTTTTCTTTTCTATTTTACCTTTTTATTAAATATTTTTGTTGTAGGATGTCAACGAGAACTAGATCGAAAGAAAAAGAAACAGACTGTAGTAGAATTAGAGTGCTTTATATATATATATATATATATAGTTTAGCCGTGTTGTGTCAGGCCCCGGCTTCCCGTAAGTGTTGTAAAATTTCTTAAGTATGGATAATAAAGCCGCTACTAGCCGCTGGACTAGCCAACTCGCTTGATCAGGGTGGCGTTTTAAAGCCATACATCCCTCATGTACAAGACAGTGTGCATGAAGCGGCCCATGTGTGTGTAGGTAATGAGCGATAAAACGGCTAGTTGTGGTTACAATTATCCCACACGAGCTTTTATGTTGTGGAGTTAACTTTAACCACGTCATACAATACAATTAAGGAATTGCTTATACTACGACGGTTATACGCCTTTGGTTTAAACTTTTTCACCTTTCGTTGACAAGGTGACCAAATAAGGGCATTTGTGTAAAATTACATTTTAAATTGGCCATAAATTGTTCCAAAACGTCCACAATCTATTTCAAGGGGCTTAAGTAAACAAAAACAGACAGGTAACGAAATGGCGTAATATCGTACTGTTCGCAAAAACAGAAACATTTACAATACAACATTTTAAACCTTTTCATAGCTTTTCAGTTATGAATTGTGTACCTACTATATGCATTAGTATGTATGTATGTATATCTATTGCATATAAAGTATGCGTGTATGCATATAAATATACATGTATTTACTATATTTAGTGTGTCATTATTTTTATATGTATACATATACATATATTACTATAAGAGTATCTATATAAACTAAACTGGTGGTTGACTTTTAGAGAATGCCATAGTAGGGCATTAAGTCCGCTATTTGTACACGTCAAATACTTGTGCAATTAAGTTTAAATAAATAGCCTGATTTAGAGTTGTACGCCACAATGTACCATGAGACAGAATATTGTAAAAATGAGCGCTAAGTGCTAGAGCCCTACTGAACCTTAATAACCTTAAATTTATCGTTTTAGTCTCAAGCTTTTAACCTCAAGGGTTTAAGACCACCAAATATTAAAAATTTGGACTAGAGCGCTTAACGCCCAAGTTTTTAGTGTTCATTAGCGCTCACTATGGTTCGAGAGTCGAGCGAGCATTGTTACAGCACTAGGCATACGTTTAATGTTAACATAAAAATACCCTTGAACACGAGATTTGTTAATATTATGTTAAAATCACTAACAGTAATAAATATGTACATTTATAATAAAAATACACCTTGAGACATATTAATAAATTTATTCATGTGCTGTTTGCTTTAGCAAGCTTGGGTTTTAGAAAGTTATGTATAAAACTTGATTTCATTGCGAAAATATTCGGGAATCCCCATTGAGTTTAAGAGTAGGTATATAAGGAAGTGTAATAGACAAGAAGTGTTCTTCTCCCATTATACTAGGTGAGATAAAGATATTGGAGTGGATGAAACGGAATGAAAAGTAGGATAGAAGATTTCTTACACTTTCCATTCGATGGAATGTGAAAATGGTATCTGGTGACCTTCTCTTCCGTCTGTACATGGTAAAAAAGCCTTATCCGAGGCTCAGACAGACGGCAGTTGTAAACAGAACCCTCGTGTATTTTTATTGCTAAACATTTTCATAATAGCACCCGGTAATAAGTTTTATAATGAAAAAAAAATATTTTTTCAGTATTCACGTTGCGTTACGAGAACATATTTATAAACAGTTTATAACATTATACTGCAGAGTCTGTAGTAGAGACGTTGGGGAGCTCCGTAACCGAAACTATCGGATATCGAAAGTATTAAAAGAAACGCATTTTTTTTAACTAATGTAATTCGAAATAAAAGCTGTATAGTTCTTATGTAGGTATCTGTATGTATTTTCAATGCAAATAATTTAAAATACGGAATCAAATCAAAAATTTAGGTTATACAACCGGCCACGCACTAGTCTGCACGTCTGTTATTCTGCTTGAGTCTCGCTCTCGATACTCACACGCACACACACAGAGAGAAAGAGAAAGGCGTATGGAGGGGGTAAAAATCTTACGTGACGTTACATTTTATCTCTAATCACACCCACCGCAAGCCGCGTAAAGGAACTTCGTTCCAAAAATATTCGAAACCGAAACTGAATCCATTCAGGGGTTTCCATTAAACTACGATATGGGTTCTTCAAGAAAGCTGTGAATAGGATTTTGCAAGGTTGGCGGCGCGCCCGCATACACCCTGGCGTTGCAGGTGTCCATGGACGGCGGGAACACTGACCATCACGTGGGACCGCTTGCTCGTCCGCTCACGTGTCTATAAAAAAAAAATCCTAAATAAAAGTTTCGGATGTAATTACAAATATAGGGGTGGAGTTTAAACGAGACAAGTTCTGACAAGTTCTGGCCCGTTTGCATTAGTTTTCACATATGTATTTTTAAGTCATTTTTATGCAACAGTAACTGAGTCATTGTTCGTGCTAAATACTTTACTAATTATTATAATTTCCTGTAAAAATATACCTAGTAATACTGTTTTAAAGTGACTGTATTGTTGGTGATGAATCAATAATAATAAGTTATAATAATATTATTCATTTTAGTACAAAATATTCAACATAACATAGTAAAATTTAATAATTTGAAAATAAATAAGACCAGGATATGACAGGACTCACTGTATTTCGACTTCATTGTTTGGAAATAAAGGCTTTATTCATTTATTATTGGTGAATGTTAGTGAATATGTTGTCAGTAAAACAATCATGTGATACTTTTGTTATTATTATAAAGTCTTTAAAATATATTTTAACTTTAGTGATTATATTCAATACAATTATTTGAATGATAGCAGCGACTGTGATTATTAATATAATTCCTTAGAAGTAAAGTTGCTATTATTCCCAATTTGGTTTTATTTTCCCGTGCTTTCCAGTTAATAATACCTTCATTTCTTAAAAAACTTCATTAAAAAACATATCTACAACCAAAACCGTATCCGAATCTACATTCGAAATAATTGCATATCCGTATCCGTAACCGAAAGCAGAAAAAAAATGTATATATTCATATCCTGATCCGAAATATCATAAGGATAACAACCCTTTTCTGTACCCTGCACTGCTGATTACTCACTTTTTCAACCACGAGATGGTTTCGCATGTAATACACCACACAGATTCAGTGTTCGATCAATCAATAATTTATTGATTAGATGACATTGACATTATGTGGATAAAAGTTGCCATTTCCGGCATGCAAATATTAGAAGTTCTAAATTAATATCAAATGTTACATTGATTAAGTGTTACACATGCATGACTCAGTTTTTATATTCACATAATAATCACATGACAACTTTATACCCCCTAGTGAAGCTATTGTCTTAAAGGTCTTAAAGGTTAATTAAATATTAACCAACAACTGATTATAAAAATCGAAGAAAATATTTTCTTATAGGTACAAATTACTTAGAAGCAACACCGGTTATTCATCCACTTGCCATCAGGTGAAGGGTTTTGTGCACTTCTTTTTTTTTAAAATTGACCGTTTCCGTTAATTAAACCGATCAGTTTTTTCGCGCCTGACAGATGGAAAAAGTAAAATATTTATGATAATCAAATTCTTGTCTCAATAAAACAACAAAACAAAGTTTGTAACATTTATGAATATTGAAAAGTCAAATGTTGAATTTAAATGCACATAAAATCAATTTCGTCAAAATAAATTACCCTTTCCTATTTTAACCAGTATAAAGTTGTTTTGAAGATGGAAATGATTCGCTTTAATAAAGGGGCGGCTCATCTTGCGCTGGTGGTTGGTGTCGCTAGTATAAAATTCATGAAATCACATTCATCGTGGTCCGCAAATTGAAATGTCTACCCCGAGCTACCCAAATGTACTTATTCATAGAAAAAAAAGCATTTATATTCAAACGATATTCAAACAGGTTCCGATTCCTAATGCATAATTCAGTATCCATTGTATATATTCAAATATTCTAAAGTAAATATGACGTTCTAGGTATTGCCAATATCTATATAAATTTACCTATTAGAATGTGTAATTATGGGATAATAAATGGCCAGAATGGCACAACCAAATATCACCGAAAAGTTCGCGGCTGTTATGAACCTATGATTTTGACAGCTGACTTTTTTGTAACGGCCGCAAATTGAAATTACAAGGTTTTATTTGCTCATATTTTAAAAAAAATAATGGAAGTTTTTAAGGTGTTTTTTTTTTCGACAAGGGTATTAATGCTTCTCGTGCTCGAAAAGAGATTTGTGGTATTTACGAAGAAGATGCTTTATCTAAATCTACTGCAAAAAAATGTTTCAATTGATTCAGGTCTGGTAATTTTGATGTGAATGATGATCCCTGCTGTGATCGTCCTATTAAGGTAAATGTTGATGTTATCATTGAAAAAATTGAAGCAGATCGATACATATGCAGTCATCATATTACAGAAGAGTTTAAAATTCCACCACTCGACAGTTTTGTATCACCTGCGTAAACTGAATTTATACCCATCCTTATTCGTTTATTTTTTATTCATAATCGAATAACACAATAAGATAGCTTTGACATATAACGCTACGAACATATTATTTTATGGAGATACTCGTTATAATAACGTTATTTATAACGGTGCTATTGTTATATGGACCTGTGAATAATACCACAGATAATACGCTATACAATATGTGTTCAAAACATTGCAAGACCCTTTTCAGAACGATAAAGATTAGACTACACAATAAGTTAATTATTATGTACATTATATCCTTTGTAAAAATGTTAATGTAAAAACGTTATTCTAAAAGTTATACGTTAGGTCAAACTTCGAACTTCTTAGAACTTCTTAGTGTACAGTATGTACAAAACATTAGAAAAAAAGAGAAATTGAATTTTGAAAATGGAACTCTTTGTTTGTCAAACGCCATTAAATTTTCAAAGCTGTCTTTTTTTTTCATTTCTGGCAGCAATTTGAAAATTAGTTATTTGCGGAAAATGAATTTAACAAGAGAACATTTTCGTTCAATGATTTTTTATGACTTTCGTTGCGGTCTAAACCAGAAACAAAGTTATTAAACACTTAAGTTAGCATTTAGTGGTGAAGCCCCATCCAATGCTCTTTACAACCGGTTAAGTGAATTTAAACGTGGTTTAAATTTACAACCTCAGTGACGATTTTAGAGAAGTGCATCCTGCGACGGCGATGATGAAGGAAAACAAACATGATGATACCCAAAGGTTATCATCATGTTTGTCCCAAAGGTACCCAAAGGTTGTCTGGCACAGAAAACCACCTTGAAATATACTGCATTTCCCACAATATCCTATTCCCCAATGTATGTATGTACGTGTTTCGGTAGTGAGTGAGATATGCCAGAGCCCACTCTCATCCCATCCTATCCCTCCCCATTTTCCCAATCCTTTCTCCTAATCCATTCCTATATCTCCAAAAGTAGGCAGCGCATCCGGGGGACTGCCAACATATGTCATTTTGGACTAATGTTGCTATGTACCGCGGATGCTATGGACGACAGTATCCACTTACCACCAGGTGGACTGTATGCTCGTCTGCCTTCTTACTATAAAAAAGGGGACCAAGTAGACGTCCCGTGTCCCGTGTCCAGGGACTCCTTTTTCTTTACTGACACCAGAGAACTTAAACCTTCAAATCATTAAATGTATCTCTTCCCATCAAATGTAAGAAATATTGCATTTACAAACATAGGCCAATTTCGAAACGCGTTATCAAAGGCGCCGTACCTTAATTGGTTAAAGCGCCTGTCTAGTAAACAGGAGATCGTGAGTTCCAATCTGACCAGTGCTTATTTTCTTCATTTTTATCTTTCATTTTTGTATTTAGTATTTAAAGAGTTTTCGTTGTGATTTGAGACATTAATTAATTTTCTCTAGTTGGTATACACGATGTTTCAGATAATTATATTTCCACCATTGTTAAAAGTATGGGAAAAATAGCAAAAATCCTAAAAAGCCTAAGGTTCGGATACTTCAAATCACTTTAGCAAACTTTACTAGCGGCGAACTTCCAATTGTCGATTCACCTGACTGGATGCCGCCCTTATCTGATTCCCATTGTTTGTAGGTCCTGCGGCGGATATGACCTGCCTTCAGATGTTGGTTCTTTGACGAAACTTTTCTTTTCGTACTTTAATCTCGAAACAAATTTTATTTGTCAATTGAAACGAATCTCAACGCGTATGTTTATTTTATTTTACTCGTTGTTTCGGTTGGGTTGCACCAGCAATTTGAGAATACATATATATATATAAGCACTCTAGGGCAAGCACTTTACAATCTAATAGTGTTCTATGTGCAGTAACTCTCCGATTCTTTAATTCATATATGTTTTGAAAAAGGAATATTCTTAAGTACTTAAGTAATTACATAGTACTTAAGTTTCAAATTTGAATTTCTAATGAAGCCCTCCTCACCTGTTTAAATAGTTAAATATGTGTGAAAAAGGCGTAAATCTCAAATGAATTTTATTTGGTTGATGAATTCAGTCGCCTATTAAATCATTTTGATAACAAGCTGTAAAGGATTTGTAATCGGTAAGCCAATATTTTAAATATACCACAGGCCTCTCGCATATGTTCATTGTCATTCAGCTGGGCTATGCTCAGAGTTTCTTTGTGGGAGAAGATCCGCAACAAGAGAAGAAAGTAACGACAACCAAGGTAACGACATAACTCATGGGATTAGCATGCTGAAGTGGCATTTGGCAGATTATATTTGCAACAGGACTGATAAGAGAAAGGCTATAAGAGTCATCCAATGGAGATCGCATTTCAAGAAGCGTACTCGTAATGTGGGACGCACTCCTCCAACGTGGACTGACGACTTGAAGGAGTTCGCCGGTGGTGGTGTTTAAAAGAGCCGAAGATCGTGTGTAGTGGCGAGCCCTGGTAGAGGCCCAATATTTTAAATAATCGTTTAGAATATTTATGTAATTTTTACAAACAAACGTCGAATCGGCGGACATCGCTATTTCGAATACACGACTATATTAAAAATAAACATGGAGTAACCCAGAACAAAAACTACAACAAACAAACATAAAAGTCATTGTCAGGGTTATTTATGGACGTTAAGTCGACAAAATCTCAACCATAAAGTCATTGCATTTACGTCTTTCTTACTTTGATGTTAAGGTGCACTTGTCAGTAGACATGTGTGTTTATACCACAGATATTGAGTTTATAAAATGGATAAGGGTAAGACAAATATTTCGTATACGTTTGTATGTTATAATTATATGTCACAGAAGCGAAGTTACATGCGGATTGTATAATTTCTCTCAAACATAATTAGGTATATCAAAAAAACATCAAAATAAGTCGAAAAATCATTGTAGCCGGCATTCTGCCGGCGACAATAGATCAATTTCCATTTGCGATTAGTTTTCTAGATCCAGATCTAGTAGTATCAAGATCTAGAAGTAGATCTAGAAGTAAAAACATAAAATCTCGGCAGTTTCGCGCGGTGGATCCAGATCCAGTGAGTATTTGACAACATTTGACAATGTTTTATGACAACATTTGCGTTGATTCAACCAGTCTTAAATATGAGTAGAAACAGAATTAAGACAGATAGTGTCGGATAATCATCTAATTTGCAATTTTGCTTCAGCGTTAATCAATCTAAAAGCGAAAAAAATCAAATTCAAGCCATCAAATATGCCAGAACACAGATAAAACAAGATGTTAAAGTTAAGGACATTGCCCAGCATGTACTGCCTTAATATGCTTGCAAAAGAAACTTATGCATTATAGGAATGTCCGATATTAATTCAAAATATATCATATGTTAAGATAAAAAAGTAACAAATTATTTATTATTCGATTTTTATATTATGAAAATAATGGGTGCCCTTTGTATTAAATTGTGGCATAAAATTGCGTTATATTTTATGGCACCTAAAATACTAATATATCTGTTTTTCAGATGTGGCCCTTTGGTGTACAAAACATATTTGTATATGAGCGTACACCTATTAAAGCTGAAAGAGATCCAATAACTTGCCGCTAATGCCATAGCTGTGACATCTGCAGGTCATAGGCATTGGCAGTATATTACGAGTATACGAAAGGAGGCGATCACAATATATAGGCATTCGGCAATCATTGGAGTGATATGAGACTCCATTTATTTGTAGGGTCCTTTATAAAAATATGCGGTAATTTTAAATTCATATTCGAATTTGTAAGGCAAAACGGGACTTGACTTCGTGCGAGTAGATATTAAAGTGGTTAGCTTGATTACCGTGGGAACTTTATATTGAGAATTTTATAATGGATGTAGATAAAAAGCATCCTAAATGTTTCATTAAAATCGTTAAATCTTGTTTTGCTGATGCGCATGATGCGCGTTCGTTAGACACACAAAAATTCCAATAATTGTTGTTTTGGATTCTATACCAAGAACGAACTGCCTCAAGAGGTCTTTCCATTGAGCTACGATATGGGGTTCTTCAAGAGAGCTGTGAATAGGATTTTGCAACGTCAGCGGCGCACCCGCGTGCCCCCTGGTGTTGCAGGTGCCCATGGGCGGCAGTAACACTTACCATCACGTGGGACCGCTTGCTCGTCCGCCCCCTAGTCTATAAAAAAAAAAAAAAATATATACCATTCGTACCTACTTTAGCCTGCAACGATTTTTTTCAAAAAATATTAAATGTTCAGACACCGCTTTGTTCAATTTTTATTATATGTATAGATTTCTATTAATTAGTTTAATTAGTGCTGTAGGGGAAAATTTGGCACGCGCGGTTTTGAGTACAAGAGTAACGCCCATTCTACTTATATCGAAACTCTATGGTTTTTACTGTACATTTGGCAAGGGCTCCGTATTTTGTAGTTATTTGTAAATTTAAATCGTTCATTAAATGAACAATTAGGTACGGCCAATTTTAGCACGTGTTGGGAGATTGTTTGTTATTGTTCCAAATACCGTTGAAACATGGATTGTTAACTTTGTACATTCTTTAAGATTTATTATTAGCAATGTAAAGAGTCGTATAGTTGTATACGACTTAGTTATCTATTAAATGTATACGGTTTGAATGTATATTATCTCATGATTAGTTTATTTTGAGTGGGAGAGTGCACGCTGCAATCCAACAGCAGCTGGGCGCGCTCGACTGGCCACGTTACCTTCCTCTTACAGAAGACTACCTTGAAATGTACTGCATTTCCCACTTTATCTTATTTCACTAATGTACATTCTCATCCTATCCCTGTCATTTTGGACTAATGTTTCATGTATCGCGGATGTCTATGGGCGACACTATCCACTTACCATCAGGTGGACTGTATGGCAGTCTGCCGCCTTCGTCAATAAAAAAAAAAGATATTATATCTCACAGATGTATAATTCAATTTAACTATGCAAATAAAACGAATCTTGATAGAGAAGTTAAATATTGTAGTTGTTTTTATTACCTATATTAAAACATTTACTGGCATCTATTGGCTAATGTTTATTAGCTTTTATACATTAATTTAATAATTACATTATTAAATGTAATTAAATTACATAATTAATACATTAATTTAATAAGTTTTTATATGAATACCCATTAAATATCTGCATTAAATATTTTATTACACTAGATCATACACCTACAGAGAATATCGGCAACCAATCTCGCCCCGTGGTTATAGTAAAAGGCGACTAATTCATAACAACGCCGCTACCACATGTGTTGAGGAACTACACCACCTCTAGAGTGGACTCGCCAACCCGCTTGGCCCGCGTGGCATTTTAATGCCTTACATCCCTCATACACAAGACAATGTACACGAAGAGGCCCGTGTATAGCAGTAGACGAGAAAAAGGGCCGGTTAAGGGTTAAGTAAACAGACCCATCGGCTTAATTATATCCCTCCACTCACCCGAAAGACCGTTCATTCGTAAGATTATCGATCGTGGAAATTTCAATTTGAGTCTAAGGCGACAAATCGCAACTTTTCAGAAGGGACAGAAAACATTTTTTAATTTTTTTTTTCTGTAATTTGAGAGTGTTACAGGTATTGTTTTAACCTTAAGGGCTTCAAGGTTGAAACAGTAGCTAATTTTTATGATAGTCGCAGAGATTTTTTCATATAAAAATCGTTTTTCGTTCGTCCTGAAAATTATTGGTTTGTCCCGTATACGCCAAATGAAATTTCCACGATAATCATTATAAGCCTTAAGTGAAATACCTTTCAGGTGTTGTGTTCTTTTTCAGGTTATATTGCACCATGTTTGTACGTAAAATTCTCGAAGTAATCAGTCATACATCTGCTTGCATTAACATAACATTGAAATACAGTATCTACTTTTATTCAAATGTGGTTTCTGTATTACACTCGCGTGCAAAGGAATTGACTTACCCCACATTTTTACGTTTAAAGGTTTTGTAGTGATGGGATTTCTTTTATATAGAAGAGATGCCAGACGAACAAACGGGCCACGTGATGGTAAGTAGTCATTGTCGCCCATGAACACCTGCAACACCCCCTGGTGTTGCAGGTGTTTTCATACGAGTGCGCCGCCGACCTCGTAGAATCCTGTTCACAGCTCTCTTGAAGACAGGGAAAAAATTAGCTAGCAGTTCATTCCTCAATTTTCGGGGTTCGCGGTATAAAGTCTTGGCGATCGCACTTTACGCAGCGACTCTTTATCAAGGAACTGCGGAAGATTCGCACGGATGAGTAAGCAGAATATCATTCGTGATGACGACCCTTGAGAGAAACCTGTATCTAACAGCGGAGATACACGCTGATGGTATGGTAGGTACTAGTTACTCGTAATAGTCGACATCTAATGCGAGAAAAAACCTCTCAACGTACATTTGCTTGGTCGGCCGATTACTTTGCACGCGAGTGTAACGTAATGAATACCGCAATCCTACTGAAGTTGTTGGTATCCAATGTTAATATGTGACCGCAGTTGCAATTTACACCGATGACTGATGATCATTTGAATAATACACCTCATTTAATAATCATTGAGAAATTTAAGAATCCGACCACTGTGATTTTTTAATCTACAGAGAGAAATGGAATATTGTGTATCTATGAGGGATTTAGGAATTTTTTTAATCAAGATCGGTCTAGTGGCTTTTAGAATACTTATAATAGGTTTGTTTCATAAGAGCTCTAACAATTCATTCTAACTCTTTTGGTTTACATAACTCATTTCCTAATGAGTTATGTAGGCTAGTCCTGAATAAAATAACAAACTTACCCGATGGTCTCTGTCCTAACGACCGCATGACGACTTCTAGTTCAGTCATCGTGATGACTCCATCCTCATCCTTGTCGAACAACATGAACGCCTCCTTGAATTCTGTAAACATTAGACGAAGTTGTTAAAGGCTTGTATTTAGACCAGAGTGGTTCTTAAAAGATGGTCAGCGGACCACTGGTGGTCCGTCAGGACAATAGAAGCGGTCCAAGAAGTTATTAAGTAATTTCACTAAAAACACATCTGGAAAATGATTTAAAAGACACGTTCGAAATCGATTCCGAACTAAGAATTCAGCAGTTAGTAAGATAAATACAAGCCCAAAATCGCATTTAAATAATTTTTGTGAACGATTCCTTTGAACTTGTTCTAAAGTTCTAACTTGCTCTTGTTCTGAAGCCCAAAACCACGTATCTTGCTCATGAATGTGAATGAATTGACAAATTATATGTCAATTAACTCACAATCATGTTGCGTTTTCTCTTATTATTAGTAAAAATGTTGATGTTCTGGAGTTTGTATTTATTTTGTATGAAAAATTTAATGAAATTTCAAGAACTTGAATTTATTGTATAAAAGAATAGGTCATCATTTAACGCCCGTCACAGTATCCACTGTTGGACACGGGCTCCCTCGTGCAAATTGTGCATGAGGGATATATGACCTTAAAACGCCACGCTGGCCTAGCGAGTGGGCGAGTCCACTATTTTAGAGGTGGTGTAGTTCCTCAGCAGTTGTGGTAGTGACTTCGTTATCTCTTAGTGGTCTTTTACAACTACCACGGGATGATATAGGTTGGTGCTGTTCTATAGTCAGCCGACACTACACGGCATAAAGGAATAGGTCCCTATGTAAAATTTTCAATTCAATGAATTCAGAATCATTAACAGAGAACAGGTTTGAGGAAAAGTATGAACACATCCTGTATATTCCTGTAATAATTTACTTATCGTTGTAATGTCATTGTGATATCTTAGAAACTAAATGATCCAAGTCATCCTAGTAAAACCTTCATCAGAAACAATATCCAATGATTTTTTTTGCAAGAATATTCACGATATTTCGTTCATTCCCTGGTCAGGTCAGATCGGAATATTCGACTATTCATTAATTATTCCTTGTCGTCAGATCGAAATACAGTCAATAAAAAAATACCTACGCAGATTTGAGGAAAGAGATGACATCGACTTCGCAGATGATGTAAATTACTGGTGATATCACTGTGGAACATTTTTTAAAACGAGTTCGGAAAACATCAAAATATTTTGTAAAAATCGCGTTAAAATAGAAAGCTATTTGATTTTTATTTATGTACCTACCTATATTATAAAACTGACAGCTGAGAATAAAATGGTTATACAGTTGACTATTTCATTTAATATAGTTTACTGTTATTATATTATATTAATTTATGTTTAGAGCTGTACAGAAGAGCAATCGAATCAAAGGGAATAACGATTCCTCGTGGTCAGATCAGTTGGACAGTCTGACCACGAGGAATGAACGCAATATTTGTTAGAACAGCGAAAAACATTTTTTTTTGTCACAGTTAACACATCCGTATATTGTATGTATAGCCACGACTTCACGGTATGCATGTGTTTACTCATAGCCCCGATAGAAAAAAGCTTTGCATCGTTTGATTATAAGAGTAACAATTGTAAATGATACACCTGCATATCAACATACCTGCAACTTGTTCCTCCGTAAGCCCATAATCTGACTGAAAACAAAAGAAAATCCAATCACTTTACGGCTTCGACGAAACTGAGGAACCCTTAGTTTTATTAATATTATCTGTTCGTCAAAGGTCAAATGATGAAATGTCATGTAAATATTAAAATGAAAAGTCGTTTTGTTGTCAGCCTTTTAAACGTTTCATTGCAGAGCACAAGCCTTTCCTAGTAAATCATTAGGAGGTTTCGGGCCATAAGAGATCGCGGACCCAGTGGCGGATGCTCTAAATTTTTTTTAAAATTCTGTATTACTACGGGTTTCCTTACTATGTTTTCCTTCATCTCCTAGCTAGTGACAATTTTTAAAATCCGTACCTAAGTTGAAACTCAGTGGTACGGGCCCAGAATTAGAACTCACGGTACCTCATGAATGAGAATCGAGAATAGATACCCGTAGGCTATCATTTGCTAGTTAGTAAATAGTTAGTATATATAAATAGTTAGTTTGTTAGTATATTGTATGCTGAATTTTCTGAATATTTCTCATTAATTATTTATTCGTGCCTATATAGATGCATCAGCCTATGTCTCTCCACTGTTAGATATAGACCTCTCCTAACGCTTACCACCACACACAATGTTCGGCTCTTTCATCCAACCAGGAACTCGTCTACCCCAACGGTTACTGGTGTCTATTATAACTAAAATAAACACTGTTGCTACTTGTTTGTTGTCATTTTAAAAACTGATTTTAAAGGCTCTGAAGGAAATACGAGGGAATTATCAGGACTACTATCTTTATTATGTCGAACGCTAATAGCCATACCGTACCATGCGCCTGTCACTCTACTGTTGAATGTAAACCTTATTTTCTTATAATAAATTTAATAATTATTGATTTAATTTAACTATTAATTTAATTCACTTGTATATTTTCTGTTCTAGTTACGAACAATAAAACACCTAGATAAAATAAATAGATTAGAATGATATAGGAAAACATTGTTTACGACATTTATATTAAAATTGTAACTTATACTCGTAGATCAAAAGAAAAGAACATACAGAAACTTGTCGTATAGCTAAATCACTGGTGAGTCGCCGCAATCTCTTGTATTCTTTATTATAAACCTCATCTGTACCTACTATTCTAGCCATTATTTACGCAAACACAAAAAAACGCTCAGCTTTAGGAGCGAACGATTTTTATCCACCCAAAACTTTTATAAACTTTTATCGGCAAAGAAGTTTTTCCGATACGGACCGAACGAAAACTTTGTCATCAAATGCAGGTTTTTGTTTTTTCAAAACTGCGACTCACTCTGCAAGAACAAAGGCGTGTAAAAAATCATTCGCAATTTAAGTTTTTTTTTTAAATCATAAAAGTCTCTGTTTTTTTATTTTTCAAATATCGAACGTTATCAAATCGGCCGGTAATGACACGCGCGACGCGACATTGTCAGCTCGGATATAGAACACTATATTTAAATTAGAATTTTGCGCGCTATAACCATTGGGGAACGTTCTACAATGGTGTTATTATTAAATGGATGAATGAAATAAGTGAAAATTTTAACAAGATGGACATTTTTAATTATTGCGATATTTCTTATCTTCGATTGTATCTTGATTATGGTGAGTGATATACACTATATACCATAATATATGAATATAAGTACTTAATGAAAAAGAGAATGAAAATGAGAATAATGAAGAGCTAAAAGGATAAGAAGTCATGTGAGAAGCTAAGAAATTTAATGTATTAGTACTAAGAAAATATGAAAGAGGAAAAATAAGGATTAGTGTTGTAAAAATGAGCGCTAATTAAGCGACGTTCGAGCGCAGTGTGAGAGCTATGAAACCTAAGACTAGAGCGCTGAACACTCGTTAACGTTATAGTCCAAAGTTTTAACATCCATAATGCTCGAGTCTACGAAGTTTTATAAATTTGAGTACGCTCGACCGTTGAGCGCTCAATAAAGATATATTATGAATCTTTATATCTGATTTAATCAAAGAAGGCGGAATTCTTCTGAAATAATAATTTTTAAAAGTCTAACTTTTGCCTAAGCGCATCCTCCTTGGGAAAATAACGTATGAGTAAAGAGGTGTAGTACCATAAAATCGTTAAACGTCTAGAAAGCGCCTTCAGCGCCTTCGTGTACTTAAAGATGTGAGTAAGTAAAATACGTGTAGATATGAAGAACATATTCATAAAAAGTTTCACAAGTCGACGACGCTACACAGCTACCAGTAGGGCTGCAACCTTCGGAAACCCGGAGATTTAAAAAAATAGGACAAGAAACGAAACAGGAAATTTAGTAGGTAGTTAATTTTTAATTTATTGTAATAGGTGCTTCAAATATAAGGTATAAAATATTAATATTCTCGATGAGATAATATTCAACTACAAATAATAATTAACACTTGATAAAATTGTGTCTTTGATACACACAGCAACCCTTAAACCTTTGCTAAATGTTTACTAGAGCCAGAAAATCATACATCTCATTTTTCTGAAATGTTTGAATGCCCGGTATACAGTCGCGTCGCCCGGAGATTTATAATGTTAACCCGTACCCCGGACAGACAAGCATCCTTCAAACCCGGAGACTCCGGGTACCAAACCCGAAGGCGTGGCAGCCCTATCCACAGCAGCATAGTAGACATGTTGAAGATGCGGTCATATGTGCCGTTCTTGCGAACTCTTTGACTACGCCGTCATGAAAAACGATGCACATCACAGAATGTTTAATAAAGAGATAAAGGTCAACGAAATGCAACGGACGCAGGAAATACAAAGAATTATTCCAATAACATCTAATATGCGATCACTGTAGATGAAATAAACACATTTTCTCTGTGATGTTGGCAGGCCAGTATCATTTGAAATGAGTTAGTTTTGGGGGGGAAAATTATGGACTCATCAACATTTCGCTGCCAACATTCTATTTGCAATCATATATGCCCAGTTTCAAAGCAATATGTTCTTTTCAATTTTGAGTTTAGAGTCTACGTTGTATTTTTTCTACAGTCAAGTGTATATTAGTACTTTCGAGCAGTTGAACTAAATAGAATAGATTATTAAAAATAAATCTACGAGTAGATGTTTTTGTACTCGTATTAAGGTCAGAATTATAGTACAAACTAAATTAAAGTTAATTTAATAAAAGTATAAACAAGGAAAGTGATAGAGCAGTTTTATTTTTGATAAATAATTGACTTTTGCCAATAATAAGGATAAGTACGTATTAAAAACTAGCTCTAAAAGAAAAAAAAAATTATAGGTAGCTAGCGACATCTATTATATATTAGAAACACTATAAATAACTGTAGATACTGCGGCACTAAATAAAACCTTAAAGAAGATTTTAGATGGCGCTTGTCTCAATTATTGTTACAATATCTTTTTGTTGTACCAAACGAATTCGTATATTGAAATTTCAACGCTTTTAGACCCTTTTGAATTAACAAAATATTTAGGTATTCTGTTGTTTTGGATGCTGCATAGTATACTTACTATGCAGAAAATAAAAAGTTGTCCAAAGTTGTTTACTGTCGAATTAGTGATAACTGTAAAAAAATACATACCTCTATAATAATTAGCTGTTAGTTTGTCCAACTAAAGTCTGGTAATATTTTTCGAAAGTCTCATAATATTTTTGTTAAAATCTGTAGCTGTATGAAAATATAGCATCAGATCAGAGCAATCGTCTTTTATGAAGAACTGCATACTTTCAGTCATATAATTATCACTAAGTATAAAGGCGTGTAATATAACATAGTGGTAACGTATTGTGATACAGTGGTGAAAGTGGCGAAGTGATTAGAGGAACGGCTGTCGTTACACGCCCTGTCGTTTAGTAACATCATAAAATGGGTATGACACGTACTTGGGCTATTCTGAAATAATTTTCTTACGGGTTTTGTTCTCACTACAAATCTCTGCGCCATTTTTTGTTTCTTCGTCACTAGCTTATGTTTGTCCACTGGACATAAATCTCTTCCAAGGTGGACCACAATGAAGGGGATTTATTCGAATGAGAATATATAAATTATAATCCACTGTATCCACTAATCCGTACAGGGCCCGCGTTGAAGATTATGGCGCAAAAGCCCCCTATGATCCACTAGAAGAGGCCTGTACCCTGTGAAAATATTCATATATTTCCACTTTCGTCCGAAAGTAACTATGGCGTATGAAAATCAAAATTTAAAATTATTATTTATAATGCTGGCTTGAACACGCTTTCAGTGCGTTATTATTCTAGTCAACATTATTCCACACTTTCTTTCCTTGTTCACTTGTATAAATCTGGTGTGTACTGTATCGTGATGATATAAGTGATCTTTCATTCTTGTTCATTTATCACGAAGACAAAAATAACGTAAGTATTTTCATTTCGAACGTGTTTACAGAATAACCAGTTGGTACGTCGCCGGTCGCCAGTGTCTCGTAAAACTATTTCCATGCACCGGGCGGCCTGTTTTACTGCGACTTTCTGCTACCTATCCTTTTGTTTATTAGTAGGTACCGAGCTTCTTTTTTTTTGTAGAAAAAGGTGGCTGACGAGCATACAGTCCATCTAATGGTAAGTGGATACTGTTGTCCATAGACATCCGCGATACATGTCAACATTAGTCCAGAATGACAAACGTTGGCACGCCCCCGGCTGCGTTGCCTACCTTTGCAGATTAAGGAATGGATTGGGAAAATGGGGAGGGATAGGATGGTATGGGAATGGCATATCTCACTCACTACCGAAACACGTACGTACATTTAGGAAATACGATAAATGCAGTACATTTCAAGGTAGTCTTCTCTGAGAGAGGGGTAACGTGGGAATGCAGCGTGCACTCTCCCCCTATTAAAGGGATTCACTTTCCAAGGGATTCACCTTGAACAATTCAGTAAGAACCCATCCGTCTCTCATTCCATTTTCACTTCACTCATCAGTATACTTATGGGTATACTCCCAATTACCCACACTTAGCAATATTTTTTTTTCAAATGCTAATTTTTTTCAATATTATTTCAATCCTCTTTACTGTTGGACGTGGACATGGCCTCTCCCGAGGTGCACAACTACACGAGATCTTCCGCTCTTGACATCCCGCTACTAACAACAAACTTATTCAGTCGTCGGTCCATATGTGACTGGAGACTTTTTGGCGGGAACTCGAGAAGTGAAGTTGAGTTTTTGTTTGATAGTTTATTAAGCTTCAAGGTGTTTTTCGTGCGATAATGTTTTGTGATAATCAATAAAAAAAACGTGGTTCTGCGCTTTTCGTGTGCTTCCCAGGAGTCCTCTTCTGTCCTCAGTAAACCTACTATCACTTTAGTGAGCGATTCCTGACTTATTTCGACGGAACTGGACATTGACAGGATACGTTTAAGACATTTTAAAGCTTTTTAACGTTTTAAAGTTTCGAGACAATCATGGCTTTAATTATTATTTTAAACGTTAGCTTTTAGTTTGACTTCTGAGTTCGGCTGATACACGATACGTTTTAGACTTTAAAATTGTTCATTACGAAGAAAACTTGAAACTGGCAGAATGTGCTACTTGCACCATTGCCATATATGAAGAAAAAAATACATGTGGCCGGATGGCATCCCACGCTTCGCTTCCCGGTACGTGGGCTACATTCAAGGACTCGTCTACCGCATCATGATGGTTGTGTGGCAGATATGACCTACCCATTCTAGTTCAACCTATCGTTGTACCCCTTATTAGCCACATTGAAACACAAACAGGTCAACAAATTCCTTTATCGATATTCCGATCATTGCTCTGATAGCAGATGCTACGATTAATTTCGGTCACCGCTTCCGCAGATTGCTTCCAAAATTAATGTGTTAGAGCAAGACAGATGCGCTTTATAGATCAAGGTAGAAAAGGACAAGAGGTCTGCGACAAGTTCCTGCCTAATGTCGTTTTTGTTTTACGAGGCACTTCAGCTTGTCCTGGATTTAAAACGGACTAAACACTACAAGTATGTACTTTTAGTTATAAAGTGTGTACTT
The DNA here is from genome assembly GCA_914767545.1 of Sesia apiformis. NCBI lineage: Eukaryota > Metazoa > Arthropoda > Insecta > Lepidoptera > Sesiidae > Sesia > Sesia apiformis. The sequence goes on along the minus strand of OU611960.1, from coordinate 15,587,201 downwards.
GTAGTTATAAAGTATGTACTTATAGTTATAAAGTATTTAAGTACTTGAAGTTATGTGCTTATAAAGTGTATTTCTATTGATCACAAAGACTAATATTGGTCCAATCAATCTTTTGAAAGATTACAAGAATTATTAGTTACATTAAACTATATTGAAAGATATTATTAGTAAGAGGGACGTGAGATTATTCTCTTTATTTTTGACCTCTTTAGGGGGTCGCGACGCTAAATAGGTTAAGAAACGATGGCTTAAAGCTTGGGTCTGCGCTTTTCGTGTGCTTCCAAGAAGTCCTCTTTTGTCCTCAGTAAACCTACTATCACTTTACTGAGCGATTCCTGACTTATTTCGACGGAACTGGACATTGACAGGATACGTTTTAGACATTTTAAAGCTTTTTAACGTTTTAAAGCTTCGAGACAATCATGTCTTTAATTATTATTTTAAACTAGCTTTTAGTTTGACTTCTGAGTTCAGCTGATACGTGCATATTGATTTTTAAGAATTTATTTTAAAGACTATAGTAAATCAGCGTTGTCACATCATTCTGCATATTTTATTTTACCATAATATCCCTGCCTCTCCCGTCAAAATCAGTCCTAATTTCTTTTATCATTCCCTGAATCTAGGATGATTCAAATTGTAGAAGTCAATGTGTAAATAATTTAAAAAAACTTACCAAGTTAATGGTAACGATAAGTTCGTACTGCTGATGCTTGTGCCCTTTCTTCTTCTTCCCCTGAGGAGTCTTGACTGCCGCTGCAGCAGCCGCAGCCTGCTTTGGCGGAGCGGTCTTAACTGCACCTTTCTGCGCTGAAGGCTTGACGGGAGTCTTCGGACCACCTTTCGTTCCTGCTCCTGAAAGGTTTCAGGTAAAATTAATATTGGGAAATTAGAAGTAAATGTAAATTTCAGGACGGCAAACTGTTCCAAACCACGATATAAAGTCGTGTACATACATATCCGTGTATAGCAGGAATAATTTGATAACTCGTTTGATAAGATTTTCAATAACAAGTTTTATTACTTTGGATTTGCAATAAAAAAAAGTCTTTCAATACTCGACAGCTTCTAAGACATTGATTTCAATATTGATACAAACATTAAACAATAAACGTTAAAGATAAACATTATAGTTTAATATTAAATATAACATTAGCTTTTAAATTATGCACTTAAAAAGCAGTTGACTATGCACTAGCGAAAATTAAAGCAAAATATAAGGTCCTGGAAAAAGTTTCTTTGTATTTTATATACAAATTCAAGACATTTTTTTTTAAAGTTTAATTATATTTAATTATAATATATATGTGCCGTTTTGTTCTATAACTTGTTGTTGTATATATCTTGTATATACAACAATCTATATCTTGTAGGTAGTGACGTGATCCCGTTTCTGTAGGGATTTTGGGATTTTTGGTCAAAAAAATTGCGACAACTAGTTTTGACAGTCCTCTCTTGATGTTAACCTTACACTACCTAAAGAATTCTGAAGAGACCGAAATAAGTGGAAATCTGAGGGCGCAAGGTCAGGGCTATATGGTGGGTGCATCAACACTTCCCAACCAAGCTCTCTCAATTTTTGCTGAGTGGCCAAAGATGTGTGTGGTCTGGCGTTATCATGATGAAAGACTACACCCTTTCTGTTGATCAATTCCGAGCGTTTTTTCTCAATTTCTTGCTTTAGTCTCATCAGCTGTTGGCAGTAGAGATCCGAATCGATGGTTTTGCCCTGCGGTAAAAGCTCATAATGAACGATGCTCTTCCAATCCCACCATACACACAACATCACCTTATTGCGCGTTAATCCGGGTTTCGCCGCAGTCTGTGGAGCTTGGCTGCACTTAGACTATGATCCTTTCTGCACGTTCTTGTCTTAAGTGATCCACTCCTCATCACCAGTGATCAATCTTTTCAAAAATGGTTCGGTTTCATTGCGTTTTAATAGAGAATCGCAAACGAGTACACGGTTCATTAGGTTTCTTTCAGTGAGCTCGTGTGGTACCCAAATATAGAGATTTTTTGTGAATCCAGATTTCTTCAAATGAATCAAAACTGTTTTGTGGTCAATGCCTAGTTCATTAGCAATGTCGTAACTACTTATATGCCGATCTTGTTGCATTTTTTCACAAATGACATCAACTTTATCGGTAACAGGGCGACCGGAGTGAACTGCATCTTTAACATTAAGATTTCCTGACTGAAACCGCTTAAACCAACTTTATGCTACTCTTACTGACACTGCATTAGGTCCATAAACGGCACAAATATTTTTCGCGGCTTGTGTCGCATTTTTCTCTTTTTTTAATAAAACTTTAAAATGTATCGAATTTCTTCGTTAGATTCACTCTTTTTCTTGGACAGAAAAACAATTGAAAAATGGCGAGAAACAGTTTTCTGTTTTTATATTTCTTTTTCTTAAATGTTAGCTTTTGAAGGGTATCATAGCCAGGTACAAACAGTTCAATCAAAGATATTGGATCACAACTTCATACATACAAAATACGAAAAGACTTTCTCCCCGACCTATTATTTACTTTACTTTACTATGAATTAAAAATGCAAATTCAGAATAAGTTCAGATAAAAATGAAGTGAAAAAATAATCATATTCAAATACAATTACAAGTACATTAAAAATCAACAAGATTACAAAAACGAAAGTTTTTAATTAGAATTATGAAAATAAGAATACCAAACAAATCAGCGTGGAAAAATGAATTTAATGAGATGTTTGTGCTACTTTCATGCATTCTTACGTGTGATTCTTTTCACGGTGTACATAGAGATAAAGAATCTTTATCTTCTTAATTAGTAGCTTCTTAATTAATTATGTTTAAACTAACAAACGAATAGCAGTGGTAAGGAGGTCTATATATAGCAGTGTCGTTGACCCTCAAGTTTTTTATTGAAACTTCAAAAATCAAATCGACCACTTTGGGAATGACTAATCTATGGTATGATGCATTCTCAAAGCTGCATACACAATGAAACAGTTCCTGTTATAAAACACTTCGTCAATAAAACCATTCCTTTAATTTTAGATGATTTAAAAATTAAAAACAATTAATCATTTTGAAGCAATACCAAAAGTATATTTATATCGTTTTAGCTGCATATACCTATCCCTCTCACTCAACTTATTTTACAATATTTATGTATTCTGGACACTTAACTTAAAATAGAACAGATAAATTCCAAATTAAAAATTTCAGATGTCCCAAAACTATATTCACCTCATTGTAAAAGTCTCATTCTGATATTCAACTGTGAGTAGAACAAACTAATTCTATACATATTTAAAAACCTTATGTATATTGTGTTAAAATTAAATATTTTTGATAATATAATGAGCCTGCGAAATTTATTATTTTATTTCAGACTGATTAAAAAAATGATTACACAAATAACTCACTACAGCATCTATAAACAAGTGTTATAACACATTTTAAAAAAAGGCTTCTGTATAGAGCGTGAAAATACCTTTTTGACAAGGCTGTGTCGCCTTCTGCCCGGCGAGATTCTTCTGATTAACATGCCCGCCGCCATCCGCCGGTTTGTTCCGAGCCTGCAATACAATAAAGTTTACATTTTTATTCCTAAGAAAATAATGAATTTATTAGTGTACTTCTATATTTGTTAAATTTATTTACTTCCGTTTGCTCAATATCAAACTGTCTTTATGTTTATTTATAAAAATAGCCGTTTTTACGTTTTTGTTTGCAATTGTAACCGCATTTTTACTTAAAATGGATAAGAGAGGTGTCATTTTGTGGAAAATTTGAAGACAAACAAAAAGCCCATAAGAAATTATTCGCTAGCCCTAACCCACGATACTGATCCCATATTGCGCAATTCAGCGCATAGTGATTTTTTTAATTGTTAGATATATTTTAAATTATTTTTTCCAAAAATATTATTGCCCCTATGGCCATACCATTTAGTTGATCCACTGGGCATTAATTAATTTAGGTATACGATCTACGATCGTATCTAGAAACTCATATAACTTTGAGTTAAAACAAAAGAAAGTAAAAAATAAAAAGTCATCAGTGTTACACTGTTCGAGCCGGTCGTTTCCAAGTGTCTATTTTCCGATTTAGTCGCAGAAAAACGTCACTAGCATCCGCTCAGTTAACGCAGGAAACTCACACGTCGGCTGGCAAGTGGCAGCACCGAATGTCGACTTCTCAAGTTACACTATCATCGACAATTTCCGTGTGACATATTGATATAGCGAGATGTTATTATTCGATTTCAATTTTCTACGTTGTTATTTTGTTGCTTGTCTAGTGTATCGTGCTTTTAGTGACAAAACCGACATTATGATTTTGAGAAAACTCGTGTTGAAAGTTTGGCGACTAGAAGCAATTTTTACTTCAATTATTTATAGAAAATGAATCAGTTTGAATTTCATTTCTATCAATTGAATTTAATAAAGCTTTGTATACCATGCTAATTGAAAAAAATCAGAGAAAAATAGTTGAACAAGGAGATCGATTTTTTCTCCAATATCTCTGACATGGTTTCATGTAGCAGAAAATCGATTTAACTAGTAGAATGAGTTCAACCAGATGAATCTTTTAATCTAAGTACCATATTAACTCATTTTTGGAAAAAAGTTGATAAAGACGTTGCAAACTGTTTTATCAACAAACGTTTACTGAAAAGATTGCTGTAACTGCGCTGCCTATTGTAATTTATATCAATCTTATAACATCCCACTGTAAGGTACAGGCCTCCCCTTGTAATCACAAGGGGTTTTCGAAGCATAGACCACTTCGCGAACCCAGTGCAGGTTAGTGTTTTCACTTACTATCTTCACTTTCACTTTGCAAAAGTTGCTATTGCGTTCGCTTCTAATGTTCCCAAATCCTCAATAATGTGCCACAATATGCCGTTTGTTTAAATTCAGGCGAATTATTTGCTCGCTTGTAACCTTCTTACTATAAAAAGCGAGATTTTGTAGCGAGTATCACCTACAGATAGATTACTCGGATTTTATTCTCATAAAAAGATTGCTCAAATAAAAATTCCAACTCGTAAAAATGATTAAATTGAAACAATTTGGCGTTAAAACGCTTTTGCAAGTTTAATCGTGAACTGGCAGCTGTTCGGCCTACAGCGGGATGATAAAATAAAAAATTCAATTGCCTAGTTTTTCCTCGACGATGTATAATGAATGCCGGTCGTTGGGATTTTATCAATCTTTGCACTAAGTGTAAGAGAATTCACTTTTAATTAAACCCTTACGGGAGAAAAGATGTCTTTAAAATATTAATGTTTGATCTCTAAATATCTTTGAATAAAAGTAGAAGAATATTAAAGTACTCTATCAGAAGATATCAGAAAGTCAGTATCAGCTAGATTCAATTGGCAGATAATTCACAGATAACTTATCTATCAGATTGTTAACAGTTACTTTATCAGGATAAAGTATCGGAAGTAAAAAAAATCCTTCTGGTGATAAAGGTCCTGAAGATTGTATAGCTGCTGTATGTTAGTAAACCGTGAACAATGTACTAAATTCAGGCGGTAGCCAATTCGTTTTTTTTTTTTTTGTAAAAAATTCAGCTTTCTTGTTTTTTATTGTTGACAATTTAACAAACATGTACAAGCAATTTAAGAAAAACTAAAAAAAAATGCGTTTAATTAAAATATTGAGTCCATTTATTTATTGTTTAGTTAAAATTCTCACGCCAATTAATTACCTACTGTTTTTTGCAGGTAAATATTGAATTTATGTTTTTTTTTGCATGACGACAATAAAACAGAATTTATTTAATAATAATAATTTCTTTATTTCGGACAATGTCCATAGATATTGTTAGTAAGTTACAACTTAAACTAATGTTAGTACTTAATATTAAATTATACCCAAAATCAGCTTTATCCAACTGCGTCTGGAAGGCACAGTCGGTCTTGGCCACAATCGTCCTCAGGTTGCTATTGCCGCTCCACGTCACTCTGCTCACCAACGAGGCTGCCCTTTTTCTTATGATGGCTTAAACGCCATCCGCAAACATTATAGATGCGCTACAAAAGCGGGGTAGTCACAGCAACACCCCGAAGGCGTTGTTACATTGAATGTGAAGGGCGCTGCAGGACCGTTGAGTATACCTGACCCATAGGCTGCTCGAATAAAATGATTGGCTTTGAATAGTGTTATTTTTACCTCTTTGTAACATCGAGCAAACCTACGAGTCAGCATATTACTCCATACCGACAACGCCCTTCGCTCCTTTTCAATGTCAAGGTCGTCCCTGAGGTGATCAGCTATTATATGACCCGAGTATTTGAAGCTGGTCACTCTTTTCAGAGGTCAGTCAGTCAGAGAGTCAGCTGGTCAGTCATTTAATAGGATAGGAGAAACACAATTAGGTACCTTGGTTCCCGCCTTAAATACCACTACCTCACTATTTTGGGGGTTATATGTAAGGCCATGGACTCTTCAGGATACCTCTCACAACAGGCGAAAAGCTTTCTATGAGCACTGATCGCTGGGCTTAGCAGCACCATGTTATCAGCATAACCAATATTGTTTATACAATTGTTATCAATATAACAAACTACACGGGTGCTGTTGAGTTCAATGATCAGTTCACTCATATAGAAATTAAACAAGCTAGGAGACGATATGCCTAGCTGCCTCACACCGCATTTCATCTTATATTCATCAGAATAAGCTTCTGCCCACCTGACAACATTTATCTGGTCGCTGTACCAATTTTGAAATATATTACATAATTCTACTAAAGCTAAACGTGCAAATCTGAAATAATGTTTGTAAAAATAAAAGCATAAGACTGCGTTTTCGTTGTGCTTCCAATGAGTCCCAACTCTTGTTCTCAGTAAACATACAAACACTTTACTGAGCGACTCCTAACTTACTTGGACTGGACATAGTCGAGATGATGATTTTTACATGGTTAATTACAAAGAAAATTTGACACTGATACAATGTGGTAATTGTCTTATTGTCATATAAGAAATATATATACAATATATATGTGTATTTGTAAATTAGTAATCTTAAAATTTTCTAAAAAAGATAGGGGCTGCTGCTTTTATAGTGTAAAATTGTTTTATAATGAATGTGACTGTGTAAATTGTAAATAATTAGGATATTTAGCAAATTGAGCTGTACAATTTGTAATAACTTTATATAATAAAATCTGAGTAGGTATATAGGCGAATCTGCATGCAGGTCGAATACATTATAAATTGACTGCCACAATTTTATATTAAGACCTTGTTTGTACTTAAGTGTCATAGAGAAATTAAAATGTGAAGTAATAGAGTAAGTTATCTATGGTAAGGTGATGGACGACATAAAATGACATATCAGATAGGAGGGTTGGTTGTGATTTTATTTATTAATATAAAATTGATACTTATGTAAGTGGATAAGAAATGATCTAAATAAATACTAATTATACAGTTAAATAAATAGTTTCCTTTTATACATTTAATACTAAGTATATATTCATGCCGTGGCGTGTGGTGTCGACTGGCTATAGACTAGCACCGCCCCATCCTTCCCGTGGGGAATGTAAGGGCGACTGCGGGATAATAAAGCTGCTACCACAAGCGTTGAAAAACTGCACCACCTCTGAAAGAATGGACTCGCCAACCCGTTTGGTCAGCGTGGCGAGTTAAGGCCATGCATCCTTGTGCACAAGACAATATGCATATGAAGGCCCATGTCCTGCAGTGGATACTGAAAGAGCTGATTACATTGTTGTTATTATGCCATCTAAGCGAAACCATGGCGTGACTCTAGTAAAAAATCAAGAAATTCTGTCAAAGCGGTCAGAATTTTCTGGCCACGATTGTCACGCAATATAAACTCAGAACGCAGATAATACTCGGCATTTTATTAACAGACCTCTGCAATAAAGTCTCACCTTGGGAAAGGCCACTTTTAATTTTACCACGTTTGTTTTTAAAACCAGGTACAGATACATTAAGAAAACATTGGCCATCGGCTAATCCGAAAACACCCGAACGCGTCATCCACGTCTATCAATTACCGTACCTCTAACTGAATACTTTATTACTTTATTGCACGACGCGAATGACTAGTTCGGGTGTTACCGGATTAGCCGATAGCCAATGTTTTCGTAATGTATCTGTAATAATGTATTCGAACTTTACAGTGGTTACAAGGGAGCTGGTTTGTAACTGACTATAATGTATGATAAAAAATGTAATTTGTACGTACGAGGTGACTTTGTAACCTCGACAATGCCGTTTAAAACTTACAACAATTCTGAAAACGAATATTTAACCTTATTGAAGACGTAAATCTGTTGTGTGCCATTTTTATTGGTCTATACAAAATTCATACATAATCTTTTATGAAAAAGCAGGCCTTTTGTGTAAACGTAACAATATACCTATATCACAATATCATATACCTATTTGCAACTGTTGGTGTGCGAAATCGTTAAGTTATTTATACGTTAGTGTAACCTTTCAAAAACTATTGAACTCCAAAACGGTTAAATTAGATTGAACATAAAAATCGAACACAACAAAACAGATGCACTTTTAGCAGATGCATATATTATAATAATATGTTCATATATTCATTTTAATGAAATTTTAATTTCCACAGTGGAATTGCTCTAAAACGAATCAACGTCAAAGCAACTCTATCCATCATAACTAAAAGCAATTTAGTTCACAGTAAATGTCCCATGCAGTGTTAAGTTTTCACGAAGATAAACAATAGAAGTTGGGCTTTGTCAATAAAACGAGGATGTTTACTTTAATCTACGTGTTTGGGACACTATTATTAAGCTTAGAAGAGTTTGATTAAACTCAGTAAGCAGTAACAACAGTGACTACAAAATGGCGGATATTCAATTACTTTCTGGTTGTTTCCACTAAGCAATACGTAAATCAATCACTTTTAATCACCTTAGATCAGTAAATGAACAATAAATTGTGAACAACAACTCAATAAATATTAATGGGTTATCTGTTCTGAACAAGCCAGTTTATTATCTAATAAATATAACATAAACATAATTTTCCAGTTTGATGCTTACAGATCTTTGCATTATGAATAATAAATTTTGGATATATACCTACCGTTAACTTATAGACCTAAATAAGTATCCATGATATGTTTCGACCAACAGAAAAAAAATTATAAGTCTTTGTAAACCAGTTCATTTTACAATTTTGTTTTACGAAGGTTATTTATACATAACTTTTGTCAATAATTATTGACGTATATATAATATAATATAAGTTATAAGTATAAATATAAGTACTACAACGTCACCAAATGTAAAATATTCAGGTATAATATAAGTAATATATAACAAACGACAAGTTTCTGTAAATGATCCGTCAGAAGATAATAAACAAAGTTAACTTTCAAAATGAACTGAACCTGACATAATGTTCATTCAGCCCGTCGTACTTCACGTTAACACTCATTAACTATTGTTTGTTGTGGACAGTTTGACAGTGACATCCTTTATACATAGTCTAGTTCCGTTTAATTTCAGTACAATCAACAATTTATATATATAGTTTTAAATTATGCGACTTGTAGTGGTGCATTTGACTAGAAAACTACATGACAAATGATTTCATTTTGTGATAATGTAATAAATAACAAGGCCTATAATAATAATTAAAAACACAACTGCGTTTAGTCAAAATATCGTCATTAAAAGTAATAACCGTTATAATAATTGTGATAGCATTGATTGAACGCATATCATTATTGTCGTTTGCTAATATGAACATAACAGGTGGAAACAAAAATTAACCCATTTTTGAAACTTTTTGGAGTTATATTTTGTTATAGTAACGAGCAGCTTACAAGCAATAAATAAGCAAGAAAGCGATCTAACTCGGAAACAATTATTTCACACAAATCGAGTACAACCAATTGGGAAATCAACTTGTTATTATTTGATGGGATTGTCATGGGAAATTATTGTGATTACAGTGGAAGTCTTTGATTAGGTACAAAATAAGAGTAGAAAGAAATTGTATCGGGTCCTTTTATGAAAATTAATAGGATTAGCTATATACTATATAAGAATGAATTTGGAACAAGGGCTGGGAAGGATGAAAAATATGAAGTGCATATATACTCATCCCATTACAATTTCGATTCCTCCTTGGGAAAGATGAGACTATATACTCCACTTCACTGTATAATGAGTAGTATATGAGTATAATGAGGTAAGGAGATTCCTTTATCTCATTATACTCTCTACTCAAAGCAACAAGAGGGGATGCGATAGAATGGGGAGTAAGGATATGATAGTATTAAAGACCTCTATTATTATTAGTTAAACTCCTCATTAAATGTTACGCATACATATTATCTCAAATCAAACACATTCATGTGAGCGGTATTTTATGCCACGTCAAATATAATATTGTGCATTTTGGAATATGTCTACGGTCTAAACGCTGCAGAATTTACAAAAAAAATCATATTATCGCTGCAACATTTGTATCTATAGAAAATATCAATATATATATATTACACAATACCATACCATACACTCAACCTCCACTGCTGGATATAGGCCTCTCCTAAGGGCCACCAGCACACAGGTCTGCTCTTCTTATCCAGCCACATATATTACACACAAGTATTTGCATCTGTAATACAAAAATATTACAGATACAAAGTACAGTATCATTTTGAAGAGTACTTATTTGCCGACGATATCTAAATTTGCAGGTATCCAAAAGAATTAAAAAGGACGCTTTTACAAGGACACTTCGCACATAAAATGGAATTAGCGCATCACATCGTAGGCGTTTATTATCCCCCGTTCTTGCAAACATTCCTGTCGCTTGAATTTTGAACGTGTTTAAAGGTGGCCAGTTCGTTCGGAGTCTCTTTGCGCGCGCAAGGACTGACATCCCGCGCTTTTTAATCCCGTCCAATTGCGTCAAGCTAATTTCAAAATGGTGCGTTTAATTTTTTTATCTCACTTCATTTTCAATTGTGATTACGGAATTTTTAAAATTAATGTTGAATTTTGAAAATTTATAAGTTCTGGAACTTAACATAATTTTTTTGTTCGTTTTTTATTACAGACCACACAAATCGACGATGAACAAATTACAAGTAAGTTATGCATATTTGATTGTTTGGGATTAATTGTTTATTTTTATTTTTTTATTTATTTATTTCTAACATCAAAATTTGGCAAAATTTGTTTATCCAAATACATCACACATACATCACAAACCGAATTACTTTTAAACACAAAATACTTTACTTCACAAGAATTATTTTACGGAAATTACTTTTGTCAACAGTTTATTTCATTCGTCTCAGACAATTACACATCATATTGTCACAGAATAAAGTCCTAGGAGGGTATTTCAGTCATAAGAACCAATTTATTACCAACAATAGCTTTATTTAACTAGAGAACAAGCTGATATTAAAAATAATTTTGTAAATTAATTAAAAGTTAACTATGAATGAGCTTATGAATATTTGGGCTTAGGAGCTTTAGCTATCACTAGTTATCACTAATGTAACCGATTTTCTATAAATTAAAAATAAATAATAAAGAAACAGTAAAAGAATGCTATTGATATTGCGGTCCTTTTTCAACTTGTAACTTCGCAGCTTTTTATCTCAGTCACTTTTCAAGATATTTTCATTTTGATTTCACTCAATAATTTCATTGAAGGGGAGAGTGCACGCCGCTGGGCGCGCTCGACTGGCCACGTTACCCCTCTCTCACAGAAGACTACCTTGAAATGTACTGCATTTCCCACTTTATCATATTTCCCTAATGTACGTACGTGTTTCGGTAGTGAGTGAGATGTGCAAGAGCCCATTCCCATCCTATTCCTCTCCATTTTCTCAACCCTTTCTCCAAATCCATTCCTATATCTCCAAAGGTAGGCAGCGCATCCGGGGGCGTGCCAACGTTTGTCATTTTGAACTAATGTTGGCATGTATCACGGATGTCTATGGGCTACAGTATCCACTTACCATCAGGTGGACTGTATGCTCGTCTGCCGCCTTCGTATATAAAACAAAAAATTGTGTGAATCTAATATAATCAAAGTAATCCGCCTTGAGAATATCCAAGCTAGATTCCTGAGGTGCCTTTGTTTTCGCATGGGAACTGAAATAACCTTAACGTCTTATGCGATCAGATGTAATCGATCGAACTAAAAACGGAACTAGGTAGGTACTCAATAATAATATATTTTTATGACCGAAAGCGAAAGTCAAGGCATCGTGATTTTTTTTATAAAATATATGGCACACGAGCGGGCAGGCCACATGATGGTAAGTGGTGATCGCAGCCCATGGACACCCGCATCACCATAGGCCTTGCGGGTTCGACCTTGCTGAATCCCGTTCACAGCTCTCTTGAAGAGCCCCATATCGTAGCTTAATGGAAAAACCTTGGCTGGCAGTTCATTCCACAATTGTTTTTCTTGCCCCCACACCGCACTAGACAAACATTTATTTTATAGAATGATAGAACTCATTTCTAGAATGTGTAGAAAATATAACCAGTTAGCTTCCGAACATTCGGAGCTGGACTTATTCGCAGACGTTGAAAGACTCTGAAGAATTGTTCAATATAATTCCCACCTCGGGTTTCTACTACCGCACCTCCCGTCACAGAAGTGCGGTCCATCCACATTTCCTAGATAAGGAGGTGTCGCGCACTGTTCGGTCCAAAAATTATTTTATATCGCGAACCCGTAGGCTGTGGAACGAACTGCCTCAAAAGGTCTTTCCATTGAGCTACGACATAGGGTTCTTCGAGAAAGCTGTGAATAGGATTTTGCAAGGTCGGCGGCGCGCCCGCATACCCCCTGGTGTTGCGGGTGTCCATGGGCGGCGGTAACACTTACCATCACGTGGGACCGCTTACTCATCCGCCCTCTTCTCTATAAATATAAAACTCTCTATCTCTATAATATATAATCTATATAAATATATCTCTATAAAACAGGTCTTTATGTATAATTTCAAAATAAAAACAAATATAATAGGTATAGTATGAAAATGATCAGAGTGGAATGAACCACCTCAAGACACAAGAAAACCTACTGTAAGGGCCAGGATTTACCTTGTTTTGGAAAAACTGTGACTTATGTAATGTTTAAATAAATATCTATCTACTTATATTGTTTTCACCAGTCATATTCCCCAATTAATATTTATCAAAAGGTTTCAAAACATAATATGAAATGAAAAACCGTTATCATTGTTATTGCGCGGTTTTTGTTTTAATTGTCGGTTTTATTTTGACAACGGGAAAACTGTATTGCGCAAAATTGAAAATTTTGCCTTTGTTGTGGTATAAAATGAAAAATAAGCGAACAAATTGCTAAACCGCACCACGGCGACCGGTTAATGTATTATTTACTGAACAGTTTTACAATACGATGCGGCGATAGATTTAAAATTGCGTATTTTTAAACTGTTATACAGGTTCATTTCGATTAACTGCTTAATTGATAAACTTTTCTCTTCCACAATTGTGTTTTTATTTAAAAAGTTACATAATATTTATGAACTCTGCGTCTGAGGATTTTGAAAAATAGACCCGGACGAAATCGTAATACATATTTCGCTGATAGAAAATCAAAAAGGCTAAGGAGCATTACACTTTAGTTCCAAAATGAAAACTTCATATGTCAATATAAGGTCTATATTTTGATGTAAGTTATATGTCGATTAAACTCTTTTGCCTTACTACCGCTGATATGATGTCACCGAGTTTCCCTTAAGATGTTTCTCTTCGCTACTGTTAGTTATCAATAATATAAAATACGAACTTCAGTGGTGCAGATCATAATCTGAAGATACGACTTCCGATATAATACGTAAACATATGAGAAACACGTAGAACATACCTGCCAATCTACCACTAAATGGCTAAATGGGAGCAAATGAGATGGAATTAGATGAGGTGATGATGTATAGGAATTATAATGAAATGTCTTTATCTAATGAGGTAAAGATAATGAGTTTAATGAAACTCCCTGCTAGATTGTTGTTTGGGAAATCGCTGCACAAAACAGAAAACCGGTCCGTTTTATTTAGCCACTTTGCCACAAAAGAAATGTATTAAACTTCAAACGTCAGAAATACCTAAAATACACGGACTATGGATAAAAAGAACTAAAAGCAGTAAAATTCACCGAAAGCAGTAATAAAAGCAAGCTGACGCTGGCAACCGGTGCCAGAGTAAACAGCGTTTCAATAAAACAGTGCTCCGGCTCTTTCCTACAGAGATTTTGGTGACAACGACATGTAGATTTTGTAAGCACTGAGGAACTACACCAACTCTTAAAGAGTAGTCTTGTCATCTCGGCTGGTTACGATTCCTTAGATATCAAAGAATAACTAAAAACTATTTAAATGATTTTAATGCGTTATAAAATTGAGTGCAGTTGAGTCAAGTAGTTGATACTTGTCACAGTACAGAAGGATCTGTTTGATATGTTGTTGTATCTTTGGTGACAGAGTAATTTATAAAATAAATGCAGTACCCACCTCTAAGCGTCGTGTTTAGAAACAAACTGTTCTAGATCTAGCATTTTCATCTTAGTTGTCGCCACAACAAATGTCGTAAAGCGAAGGCGTTGCTTTGTGACGTCATATCCTGCTTTAGACAACGCACTCAGATATTAATGCTTTTGTGGTCTCGCTAGCATTTAAACGAGCTAAAACCACACATAAAATGCAGAGTTTGACGTATTTTTATATAGTTTTGGGGCTAGTGAATGTGGATGCCACTAGGATTATTCAACTACTGTAGTGTTTGAAATTAAGATTAAGAATATTCTTTATTGTACACATTATGTGTACATTAAATACATTTTGTATATTTTATTACATTATGACAAAATTAAGGAACAATGTTTTATAAATAGAATATATCCAGGCGGTCTTATTGCTTACAGCAATTTCTACAGATCTAGCAAATATACAGATATAACGAAATTTCTGACAAACTGTGGGGGTCTGAACGGATTGAAATGAAATTTAACACAAAAATAATTTGAGTTTATATATCAATTACGTTCGCAGATGACCCAAATCTATTCAGTAGTTTCATTCAGTTTCAAATTTTATTTTGTCATGGAATCAATAACGTGATTTCCAAACTTCTCCATGGATATAGTTTTTCGTGTTTACATACATCCTCATATATTTTTTTGAAAAAATATATTAAAAATACAAAGCAGCAATATTGTTTTTCAAATCTATAATATATTTAACCACCTTAGTTCAAAATTTGAAATAAAGAAATAAACATTCACAATAAAGCACTCTTTATTATTCTCACAAAGTTTCATAAATTCAGTAATGTGGGGACATTCATGTCATTCATGTCCTCCGAAATGCATGTCAGGATACTAACGTCCTTTGAACGTATCTAGTGCTCCAGTGGGATCACCTACTTTGGAAAACACTGCCTAATCGTTAGCTTTAATCTGTTTATTCGGTCTGGAAATGGGATTGAGGCAGGCTTTCATAAATCTACCAACTTTCATTTATTCGCATTAATAACTTTTGCAATAATGACGTCCCGTAAATTATACTGTTTTTAATGCCTTAATTTTAAGTTTTATCCCATATAATTGTAAAAATAGTTTTAACTTAGTTTCATTGTCCTATATTACTGAAGGAGGAAAATGCCTAGTAATTTTCTGGGTAAATCCTATGCAATATGTAAATATTCCTACATTTTGTTAAAACTGATAATGTCAGGGGTGACCGACCACATTTCGCCGCTTTAAATCCACAAATAAGCCAAAAAATAAATCCATGGAGGAAGAAAGCATTTGGACTCAAAAAAATAAACAAAAGCAAAAGTCACAATAGACAGAAATCACAGTAAAGAAATTCCATTTAAATGCTCAAAATGCTATCTATGCACGCACACATATTCAATGTTAACACTGCTTCGATATTTGAGGTTTCATTTATTTATTTACAAGATACACCAACAGCATTTACACGAAAAAATACAAATGTTAAAAACTTATAAATTCAACATACCGTGTGCAATACTTTAACAGGTGCATACAAGTTCAATACAAAGGCATGCGAGTATGATAAAATAGTATAAATAAAATTAAATTTGGATGAACATAAATCCAATTAAATAAGATTAAATTACAATTTACTGGAACATTAAACTACTTAATTAAACTGAAGCTAATTAACTGAAAATGAAAAAAAAAAGTGCTCGGCAACAGTTTATGTAAAATTTTGCGTTTGAAACTTGCCAAAGAATCATTAAACATATTGATGTCATGGGGGTGAACTTAGCGTGGTTTATAACATTATATTGCAACTAATATTATAAACAGTTTAAAAACTTAGTAATATATCTGGGAGTCAGACCAATAAGGGTCCAGATGTCGGCTTCTAGTCTCCGAGATATTTATAGATAAGTATATTTCTGTGAAAATGGGCGAAAAAATCATATTTCCTCACTTGAATGATATTCTATAGTCACATTCCTATATTTTCCTGTTACAAACATCTTCGTAAATTACCTTTCTGGATATTTATACAAAAGGTTTACTCGTATGCGATTTGTACTAAATACCGAAATGTAGACTCTTTATACTACATTTAAATTGTTTAGGCATACTGTCTCAATTTTTTTGTTTTTATTGTTTCATGAATAAGTCAGTGGTAAATTTGTAAATTTGTTTGTTTCTGCTAATTGGAACTGCGTATTTTTTAGGTTAAACTTATTATTCGAAATGTATTTTTTGACGTTGAAATTTGTTTTTTTTTCTGAATAATTCTTATCTAATCTGTCGTTTTCTTTATGCTATGTGGTCAGACATCTATTCTAGTTTCCAAATCTACTCATAATTTCAACACCACCTATTTGGGGCCTTTTATTTAATAAGAGCAAGCGCGCGTCGTGTATTCACAGCGTTTTAACGAAGATTTAACACTGGATTTCTCTTCGTGATGTGGTAGAGCTGAGCTGAGGTGTAATTTTAATTTTCGCACAACATCACGTTTTGTGACCGCCGTTAATCCTTGCCTAAACCGTGCGGAGTGCGGATTCCGGCACGTGTAAATCAATGTGATATTAAAATTATTTTAATCTTAAGTATTTCTCTCTGAGAGTGCGACCATGCTATATGCTATTCTGTTTAACGCAGATTTGGTTCTATGTATATTCTGATATATCAGCCTCTAACGTCCCATTTCAGAGTATAGGTATTCCCTTGCAATAAACAATGGGTTTCACGCCATAATTCACTCCGCGGGCTGAATGCGAATTCATGAATATAATGAAGTGGTGATAGCCGGGTAGTAGGTATCTATTCCCGACTTAATCCCTAAGGTCATAAATTCGAACTCCAATCCGAAATACTTGTCCAACCCTTGTCCAATCACTGCTGGACAAGAGTCTCCTTATGCACATTGTCTTGTGCATGAGGAATGTATGGCCTAAAACGCCACGCTGGTCTGTTAGAGGTAGTGTAATTGATCAGGACTAGAAGTAGCGACTTTGTTATACTTTAGTCGCCTTTGATGACACCCACATGGAGAGATGGTGTAGTTTATTCTAAAGCTGGCGGACGCCGCACGGGCCCTTCTTTGTAGATAGTCTTAAAGGCAATTTCAGCCTAAAATGTACCATGTCAGTTCATTGAGGATTGGTTGATATAAAAAGGGACTAAGGGATAACAAAACCGCTAGCAAAAGTCTCGAGGAATTACACCACCTTTAAAAGAATGGTTTCGGCAACACGCTTGGCCAGCAGAGTGGCGTTCATACATCTAGGCTTATGTCCAGCTTTCGACACCAACAGTGTTTGTTACGATGAAGAAAGATTTTTTTTTATAGACTAGTGGGCGGACGAGCAAGCGGTCCCACATGATGGTAAGTGTTACCGCCGCCCATGGACACCTGCAACACCACCAGGGGGTATGCATTTACAAGAAACAAGTATTAACAGTTACAGGGACAGGTCTGTACATTCTAACTTCAGTAAGATCCAGAGAGAAAAATATCTTTAGTTACTTATCGGTTATCACAAATATGTTTGTAACGATGGAAACATTGTTGAAGCACACAACCCGTGTTTTCACACAAATAACACTCGTTCTACCCTTTCGCAAATGTCTCTTCGCAGCATTATTAACATTTCAGACGTGCGAGGGATGTGCGTCGCGATAACATCTTTACTTCTTCACTTTTATATTATCTGCATTTTTTGTGAGTGACTACGAAATGTCCTAAGCATAAAAACGGATTGTGTTTCATAACACTCCAAAAACATATACATTCGTTGGTATTGAATCTGAACTATGACCTTGTATTGTGTGTTTTTTCTTTTGCTTCGTGATATCCGGAGAAGTAGACGATTTTAAGCTTTCTGTCTTAAATCGAGTAGATTAGCCGATTGTGCAAAAAATATCTAAATATATTATTGTATTGTATGCTGCAATCCCCAGCCGTTAGGCGTTACAGACTAGCCGTCCTGTTACTCCTGTCTCGAGTAAAGGTAAAACTAGCCTGTTACAGTTACAAAACCTGTAAATTTTGTTCCGAGCAGGATGAAACATCAATGGACTGCTTTGTAAATGTGGGTGTTTATTACCGTTCCACATTAGAATAATAAAAAAGTGGAATATTTTCAAACTAATACTTAACTAATAATGGTACCGGTGACCTATTATGCATCCGTGTATAATTTGCCTAATGCCTACCAGCTGGCCTCGTTTTCAAAGTTATTTATGTCTGCCTGTCTGCAGGTAATTATTGCATTATAATTTCTTGCAGAACTGCAAGAGGGCGGAACTGCAAGATTTTATTTTTATTTCATGCTTTTGCATTATTTCAGTCCAAGTAAAGACTCACAGTGGAAGGTTGTCATTTATTAGAAAGTTTTCGATGCGTTTTAGATAAGTTCTCGAGTGGAGACGATAAACCTAGAAACAGAAGATTATTTCCTTTCTGTCGATGCCATTTCTGACAATATTCTTTAACTGATTGGATAAGCGGAGATGAGAGGATGGTGGTTGTGAGCCTTGGGAGAGATCTCCCAACGCTTACCACCACACGAGCAATGGAGATACAGACTGTATGTTAAGAGAATATACTGGGTTAATTAAAAAAACTTGCACCCTCTTAATAATGAATCCCATTTAATTGCTCACCTATCGCTCTCCCGGGTTTGCTGGTAGAAATCTCCCAAGCACGTCTTTTGTATATATTTTCTTTTGCAACTATTTTTATCATTTGTGTGTACAATAAAGTATACATAAAAAAACGATAATTAAAACTTTTGTTCTAAGACTTTTTTCTAAACTTGATAATTTCCTGAAAAAGGAAAGTTATTTTTTTTAAAGGCAGTCTGCCTGTGCTACTCTTTTTTGTATCTTGTCTTTGTCTAATACACCGCCGTCTTGCAATTTCTATTTCTTAACAACTAGACAATGTTGGGTATTTTTTCACTTCACACAGTGGATTACATTTTTAGGTAACATGGTAAATGTTTTTATTTTTCTGTGAAAGAAGTGCTGAATTTTAAAAAGTCGTAGAAACACAGTTGTGACTTTTCTTGAAGTAAATTTGGTTTATAAATAAATTAAGAGGGTCCAGTTATTTTTTATTTAACCCTGTTTAAGAAAATGCCTCTACATTTAAGAAATCCGAAGCTATTATTTGTAGACTTCAATATCAAATGGCCTTACTTAAACGAATCCGAGGATCTAAAAATACCCTCTATTTGATTTAGCAGCATATCGCAAACATATTAATGTATTATTCGAACAAACCAAATAAAACGAAAATCACGATACGATTTCAGGAGTTCAGTCAACATGTGAACTGATAACGCATTCAGTGAAACGTCAAGAGCAGCGTTATTGATTTTAAGCTTACAAACGAACTTTTACACTTGGGGACACAAAAATTGTTCAAATTCAAATTAAAGATATTTATTTTAAAATAACTATCTAACTAACTATGACATTCAAATTATTGCACAGTTGTATTCCCCTCGCGGGCGTACAAATTTTAAGTAAAAAAAAAATCATATCAAACATTTACTTGTAATATGAGTAGTAATAGATGATAACATACAACAGCTCGACACATTTGCCAGAATTGGCTTGTAAAATAAATAAAAAAATATTATATTGTAGAACATTGGTCAATTAAATATATTATCAATACATTTCAAATTAATTCCATTAAAAGAAATAAAATGTCGGTTATATAATCAATTGATAATAATTAACTACATATTAAATGCCAATTTAAGCTCAAAATTAAGTAAATTTATTATTCTAATTATAATTTATAAATACCTGTCAGTTCATTTAAACAACAGAAATTTTTCAAAACATTTCAACAAATAACATATCACCTACTCAACATTAGTGGACCGATAAATCAAGACAGTATAAAAACAGCCCTTAACAGCTCTTGTTAGTTAGAAATTAGTTTGTGTTGTAATAAGTCCTACCGACTAGGTATTTTATTAAATTAAGTTTAAATTTCTTTATGTTGTTAGTATTACCTAATGAAAAAGAAGGAAATTTACAACATGCATTACTTATCAAAGTTATCACTAACTTGTTATCTCCGCTACCTTAACCTATGAAAGCCACACGGATATTTTCTAAGAAAATCTTCAATAGAATGAAAACTCTCTTTACAAGGGACACAATAAAATTTAGTACACGGAAGATCTGTTAAACTTTTGGAATACAATTATATATTAATGACGATATATAAATTCAATTTTTCATGTATAATTCAAACTCCAGACTTTTAATGGTAGATGCGTTAGATGCATTAGGTAGACACTTGCTTGAGCCATTTCAAAAATATACATACAGGCTACCATTAGTAATTTCTGCGTTGTAAATACATCTTTACAGGATTCCGGCCAATACATGCTATACTCGTATAGGGCTCTCAGGCATTTCTTTCGCGCTATGGAATACTCACACTGCGTTCGACGAGATACCCCAAAAGGCAATGTCACTGATTATAGAAGAGACATATGCATGATATACTGACAAGGTTGCTTCTATAGAAGTATACTTCTTATACTTCCTGCGAACACAAATTTAAATGTTTCACTTATGTTCAGCTAGGTTAGATTATTTTGGACTAACGGTAGATAATGTAAAAAAATACGTGATGTGAAATGAGTTGTGGTTGGGTACATGATTATTAATACCCCTGTAGTGATAAAATATCCGAAATTTAAAATAACCCCTACCACGTTTACGGCACTAGCAACCCTAAGGCTGAGTTTTATTTCATGCAAAATATCAAACTCACGACGCAAGGAGGTAATTCTGCCAGACATGGCCTCCAAAAAGCTCGATGTGCTGAACAGAGCGAAGCGGTACTTCACCCCTGGGCAACTCCTACTGCTTTACTAAGCTCAGGTGAGGCCCCATATGGAGTATTGCTCTCATCTCTGGGCCGGCGCACCGAAATACCAATTGGACCCATTTGACTCCATCCAACGACGTGCTGTTCGTATTGTCGACGATCCCACTCTCACGGGCGGTTTAGAATCCCTCAGCATTCGGAGAGACGTTGCGTCTCTCTGTGTGTTCTACCGCCTGTACAATGGGGAATGCTCTGAAGAACTGTTTAATATAATTCCCACCTCGGGTTTCTACAACCGCACCTCCCGTCACAGAAGTGCGGTTCATCCGCATTTCCTCGATACGGAGGTGTCGCGCACTGTTCGGTCCAAAAATTATTTTATATCGCGAATCCGTAGGCTGTGGAACGAAATGCCTCAAGAGGTCTTTCCATTAAGCTACGATATGGGGTTCTTCAAGAGAGCTGTGAATAGGATTTTGCAAGGTCAGCGGCGCGCCCGCATACTCCCTGGTGTTACAGGTGTCCATGGGCGGCGGTAACACTTACCATCACGTGGGACCGCTTGCTCGTCCGCCCGCTAATCTATAAAAAAAAAGACTGCCAGCATATTGGGTTACAGGAATCTTTATACAATAGGCTCAATATAAATACGAGTATACTTCTGCATTATGAAAATTGAGTACACTAAATTGTTATTTCTTTTTTAACAATCACCAATAATCTATAATAAATAATCAATATTATTTATTTTAAATACTGTAATGAAAAATAGGTAGATACTGTTTTGTATTTACAAATTAGCTAAACTATTAATTAAATCATTCCACTATACCAGCTATACTCTAAGTGTGTTCCGCGGAACCCTAGGGTTCCGTGATACCTCTGTCGGGGTTCCGCAAGAATTTAGAAATAAAAAAATCAAAACACCTCTCTCTGGTCGCTCCGCGGCTGTGCGGACTCCGCGGCCGCGCGGAGACAAAACGCTATGAATGTTATTTATTTATTTATTTGTATTTGTATAAGCTTGTGTTACATTAGCTGGTACAATATCTCATAAGTTTGGTCTCAACAATTTTATACTTGTACAACGCGTTCGCTCTAAGTTTGCCGGTCTGTGGAATGCGCGTACCCTCCCCCACGTGACAACAAAACTTATAATGTGTCATAGTTTTACCCAAATATCTAACGTACACAATTTTTATTGTTACAATTAAATAAAAAATTTCGAACGTCATACACTCATACCTATCGCCAGCGGCAAACGAACGGCAAAACGAGCGGGTAGTATACTTGTAAGCGCTCAGTCTCTTTGATAAAAGCCGCCTCTGAATTAGACGCTATAGTTGTCAACTAGCGACTTTCGTCTCTAACTTCAAAGGATAAAGTCGATATTGTTTACAACGCTATTTTTAAATTTCTGTTTTTATTTTTGCTTTTTGTTTATCAAAGGTGCCGACTCGAGTATTTTCGAGAATATTTGAGATCGAGTCTAGGACTAAGTATAAAAGCGGCGATCGCGCGTTGGCGTCGTCAGTTGATGATTAGCGTTCGGAGCGATAAGTTACTACCTACTTACAAGCTCGCTAGCGAGAAACTAGTGTTCATTGTTTTACTGCCTGCTGTATTCTGTTGTCTCAGTTTTATACATTTCTTCCCTGTAGGTTCTAAATTTAGTCTCTTATACGCAGTAACGATTGTGCATTATTTAAACCCCACTATCCTGACTTGTAACATTATAAATAAAGAAGAATGGAACGTTGGCTTAAAGGTGTTAAACGTGTTCCAACAACATCTTCTAATGACGCTGAATGTTCAAAAGCAATGCGCGCGGAGAATTTAGCAATCACCGATCCAGAAGATGATGCCACGAGTGCCACGACGTCAAGCTCGACGGTTTCAAAGACGAAAAAAAGGAAGTATGATGAATCTTATATCAGTTTCGGATTTGTTGATTCCAACGGCTCACCTCTCTGCATGCTCTGTAGTAAACTGCTTCCTAATAGTTCCATGGCACCTGCCAAATTGCGTCGACATTTAGAAACCGTACACCCCGAGACTAAAGACAAGAATAAAGAATTTTTTGTTCGCAAAAAAGATCAGTTATTAGAAAGTCAAAAAAATATGATGCATGTAACACAAACTACCAACGAAAAGGCCACGGAGGCATCATACTTAGTTAGCTATCGCATTGCACAAGCAGGTGAAGCGCACACTATCGCTGAGAAATTAATAAAACCATGTGTATTAGACATAACAAAATGTATGCTTGATGAAAAATCTGCAAAGCATCTTTCTACTGTTCCGCTATCAAACGATACTGTTTCACGACGAATCCATGATCTGGCAAGCTACGTCAAACAAGAACTAGTTACACGTCTACAAAATACACGATTCGCTTTGCAAATGGACGAGTCGACTGATGTCGCTGGTTTGGCTATCCTGCTGGTTATTGTGAGATATCCATATAAAAGTTCTTTTGAAGAAGACATGCTTATGTGTTCATCGCTGCTTACAAACACTACCGGGGAAGAAATTTTTAATAAAATAAATATATTTTTTGAAGAACATAATCTCAGTTGGAACAATTGCATTGACATTTGTACAGATGGGGCCAAGGCGATGACAGGTAAAACAGCAGGAGCAGTGTCACGAATGAAAAATAAAGCGCCTAATTGTAGTTCCAGTCATTGTATTCTGCATAGACAAGCACTTGCGATGAAGCAAATGCCGTCTAATCTAAAATTAGTTATGGATGAAGCGGTAAAAATAATTAATTTTATCAAATCACGACCACTACAATCCCGATTGTTCTCATTATTGTGTGAAGATTATGGCAGCAAACATAAAACACTGCTGCTCCATACAGAAGTGCGATGGCTGTCTCGGGGAAAAACTTTAACAAGGCTATTTGAACTTAGAGCCGAGTTACAAATGTTTCTTTCAGCAGATACTTCTTTTAATTTGAAGGACCGTTTGTATGATAAAACTTGGTTGTTCCGATTGTCTTTTATGGCGGATATCTTTCAAAAACTTAACGAATTAAATTTATCGTTGCAAGGTAAACAGACAACAGTGTTTCAGGCCTATAATAAAATAACTGCTTTTAAAAGAAAATTAGATTTTTGGATCATTTGCATTGGTAAGAAAGAAATAGAAAGTTTTACGTTACTCAGTGAGTTTGTTAGCGAAAACGACTCAGAAATGTTTGAAGATAATGTGTTTGAAGAATTGGTCCAATATCTCAGTTCGATGCGCGCATCTTTTGAAAAGTATTTTCCCGAAGAACACAATACAAAAATTAAAGTGAACTCCTGGATTCATAATCCTTTTTTACCCAACTTGGAAAAGCCTGAAAACATGTCAAATGAGATATATGAATCTCTTTTAGAAATGTCATCAGACACAAGTATGGAGTCATTGTTCAAAACGACGCCTCTTAATGATTTTTGGTGCAGAATCCAAGATGAATATGCAATGCTTGGCCAAATGGCTCTGGATATTCTTCTCCCGTTCCCAACTACATATTTGTGCGAAACAGGATTCTCTACCTACGCAGCCACGAAAACAAAATATCGCAATAGACTGGACGCCGAAGCTGATATGAGACTCCAACTTTCTTCCATCAAACCTGATATCAAGCAATTGATGAAAAATAAAAAACAGTTTCATACCTCCCACTAGTTAGATTTTTTCTTTTTTAATGTTTTCTATTATTGTCCTTACCAAGTGGTGAAGTAAATAATAATTAGTAACTGATACATTGTACTTTTATTATGCTGATTAATATAGAATACACTTATAAAAATAATTGTTTTATTGTAGGGTTCCATCAAGTATTTTGCTTCCCAAAAGGGTTCCGTCATTTAAAAAGTTTGAGAACCACTGCACTATACAATAAACATAGAAGTAAGAATTCAAATCGTAATACGTTTACCATAATCGAGATGGAATCGGATTTAATTTATAAATAACTGTCATACGGTCATACATTTTAGACAGGCTCAAGCCGATAAATTTCTCTCACTTTAAAATAATTAATCACCTACACTCAAGGACTTATGAGTTTTTTTTCCCTTACTTTTGATTTGCAGTATTGTAATTCTCAATTTATGGCAAATTAACAAAAATATAGAAAATCCTAGTCCATAGTTTAGAATTTTAATACATAGTTTAGTTTATATCATTCATGTCTATCAAGTCTGTACTTGATGTTTCAATTTCAATCGTATGAAAAGCAAAAAGTCCTTGCTACAGTAACTAATTTGCTTCAAACTTTGTTGGTAAGTCGTAGGTAAATATTTATAAACATAGGTGTCTTTAATGTCAGTGCTATGTCAAATTCTTTAAATCTTTCTTGTAACGACCGTTATTTCCAAAGTAAAGAGATAAAGAAAGTCTTGGGTAACAATCTTCTCAGATATTTACTCTGTGTTACATGTTAAGAATGATAACGTTCGCGCGGGAAATATCTGAATAAGATCAGTACCTTTTAATTTTTCCGCGAGTGCAATCGTCAGAACAATTTAGTAGGTAAATTGTTTCGGCTTACAATGGGGGGAGGTTGGCAAACTTTTGTTGGCGCTGCGACAGTACAGCAGCAATGACAAATAGTATGATAGCTCTCAAACAAAATATTATAATTTTAATATCGCCTAAGACGTTAAATATCTACGAGAGGACCATTGTTAAAAGGAACCATCCTAATACAAACATTATTTGACTTTCAAGAACGAAGTCAAACGCGCTCTGTCTTCAGAGCGTCATAATTCGGTCTTCCTTTGTTTTGTTCTCACTCATCTCACTTTCTTTTCTTTTTTTGTTATCTACTTTTAACCACCAGCTTATTTACAATTTTTTTTTTTTTTTATGGACGAAGGTGGCAGACGAGCATACAGTCCACCTGATGGTAAGTGGATACTGTAGCCCATAGACATCCGTGATACATGCCAACATTAGTCCAAAATGACAAACGTTGGCACGCACCCGGATGCGCTGCCTACCTTTGCATATAGGAATGGATTTGGAGAAAGGGTTAGGGAAATGGGGAGGGATAGGATGGGAATGGACTCTGGCATATCTCACTCACTACCGAAACACGTACGTACATTAGGGAAATAAGATAAAGTGGGAAATGCAGTACATTTCAAGGTAGTCTTCTGTGAGAGAGGGCTAACGTGGCCAGTCGAGTGCGCCCAGCGGCTGTTGGATTGCAGCGTGCACTCTCCCCCTCATAAAAATTGCTAAAGTGTCAATCATGCTGTCGTCACATTATTGAGATGTCAATTAAATTTAACACTTCTTTCAGTACACACTATATTAAATTGTGCTTTGATATGTTGATATCTTGTTCTGTAATACAAAAATAAATAAATAAATTATAGGATGATTATAAGAAATATGATTTATTATGCATTTATTATAGTTAATTAGTAATCCAAAAAGGTTTTCCTGTAGTTACAACAGCATGGCTGACAACATGATAATAAGAATGCAAATCTTTAAAAGTGCGTTGGGACTAGTTCTCCCCCCTATCAGTTTTGTAGTAATAGTAAACTGGCCCAGGTTTTGAATTGGTTCCTGGCCACTTGACAACTAGCAATTTCAAAAACTGGCAAAACTCCCGCGGTCCAGTTTCTGAACGGGCCAGTTGCCGCCTAAGCCACTGACCGGTGATTCACTCATAATAACTGATCAGTATTCTATGCAACCAGCCCTTTCAATATCCACTGCTGGACATGGGCTTTCTCGTACACATTGTCTTATGCATGAGGGATGTATGATCAAATGTGGGCAAAGTGCGATGGGGTAAGGGTGCCTTAAATATAATATTTTATACATTGTAGAGTCATCATACTATCAGACATCTATACTGCGATGTGAACAACTGACAAAATAATGTTTTTCTGCTGTCAGTTGTCGCTGAAGGGTTCTCCTTGTTATTACGTTACTCGAGCTCGCTTTCATTTGTCCCTGGTGAGATGTCAAGATGTAGATGTTTAGTAATTACAGGATATTCGAAATAATTATGGCAAAAATCTTGATTTTTATGAAGTTGCCAAGTGACTGACAATTCTTACAAAATATAATGGGTAGTAGGAAAACTTCGCGGTCTTTTTGAACGTATGGCTTTAGCGTGCTATATTTCTGGCAACACTGATCACTGCCGTGAAAGTAATATACTGTTTGTTTTAAACTGGAAGTTTCTAACGTGAAAGTTGGATATGTTTTACAATTTTTTTCGACAAGGATATGAATACTAGTGCTCGCAAGGAGAAGTGGTGTTTACAAAGAAGATGCTTTATCTAAAACTACTGCAAAAAAATGGTTCAGTCTATTCAGGTCTGGTAATTTTGAGTGAATGATGTTCCACGCTGTGGTCGCCCTATTAAGGTAAATGGTGATGTTATCATTGAAAAAATTTAAGCAAATCGACACATAAAAAGTCATCAAATTGTGGAAGAGCTTAGCTAGCATTCACCACTCAATAGTTTTGGATCACCTGCATAACCGGAATTTTGTGAAGAAGCTAGATGTTTGGGTGCCGCATGATTTAAATGACAGAAACTTGGCGAATAAGATTTCCATATGCTGTTGCTACAACGAAATTATATCGATATATCGATCCATTTCTGACGCGATTGGTAATAGGCGATGAGAAATGGATCACCTACGATAACAATGTTCGAAAATGATCTCGATCTAAGCGAGGTGAGCCATCACAAATAGTCCCAAAGCCAGGCCTCACTCCTAAAAAAGTTATGTTATGTGTATGGTGGAACTGGAAAGGCACACGAGCTTAATTGCGACCTTTTGCCACATGACCCAAAGTATTTATTCTGATGTATACTATCAGCAATTGGTAAAATTGAAGCAGGCACTTGAAGAAAAACGCCTAGAGTTAATGAATAGAAAAGCTGTAGTTTCCATCACGACAATGCTCGACCGCACACATCTTTGATGACTAAACTAAAATTGGCTTGGCTGGGAAGTTTTAATCCATCCTCCATACATTCGAATTATCATTTATTCCACTCTTTACAAAATTCTCTAAATGGAGTAAAATTGCATTCAAGAGAAGCCTGTATAAACCATTTAAATCAGTTTTTCGCTCAGAAACCCCAAAAATTTTACAGCGATAGGATAATGGTTCTGCCAGAAAAATGGCAAAAGATAGTCGAATTAAATGAACAATATTCCGTTCAATAAATATTTATTTAATACGAAAGAAAAAGTCTTTATTATTTTTACTATAAAAAGGCCGCGAGCTTATCCGATAACCAAATGTTTTGTATACGAATTTATATAATCATCCTGTTATAATTAATGCCAATTGCTGTTATGAGTCTTTCTTCCAAGTTTACTCTTAAATTTTCAACGGTAGGCGTGAGTGCACAATGCATTCCCACAGCCGCTGGGTGCACTCGACTGGCCACAGAAGACTACCTTGAAATGTACTGCATTTCGCACTTTATCGTATTTCCCCAATGTCCGTACGTGTTTCGGTAGTGAGTGAGATATGCCAGAGCCCATTCCCATCCCATCCTATCCCTCCCCATTTTCCCAACCCCTTCTCCCAATCCATTCCTTGAATCTGCGAAGGTAGGCAGCGCATCCGGGGACGTATCATTCTGAACTGATGTTGGCATATATCGCGGATGTCTATGTACGGCAGTATCTACTAACCATCAGGTGGACTGTAAGCTCGTCTGCCGCCTTTTTTTATAAAAAAAAAATGTAAGCGTAGTATTCACGGACGTGACAACGTTTGTTTCTTGAGTGACCTTGGCATGTAATGCGGATGTCGCAGGGCGACAGTATTTACTTATAACCAGGTGGATTGTCTGCCAGTCCGCCACCTTCTATAGAAAAATAGATTTTTGGTTTGAATGTGATAAAGCGTATTAAAGATTTCTTCTGTTGGAACGAATATATTTTTCACCAAATTACAATGGAAATATACTCTGTGACAAAATACGCTAGTGACCCTATATAAGGCAATGGCAATGGCATATATGGAGTAATAGTGTGGTAACAAAACCACTAACTCATTCCTTTACTCATAAAATATATTTAAATATAATCCATACTATACCATCAGCCTGTGTTTCTTCACTGCTGGATATAGGCCTCTCCCATCGACCGCTACCACACACGGTGTTTAGCTCTCCTCATCCAGCCACTACCCGCGACTTTCTTCAAGTCGTCCACGTTGCCGGAGAGCGTTCCACACTACAATTCCCGGTACATGCTCTCCATTCGAGGACTTGCCTCTCTCATCGGTTATCGGTTCCGCGGCATATATGGCCTGCCCACTGCCACTTCAACTTGCTGATTCTTTGAGCTATGTCGGCAACTGTATTTCTTCGTCGAATTTTTTCGTTGCGGATTATGTCCAGCAAATAAACTCCGAGCATAGGTCTTTCCATCGCTCGGTGAGCGACTTTGAACTTGTGAACCAGACCTACCGTCAGAGACCACATTTCGGCACCATACTTCATTACGGGCAGGACGCATTGATTGAAGACATTCGTCTTCAAACATTGTGGTATACACGACGAGACGAGGTGACGCATTTTCCGGAATGCTTGTATAATATATAAATATAATCATTGCTTAAAATTATATATCACTTTTTAACCTGTTTCAAATTCTAAATGTTATAAAAGGGTAACAGGTTTTAAGCATTAATTCAATTTTAACATCAATTTGTGAGTAAAAACAGTTAATATTTACAACGAGTAGTAACAAAACTTTTATGGTAGTGTGTACCGTAACAAAGCAGTTTGTTTATCTAAAATTACCGAACAGTTTTGTTATATGTGTGTAGCGAAAGGTTTTGCCCCTGGTAAAACTAAGTTATTCGCTCACTGTTGTTAACTGTTGCAAAACTATTTTTTCATTGTTGGGTTTTAGATGTTGTGTTTTCAGCTATATACAGATATTGATTTTTAATCTAATTTGAATTAGGGCTCACTTGAAATGTAATGTAAAAAATTGAGAGAAATAAAGACAATTCAAATTTTATCTCAAAGACAATTTTATCTCACAATAGTAGTAAGTTATCTTTAGATAGGCTTGCCATACGTCCTCTGTTCCCCGGACACTGTCCTCCATTGAGGGCCGTCCGGAGGCATTTTTCAAATCTGTCCGGGGTTTTTAGGAGGGGCGAAACGCACGACGACGACGGTGATAGGTTGTAACAATTTCGGATTCTCAATAAAGACTGGCTTGTTATTATGTTCAGTTCGTCCGGGGTTACGGACGCAATGAGAGGAGTTTTTGGTCACCAATTGTAGTTTCTTTAAATTTATGATGTCAATCATACCTTTAAATGAAGTGACTCCAACTGAGTGCCATCACACACACACACACACATACGTATGTAGTACCTGTCGAGATACATTACACCGATATCGACCGCTATACGTGACCGCTCCCATTACAACCAATCTAAACACTCATACATTCTTACTCTGGATGCTTCAGTTTAACCCGGACCTTAAGCGTCGCACAATCCTATTTGTATCTAATATCTATCTAACGAAGCGCATTTTCTATTCCACAGTGCTAAGGCGAGCGTTCAGCATGTTCGATTCGAGCAAACAGGGCCGGATTGAAAAGGAGAAGGTGCGGACGATACTCAACACGATGGTGCATAGCTACGACGACAACGAGCTCGACCAGATGCTGGACGGCGAAGACGCTGATGGTAAGTAAGAGTACAACTTATAAATAGTGTTACTACAGTTACAGATACAGACGGCACGTTACAATCAAGTTCATGTAAATCCGAAACTTTTTCGCGGGAACTCGAGAAATAGAGTTGAATTTTTGTTAGATTATTGTAAAAATTGCGTATTAGGCGTTTTGTGGTTTAATGGCGATAGTTTAATAAAGTTCAAAGTGTTTTTCGTACGTGGTGTCTGTGATAATCAAATAAAAGCGTGCAACTGCGTTTTTCATGTCCGTCCAAAGAGTTCTCTTCTGTCCTCAGTAAACCTACTATCGCTTTATTGAGTGATCGCTCACTTACTTCAACGGGTCTGGACATTTTAGACTTTTAAATTGTTTATCACGAAGAAAACTTGACACTGGCAGAATGTGCTATTTGCACTCTTTCCATATATGAAGAAAAATAATAAAGAAAATCCGAAACTGTCTTTATGACCGTCATCGGTGACCCTACAATTCCTTGTTCAAGCAACAACGTTCGGTTTACTATCGAATAATGTTTGTAGGATATCAATATTTTTAACCCACGGTGTTCATCCAAAGACTATTCTACATATTCATTTGAAATACATACAAGTCACCAGGAAGTACCGACAATAATGGTTTTTATAAACGCTTGAGCGGGAAAAATTAATACGACAATCGATCGATCAGCTCAGCGTGACTAGTGATATGGCCCAAATGATAACGAATTGCTACCTACATGCTCAATCATAATCGCAGATTGGATATATTCTCATTTTCGCTTCTGATTGGAATACTGCTGTGAATTTTTTTCTAGTTGACGACAAAAAATGTATTAAACCTATTGTTAGCAAATGTATCTGTGTGCGTGCCTTCCTCAATTAAATAAATAATTCTAATTCTCTAAAGTATGTAATTTTTAGAAGTAGCGTAGAACGCTCTTGGTCCAGGTAGACTGACGACTAGAATAATTTTGCCGGTAGTGGCTGGATGGGAAGAAGCGAAGACCGAGTGTGATGGCTGTCCGTGGGAGAAACCAAAATCCAGCAGTGAAGAGACACAGGCTGATGGTATGGCATTAAATATGTTAATAAGGAGATTTCAAATAAATTACAGCAGATTTCGAATTTAGAAAGTGAAACCGTCTGGCTCTGGATATCGACCCTTTTAGCGAACTTACATGTCTTCCTCACATGAATAAATAGCTCTAATTCGCTAAAGAACATAATTTAATACTCACGTTGTCAGTTACACACAACAGACTAAGGTCCTCTTCCACACTGTAAATTACGGCTATAGACCAACAAATCTCAAGGAAAAGACGTTACTAAAATAAACCCTACTTTGTAAAACGCACATTTTATTACATGTGGCTGAGAATTATTAGCAAGAGGGAGACGAGAAGCGGGCCATGTTT
This sequence comes from Sesia apiformis, assembly GCA_914767545.1. NCBI lineage: Eukaryota > Metazoa > Arthropoda > Insecta > Lepidoptera > Sesiidae > Sesia > Sesia apiformis. Next base: position 15,554,713 of record OU611960.1, on the reverse strand, counting down.
ATTCGATACAAAATATCGATGACGAGGGAACATTACTGATCTTGACCTAGACTTGATTTATTGTCATTTATTTGGAGTGTTAGGACTAACTCAGTTCGATCAGGTTAACTATATGTATGTATGTGTATGTATTGTATGTATATACATGTTTATATTTATCATTTCTTATTATATGTTGTAGCCTACTTTTTGTTGACCTAACTCCTCTCGGTTATTCTAAGGTTAGCTGGAGAAGATTCCATCTAGAAATTAGTTCGCCTTTGTACTTACGGTAATATTGTAATGTCTTATTGTAACAATTCATTATATGTACAATAAAGAACAACAATAACCATTTTAGTACTATAGCATGACAGCAGAACAGTAACTGTTTATAGGTGAGCCTGAATGTACAATAGTGCTCATATCCCGTCCAATCCAAACGGAATAGGATTATTCCTTTAAATGTGAAGATATATGCGATATATGCCATGAGAAAGACTGTCTGCGAGTGTTGCGATACAAGCTGTCCGAGTGATGATACAATTTAAATAAAATGTATTTGAAGTCATTTTTGTGTGCGCCATGATTAATATAGTCCAAAACAACTGTTCGTCTGTCTATCATACGAACTACATGATGAATTTTGATAAAATTTAACATAGCTTTAATTTATGTTCAAGGTTAACATAGAACACATTTTATCTAAATTTGTTATAAAGAATTATCAGAAAATACGTGCGATTGAAGTCGCAAGCACAGCTTACATAAAAATATTTTCATTTTCTCTCCAGCAGAGAAACCCTGTATTTAATTCTGGTTCCCTGTCACTAGACGCTGACGTTAATGGAATGGTGTGTAACTGTGTACGTCTTAAGTCAAATTAGCGTAACGTCGTAATTTGCGTTGTCGCCACGTCAACTCAAGATACCGATTAAAATGTTATACGTAAGTACATACAATTAGGTTGACTTTGATGTGGGTAACTAATGTATTTATACTTACATGTATGCAGAATGATTAAAGATTATCAGGTTAAACCGACCGCGATCGACTTTTGCTTTGATCAGTCAACCAAAGAGAAAAAATCCTGTTTAAAAAATTATTGAATAAGTATAGTTTTTTTATGGACAAAGGCGGCAGACAAGCATACAGACCGCCTGGTTATAAGTGGATACTGTGGCGATACATGCCAACATTAGTCCAAAATGACAAACGTTGGCACTTTGGAGATATAGAAATAAATTTGGTGAAAGGGTTGGGAAAATGGGATGGGAATGGGCTCTGGCATATCTCGCTCACCACCGAAACATGTACTACGTACATTGGGGAATTAGGATAATGTGGAAAATGCAGTGCACTTCAAGGTAGTTGTGGGAGTCGTAAAGCCAACGAAGGGATAACAAAGCCAAGCCCGTAACCCCCGAGAAACTACGAGTACATCACCTCTAAAAGACTGGATTCGCGAACCAAAGTGGCGTCTTAAGGCCATGCGCGGGTCCAGCATAGGATGTTAAAAGGTACAAACAAACAAGTTAAACAAGTTGCCACGACCACTGACCACTCTGCGATTGCGATTGACCACTCTTATCCGACTGTGATTAATCTTTGGGTCTCCCGGGAGCAACTGGACTGGCGTTACGCACGAAACATTCATGAAATAAATGTTGGGTTTTATGCGAATCCGGCTTGCAACGGACAGCGCAACGGAATTGTATCGTATTTGTAGAGTTTGGGTAGATTTTAATGCAAACTACCTATTAAGGACCAAAATTACTGGGACCAAAGAAGAGAAAGTTTACGTATGTGGAACACAGATATAGAGGGATAGATAACGCAAGCTGTCCGTTGCTGCGTGCCCGAAGTTGGCGTTAAGCTCCTATTTCTCGCGCTGCTCGTTCACTTTATACCGACCTGTGTCGCCAGCAAGTGGATGTTTAAAAATACAAAATTGCCTAATTGCCCGTAAAAATTCGTCAAAAGTCATCAAATTGATTCAATAAGGGTGCTATGCTTGATTTCCATAGAATTTTATGAACTTGTGTTTGTTTATGTCAATGATGGGGAACGTGTACTTATGTAGGTCAAACAATCCAAATATTTCCGAAGCCTCTGACACAACACACAATCACAAAGGAAGGAATTTCGAGACGACATCTTCACGTTAGAGAGAAAAATTACAAGACGTCGAGTAAAAGTCGACAGTTTTATTATACCATATATAAAATAAATCTAAGGTGGTGTTTTTTCAATTCGTTTATCGTTTTGTAGCCATCTTTAAATAAAAGAAGACAATAAAAGGTCAAAAATCAATATGAACAAAAACTTTATATTCCGGCATAATTTCACTACCCTCCATTCAAGAGAATTTATTTATTTATGGCTTATATACTAATCACATACAAAACATTTAGTAACTAAATTACAATACAAACTATTTTTCTATAATTACACATAGGCCAACGTTCATAAACAAAAGTGTATATTAATAAGAACAAACTCAAAAAACATGAATAATACACATATACATATATAATACATAATATATATCAAAATAATATATGTATATTTATATATGTTGGCAACAGCGGCTGCGCCATCTATTTACCGTCAAAAGAAACATTTGCAGAGGACGCCAGCGTCGTAATAAATTATATAAAATGAACGAAGACAGACGGAAAGGGGCATTCTTCGTACGTGTCTTCCGTACGATCAACCGGTAGCTTTGTACGGTCATGAGAGTCCCTCTGCAACTGAAACCTACATTTCAGATGTTCAGGGGAACGTGGATCGTATAAGTGTGCAAAGCATATAAGCTGTACCTGGACTGCTGAAGTTTGATTTTAATATTAATATGTCAGCAAGTTATGATAGTGCTGTCACGGTTACGTGTCGTCTATTATAAGGTACGGTATATACTCTACTGACGCAATTAAAGTTTTTAAAGGACAAAAGAAATGTGTTAGAGCTATAGTGGAGTAGAACTACTCGAGGATTGTAAAACGTTATTTAAACAAAATAACATATTGCTCCTACCCTGTATTTACATCATGTAAATCTGCATATTTGTCGATAAGCACTCGCATCTGTTGAAAAGGAACTTTGACATGTATAACAGTAAGAGTACGGTTAAAAATAAATTATATGTTCCTAACCAACGAATACAAATAATGAAAAAGAACGCTTTTTGTATAGCAGTCCGCATCAATAATAAACTACCTGACACTGTAAAGGGTTCTAACTTAAATATATTTAAGAAAAGTCTTTTCAAATTCCTGATTGAGAAATATTAATTTTTGAACGATCAATAATTAATCATCGTAATCTTTTTACATTCAGATTTTTTTTGTAATTTATTATTTATTATTCTGAACAAGATTGTATGATTAGTATTTAATTTGTATTATATCGTAGCTGTGCTCGCGACTTCATACACGTGGATTGTTAGTTTTTAAACTATAAATTGGGATATATTTTCTACCCGTCAGCCGATTTCGATGAAACAAAGCCTATTCGAAGCGCCAAGCTAAGCTTAATTAACCTGTGAAAATCCTATGAAAATTTATTTAGTAGTTTTGGAGGGTAGCGTGTTCGAACTGACAAACAGCCAGAGAGACAAAAAATTTCAAAATGGTCTTTTTGTATTCTGATATACTCTTCCTTTATCGTCCCCGATTAGTTTCTCGTAAATATATTCAATGTACAGACACGTTGGTTGTACAGTTTTATTATATGTATAGATAGATAATTATTCTTTGCACGCCTGTTGAGGCAGAACATAACGGGAATTATCTGTAATGTAACGCCATATTATACTCAACTATGTTCTCGCAAAATAAATAATTATCAAAGAAAAAATAACTAAACAGTGTTAAAATTATCTTAACAGTTAACAGTGTTAAAATTATCTTTCAGTTAATGTAAACCACAGATATAGGCTCGTAATAATCACTCAAATGAAAAGTATAGTCATTTCACACAAACTCATTTTCCGCCGCGGGAACCGAGCCAACTACTCGTTAGTTAGTGAGTTAAAGTAGTAAGTTTAGTCGGGTTCCGAAATGACCGCGCGATATAATACTGTGTGGTGTTTGTTGCGTTATTACAATACAAATAGGAAGTTAGAATACTATTTAAGTCAGTTGTTTCCCTTTTTATAAATTTTGATGATAAGAGATTAAATTTTATTGTACGAGAGTGAGAGCGAAATCACAATTTCTATTTTTTGTTTATGGACGAAGGCGGCAGACGAGCATACAGTCCACCTGAAGGTAAGTAGATGCTGTCGCCGATAGACATCCGCCATACATGCCAACATTAGTCCAAAATGACAAACGTCGGCACGCCCCCGGTAGCGCTGCCTACCTGTGGAGATATGAGAATGGATTTGGAGAAAGGGTTGGCAAAATGGGCAAAAAGAAGACTACCTTGAAATGTACTGCATTTCCCACTTTATCTTATTTCCCTAATGTACGTACGTGTTTCGGTAGTGAGTGAGATTTGCCACAGCCCATTCCCATCTTGTCCCTCCCCATTGTGAACAACCCTTTCTCCAAATCCATTCATATATCTCTAAAAGCATCCGAGGCGTGCCAACGTTTGTCATTTTGGACTAATGTTGGCGTGTATCGCAGATGTCTATGGGCAACAGTATCCACTGTATGCTCGTCTGCCGCCTTCGTCCATAATAAAAAACAAAAAACATGCAGCTATATATATTATTATTATTAATAATGTTAATATTATTTTACATGAATTATATGTTAATTTCATAAGGCTTGTATAATGTAATTTGTAATTTTATAATTACATATTTTATTTATGTTTTTTGATACTTAAATGTAAATTTTGCATAGCAGCTATGGTAAAGCTTGTGGAACTATATTTATTTGAATAACAACATCTGTATCCTGCACCAAGTTTTATGCAAATACCGGTTGTCATTGTGATTATCACCAATAGCCGCTGGTTGCACTCGACTGGCCACGTTACTCGTCTCTCACTACATGTACTATACCCTAAAATCGGACTACTGGACTACCCTAAATGTACCACTTTTCCCACTTTAACTTATTCCCCTAATTTATGTAAATGTTTTTGATACTGAGTGAGATATGCCAGATCCAATTCCCATCCCATCCTATCCATATTATTAACCCTTTCTCCAAATCCAATCCTAAAGGTAGACAGCGCATTCGGGAGCGTGCCAACGTTAGACATTCTGGACGTTGGTAGGTTTTGCCATATCTCATTGTGTTTAGTCTTTGTTTTTATCGTAGCCATTTATGAAGTTGAGTAAAATGTATCGGACCGATAGGCTCTGGTCCTAAGGGAGTTTGTGTTTGAGTCTTTCCTAGCCAGGTCGTTTACTGCATCATTGCCTAGGGATTCACTGCGACCTATGATCCTCTGTAGTGTCCCTCTGTTGTCTTTACTGATCTGTTCTATGTTTTGGTGGTTTAAAGAATCTCCAATTGTTGTTTTTTAATTCGAGACGGTTACATTCCCAACCTCTATCTCTAGTGAAGTCTCACAAACACTAACCAATATATTTTGTATCCATTGGTTGACGTTTGGGCGTCAGTTTGTTACTAGTTTTTCATTCTGGTGGAAGCGCAACCTAAAGATATCACGATATCAAATGACATCACTAAATGTCACTAAACATTCCGCCTAACTAATATTCCGCCCAACAATCTTTATGAAGTGAACACGTGCATGACAAATTTGTGTATACTTACTGTGTATACAAATTTGTGTTTACTTACCGTAACCCGTTTGATCTCAAACGGGTTACGGTAGGAGGAAATTCCAACTTGGGTAGGATAATTCAAGCCTTATGTCCTTATGTCAAGCCTATGTAGATGCTATTTTAGGAATTATTTAGGAAGAAAAATATTATGATAGAAATAACCTTATTTATATCATAATATTTTGCACAAAGCTACCTAGCTTTGTAGAATTCTTCAAATCTAACCGACAATGTTACTGTTATCGGTCTCTTTAAATAGATCAAACAATCAATCTATACATAAGTAAGATTCATAATAAACTCTCTCGTATCAACTCCTTAATTTTGATATGTAAGGGAGAAGCAGAGACATAACGAAAAGGTAATTAACTCAATATGACAAGGAATAACATTTCAACAGACACCAAAAGCAATTAGCAAAGTAATTATAGAAGCTTGCAGATGTTCTAAAGACGTACTTAGACAAATGTGGGTCGCAGTGCAAGCGGAGAGGTTCATATCTACATAGGCGGATTACGATTTTAAACAATTTTTCTTTATGTCTTTCCTATGTCTATGTCTATGTCTTTCCACTACCTATGTCTTTCCACTGCTAGATAGAGGGCCCAAGGCTTGCCGCCACTCACTTCCTTCAGGTCTTCCCATCTAGACACGACCAGCTAACTTCTTCGAGTCGTCGGTACACCCAGCCGGAAGGTGTCCTACACTGCGCTTCGCTTTCAAATCTCTATGACTAACTGGACATCTCAAATCTCTAGTACACATTTACACAACAATACTAGAGCTATGAGCACTACTATACTTTACTACAGTTACGTCGGAGTACGTAACTGACAATCAGTAAGTTTACGACACCAGATAAAAGCGATGCCTTAAGGGCCGCCCTGAGACTTAACTGCGTCTTAAACGCTGATTCCGCTGCCAGTGATTTTATTACTTTTGGACGGTCAGCAGCAACGACTGATTAATGACAATGAGACAAAGTAGAATCAGCAAAAGGCGCTAAGAATAGAGGTTCGTTACTATATAATATGTGGCGTTATCTCAGCAAGGAGCGATTGTCTATATGAATTTATTGCTTTTTTTTAATTTTCTATTTTGCAAAATAAAATTTCATTGTTTCACGATTCTGTTTCAATAGCATATATTTTTTACATAAAACAATAAAATATATTAGTTGCTTTTTAAGGTTTCTCTAAAGTCTCAATATCTAGGAAATTAGAACCGAAAGTAATCCATTTTCTCGAATAATTCTCACAACCCCATAATTGCCAAAAATACGTCTGCGGCTGCGGGCGATTGGCCGCAGCTGACCGCTCCGGCTGTTAGGAGTGACCGGCTATTAAGAGGAGAGGATGAGCGGAAACGGATTTAAAAAATAAGTAAGTATTTTTACAATTTATTGCTGTCTCGGCGGCGAGTGATACAATTTCTTTGAGAGAAAGGGACAGTTGCACATGGGGTGGACTGTTCAAGCTGCTAATAACAGGTGGCGCAAAAGTAATTACCTATAGGAATTGTCTATGGTTTTTGCAAATGGCGTCTATGTCATCGTGACTTTGACGTTTGTAGAGTACACAGAAGCATAATACACGTCGACAAACCATTAATCGCTATCTATACTCCTGAAGAACGCAGAATAATTGTCACAATGTTTTATGATAAATATTCGGTCGGTGGTTTTGACTGAATGTGAATTTCGTCGTCGATTCTCTGGTCGTGTGCGTGTGACTGTGGCGTTTACCCGCTCACCTCAAGAAGTTTGGCTCAACACGGGACAACAGCAGACTTGGCCAGTCCCGGAGCAGCCGTTCGACCAAGAATATCTATGCTGTGGCTGCAGATGTACAAGAGTACTCTCAAACATCAACCAGACGACGAGCCACGCAATTGTGCATCAATAGACGGTCTTTACACAAACTTTTTGTGAAAGACTTAAAGATGTTCCCATACAAAGTGCAAACAGTGCATCAGCTATTGCCTACAGACCGCCAATCGCATGTAAATTACAGCAAAGTTCTTATTGAAAATCATAATGAGCGACGAGGCGCATTTCCACTTATGCGGATACGTGAACAACGAAAATTATCGTTTCTAAGGCACTGAAAATCCGCATGTAATGCATAAAGAGCCATTACATCCTCTTAAAGTCACTGTTTAGTGCGGCGTTTGCGGAGGGAAGGTGATTGGACCATATTTTTCGAGGTAGGCATCGGTAACACTGTTACTGTGACTGGTGAACGCTACAGAACCATGATCAATGACTTCTTGCTGCCGCAAATTGACGAATTGGGCTTGGAAAACATGTGGTTCCAGCAGTATGATGTAACCGCACATACAGCACGAGCGACAGTGGACATTCTGAAGCAAGCGTTTCCTGGCCGCTTAATCTCTGGTTTTTGCAATTTGCACTGGCCCGCAAGATCGCCCGATTTGTCCGTTCCAGACTTCTTTCTTTGGGGTTTTTGAAGTCACGGGTCTATGCGAACAAGCCACAGAACTTGCTGGCACCAAAGGAGAACATCCGATAAGAAGTGGAGAATTTATCGCCAGAAATTTTGAGAAAAATCATTTAAAATGATGTGAAACGAACCAGAATGTGCATCAACTCCGACGGCGACCACTTGACCGATATCGTCTTCGCGATTTAATGAAAAAAATGTAAGCATCCAAATAAACATAATCAACAAACAGAATCAATACTTTTTATTTACAAACAAAGTCACTGCCCTAAGAAATCAAGTGATGACTTTTGCGCCCTCTTGTACCTATAATAATTCGAGAAAGATAATTCGTGGTTTTATATTGCCCTGTTTCCTCCTCCAAAAATGGATCTATCGCATTTTGTTTTCTGATTTTTGCATTAAAGAATAATTTCTCTACGTGTCTGTATGTTTTATTTTTTAAATAAGAGTTGTAAATTCATTTTGCGGCATTTTAGCGAGGCATTTTTTGTTTTATTATATCCTAGCTCCTATAAGAAACAACTAATCAAAAAAGTCAAAACGTAGGGACATGCTCATGGTATATATCTGTAACATATTAAAAATGATTGCCCTATTGTGAGAATTTGGAGAGTAAATGGAAATATGTTCGTGTGGACAAGACGCTGCTCTCGTTATACGGCTTCCGCTCATCCTCCAAGAGACCCCCCCATATGACACCTTTCGAGCTATTGACGCCACGACCAGGCGTCGCCGTGTACCAATCGCCAAGGCTTGTATAAACTTATTTGGAAATCGTATCCTCAGCGGGCAAATCTCCGGCCAGCAAGTAGTCCTCAATAAATGAAATCAAATTCTTGAATCCTCTCGTTGATTTGTTACCAATAACACTTAGCATTTCAACGCAATGAATGCATTTTGCGTATAAATTTGAATGCGAATCGATTTTTATTTCTAGCACGAATTCTTGAAATAGCACTATGACTCAGCCAAAATACTTGAAATATTGAAGTGCATTGGGGATTTGCGCCCAAAAATTATATCAAGAATACTTTTACATTCTATTTTAAGGTTAAGGAAAACTGTGTCGTACTTGATAGTGTGGTGAGTATCCTGTCTTGACTCACATTCCCGTGATTGTGAATTTAAACCCCAGTTAAAACTTTGTAATTAAGTACGGATTTTTAAATTATCATTATCTTCGGCGGTACAGGAAAATTTGACTGGGAAATCTGCATGATCGAGAAATAAAACCATTTAGGGTGTGTACGAGTATGTCCTTCGATCCGCATTGAGGTAATTTATGGTTAAATATGAGGTGCGATAACTCCTCTTGATTACAACAGGAAGTCTAAGCTCTGTGGTGTATAGTATTTATTGTATTGACTAATCGAACGTTCTTACAAATAGAAACACTGTTACAGCTCATTATCAACTTCTTGTTTTGATACCTAGCCCTTAAAATAAAGCCACAGAAAGTCCGATAAACTGCTCTCACGCATCCCGCGCAAACGTACGACTAGAAGTATACCGAACGCTTCGACAACACATAAACCTCTTTGTCCATAACGGTACAGCAGATAAATTTTGTCGACGAGGTACTAAAAACACACCTGTAAAAGCAGAACCTTTTTATGAAATCTCTGGTTATGAAAAATATAGAGAATTTAACACAGTGAGACGTTAAGTGTTTACAAATTGCAGGCAGCCACAGAAGCACAAATTATTAATAATAAGTCGTCGTCTCATAAAACGACTTCTTCAACTAGACAAAGATAATTTATGTATGGAACACTTGCTAGATGCTGTGAATAAACCAACATCTTCATATAGGAACAACCGACAGAGCCCTGCTCTGCTATGAATGTTCTGACATGAAGGCCATGCGTGAAGTCCACGTATGTGGCGATACACCAGCCAAACATCATTGCCATTCTAGATACACTATGAAGCCAAAAACTATGGATATTTTTAGGTGGCTATGTATCCGGTAACACCTGATGTCTAGGCGGACACAATGGTCGATAAGTTCGGCTTGGTGCGGTATTGTATTATGCAATTGTATCAGCTTTTAATTAATCTTCCAGTGCAGGGCACAGGCCTCCCCTAGTAAATCACTGGGGTATTTCGGGCCGTAATCCACCGTGAGGATCCAGTGCGGATTGGTGGATATACATACTCCATATATTTTTTTATTTATGGACCAAGTGAGTTCTTGAGGTGCGATAAAATTATCGTGCGTCGATCAAAATTAAAATTAAGATAAATGCCTGTACAGAGCCCGACTGTAAATCTATTTTTAGCATTAGGCAAAAGCAACTGTATATGAAAACAAAATATTTCCCGAAATATCTTTGATATGAACCTGCCAATTTCTAACCTATTTTTAACTTTGGATAAAACGGAAAATTTGCATTTGCGCAGTGAATCCCTCAACGCCTCTTAACATTTATTTTGCTAACCATACACAAATTAAAGCAGTGACATTTACATTGCTGCTCTCAGCAGTAAATTGTGAAACTAGAAGCTTTTACGGACTTGCCCGATTGAAAAAACATTTCAGGGACAGTTTCGGGTATGGAACGTTTTTACAGCATCATCAAATTGTTTGTTCCAATGTGCTGTTTGACAAATTAATTCTGGTGATCTAATCATACAATAGGATTTCAACTATCGATAGAGATCGCTGCTACTTGATGGAGTGGTGGGTACAATTCCTAATACTTTTTCAAATTCACACTTAAATCTCCTGTTGTTCTTGACTGACGTTCGTATGTATTGCGGTTATCCATCCATATAATTAGTTAACACCATTCAACAATCTTATTACGGATTCATTACAACCATAGTATGTTTGTTTTTACCCTCAGATAGCCTCTCCCTCAAGCGCATTAATAAAAGAGTAAAAAAATGCTATAGTCATCATTTGAAAAAAAACCACATGTAATTATAGATTGTTATAGTACAATCAGATTCTTCATATAAAAAAAAGAACCACACCTTCCTTCTTCATTGAATAATTTAGACATTTATGAAGGGCGGTGGTCAATTTGCGTCTCTTGTTGAACCAGTTACAATTACACGTGACCTTAAACGTCCAAATACGTTTAACACCCTTCCATCAAGTTAGGCACGTCTCATTACGTCCCACTTCGCATGAGGTTAACGCCCTTTGAATTAGCCTTCGATAAATCTTTGTTTAGGGCCTGTTTGTTCTCATTAACGACCTTATTTTATTCTTTACACTTATAGAGAGAAATTTATTTGTCTTTAAAGATAAATGAGTAACGAACTATACAATAAATTAATGTAATCCGAGAAAAATGTATTTTTTTAAGGATAGTAGATTTCACCTCCTTGAAGTTGGCCACTTGTTGCTTAGTTGATAGTGCTCAAGAAATTACCACCGTACATGATCTCAACAAGTCACTATAGAAACCATTCAGTCTACCGTCATTTACTGAGCTTCCTTATGTGTGGTATCCATTCAAGAATTCGTCTCTCCAATTTTTATCCACCAATGTCATCGCTTTGAATTTTAATTGAATCACTTTGAATCGCTTTGTCAGTTAGCAACTGCTTAGCAACTGACCAAGTGAATTTGTATCGTTCATTAGGCAGGAACAGTTAACACGCATAGCGTTTAGTTCGTTCATTTGACGTTAGTTAACTCTTTTAGGCAGATACACAATTTTCTTTTTTATTAGCGATCGATTAGCATTTGGATGTGCCATTGCTTGTACAATAGATGCAATAGGTACGATTCCAGCTCGATATTGGTCTTTTCATTCAGTCACTACCAGCAACCATGAAACTATTCGGTTTACCTGATCGTCATTTACTGAGCTTCCCGCTGCGTTCATTAACTCGCTCTACCATTTTTGTCTCATATCATCTTTTTCATTCTCATGAAAAAGGCACGCTGCATTCTCACAGCCACTGCGCGCACTCGGCTGGCTACGTTACGCCTCTCTCACAGAAGACTACCTTGAAATGTACTGCATTTCCTACTTTATCGTATTTCCCCAATGTACGTACGTACGTGTTTCGATAGTGAGTGAGATATGCCAGTGCCCATACCCATCCCATCCTATCCTATCCCTCCCCATTTTCCCAACTTTTCTCCCAATCCATTCCTTAATCCGCAAAGTTAGACAGCGCATCCGGGGGCGTACCAACGTTTGTAATTAATTCTAGACTGAAGTTGGCTGTCCGCGATGTATCGCGGATGTCCATGAGCTACAGTTTCCATTTACCATTAGGTGGACTGTATGGTCATCTGCCGCTATTATTGTATAAAAAAATCAGTTCTTAATAGTTATGTTATGGCGTATAGCACTGAAAATCTACGTTTCAGCTCTGTACCGTCATGGTGTATGTACATCATAATTAGACTGAAGAAGAAAGATTGAAAAAGAATTAAGAAATTCGTAGAGATAATTTAGTAATCTAATCTGATTACTAAAAGTCGATAATTCAATGACTGAAACCTTCAAGTCTTCAATGGCTTCAATCACGTAGTCGACTTAATAAATTTATAAATCACCTTCGCATTCTCACAAAAAGCGTCACGTACAATACCGATTTACGATTTAAACCACTCACAACTTATAATAGGTACGATCAACAAAACAACCGGCACTCACGTAACTAGATCGTTTAAATAAATTAGGGTGAACGTCCCAATTGTGCGATACAAAGGTTGCCATACACCATTATGTTTACGGACAACAGAAACATTTGTAAACCCCCAAAATTCAAACATAATTTTTTAGTTTCCTAGCTCTAATTTTCTTTTTTTTAAGATAAATGTATGAAATCGATTAAAGTTTTACTATGTATGTACGATATGAATCGCGATGACTTAGAGTAATCAACAAATACATACTCGTAGTTGTAAGCTAGTCGGACCCCAATCAAATAGAAAACTTCTGTAAAACGTACCTACATGTTGCGGATTGAGGGAATTGCCAGGGTTCATTTCCCATTCTAGACTATCACGTCCTATCCAATCCACGCCATATCATTGATTATGACGTACGAGTATAATGTATGTTCTTTTGAATTGTAATTGTACGTAATTTACAAGTCATTGTACGCCCATTTAATTTAATGTAATATAAATAATAGAGATTATATTTTTAATATCTGTTAACCTGTAATTATTACAGTAAATGAGTAAATGAAGGGAATTAATAAATAAATAATGAGATTAACACCTAATCCATGACGCCGCGCGGGTTAATTTCATAATGATTCCCGTGGGAACTGGCAACGATTGATGAAAACAAAATTTCTATACAATTGATGCAGGATACAAGTCCAGGTCTTTATGTGACGACTGATGATGCACGCGCAAATTTAATGATTATTTTAACCCGATATATTTCATTCTCCTTAAACAATTTACAAAATATTATTAAACTTTGTTTGCTACCTGTACTACGTACGTTCATTGAAGCCCAAATGACAGGCGTATATCAAGTTCATTACGTGACAGCTCCGTTATTAATTTTGCTACAAATGTTTAATAATATCCTCTACATTTATCAATTTCATGTGCTGGATGACACTTACTGGAGTTGATGGCAGTATGAAAGGACTACTGGGTATTATTCTATGACCTAGACAAGAGCTTAAGTAGAATCCTTAGTAATGAAATTACATTGTCGTTTCTACGTCATACCACCGAATATACACTAAAAAGAAATCATAAGCCAAGAGATATTTATTTATCTAGAGATATCTCCAATCATATTCATAAAGTTTGAGGCTTGAACTCTAGCCAGTACCATGCAGTTTTTAATTAACAAAATTTTTTTCTAATTATTTATTAGTGGGCTAATTATTTTCTAATTATTATGAATTATACAATAAGACGTTACAGGTTGACTATCTAGTGCTTGGTTCGTGTTGATTTAATTGTCGCGTGGGCGCACAAAAAACTTATTTAGTTATTTGTATTTTCATTCCTTTCGTCCTTGCACGTCCCTATGGAGGCCGACAGAATAAAAAAAGTAGTGGATTCACTTGACTGATGAATAGGCGTTGAATTTCGAGAAGTAAGTCATTTTAGTAAGTCATAAAGGACGAAACGTAACTGTCCAAATCATATTTCTAGCTTTAGTGGTTTCTATTCGGGGTTTATGAGTCAACCAGGCGGTCAGGACATTCGATGTGCATCAATAGCATTGCCTAGGCAGTACTTACTCTGCGCATCATGTGACCTTCGCCCGTAACATACAAATTAGGCTGTAGAACGAACTGTCTTAAGAGGTCTTTCCCTCATATAATACTACGTCATGGGATTCTTCAAGAAAACTGTGAATAGGATTCTGCTAGGCCGGCAGCTCACCCGCATGCCCCCTGGTGTCGCAGGTGTTTATGGGCGGCGGTAGCCACTTACCATCATGTGGGCCGCTTGCCCGTCCGCCTTCTTTAATATAAAAACATATTATATGCCATAACCGGTAACATACAAATTAATTATGTTTTCAAAATACATTCTCAATTAAAAACCTTTCCATTACAGGCAGCGGTAAACTTAATTTCGACTCGTTCGTTCGCGTCGCGACCCACTTCTTAGATGAAGACGACGAGGCCTTACAGAAAGAACTCAAAGAGGCTTTCAGGCTTTATGACAAAGAAGGTAAGACACAAGTTGGTATGACATGACAAGAAGTGGTGAGGCACGTTCCAGTGCAGTTATCGGCCTGGTTTTCAAATATAAAATGAATTTATTCATATTAGTATACATCTCAGCGAATGTTCGTAAAGAACGCGACACAACTAACCACAACATAGTAACATAATTAAATTTAGTTTTGTTACCTTTAGAGAAACATCCCTTAGGCGACCTTAGTGACCTTTAGGCGGATTACGTTTAGTAGTGGTTGTGCTGTACGTGTTATTCCTTGTAACTGGTTGGAATACGGATATGCAGTGCCCCCACAAACCTTTCAGGTTAAAGGGTACAAAGCTCACACATTGTCATTTATTGTTGTTTTTTTTTTATATATAAATAACAAAGTACAAAAATAAATGTACATCGTTTTAATGTGCGCCTCAGCTGCATCGGAAACCCAACTGTGCGTTCTCAAGTTTACGCACACTAAAACAATGTACATGTACGAGCAAAACCATTACTAAGCGTAACCCGCCTTCGTGAGATAAAAGAACTATAACCGTAACCAGCACTTTTAACGTTCACTGTTGGACATGAGCCTTCTCATGCACATTGTCTTGTGCACGAGGGGTGTATGGCTTTAAAACGCCACGCTGGGCGCTCGCCCTCGCTCGGGTTGGCGAATTCACTCTTTTATAGGTGGTGTAGTTAGTCAGGGCTTGTGGAAGCAGCTTTGTTATATAGTGCTATATGTCATCATATAGTGCCGTATCAAAATTGATTAAGCGAAGAAAATGTCCAAAATTGTGGTTAAGAAACGAAAGCTATTAAATAAAGATATTGTTAAAAATAAACTTTTTACTCTGTCGCAGTTACCCCTAAAATACTGACCAAACTTCCGAGTATAAATAAAATAAAATAAAGATAAAACGAATAAAATTTGGACAAAACGCCCCAATTCTAAACAACATTGTGTATAATAAATAAAGCGATAATTTATTGTGGACACGTAGAAATAGGGTTGCCAATGCGCGCAATAAATATAGTCCGTGACGTAAAACAAGGTTTTACTCGAGAATCTACTTGCGTGTAAATTGTCTTTCCCTTGTTGATTTGTTTTATTTAATAAATATATTGCTTATAGACTTTAGTCAAACTTTTCCTTTGTTCATTCATGAAATTTTCTTGGAAAGACTATCGAACTTATAGCGGTTATCAAACTGTATGAGTATGAAAAATTGAAGTTAAAAGCGGATTGAGAGTATCCAGAAATTGCCAAAACTCAAATAGATTGTAGTGGAGTGTAGGCTTTCTCGGCCGGTGTCCATATTAATTGAATCTTCCGGGCTACTTGGCCGAGGTCTTCTGGAATCTCTTCTCTTTTTTCTAATATGGAAGAATTTTCCAATTTCTCAATATGGAAGAAAGAGAAGAGATTCCAGAAGACCTCGGCCAAGTAGCCCGGAAGATTTAATTAATATCAAATAGATCGGTTTTGCGGAGTTCCTGATAAACAAAGCATATAATTGTTATTCTAATAATTTGTTTATCATAATAAATACAAGAATGAAGGGGCGTATAAGAGAGAAAAAGAAACGTACCTTATTATATTTATTTTTATTGGGTACATGTTGTTACTTATCCATTCATTTTATTTGCATTGTTCAAGGAAGCGTTGGCATAATTACAAACTTTGCATTCATAAAACTTTTATTATGGCTACTATAAGGTTCATATTTGTTGCTCTAGCTAGTTGAAGTTATAGCTCTGTAAATGTTTGTTCTACAAAGTTATTTTTGCAGTTGGCGTCGTCTAACCACCTGCAAATGAGTTTGTATTTGTTTGAACACTCAATTTGACAATAGGTACTATGAATGATCTACTTTATGTGGAATACTTAACGCACGACTGTGAAATGTGAATGAACTAATTAATATAAATGTAAATAAAAGTATAAATAATAATTTCTACTATAATAAAAACTCTATATCCTCATAAAAATAACCTCATAAAAACATGAAAACCAGTAACACCATTACATAATCTAAAATTATTTCCTGCTTCAATTAACTTAATGGACTCATATTACAAACTGCATAATAACAATTTTATCAACAGCAATGGGCAATGACCGAGTGTAGCCCATACTTTGGCACAGTTTTAAAATGGTTATGTTTACTTTTATGGGCTTTGTTAAATTAAACAAAAGTGGACATTTTCATTTTTTAGTATTGCGTGTTTGGTTAATATATTTTGGAAAATACTCAAAATAAAATTTCAAAAGCATGGCCTATTCAACTTCTTATTATAAGTTATTGCAGAAATTACAAAGATAACCTCCAAAAATAGTTTTTTTAAACTATAATGTGGATTATTTATGTTGACGATTTGGATACATAACTGACGGAGCGACCAAAGTGACCAATGGTCGATACGAATGAAAAGAGAGTCTAAAACGCTGTAAAGAAAACATAACATGCTAGAACAGAACATTTTTTGGATTTATACCAGTTTTGGTAATACATATTTTTTTAGAAAACTGGTCAGACTGATATGCAGTCTAGAAGGAAGACAAGAATGTAATATATCTATGTATATACTAATATAAAGGGACTGAGTAATTTTTTTTATTTATATGTATTTTGTTTACACTCAAAAACTACTAGACTGATCTTCAAAATTCTTTCACTTTTAGGAAGCTAAATTAATACAGATGGATATTGACAATATTCCAGTTTCCTAGAAAATCGTTATACCAGGTGGCAACTCGGCATAAAGTTCATATTTGGTCATAAAGTTCATTGTTGTTCAAAGTTAATAGGCGTATTAGTAATAAAATGTGACAACCCTAGCAGATCGTAACGTCATAACTTCGCAGATTTCCGGACATGTTCTTTGTTACGGAGTGTTGCGATAATAATAACACGTTTCAGGGATACTTGACGTCGCCAGATTTGTTCCCTTTTTATTCGTCTGTTGTAACAATTGAAGCAAAAAATAATAGGTACTTTTTCAATTATCTTACAATTCATTTATTTGAAACATCAAACAATTATACAATAGAAGCAAATTACATAGTTGTTCAGATATACCGATGTGATGTTCACGTATAGGTAAACTAGTGGTAATTTAGGTAAACAGCCTTATCGCAGACGTATTAAAATTGATTTACAAATAATAAGATTGGCTAATAATAAGGTAGAGAATGCCTGGCATTAAGCTCGCCTTTTGTACGATATTGTACAATGAAGTGTATGTATAAATAATTAATAATAATTTTACAAGGCCAAGTGCCAACCCTAGCGGGTTATAACGTCATTACGTCGTACCTCCGCACATTTCTCCGGACATCTCCTTCTTTATGGGGTGTTATGATAAGAATAACACGTTTCACGGACACTTGGCGCCGCCAGACTGCTTGTGTAGTGTTTATATGTCCGCTGAGGCGCTTTGATGAAAGACTGTTGTATAATTGTTTCTGCATTTGTTTGAAGTTGTAACGTAACATTGAAACGTTTAAATGCATTCTTTTGTGAGTACGTGTAATAATTATTTTTAGAAACAGATCTGTAACAAAATGACTTCGTGAGCAATTGAGAATTCTATGTTCGAATCACTGTTTAGTCACAATTGTGTTCTGTTGACATACTGGTATAATTTAATATTAAATAATTTTTAATATTAGGGGTTAAAGTACGAAATTGCCGATTTGTACTGAAAAATTAAAACTCGTTTTTTTCTAAAATGTAACATATTTATTTAATCAAAATATTTACCCTCATTATCTATACATTGTTGCCATCTAATCGGAAGTTAATTTATGCCTTTGCGATAGAACTCTGGGGATGTAGATTCGACAAACTGTATGAAAGCATTTTGTACTGCCTCTTGGGAAGAAAATTTTTTACCACGTAGAAAATTGTCCAAATCACAAAAAAAATGGTAGTCGGTTGGAGCAAGGTCTGGCGAGTACAGAGGATGACGTACGGTTTCTAACTGCAGCTCCTGTAGAGTTACAACGGTTTCTCGTGCAGTGTGAGGTCTTGCGTTATCATGGAGCAATAATGGTGAAGATCGATTCACGAGTCGGGGCTGTTTCACTGCTAGTTTCGCCATCATTGTTCGAAGTTCGGCACAGTAAATATCTGCTGTTATTTCTTGACCAGACCTGAGAAAGCTGTAGTGAATAACACCATGAATAGACCTTCGTATATACCATTACTATAGTTACCATTACCTTTTTATTGGTAAGCTTTGCCTTAGGGCACTGTTGCGGCGTTTGACCTGGGGTCAACCATTGCATTTTTCGCTTTCGGTTATCGTAAAGAATCCACTTTTCGTCACATGTCACAATTCGATCCAATATTCCTTCATTTCTGTACCGATTCAACAAGGCAACGCAAGTTTCAACACGCGTTTCTTTCTGCAGATTAGTCAAATCATGAGGCACCCATTTTTCATATTTTTTTATCTTATTGATTTGATGCAAATGAGTCAATATTGTAGGTAAGGTAACGTTAAACCATGCCGCTAATTCCTGGGTAGTTTGACTCGGATCGGCTTCCACCATCTCCTTCAATTCAGCGTTATTCACCTGTGTGGGCGGTCTTCCACGTGGTTCGTTCTTCAAGTCGAAGTTTCCACTACGAAAGCGTTTAAACCAAAAACGCACGGTTCGTTCATTAGCAGTCTCCTCTCCAAACGCAGCATTGATATTGCGAGCCGTTTCTGCCGCGTTAGTTCCGCGTCGGAACTCGTATTCAAAGATTACTCGGATTTTCGAAGTATCCATCTTTCCCGTCTAAGCTGAATAAAAAAAACAATTGAAAGTCGAAAATAGAATGTTGCACATTTTTTAAAACAAGAACCTCATAGGTATCATGTGAAAAAAGTTTCACTCGAAAATCTCACACCATGAAGGTTTTATGTCAATTCAAAGTATCTATTACTATAAAACGGCAATTTCATACTTTAACCCCTATTATAAACTTAAAATGCACATGATTCAATTTGGCATAATTCCATGGAGCCGGTACCGCGGGTTAAAACCGAAGCGGCTAACAACCATATACTTTATATGTCATTATACCATATATACGACTATATACTATACTAGCAGCACGCGTACCTAAGAATGTACGAATGTTTAAAAACTTTGCTACAAGTCGTGATGGGAACGATCGGCATAGGATGAATAAATACTATCGACATATTATGCGTGTGTACTGACACACAGCCGACATAATTTCAGGATGGCAATTCATCAAAAACCCACGTTAAATATTTACTATGCATAAATCGTCTATGTTAACAACTTGAAAGACATGACAGATACAGTACGACACAAAGTTGATATTTTAAAATTTCGCGATCTGACCACAAAGGATAGACACGATTTATCAAAGTGTTTTAAAGGTGCATTTGATTTTATGGTAGCGTGGGTTATGTTTAACACCCAGCTTGGTTTACGAATACCAAAAACAATGATATCCATCGGTAATTGTTTGCAATGAATGCGATTGGAATCGCGCCAACGAATAATAGTACTCGTATACATCGTAATGACAATACACAAACTAACAGTATGTGTACATACCTCTATACAAATATGTAATTTAGGGAGATTTCGAAGATCACGATTATCAAATTTCGTAAAATATCGACTACATATCGATAAGACTATCGGTAAGACGGTAGTCGATAAGACTAGACTAACGGTAGACTGAGTCAACTAAGACTGAGACTAAATCCTCAATCAGCATCGAAGTTTTGTGGATTAACTCCAGGGGACATATTTCTTAACGAATTAAAATTAAATTTGGCAAAAAATAGATTCAGTTTGTGTCTCGGAAAACTCGACAATGTACCAAAATGGTTCAGAAGTTACGACCAAGTAGAGAGTATTATGGGTTGAAATTGTCTCATTAACTTTGTGTCATTAAAATCTATGTTCGATGCGTTGGGATGGGATAGAACTGGAACAGACTTAGGCAAATCGCGTTCACTTCCGAAATACATTGGAATACTTCATGGCAGCTTTTTCGAGAGTGAGGTAACTTTGGCCAATTGGGCACACTCAATTTTGGTACGATTTCACAGAAAAAAATAGCAATCAATCTTCTAAACGGTTCCAGGCAACGGCTACATCCCCACTTCGAGTCTCCGCGAGATTTTAGCCGCCTTAGATGACCAACTCACTCCGGATCAGCTGAACGAGATGATCGCTGAGATTGACACTGACGACTCCGGCACCGTTGATTTTGATGGTACCGATCATATTTTGCTAGGCTTATATTTAAACAGTCAACAAAAACTATTGAATGGGCAGCAAATCGCGATCAACAAAACAAATTATTTTTGAATGTCTGATATAAATAAATATAAATTATATGTCCTATAAATATATCTTTATTGTCGCCAGAGAACTTAAACCTAATCCACCTTGAAACTTTCTGCCCGTTAAGTATTTTTTAATTACTTTCCTTTTTTTAAGAAAGGAGGCAGAAGAGCAGGTAGCCATCATTATGGTAAATGGCTACCACCTGCACCTGGCTACAGGGGAGGTATATGGGTGCATTGTCGTCCTTACAAAGTCATTGGAAAAATATCTCTCCACCGCCAATATTTTAAATCATAACCTCGAGACTTTCTCCATTCAACATTAAGATTCGTTGTGATGTTAAGTTGATAATTAAATTATTTTAATAAACGAAATATTGACTTTAAGGACGCGCTGAAAAGTTTATAATAAACATCCTATTTTTAATGAAAGTTCCTCAAAGGGTGAAACGGGGTGTCAAAGATTGCATAATAAAGAATATTTGATGGTGCTATAAACTTGAAACTCAGTGTAAATATCAACCATAGGTATATATTAATTAAACATAGGTTTTTAATCTATTTCACAATTATCTCAAGGTGCGAAAACACAGGTGTCAAATTTTGAATCCATATATTTTTTATTCCGTTTACCAAATACCACCTTGACTATTTATATAATTCTCCAATAGTTTAAATGTCATATTATTATTTTCCATATGTGTATGTGAATTTATTTATATTAATTTCTTATTAGATGTCATGATTAAATGGATGCCCACCGCGATGATTAAACGCAATGAATCCACACGAGCCAAGCCAACAGCCGCTGGGCGCACTCGACTGGCCACGTTACCCCTCTCTCACACAAGACTACCTTGAAGTACCCTGCATTTCCCGCTTTATCCTATTTCCCCTATATACGTACGTGTTTTGATAGTGAGTGAGATATGCCAGAGCTCAATCCCATCCCATCCTATCCCTCCCCATTTTCGCAACACTTTCTTCAAATCAATTCCTATATCTCCAAAGCGCATCCGGGGGCTGTATGCTCGTCTGCCGCCTTCATCCATGAAAAATAATAATAATAAGAGGTGGCGAACTGCATGTTAAAACAAACACTTAACATTGTTAATTCAATTAGGTCTCCCTGAAGTATGAATAAGTAGCTTATTCAAAGGGCATGAAATGAACAACGCGTCTGATTTCAGAGTTCATGGCGATGATGACTGGTGATTAGGCCGTGATGAATATCTGCAGTAATGTAAGCCTCTAAGTCTTTGTAATAAACAAATATTTTGTATTGTTTCTCTTTCATTTACTTTCCTTCTTGACTTATAATTAAGTTGACTTAATTTATGGCACTTTTTTGGTAAAATATTTTCTTTTTACGCGTTCCAACATACATTCGTAAGAAAGAATATTTTAAACTCCTATTCAAATTTGTTACTATTATTTTAAATATATACTACAAGTAATATATATATATATATATATATATATATATATATACATGTACATAGCAATAGTGGAACGTAGAGTAAGTGCAGTGATAAAAAAATTAAGAATTTTTAGAGAGATGTATGAAAGTTTCGCTCAAAAGGTCTTGGTAAAACGTAATTTGAAAAAATATATATTGTGTGCATTGTGTGTGATAGACTAGAAAAACGCGAGAAATTTAGAAAATAATAATATTTTGAATTTATTAATAAATAAATGCTGGACTAATTTTATTATTAATGTCAAGTATCAAAATTATTTTTCCTACCACTTTTAGTAACAGCCTATTATTATTATTTGAATTTGCCGCATCAACTCCCGATTCTAGAGTGATGAAAAACTGAACAAGTTTTAGAGACAGACGATTGGGTCAAAAGGACTAGAATCCAGAATCGTAAGGAATAATTAAAAACAAAGAAATGTATTTATTGATCGTGGAAAGTTATTAAAACCTGCTACTATCCTCTAGATGAATGGAGTGTGGGTAGCAGAAATATAAACAAGGAGAATAAAGATAAATTTAATAAACAGATTCGTCCGCCAACGCTCGTCATCGTAGTCTCGCCGTGACCACGGCTCATGTATTGGCTATACAAAACAAGTAATAATAGTTTCTCGTTTATATAACATTTGTTACATGTAAATTTCATATATTTCTTCTGATTTTATTTTTTAATTTCGCTATTTGATCGCCTAGGTACTGAATGAAATTAAACGAAATTATTGTACTGTATGGTATTCATAATAAGATAAAGTGAGGTCATCCATCCAATGTAGCATAACACAGCGTTAATTGGTCAATAGCTGAAATTACGTGACTGATATTGATGACTTCACTTTTTTTTCTTAACTTGAACGTAGTATATATATATACTCAATGCATAAGACACTTGACTACACCCTTTCTGCATAAGAACTACTTACAACACTTTATTGTAAAACAAATTCACTTCGAACGTGTTAAAAATTCTCAGGCCTACTTCATTTAGAATCGCAGCGCTTCACAAAATGAAGTGGCAGCAGAAACCCCGCTTTAAGGCCGTGTTGGCTCTGTGAGTAGAAAAAAAGTGAAGTGCGAGTCCCGCGAATGGAATAACTAATGAGGAACGTTAATGCAGTGTCTCGGGCCGTGAACTAATGTCAAATCCAGAGGCATGACGGTAGAAAACCAGTTAAATGCACTTTGAGAACGTTGGAGGACACATGAAGATTATTTCTTTTATTAGATCAGATTTTATAATCTTGTATTTAGAAGAGCATCAAATAATGTTAAAGAAACAGTAACCTGATTTTGAATAACTAATGTACACATCCCGGACGAAAGTAATACACATCGGGTATTACTTTCGTCCGGGAAATGTAAATATATTTTACATTTCTAAAAATGTCTTGTAATTATATGTGGATTGTATTATAGGTATGTATTGTTTGTATTATTATTATTGATTACATGATGCACCGCCCTTCGTATTTCTGTTTAACCAAAGGTTGACTGGCAGAGAATACCACCAGGTATTAAGTTCGCATTTTGTACAATATTTCTTTGGGCATTAAAGTTTAAATAAAAAAATGACATTACAAAGACGACTATTTCTAATATTTCTTTATTGTAATCAGAAAAATTTAACCTAACCCACCTTTACCATCATACCATTACCATCGTTTTGCTGACCATTCAGTATTTTCTGCTGCGTACTTAATTGCTATTCGATTTTATATAATGTTGATAAGTATAAACAAAATAAAATTTCCTAAGATTCCCTCCTTAGGGTTAACCGTGTCCTGAATCCAGAAACACATAAAATGACGTACATTACTTACCACCCATTACTCTTTGTATTTAAACAAATGTTTGTCCAACCGGAAATCGAACCCAAAATCTGTAACACGGCAGTCGTAGACATATGCTCTAATTAAAATCTCAAATAAAATTTCAGTCTTTACAATTTCAAATATTTGGTGTCAGTGGTTTTAGCCACTACGCCTGAGAGACCTTGGGAGAGGCCTGGATTCAAGAGTAGATAGATATAGGCTGATGGTATGTTATTTCTTCTTTGTATTCATGCAATTTATGACAATTAAGGGGGAGAGTGCACGCTGCAATCCAACAGCCGCTGGGGGCACTCGATTGACCTCGATACACCTCTCTCACAGAAGACTACCCTGAAATGTACTGCACTTCCCACTTTACAATTCCCTAATGTACGTTCGGTGGTGAGTACGATATGCCAGAGCCCATTCTGTCCTATCCCTCCCCAATTTCCCAATCATTTCTCCAAGTCCATTCTTTTATCTCCAAAGATAGGCAGCACACCTGGGTGCCGGCCTATGTTTGTTATTCTGGACTGGAGTTGGCATGTACCGCAGATGTCAATGGGCGACAATATCCATTTACTACCAGATGGACTGTATGCTCGTCTGCCGCCTTTTTCCTATACAAGTAAATATGAAACGATTTCTAGTTAAACACAAGTATAAATTAAGGACATTCTACAACTCAGTTACAAACAGATAGTCCTTGCTATCATTACGATAGCCATCAAACCTTCGAGTTAATGATCGGATAAATTACGGCCGTTTGTATCATAAAGCCTCCAGTATACAGAACGCGTGAGCGAGACGTAAGAACGCCGCTCAGGTCCCGCGCCGCTACCGTCCCGCGTTCTATTTGACATCGTTCTTAGAATTCCATACATCCCGAAACGTACCGCGCTGCTCATGTCCCGCTCAAACGTTTTATGCGCCGGAGGTTTTGAGACACGCTGACGAGTTTAAGTAAATATCATTCAACTTACAAATATGTATATGCTAGGCAAATCTTAAAAATATACAATATTATTAAATGAAGCTACATGATTGGTTCTTAAAGCCACTGGTCAGATATGCCTACGCTTTGTAAATACCACGAAGAAAGCAATCGCTACTTACCCGTGATTACTACCGGTAGTAGATCCGGTAGGTACCAAGGGTATTTTTTTTGTCCATATTTCTACTGACAGGGATTAAGAGGGATAAAAATTTCCAGACCAGACACGCTGGAATTTTTTTATCCCTGTTACGACTGAAAAAATATTATTATCCAAACTATTAAAAAAACAATTCGAACTGATTAAATATTTATTACGTACAGTGGGACACAATTCCAGGCTTCGCAAAAAATTTGAGTATGTTCAGAACAGCTATGACACTGGGCGCTAGGTAACGAGTCCACTATTAACAAAACACTTAAAGTCCAACTTAATTGGAATACGCAATATATCGACACAATGATATGTCAACATCTTGAAAAAGCGGTGAAGAAAAACATCGGGAAGAAACACGCGCGCGTAGGAATTTAAAAAAAAAAAACTATTAATCGTGTTAAATACCAATCTACTATTGTAAATGCAATGCACTGTATCTTGGATTATGACACAGAATCTTATGATTTCCAGGCTTCGATATCAGTCTCTAACGTCCCATAGTTGGTCACAAAGTTCCTCTACAAACCCACACTGAGCCCGAGTTATGGATTATGGCCTAAAATCTTCTAGCGATTGCAAGGCTTCTATCAATTTAATTCTTTGATTTAAATTTGCGCCTTAATGTGCTCAACAGACTATGATATAATTCGAACAAATAGTCTTTATTACGATTACCATCAACCCCTAAGTTAATGAGCGGCCCAGTTACGAGAGTCATAAAGACAAGCAGACGGTTTTATGGAAATATTCATTGACCTACAAACCTAGAAGGCGTTTGCAGATGTCGTAATTTGTCAAATATTATTAAAGTAATGAGTTTTTAATGAGTGATATATTTAAAAAAACATTTCCATCTTCTGTCAGTCCGTTATTTCAGAAGACATTTTATAACATACTTGTATTTTATGAAAGATAATCGCTCGTTTGAGTATTGGCTTTACTGTAGTTCAAGCTTGTGACCTACAAACCCACCCGTCAATTACGATGTCATTGAGGGCGATTGTCAAATTCTATAATTATATACATTCACTGTTATTAATGCACACTTAAGTTATTATATTAGTAAATAACTAGATACTTTTTTCAAGGAAACAATGCTATAAGGAAGTGCTATAAGGATTTGCTAAGAAACTCCGACGTAGCCATGTACATCTGCTTGTTTAGTTGGTCTGCATTAATTGTTGTGCCAGATCTCAAGAACCTGCAGTAGATAACACAGGACCACTATACATGATCTTCTTTTTAATCTGTTTACGTTTGTGGACATTGTTTGGTTGTGTCTCCTGGGTTCAACCACTGTGACGAACGTTTACGATTATCATACAGGATTCACTTCTCACCATAAGTAACAATACGATTCAGAATCCCTACATTTTGTGCCGCTTCAGCAAAGTAAGAGAAGTATCGGCGCGTGTTTGCAGCTGACTTTCATTAAGCTCATACGGTACCTTCTTTCCGCGCTTCTTCATTTTCCCGATTTGATAGTTCTGAATCTTTTTATTTACAATCGATCGCATCTCGAGATATAAGTCAATGAGCCACTTGTCAATTGACGTCAGTCAGCATTTCTCGCAGCACCACTGCGCACTTTAGCACGAAGAGAACGTTTTCAACAGGCACGAACTACTCGCGCCTCTCGAGGCACGAAATTTCAAGAGATTATTGAGAAGAGATTTTAGTGAAACAGGCCATAAAATTTTCAACCACTTTCTCTTGTTTAAGTGGCATATTTCTATTACTTCACATTCAGAGACAAAAAGATATTTTATCACGTTATTT
This sequence comes from Sesia apiformis, assembly GCA_914767545.1. Lineage (NCBI taxonomy): Eukaryota > Metazoa > Arthropoda > Insecta > Lepidoptera > Sesiidae > Sesia > Sesia apiformis. The sequence continues at coordinate 15,527,353 of OU611960.1, read as the reverse complement.
ACACGAAAAAAATATTTTGTATCTTTTTAAAATCACAAAAACATTTGAAACTCTTAACGTAATTTTTAGGGTTAGGCCATATTATGTAATTTTAACTACTTTATTTCTTAAAAATCTCCTGGCGATTATAAGGAAAGGCACGGGCCCAGCAGTGGGATAAACACAGAAATGATAAAAATAGTTACAAAAGGCGTGCTTATCCCGTTAGAAGATTTCTACCAGCAAACCCTGACAGAGCGATAGGTGAGCAATGAAATCGGCAGACATAGTGCCTTCTTAATAAATAAAATACTATAAACACCACCTTTTAAATTATTCATAATTATTATTACATAATTTAGTTCTTCATCATTGAAGCCACAGCTTTAACACCACAACGCCGAATATTCGACGGTTACAACCAGACGGCAGACCACCTGAGTTACCAGGACGATTACTAAAAGCCGTGAAGCCGACCACGGCTAACCATAATCATATTTATAACCGCAAAAAGAGTGGACTCAACAACTCGTAATGGCCAGTGCGGCGTTTTAAAATTTTTAAACGCCCTCGTGATTGCAAACTTTACATATCTCCCCTTACAGTGCAAGCCGAGATAAATAAGGATATCTATCTCCCTTTACATACTGAATAATGTAATGGGACATACATGAAATTAATTTCATAATAGACAGATAAAATACTATGCATCCACCATTGAATCGTGTGATGGTAAGGAATCGCTAACGCTTAATTCGTTACCATAAACAAAAAAAAACACATTAAAATTTTATTAGCTAAATGGGTTTTTCTTTCGTCTCAACAGGATCCCTCTAGCGATGATTTATTACCTGAGGATGTTTATGTAAGTAATAACCTATACAATCACATAGTGTTTAGTAAGCTAAACGTGATAAATCACATTACTAATCACGAATGAATATTCGATGATTCATAAAATTACTGTGATGATGGTTGCCAAGCAACTCATTTTCATAAACAAGAATAAAAACCTTACAATATAACCTTTTTGTACGCTCTACTTTTGAAAACGTTTTTAAAACACTTTTAAGCCCTGGTTCAGTAAATAATTCACTTGTAAAGTTTTGCTGAGTTTCCATTTGATCCTTTTTCCATCGTAGACTGCACCTTTGTAGAGGGTCTACGCCGTAGAGCTTGGCGTAGCTTGTAGCTCTACTCGGGTCCATTATGAACTGAACCGTGACAAAACGGATCTTTAGAGGCAATTTAGCTCGTGTCTGCCCCTTGCATATGTGCGCGAGGTGGGTACGAAACTGATGCAGTCCCCGAGCGATTTCCCTAATAAATAATTAAATATCTTCAAATATTAGAAATCCAATCAAATCGAGCCAATCATACCTGAAATCAAAATCTAAATAGCTTAAAAAATACTAAGGGCTTTGAAACCACAAGTTAAAAGAGGACCGCACTACAGTGTTGATGACGTCACTTACACCGTGGTGCCATTACAAGCACGCGTGATTAACAAAGATGGCTATAAATCCCTACCGCAAATGTTATCCCGCTCATGTTTATCTATTTTATTAAGAAATTTCAAATTTTGTTTTAATTCTGATTTGTTTTCTTTTCTAGTATAATAATAATAACTAATAAGGTCACGCTCCATGGCCCACACTAGAATTTCCTGTGTTGTGGGTCCAGAGACACATACAAAGACGTACACACCACTGCGACCCGAACAAATATTTGTCTTTAAACAAATTAACGTCCGATCGGGAATCGTGCCCCGGATATTTTGCACAGCAAGGACCCCTCCTTCTACTACCAACAGGGCTAATCGGTCATTAAAAAATAAGTCTCCAGTAAAATAAGTCGTAAAAATATATCAATTTCAACTAAGTATAGTCAACTACGCTATTCTAGAAATATCATCACTATACTATGCTATTGTTTCTCACCTCAACTGGCGTAAATACATCTGTTCCATTTTTATTCCTGAATGAAAGCTGTGAATATGATTTTGCAAGGTCGGCGGCGCACTCGCATGCTCCCTGGCGTTGCAGGTGTCCGTGGGCTGCGGTAACACTTACCATCACGTGGAACCGCTTGCTCGTCCGCGTAAGTCCCTATAGAAAACAAATAAGGCTACGATCAACTATTACCGCACCATACCATTAGACTATGTCTCTCCACTACTGGATATAGGCTTCTTCGGCAGCTTACCACCACACACGATCCTCGGCTCGACCATCGACGAACTTCAACTCGTCGGGCGGAGGGCGTCCCACGTTGCGCTCCCCCCCCCCCCCCCGTACGGTTACTACCATATTGAAATCTAAGATGGCAAAATGTTATGTCGTTCTGTTTTGCGATGTGTGTTGTTGCTTACCGTGATGTGTCTACTGCTGATAATGATGATCTACATCAACAAACTACAAATTGCGTCGAGTGACATGACAAACCTCATTTGGCAATGATTTTTATTTGTTTTCTTTTTCCATATGACTCGAAAATTCTCTCACATTCGTGCTCATTAACTAGAAAATTATGGATTATTGACTTTATTAATCAAAGCACATTTTTTTATTGAGGACTTCCAAGTTTCTTATCATACGGAAATGGGACAGTTAATACACTGTTTATAGGACATTAAATAATTATGATACTAAAATTCAATCCATAGAATCAAAATTTTATTAAAATAAAAGGCTCGGAAGTCACAGGATAGAATAAAAACGCACTATTGTACAATTATAATCAAGTATAAGTGGCAAAGATAGCGACATCTCTCAAACATTCTCTAGGCTGATATTTTTAATGTTCTAACTTTTAAAATTTTAAAATACACTTCAAATGGTTTTTCCTCATTCATCGATAATTATACGATATACAAATTATAGATTTCAGATACAATCCACTGCTCTCTTATGTATTCCAAGTTAAGTATAAAGTGCACCTTTTGTATGTTCGAAGAGCGAAAATTATTTAGTGTAAAGGAACTGAAATCGGATTCTAGTTCAATTAGAAATATTGAACCAGTGCACGGCAATGCATATTTTATTTGAGACCGTTTTATTATAATTTGCTTTATAGGTCAGTAACAATGCAGGTGATTTTATGAAAACATGTCTGGGAATAAATAATTCATTGATAGCAGTTTATTGAACGTAGGATTCCAGGCATACTGATATAAGTAGTTTGAAAGAAGTTACAAACATTTTAAAATTTGAAAGACGCATAGAAATCGAAGTGATGCGATAATAATTAGTCACCGTTTTAATACGAGTATCTTCAATTAAGAAAATCAAATAGGGTCACTATTTAGATGTATATGGTACCTATAAGTAATACAGCGTCAATCTCGATTCTAGTGCTGTGTCCGTACACGTAAAAATAGGCCTTAATTTGTATACAATAAAACTCTAAAATAGCCTAAATCGAGGTTGGAAATTGATGCAAAAACAATAGAAGTTCTTAATTTAATATATTTGTTTATAAAAAACGAGAATCATTCAGATTCAGTATGTGAGCAAATACTTCGATTAAACAGTGAATTTTTTATATTAGCTCTAATCGATGGCTACAACATTTTTGGAAAAAAATATACACATCTAGCACGTGACTAAAATCGCGTATTAAACATTGAAATTTCTGGAATTTATTCATTGATTTTCTATTTACAGTTTAAAGTATGTGATAATACTAATGTGTGTTAAACAATAATATAAAGCTGATTACAAATCTCCACCAAGAATCTCCAGGAATAATGTTTATTACCTCTATTAATGGGCTGGGGCCTCATATCACTACCTAATGGGGTTAGAGTTAGGTATATGCAGCTACATCAAGAGATGCAGTAATTCTGACAAACATCATGCATGTGAAAAATATTATACACGTGTCGACTAAGAACGTCCGAGACATAATAAAAATCATTGCCAAACAAAAAACAATTGGATAATGTAATGACAGGCATGATAAGCGTAACGTAGCTCACTTTACCTGACTTACACTCCTAAAGCTACTGGTGCTAGCGCTCCGAGCCTGCAAGAAGAAATAGTCGCTGTACACTAGCACACACAGCTGCACCGACCACCAACAAGATCACATGCCAACACACAGAAGTACAGCTATTTGGAGGTATAACGGTCACAGACTATAAGAAGGTGGCAGAATATGCAGAAAGTCCATCTGACAGTAAGTGGTTACTGCCGTCTAGATGTACGCATTATGTGGCCAATCTTTACACATACTCGTATATTAACAAATCATTATTGATTTAAAAATGAAATTCTAAAGAAATATTTTTACTCCCACATAACTTGCAGAGGTTGTTTAAACGATTTTAGAGGAATTCAAATTTATTGTAGAAGTTTTTATCAATATTGATTATCGTTCTTTTTTTAGTTATAGATTTCAAGGGACATAATAGACGCCTACCTAAAGCTAGCATTAGTCTAGATTTCAAACTCTTAATTGAGTAGTGTTCGCTAGAGTCATTTAACATCACTATATTACATTTGAATGAATTTGAATTTAAATTTCAAGCTAGGTGTTAAAATTTCTCCCAAAGTTGTATATTTTGTATTTTAAAGGGATTCTGGAAATTATTATTTTGTGTTTTAGACGAATCTATCAAACTATAGACAGTATTTAAAACGTTGCTCCCTTTTCGAAGACATATCGTTTGACTAGCAAAAGAATAGAAGAGATTCTAATTTGAATGTAATTGCGTCTACGTATTTCGCGGTGATCGACCGTTGTAATTCTATACCCATTATTTCTAAAGATATTTCTTCCAATGTATCTTCCAAAGATTTCTTTCCAAAGATAGTTCTTCTCGTAATAGATAATGTATCCAAAAAATATTGAAATTTGGTAAACTAAAACATCGCAGATTATCTTTTTATTCAAAATATGTAGGAGAAATTGTTATCGCAAAGACTAATGATTTTTTCTTTATGAAAAAAAAATGGAATTAACAAGTTTTAGGAGGAGAAAGATTCAACGTACATACGTTGAATCTCACAGCCGCTGAGCATGCCCGATTGGCCGCATTATAGCACACTCACAGATGACTACCGTAAACTGTACTATCCCACCCCTATCCTATTTCCTCCAATATACGTACTCGTATGTGTTTCGGTAACCTCCATTTTTCCATGTACAGTAAATGGGATAAACTCTCTCTTTTTCCAATACCCAACTCTTTTTCCAAATTCATTCCTAAATCTTCAAAGGTAGACAGCGTATACGGCGTCGTGTCAACATTTGTCATTCTGGACTGATGTTGGCGTGTCTCACGGATGTTCATGGGCGCCAATATTCAGTTACCATGAAAGAACTGTCAGCTCGTAAAGCACCTTCTTTTTATAAAAAAAGAATACATTTTGGAATAAAATATTTAGGCCACCGATTGATGAGTCCCGCCCCGTGCAATGGCGTCTGTATTGCATTCGTATTTTAAAACCACCGCCATTTTGAAATTACCAAAACAATTTAGTATTTTCTATATATTTATTTTCAAAATTGGAAAGTTGTAATACATAGCAGGTAGTAGATACCACTGACTTAAATATTTTTTGCAGGAAATACAGCATTACCTTAAAGTGACTTAAGTGACCGTTATACCTTAAAATAGCAAAATATTGTGCGAATGGGTGCCACAGCAGTCAGAGAGGAAGGAAGTTCGTGCAATCTCATTGGTCGGAAGGATACACAGAGAACAGTCATATAAATGTATGCACAAATAATTTGGAGCTGAATTTGAAAGAAATTGCGGCAAGAAGCAAGATGTCACAGTTGGTATGGACTTGCGTGGTATATTATCATATTGCTAAGATTTAGTTTAGTCTAGATTTGCAACTTGAAAACGACATCAATATAAAAAAATTGCAAATTTGTTTTATTACATAAATATATATTGGAAAGATCTAAAAATGTCTTTTCAATCTCAGCTCCAAGACACAAAAGAAATAAATCCAAAAATGCAAGCATTTTCGTCTAGTTCAAAATAGAAATTTAGAAATCGTGAATCTTTAAATCCAATCTCCATAGGAAAGCGAGAAAGAAGATTGCAACAAACTCTTAGAAGTAGCTCTTTACAACTTGTTTTTACATTTTAACTATCATAAAGAAAGCTGCAAACGGAATTTACAACAGAATATTTAAAACATTTTACGTGTAGAGCTTTCCAGTCCTGTAGCCATTTGCAAAGAGTATGCGAGAATTAAGAATGAGTGTGTATTGCTATTAAAGCGCTTTCACACGAATAATCGCGCAGCGTTCAACAAAGGCTTTGACAACGTAGAACACTCTTGGATTATTTGACGTGTACTTCGAAATCATGCTTCTTTGAGCGTTTTCTAACTCTAAGGTAAAAAGAGAACGACGTTTCTTAACCAAAGAATCGGTAAGGCATTCTAAGTATGCATTCTTCATAATACTTATGAAGTATTTTACTCATTATGGCCGCTGTTAAACGAACAATGTTAAATACAAACGCTACGCAAACGATCGTGTGAATGCTGATTAATATTTTTTTTTATTTTAAAGAGCACTTAAACAATAACATTTAAAGCATTTGCCAAGACATTCAGCAACATCGATTATTTACAACAAATAACATTTCTGAGCTGATGTCAGTGTGCAAATGTGGCGTTAAAGGTTTTAGAGTTTGGTTCTTGTTAAATGTTTTCTTTTTCATGTTAATCTCCTTTGGACCTGAAAAGAATATATGAAGTATTGACCAGTCGAGTGTTCATATGATTACAATACATATTCTTTGCGTTTGCAAAAGTGTTATTACAGTGACTTTAAAGTTCAAATACGTTGCTCTAACTGAATGAACAAATTTGTTTTGCAACCAGTCCTTTCAGTATCCACTGATGGACATGGGTCTCCTCCTACGTGCATGTGCATGCCTGTCTTGTGCATGAGGGATTTAAGGCCTTAAAATGCCACGTTGGCCAGACCGGTTGGCGAGTCCACTGTTTTAGAGGTGGCGTAGATCCTCAGGGCTTGTGGTAGCCGCTTTATTATGCCTTAGTAGCCTTTTACGATACCCACGGCAAGAGGTGAGGTGGTGCTATTCTATAGCCGGCCAACACTACATGACAAGTTTGTTTTACAACCTTATATTTGCTGTTGGCGCAACTTAGCCATCCATTGATAATGTGAATATTGAGCTGCAAAAAAGTTGTGTTTCATCGAACGCTAGATTGGCCAATACTGTAGAATTTACATTACAAATTCTGTACACAAAAGTAAAAAGAATAAAGAAATAAATATGTACTCGTCGGGGAATAAATAGTATTTATATGTTGAGGTATATATTATTGTTTTATATTAGTTAATTTTACATGTCAAAATTTGACCAATGTAAAAGTTTTGGTATAATTTACACAGGGAAGACGAACCAACATTTGTCTTTTAATTGAAATAAATTTTAATTTTGATTAAACACAATGTATCGTTTCGAATTCAAAATGTAATTTAAAGGTAATGTTGCAAACGAATAGATGGTTAATGCGTACAGGTTGTTTCGAAACTTCACCTGGAGTCTTGAAACTATGGATTTACATGAAAATAAATTGTGACATGAATTTACATTATATGATTGACGTGAAAATTTTAACATATCTTTTTGTGCAACATATTAATTTATTTGGGATTTTACTAAATTCCTTACAAATTTACTTAATACAAAGCTCAAAAATTGATATTTTTACATTATAATATGTCAATTCACTCAGAAACGTGAGCAAAATCCATGGTTTCTGACTTCGGATACATTCTGATCCCGAAAATTTATTAAAAGAAGTTCAGAATAAAAAGAACTTTATTTGTATGGGAAGTATATTTTAGCAAATATTAAAAATATAATGTTAATAATGTTAGGTATCCATATAAATATACACGATAACACATAAGAATATCTTCATAATTTCAATATAGCTAATTAATTTGAATTCTAACAACAAGAGAATTTATCCTTACGCGAGTAAATCCACTTTTATCCGCCTCATATTGGTTAAATCTCATGTTTGAAGTATTCCCGAAAATTTCCCGGGAAATTCCTTTTGTACGAGCGCTTCATTTTATTTTTATTCATACTTTATGCGGGTCGAGTGTAATAAGATTCCAACAAGTTTGTTCTTTTCTGCAGAGGGTGCGAAATGTATGCTCAAAAATACCTAATTCCGTAATTATTTTTCAAAAAAAGAAGTTGATGGTCGAAAAAGTAGGTGTCTCATTGAACTGAAAATTGGAAGTTGACGACCGACCGTTGAGAAAGGCCGACAAAAATTGTTAAAACTTGCATGTAAGAAACGTAATATTATTATATTTTTTACATAATCGTTTCTAGTAAACGTCTGTTTTGGGAGGGGAAGAGTGCATGCTGCAATCCAACAGCCGCTGGGCGCGCTCGACTGGCCACGTTGCCCCTCTCTCACAGAAAACTACCTTGAAATGTTTCCCATTTTATCTTACTTCCCTAATGTGATGTACGGTGACAACGTGTTTCGGTAGTACCTACGCTAGCGTTGTGTTCGCACACGCAGCTCCGTCCAACATCAAAATTCTCCAAACCCTCCAAAATAGATTCGTGCGTAACTCCGTGGCTGCCCCATGGCACTCACGCAATGTCGACCTCCATAAGGACTTGGAACTTCCTTCCATCGTCAAATATCAACGATTCCGCACCATCCTAACCCCCTGATCGTTACCTCCCTCACCTATGTCCCAGATAGGAGTGCCCCTCCCCGCTACCGTCGTCCACGGCACGTCTTAGACGACCCCGACGACCCAATTACTGCTGCCAATGCGGTTCTTACACCATACTCACAGACTTCACAGATACACCGTCCCCGCCGGCGGAGACGTGGATGTTCCCCTCGTTACACCGTCAACACACACTGGCTTTTACCAACCAACACTTTTACCAGGTATCGGCACGTACTTGGGCGCTTCTCACCGCCCGAGGCCCGTTCCTTAACCCGTGACTCTTGAAAGGCCACTAGGGCCGCAAGAATTTAGCCATTCCGAGAAAAGTGTTTCGGTAGTGAGTGATGTACCAGAGCCCATTCCCATCCTATCCCATTCCATTTTCCCAACCCTTTCTCCAAATCCATTCCTATATCTCCAAAGGTAGGCACCGAATACACATCGTGTCAACGTTTGTCATTTGGACTAATGTTGGCATGTATCGCGTATGTCTATGGGCGACAGTATCCACTTACCATCAGGTGGACTGTATGCTCGTCTGCTGCTTTCGTCCATAATAAATAATAAATAGTAATTATATTAGTATGCGCACCATCTAGGTACCTATTATTTTTGTGTTCGCATATATCTCCTCCCGCCCAATGGTTGCCTGGAAGAGATCGCTGTAACGATAAGGCCTACCTTTTGTATACCTACCTACCTATTCGTGAAGTAAAGTAAAGAATAATTCCCCTGTGTATGAATTGTCTTGAAATCTTTTCTTTTCACGTATAAATAGCTAAAAATAAAAAAAAATACTTTTTAGTATTGTATGATCATTGTTTTTGAATAATTCAAACAAATCAAACAAAAATAATTAAAAACCGTAATAACTGGGCGAATTTCGAATATATTGTGTTCGAAATTATGAATTATAGGTTTTGGAAGTCGCTGAAAAAGAATATGATATCAGAAAATCTAAATGGCTGATCCAATATGGCTGACATTTAATAAAAAATGATTAAAAAACGTAAAACTTTGTGAATGTCAAAGATATTGTGTTCAAAATTACATATTGTAGGTTTTGGGGACGCTGGAAACGAATATGATATCAAAATGAATATGATAATGGGTAATCCAATATGGCTGGCTGGTAGGTAATACGAAAGAAATCGTTAAAAATTTACGAATTGATGCCATTTTTTATTAAAATATGTAATTGTGAGTTCTCTACAGTAATTTAAATATAATTACAATAAATTAGACATCCAAAATACTTCTTTATATGAGTAACAATTCAATACTTCTTTCTCATATTCTTTGGCCAGCCAAAAAATCATTTGGGAAAATGCGTCGGCTCTACTCCTCGCCTATACCACCGTGCTTGAAGACGAAAGTCTTCAATCATTGCGTACTGCCAGTTAAGACGTAAGATGCCGTAACGTGCCCTCTAACAATATACCTGATCCATAAGTTCAAAGTCACTCAACGAGATATGGAGAGAGCTATACTAGGAGTTTCTTTGCTGGATAGGATCCGAAATGAAGACATTCGTCAATGAACTAGCTCGTGGAATCGGCAATGGAAGTATCAATGGGCAGGTCATATTTGCCGCAGGACCAATACACAACGTGATGGACGAGTCCTCGAATAGAGGCCACGTATCGGCAAGCGCAGTGTGGAGCGCCCATCGACCAGGTGGATCGATGATTTAACGAAGTTCGCCGCAGAAAGCTAGATGAGAAGAGCCGAGGATCGTGTGTGGTGGCGAGTCTTGGGGCTCATCTGGAGCCGTGGAGAGACAGGCTGATGTTACTATGGTATGAGTAACATTCACAAGTAAACTCTACATAAGCGAAAGTTTCTATAACTTGCTCTGGCTTTCGAGCGGCATAGCTCCTCCGCCCCGCTACGGCTGCAGCTGCTCCAAACGCCACGCAGATATTCTTTCATTCTCTATCTCTCTCTAAGACCCATTCAATACAAATCTTCACTATATTTTTGGTATCTTTATTTAGAACAGGAGTATTTCGTCGATTTGTTGAAAAAAAAAAATTGGTGAAAAAAAACATTCATTTAAAAAAATATATCCCTCTGATTTTACTTACTTTCAAGTCCTAGTATAAACATCAGCTAAATGAGATAGCAAATAAACACAATTATTTACACAATCACAAACGTTTATTTATGCTTAATTTTAAATTTATGAATCGAGTATTTTAGTTTATTTTCGTTATTCATAAAGAGTTTTAATTTAATATCTATATAAATAAAAATTAAATGCTGTTCGTTGGTAAGCGCATCACTTGAGAACGGCTGGACCGATTCGGCTATTTTTTTTTAAATGTTCATAATAGTCTGAATAAGGTTTTTAGGAAAAGAAAAATTGAAAAAGATGTCCGGAAAATTGGAAAATTTGGGAAAAACTGAAAGTGCTTTTTTCTATGAGATTTTTGTATGAACTCAACTGTCCTGGAAAAGTTTTCAGGAAAAGAAAATGTATTTATTGAAATTTGAAATTTTGGACAGGACAGGATTTGAATTTGGAAGTCGGGTCAGCTAGTTTCAAATAAAAGTAAAATTTTAAAGTACATATTTCAAGCTTCGAAACTCCTACCTGTAAAGTTGTAAAGTTTTAATAAGGTACGTTAAACCAGTGTAATGGGCGAATTGAACTTTGGGCGTTAGTAATAAACTAATCATTTATTAAATATTTTCAAGTTATTTTTTTTAGGTCGCGTATTATCACACTTAGCAATGTTTGTAACATGAGACCCATTACAGAATTAGCAACGCAAAATGATCAGAGATTAGGCCAATATTATTCCCGTATTGAATATTATTTAAGATGTATATCAAAAAGAGTCGTTGCCGAAGTTCCAAATCATTCACGGAACATTAAACTGGCACAGAAATGCGCGGAAACGGAGGCGCGAAGCGAGTCGATGGAGCAGTAACGAGCGATCAACCACGACCAAGTTTGTAAAGTAATTACTTTGCCACGGCTGGAGCCTTTCATAACATGTTACAGGTTGTTAGTTTATTATATTATTTGTTACGAAATTCGAATTCAATACATCTCGACAAAGGTGTTGCCAAAACTAAGTTTACAGAAGAAATGGGTCCATATCCAAGTTAAGTTGAAAGATAAGTCATTATTCTTCCTCATCAATCCTCACTCGATCTCCCTAAAAGATAAATAATTATAAATTCGACTTTTATAATTACCAAAAAAATCTAGTTGTTAATAACCAATTATTTATAATGTTTTTTCTATAAATTACATTTAGATGAATATTGCTAAATGAAATTAATTTAATTATTGATTACTTTTAGGGTTGTAACTAAATGAGCAGGAAAAATCATAATCAACAAAACACATTATTTTTAAATCTCTGAAATAAATAATTTTAATTACAAAAAATGTCAACAGAAAGTCGAAGGCTTCCTGCTACGCGAAACTCCTATATATTTCTTGTCGGAACCTAAACCAAACCCACCGTCTTTGCTGCCATCAATTTGCTGCCACTATCAGTATTTTTCCTGCTCAATTAATCTTTCCCTTATTTTTATGCCAAGTACTAATTTTATTTCACAATGTTAAAGTCGATGTTATTTTCTGTGTGCGTAATTTGTTGCATACAAAAATGTAAACACTCATAAAAAGTGAAAATCTAATAACCCTTTATTAAAAATGACTAACAGTCGAGCTTATTACATAGTAGGGGACAATTGAATAAAATAATTAAAAGATAGAGATGGGTAGAGACAGATCCCAAGGGATATTCGTTCACAACTTTCATCAGTCACTGAATCCTCCCAAGAGTGAACGTCAAGTTTGGCGTCGAACGTCAAGTTTGGCGTCAAGTTACGGATGGCGATTGCCCCTTCCCATTAGGAAATTTTAGGCCGTCAACAACTATTTTATGGGATTTCTAAAAAATAAGGATTCTTTTAAAGACAGCTTAAAATTCATAAGCAAAAATTTTTTCCTATTATATATAGAAAAATAATGGAAAAGCAGACTAATCCACTGATGATACTAAACGCAACTATCTCTCATGGAAATCCGCGTTCAATGTTAATTTCGGCCAAAAATAACAAATTTTAATGTTGACCGCCCGTCAATGTGTTTAGGATATTACGGATATTTGTTCTGTGGGTATTTAGGAAATGAGAAAATGAGGCTTTTGTCTCATGCATCCACTTTAGAAGACATGCCAGAGGAAATTTGTTTTCGTGATATTTGGCATACAAATACTAAGTATGTTAATTTTTTACTGTCACACTATCAGGTGATGTATGACATATCGTGAATTAAAACTATACTTATTTGCACAAAGTAAAGCATGTAGTAATACTTAGTCTGAAGAGGGTATGCAAATGGTATGTACCGAAATATTTGCATGCGAAAGATGAAGTTCCGGCCATACCACTAGGAAGTTTTTTTTTTTTTTTTATGGACGAAGGTGGCAGACGAGCATACAGTCCACCTGATGGTAAGTGTGTACTGTAACCCATAGACATCCGGGATACATGCCAACATTAATCCAAAATGACAAACGTTGGCACGTCCCCGGATGCGCTGCCTACCTTTGGATATAGGACTGGATTTGGAGAAAGGATTGGGGAAATGGAGAGGGATAGGATGGGAATGGGCTCTGGCTCTTTCGGACCATAATTCTATACGCTGGCCCTATGGAAGTATCCATGCTTTACATTTTTTTTCTCTCCTCAAGCATGTGGATTTCCTCATGATCACTGCCGAGGTAGTGGTAATTTTAGAATTCACCCTATTAGCAATTATTTATTCGTAATTAAGCAGAAACTCAGTGACACGGCCGGAGGTTTGGACACTGTTCTTATACCCCTATGTCTGGTAAGCTTTGGGATATAAGAGACGGTAGGTTGAGGCAGACGGCAGTCTTGCTTTACCTTTACAACCCCAGAACGTCTTTTTAACGGCAGAGTAGTTCATCAGAACTAGCACAAATAACTTCATATGAATTTTGATAATGGTTTTGAAAAAGTATTGATAGATAGATATACCTCTTTATTGCACACCAAAACAAAACAAGACAGTAACAGACATTGTTAAACATGAAATGCACAAAAATCGTTCTTATCGCCAATAGTGATATCTGCCAGACAACCTTTGGGAAGAGAGGAAATATTCGTAAATATTTTAATCACAGGTTAAAGGATTGGAGAGGATGATAACCAGGGAGGATAAAGGCATAAAGTCTTGTTGAAATGTTGACTTTGCTTTTTGTAGTAACTCTGTATTTAAACGTATATATATTAAAATATATATTTTAAATTACACGATGTATCAATTATCAATTTTAATCCATGTTTTAAGTATTTTTTAAGATGTACGTAATTAATTACGTAGGGAACGAAAACGGATAGATAAAATGAAGAAGAATCATCCCTCTCTTACCTACATTCACCACACGGATACTTTTACTAAAAACTCAGTCCCTCGGAGTCGTAGCGGAATTCCTTTTCCCATATTGATTGTGCCGCGGCGCGTCCGCCCAATTTCCGGCGGCTGGAGGCCTCACTTCCGGTCTAGTGCGGCCATGCGCCGTCATTCGATGCGTGTACTACCAGAAATTACATTTATTTACACGGACTTCCGATGTGACCCAGTTTAGTGGAGAGTTGCGGTGTGGGATGAAGTTACTTAAGTACGGTTATAGCGAGGCTTAAGCCAATTAAGTGGCCATTACTTTGTGGTAATGGCTTGGAGTAAACCATAGAAATATGCGTTGATTTTAGTGCCGTTGTGGACTGCAGATAAATATATATCTACTTATAAATACAGAAAAACGCTTTCTTATTACCTTGATACATTTGCTAGTTATTTACAAATAATGATCTGTGAAAAAATTTACGGTACACAGCGATATATACAACATTTCACCGAAGTAACATAAAACTTTATCACACGTCAACTAATTTAAAATATGGAAATATAAATCCATTCTATATGCTTTTAGACAATGAATAATATTATTTAGGGAATAAAAAAAATACTGACATGCCAAATTTTGTTGTTCTATCTATAACGTTCGTAGCACTCATTAGCTTATTACTCAATTACAGGGTAATGAGTTGACCAGGCGACGTGTGACAGCGGCAGCACGCCCCATGAAACAGATGGACTGAACAGCTCTGAATATTCCTTTCTAGCCACAACTGTGTTGCGCGAGCCTTATGACCTGGTGCTGAGTCTTGCTGAAAGGACCATTATTGGTTATGGATCAGAGTATCGTATCTTGATACATTTGAGACGACGTTTTAATACCTTTTTCTCAAAAATATGGTTCAGTTACTCCTTGATACCTAACACCCCACCAAACCATCACTGAAGCCTGATAATGACCACGTTGCACCCTGTTGACCATTTGAACAGCTTCTCTATAGTTATGAGCATAAACTCGATCCTCAATGGTGAACATTTTCTTGTCCGTAAAATAAGATTTGTTTGTGAGCTCCGATTGCGTACCGCCGAAGAATTTGTTTTGATGTGTCAACCCTATTTTTCTTTAAATTATCAGTTAAGAAATGACCAGTACGTCTTTTGTAAGCAGCACTCTTAAATCACCTTTTAATATACGTGAAATAGTTCTGGGTGCTATATTCATCTCTCTGCATACAATATTTTGCTTCCGGGCGGGATTTTTTCGGATTCTCTCCTGCAACAGCTTCAATCATGTGTTTAGTACGAATGGTGCCTGAACGACCAGACCTTTTTCTGTCACAAACAGAGGATGTTTCAATGTACCTACCAAAAGCCCGGTACACACACTTTCGGTTAATACCAAGAGGATGGAGAGTTTTAAAAATTGCATTTGGCTGCATGCCTACTTTGTGCAATGCAATTACAGCAATACGGTTTTCGTATCACCCAATTACATTTTAATATTAATAGAATATTTAATCATGATTGCCGCCAATATGAGAAAAAACATTTAATTTTGACGTGAGAATGACAGATTCCAAATTCAAATGTAATTTATTTGTTTTTCTTTATTGTAACAGATTTTATGGCCAGACTAAGTATATAATATTGAATTACATTTATTAATACGAGTAGTTGCACAATGTTGAAATACCATGTTTTTACATTATAGAGTAAGATACTAAAAATTTACATAGCCGGAAAAAGGCGTGAAAGATTCATATACCAAAATATTTGCATGCTTATGGTAATAAGATAAAGATTTACGACGTGCCGCATATTATATCGCCGCGTACTGTATAAATTTGATTTATTTTATATGTTTTGTTTTTGTTTTATATGTTTTATTTTTGTTTTACGTGTTTCATTTTTGTTTTATATGTATAGTATATGTTTATTTTCATTACCTACCTAAAGTTACAGGATAATATTAAAACATTATCATACTCAAACTACAATATAGGTTTAATATTACCAAAGATCCCGTATTATATAGCATGTTATGTAATATATTATTAAATCTATTTATATAAAATCCCAATAATCTGGACCGCATAATCGCAGCCATTGTACAAGACCCCTCATGTAATATTCATACAACAGCTCTAACATTTGTTTAACATTGGTCCAAGTAATGAGTGACAACGAGAGTAGATACTGATATTAATATACTATCTTTTTTTATAGCGGAGTAGACAGGTGGGCATGCGACACACGTGATGGTAATTGGTCACCGCCGCCCAAAATCTCTTTTCGCCTCATCATGTTTGTCTATAAGAGGGCTAGACAAAGTAAACAGCTGTCTCGTGGTTGCCGCGAACAGCGAACCCGTGTGCTCAACGCCGAGTGGCAGAGACTATAACCCGCATGGAGAGTTGCATCCACAGAATATATGAATGTAGAGACCCCAGATCTGTGATTGCATCGCTCCCTGCCGAGAGAGCAAGAAATTGTAAAAGTACCTATTTTTTTAAATTAGCTTCCCCTATTAATTGAATCTTCCGGGCTACTTGGCCGAGGTCTTCTGGAATCTCTTTTCTTTCTTCCAAACGTTTCGTCAACAACTGCGGTTGACATCTTCAGTGGCGACTGCGTTCACTTTCGGAGAGATGTTATCTCTTGTCTTGAGATGTCACGTGCCTGGGCGCTTCTCACCGACTCGCGATCCCGCGGTATCCCCCCAATGCAACGCTCTAAGCCGAGTTCCGTTCCTTCCGCCGGTTTACCGGCGGGGGAGCCCTTAGGCTCGTTTCAACACACACTTTGTTCCTGGCTGAGCGCCTTCTGCGCTCGCCCTACATCAAACATGACCGGTGACTCTTGAAAGGCCACTAGGACCACAAGAATTTAGGCGTTCACGATGTTAAAACAAATCAAGATTTTTAGCCGGTAAGAGTCCGGCACTACCTGGAGCTCATGAGGTCTCCATGAGCCCCATGGGCTCCAGGCGTCCATGAGGATTTTCCTTGATTGTCTTTCCTAACAAAAAAAAAAACAAACGTCGAGTCAGTTGCGCTCGAGAAGCCGAAGAGATAACATCTCTCCGAAAGTGAACGCAGTCGCCACTGAAGATGTCAACCGCAGTTGTTGACGAAACGAAACGTT
Source organism: Sesia apiformis (assembly GCA_914767545.1). Lineage (NCBI taxonomy): Eukaryota > Metazoa > Arthropoda > Insecta > Lepidoptera > Sesiidae > Sesia > Sesia apiformis. The sequence continues at coordinate 15,510,111 of OU611960.1, read as the reverse complement.
TGGAAGAAAGAGAAGTGATTCCAGAAGACCTCGGCCATGTAGCCCGGAAGATTCAATTAATATGGACACCGGCCGAGAAAGCCTACACTCCAGTATTAGCTTCCCCTCTTAAATACAATTTGATGGATCGCTATCTGCTTGTCACTTGAACATTATGTTTAGGGGATATAATTTTAACTATTTCAAGTGGACCGAAATCTAAATTTGAGAACACTTGTGTACCGAGGAATTGGGATTCTATATTGAGACTCCGGGTGCGGAGTTGATTTATGGATAGTTTGTTATAAAATAATGTAATATATTGGGGGTATATTTTTTGATTGGGCATTATTGAGAAATAGGGAATGAGATGAAAAAAATGACATGTACCGCTGTAATTCTCAGGTATCTCGGAAATACGTCAGTACGTAACACGGGAGCTTTCTTTGAGAGTGAGGTAAGTCAGATAGGTCCAGTCCAGTCGTAGGATGCAGTATAGTTGGGCCCTTAATTTATAATAATACAATAGTTTATATATAATATCTGAGCCTTATTGTATTACTGCCTTACTGAGCCTGTATATATGGGACGTAGGTACATAACAAAAGTAGCCACAGGCCAAAGGCGTATTTATTTGCAAAGGAATTAAAATGAAATAATGATGTTTCAAGACCGAGCGGAGGGGGGAGGGGGAGGGGGTAATCGGTTGAATCGGTAACAAGTGAATTAACGTTACATGCCGACTATTACACTAGAGCAAAGTTTCAGCAAAACTGAAACTGAAAAAGGAACAATGTTGACGTCGATGATGTCGTTAATAAAATAGCGGAAACATAACTAAGGCACGAAGTTTTTGTCTATCTGTCCATTTATAACCAGTCCAAAGCTAAAAGAAAACCAGTTGTTATTATAATGTTCGTATATTTTTTATTTTTTTATGGACGAAGGCGACAAACGAGCATACAGTCCACCTGTTGGTAAGTGGATACTGTCGCCGATAGACATCCGCGATACATGCCAACATTAGTACAAAATGACAAACGTTAGCACGACCTTTGCCTAGCTTTGGAGATGTAGGAATGGATTTGGAGAAAGGGTTGAGAAAATGGGGAGGGATAGGATGGGAATGGGCTCTGGCACATCTCACTCACTACCAAAACACGTACGTACATTAGGGAAATAAGATAAAATGGGAAATGTAGTATATTTCAAGGTAGTCTTCTATGATTGTATTGAATTGTGTTGACAGGTTATTGAAAACTGTACTAGGTCACTAGGCTAGTGACGGCTAAAACAACTATTGCCAATGTGAAACTTCAATGTTTTGACATCGTTGTATATATCACAAAATCATATTAACTACGATTGTTTTTACTATAAATTTTGTATAATACCTCGGTATTTACTTCTTGAAGTAACGCTATAGAAACTATGTATAATAATGTTTGGAAAGTCTTCACACGTAACATGTCGTATTGAGCAAACATTTCTGAGCATACATTTCTGACAAATATTTTTTATAACGATACTCAGCGGTGCGAGAGTAACCCTTTTCTTTAAATCCGTCCGCCTTTTCTTCGACGTGCTTAATGAGCAATTTCCTCTGGTAACGAACTAATGCACGAACTAACAATAGTTTGGCTAACGATACTCTTAACTTTTTCCAAAAGTATATTTCAATTTTGAGTAAAACGCAAGTTGGCGTGATGCCGAGACTTCGTTTTTATTTATAATAAAATTTCAGCAAAATATTGTAACAGTTTTTGGAAGTTTTTATAAAATTTATCACAGATTTCATATCGACATTTTACTTTAAGTTATTTTATCACTCATTTAAGTATTATACTTATACTTTAACAAATTCTGAATTTTTTCCAATCAATAATTTTGAATGTGTAAATTTTAGTAACACTAATGTTGTTTTCATAACCGTTACTACATTTAATGATAAATCCCTAAGGCGATAAATAATAAAATCGATTTTGTATCGATATGTCGATATCGATATGTACAGATTTGGTTCTAAATCGGTTCTGTAGATGAGGTGTTTTTATAACTTATTAAAATCGCTTAACAACATAATTGATTAAATATAAATATGACTCAATAATATTACTAAAAATACCTTGCTTCTGTTCCTCGGATCCCTGAAGTCTTCCTTCGAAGTCTTCCGCCTCTTGTCCTTCAATATCATACGAGCTGCTGCGAACGCCATCTTGAGTTTTATTATAGGCCGCCTCGTTTCGTGGGCCACTCTTAGTTCACTCTTTATTAAGTACTTCACCAATACACTTTAGTCAGAACAGTGAGTTAGTTTTGTGCAAGTATTTGTCCTATATTAGTTCAGTCAACAAAATCAACACGAATGATTTTGAATAACGGACTTTCGCACTGCGTAATTTTACTTCACGAACTTCCGCAGTTCGTCTCCTTAAACGAGTTTAATCTTCATTAGGTTTAGTCTTCACAGAACACAATCACAATTTTATTTTACAATTAATTGACTTATTTAATTGCTCATTGAATTTTAGGTCAGTTATCTAAATTTAATTAATTAAATTTCACTATTAAAACTAAAACAATTTAAAAACGTCAAACTTAACAACTTTATGTCGATGATATATTTTAGATAACAATAATGATCGATTAATTTACGACTAATTGTACGATTATCACTTTTCACTAATTGAACGATTTTCGTGTGAATTTCGATTTCGTAAACTCTGTAAAGAGAATTCATTATAAACAATGATGGCTCCATGATGGTTCCATTACAGTCAATTAGTTAAATGGAATTATTCAGAAGTGGGTAAGTAGAATTTATTTGTGAACTTATAATATGGTTATCACTAATTATACCTACTGCTATGGGAGTAATATATAAAAAATCGAAGAACTGAGGTTTACTATTTTAGATACTTCTTCAATGCAGCGGTTTATAACACTACCAACAATTAGAACCAGTGAAATAGGTTAATTCGGTTAAACAGATTAATGAGTTAGGTAAACATGATGTACGTCACTGGTTTCAGTACAATTCGGTAGAATTAAATGCTTGTTTATACAGTGAAACGTGGGATATCCACGTGATATAACATTTAAGATTTTCGCGTTTTTAACACATATGTATCTATCTTAGTATTGTCAGCTGGTGACCACGGTTGGTGCAATCCAACCTAAACGTTCCTAAGGCCGCGTACTAAAAGGTGCGATTATCGTTCTTTGATATCAAAATCATGCTGCGTCTCTTTCTGTTATATGAATGTTATTCTGTTTATGTTTTATCTAGTATTTACTCCTTGCCATCTAAAGGTTGCCTGGAAAAGATCGCGTAGGCAATCTGTTGTATTTTTCGTATTACTTACTTAACTTGTCATTTTGCAATATGTATCTGTGTACAATAAAGAATTCATTTATCCACCTATCATACTCAGCTAGTGAAATAGCGAATATGTATCGGTGTACAATAAAGAATTCATTTATCCACCTATCATACTCAGCTAGTGAAATAGCGAATTTCTAACGTTTTGGAAGTTGACCTTAATTCTTGGAGATGTTGTCGTGCCTTCAGAACATTGATAAAAGAAAGGTACTACCGCGACTTCGGAAAGGACAGTGCCCAACAATGCTTAATTTTAGTTACCTACATAAAAATAAAAAACTAATACGAAGTTAATAAATTTTAAAATAAATTCAGAGCAATTATATTATTGAAAATTATTAGAATGCAGACCGCATAAGATACTATGAAACACGACTGTGATTAATTCTAAGACCGCGAATCGTCTATACGGATAGACGATTCGCGGTCTTAGAATTAGGGCATGCGTTGCATGCCCGGCAATTTTTTTGCACTTAATATATAGCCTATGTCCATCTAGAATAATGTACCTTTCAAATGGTGAAAGAATTTTTCAAATGTGCAGTGGTTCCGGAGATTACCCTCCACATACACACAAACTCACAAAATTCGCACTCTCTCTTTATTATATTATTAGTATAGATAGTATAGAGTAGTATAGATATAAAATCTAAAGAGGCAACATTATTTAAACATTTCTACGAATTTTTATTATTTACATAGGCAAAAACAATCGTTACTCCTAAGCAAATAGAAAACAAAGTCTAGTCGGTCGTGAAAAGGTTTTCTGCCAATTGAATTGTAGCGGGAGCAGCCGTCCGTCAATTTAATGAGATTCACTTCTCACGAATCTTATTTTCTAAGAGTTACCAGATTAAGGTAGGACCAAGGCAATAGGAGATGAATTGGGTATTGTTAATGCCACAAAGAAATTTTAAAAAAATCACGACAGTCGGAGGGAAGGTTTTTTATTTCCGTATGTTTTATAAAAAACAAAGTTTATGAAGTTAATGGTCAATTTAGCTATTATATAATATATATATATATATATATATATATATATATATATATATATATATAAAATATACCAAACTATTATATACTATGAATTTTCAAAGGATTCAGCGATTAGCAGGGAATTAGGTCACTTTAAGCGAAAGTAGACCAATTTCGTCAGGCAATGAATATGAAAGGAGATAGTGGGAATTTTTTTCCCACTATATACATTAAGGGGAATTGTCCATTGATGGGGTATTTTAATGTGTATTCCAATTGGGATTTACTGAAAATATTACATCTCGACTATGAATCTCGTTTACAAATCTATATAAATTTGTAGACAGACCCTGGGCGCATTTCTCAACAGATTGTAATTAAATTTGGTAGAAAATATTTCGGTTATCTTATCTTCGAAGATGAGCCAAAGCGGGGCAGTAGTTCCAAAATTATGACAATATAAACATTCCAAAAATCCCATTTATAAATCTCGATATCTATCCATATAAATTATATGTCATTGGATAGGGTTCTTAAAGACCTACAACTTTGGCCTAAACACTTTTTTTCTAAAACGTACTAAAAATACAGAAATCTAGCTGATTAGCGACCGTCAATATGGATTTCGCCATAATCGCTCGGCTGGTGATCTTTTAACGCATTAAACACACCGCTGGGCTTACGCCATTGAGAGTAGAGGCGAGGCTCTGGCTGTAGGCCTAGACATTGCGAAAGTTTTTTACCGGTTATGGCACAAATCGCTGCTTTCCAAGTTACCATCTTTCGGGATACCCGAGGGATTATGCGAATGGGTTGCCAGTTTCCTGACTGGACGGAGTATCAGAGTCGTTATCGATGGTAGCTGCTCCGACACCATGTCTATTAACGCTGGCGTCCCGCAAGGCTCCGTGCTGTCCCCAACTCTGTTCCTTCTGCATATCAACGACCTGTTGCAAATTGGTGATATGCGTTGCTATGCAGATGACAGCACTGGAGACGCCCTGTATAGGGGCCGCGCTAACATCCCTCGGATCGAAATGGAAGAGAGTAGCACCAGGCTTGTCTCTGAAATCAAAAACTCTTTAGATCTAGTCTCGACTTGGGGTTCTCTGAACCTAGTGGATTTCAACCCCAGTAAGACGCAAGTCTGTGCATTCACCGCTAAAAAACCCCCTTTGTCGTAGCACCTCGCTTTCAGAGCATACCTCTTAAGATCTCGGACAGTATCGGGATCCTTGGTGTCGACATCTCCATCAAAGTCGAATTTAGGGGTCATCTGGAAAATAAAGCCAAAGTGGCCTCCGAAAAGCTCGGTGTGCTGAACAAAGTGAAGCGGTACTTCACCCCTGGGCAACTCCTTATGCTTTACAAAGCTCAGGGTGAGGCCCCATACTCTCACAGGCGGTTTAGAACCCCTCGGCATTGGGAGAGACGTTGCGTCTCCCTGTGTGTTCTACCGCCTGTGCAATAGGGGAATGCTCTGAAGAATTGTTTAATATAATTCCCACTTCAGGTTTCTACAACCGCACCTCCCGTCACAGAAGAGCTGTCCATCCGCATTTCCTCGATACGGAAGTGTCGCGCACTGTTCGGTCCTAAAATTATTTTATACCGCGAACCCGTAGGCTGTGGAATGAACTGCCTCAGAGGTCTTTCCATTAAGCTATGATATGGGGTTGTTCAAGAAAGATGTGAATAGGATTTTGCAAGGTCGGCGGCGCGTCCGCATACCCCCTGGTATGTGCTGATGGGACCGCTTGCTCGTCCGCCCACTTGTATATAAAAAAAATAAAATTTAGCTTTGCGACTGGCGCCTACTATTTCATCGTTTTAAAATATTATAAGCTAGCTTAAACTTACTTCAATATCGAGCATAAAATTATTTTTACTTTTAGAAATAACATAACAAACACAAAGGAGTTCCAGCGAATCGTAAGCTCCAGTACTAATTACGCGGCCGTCTGCCTTTTCTTAAAGTTGCCAATTTCAGACAAATGAAATATCTCTGTCCCGTTTTTTCAACAGCTATTTCCATCTCTCTCTTACTATTCCTGAGAATAGCTGTTAATGAGGGTGTAATTGCAGTCTGTACAAAGATTTGTCGAGTAATCAGAAGGAATGGTGTTTTTATTATTATGATGGAGTTTTAACATAAAGTCGACAGTTTTAGACAGTGTGACCAGCTCTGCAGCAACGGTTTTTTACTGGTTCCCGTAAAACTGTCTGTGCGCTCGCTAATGAGCATCCGCAATTAAAACTGTGATGAAATTAAACAATCCAAACGGAACTACTCATAATGAAATTAAACATCAGCTTATAACGAGCCCGTGAAAAGATTCATGGAATTTTTTTGACCGGTGATAGTCTAGCTAGAGGTATTTATTTTCAATTTTTGTGAAATTTTGTGAAATCGTGAGTTCAAATCCTTGTCCCGTACCATTGAGTTTCTACTTAAGTATGGGATTTTCAACCATTAGAAGAAACTGGTAAAGCAGAACCAACAATAAGGTTCCTTTTTTCATATAATATCCATATCTCTCAGAAAATATTGAAAAAATAAATATATATATTATTGCTTGGTATCCAGTACATAATTCAAGTGGATCTCGAAATAAGACCAGCCCTACATTTTGTTACACTGAAGGGCTTGGGACACTAGAGTCGAGGGCTCTCAGTCACGCCGGAACTGTCCTCTTGGACACGAAGCAATGCAAAACAGACTTTAAAATTACAATATTCAGTGCTATATTGTAATTCAAGAGGAAGATGGAAGGAGCAGGCTTTTCAGAGGTGATAAAAGTTAAAATTTTTATTACACTAATAAGTGTTATCCTATACACACACATACACACACACATGGAACAGTTCAATAATTATATTATTGTCATATTACAATTTTATTGCCTCACATATTTTATGTTCCTCAAAGCTTGTCGGCTTTGTATATCTATATAGATAACGTGTCTTGACGCGAATGTATACCTCATTTATTATACTGGACGTTTGAGTAGCGACACAATACAAAAGATAATTATGTGTGAAAAGCGCGAAAATCCAAGCGTTATAACTTTAATGTCGCGTTATAACGCGTTATAGCTATAACGCTATATGTAGCTATAACGCGTTATAGCTTTGATGTCCCTTAGTCGCCTCTTATGACACCCACGGGAAGAAATGAGGTGATGCTATTCAAAAGCCGGCTGACACCAGGCGCCACTGAGGAACTACACCATCCCTAAAAGAGTGTGCCATTTTAAGGCCGTACCATACATCCCTCATGCACAAGGCAATGTGCGTAAGAGGGCCGCACCCAGCAGTGGACGATAATTTTAGAGTTACGGTTACGATTATGTCTTATTACTGCCTCAAGAGGTCTTTCCATTATGCTACGATATGGGGTTCTTCAAGAGAGCTGTGAATAGAATTTTGCAAGGTCGGCGGCGCGCCCGCATACCCTCTGGTGTTGCAGGTGTCTATGGGCGGCGGTAACACTTACCATCACGTGGGACCGTTTGCTCGTCGGCCCACTAGTCTATAAAAAAAAAGTTGGTATTCTCTACACTTCCTAATCATTTTCTCAGGCTTATAGACTGATGAAACTATAAGCGTATACTATGAAACTATATAGTTCTAAAGCGGGCTAGGAACGGATACACGTTCCTAATTTTAAAAGGCTCCTTGCGTACCCCGTAACGTAACTTCCGGTAGGTAAAAGTTATCCAATTAGGGCACATATGCTAACAAGGGCGCCCTCGGTCCGTCAAACACAAATCTGCTTTTTCGCTGTAATAAATTATGTAATCTCGTAACAATGTTTTCGCCGACTGCGGTGGGTGAAAGATTAGTATTGTGTTGTGCAGACTGTGACTTTGTTCATTTAAAATAACAGTTTTAGACGGGGTTATTACAAATTACAGACCCAAATAAGTGGTTTTTCAATTTTTTGTCTTTATGTTTGTCTCTTTGTCTGTATGTATATTTGTATTGGCAATATGTAAAAACTACTGAGTAGATTTTGATCAGGTCTTTACTACCATACAGTTGAATATCAGGAAAGAAAGCTGGTACCCGTGTGTTGTCATCTTGATGTGACATCAGGAAGTTATGTTTTAGAGGGAAATAAAAAAGTCTTTTTAATACCATTAGTCGATAACTATCAAATGGATTTTAATGAGACTTCACTGTTGTGTAGGTATCTCAGTGTTTCGTGAGACTGATTGACACTACGACAGTTAATCCTAATTTTATATTGCAAATCGTGCCTGAACGCGTAAAATTAAAAGTTTTTGTTTACCATGCAGTTTACCATTGCAGTCCGTGCCATGTGTTATATTATGACTATGTCTGTCAATCAAAACCAACATTTGCATATGTGTAGGGCTGACCGCAAATGCAAAATGCACTCCACTTAAAACGCGGTTGTTAATTGCATTAATGAGAGCTATATACATAATTGAATGATAATGGCTCTCCACATTCGAGATGGCTTGTCACTCAAACACTAGCAACATGGAAATGAAACCAGAATAGTATGCAAAGTTGAGGTGGTGGATATAATATTATGTTATACCATTTGTGTATAACATGGACTGTTACATCTGGGAATGATTTTCAAGACAAAATAATTCTTCACTGACATCTCTAGGATATTATTGAGGATTAGGTGTTCTGGGAGTCAAAAAATCTCGTATCACTGCGATCACTACTGATCTTATTTTTTTTTCTTTTCTTATATGGCAATAGCGCAATTAACACATTGTGCTTGCGTCGCATTTATTTCGTAATATGACAATTTTAAAATCAAAGCAATTGAAAATATATCTCTTCAATATTCAGTTCCGACGAAGTAAGAGTAGGAGTAAGAGTTAGGTCTAAATGGCGGACAATGGGGGAGGCCTATGTCCAGCAGTGGACGTCCAAGGGCTGAGAAGAAGAAGAAGAAGAAGAAGAGTTAGGAGTCGTTCGGTAGAGTGACAGCAGGTTGACTGAGGACAGAAGAGTTGGATTCCTTGGAAGCACACTGAAAAACGCAGTCTTATAATTTTATTTCATTATTATAAAGAGTACGAACATTGAATCACTTTGAACTTTAATATCTAAGTATTAAAGCACAAAACTTCTCGAATTCCCGCCAAAAAATCCTCCTTCTTTCGTATAGTCGATTCCAATGCCTATGGGTTGCAGATATCGCAGGATAGTTATGGAAACGAAATATAGGGCCTCTTCCGATGGTAATAGGTGAGCGCTCATATATGTACGGTAGGTATATCTTTTATACCTCAAAGGGTCACATTCGCGAAGCAGTTGTATTGGTATTTATCCTGCTTAGAGCAAAATCTGCAGGTTTTTACCGCTCGATAAGTACATTACTAATTTTAATAATTGCGATAAAAGGGATTTAATTCGATTATATTTAACTCTGTTTTTGTAGCTAATATGTAATATTATAACTTTTTACCGAAATTGGGATTTCGAGCTTTTACTTATCATTCGTTGTGCACATCAATGATTCGTTTCAAAAATATTTCACGTACATATATAACTTTATTACTTACTCCCTTGTTATGTTATGTATAATAATACTGTGCAACTGAATCACGAGAGGCCGGAAGCCAGTACCAGGTTTTTCTCATTTCACAAATGTCACCAACACCCGTAAGATCTAATATACGATATAAGCTCTGTGGGAAATGCAACTCTTTTTGCTCACTTACCGACATTTTGTGTAGTGCAATCGCGGACACCGAAATGTAACACACACAACAGACAATCAGACGTATTTGAGCTGTAAAGAGTTGTATTAGATACGTGCCAAGTACATAAAACAGTGATCATAATACAGATTTAATTTATTATATTTTATTTGTGATTTATAAAAATTGTAGTTAAAAAATCTTATTGATTGTTGCAACATTCTTATTATTTCAGTTTTCACGTATTTTAAATCTGTTTTCAAGTGGTGACACCGGCTTGCAATGTAGATACAGATTTTTAATCTAGATCGAGAGTAAAATTTGATATCGTGTAAAAATTAAGTTAAAATTCAATTTCAATTACAATATATGGAATAAAATAGAAAATATATGTATGTACATATCTAAATAACAAAAACATTTGAGACACAATGTATGTAGAATACTTATATTAGATAAAACCTACACAGTTCCACATTTATATAAATTGAGTTAAAGAACACGAAAAACATACTTTTTTATGGAAGATAGACAGTAGACGAGCAAACAATCCACCTGGTGGTAAGTGGTTACTGTCATAAAATAAGTTAAATATGTATAATTTAATTATACATACATTAACTACGAAATAATTTCACCTTGGTTAAAATGCAACAAAAAATATTATAGTTTTAATAAACGGTGTCGTGTCAGTAACTAATTTAGACCAAGGTCTTAACTTCGGTTTTTATATAACTTTCCACACGACGGAGTTGGCTAAAAGATACAAACAAATATAATTTGCATAGTTTTCAGTGGCCAAAACTGGACTACTTATCTGCAGTACACAGGTTTCAATTTAACGAGATCACATTGTTGAGAAGTTGCCTCCTAGTTTATGCTTAATAATTATTTATTTATTTATGTAATCTACAGCCTTTCTTGTAATTTATTTAACAAATACATTGCTAGTGTTAATGACCAAATACGGATTATACTGACATTTAAAAACAGTGTGTAATAGACTATCGGTATGTAATACGTGATTTTTTTCATTAATAATGTAGATTTATGACCACAAGCACCCGTGTAAGTCCGGGTGCCTGTGGTCATGCATGTGTGTGTGTGTGTCTGTGTGTGTGTACTTATTTAAGGTGACCTTTACAATATTGAAATATTTGTGGGAGAATGGGTTTTAGATGTTATATTCATTCTGATGATATATTATAATTTCCGTTTTCAATTTTTTCTTATTAAATAAAAATATATCGAGGTCTGCGTAGTATTTACCGTAATTTTTCAGAACGCGAGAAAGGACATAATTAATAATAAGACTAATAAGTACCTACATAATCTCAAAACGTATTTATCAAATCAATAGTATTTCATTAATTCACATAATGACGTCATTTCGATTATTGAATATTACTCGATATAATTAGAATATTACTTAATACTTTGAAATAGGCCGGAGAAGCCAATTGTCTGGACTAGGGATCCTATTCTATCAACCTTTGTATCTCCATTGCGATCAGTTTTGTCCATATTCAATCCACAAAATTTCATGTTTAGTCCAAATTTAATCAACAAAAATTTTGACCTCTTATATTATTTTATATTCCTGTTGACGACCACTGACAGCCGATAGGAATAAACTTATAATTTCGTCCTAACCGCCACCAGTGGTGGAGGTTTTGGTGGTGGTCGATGGGAATAATAAAAAAATCTGGAGAATGTGTCATTCTAGAGCACCAATCCACATTAGGCCGGCGTGATATAGACCAAAACCTCCTAGTGATTTTACTAGGAAAGGCCTGGGAAGGACTAGTGGGACGTTATACGGTGATATCGATGGAATGCATTAGCGTGTTGCCGACTATACCTATGTTAATAATAATCATACTTTACTGGTTTAAAGTTGATGGTTCCTTATCGTATTGTTTACAATCTTCCCTCGGTCACATCTCACCAATAATTCAGAATTATCCCTCCTTAGTTTAGATATCACTGCACTTAATATATGAATTTCCCCTGGCAACAGTCCAATTCTTGTTGATATTCGAGCACCTAACAGTGTTCCCATAACTGTTAGACTTCAGTTTCCGCGGTAGACTTACAGGCGACTTCTATTGCACCCCTACTTTAAACGGAGATTTATTTGGAAAAACAATATGAAATTTGGAGAAAATTTAATATTGGCTTGGACTTCTGAACAACACTCATGTAGAATAGATGATAGAGTATAAGCCATAGATTTAGAATGACAACTGCAAAGATCAACTAAACGTGCGAGCGAGAAATAAACTAGGCGATAATAAACTAGAAATAAACTATAGCGAGAAATATAGGAATTGACTAGATGACACATCATACGTTCTTTTTTGTCTTCATATATGGCCATGGTGCAATTAGCACATTCTGCCAGTGTCAAGTTTTCTTTATAATAAACAATTTCAAAGTATAGTCTAGTATAAAACGTATCCTGTTAATGTCCAGTAGCTTCGAAGAAAGTCAGGAGTCGCTCAGTAAAGGGATATTAGTTTTATTGACGATAAAAGAGGACTCCTTGGAAGCACACGAAAAACGTAGTCAAACGTTTTTATTTGATTATCACAACCACCACGCACGAAAAAATCTTTGATACACAATTTTTACAATTATCAAACAAAAACTTATCAAAGAAACCTGATTGGTAACTTCTAGGGGGATGAAGCAGATGAGGAGGGATTCATTAAAAAGTCAAATTTGAAACTTAAGTACTAAGTAAAAAGAATGTTACATTTTCAAAACACATATAAATTAAACAATTCGAGAGCTACGACCACTATTAGACTCGAACGTGCCTGTCCTAGAGTGCTGCTTGTATAAAATATCAAATATTGTTTAGATCTCAAATTGATATTCGAAACAAACTGTCAAATGGACACTAAATAGCTGTTTATTCATCGGAGAAGTCCTTCTGGACCTCTCCATGATATGATTCCCCATGTCAACGTGTGCTGACAGGACGAAATCGAAACAATAAGTCGCTTATAATATATTAGCCGATTTTAACAAAAATAACCGATTGCATCTTTCATATTTATGACGCTGTATGACTGTATTTCATGCGATGATTTCCAAACAATCTTTAACTTTCCTCGATTCTTATTAATATAAACATTACTGCTGCTATATCCGACATGTCTATTACCCGACTATATGGTTTTAACAAAAATCTCCGGTTAGATACAGGTAACGACCCAACGACCTTTAAAAATATCGTACAAATCACGCCAGGCCTTATTTGAAAACTTGATATCATAATCTCGTCAATATTTCCGTAGTAGGTGTTCAGGAAATGGAATAGCGGAACACTGCGAAGTTCTGAAACTTCCCCCATTGTGAGAGCCGCCAATGCATTTGCAATGGCAGAACTCCTTACACTACCTGCTACTGTCAGTGTGATAAAGGTACGGTTGCATTGTAGATAGACACATAAATATACTTTATCGTACACACGAACATACAGAGCAACACAAAATATATGTAATTACAAATACAACTTCGACATTATCGCTAAAATTAAAAAAAAAAAATAACAAAGTGATAAAGCGAAGTAGATGATGCAATTAAGAAAGGATACCTTATATTCATCTTATACTCGTATTATACATACATACAAAAAGAACTAACGTACTAGAAAGGATAGAGGAAAGCAAAAAGAAAAGATATTGGGCGTAAGAGAACTATTAATCTAGGAAATGGAGTTTTTCGCCAGCCTTTTAAAACTTGCAATAGATTAAGCGCGCTTTATAGGTAAAGGTAATTTATTCCACAAATGATTGACAGTGAAGGAATATTGTACAAAATACACGCACATAAGAAATCTTACATAATAAACATTCATTTGAGAAAATTCTACAAGTGAAATGAGATGGAAATTAAAAGCTAATTCATGGAATTTTGAGGCTTAGGGATCAATAATCAGTCAATCATTGTTTTTTTTATAGAAAGAAAGGGGCAGATACATGCCAGTATCAGTCCAGTATGTCAAACTTTGGCACGCCCTCAGATGCACTGCCCATCTTGAGATATTTGGGTTGCCTTATATTGCCATTTGGGATGGGGTTCTTCAAGAGAGCTGTGAATAGGATTTTGCAAGGTCGGCGGCGTACCCGCATACCCCTGGTGTTGCAGATGTCCATGGGCGGCGGTAACACTTACCACCACGTGGGACCGCTTGCTCGTCCGCCCACTAATCTATATAAAAAAAAAAAAAAAAAAATTTGGGAGTAGAAGAAGATACAAGAAGATTGAGTCAATGAAGGTTTTTACTTCTTAATCATCAAGAACAGAACCGATTTTGATTTTTTTTTAATGTTTATTATTATCAATTATTCAAAATCAGAAACATTGTAGCGGGTATATTCTTTGAACAATAATAATAACAGTTATACAGGGTGGCCCGGGGCCAAGCTTAAAATTGTCGGTGACCTGTCGGATGGCTACAATTTGAACTCAACGAAAGACGGCATTTTGACATATTGGCCATATACGATTTTTTTTAAAATTGGCACCCTTTTCAGTTTTTTGCGTACTGTAATCTAACTGCAAATGACGAAATATTTACATTCTGTTTCGTGTTAATTATTCTCGAAGAATTATTCTGTTGGCGTAAATCACTATTTTTCATTTATTGTTATGATATCTTACGCTATGTTATGATATTGACAAGGGAGGAGACTATGTTGAAAAATGATGGACACATTGTAACCCTAATTTTGTGTAAATAAATTGTAGAACGAAGAGTGTAGACAATTTTGACTCGCCCTCGTACTTGCATACTTACAACAATAATATTATAATACAATACATAATGATTACCACATTGTTATCTTTTTTTGTTTGTATGCACAAGGCTTAAAACAAATTATCAAGTCCTGACCTGGATTCCAGGAATTGCAGATTGCTTAAAGTTTCTAATTGCAAACTTCTAAGCACTAAATTCTTGGTCGAAACTGGGTAAAGCCGAACTGGGCAGCAGTTTAAGGAAGTGAACTGGATAAAATTAACTTTTATAAAGGTCGGTGCAATGAAAGAGCGAATTCACAACATCATAACAGGTAATGTTCGTCTAGGAGCCATTAACTTACTTAGTAATTTCCGCATACCCAATCTCTCTCCCACTACTAGTTTCTCTAATTAGTTCCTTTTTTATAGGAAAGTAGGCGGACGAGCAAGCGGTCCCACATGGTGGTGTGTTACCGCCGCCCATGGACACCTGCAACACCAGGGGGTATGCGGGTGCGCCGCCGACCTTGCAAAATCCTATTCACAGCTTTCCATATCGATAATATCTTTTCCATATAAGAACCCCATGTCGTAGCGTAATAGAAAGATCTCTTACTTACTTACTTTTCTCCTTAATTTTGCTCTGTACTCACTTTGTTTAAATTCTATTTTTTCCTTGCATTTCCCTAACATAGATAGATAAAACTCTTTATTGCACACCAAAACAAAGCAATACAATAATAGACATTGTAACGCATGAAATGCATCAAAGGCAGACTTATCGCTAATAGCGATCTCTGGCAGACAACTTTTGGGGAGAGGCGAAATAAATATTTTAATGACAGGTACATTGTACACAGTATGTACCCATATTATGTATGTATGGTATGTATAAAAAATTGTACATCCTTTGGATAAATCATAGCCGAACGGATTTGAAAACGGATTTACGATTACAAATCAATTAAGTATGCTATTATTGTGTATGTAAGTATACACCCATAAATTGTATGCATCTCAAGTAAGTGTATATGTATAAATAATAAATTCTACCAAGAAAAAATTTCGCATGGACCTACTTGGCGACCACGGAAAGGTGGTCTATAGAACTATAGAAAACTAAAGTTCCCGTGGGATAATGAACACGCGGGCAAAAGCTAGTAATTTATAAATCTAACCTTTTTATTCTTATTCAAGTGTAAACGTACTCAGTGCTTAACATGAGAGTTATATCTATCTTCTGGGCTGGCATGCTCAGTGATAGTATTCATATCAGTTCATATGATAATTATAATCTATCAGTTTGAAATTTCAACAGATGTTCCTGTCTAACACACAGGAGCATAGCGTGTTCCATAATTTTGTGCACGCTCATAAATCAAACTTAATTTCATTTCCACACCTCCAATGTAAATTTCACTTGAAACATGTCAGTATGTAATTTTCAAGAAATCCTCCGTCTCCCTGACCCTTCACCCGTCCGCTCGTATAATACTGATTTTATGTAATCTTTATTGATTCCGGCACTCGAAGGGTTAACGTTGATGGGTCGAGAATCACTGGATTTAGTAAAAGGGTTATGTTTTTTCAACCCCAAAAAAATAGTTATCTGTTTTTACGAGAGACCTCCGTAAATCCATAGTGGGGATATTTTCTCATAGTGTTGGGCACAAAATTTATCGATACGATATTTCTATGCTGTTGTTTTAAAGTCATCGATAATAATGCAGTTTATTTTTACAGCCATATTTGTATTAACAATAATTTATTGTATTTTATTAACATATTATTGACAGTATATTTATAAAAGCTTTTTGAGAGAAATAGAAATAAAAACTATATAAAATTCGAGGAAAGAGATGATGATGATAGTCGAAGAAAGATGACCGAAAGATTTATTTCGGACCAACGTTTATCATTTTGAACTAATGTTGGCATGTATCGTGGATGTCTATGGGCGACAGTATCCACTTACCATCAGGTGGACTGTATGCTCGTCTGCCGCCTTCGTCCATAAAAAAAAGATAGTTTAATAATAAAACATATTTTTGGTACGTCTTTCCGTCTCGTCTTACTTGTTATAAGTTGTTTCCTACTCCTCTGAACTTATCCTCGCCGTGAACAGAAAAATCCTTATTGCTATATATACTTAAATGTACATTTTGCATGTCAGCTATGGTAAAGCTTCTGAATCTGTATTTATTTAAATAACAATACTTATATACTGTATAAAGTTTTATGCAAATAAAGATTATTATTATTATCGAATTAAACTCACTAACTACACAGCTCAACAATTAAAAGGTTTTTTTTTGTTGAGCTGATTTTCTCCGGGAATTTCGGTGATTCAGAACGTATAATTTACGAATAAAGCCATTATTATATTTGATTGGCTCTAGTTTTTATGTTGTTGTGGTATATAATAATATTTAATTCCCCAATTCGGCTCACATGTTCAAACGCTTTTAATGCACATTTACTTCGCGCCTCTAAACTTTTTATGACTATCCACGTTATCTTGGTTCTCCTTACACATTTTATTCCATGTAGTATAAAATTTGTTCTGCAAAAAATTAATTACGAGTATTACGAACATCAATGGTCGCTCTGTGTTGATTGTCACAGATGGTCAACTTTTTACTTGGTCAGCAAAGTGGATACACAAAATATCTTTGTTTTATTTACCTCTGGGATAGTTGAGCAAAGGAAAAACCCCGAAAAGAAAAATGCTTGTCGTTGAAAAAATCATTAACCGTCGCGTCGGTCAAGCTAATATAATAAATGAGTCATTGATAAGTAGAGAAAAAATCATACTTTCACCACTCCACATCAAGCTAGGTGTGATGAAACAATTCGTCAAAGAACGGAGAATGCTTTACCTATATTTGCCGAAAATTTCCGAAACTGAGTATGAAAAATTAAAAGTTGGAGTTTTCGACGGTCCTTAAATTCGAACATTGATAAAAGATGAATATTTCATAAAAGTTATGACTACTGTGGAAGCTGAAGCTTTAAGTGGTTTAGTATCGGTAGTAGAACATTTTCTTGGTAATGATAAAGCGCTAGACTACAGAGAAATTGTTCAAAAGATGCTAAAAAGTTTTAAAAATCTTGGAGCAAATATGAGCATTAAAATGCACTTTCTTCACAGCCATCTTGACAAATTCCCCGACAAATTAGGCGATTATAGCGAGGAACAGGGAGAACACTTCCATCAGGACTTAAAAGTGATGGAGGAACGATATCAGGCTCGATGGGGTAGTCACATGATGGCAGATTACTGCTGGACTCTACAAAGACATAGTTTTCAAGAATCATACAAAAGAAAATCTTGTAAGAGAAGTTTCTGAAATGAATTTTATTTTTTTATTTTTTTCACTTTTATCTTAATAAATTAAGTATAAATAAAGCCATTGATAGTGATTTTTTTAAATAAGCTTTTCGTATTAAAAAACAAAACATGCAATTTTCCATCTAATTATTGTTTATTTTGAGTCATATGTAAAAATGTCGATTTAATAAATAATCTTGAAAGCCAATTTTGAAAAACTACGCGTATTCCTAGGGTCGCTGACGTCAAATCTTTCTAAAACCACTGAAATATCAAGGGCAACAAAACCGTTGTTGACCAGTGTTATTAATCATTAAAGTCAGTCTAAACTAAATTAACTAAACTATTCTCTAAACTCGTTCACAAACGCAAGAAAGTTTATAAATGCTCGAAGGTCTCCTGTTCTGTTCATAATTCATTTTTTTTTTCTTAGATAAGAGTCCCCCTTATGGTAAGAGATTACAGTATTTTAGAATCTTTGAGCTCAAATTAACACTCAACTTTGGACTACTTTGCTCACTTTCATAAAAATATACGAAGATAAAACAAAAACGATTTAACAAAAACAACAAAAGAAATTAACAAATCGGTGCCCGTAACCTTGTGAATCAGATTTTTACGAAAATATTAGGTAGATAACTATCGCATCCAGTAAAATTACTTCTCTTTCTCCAAAAATGAAGTCAAAATTGCTGTAATAAATAACCTTCTCTTAATCAAGTTAAAGGGAATTTCAAGTGAGGGATAAAAGTTTTTAAGCGACATTAACCTTTTTAGAAAGTATAAGTAGGGCGGGCGGGCCCGCTTCAATGAATCAAATACTCGTATTTATTAAAAGAATTAAAGGAATAAGATTATACTAATAAATATTACAATGTCATTTATGTCATTATAAAAAAATATTGATAGTATATGTAATTAATTAATTTTTACAACAATACCATACATACCATCAGCCTATGTCTCTCCACTGCCGCATATAGACCTCTCCCAAGGCTCGCCATACACGATTATCGACTCTTCTCATCCAACCACCATCGGCGAATTTCTTTAGTTCGTCGGTTTAAACCGGGGGGGGGGGGGGGGGGGGGATCCCACGCTGCGCTTCCAGATATGTGACCTCCCTGCTCCACTGCTATCGGTCCCGCGGCAAATATGCCCTTCCCATTGCCCCTTCAACATGTTCTCAATTAATCGTGCTTCCCATTGTGTGGAACATGCGTCGACACGCTGGCACCGTGTTACCTCCACGAAACTAGTATCAAGGCTGGGGCAGTGGCAGAGGAAGCAAAGAAACGCAAGACAGTCAAATAAAAAGATATCGGTCCCGATTACATTTTTGTTGCCTTCGGTGTCTAGACCCAAGTTCCGTGGGGTCCTAGCGCGCATTCGTTTTTCAAAGATCTTTCTAAGCACCTGGTCGAGAGCACCGACGACCCTAGGGCTGGCCATTATCTCGCGCAATGCATCAGCCTTGCCATCCAGAGAGGTGATGCCGCCAGCATACTGAGTAAGTTAACCATAAGTGGGTAAGGCCACAGGGACCAAATTTGTTCAACATGCTCAATATATTTTGAGCATTTTGTACAATTAACACCTATGCTACTATATTTTAAATAGTAGGTGCTTACCTACTGATGACCGATTTTATTACTGGCCACTTTGAGTTTCGATATCTTCTGTTCTAATTCAAATTCCAAAATAAAACAAAATGCATCTAATAGCTACGATGTTCTTATTTCAAAATCAGTATTTCAGTAAGGACCTACTGACGATGATGGAAAAGCTGGCAACAAAGCAACCAAGTTTGGGCAATCGCTCATCTCCACTTCTTCTTCATGAAACTTTTTTCATATGATACCTATGAGGTTCTTGTTTTAAAAATGTGCAACATTCGATTTTCGACTTTCAATTGTTTTTTTTTATTCAGCTTAGACGGGAAAGATGGATACTTCGAAAATCCGAGTAATCTTTGAATACGAGTTCCAACGCGGAACTAACGCGGCAGAAACGGCTCGCAATATCAATGCTGCGTTTGGAGAGGAGACTGCTAATGAACGAACCGTGCGTTTTTGGTTTAAACGCTTTCGTAATGGAAACTTCGACTTGAAGAACGAACCACGTGGAAGACCGCCCACACAGGTGAATAACGCTGAATTGAAGGAGATGGTGGAAGCCGATCCGAGTCAAACTACCCAGGAATTAGCGGCATGGTTTAACGTTACCTTATCTACAATATTGACTCATTTGCATCAAATCAATAAGATAAAAAAATATGAAAAATGGGTGCCTCATGATTTGACTGATCTGCATAAAGAAACGCGTGTTGAAACTTGCGTTGCCTTGTTGAATCAGTACAGAAATGAAGAAATATTGGATCGAATTGTAACATGTGACGAAAAGTGGATTCTTTACGATAACTGAAAGCGAAAAATGCAATTGCTGACCCCAGGTCAAACGCCGCAACAGTGCCCTAAGGCAAAGCTTACCAATAAAAAGGTAATGGTAACTGTTTGGTGGTCTATTCATGGTGTTATTCACTACAGCTTTCTCAGGTCTGGTCAAGCAATAACAGCAGATGTTTACTGTGCCGAACTTCGAACAATGATGGCGAAACTAGCAGTGAAACAGCCCCGACTCGTGAATCGATCTTCACCATTATTGCTCCATGATAACGCAAGACCTCACACTGCACGAGAAACCGTTGTAACTCTACAGGAGCTGCATTTAGGAATCATACATCATCCTCCGTACTCGCCAGACCTTGCTCCAACGGACTACCATTTTTTTCGTGATTTTTACAATTTTCTACGTGGTAAAAAATTTTCTTCCCGAGAGGCAGTACAAAATGCTTTCACACAGTTTGTCGAATCTACATCCCCAGAGTTCTATCGCAAAGGCATAAATGAACTTCCGATTAGATGGCAACAATGTGTAGATAATGAGGGTAAATATTTTGATTAAATAAATATGTTACATTTTAGAAAAAATCGAGTTTTAATTTTTCAGTACAAATCGGCAATTTTATACTTTAACCCCATATAATTAGGTCAATATTTCAACTAATATAATAAATGTTTTATTAATAAAAAAATAATATATTTATAAGTTAGTTTGAAGTTATTTTACAAATAAGTTTAGATTAGTTTTTAGATATAAATAAATAATTGTATTTATTTCTAAAATAACACAAATTCTTCTAAAAAAATGATAATAATATGAAATAAAAATTACTATTAATGAGTAATTACTTATTACACATTCAAATATACTGAGAGGATTATTAGTTATTCTTACGAAATAATAACACTAGATCCACCAATTTTCACTGGGCCCGTGTGGCAGTTTATGTTTTTTGCTACTCTAAACAAGCCTATCTAACACCAATATAGTCACATTGAATAAGTATAGAACTGTCTCTGTTACATATTTATCGGTATCACACACATATACATTGCATGTACACGTGTGGCCATGTTCTCTGTAACTGCAGCAAGCCCTCCTTTGTTCAATTACATACAGCGAGTTTCGACAACAATCTCGAGGGACACAATGGAACAAATTCAATGTGTCGCACAACAGCACAAATATTTACAATGTCGTCGGTTTTAGCTAACTTAATGATTTTAAATTAAAAAGTATTATCTATATACATATAATAAATTCCAGAGCCGTGTCCGTACACAAAATATTTTTGAAAAAAAAAACGTTGCACTACAAAACAAAAAACAGAATACAAAACAGCCATTTTTAGATTTTTGTCTGTCTATCTGAACACGCATCACATAATTTTGCGTATATACGGATATGCGCATATACTGGACGGATTTCAATAAAACTTGCTATAGTTATTGCTTATGTGGCCCGGGTAACGATTAGGGTACTTTTTATCCAGATCGATTATAGAGAACCCACAGGAATCACAAGTCCACGCGGACGAAGTTGCAGGCGCCGCTAGTTACTAAAAAAATACTAAAGTAGATTTAAAAGTATTTATGTGAATGTGTATCATGTGGGTATACCAACAGGTATAGAGTTAGTATTTGTTATTATTATTTGAGGATATTTCGAAGGAATCTATCTCGAAGATTATTGGAAGCAGATGAGCAGGGGTTCATTAAAAAGTCCAATTTGAAACATAAGTACTAAGTTATAAGAATGTTCCATTTTTAGAATATATGAATTAAATAATAAATACACTATTGGACTCTAACGTGCCTGCCCTAAAGTGTTTGTATATCTAGTATGTATTCTCAAATCGATGGGTTGCACCAACCATGATCACGAGCTGAATCAGCTTGTGACCATGGTGAGATAAATAGATAAATATGTGTGAAAATCTCAAATGATGTCTATTTTGTTAGATCGAGCCATAAAATGTACATTCATCTAAACATACTTTTTTTCTAAAACGTAAGCTAATTAAGATTGCCATATTCTAAAATAATGCCATGCCGTTTAAATTTACACAATTCCGTGAAATGCTATGAACAGGCGACGAAGCGGAGGTTATGTCGAACGTGTCATACAGCGGCAGAAAATCAATTATTGAAACAATGCCGCGGAACCTGCGGTTCATATTGACAAGAGCGTCCATGTTTAATATGTGTAGTTACATGTCAATAACACTCTACCATAATCTATAACAGAAATGGGAGCCATTGGTCAGGTATATCCCGTGGGATCTTTAAATAAAGAAACGTAGGAATCGGTGTAGTCAACAACTATAAAAAATCAACAAAAATCCAGCGTATGAGAAAATAAACATACGTTGGTTTTCACGTATTATTCAAGTTATATACTTATTATGCCGTAAATGGACTAGTTAGGTTTTAAATATTTAATATTTACTCGGTGTGTAAGTTTTCGGTTATCCTTACCGCGTTTAACTTTCCGATTAATTAAAACTCGGCGAGTTTACGCTTCCAATAACTTTTAATTGATTGTCGACTTTTTGGTAAATTTAAATATTTATTGCTCCTGAAACTCATAACTTAGGATGTGGTTTTATTCAAACCCGTAGACAATATTATAACACCACAGACATAGAGTAGTACGAAAAATAAAAGTATTTTAGGGACTAAATTAAAAGTTACAAACATGTAAGGTTTTATTGTCCTATCTAAAATATTCGTAGCACTTATTACTCAGATCGGGCGCGTAAGCGGGGCCGTACGACGCGGCTTGGGCAACACGCGTAGAATGAAATATATATTAGAAGTGTACTTACTATAAATCATGAAAAAAAATCGCGTTTTGTACAGATTTTATATTCTAAATCGGGTCGGAATGTGGGTAGTTCATAAAACCGCTCGCAGCTTCGATCCTGGACTACCCGCCTCGTCAGTCAACTCGTGAGCAGGGCTGGTGCAGCCCGTGCCGAAACGTCGAGTAGGAATAAAAAGAAAATAAATAGATACCTTTATTATACACACCCACTCTCGCACACAAACAAACAATACAAGTTTATATAAATACAATTATTGACGTAGGACACTTTAATTAGTTTTAACTGTAGGAATGTTGTTAACATTTTTTTTTGGACGAAGGTGTTACACGAACATACAGTCCACCTGATGGTGAGTGGATACTGTCGCCCATAGACATACGCAATACATGCCAACATTGGTCCAAAATGACATATATTGGCACGACCCCGGATGCGCTGCCTACCTTTGGAGATATAGGAATGGATTTGGAGAAAGGGTTGGGAAAATGGGGAGGGATAGGATGGGAATGGGCTCTGGCACATCTCACTCACTACCGAAACACGTACGTGCATCAGGGAAATAAGAGAAAGTAGGAAATGCAGTACATTTCAAGGTAGTCTTTCTGTGAGAGAGGTGTAACGTGGCCGATCGAGCGCGCCCAGCGGCTGTTGGATTGCAGCGTGCACGCTCCCGTGACAAAAAAATAAGAAAAAGAATTATAAGAATTACAAGTATAATTAAAATCTGTAAAGGCTTTAGTATAGTATAATAAAATATCTGAAGTATGCATGCAAATAAGCTGTAGATTTACGTAATAAATATAAAATAAAATCTTAATATATGAAAATATATATGTATCTGAAATATTACTTTAAGTATGAGTAATATTCAACGAGCGAAATCTTAATCTGCCCTTTTGTGGGACATGGGCTCCCTCATACATATTGTCTCGTGTATGAGGGATTTATGCCCCTAAAACGGCACGCTGCTCAAACAGATTGGCGAGACTACTCTTTTAGAGGTGGCTTGTGGTAGCCTCACTTTACAACACCCACTAGAAGAGATGGTGTACTGTGGTGTTATTCTTAATCCAACAGACACCAATAAGAAACTTTAATAATTATGACACTTGAGACGTCTAAAAATATTATCGAAACACTTCAAACGGTTCGTATTCCAGCCGTCTACTGTCAGCAAAAAAAAAATATTCCGTGAATTGAAAAACTTTAAAATGAGAAATGGCAGGAATAACTCATATTTCGGTGCTGCGAAGCGAGAGCTGCTGCAAACCGCCGATAACCGATTTGAACCGCGTTTTTGCTACTGAAAGATGTCGAATTCAGACGCTTTTGAATTGTTAGTGAAGATTTTTTTATTTGTTGCTTAATAACTACATTTTTAGCGTAATTTTGTAGGTTTTATGTAGGATGGTGTGAAAATAGTATAGTGCCTGTTTTAGGGAGATTTCGAAGATTAGTTTCGAATGTCGGAAAAACTGACGAAGGTGTCCAACTACTCGTAAGTACAAAACACCACTCAGTTTCGTAAATTTTTTATATCAAGTTTCACAACCAATGCACGCCACTGGTTAGAGGGCAGCACTAGTTATACCTAATAGTTGTCCCATCATTAACTAGAGTACCAATCTCGATCTCGGGTTCATTTCAGAGTTAATAACAGTTCACATCGTTCATCATCGTTAGCGGATCCGCTGACTCACTGCTAGCTAGACGTTAATATGATTAAACTTCCTGGGAGATCTTCTCAGATAAGACACACCCGTATATCGAGCGTCGATGCGTGATTATGTCTATCTATACTATCACGATATGTGTAAAAATATGTAAAAAACATCACTTATCACAAGCCTATTCATTAGACGCTTCTGAAAATACTATTTAGACAATTTATAAATCTTTATTCCGACATACACACACACACACACAAAATATACATGAGTATACACAAAATACACGGAGTGTCAGTCACAGCGCTGATTTTCGCAAGGACAAAAGTGTATTTAATAAAATTAGTATGTAACTAAGTACCTACTCATATATTAAAAATTTAAGTTTATGGTAAGAGAATATATTATCCTAATTGACCCCATATAAACTTTAAATTAAATAAAGAAATACATTTAGTTATAAACATTTATTATTTATATAAAATAATAAATACAGATATAATATAAAATAATTATAAATATAAAACATATAAAACTCCGGTACCTACTACGATTAAACCCTGGAGGTTTTTGTAGTATTTATATAGATTTAAAAACGAATTCTGTATAATCTGATCATGGTAACTAAAAAAACAAAAAAAAAAATTAAAATATTATAATTTAAAAGAAGAACAAATTTGTAAAACTTTAAATGACAGATTGTTGTTTACTTTTAGATATATAATTATTGTATGCCCTTAGGGCGGGACATAGCTGAACTATATAAATTTTCAACATGACAACCTATGGTCTACGATAAAATCATTTGAAAATAAAAAGCAGAGGTTTCGAACGAGGACTTTATAATGTACATCCGTTGTGCAGAAATCTGTTCAACAAAAGCCTGACAGGCAGAGAATGCCACTAGGCATTAACTCCGCCGCCGGTAAAACTTTAATGGAGTAAAGCTTAAATAAATAAATACAATAAAACTTTCTTTACCGTTAACGGAATGCAAGCTGACGACATGTCCTAGCACAGAGTACTACCAGAAGGTGAGTTGTAAAGGAAAGTTCATAAGAAATAACAAGTGCGTCATCCTCTTACGGAACCAGTTTGTGCCGTAGTGGTATGAAGCGCTAAATACTTTATTGTACACAAAAAGATTTACAAAAAGGTATTAAGTATAAGAACAGTGCGATGTCGGCCTGTTTTAGAATCTCTCTCCCATCTCCCACACCATCTCTTTCCCTGAGTGTCGTAAAAAGCGACTACGGGATAACGAAGCCGCTACCAGAAACAATGAGAAACTACACTACCTATAAAAGAGTGGCGTTTAAGGCCCCTTGGCCTCCTTGGCCATCAACTCTCTGGGCCAAGGTCCCACCTCCACCCATGGTCCTACCAACCTTTTGGTTATACGAACCAAATCGTCGGGAGGTACGCGCCGTTCGCCTGCTAAGGATATGTTGCGGCGTGTATCTGGTCTGCCGCCCTACAAGTATTCTCTTTTGCCCGTGTCCCATCAGCACTCTCCCCTTTCTGGGGCTGTTCTACTCCACTAGACGATGTACTTCAGTGCCGAGCAGTTCTTTCGGGCTCCTTTTCCTGTGCCATCGGTGTGCAAAATCTCTGAGCCCGCGGAAGTTCGCTTCAGAGGAGACGAGGTCGCAGTAGTATGCCCGTCCCTCCTTCCGCCGTACAATCCCCTCTAGCATGCTCCGGCGATTTTCCTCGTATAGAGGACAGGACCATAGAACATGGTCCAAGTCCTCCTCTGCCATGCCACACTCACACTGACTACTCTCACACAGCTTCATATCATGCAACTCTCTTGGCCAGCGTGGTGATTAAGGCCATACATCCCTCGTGTATGAGACAATGTGCATTATGAGGAGGTTGTAACGTTGCAGTTTTGTAGAAACTATTTTATTTTATGAAGTTTAAAAACATCAAGGACATCTATTAAAAAGTTTTGGCATTAGTGGTTCTTAGTACCACTAACGCCACCTATTGGTTGCTTAGGTTGAACTGATTGGTGTTGTATCGATGCGAGTTCAGTTCAGAAACTAAAATGGATCGATTTAGGGAAAAGTTAGGATTTCGTTTATATTTAAATAACAAATAATATCCTTCAGGGATTATTCCTCTTGTGTAAACAAGTGTTTAAAAAAATATTTGAAAGGTGTCCTTTTGGTTAAATCGTCGCAGACTCGATTTCGGGTTTCAGAACGGAACAGAGAAATGTAAAGGTTGGCCGGAAGGACGGCACTTTCGTTTTTGGCAGTCACCAAGATGGGTGGAGGATAAATATGTTTAATTGGAGTGGTTAAATCCAGCGATGCCGAAGGAGTCCTAGCGGGATTCCACATGATAGACGTGAGGTAAGAGATTTAGTCGACGTTGTTCGGATTTTCTAAATAGATTTTCAACGCGTCACAAACGAACGTTGTTTTCATGATGCATTCTCTTATTTCAGCAAACACCCTAAGTTGAGGCAGGGTCGGGATGCAGGTGACGAGGGCCCAGAATAAATGAGCTACACGTCACTGTAAGATAATTTTCCTTTACGTTAGAATTTTGTCATAGGGATCGTTTCCTACCCTCTTCGATAGATAGAATTCTAAAGATATCGTATTCTTTTCAGATGCGGGAATTTAAGAACATTTATAGACAATTTAAAATCTTCAAATTTATCAACATTTTGGAATTGATAAAAATTTATGAACATTTTGGAATTTATAAAATTTATGGACTTTATAGAACAATTTATAATCTTCAACATTTATAAACATTTATAGATTTCTTTATAAACTTTCATGGAGATTTGATTTACATGAAGATTCCAAGATTCATGCTGGGATTTAAATAATTGGATTTAAAGGAGATCAGAGATTTCCCTCTGATTGAGTGAGACTCCTCAGCACAGTGTCAGGAGGCGGGTAACGACGGGTTGGACCCGCGAAGGAAACGTTGGTGGACCACCCTCGGTAACGTCGGATCACAGGTACCCTTTCACCTTACTAATGCTGTAGGCATTTCCTCGTATTGAAGATTTGACCACGAGAACCGTGATAGAAATTCTTGAAGTCGTTTTTTATGTTTGAGTTTACCGTTTTAAATGAGAGTTATATTTTTACCACCGAACCGAACAAACACCCCTGATCTTTACCGCTGAGATTGATATTTCTTTAAGGATGCCTAAGGGTGGGCAAATGTTGTAAAAAAGTAAAGATTTCTTTTAGTTTTAGTACTACCCTATAGGTACCTATTATAAATTTACTGTAAGAGGTTTATCTTAGTTCTAGAATTACCCTTAAGAAAACTATTGTAAATTTAATTAACATAATGGAACAGTACAACTAATAACAACCAAGTTAATAAATATTTCAATCTTAACAGGGTCTCTCTTTTCTTTTAATTATAAGAAATCAAATAACTACAGGTTCTTTTTATATAAATTTCTGTAACCATCTTGAAGTTATATACTGTAAGAACTTATAGGTTACAGTTTACTAACAACATAGATAAATACTTAATATAAAGTATTACTGAAAGAACGGTTTACAAGGTCCATGTCTAACTGGCTGGTAACGGTTCTTCGTAAATTTCTTCCAGCCAACCTGCGAAACCGAGAGGTGCAATAACGAATAAACACTTTTGGTCAGGTATTCTGTAGCCTTAGTCAGTTCTAATCAAAAATTCCAGCCATATTTTAAAACGAGCGATTAGGTTAAGAAGAGAGACGGAAGCGATCTCCGGTATGACGGCACGTAAGCCGAGTGATGAAATATTACGATGACGCGGCGAAATCCGACGTGTTACTTCAAAAATTCGCTTAAATCTCGCTCGAATTCACTAAGCTAAGGATAAATTGTACGAAGAGTTAGGAAATCGATTTGTGTGATAGAGATTTGTCGATAGAGATTTTGAAAATTGAATAAACTATTGTTACATATCTATTAGAGCTCCAGCGGGTGGACAAGAACAGGAAAGTCTACTCACTGGAAATTTCTTTATCGGGAATTTTATTTTATAGATATACATATTAATATTTTTTTTTAACACACACCAAAACAAAATAACACCTGAAATGCACAAATGCCGATCTCATTGCTAATAGATCTGAATGATGACCTTTGGTTAGAGAGGAAATAAATATTTAAATCACAGGAAGATTTATTTATTACTCCTTCTAGCATAATTATTAGCTCTTCTACATTTTGTGTTGTTGTTTACTTTCACACGACATCGTCTTACATCAATTATTCTTTTGACTAGAAAATAACCAGGATTAACTTATTAACATAAGTAGGACTGCCATTGAGAAATAGGTACCAATGTGACTTTAGAGAAATCTTTTAAAAAAATATATTTTTATTGCTTTGTTTTAAAAAATCAGATGTTAGAGCATTTTTCTATTAAAAACAACGAAATTTTAAGTCAGAAAAGATATCTTATCTGGAGTCAATGAGTCCATACAGTTATATTCCCCTTACAATAATGTACTCATGAAAATGTACATGTCGATATTCTCGTGTGTACTTTTACAATGAGGAGCTGACAGGACATCAGCGCTGTGGTTGCAAATTCTGCTCCGCAGCATCATGCTGAGCCAGTTAACCTTATTGTTGCCTTGACACACAGTCAAGGGTTGACTAGGTAAGGTGTCATAGCATTTATGAACTATTTATTTATGTTTGTTGTCGACTTTAAGTCTGTGTGTTGTGTTGCGTGAAATAAAACATTTCTTTTTTCTTTCTTTCTTTTCTTCTTATGAAACTTGTATATATGTACATAACGCAGAAAATTTGTCCATTCCATTCCATCAGCTTTTCTCTCCAGTGCTGGGTATAGGTCTCACCGAAGACTCGGCACAACACAATGTTTCCCGCTTTTCTCGTGTAGCCAGTAGCTACCGACAAATTTCTTCAAGTCGTCAAAAATATTATAACAAATATATTATGTAATAAATTCTTATATAACATTAATTATGAAGGAGCATTTGTCTCTGTGTATCTCTATGGACCCACGACACCACGACAGGGAATCCTAGCGTGGCGTTATTTATTATTATTATCTATTATTAAAAGTGGGAACGAGAATTTTCTAATTTTATTACCATTCCACCAGCTGTTATTAAAATACATAACTTCTCTAGACTTACGAAGTTTTGCATTAACTAATTTCATAAGAAACATTTTAAAAGTGCTTTTAATTAAACGTAATCACATTATAGGTAGGTGAAGCAGAACAAAAGCTATTGCGTATAAAAAATACTTTCAGAATGAAAAATAATATTATTTGGACGTTAAAAATAGTACCTGTCAGTCTAAATTTCCAGACCCATTATTAAATTATTGATATGCAAAGTTGCCATTGTTGTTGAATATCAACAGGATGAAAGAATTCAATTTATTTTTCACCCACAATAGAATAATGGAATCTGAAAGAAGAGAGGCGTTAACATTATTCATTTTGTCAGTGAATTAAGTCTCAAACAATTAACGGTTGTTTTTAAACTTTAAAAAATGTTTTGTTATGTTTTCTGATGTCGCTGACGAGACCGGATCCAATCTTTATTCAATTCTAATTATTATTTTTAAAATTTATAACGAAAAGTCCCTATAATGAACTTCCGTAATGATAATATAAGGTATCAGTGAAATAACGCAAAAGCTGGAAATAGGTTGTGCAGTATCAAGACTACAGTCGATTCTACCAGTTTTTACAATATTACAAATTCTAATACAAGTTTATCAGCATGTCGCCTAGTCGCGAGCGCGCATCATCTACAGTCTTTGAATCTAGCTCGATTAGAATGACAGCTGTCAAAGTGCCTCAAATAGTGCCCAATAAAAATAATTAATCTATAAACACCTAAAAATCAGAGGAAGTTTTTGCCATAGGTACACGCGCGTCTTTTTTTTTTATTTGTAATGCATTACACTCAATCGATAAATAAACACGTTACCTCGATTTGATCATTATCGTTGCAGCACTATTCGAGGCACTTTGACAGTTGTCATTCTAATCAATATTCTCATCATTTTAAAAGACTATAGGCGCCCCCTAGAATAATTTTGCTTTTCGCTGGAACGGTTTTGTACAATGACATTTTAATAAATTGGTTTTAAGTTAATATTTCAGGATTTGCGTTATTACGTTATAGGTAGTAAATAGTTCGTATGGTATTGGTTTCATATTTGTAGCTTGTAGAAGTTGCAATGACAGAGTCTAGCAAATGAAAACTGTGACTGAAAAAGCACGACAAGCATTTAAAAAATGCATAATAGGTTATCACTAAACGTAGTTGAAAATATAATTCTGATACTTCAATTTAATGCTAGACTAATTTAATTATTGAATTCAAGTATCAAAATTATTGCCCAATCTCAACTTTCATATTCCAGATTCGGTTGCACGCTTCTGTTGTACGCTGACAAACTTTATTGGCATCCGTTTATGAATAAAACGGTCGGTATCCAACATATAGCGAGAATGAATTGTGATATCGTGGTACCACTTCAGATCAGGATGTTAATCCCTGAGAAGAAGACTCATGTTGAAAAGATTGCCTCGTTACTTTATCTTCTACCATTTACCCTTGTTTTTTGAACTTTTATGTCAATACAAGTTCGTAGAGCCTGACACATGGTTAAGGAAAGTACATAAGTATAGTATTTGGTATGGTACAGTAATTATAAAAATTATGGCTTTTGCGTAAAGTGTCTTCAGACATACAGACAGACAGATAAACAGACAGACATGCAAACATGCACTTGGCGTAATTATAGATTATGGGCTGGATTAACATTTAGGGTACATTTTATCTCGATCCGTTATAAAATTCCTGATAGAATTATCATTAAGTACGCATGTACTCGTATAATATCAGCCGCTACATGAAAACCGCTGAATGGATTTTAATTGAATTAACTACAGTTTATGTCCTGGTTCAACAGATACGATACCTTTTTATCGCAATCTATTATAAGTACTCTTGATAATCATTGTCGTTATGTGCACCTGATAAAATCAAATAGCAATATGTTAGTACAAGGAGGAATTATAAACATAGCAGGCGTGATTGAGGCTTTAATTTTGGATCACTGGAATTCACACACAGTAGCGAGAAGGTCCCGGTGAATTAGGCAACTGGATAGCTACAGCAGAATATGAAAATAGAATATATAAAACAAGACATGAAAAAACAGAACTACGAGGGTAGTGCTAAGTAATATCTTATAAGGAAAAGTAATAGTAAGGTATAGTGCTAAGTAATTTGGTGGTGGGGGCTGGAATGCAAAGGAGGAGATATTTACAATACAATATGTACGCAAATTCAAGCGAGACGCAACAATAACTTCCTACTCGCACACTCGAGTGTTGATTGAAATTATGGGAAGGACAGGCACAGACTGTTGACGCCCATTCAAGGTCAAAGCCCAAGAAGTTTTGCAAGGACTATGCGTACCTAACTTTAGCTATCGGTTATGTTTTAGAAAATTGACATATCATCTGTGATTGCGTAAGAATGCAAGGACTGTGGACATCCATCTATCAGATGTGAGTACCGTGTTTCCTACCGTCATTCGATTTTCTCTCCCATTCATTAGCCCACTAGCCTACACGGGTATAATGATCTGATAATAATAAACTAATTCCTAATCGCACATTAAAGTCCAAAAGTCCACACGAACGAAGTCACTTCTAGTAAAAAAATCAGCTTGTAAACGAACAGCTAGTAAAAATATATCTATTTGGAAAGAGCTTGTAATGCTATACAACTTGTGTCGAAACACTTTTATCTTAAACATACTGAAAATAGCGAAATCTATCTTCCGACTGGCGTATACAGTCGGCTGTAATAATTAACAGTAGCCTAATACAGATCAACCAAAATAATTTTGGGCCAAAAGTATACTATAATGACTTTGTCTTTTACCTCAACAAATATGAAAATTAAAGCATAAAGAAACATTTTTATAAACAAGCTTTTATTAAAATGCACCAAATAAAGAAAATAGATAAACATAGAATTACTATCATTACTAAACACCACTATCATTTGATATAATTAAGCCCCATTAATTTTGATATTTTTATGTGATTTAAAATCTTGTCAAAAGATTTGTAATTGGAAATAATTGTATTTCTGATTAATTAAATTGGTACCAAAATCTCACATACGTATAATTTATTTACTCCTTTTACTTGTTCTCAGTTGTAGAAACTTCTCAACCATTTTCAGCATTTGGCATTTGGCATTTTCAGTAAAGCATTTAATTCGTTTAATTTTGATTTCGTGTTTGATCGGAATATCCTTGTTTTAGACAGGTTACAGACCAATGTTAACGAAGCGACGCCAATCTCGCCAAACCAGACGGTCAAGCTCATGTCACAATTTTTTTTTGTCATCAAAATTGTGAACACATCAAAACGAACCCAAACACGACGTGTACACTGTCCACCGTTGATGAGTACCACATTGTGGTGGTTTTCTTGGCTGCGACATCGGGTCAAGGTCATCAGATTACTGTATTGTCATCGGTTTTATATACATGTGTTAAATTTTAAGGCAGTAGTACAAGTAGTAGTGGTTTAAAATCGACTTGCAAGATTTGACCTGAACAAACTAACAAACGTGAAGTAAATATATTGTAAAAACTTTGTCTTCTAGATATTAGTGTAGACATATAAACTCTATAAACTACCGAGCCCGAGCAGGAGTCAGAACAGAGTGAGATACATTCCGAAGATTTATTACAAAGAGTTCTCTAAGTCATATCAATGAGAGCAGCAGTGGACTTAGCTAAAGCGGAAGTGTCCTACGGAAAATTCTGAGCCGGAACGGAAAGTTTTCCGCTTAAGACTTGTATGTAACACTAGTAACAATAGACAGACCTTTTGAGATCATATATGTAATAAATTTAACTTGCATATATATGCATATATGCCATTATTCCATAACAATTATTATTGTCCGCTATGAAAATAAGTATAATAACGACTATTATTTATAGCAAATAAATAATAAACAATAGTAGTAGTGACTGTATAGACTAGTATAAGCTTATTTTACTTACATTGCGCCCAGTAAAACATTATTATGAATTATCAAAAAATGATTGTATAACAATGACATAATGGCATATAATGTATATTCACAGTAGCCTCTTAGAATGATGCAGATTCATTTTATTACACCTTGTAAATTAAATCAAAATGAGAGAAATGGACAAAAAAGAAAGAAAGTAAGGAATATATGAGACCACATCGATGGTATGTTCTGACAGTCAACGACAACGAATAAATTTTATAAAGTTTATTTCAATTACAGCAGTTATACAACCTGAACCATAATGCGGAACCATAAATTTTGCCAAAATCATCGATTTGAGAATACATACTAGATATATACATAGCTAGATAAATACTTTTTATATAAGCACCCTAGGGCGGGCACGTTACGATCTAATAGTGTTCTATGTTCAGCAGCTCTATGTTAGCATATGTGTTTTGAAAATGGAACATTCTTATTAGGTAGCACTTAAGATTCAAATTTGACTTTTTAACGAAACCCTCCTCATCTGCTTCACGAAGAAGTTGCCAAGCAAGTTTCTTTGATAAGAACGTAAAATGTGCTATTTAGTCTATTCCCATATCGATGTCATTTGTATTAATGACCACCGATATACGTATCTATGTAAATTAATATAACTTTGCATATTTTACTTTTCACGAAAGAAAACTCACTCGCGAAATATGTTACTGCTACGCATTTAAGAAGCTGTAACATATATTATTTTCTATACTCGTTAAATTGATTACTTGATTATTATTTTTTTAATATGCTCTGCGTAAAGTTGAGAACAGGATGAAATATTACATAAGGAGTATTTATGAATATTCATGAATGTTCTGAAAATGTCTAACAATTTCTTTGGGATGAGTTTAATCGTGTCATTTTAAACGCAGTGTTTAAACAAAAAGTGCATATTTTCATTAGTTGTATCATTTGCCACAAACTGTATCCATGTGGATCAATGGAGTATCATCCATTTAAAAACGAAAAATGTTGTAAGTCAAGTTGTAGCAATTTTCACAGGATACACAGAACTCTATACTTACGACACTGGGATACTAGTGTGGATCATTAAGTGTAGTGTTAATTAAGTGGTGTTAATTATCGTGGTGTTAATTATTGTGGTGTTAAGTACTCTAATGGTAAACTTGATTCATAAGTTCAAAGTCGCTTAGCGAGCTATGGATGGAGCTATGCTCGGAGTTGCTTTGCGATATAAAATCCGAAACAAAGACATTTACTACAGAACTAAAGTCACCCACATAGGTCACATTCACCAGTGAAGCAGATGAGTCCTTGAATGGAAGTCACGTAACGGGAAGCGCAGTGTGGAACGCCCTCGGGTCAAGTGAACAGAGGACGACTGAAGAAGTCGCCGGAACAGGGATCTACTCTGATTCTAGGCTACCGAAGTTTCGGGCCCAACCGAAGTTTGAACGAACAAACTGTTATAACTCTGACTTTCCTTCGTTCGGAGCTCGGATATTCGGATAAGATGTCGGATATCGCTGATTATTTAAATTTGGTTTTTCCTTTTGTTCGGAGTAGAGACCCTGTATGCGAAGCGAACGTTGGGAGTTGCCAGAATTGTTTATATCCAAAATTAGAGATACATAGGCTGATGGTATGGTATGATATTATTATCAAGTGAAACATTCCGCATATTTTCATAAAATCGTTGTGACTCACAAATGAACAATGGTTATTAACGAACATATCAGTCGAATGATACGAGTCTGTAATCAACCCTTTTCATGCCAGCTGAAAGTAAAATTGAAAGCTAGGCGCCTTTGTAACAGCAACCGGAGATTAAAAATGTGTTGGTCTGAATATTAATAAATAATAAATCGGCTTTTAAAAGGTGCGCTTACACCGGACCAGTTTATCGAATAAAGGCATACGTTCCTGGCCATAAAACTCGTATCATGTTAACACTTAGGTATTGACACTTTTCGGAGACGAGACTGGTCTGTCTTGCATCATAATGTAATAATACTCTTTCAAGCATTGATCTTTTACTGCTTTTCACATAATACACATAATACTTTTATACTAATACTCAATAATACTATTATTGAGGATTAAGGGTTCTGCAAGTCAATACAGTCTCATATCACTGCGACCATTGCTCATCTATTGTAATCGCCACTTTTCTTAAACTTCGTTGCCAAGATCTATGTCGTACAGACTTTGCAGGATAGTTTTAGCAGCGAATTGTCGACCCACTTCCGATTTTAGTAGGTGAGTATTTATGTATATACTTATATATCCATATACTTATGTGCTCATATACCTGTATCTTTTGTACATTAAAGGGCCACATTCGCAAGGTATTGGTGTACCATCCTGCTCAGAACAAAATCTGCAGGTTTTGAAAACCTTTAATCCCAAATGAATTTTCCATTGGAGGATGCAAAGACGATGGTGATTGGATGAGCGGAACCTACCCACCTCCACCCTGAAGTTGCTGAAGTGAAAACTGGCTGCTATTACTTCTTTGAAGAAACCCCTACCATTTGAGATGATGTTGCAATAGGAACATCTATAAGAGTATCAAACAGAATCCTACTCGTAAATTACTCCATTACACTAATGCTATTAGACAACCATAACGATCACATAGTTCGTTATAAACTAGCTCCTAAACAAATAACAGTTTAAGTAAATCTAGTCAAGTCTGAAGCCCCGCTAAGTAGCAGTTAATTTAATGGCGTAATAACACGACTACAGTACATGCGTCCTATTTATAATCCGACTTAGCTGCAGGCAATTTGCAAAATGCCCTATAATCCTATGTACTCCTCTCCAAGACTAGTAGCGCGAAGTAGTGATATTCTCGTTATGGTAGCTGCCTTTGATACATATACATAATTTGATACACTTCGGTGGTCATATAGTACTGGAAGTATATTATTATATACTTCCAGTACTATACTTTACGATTTTGATCAGCACATATACAGTATATGTATTTCGTTGGAATTTAACTATATCTGTATATATATGTGTGCGCGTGTGTGTGTGTGTATTTGCAGTGATAGATAAAGTTCTATTGCAGTGATAGTGATAGATCTTTTGCAACTAGTAATGCAGTTGCCGTAAACCTGACTGAAATAGCTCAGAGAATGGTTCGGGATGAACACGGGATGAGATCTTTGTTCCGCGCAGGTATCTCTCGCGTGAGAATAACCATGCTGATAGGAGATGGTACCAAAAGAAGATGAAGTTGTGTATGTATAATAAAACATTATTTTATTTGTGTAGGTATACTTAAGTATTATTAATTTTGTTAATATTTAAACCAAAACTACAGCCGCTTCCCCTGTGTCTGTTTGATCTGGTGGTTAAATGGTAAAAAATTTCAGGTGGCATTAAGTCCTTCTTTTGTACAATCTCTAGTGCAATGAAGTATAAATAAACCTATTCTAGATAGTAACAACTTACATTGCATACTCTGATAATTAAAAATAAAACATACAATGCTAAACTTATCTGCGATCCATACAATTGGTAAACGCTAACCAGCGATATACATAATATATCGTATAACACATAATAAGTATATATGTAATCAAAACTTTATCGAACCTTAAAACGAGCCAAAAGTTATTTCAAAGGAGCTTAAAAATTCAAAAGAGTTTCTATTTATGCATTTTTTAAAATTTCTTTGAGTTTAAGTTAAGTTTTTCACATATGTATATTTGCTGAATACAAAATATTTTTTTTTTTACAAGACTAATAAAATTACAAATGAACAAATAAAATAACGCCTTAAATGAGAAATCGTGATAAGAATAATATTAAACGTTCATGTAACATTTCGGTACGCAAGAATTAAAATTTCTTAAAAATATCTTTATTAAAATTTCTCTCCGGGTTAAATATGCAAACCACCTATGTAATACCGTACTTTAAACAAATAAATTTGTAATTGTAATGTGCCATATAAATGGTGATGTCACAACAATCATATTTTTTTTATATAAAATAAAAAAATAAATAAACATTCTGTTTTCACTCATTTTAAACACCATTTTATGATATTATTGATGGCTTAAATACATGATTAATTTTAAAAGTAAATAGTGTCCAATTCGAAGTCATTAAGAAGAATACTCCAAGGTAACACTAATAGTGAGACTTGGATGCGATCCAATTGCGATTTCTTGCAAGTAACAGATAACGTCGGGTTGTATCCATGCTAACGGGCCAGGATTTAGGCAGCCCAGACTAATTTATTACTGGCAATTGTCTCAGGTAAGAAACGGCCATATTTATTGTTACTAGCTAAATTATTATGAAGTTAAGGGGTTAATAAATGCTTTTAAAGAAAGAAAATGGTAGACGAGGGGTTCATAACCTTTACTTTATTTATTTTTATTCTATTTGGGCACAAACAGAATAATTGTACATATGAATACATAAAAATTGTAACTAATTCATACACCAATTAAGCTACCATACATTACATATTACATAAACAATAACAAGTAGGATACTAATATATTATAATAAATATATCCTAACGTGTATTGCCGTAAGTATAGAACGCAAAGCGTAGGAGTGCGGTTTCAACGAATCTAGCAATGTGAAAACAACGTTAGATTGATACCGTACATATCAATCATTTTAATTCATGTTTATTACTTACTGTAAATTGAAACACTTGTTTAAAAACAACTAGAACATTAAAGCGATTAAACTCCACCGCATTCCCGCGTACTGTATGTAGGTCGGTTCTCGAAGCAACCATTCATCGTTGTTGACATCGGCGAGCTCATGGATGTAACATCCATGAGATCGTCGTTGTGCGCAACGTTCTTTCGTGGATGTAGCTTATAGAATAGCAATTTTATGCAATAAACGACAAATATTATTTCCGTCTTGCGCCGTCAATTTCCTTGAGTCGCCAGTGTCAACAGTGAACCTTAGTGAATGAATACCAAAGGACGGGCTCGCTTTATATTTTAGTATCATATTTTAGTAACACATTTTAGTAACATATTTTAGTAACATATTTTAGTAACATATTTTAGTAACATATTTTAGTAACGTATTTTAGTAACGTATCTTAGTTACATATTTTGCATTATTTCAGTGACACGTTGTATAACAAAAACTACATTGTCTCCTCTGTTTCTTTTTTTACATAGATGCTATACACACCTGATTGTGTCCACCTCTTAGTTTTCTCAAATGTAGCGTCATTAAGCAACGTGTTATTCAATGTCTGCCACTCTCCTAGCTATTTCACGAAAAATATAATATTAAGGCTATAATGTAAATTTCACGTGTTAAGGTCATCCCTATCATTCATGTTACGCTATTATTAAATGTTACAATATCATCTGTAGCTGGGTTAGTAAAGCTGGGTTCTAGATGCGGCTTTAATTACCTTTGTCCCCGGTCATTCTGCCCGGCTATATTGTCCGTGGTCAGCAGATGATTCAGTTTGTAATTAAGGTCAAATTAAATTGAAAACGTAAAGCTTTCTCAATATTGTTCTAGTAAAACAATCTCGTAAAACGTAAAAAGTAAGTAAGTAAAAGTAAGTAGTAAGTAAAAAGTTCTAGTAAATTATAAGTAAAACTGGGTTCTTTTTGAGGATCACAAAGACTAATAAATAATTCAAGCGTCAATTTGAACCATCAGCATGAGAGAAAAGGAGTCAGAACGAATTATTAAATGGTACACGTTTTAGAGGGCGAAAGACCTTGTCAACCAGGTATCCTAAGAGATTGGGCATATGATAAATAGTTCAAAAAACAAAATATGAATATATAGAATTTTAGCTTTGTTCTTTATAAGTAAAACGCAGAGAATAATACGATAATGTATATATAATATATATTCAAATTGCTTGTTGAGTTTAGGCGTCTGCCTTCGACAGAACAAAAGAACAGCCTTGGTAGAAAATAACATTTGTTTACGTGTTGCTATGACTGTTGAATAGAATAAATTCCCTAAATATGACAAAACATATAACCAAAGGTTTACTGAGGAATATAATACTCGTAAGTAAAAAAATTTTATCTAGATTTCTTCATACAACATATACAAAAATATACTAAACGTTCGACGTAAAAGCACAGGCCCCAAACACGAACCTTGAGACACTCCCTGTAAATAGCACAGTTAATCGTTCCCTGTAATTAGTACCACGACAATTATGTTGGACTTCCTGTCTGCTACAAATAGACGTATTATCACCATTATATTTTTTAAAAGCTTTCAGGCAATAAATAGAATGCCATTGTGCTATTTTTTATCAGAAGCAGTTCTTAAATCGTAAAGTCATTTAAAGTTGAGGGATATATAAACTTTTCAGCTTTTTATTTATGGAGCATGTTACTAATTAGCTAAGTTACTTAACCTAATTTAAGTTAAATTGTACCTGCTCACTGCGTTAAAGAATTTGATTTTTCACTGTGTTTTTTCATAAAATCGGTTAAGTCTCGCATATATAAAAGATATTAGATCCTAATCTATGAAATTGCTGTTCATAGTGGCCACTTTGAACCTAGTTATCTTGCGTTTGGCCTCGATTTCCAAATTCAAATTAATTTCAATGCAAAGCTATGACATTATTTTTCAAATTCTGTTGTTTCTTTTTCAATTCCTTTTTTTTCTGTCAAACGACTTTTTGCTTAGATATTAACTACTACGGCTTCTTGAGATCTAGCACAATAATTAATGCAGATGGGTACTGTGAAGAACTGCAAACAATGATGGACAAGCTCGTTTGCAAATAACCGAACCTGGTCAATCACTCTAGTCCACTGCTTGTCCACGATAACGCTCGCCCACACACTCACTACACGACAGACAGTCTCAAAGTTTCAGAAACTTCTACTGGAAACTCTCTGTCACCCACCTTACTTGCCAGACCTTGCCCCTACTGATTTCCATTTTTTTCGGAATTTGGATAACTTTTTTCAGAAGAAAAATTCAACTCTGATAAGGCAGTGAAAACGCCTTTAAAGAATTCATCGATTCCCGTCTTCAGGAGTTCTATAGCAGATGCATCAATCAATTTCCATTAAAATAGCAAAAGTGTATGGGTAATAATGGACAATAAACATTCATGTAATTAATTATATAAGTTTCATGCAAAAAAAAATATGTAGGTATTTGTATTTTTCCATATAAAACGGCAATTTCATAGGTAAGGACCAAATATTATGGGCATATTCTTTCAAGGCTTAACATGAATAAAAAATCTGTGTACATACAAATCGTATATTCTGTACAAATGTAATTGAAACTAATTGAAGCAAAGACATAATAAAAGAAACATGGAATTTTACTGTACTTTAACCTTTTTAGAGAAATATGTAAACCTATGTAAGAACTATGTAACTTATGCAGTTACTCGTATATAATAACTTAGTACCATTAAAAATGTAAACAAGAAAGTAAATTTATTAATTTTTCCATCACTAAGCAATATATCAACATATCAAAACACAATTTAATATAGTGTGTATAGAAGTGTTCAATCTAACTGACATCTCAATAATGTGACGACAGCATGATTAACATTTGAACAATAAATTTAATTGTAAATAAGCTAGTGGTTAAAAGTTAATAAAAAAAAGAAATGAAAGTAAAATGAGCGAGAACAAACCAAAGGGACTTTTGGCTTTGTTCTTGAAAGTCAGCAAACTGTTCCGGATGTTCGGAAGCTAAATGGTTATATCTTCTACACATTCTAGAAATGAATTTGTTAAATGTTTGTCTAGTGCAGTGTGGGGGCAAGAAGAATAATTCACGATGCCTTGGCTCTTGCTTTAGGACTTAAAAATATATATTTTGGAGTAGTTCAGTTTTCAGTTCCCCGTGAACTATTTTATGAAGATTCCTCATATGAATTCCTCCTTGACACAATATACTAACTTAAATAATACAATTCATTGATGAATTAATATAGTTACATTTGATGAATACAATTAAAATTGGCCTAAGCATATTTCCATGTAACTATGAATCAATCAAGTATCAATCCAATTTATATTTAGAAACAGTTTATTTGAATTTATTAAAGTAGCAACATTCATGGTCGCTCCAAATTAGAGAGATTTTTTTCATTTGAAATCTCTTGGTTTCAAATAAAAATATTCTGACCAAAAAGGTCCAATTTTTCGTATTGCTGTCTCGTCCGTATTCGTGGGGTGAATTTATTCGGTCTCATTATTGTGGGGAGGTGCATTTGACCCGGTTCCAGTAAGACATTGACCTCAACAGTCAGCCATTTTGGGGCATTGTTAAGGTGTGTTCATTTTTATTTAATATCTATTGTATGTTTTCAGTCGATTGCTAGAGAATTAAAATATGTCGCTTCGATTTTCTGAAGAGGATTTTCATTTTCAATTTAAATACTATTCTATATATTTCTGTAAAAGTAACAACAATTTAAAAAAGTACAATGAAAAAAAACAAAAATATATTGCAGTTCTTTAAGCCACTAATATTAATTAAATTATTTACTTACAAAGATAGGATTAGGGCGTAGCGTCGAAAGAAAGTCACTTAGAAAGAATGCACTAACAACTTGCTTAATGTGTTTAGTCTCCGAAGTCGAGATGCTTTCTTTGTAAATGCAGTGTATAAGAAGATTTAAAGTTTTATTGCGGATGTTTTAATTGTAACCAGCCCCCTTTTTCCTCTATTGCTGGACATGGGCCACCTCATAGATATTTTCTTGTGCATGAGGGATGTATAGTCTTTAAACGTCTCCCTGGTCAAACGGGAGGGCGAGACCACTTTTTTAGAAGTGTTGTAGTTCTTCAGGGCTTCCGATAACGAGTTTGTTATCCCTTAATCACCTTTCACCTACCGCACACTCGCAGACAAAGCCCCATCTTTGCCTGCGTGCATGGTGCGTGTATATATTCGGTACTAATATAAAGCCGGCCAACACCACGTGACCAATATTAATAGATATTAATTGAATTGGCTATTGAA
Organism: Sesia apiformis; assembly: GCA_914767545.1. NCBI lineage: Eukaryota > Metazoa > Arthropoda > Insecta > Lepidoptera > Sesiidae > Sesia > Sesia apiformis. Next base: position 15,467,071 of record OU611960.1, on the reverse strand, counting down.
TATTATGGAATGCTATTTTATTCTATTCGAGAATACGCATTTTATATCTTCTCCGTGACTTCAATCCAAAATAATATCAGATTGTGATTATTTTTATAATGAATCTTATAAAATAAAAATCTTAAAAATAATCATATAAAAATATGAATATTTTTTATATTTTTTTATATAGCACCACCCCATCACTTTCCGTGGGTGTTGTGTCGTGTGGACTAAGTGATAACAAGGCCGCCACCGCGAGCGCTCAGAAGGAGTGGACTCGCCAACCCGTTTGAACACAGTGACGTATTAAAGCCTTATATTGGATTACATTATGAGATCCATGTACTGCAGTGGATACTGAAAGGGCTGATTGCATTGCATTTAAATGAATCATATTGGCAGATGTTTTGGTTTTCTTAGAAATCGACTTTTCATCAACTGTGTCCGACTGTGTTCCCCGGACCCGTCTTAAGGGAAATGCGCCGTCCTATTGTAAAAAAATGATTCAGAAACGCTTACTACCGCCGGCATAAACCACGTTCTTCCATTAGCAACAGAAAAAGTAGTATTTTTGTTTTGTTTTTTTTTGTTTTGAACACCCTAAGAAAAAAACAAAATGAAGTAACAATATTTCCTTCTTAACTGGCTTGAGTATCCGATAGGGGATAGCCATTTCTCTACCGTCTCGGGGCTTTTAAAAAGCGTTCTCAACTAATCGCGCCAACATAAATTTGCTTCACGCCGAGAGCGTTATAAATTGCACTTCGGGGATAATATAGGACACAGTTCACACGACAACTATCTCTTTCGTGTGTAAAGAAACTGTTAAAGAGCATAAAGGATGGAAGATGGAATTGACGACTGAGTTATAGATTTAGTTATATCACATATATTTTTTGCAAGCATTTGCAGAAACTCTTTTGTTTTTATCTAACACGGAAGTAATTAACAGTTGTAATTTTATTTTTTGGAATAATTAGTTGTAATTTATTATTTATTATACACGTTACATCTCTTTTTATCCGACTACGACAAAGCCAAAGGAGAGTTATGATTTTAGCAGTCTATGTTAGTAGGTATGTATGTATGTTCATCTGTTCCCTCGTAGCTCCTAAACCACTTATCACATTTTTACAAATGAGATGTCGTTGGATTCGTTTTGATGTTCCCCGTAATATAAACTATGTAACGTCACTTTAAATCCAATATGGCAGATATGAAACACGAAAATAAGGGGTAGCAAGAAAATAAATTCAGATTTCACAGAAACTCTTTTGTTTTCATCTAAAAGGTAATTTTTTTGTACACAAAGAACATAAGATCGTCTCACCATAAGATGATTTTAACGACCAACTTATGAATGTAGTTATTGGACTACTGTTTGTTCACTTTCTGTTGGACTCATTGCGGGCATCACCTTTCTTGACCAATAGTGTTTCTTATAATTCTCAGGTCTGTTTCACAATAACATGTAATGCATGTCAGTCTCACTCGATACTTCGTGCGGGTCGAACGTGTCTATTCTTTATTAAAATACTGCGTGTTTTATATCGATATTATAAACATTCCACCTTGTTTATTCATTGTTTTTTAATAAAAATAATGATAATTCATTTAATGATAGCTTTCAAATTTAGAATTAATTCATATTGGCTTGTATTTAAACGAGCGATAAATAAAATATAATATTTTCTTAGGTTTTCGCGATTACTATACATAGCAATTAAACAACTTTGAACGGTTTAAATCGCGTATATTTGATATTATTTATATCCCGACGTTTCGAACACTTTGCAGTGGACGTGGTCACGGGGTGACTAATTGATTTTATTTGTCACTTGAGTTATTAAGAAATTATTTGGACTACGGTCTGAAATTTTTTTGAACTACCGTCTGGATTTTTTAATCATAACATTCCCTATGCACGCAGTATTCACTCACGGTGTCCAGAGGTCTTGCAGTATTGCGTTGGCCTTTGGGTTTAATTAATTTAATGATTGGTGATAATTTAATTTAATGATTTAAACGTCGGGATATAAATAATATCAAATATACGCGATTTAAACCGTTCAAAGTTGTTTAATTGCTAGATAAAAAAAATACTTAACGTGCTGCAAATCATGGTCAGCAAAACAGAATATTTTTGAACAAGTGAAATAAGCAATCTTTAATTACTAAGAATGGCAACACAAAGTCGACTGAATCCCGGAACTCCTACATGTTTATTGCCACCAGAGAATCTAAACCTATCCCACTTTTAAATTTGCTGCCACTTTCAGTATTTCTGCAGCTCATTTAGTTACTTCCCTTTTCATATTTATAATTTTCTTTTCGTATTTCAATGTTTATAATAAACATATTTTGTAATTGCGTTTGTATTTCTGTCTAGTTTTAAGTTTTCTTCCATCCCAATAATAAAGACGCATAAGTCACTAGTGATAACTATTAGTGATAAGTCACTTCATTCTTAACGCGACCAAAGTTTGAAAACTACAACCGATTGTGCAATGAAGTTAGGTGCCAAGCGGGTTAATCGATTCTCAAAGTTACTTTGTACGTAGGTATACCATACGTACGATATACGTATGTTATAGCTAATGTATGCAACGCATTATGGTGAACGGGTCATTGTGTCCGTTGAAATGTTTCCGGATGCCGCCATGTTATGTTACTACGCTTTGTGGAGAAGGGTGTAACACGCGATGGTCAAAATATACAGAACAGACCATTTAGAAGGGGAAATAATGATCAGATGAAATACTGAAAGTGGCAGCAACTTTAAAAGTGGGTTAGGTTAGGTGTTCTCTGATGACGACCAGGAAAGAAGAGTCCCGTGTCGACTTTGTGTTGACATTCTTGGTATTTTGAAAATGTTTATTTCAGTTATTGAAAAAAAAAGTTTTGTCGATCATGATTTTGTTGCTTATTCAGTACTTTTTTGCTGTTCCCTAAAATACAAGTTATTTTAATATACGTCTAAACAAAATACAAATGTCAAATTTCTAGAATAATTTAGTTATTTCTTTTATTTGCAAGTGTTAGTACATAATTATTGTTTAACAACACCCCGCTTAAAATTAAACTTACATTATAAGTTATTAATTATTATATACAAGTATATAATTAATTAGTATACATTATAAGTATACAAAATTATTTCATTATTCCTTTTATTATTTTATTTTATTCATTACATCTTCTTGTATACATCTAACAATAATACAAAATTTATGTCATTAGCAACTGCATAAAACGAAAAAAATCGACGTTAATTGATTAATATAATGATGATATAGTTACAATGATTTTAGACAATAATTGGATAGTTACAATAATCAGACACTCGATCACAGCGATCTGTCCGCAAAGAAATCCCCCATTGAAATGCTATTTTTTTTAATTAGGTTTTTAATTTATTTTTAAATATGCGTTTTTTTCCTGACACTTAATACTTTCTAGTATTTTATTTAAAATGTTTATAAATCTGCAGAATGACCCTTTCTTATAAATATTTACATTACCTTTTAATAATTCAAGTTTATGTTTTGCCAAATATCTATGTTTTGCCTATCTTTTATTTGTTTGAAAACATGTAAATTTTTCCTCACGAATAGTCCTACTTCCAATGTGTAAATAGAAGTGAGTGTCAGTTAGTTATATGTCACGAAATAAGGTCTACAGCTTACCCTGCAGTGTATATTAGCGAGTATTCGAATACATTTTTTCTGCATTACGAATACTTGATGCCTATATATATGCCTATGCCTGTCTTTCACCGCACAGGATGACCATACTACCATACAAGCTTAATATGACTTTTCCATTTTATATGTGAATCTATTGTTTTTCCCAGTAAGTGAAAATCTTGTACTTCTTCCATTTTTTTACTGTTAAATTGAAGATAAATATTTAAGGATAAATCCTTGTGTTGTTAGTATTACCTATACCGTAACCAGCCCTTTTATCGTTCACTGCTAGACGCGGACCATTTCATGCATATTGCCTCGTGCATTAGCCATGTATGGTCTTAAAACGCCACGCTGCCGCTGCCTGGCCAAACAGTTTGGTGAGTTCATTCTGTAAGAGGTGGTGTAGTTCCACAAGCTATTCTAAACCCGTGTGACACCACACGGCCAAGTACCAATACCGGCATAGGTATATATTCTCCAAAAAACCTAATATTTCAACTAAACACTTTCAACTAAAACCTAAAAAGAAATTCAAATTTGAAAATCTTGAACTGTATTATATATCTCTTCGCGCTCCCATTGAAGGTCTCGGGGCGTCCTGGAAAATATCAACAGGATGACTTGTACTTTTTGCGAATATTATCAAAAATAAAAAGGGTTTTGAATTTCATCCTCCTTTGTCCCAATCTTGACCGCATGCCAAATTCCTTTCTAACGAAAGTAGCTCAATTCCAATTAACCGAAGTGAGTCATTTAGTTTTTATTGGTACCTAGTAGCAGTTAAAGAATTTTGTATTTAAGTTTGTTTATAATTTTTTCAAACCAATTATACAGTATATTTATCGACCGTTTCACACTCTCCACCGAACACTTCCCATCATTCACACTCTTCACTAAGCGTTCGCTATTGTCACAAACAGAATTTAACTGTATACAGTGGAAAATTCTTAGAAAGAGTCAAAATTAAAGATAGAAGTTATAAGTACTCTAAGTTTTCCGAAAAAAAAATCAGTACTGATTGAAATCTTTCATCGAGATTTAAAATCTAATTTCATCAATGAAGGTTTCCGTTGTATCTACTCCTAAGGAGTAGATTACAGAATACTCCGGAATAAACAATTTAGCAATTCCGGAAAAAAAAATCAGAAAACTATGATAAAATAACTTTTCATTAAACCTAAAATTTAACTTTTGTTAACCTATGAAAAATCAAGAATGACACTTCTGTAAAAGCTAGAAAAGACCTATAAAAAGACCATGTAAAAGACCATGTGACTTTTAGTTCATTTCTGCCTAACTAACGAAAACGTGAAAATGCATACAGCCAGCGGTGGCTGTACCTATGTCGCTCCACTACAGCGGTCTAGCATGCTAACGTCAGCCAAACATGTGGTCATACTTTTTCATCTTTTCAAGAATTTCAGAATTCGTTCCAGGCCCGTTCAGAAATCAGAAATCGAAATCGTTCAAGGCGGCGGTGACCACATACCACCATGTGGCCCGCACGCTCGTCTGCCATCTATTCTATAAAGGATAATTAATACAATATACCTATAAAAATGTCAATGGAAATGCAACATATAATTTGAATATAAAATATACTAAATCTAGTGATGCTGAATAGCACTTTTACGAATAGCTGAATCCTATCTCTAGCACAGCATCGTATCCGCCTTATATTTCGCGAAAAATCTGAACGAATAACGCTGAATTTTGGATAGCGCCGGCTAACGTCGGCTTTTCACACGTTACGTAACTCTTATTGAAACGAGATCGAATGGGAAACACCTGGATTCGAGATAAAACGAATCGAACACGCCGATACTAGGAGATTGCCGCGATCATTATTGGTCGAAACGACCGAATTATCGATTTGCTCGAATAAGGATTTGAAGAAATAGAATTAGGTGCTGAATTTGGAGTGTACCTAAAAATAACTACGGTGCCTTTCTTATTACGAATTCGACGTAAAACGTATCACTAGAAGCATAAGAATAAATAGTATTTATTTATTTATTTTTATGCCAGAGACCTCTCCTTTTAATCACATGGGAGATTTCTACTCACCACCACACAAGTGAGAGAGTATAGACTCTATACTCTCTCACTTGTGTGGTGGTATAGGGTATCTCTATACTATAGATCAGCGATTCCCAACCTGTGGTACGCGTACCCCTGGGGGTACGCGGGATCCCATTGGGGGTACGCGAAAATTATATTGGTAATGGCGGAAATACTGAGAAGTTAAAACAGTTAACTTATATAAACATTATTATAATGTATTATGTCTACAATATGTAGTTTAAAATGAACCTTATAACTAATAACTTACTGAGGTGCTAGACTATGAGCGTTGGGTTGGTAGAATACAGTACATTCGTTTTGTATACCGCCTGTCTAAGCGGCTACTGTACGCAAAGGATTCTTTGTAATTCTTTGACATTTTTAGGAGTAGGTGTGGAGTTATCAGGGGAGGGGTACTCATAAATGAAAAGTTTTATTAAGGGGTACGGGAATGAAAAAAGGTTGGGAAGCCCTGATATAGAGTATCCAAACACGTGAGATCGATTCGCAACTACCTCAAATTTTTGGATAGATTACGAAAAAATCTACCTATTGTGAATACTACGATTTTCGAATTTCGGAAAAAAAGTCGCTACAATTCAATTAAGAGTCACTAGCTGAATCCCAAACACCGATCTATTATATGTATTTATACTCGTAGTCGTACATCCATATATAGAATATAACGAAATTTATATACAATCTGTAGGGATCACTTTTAACGATTTAAAATGAAACTAGGCAGAAAAATAGTTTGGGACTATACCTGGGTTAAGTTTCAAAATGAGCCAAATCGGTTCAGTGGTTCCAAAATTTTGACAGTGTAAACTTTTCAAAAAATCCCATAAAAATCCTCTATACATACACATTTTATGTCGTTGGATAGGACTCGTAAAGGTCTACAAATTCTCTATTAACACTTTTTTCTAGAACGTACTGAAAAAGGAAAATCTCCATTCCAACTGGTGCTGCCACCATTAGTTTTTTTATAAGTCTACGCTGGTTTTCGTATTTGAGTAGAAATTCAGTTGTACGGCTTGAGAATTGAACCGACGAGCTCACAAATATAAATCGAAAATAGAGATAATAAACTATCACGGAGAGGCCAGTTGCCAATGTAACGTTATACATATGTTAGTATCGATTATGTATGTATCTATGTGTGGTGTTGGCCGGCTGTAGGTTGTGGCACCAGCCCATCTCTTCTGATGGATGTCGTAAAAGGCGAGTAATGGATAACAAAGCACACCACTTATAAATAGAATGGACTCGCCAACCCGCTTGGCCAGCGTGTCGTTGTTAAGGCAATACATCCCTCGTGCACAAGACCATGTGCATTAGGAGGGCAGTTTGCAGCAGTGGACTTTGGGGACGGTTACGGTATGATGTATCGTAGGTAAATATAAATAAAATTAGTTCTTACGAATGGAGCTCTCGTGATCGGCATCCGTTCGTAATTGTAATAAAAACAAAACTTACCCGCTATTTTCCTGAACAAAATATTAATTGTGGATAATCACGCAACTTAATTTCCAACAAGTTATCGCTGAACATTATTATTTACCGCTCATTATAAAAAATATATACCAATGCTGTCTTGTAAATATAAATTATGTCAGTAATATTTTATTGCTACATGCTTATCAACATGTTTAATTCATATGTAAAACAGGCAGTTTTTGAATCCCTAAAGTAAATAATTTATAAATTACTTTTTTTTCTGCATATATGGCAATGGTGCAAGTAGCACATTCTGCCAGTGTCAAGTTTTCTTCGTAATAAACAATTTCAAAGTCTAAACGTATCCTGTCAATATCCAGTCCCGCCGAAGTAAGCCAAGAGTCGCACAATAAAGCGGTAGTAGCTTCAATGAGGACTGAAGAGGACTCCTTGGAAGCACACGAAAAACGAAGTCCCACGCTTTTATTTGATTATCGCAAACACCACCCACGAAAACCACTTTGAAGTTTAATAAACGATCACTATTAAACCACAAAACGCCCAAACACAATTTTTACAATAATCAAACAAAAACTCAACTTCACTTCTAGAGTTCCCGCTGTGAAGTCCGTTAAATTATTAAAAATGACATCACCAAGTCCACGGAGTCGACTCCTGCTTCTTTATTGTCACAAGAGAACCTCAACCTAATCGACCTTTAAATATTCTGCAATCGATTTGCTGCCCGTCCAGTATTTTTTGCTTCTTATTTAATTATTTTCCTTGTTAAAACATAAAACGTGTCGCCCAAATAACGCGAAACCGTAACAGATCAACTAAAATAAAATATATAAAAGCGTTTCAACGAAATATAAAACTATTTTAGGTAATAAATCAAATGTTACAAACACATTAAAGTTTTGTTGTTCTATGTGCACATTGAGTTGTGCAGGGTCGGCCGGCTATAAAAAGCACCATCTCTTCCCGCGGGTATCCTAAGAGGCTACTAAGGGATAATAAAGCCGCTACCACAGACGCTGAAGAACTACATCACCTCTGAAAGAGTGGACTCGCCAAGCCGTGTGGCCAGTGTGGAGTTTTAAGGCCATACATTCCTCATGTACAAGACATCCTGCATGAGGAATCCCGTGTCCTGATCGTCTGTGTCGTGGATACTGAAAGGCTGATTGCATTGCATGTAAAACGTTCATATTTCTCATTACTCAATACAGGGTAGGTAATGACGCAGCCCGGACGACGAACGGCAGCGTTCTTGCGCAAAGAACAACGAATAGAATTCTAGTATATATTTTATTCTATTATACACGCAGTTGCACGTGGAATAAAATATATGCTAGAAACGAACAATAAGTTATGAAAAAATCGCCTCTACTCACGATACTGAACAACCTATTTTTAGTGACACATTGTAGAGTTTAAAGCCGTATATACCTATTTGACTATCCACACATCTATCTATATAAATATCTCCTACTGTCTCTCTAGAGAACGTAAGATACAAAGTTGAGTGTATGTTATGCGGCTTGATGATATCAGTTTCGTAACTGTATAATTCCATCCTTTCACATTCACAAGACAAAGTATCGAGCTGACCAAAATATATAGCGAAGTATTTAGCAAACTACGCCAGATTAAATTTTCCGCCCAGTGCAAAGCTAAACCAGAATCCTGAACTAAATTGCGCTGAAAGCATTAACTATTCGTCTTAGTTTCGACTGTCACTGCCAAAATGGATTTTCCTAGTTGATGTTACGGTCAACTTGTAGCTTTAGGTTAACTTGTTTAAAAACTAACAGGGTGAAACTCAGGCTGATGGCAGACATTAATGGAGTACTCGACTGTCAAACAAACATGTGACATTATTTGAGAAAGGGGACCTTATTGTCGGTTTTTGTTTCACAGGTGCTGAGATTATAGGAAGATCTTAAAAAAAAACCTTTATCTTAAAAATCAAATATTAGAACGTTTCTATTTATACATAATCTTGAAATAAAATAATAAATAAAATATCTTTACCAAAATAAGATAACAACAGTAAGTCGATATCGACAATAAGGTCCCTTTGCTCAAAGAACATCACATAGTCATCACATCACATAAATAACATAAGATGAAAAAGGATAAAATCTTCCAATATATTTAAAATGCAAATTCGTCGACCAGTTCGCTAAACATATTTGTAAACACTAAACAGTTCGCTATTTTAGAGTGTGTTTACAAACTTCGATTCTAACATAGTTTTTACGCCCGAAATCCTTTAGAATATATTTTTGACGTTGACAATTAATGAAGACCCTTGTACCCCATCAATACTACAGAATACGAGTATACCTCCATCAAGTAACAGATGGCACAAACATGTTTGTGTGCTGTAGAACAACTCAGCGCTTTGAATATGTGCGTAGGGTGGCGATTAAAGTTGCCAGAAGACCGAGATTTCCGGGATTATTCCGGATTATTATTGTTGCTGTATCTCGTGTCAAGGAATTTAAGCAGTTTGTCACAGAAATGCACAATATGATACAAATTGTGGTAATCCACAACTTTTATTGCCATCGCACAATATTAGTGATGGCTCAACTCGGCAGAAATGCTTGTAAATCAATCACACTTTATAATACTTATTTTTATTAATATTGTGGTCCTTGTATTTGAAGTACTTGATTTTGAATTAAAAGTAAAAAACAATGTTACTTGAGCTTTTTTCGTTTTAAATTCGAAATGGGGCACGCAGCAGAAATGTCCCGGAAAGATGCTGTGAGCTATTACCCAGGATCATTGGTTGCGGTCAGCTTAAATTAACCAGAAAAGTCAAAGAAATTATCCAGTCAAGGATCGATTGCCAGCAGTTGGAGCACAGCATATTAGATATTCGAAGGATGGATCGTGTCAGGAACTGCGTTCAAAGGTGAACGATGCAACCGATGCAAAACTGCAAATTTGGAAGGACGAGTATACGCTGCAATCCCACAACCGGTGGGCGCACTCGACTAGCCTTTTCATTTTCCACTTTATTCTATTCCCCCAATGTTAGTATGTGTTTCGTGTCCCATCCTATCCTATCCGTTACCATTTCCCAGCCCTTTCTCCAAATATAGGTGGGTATATAATTTTATAGGACTAAACTTCGTTAAATTTTGCTAGTTGGAAATTTACTGCATGCTCTCTTAGTTTAATAAAGAGTACTTAAGCTATACCAGTAATGAGTATAGTTACCTATTATAGTTTTCAATCAGTTTCAACCTCTTCATTTTGTTCGGTGAATTTATCATTTCATACTACGGCTGGTTTCTTCCGTTCGCGTTTCTACTTTGTTTACTATAATCGCGTCGCTACCACAGCCGAATAAAACTGACCTACCCTCTGTAATGTGGACATTTCAAACCAAACACATACAACGCACCGGGCGCGGCATCCATTGAAAACAACATGGCGGCTTGGTGACGTCACGCCATTTTTCATCCGCCTGTCGACGCTCGGCCTGAGTTATGGTAATATCATTGCTTGGGAAACGTAAGATTTTTCACCATTCACGAACGGGGTCGATTGCCAGCTATTTTTTAGAGGAGCCCGGTGAATTGTAGGCGAATTTGGAAGTATTGTTTCCTATTCGTGAGAGGAAATTGTATGAAAACGAGAGGTTTTGCTAGTTTTTGCACCAAAATGGTTGTCGATTTTTGTGTAGCTGCGTTTCTGTAGCAAATCTACTTCCACTTCAATCACTTCCTTTGGGCGAATCGTTAACACTCATGCCCCGTTATTCAAATTTAATATTGCCACTTGAACATCCCATGGGTGTCGTAAAAGGCGACTAAGGGTCGCCAAAGGCCAGTACCACACGCCCGAGGAACTACACCACTTTTAATACAGTGGACTTGCCAATCCGCTTGGTCAGCGTGCCGTCTTGGGGTCATATTCATCCCTCATGGACAAGACAACGTGCACGAGAGGGGCCCATGCCCAGCAGTGGATGAATAAGGTCTGGCTATGGTCGGTGTTTCAAAAACAAGTAAGTTATTGGGTATGTCTTTATTTGAGATTATTACAATATGTGTTTTATAGTGGAGTGTAGGCTTTCTCGGCCGGTGTCTATATTAATTGAATCATCCGGGCTACTTGGCCGAGGTCTTCTGGAATCTCTTTTCTTCCTTTTTCTGTCTTCGGAAAGAAAAGAGATTTCAGAAGATCTCGGCCAAGTAGCCCGGAAGATTCAATTAATATGTGTTTTGTTTTCGCAACTTAAATTTCTAATAAAGTTAACCCAAATTGACCGATATTGTCATACTTATCCGTCGATATCGCTGTTTACTTTTGGTTATAAGGGCGAGGATAAGGCATGAGAAGAACTAAAAGGTAAAGAAGGGTGATGGGGAGAAGAGAGAAGATGGGAAGGGTAAGAATTGTTATCGAAGATCAATAACCTAATATTTCTGTAAAATCTATTACATTATGTACCGTTATTACATGTTCTTAATACAAAAAGAAATATGAACGGTCTCTATGGGAAAGTGATTGCTTACTCAAGCTTGTGTTCCAATGCAGTTGGCTTCTTTCCAAGACACAACAACCAGTTTACAAAAACCCCCCATTACTTCTTTTGTTCTTTAAAACGATGAAAATTTGAAGGTGTCTTTAATAACTGGTACCCTGGAACTCGGAATAACTATGTCATCTTAAAACGAAATGCTTGCGTTTAGTCAAAGCGTTTTATTTCGACAAGGTACTAAGCGGGTTGGAGTTTGTGTCACGTTTGAACGAATTGGTACTTTGTCAGTTTCACGTGGGACAGCGCGAAATTGGATAGTGACGTGTACAAATATGTAGCGACTACGGACACAGACAAATTTTCTTTAGGTTTTCTCCAATATCATGTAAACAAAATTTCTCTCATCTTAAATTATATTTCAGTCGATATGATACGTTTATTATATTCCTATAACGTCCTCCTGCAGAATAAAGGTCTTCCCTTGCAGTCACAAGGGGTTTGGGTCATAATTCATCACGTGGGCGCAGTGCAGATTGGTAGATACTGATCTCGGATTTTCTTTTTAATTTCCCGGCATAAGAGTTTACTAATGATGTTTTTTCACGGCTGAGCAAGTTCAAGATACAGAATAGTGACCAGGCACCTAGGCGGACGCGGCCCGGACGTAGAATAAAAGATATTCTAGAAATGAACAATAAGTTATAAAAAATAAAATAATTGCATACAAAAATTGTTTTTAACCCACTGAAAAATATCACGAAAAACATTAGCAATCGCCAGTGACTTGCCCACGTTAGCGTAGGTTTAGTGTAGGTAAATAGTAGTTAAATGGAAAGCTCTGCTTATTTGCTTATATGAGATCCCGACCCTGTTAATAACGTAGCGAATTTAATCATTAATATCAGATTATCATAATTAGCTATCAGGCGCTTGTCTCACTGACAATGCTAACAAGAAGCGAATATGCGATTAGTCGATGAGCCAGGAAGCCAATAAATAATAGGACAATAATATATATGTATTGCTCATCGAATAGCAATGGAACCCGAGAAAAACTGCTCGAACGAGTAAAGAGTCGATAATTCAATCGTCAAGCAGAGAAAGAGCATGACCCTTCTCCACCCATGGTCCTACGAACGGGAGGTGCGCGCCGTATTACGTAAGCCCTTCCCGCCGCCTATCCAGGGGCGTGACAACGTTTGACATTCTGGTCGTCGGCATATTTCGCGGACGTCTATAGGCGACAGTATCCACTTACTACCAGTACTGTATGTTTCGGCCTGTTATTCCGGCCTGTACGTTCGTCTGCCGCTTTCTTTCTATAAAAAAGGTTCTTCTACGCTCGTGTCCCTTATCCACTCTCCCCTTTCACATGGACTTCACATCTACGATCTTACTGCGGTGCCAAACAGCTTCTTTGGGGTCCTTCTCTTGTGCTACCGGTGTGCGAACACCCATAGCCCGTGTAAATTCGCCCTCCTCCCTTCGTGCGATACCCTGTAATGATACAGGGTATCACACTCTTCCGTTCCCCATCATATATTGGACAAGCCCAAAGAACATGCTGCAAGTCCTCATCCTCCTAATCACATTCACACAAACTGTAGTCACATAGCTGCATGTCATGTACAGTGAGTATCTGAGACGTTTCATAATCAGGCTCGACCCTACACGACTTGACTCGGACTGCCACGTCAGGGAATAACCTAAATAGCTCTCTTCATTTAAATCTTCTCTAAAGGAAGCCCATCTTCTCTGCCACGCAGCCACAGTCTATTCCCAAAAATCGAAAGAGAGAGAAAGCGTTTTCATTTGTAATATTTCAATACGGTTAATATTTGATCGCCTGTAGTTTTATCGCCGGCAATGGGACAAATACCTCGTGTCGCTATTTGAATTAACGGGCTAAACCACGCACTAAGGCTAATTATGGCAAAACAAAAGCATGCAAGTAAATAAAATTTTACTACATTATAAATCAAAGTAAATGATTATATATGAACACGCGATAATTCACGCGCCAAAACTACGCAGTGGGTAAAAAATAATGTTATTTATCAAATGTACAAACTAATCGCGTGAGCTGTTAGAACTTACCAACATGCGTGAGGTCGGGGAATCAAATCCAGACTACGGAATTATTAAAGCTTTTTACTGATTGGTTCGTTCGATGGATTGATTCAATTTGTGAATAGGCAACCTGGCTAAATGAAATCATTATACGGGTGCTTATTAAAATATTAAGAAAAATAAAAATATTAAAAAAAATTGGTAAATTTAGATTATAAATTTAAAAAAATATATATAATCGGTTCGCATTCAGAATTCAGCGAGTCATCGTTCAAAACAGTAGACGTCATCTTTTTGATCAATAGTGTTTTTTTAGAATTCTCAGGTCTGTTTCAGTGTTGGTCAAAAAAGGTGACGCCTACTGTCTTCAGCTATGACTCACTGCATTCTTAACACGAACCGAGTTTAGTTACAATTTTGAGTAATCAGCTTATGGAGAATGAGATTTATTACCTTTCTTACCAACTGAGTTTGGTTTGTAGATATTTTCTATTGAACTCAAGTGGTAATTGCTCTGGGAGTAGGTCACACAATGAGGTTATAGTTTTTTTAACAAAATATGTTACAAAAATTCTCTTCTGTGTTGAAACCTTTACAAACGGACGGAAACATACTATCAACATTTAGAACTATTTATAAAAGTTTACTTGCTACCTTACTCACGTTTACTTGTTAGTGGCAATGGTTTTCACTTGATTATTTAATTATCGCCTCTTAATTAACATTGAAACTTCAAATTTCGGCCTAACTAATTCACTACGAGTTTGAAAACTTTGAAACTATTACAGAACTTTCAATAGTTCAATACTTTCAATAGTTTTCAAAACAGATCTTGTTGCGATTCTAATATTAAAATTTGACGGTGAAGCAATTAAAACTTAAAATTGGCTAAGTGGACCAATTTTATTATAGTTTATAATCTGTATATTACTATACAGAATTAGGTATATTACAGAATTTATACAGTAAGGGCTTATGTTTAAAATAATGATCCCCTAACATTATGGTTACCAAGATCGAAAGTGAAACTTTCATGAAGTGAAATTGATTAACATGAAAGTGGCAATCTATTTTTAAAATGACAAGAATGGAATGGGATGATGAGAGCACCTCATATCCTATTTCTATTCCCCATTCCTAAATCTCCAAAAGACAAGCGGCGCGCGGTGCGCGGCGTGCCAATGGTCGTCATTCTTGGCTGATGTTGTCATGTATCGTGGATGACCATGAACGGCAGTATCCACTTACCATGGAAAAATACTTCCTTATCATTTTTATACTTTACTTTTTGACATAAAATAATGCTTGTTCGAATCGACGCTGTCTAGAAATCGCCTAAGGTTTATGAATAATTTCTTTAGTCTCCTGCGTGTGAGGTTTTGTCCAAGTTTTACAGTGCCAAGTAACAAAATCATCCACTTTGTACTTTCTTCATGTCGCTTGTGATTTAAGGGAAAGAATTTAGGACCCGGATAATTTGAAATATATATGTAGGTGAATGAGCCAAATTCTAACTACCTACATGCGCGAGCCAAATTCGTAAGCAACGCTGCCGACGACACTGCCATAAGCATTATATATATATATAAAAAATGTTTTCTATATCTATCTATATTCATTTTAAATTGTAAATCGGGTCTGAAGGCGTATATTGAACGTTTTATTCCTACTTGACGTTTCGCCACACGCTACACCAGCCGTGGTCACGGGTTGACTGAAGTGGCAGGTAGTCCAGGATGGACGCTGCGAACAGTTTTATCAACTACCCACATTTGTTCTTAACAGTCGGATAGGCTGCGACATGCTACACTAACAATGTCCACAGACATATGTGTGCACATGTGTAAGACTTGGCTTCAGATTTTCTTGGTGTTTTATAATTATTAACTCTAACATTGCAAAATGCAAACAAAAAACTTTCGTTTGCTTTTTGCAAACAAACGTTTTTTGTTGTATTTGTCTTTCTTTTTTTAATTTTGATTTAATAATCAAAAAGAAAGTCATAAGCAATCAAAAAAAACATAAAAGAAATATACTTTTTTCGTGCCCACACAGAAATCCTAGGCAATTAACACGTACGACCTAAACTACGATATATGGAGGGCTAAACAGTTATTAGCCGCACGCAATCAAAGGACTACATCTTTTATTATTGAAAAACTGTGGGCGCTTGTGAATAAGGGGGCGTAAATTTAACGCCTATATTGCTTTGTTTAGGAAGCCAAAGGAGTATTACTTTTTGTTATAAAAACAAGGCAGATTAGTGGACAGTTAAGAAAGAAAGATTTATTTGATTTACAACACTACGTTACACTGATACTTATGAGTATGTATTTTTTATTGCATATGGAATATAAGCTAATTACAAAATACTAAGACATGGCACACAAACAGAATAATTTTCATAAAAGTGTTGTAAAAACGCGCTCGCCTCTCGACCGCTGAGTGAGCGCTAATGAACTTTTAAATTCCTAGCGTTAAAGGCCAGTGAGCGTTATTGCCCAATTTTTTTATGTTTGATGATCTTAACCCTTGTAGTTAAGAGCTCGAGTCTAAAACAGTTAAAGTTAAGGCTCAAACGTTCAGCGCTCGATTTACCAACATTTACTTACAAATAAATTAATAGACTTCGTTTGCATGATCTACGTGCAAAGCAATATTAATCCGGATTATAATCTACTGCCAAGTTTCAACAAACTCGGTGCAGCAGTTTCGACGTGATTAAGTAACAAATATCCATGCAATCATCCAAAGGAAGTGACATATTTTTATATTAAATAAATCTATTTCACTTTATTTAGAGTTACAGATGAAGATATTATTGGAAATTATGAAGGATTCTTAAAGGAAATTTATTCTTAAAGCTGTGGTTGTGGTAACAACAGAAATTAATTTTCACTAATAAATATGCACTGTCATTGCTATTCAACACTTTATACATATATAGCAATTAAACAACTTTGAACGGTTTAAATCGCGTATATTTAACCAGGTAGTATATACGTATATAGGGAATGTTATGATTAAAAAATTTCAGACGGTAGTTCAAATAATTTCTTAATAACTCAAGTGACAAATAAAATCAATTAGTCACCCCGTGACCACGTCCACTGCAAAGTGTTCAAAACGTCGGGATATAAATAATGTTAAATATACGCGATTTAAACCGTTCAAAGTTGTTTAATTGCTATGTATAGTAATGGCGAAAACCTAAGAAAATATTACTTTATACATATTTCTTATTTCTTCATATATGGCAATGGTGCAATCAGCATATTCTGCCAGTGTCAAGTTTTCTTCGTAATAAACAATTTTAAAGTCTAAAACGTATCGTGTCAATGTCCAGTCCCGTCAAAGTCAGGAGTCGCTCGGTAAAACGATAGTAGGTTTACTGAGGACAAAAGCGGACTCTTTGGAAGCACACGAAAAACGCAGTCCCACGCACGAAAATCGCTTTGAAATTTTATAAACTATCACTATTAAACTACAAAACATTTAATACACTTCACTTCTCGAGTTCCCGCTAAAAAGTCCTACTTTGTACATATAAACATGGTATTTGTACCTATCTTATTCACAGCTTCTTTGATGAACCCCATATCGTATACATATACAGGAAAAAACAAATATGGGAGAAAGTATAAAAGTATGGAAATAAAGATTACAATTTGAAAACTGAAAGACTTGTAACGAATTAAACTCCTGTATAACCAATGGGAATATAAATTGTAATTATGTATGACAACAAATAACCTTAAACTAAAAGACTCCACTAAAATGCAGCGGAAACCACCGTCATGCCTCTTATTCAACGCGCAGCTCGCTCGGCGAAAATTCGTCACGATTTGACAAACGACTTCCAACGGCGGCCTCGACGGTAAATAATGTCGACAACGCCACGTCGACGGAGCTGAGACGATAACATGACGTGAAGAACATTTTAGCTTGAAGGAATATATTGCTGATCGCAATTTGGGTGATGGAGTTTAAAATTAACAAACGAGACAAGATTCATCAGAGCTTGTTAAGTTTGCTCTGTCGAGAAAGGATAATGAAGAGGACTTTTTGGCGGGAACTTGAGGAGTGAAGTTGAGTTTTTATTAGTAGTTGTTGTGGTTGAATAGTGATAATTTATTAAACTTCAAAGTGCCTAATGTTTTTGCGTGATGTTTGTAAAAATCAAATAAAAGTATGAAACTGCGTCTTTCGTGTGCTTCCAAGGAATTCAACTCTTCTGTCCACGGTAAACCCACTACTAACACTTTACTGAGCCACTCCTAACTTACTTTATGGCACAATATGCTTGCGTTATTTCCATATATGAAAAGAAGAAGAATGCAAATCAGATTTCACAAAATTTGTTGACAATGGTTACTATAGAAACGCAAGATATTAAATACAAAGCAATGGCGTACATTAGTTCTGAAACTCGATAAAAAGTAGTAGCCGTATGCTGGTATCTATCATACATGTATAAAAATTGTTTTTCATCAACTGGAAAATGTGAGCAGCACTAAGATCTTCGTCTACGCTAGCGTAGTTTTGGCATAGCGTAGTTTGTATTAGTTAAATCGTAAGCTCTGCTTGTTTGCTTATATGAGATGCACGCCCCTGATATAGAGAGACTCTCGTGGAGACCCTAGGTCCATGAGAGTTTTAAAAACATTTCAAAGCACCTGACGACTATAGGGCTGGTGATTATTTCACGCAACGCATCTCAAACTTGCGCTTCAGCATGATGGGGACCTAATTTGTACAACACACTCAATATATAGTCCGGTACTTTGAACTATTCTTATTCCGGTATTTTTTTGTTTTACCCTAGTTCCAAGTTTCTAGCTTCATTTTAAATTAATGCCTATTCCCCCCCCCCCCCCTCCTACCCTCCTTTTAGCATTTTTCTCTAATATAAATATTAATCGGGTCTTAACGCGAATGGTCACCTTATTTGTTTTAGTCGACGTTTCGGCTGGGTTGCATCAATCATGGTCAAGAACTGACTGAAGAGGCGGGTAGTCCTATTTATTTGTTTTATTTATTTCTTAATGTAACACATTGCATTCCGTATCAGTCCATATCCCACTGCAGGGCATATACCTCCCCTAATAATCAATAATGGTACATAATTTAGTTCCTTGGCGCTCGGAAACCATTAATTACAGTTGCTGCACATTCTCAGTTTACATATTTACATGCAACTTATACTTGTACTTGGAATGTGCTGCATTTCTTATTTTATATCCTATTTCTCGTATATGTTTTGGTAGTGAGTGACATATGCCAGAGCCCATTCCCATCCTATCCTATTTCTCCCAATTTTCCCAACCCTTTCTCCAAACATATTCCTAAATCAGTCAAAGGTAGTCACAGGAGAATAACATCCAAAGGTAGGCAGCGTATCCGTGC
Source organism: Sesia apiformis (assembly GCA_914767545.1). NCBI lineage: Eukaryota > Metazoa > Arthropoda > Insecta > Lepidoptera > Sesiidae > Sesia > Sesia apiformis. Next base: position 15,447,913 of record OU611960.1, on the reverse strand, counting down.
CAACGTTTGTCATTCTGGATTAATGATGGATATCTATAAGCGACAGTGTCCACTTACCATCAGGTGAACTGTATGCTCGTCTCGTCTGTAGGCTCGTCTTATTACCATAAAAAAATTGTTACTAGACTAATAACCTCAATGGTCACTTTCATATTTTTTTAATATATTCTAATTAAAATTCGATCGTTTGTTTAGGATATTTTTTAATGAAGAATATTTTTTACAAAAAAATACAAAAGGCGTGATTATCCCCTTGGGAGATTTCTACCAACAAACCCGGGAGAGTGATAGCTGAGCAACGAAATCGGCAGACATAGTGCCTAAGTATTAAGTAATTTTTAATTTGTTTTGTTAATAGAACAAATTTCTTTTGACATAACTCAAATTACAGTAACTAGTATACTAACTACGATAAATGTTGTATTTTGTTCTTATTTAAACTGATATTCACATATAAATTATAATAAGAATTCAGATTCAGATATAATAAAAATCTTGATTTGTCTTTAATAAAAGCAAGAATGGCTGTGAAGCAAGTTAAAAACAAAAAGTCGATTATTCTCCGTGCAATATTGATTGTGTTTTGTCCGTACCTACATTATATTCTGTACTCAACTGTTAGTGGAACGCCTCTGCTCGGTGGTGCATCTATAAATTAGCATACGGGTGATTCTATTCTACGGCGAAAAAATTGGGCCACATCTATTTTATTTTTTAGCGAATTTATGATAATGCGCCAGTACAATTCTTTAAGACATTGGGGCTACTTAAAAGATACATATTAAATAATGCTAAGTTCAATTATATAGTTTGAACAAACGTTTAGAATTTTTAATTAGTTTCGCGGACGTTATAATTTTCGAATAGATTGATTGATTGTTATTAATTTAGTTAACTAAACACATTCTAAAACGTCAATAAACCGGCGACATTACCGGCCTAAATGGTCACACTGATTAGTTTGCCTGTAGTTACCGACCGATTATAGAGCAAATGAGTGCTTTTTGTTTAGTAACAACGAGTTACTAGCGACACGGGTCGGAAAAGACTGAACAGACTGAGTAGCGCCAGAAGTAGGAGCTCAGAACCAATTTTCTTTTGCAACAAACTTTTTGTATTGAAATGTCTGAACGCTTATGAGAAAGAGATGATCTCATTATGATTTGATATATTGTATGGGGATACTGTATCTACTTAGCCTACATGTTCTAGTTTAGGTCACAGACCTCCCTTTTCACGAGGGAACTACGTGTTAGGATTTCGTTTACAACACCACACTAGGATTCCCTATGTAGATTACCCGAGTCCAGAGACAAATACAAAGACGAACACAACACGTGCAACACCCGGGACCCGAATAAACACCTATCTTTAAACAACTGTTTTTCCGGCCGCGAGTCGAATCCGGGTCCTATTGCACAGCAGGCACTACCACCTGGGCTAATTGGTCGTCGAGAGGATTACAGTCTACCAACCTGACCCAGTGCTGAACATTAAAATGGCTCATTAAATTCCTTGCGATACTTTCCTCCCTCGCTCAGATATTACAGATATATACAGAAAAGCATATCAATCGTGACATCAGTAAATCTTGTTACCTCGACATAAAGGTGGAAATTGAACAAAATATAATCTTGGTTTGAACCAAAATGTGAACAAAAGAGACATGCTAGTTGCAGGAAGTAATCATTGCTGGAATGGCAAATAAGAATTTGATACCAGTTCCATATCCAAACTGATTTCGGCCTAAATACATACAACGAACATGTTAAAATACCGTTTAAATAATGACAAGTAAAGTAATTTATTTCAGAAAATAATATAACCATACATTACAAAAGAAACACAGTAAACATTAAATTAAAATTACTAGAAAAATATTAAAATAAAATTACTAGAAAAAATATTAAATTAAAATTCTATCAAAGTCAACAATAAAATATTTTTTCTTAATTACGTCCAAAACATATATCATCATTTATCTACGATATTTATCACATCACTATTTGCATCCGTGTTCCGTGTCTTTTTTTCCTGCTGTCTATTTTTTTTTAATTTTTAATCCATTGTGTAAAAAACGTGTTATTATTCTAAAATTAAGAAAATTAGAGTCATTCCAATGAAATGAAATAGATTTATTAGGTTTTATAAAATTAATTTCGGTTTCGTATAATTATACATCGTTCGTCGGTCCTTCACCAATTATCACCTGTCAATTACCATTTTAATTAATTCTTTGGAAATTTTTGGTACCTTGCATTTCAGATTTTATCCCGCAAAGAAATTCATAGCGTAATGCTTTCTTTTGAATTGTCTATCCATATTAACCTTTATGTACTGGTATTATAAATTAAAGTTGATTGCAAGCCTTAGTCGCAGAAGGTACTATATTCCCCTCGTAATAGATTAATAGATGTTACTCTAGCAATTTTTCTTTTTGTGCTTATGTACATCTATCGTCCAAACTCTAAATATTTTAACCTCACTCCCACGATTAGTGCTACTTCTAGTGAAATATAAGAGGTCATACGTATTCTAGACAGGTTTAATATTTTAGTATGCGAAGTTCACTGTCAATGTTCATTTATTGGGCCGACATTTTCCTAAGGAGATATACAAAAAATCTTGCACATATGTCAAGATTTTCCATTACAATTTGATAAATTTTTAATCGGAAACCCAAGCAATATCGGTTTCTAAAAGTTTCGGTCCGACTTCTTTCCGCGTTCTACTTCAATAACTTGGAGTTTTTAGGTCAGACGATACGGTATCCTTGATATATTTATTTATAAAGTTATAATGCGAAATGAAATAGCTATTGGTGAAGTGTTGACAGGGAATCATTCGTTAAAAATGTTAAAATCATTCAAAATGTTTTTATAGAAAAAACATAGCAATCAAACAGACTGTTCACCTAGTGGTAAGTGTCAACTTCAGTTAAAAATGACAAACCTTGGTACGCTAGGTAGATTTGGAAAAAGGTTTAGGAAAGAACGACTGAATGGGAGGTATGTTAGTAAATATCGTCATTGGTAACGTGCGATATATCTCAATATGTTTCAAAATAAGAATTTGATAATAATAGGATAAGATAAGGGATTTGTATATACATGTATATTAGTCTGTGCCTTTATCCCATTATACTCTAAGGAATAACATGATTATTATCATGTTATTATTTCATTATTATTATTTATTTAAAACTAATTATTGAACATAAAGAGGTTAGTAAACAGAAAAACTTATTCTAGTGTTAATACATATTAATTTAAAAAAATATATATGATAAATAGTGAGTCCCCGAAAAACCTGAGGCATCTGTATAGCCATATGCAGGTTAATCCAGCAACCTACCGCCGCTGGACTTGGCATTTCGAATAAGCCGACCGAGTTAACGCTCTCACAAAAGACTGTCTGAAATATAGTAGTGTGTCACAACGCTGAATGACAGTTTCCAAAGAACGTCCCTCATACCATTCCCCACCCCTAACCTTTCTTCTACTCATTATCCTCTTTATTTTCCATCCTTCTCGTTGGGCACCTCCAAGGTTTTTTTCCGAATGGTTAAATTATTGTGACTCTAGTGGCCTTTCAGGAGTCATCGGACGTACGGCGCGGACCTCACCCGATTCGGTCTTTGTAACCGTAAGATTGGCAGGGCCATGGGTGGGGAAGGGTCTACTTTCCATCCTTCCCAAGAATACCAAATCCCTATAAATAAGCAATACATTTGCAAATTCGTAAACCTTCGTCATTATTGACTGAGGTCAATTGGCAACAATAACTGCATATCACCTCGAAATTCTTTTTTAACGTTTTATCAATTTATCCTAGCCAACACTGGTATGAAACTACCATTAAGTTAATCTAAATTTAACGTGATTGAAAGCGAAAGCCGAGTCAATCGACAAACATCGAAAGTGAATTAAAAATAAATACAAACAGTTCAGGCAAGACAACGACCTTTGTGAATATTATGAGAAACATTGTGATTAGAGTCGCAGATAGTGTCAACAAAATGTCACGAATGTCAAACTGAATAATATAAAAGCCTAAGAAATAATGTAACCTAAGAAATAAGAGTATGTAAAGATAGAAACACACTGAGCTGGAACAACCCTACAACACCTACTTGTTTTTGCTACTTGGAACGGAGAATATGCACGCTGTGATCTCACAGCCGCCAGACGTACTTGACTGGTTTAGTTACCTCTGTCTCACATAAGATTGCCGTAAAATGTATTGCATTCTCCACTTTATTCTACGGCCAGCTCATGAGCTGGATCAAATTGTGGATGACCACAATTTGATCTAGTGAAGTCGCACGGTTTTCGAGATATTGACCATTTTTGTTTTCTTTTTGAAAAATTGGTCAGTGAGTAAATGAGAATTTGCATACTGTAGCTACAAATATAGGAAAATTCAAATTCTGTTTTGAATTTATTATTCCCGAACAGTTATTCTGTTAAATCAATATTTTTCATTTACTGTTATGGTATTTTCCAAAAGATTACGTTTGTCTCAAGTTAAAGTACAACCTTCGTCTACTAATTTGAATTTCACCTTCAGTTACCAAAAAAAAATGTAGCAAACCTAGAGGAGCCATTTGTTTTAAAAAAAATGTTTAATTAATATAGACTCTAAATAGGTATAACACGTGCGGATTCCTCTTCCAAAAATAAAGATAAAGGTCAACGAATTTCGGACTAATTTATTTTTTAAATTTTAATTATTAATATGCACGAAATTGATTTTAAGTCATAATTTATTCATAAAGACATGTGAGGGATTAAAGAAAGACTGAGAAACATGAAAGTACAACACATTTCATTTATTATGAAAATTACAGAAGATGTCATTGTATGCCGTCTGCCCTGATGCAGGCTCTACATCTTATGAATGCCGCCCTCTTGAGCTGACGAACGTATCTTCGCTTACTTTATCTGCTGAGACTGCCTTAAGTATACAGCAAGCCAATTGCATCAATTGCAGAAAAGGAAGACAAAATTTCCATTGAAAAAATAATTCAAATCATTGGAAAGGCTTCGAACACGAAGCACATTAGCTTACGACATCACAGGTCTGGTGATTGTGTATGTTTATTATATAGATATATATGTACCTATATAGGTATTTTATTATTTCTATAGATTTTGTATATTATACGTATACTATATAGTTCTTACGAATTATTAAATGAATAAAGATTCTGAATGAAAAATGCAAAAAAAATATTGCTCGCAATTCCTATTAAATAAAAAAAAATCGTTTTTTGCATAACTGAACTTTTGGTGATAATTAGGTATCTAAGAAAAAATTTAAATAATAATATCTATTAAAAAAAATTGATGTAGGTATATAATATAAATAATTTATATGTACATATAAATTATTTCCAAAAACATCTTTAAATATCTAGGAAAATTTTTAGAAACCTTTATTCTGATATATAAATAAATTTATTATCAACGACCCCAAAAACCCCCATGTGATATTTTCTAATCGAAAATTAGAATTATCATAGAAAACCTGTAGATATAAAAAACGATTCAAATTTTTTTTTCTGCCCCCACGAAAATGTTTCCCATTTCAAATAATAAATAATAACAAACACTTAAAAAAAGATCAAAATCGCGTATTAAGATCAAATTCTTGAGGATTAAGAGGTTTCGACGATTTTTAAGCTTCTTTGACTCGACTAAAATTTCAACATTGTTTTATCGAAGTACATATTTGGTTTTATCCAGGATGGAGGGTTTAATCTTGGCAATCTTGAATCAAATGGACTTGAAATCTTCAAATATTTTTTCTTCTATAGATTTCTATATTTTCTCAAAGTAGATTTTCTTTAAATTGAAATCAATCAGCCAAACTATTTCTTTGAAGCAAGCCTTACTTAATTCTATTTAATTCATTATTTTTTTTATTTTTAAAAGGATGAGTTTCTTTTTAAACGAACAAAAACGTAAAACACGAATATAAACAAATGTTTCTTAGCGAATATTTTTTATTTTGTGTATTAGAGCCTTGCTTTGAGAAGCTTTCTAAAGAAAAATTTTTGGCACTCTTACAAAGCTCTTAAGAGTTAGTTTTTACAATTAAACTTATATATTTTTTTTTATGGATAAAAGGCCGCAGACGAGCATACTGTCCACCCGGTGGTAAGTGGAGACTGGGATTGGAGAAAGAGTTGAGGAAATGAGGAGGGATAGTACAGGATTGGATGTGAATGGACTCGGACATATCTCATGTACACGTATGTACATTCGGAGAAATAGAATAAAACGTTAATCAAAGTAGAACAAATTATAAAAATACTACAGATTTTTGAACAGATCAATAAATTGTTTAATAAGTATTGACATTATATTAATAGCAATTATTCATTATTTGTATCAACTGCTTGTAATGTTAATACTGATTTCTAACGTATGTGTGTATATGTATGTTATGAGTTGTTATTAAGACAATAAATGATTCATTCAATTATATTATTAATCTATACCCCAATAAATATTAGCTACACATAAATATATAATGAAATATAACATTAGAATGCTTACAGAAACAAAATATGAATTATATAATCCAATGCGTCGCCAACTTATACGTATACAGTTATCAACGCAGTATTATTCTTTTATGCATTCAAGGTTGAATATTATTAAAAGAAGGTCTATATAATGAAGGTCGTGTAGCGAAATCTGGAGTAGGTCACTAGTACTAAACAATGCACATCCAGACGAAGTCGGAACATCTGTTTCAATCCTCTTTGCCAATGAAACACGTTGATAACTACTTCCGTGCTGAGGATTTGGCATACAGCCTTTGAAATAGTAATTTTGCTATCAATAAACCTAGAAAGTTGGCAACATTAACCTTTTGCTGTTAGAAAGAATTTTGTGGAATCGGAGGCAGACAGTCTGGTAACCCAGGTGCTTCATTACATGGCCATGTTTTATTTATTTGTTTTTCACTACAATTTTACTAGTACTAGTCACCAAAAAATGTCTCTAAATAAATACAATTAACAACCATAAATGATATCCCCTTAAAATAACGTATTGAATTTTATAATAAGCACTAGCTGTGCCTGGCATGTGTTGCAATGCGTTAGATTTTTTTTTGTCAGAAACTTTCGGCACAACAACTCACCAAAGTTTCATCGAAATCGGACGAATGGTTTAGGAACGCATAGAAGACGAACGAACAAACATTAGATATCCGAATTAAAATATTTCCGCCCTTTAAACATAAAACATAAACATAAATATATATATATAAACATGATCTCCTAAACGGTAGAATGATCACCATACGGTCGTTATTATTATAAATGTAAGTAAAAATTATATATTGAAATATTTAACGTTACTTCAATAAACATGTCTGTCATATCATAATTGTTATTTATTCTATTGATTCCTTAGTCATAAATATAGGTGATATAGTCATAAACATTTTTTTTACAAACTAAGAGAATCAAAGTCATGAAGTAAACAGTGATATCATCCCGCTGCAGAGCGGAAATCTCTCTGCGCACAATGTGTTCGTTCCTTCACCGCCCAGTGATAAAATAGAAAAACTCGTGTCTTAATGCGAACACACTGTTAACCACGATTTGAATTAAGAACTTAATGAATGTGAACAGACAGAAACTAGAGACTAGATAGATTGATATCTACTAGATTAGATAACGAACTGACAACTGAGGCTTTCCGTTTCGCGAGTTCTTCAAGAGAGCTGTGAATAGGATTCTGCAAAGTCGACAGCGCACCCGCATGCCCCCTGGTGTTGCAGGTGTTCCTGGACGACGGTGACCACTTGCTATCATGTAGCCCGCCCCCTAGTCTAACATATTTTCTATAAAAAACTATTACAATCTAACAACGCCAACAAATGCAAAACAGGTATTGTTCCCCAAACATTATGTATAAACTCAACAAATAGACTTAAGCATAATAATTATATTATGCTGACAAAAATGCTAATTATTTTCAAAATTCAATTAACCCGGTAATCCCTCGTCTCCAGAAAACACAACAACATCCAATAAGCGCCGCCAAGTTCCAAGTTTATGAAAGAATTTTATTAATTCCCGCGCCTCCCCGGTCATAATAAAACCCATTTTCGTGATTCGCATTCAATTATTTCGTTTTGTCATAAAGCTATTCGTTTATCTCTTTTTGCTTTCTTTGTTTTTTTGTGTGATGTTATTTTAACAGATGCCTAATTATGGAAACAAAAGATGGCATGGTACCGTATACCAAAGTACGATATGGTATAATCATAAAATGATGCATGGTAGGTCAAGACCGGCAATTGATGGTAATATTAACAATAACGCTAATGATCATCATTGCAATGACTACTTTAATTACTTAATTAGTTTATAATATTATTTAAATAATATCGTTCACTTAGCATTGGAGAAATATATTATGATTAGTCTAACGTTACAAAAATATTACAAATACAACTGTGGTGAACCACTTATCATTGTTACACTTGGGATTTTTACAACTATACAGCTCATGATTTATAGATATTAATACCATTGTGTTCTACTTTAACAAAAGGTCCTGAGGACCTAGTGAAATACATAATGCAGTTTAATGCTGTAGTCTAAGATTAGTTTTTTTGATTAGCTGCTGTAGTCTTGCTATAACATTTAAAAGGCGATCTTTCTAAGATCGCTAAGCGATCTATTAAACATACGCTGGCGGCTGTAAATTTCAGGAAACTGTTATGTGTTTTATTAAATTTTTAGAATATACATAATATGTATGTATCTTTAAAATATCATTCGATGTGTAAAATAGGCATTTGAATATCGTTTGGTTAACATAAAAGTCACCTTAGGAAAACTTTATTAGGTCAGCACACAAAACAATTTCTGGTAAACAATTCGGAAAATAGCCTGTTCAGGTTGCTAACCCATTAGAGCAATTTAATATGTTTTCGCTAACCTAATCCACGTTTAGCCACGTGTAATACACAGCGTTTAGAGCCGTTGTCGTGCAAACCCACGTCTAAACGATAAATAAAACCCGTCGAACCCGAGGGAGCGTTTTCAAGAAAACTACCTATACCTACTTCAAACAGCTGGCTCTCGCGATACTTACGTAAGCGGCTTTCTTATCTTAAGTACTTCACCACTTTCATCTACATACTCACGTACGATGACTCGAACAAATCATGGAACCATCATTACCTTTAAACCACGGTTACGTTTAAAACTAATAACACAATATTATTGCTTCACGATAACTCCTGATGCACTTTAGAGAAAAGAAGGAAGCGAAAGAAGAGTCCCGGTTTAATGTTTTTGAGCATCCAGCCAGGGCGTTCGTGTATCGTTTGAGGGGAGATGTTTTGTTTATAGTTGGGAGGAGAAGAGCGTGCGGCCCAGCTGGCTACTGCCGGCGGAGTAACAGAAAAGCTCCATGCTTGGTGCTGCGCGCGCAGTACTAGCTTCTTAAACCTGCGTCGATTTTATTACGTAGGTGTAAGGATTGTAAGAACGTTGACTCTAATTAATTTGTGAAGCGCGTGACAATTGGTTTATAAGGTGGACACTAGCCGATAATCGTTATTGATGCAATTTGTAACGTTTGCCACTGATAACTTGAGGTAGGTTAGTTCAGCCTGTTATTGTGGGCGATTTTTTATGTAACAAGTTATGGTGACAACGCAACGTACCGTTGCTACTTATGACATTTCATTCATAGAGGAGTTATGAGTTTAGTATGATAAATGGAGGAATATTTGGACTGGGTCAATTCAAAACATGATAGCTGGTGCCCGTGAAGTCGCCACGCCAAAACCATCTCTGCAGACTAACTAGATTTTCTTACAGTCTCCTTTGATTTAATCCGATCTCGCACCTAAATAATGGGATGTCGATGAACCAGCTCTTTCAAAGATACAAAAAACTAGTAGTGTTGATAATTTTCTTCTTGGCTTAGCTATTTTCCCAAACATAGAAACGACTAGGAATAAATTTTATCATTTCTATCTACTCGTAAACATCACTAAATTTTTTAGTGTTTATTTTTTAATAATCAGGTTTTTTTTTTATCACTTCATAAAAATTTATACGGCTTTTTATATTATGAAAGATGATTCGCCTTATTCTTAATAATAAGACTACCTTGAAATGTACTGCATTTCTCACTTTATTTTATTTCCCTAATGTACGTACGTGTTTCGGTAGTGAGTGAGATGTGCCAGAGCCCCTTTCACATCCTATCCCTCCCCATTTTCACAACCCTTTCTCCAAATCCATTCCTATATCTCCGAAGATAGGCAGCGAATCCGGGGCCGAGCCAACGTTTGTCATTTTGTACTAATGTTGGCATGTATCGCGGATGTCTATTGGCTATGGGTGTCCACTTACTATCAGGTGGACTGTATGCTCGTCTGCCCCATTGTGCATAAAAAATAACATTTGGGATTCTAATTGAAACGCTGGAACTCAACACTCCATGACTGAAACACATCCATAGATAAGCTAATTACTAATAAAATTATCTCCTCTTAGGGGAGATAAGACTGTCCTTTTATTAGATTTTACTTTCGTACCCAGCGTGGTTAACTTGTAAAGCTAGTTAACAATGACAGGGTGCTATAGGTTGTAATAAGAGCATCTTAACTTTACCCTCTTAACTTCTCTGGATCTTCTCTGGTCGAGAAGAGACACTCTGTAAGAGAAGTAAGAGAGTTAAGAGTTCTCTAGGTAAGAGAGTTCTTACCTAGATATCTGCAGCTGACCGCGCTGCCAAGCAGTAATTATGTTTCTGTGTTGGGAAATCGTGTACCAGGAATTTGCTAGTGCCAATACCAATACTGCTACCAGCGATCCAATGGGGCCAGGCCTACGCAACACTTATTGAATATTACCACTAGAGCAATTCGTCTTCTATAATCAATTAATTTGTTTTATAAGAAAGGATGCAAAAGAACATGCTGCTCACGTGCTGGGAGGTGGTCGCCATCGGCCATTAACAACTGCAACACCCTTGGAATGTGAATGCGTTGCAGTCCTTATAAAACCCTATTCATAGCTTTCTTGAAGAACCCCTTAGTGTAGCGAAAAGACCTCTAGGGGCAGTTCGTTCCACCACCTTAGTATTGGCAGTACTCGTATAAGGCATCGAGCACACGGTGTCGCTGTCGAACCGCGACCATGCAATCGAAAGGAGATATATGGTAAGGGGGTCGCTTAAAACTATTAACGTACACGGGGTATCGCACTAGCGCTAACTAACGCACAAAAAAACGACTTCATCACGTGACCGAGCCGCCAACCGCCCGCAGCCGCAGATGGTCTTTCTCCAACCACACGTCAACATTTCTTAAATGTTGACGTGTGCCAGCATGACTGACTCCCCGATGGTTTTATCGCTAACCGCGCAACTTGCAGCACAAACATACTCATACATTGGTCGCGTTACTGGGGGGTCTACTTTGATTTCACAACACCGAAGTTTCGGGCCCGACCGAAGTTTATTTATTTATTTAATTTGGATAACCAAGAGAGGTAACAATAAACAAGTAAACATTTAAAAAGTAATGGTTACACTATAATTGTTCCCCTACTTACAGGTTATCACTACATGCGATTCAAATTACATTCACAGTAGGTAGGCCAAAACAAACTTAGTATATGTGATATTTCAAAAGAATGAGTTAATTTAGAAAAAATAAAAATATTTTCATTTTAAAAAAAAACTGTGCGGTCAGACTGTGACGGTCATAAGGTGCCCAGAATGTACTGCAGTACTCTAGTTTGCTTCTGACATAACTGTTAACCAGCTTTATAATACTATTAGGCTTTTTAAAATCCCTACCACAGCTAATCCTAAAACCGAGATATTTAGTAGGAGAGTTAACAGTATTGTTTATATGTGGCATGAAACTCAAGCGACTGTCTATTGTGACACCTAAATCGCGTATTTCTTCCACTTCAGGTAGTTCGATCGAACGAAGTGGTATACTATGACTTTCGTTCGGTCGGAGCCTCTACATATTGGCTATCTTCAAGTACCTATCGAAAATGTATCTTCCTTGCTATCGTTAAATTCGTCATTTGATCCTGAAGTATCTATCGTCCAAATCTATTAACATTCAATCATTCTCTCGTGCTACGAGAGTAGAGTTTCAAAACAAATGAACTTAGTTAGGGCCGATATATCAGAGAGAACGTTTTCGTGGTTGAAATCACCTGAAATATAGTCTGAAACCACGTGTTTGTGATTTCGGAGTAGACCCCTGTTTAGCGCCATCTGCCGTGTCGTTCGATGCCTAAAGCAGTTTTTGGCTATGTATTGACTATGGCTACTATTAACATTAGTTACATTGGCAACATTGGTAATATTGGTAACATGTTACCATGTTACATATTGCAAAAGCATAGTTAGTGCTATATTCGGAAATTAAAAATAAACAAAGAGAATAAACAATGGTCATTCCTTTTGTTTTATCCAAAACTCCAAGTTTCTAGCTTCATTATAAATTATATTATTGACAAGTTTACCTTTTTTTTGCATTTCTCTCAAATGACATCAAAATGTAATTGTACCTTCTTTTCTAAGGACTTTCTCTCAACTTTCCATTTCCACTTAATGCCTTTATTGAGCTGATCGAAAAAGAACATGCAATTACGAAACATCTTGTAAATTATGTAAAGGGCTCAATAGGATATTAAAGAGTGATTGAATATTACCCGAAGCGGTTGCGTGCGTCAGATGAAAATGACAATTTAAAGGATTGGAATCTTTATGGGCCATAAGATATTTGTGAATAAAGTTGTTGAAACTCTTTAATGGTATTTTAATGGTATTCAGTGAAACAACGGGTTTCTTTGATTTCTATGTCAAAATGACTTCATATTGCATAAACATTTAACCAATTACCCAATTGTTTAATTTATGATTTTATGTCTCATTAGTTTAGACATAAAATGTTTATTTCGTAGTTAAATGTGGAGAGATTTAGTAACAGCATTTTTTACGTATTAAACATTTATATTTGTCGTTATAGCTAAAATTATATTTCATATATCTGTAAATCTTCTGTAAAAATTAATAAATCAATTTCTAGTACAGTACGTACTAGAGATTGAAAAAGCGCGGCAAATTAAAAAATAATCATAAGTAGGTTTAAAAATTTAAATAAATCGATTTCGATAATAATGTTAACCTAAGTAATGCTAGGCTATTTTTATTGTTCAATTTGAAACTCAAATTTATTTTTCATACTGTTCAATAATTGACCAATTATTATTTTTTCATTTTCCAAACTATACTCATTAACTAATGCGGACATTAAAACACTACGAAATAATTGTTTCTTTTTCTTTTATAGAAAGAAAATGTCTTGAAAAACCAGCAGACAATATACCTGGTGGTAAGTATCCTCTTACCACCAAGTATATTGTCCTACCACCAAGTCTATTGTCCGCGAGTTGTACAGTAGCATTATTTAAAAATAATAATTAAAACCAATATAAATTAGAGTATCATATATTATATCCATTATACATACATATATATATATATATATGGAGTATATATATATATATATATACCCGTATTAAAATTATATTAATAAGGAAGAATGTATGTGATTCGGCTGTTATAAGTAGTGCTTAATATAATACTTAATACTTATTATGCTGTAGATACGTACCTGGAAAAGAAAAAATATTTTATTATTTATCTATACATAACACAAACAGTAAAAGGGCTGTCTGTATATTAAGTTAATTTAAAAAAAAATCAGGTGTCTTTTAGAAGCTACAGAACCCAAAACAGTAACCATTCGAATTTTCGTCTCTTTGTTACCGCATCACGTAAAAACTATTGTACGGATTTTGATCGGGTTTTCACTAATGTATAGCTAAGTGTCTGGAAGGAAATGGTGTCTGGAAGGTATGTGTTATCTTCATATGACACGTACAAGTTGAGTTATGGAGAAAAATAAAACAAATACTTTTAATGGAATTGCTAAAACACTACTGGATGGATTTTAACGAGGCTTTCACTGTTGTGTAGCTCAGTATCCAGTCTAATAACAGTGCCCATATCTCATTCTTAAAATGAGTGAAATCTAGAGTAGATTGAAAAAAGTCATTAAAAAGTCATTTAGACTTTGTGCAAAAACTATTATTATACGTAATGAGTTAAGATGCTATAGTATATATAGCTTATTATCCCAAAGGTAATCTGGAGTGGAGTATCTTACATCTTAGGAAGCACATTAGGAAGCAGAGCAGTACAGAAAAAAACGATATTGTAAATTATTATCTTAAGTAGGTATTTCAATGATTCCTTTTTTGTTTGACGGAATGACGACGTCAAGGATCTTCACTAAGTTACTATATTAAGTTTGAAATCAATTTAATATTTAATCATTGAAATTAAATAATTTTAGCTAACGGTCTAATAGTCTATATACCCTGGTATATAGGCTATGTCAGGTATATAGCCCAGGAATACGAGAAAAGATAATATCCAATTGAATCCGAGCGCATCTGTAAGATCCATCATCTCGGTGATTTTACAAGTGATAAAAACCTTTTACAGGTGCTTAATCCACGTGAACGAAAGCCGCGATTAGAAGCTAGTTTATTATAAGAATATATCCGAAAGAGGAATAAATTGACAATTCGAGATATAAAAAAAAATTAAGAAGTCCTAACACGTTGTACATATCACTTTTGATTTACAATAAAGAAAAAAATCTTCCGGTACTTGACAGCTTCAGAGAACTTGATTTCAGCATAAATATCTTGATATTCAAAGACTAAAGATAAACTTATTCTCGCCATGCGCGGATATGATACGTTTCTCGTTAAAGTTAGAAAAAAAATAATGCTAACACCGTTAACAACACACTAGTGTTCAAAACCGTTCGGTTCTTGGCATTGTTATTAATTCATTAAAGTAAAGTAACGAGTGATCGAGTAAAGATTAACATGTTGCTAGCTGTACATGCGAGGAGATGCCGCTACCACAAGCCCTCACGAACTACCTCCAGTTCTGAAAGAATTAAGCTTGGCGTTTACGGCCATACATCCACAAGCACAAGAAAATGTGCACGAGGATATTCCATGTCTAACAGTGGATAAAAATAAAGGGCTGGTTACAGTTTATGTGAAAAATTACATACTATTTGAAATTCAGACTTCCACATTAATATTATAAATCCGAAACTGTGTTTGGATGTTTCTTATGTCTTCGTGACTACTAAACGACGGAACCGATTTCAATGAAATTTAGCAGAGAGGTGGTAGCCTGAAATTCGAAGAAGGACATAGATTACTTTTTATCTCGTAAACTGATTAGTTATCCATGGGAAGCCAATTACTTTTAAAGCAAAATTCACGCGAGCATAGCCACTAGCAAAAGCTATAATAGTTATTATTGAGGTGTCTCTTAAAAATATTCCCGAAATCGTAGTCTAGCGCCATCTGCCATACGATGGGAGAACTGCTAACTTAGCAGGACAGTTCTGGGTTCCAACATCCGATTCAGGAAGTGACTGCGTTCAGTTCAACTGAATATCGTTAGATGGCGGGGTATTGCCTTTATAAATAGGCGATTAATATTTGCAATTCATCATTCCGTGTTCATAAAATAAATAATTCAAAGAACCAAATATAATTAAATAGTTAATTTACAAATACATACTAACTTTAAATTGAATTGTATCGATTTAATCTTTCCTTTTTTGTTCCGTTAAAATAAATAATTCAAAGAACCAAATATAATTAAATAGTTAATTTACAAATACATACTAACTTTAAATTGAATTGTATCGATTTAATCTTTCCTTTTTTGTTCCGTTCAATGGACTGATATTATACATAACATAATATATACATACATATATGATATATGCATACGCATAATAGCTGTAAGTTCTCGTGTAAGTAACAATAATTGCCTTAATGAGAATAAAGAAATTGAAACCTAAAATGGAGTAACGTCTAACAAATCTAACAATTTTATTAAACCAAATGGAAAAGAGCACGAAACCAAAATCATTTCAGAAGAACCGAGTAGGGTAAAACTAATAAAACCCGAACAGTCCTACCACAAGTGGTCCCCAAGTCACCATATTGCCTTACAAGCTCATTATTCTCAAGGAAACCGTTCATTTGCAATTGTTCCACAAAACCAGTCTCCAAAGGAACCTCACGACCGATTGATGGAGGCAAAACTATTTTAATATAAAGAGATGCCGAATGTAGTAGGTAAAATGTGTTTCAACCGGGTATCATTGAGTAATTAACTCAGTCCGGTTGAAACGTCGAATCAATTAAAAACATTTATTAAAGAAATTATTATTATTATTTATTTCTTTATTTAGAAAGAAAGATTTACTCAATACGTAAGTAACCTTTATATCGTCCACTGATGCTTAACACGGACTTTCTTATGTACATTTTCTTGTGCACAGTGGCGGATTAACATATAAGCATTATAAGCACGTGCTTAGGGCCCCTGTTCTCCAATATAAATTTCAAATATAGATATCGATATTTTGATGAACTTTGTTTTATTTTCTAATTTCTACCTTTCAAATCCAAGCAAGAGAGGGCCTACACGGCCTCTATGCTTAGGGCCTCCGAAACTCTTAATCCGCGACTGCTTGTGCATGAGAGATGTATGGTGTTAAAACGCCACAATGGCCAAGCGGGTTGGCGAGGCCACTCATTTGGATGTGGTAGCAGTTCATCAGGGTTTGTGGTATCGGCTTCGTTACCCTTAGTCGCATTTTACGATACCCACGTGAAGAGATAGGGTGATGCTATTTTAAACTGAGCCGACACCAGGTCACACCAGGTCACACCGCACGCCTCAATAGGTATATTTCTTCAACAATATCTGCAGAGAAACCTAAATGAAAAGTCGCTCGTCTCATTTAAATACAAATTGTTCGGAATAATCCGTTTGCCTCTCCGGCGTCCAAAATGTATTATAAAGATAAGGGGAAGGGTTAGGTTTGCGTGTAAACAACACTGCCCCTTTCTCACTCTCTTGCCCGGCGGAATTGGCACAGGATCCATACGCTCCGATTATCGCGAAATAATCACGCGCTTTTTGTCAACGGGACGTCGACCGGAACTGACGTCGCAAGAAGCGCACGCGCTGCCTGCTCGCGCCATAGTGAAACCTTGATAAAGCTGATAAATTGTGTAAGGCCGAGTTCTCGGTTCTTCCCGTTACCCGTCGTTAGTGAAAATAGTTTTTTCCTTGCCATCATTGTGTTTTTGCTGTGAAGTCACCTGTGACCATCGGACGGCGGCCGGGCATACTAACAGACCCCCTCCCCCCCCCCCCTCCCTTGCCGAGTTTGCCGCAGCAGCTGTATCGGGTCCGGTGCGAAGGATTTCCAATGTATCGGCAACTAGGTAACCATTTGTAAGAATTTTTGTTATAACCCGCGTATCGCGCTTGAATGTAGGTAAGAGGCCGGGCCTCATATTAAAAGCATACACAAATCATGCACAACAACGATAAGTAATTGTATATTACACAGCTCACTGAAGCGCACGGGAAGAAGTGGCGACTGGCAATAGATACATTACTTCCAGCAGCTTGCGTTACAGCAGCGAACACGTCCCGGGAATGAAACAAATTGATCGATCGTCGCTCTCTGATAAATGTTACTCCCCCGAGAGTACACTGCATAATTACGAAACACATGTGCAGTTTCCATGGCAAAAATCCATGAATTGGGCTACGAATTACTCCCTCATCTGCCCTATTCTCCAGATTTAGCCCCGAGTGACTATTTCTTGTTCCCAAACTTGAAGAAATGGCTCGGCGGAAAGAGATTTGACTCCAACGACGAAATCATCTCACAAACAAATGCCTATTTTGATGACCTCGACAAATCATATTTTTCGGAAGGGATAAAAAAATTGGAGAAACGTTGGACTAAGTGTATAAAACTCAAAGGAAAATAAAAGTTATGTTGAAAACTAAAATAACTTTTTATATAAAAACCTGTGTTTTATTCAAAAAGTCACGGACTTATTGACCCGCCCTCGTATTATCCTGTGACTAATAAATACATACAGTTTCTAAACTCATTTTTAAACAATGCACAATGTAAATAAGAACAAAAGAGGTACGGAATAAAGAACGCTAAAATGTCATTTTTAAAATATGTACGAACATACTACATACGTGTTTCGGTAGTGAGTAAGATATGCCAGAGCCCATTCCCGTCCCATCCTATATTCCTCTCCATTTTTCTAACCCTTTCTCCAAATCCATTCCTATATCTTCAAAGCTAGGCAATGCATCCGCGAGCCTGCCAGTGTTTAGCATTCTGGATTGATGTTGGCATGTATCGACGATATATATGGGCGACAGTATGCACTTACCATCAGGTGGACCGTATGTTCGTATGCCGCCAGTTTTCCATAAATAAAGAAAAATATTAATTATTTTCCCCTTCGCGTTGAAACTAAACAATCCGAGGCCGGACACAAATTGATCGATCGACGCTTGTCAATATTACGTCCTCTCCGGTTTACTTAGGCTGTTGCTATCTCTATAGATTAAATATTAATTATTTTGTGTCAAATTTAAATATTTGGCGTAATTTATTACGGAAGACAGCTTATTAAATCAACTGCTGTTATTTTAGATATACTCGTAGATTTCCTATTGAAAAAAATACTTGTAGGTACTCGTACTTTCTGCAAAGTTAAAATTTCTCGTGTTCACGCGTGGTTCACGACGATATACACCAAACCATTCCCAACAGATAACAGATTTTTTTAAATTATTATTTTCATATTGTAGTTTTCTTACATTATATACTACCTTCTTTACATTTATTATATCTAAGCGCTGACCGTCGACTTTTAATTCGATTTAGTTAGCTTGAAATGGGAGAAGTTTTTACTACGAATGTAAAGGGATCTTTCTGTAATCTATTGACTATTCTATGCCTCTTCATTCTATACCTTATTATATCTTTCGATAAAGAAATCTTCTAGATAAAGTCGACCTAAACAAACTAAGAATAAAGCAAACAAGTCCTAAGTTACAGATCGCTCAGAATCCTTGATTGTGCTAAGGAAGTGTTATTTTCTATTTTCACAAAGACTTGTTAGTCGCAAATAACACAGCTATTTATAAACCAATGATTATTTTGGGGCCTGCGCCGAAACATTTCAGGGCTTCCTTTATTAAAAAATAAATAAAAACACGCTCCCAAAATAGCTAAGTACTTAGTAATAGGGGTTAAAGTATGAAATTGTCGTTTTATAGTAATAGATACTTTTAATTGACATAAAACCTTCATGGTGTGAGATTTTCGAGTGAAACTTTTTTAACATGATACCTATGAGGTTCTTGTTTTAAAAAATGTGCAACATTCGATTTTCGACTTTCAATTGCTTTTTTTATTCAGCTTAGACGGGAAAGATGGATACTTCGAAAATCCGAGTAATCTTTGAATACAAGTTCCGACGCGGAACTAACGCGGCAGAAACGGCTCGCAATATCAATGCTGCGTTTGGAGAGGAGACTGCTAATGAACGAACCGTGCGTTTTTGGTTTAAACGCTTTCGTAATGGAAACTTCGACTTGAAGAACAAACCACGTGGAAGACCGCCCACACAGGTGAATAACGCTGAATTGAAGGAGATGGTGGAAGCCGATCCGAGTCAAACTACCCAGGAATTAACGGCATGGTTTAACATTACCTTACCTACAATATTGACTCATTTGCATCAAATCAATAAGATAAAATAAGATCAATAAGATGATTTGACTGATCTGCAGAAAGAAACGCGTGTTGAAACTTGCGTTGCCTTGTTGAATCGGTACAGAAATGAAGGAATATTGGATCGAATTGTGACATGTGACGAAAAGTGGATTCTTTACGATAACCGAAAGCGAAAAATGCAATGGCTGACCCCAGGTCAAACGCCGCAACAGTGCCCTAAGGCAAAGCTTACCAATAAAAAGGTAATGGTAACTGTTTGGTGGTCTATTCATGGTGGTCACTATAGCTTTCTCAGGTCTGGTCAAGCAATAACAGCAGATGTTTACTGTGCCGAACTTCGAACAATGATGGCGAAACTAGCAGTGAAACAGCCCCGACTCGTGAATCGATCTTCACCATTATTGCTCCATGATAACGCAAGACCTCACACTGCACGAGAAGCCGTTGTAACTCTACAGGAACTGCAGTTAGAAACCATACGTCATCCTCCGTACTCGCCAGACCTTGCTCCAACGGACTACCATTTTTTTCGTGATTTGGACAATTTTCTACGTGGTAAAAAATTTTATTCCCAAGAGGCAGTACAAAATGCTTTCACACAGTTTGTCGAATCTACATCCTCAGAGTTCTATCGCAAAGGCATAAATGAACTTCCGATTAGATGGCAACAATGTATAGATAATGAGGGTTTTAGAAAATTTTTAGAAAAAAACGAGTTTTAGTTTTTCAGTACAAATCGGCAATTTCATACTTTAACCCCTAATATTAGTGCTAACAATAGCTACTTGAAAATATTTATGGCTAGCTTGAAAATATTTAGTCCACGGTTTTGCTTTCTTGGAGACCAATTTATTTACGTTTAGTTTAGGCACACAAATACATAGAATAATAGTTGGATAATAAAGTTAAAATCTTCATGCGACTGACTAAGACTTGACGAAGCGATGACAAATATCTGGGTTCTTTATAATTTTTTAAACGTTCACGTTTTGTACACATTTTATATTGTATTTCAGGTTTGAATGCGTATAACACAGGTATGTGTTTACCTTTCATTCCTACTCGACGTTTAGGCACGGGTTACAGCAGCCGTGGTCACGATTTGACTGAAGAGGCAGGTAGTCCAGGATGAGAGCTTCGAGCAGTTTTATCAACTACCCACATTTGACCTTCATTTTCGGAAAGGCTGCGACACCCTAAACGAACAATGTCCGCGGACCTATTCGTCGGTAAATCACAAGGTTTAAATTTGTTAATTACTGGATTCCACATCGACGACAGTTTATATCCATCATCCCAAATGAAATTTTTATATTTCTTAATTTCAATCGCTTCACGTACAATCCTGGGATAATAGTGACGTTCAGTGGAGAGGATTTTTGGAGTACAGAATTCTATCCGGTGATTAAATCCAGCGTTTAGAATGTGTTCGGCCATTGTTAGTAAACAAATACACGTGTTATACGCGTTCAGACCCGATTTACAATATAAAATCCGGGTTTTTGTATATTCACCACAGTTGTAAATTTGCCACAGACAAAAAATCGTAAGTAAATTCATTACAGCCCAGTTTTTTATGGGTTAATTCGTAACAGCGTTTTTTAATGTCACAAAGCTTGTAAATTATTGTCCGAAAGAAAAGTAGAATACTGTATTAAAATAAATTTCCTGCTAATATATAAGGTTTAAATTTTAGGTATATGTGTAATTATCACAGGTAATTAGTTGTGGTGAATATACACAAAAATATCAATAATCAATTAAATTACCGGCTAATATACAATCAATGTATAGACTTTTAAAACGTTGAAAATTTGCAATGTGGAGAAAATACAATAATCCAAATATCTTACCACCAGATGACACGCTTCTGTATTATAATAAAAATACAGCCCTACCTAGAAAGTACAGCTGTAATAAAGTACTCAAGACTAATACACTCCCAGGGTTCATTAGCTAGGACTCTTGTATATTTCACCTGGAGGCACGCAAGTATAACAAATATGACACAACGAAAATATGGCACAGTAAGGAACCTTTATACAAATGCAAATATGTATATCTCCCACACAGTCGATATATGTTACCTATTTGAAACTATGACTTGAACTGGATAAATTGAGCATGTACTTGATAAAATTAGTTAAATAAACAGAAAACTATCGTAAAATAAAAGAAAGCACGTTTGTCATTTTTGGCTGATGTTAACATGTATCGTGGATGCTATCCAATTGCTGATCACCGGGACGCTGTTTTATCCAAAGATCAGCAGATGTGACTCAATGGTATCCACAGGTCACTTATAAATAGATTACTATATTAGTATTCAGGGATAGATTTATAAACGGATTCCTATTAAGTCGTGTACTCGATTTTATTATTTATTGCAGTTACGAACAACGGGTGATTTTTTAAACTGAACTAATTTTTATGGCTCGCGAACATTATAGCCACGTTCGCGCCGCAGCGCATCGCACTGCAAACCAACGCACATTATGAGACCGCACTTCAACGAAATAATTCAAGTCAGTTAGCTTGATAGTTCTGTACAATGGATAGTTCAGACGAAGAACTGTATTTATTTCAACTTATGTTCATTGAGAAGGTGAGAATGAAAAGAAAAAGGATCACATTAAAAATATTGTGAACTGCTTGATATTTTGCATCCAGCTTTGCATAAACAAATAACAACATACCGTTTACATGTTAGTCCAGAAGAACGCTTAGCAGTTCCAATTACTCCCGTCGCACAGCAAACAACTCTCGTGTGACGTCCGTTAATTCCGTCGGTCCAACGCACATTGCGGCGAGCCGCGTCACAACGCATAAATACGGCTGGCAACCGATCCGCCAGTGCGGTACTTTGCAGTCCGATGCAACCCGCCAATGGTGTGTGATGGTTGTAATATGTGCGAGCATCAAAATGATTATAGCATAATCATTTATTTAGATCAATTTAACGTACCGTATTTTACATTTTAAGTGTGTGGTGTGGAAGACAAAAGACAAATGACTGACAGTTGCACGCCTGACGGCAAACAGAAACATGTATTTGGCCGCTCCTACATTTCAGAAATTAATATTCTGAAAAAAGGAGCATTACTTGGTGATTCGTGTGACAAGGTACGAAACAATATTTGTATTAAAAAATGGTCATATAACGAAGATTCCCTACTGCATGTAGCTGCACTGTGCATGAAATGTAGCCTCGTAAAAAGTAAAAATGTGCGGTCATTTGCTGGGATTATTAAAAATACGCGGCATTTCAAAGTGTCTGCGGTTTAATCCGCGTGAGTAAGCCGAAAAATTAGGACGGGTAATAAGCGAATACTGGTGCGAGAAAGAGACAGATATAAATTATTAGGTATTTGGGACATTTTTAAGAGAAATATAGGATATTTATTAAACAACCTTGTCCTTGACCCTAAACCTTGTGTAATACGACCCCCCTAAGAAGGAAAGGCATTAGTAATATTTTTAACAAAAGCGTAAGTAATATTATATTCGAAAATTAAAAATAAACAAACAAAATAAACAATGGTTGTTCTTTTATTTTTCATTAAAAACTTCAATTTTCTAGCTACATTTTAAATTAATAAAAAATTTAGCAACTTTTTGCATTATTCTCGAATTTTATTAAAATCCACTTGAATCCTTTTGCTAAGGAGGCTAGTATACTTGTAGCAGATGATTAAAGTGATTAAATGGTAAATAGGTTACACTCCTCTTGACATATACATATTCCCTACAGGTGGCGCCACTATGCTCTTTTCTAATAGTGATATTTGAAAATAAAAAAAAACCCCGTTGTGAAGTCCTTCGCGATTTACTTCACTGTTATGGAATACTTATTGTAACAGATTCTACTGTACTTATCTATACAAATTTCGTTTTAATAGTACCTGGTTTTAATAATAGTTTTGGAGGGGGGGAGTACACGCTGCAATTCAACAGCCGCTGGGCGCACTTTTGACTGTCCTCGTTATCTCTCTCTCACAGAATACTACCTTGAAATGTACTGCATTTCACACTTTATCATATTCCCCAATGTACATCCGTGTTTCGGTAGTGACTGCGATATGTCAGAGCCCATTCCCATCCTAGCCCTTCCCATTTCCCCAACCCTTTCTCCAAATCCATTGTTTCATCAACAAAGGTAGGCAGTGTATCCGGGGGCGTGCTAAAGTTTGTCATTTTGGATTAATTTTGGCATGTATCGCGGATGTCTGTGGGCGACAGTATCCACTTACCTCCAGGTGGACTGTATTCTCATTAGCCACCTTCTTCTATATACTAATATAATGAGGTAAAATTGTGTGTTTGTAGGTATGTTGGAGATAATCTCTGGAACTACTCAACCGATTTCAAAAATTCTTTCACAAATAGGAAGCTACATTATCCTTGTCTAATATAGGCTATATTTTAATTTGAATTTAAAAAAAAATGAAAAAAAAACTTATAAACCGAAGCGAACCGAGGGCGGGTCGCTAGTCCTATATAAAAAAAAAGCCTATAGGTCGCTTGTGATAACCGACAAGACGATCACAACTTAAATAGATAAACACCTTTCGTGTATATTGTAAACACCTTTCGTGTGTATGTGTCAGCAGTCCCATAACAAAACCTAGTAAGTATCATTAACAAATTTTACAGGAAAGCCCAAAAACATTCAATCAGTCAAATTAAGACATACTCGTAGGAAGCTAACACCTTTGTTGTTCACCTTTAACTTTGGTTTTAGTAATCTTTATTATACTGCTTTTAAATTCTTCATCCGATTTACTATTAAATTATGTAACATGAAGAACCTTTGCTGGTTTTTATATGTTATTCTGTGTATAGTCGTTGTATTTCTGTTGTTTGTTTCTCTCTAGTGGATGTAAAAATCTCATAAATAAATATAAGATATATCACGCCCAAAATATTTTACTTATCTCAAATATTACAAGTTTTATGGGTTTTCAATGATTTATGAGTGTGAAAAATTTTCATATGGGTGTCTGCATTGTTTGGACTCTAGCTTTGTAAATTCAATTTTGTAATAAATTTGTTCCTTACCTACTGAGTTTTGATAAGGGGCCGCCGAAGTGATCTTTAACAAATTTTCTAGCAGTCAAATTCTAAATGGACGATATCGCAGATCAAACTTTGATCAAACAATTCAAATTTGATATATCACATCTAACTCGGTAGTATGGCCCTTAAGAGACATAATAAATATCCCAGTATATCTCCATCATATCATGTTATGTTAGCAGCTGAAATATGACCCGTTTATGAGCCATAATAAACGTGATATACAGCCTCCGGGTAATGAGGACGCCTACTACGTAACGTAATCCCAATATTTAATGCAATATAGTAATCAAATATAACAGAGCGAAGCGGTACTTCACCCCTGGGCAACTCCTTATGCTTTACAAAGCTCAGGTGAGGCCCCATATGGAGTATTGCTCTCATCTCTGGGCCAGCGCACCGAAATACCAATTGGACCCATTTGACTCCATCCAACGACGTGCTGTTCGTATTGTCGACTATCCCACTCTCACGGGCGGTTTAGAACCCCTCAGCATTCGGAGAGACGTTGCGTCTTTCTGTGTGTTCTACCGTCTGTACAATGGGGAATGCTCTGGAGAACTGTTTAATATAATTCCCACCTCGGGTTTCTACAACCGCACCTCCCGTCACAGAAATGCGGTCCATCCACATTTCCTCGATACGGAGGTGTCGCGCAGGTGTTCGATCCAAAAAATATTTAATACCGCGAACCCGTAGGCTGTGGACCGAACTGCCTCAAGAGGTCATTCCATTAAGCTACGATATGGGGTTCTTCAAGAAATCTGTGAATAGGATTTTGCAAGGTCGGCGGCGCGCCTGCATACGCCCTGGTGTTGCAGGCGTCCATGCACGGCGGTAACACTTACCATCACGTGGAACCGCTTGCTCGTCCGCCCACTTGTCTATAAAAAAAATCTAATAAATAAACATCAATTCTGTCTGATGGTATATGGTCGAAAGCATTAATGTGTATGAAGGTGTTAGCAATATCTAGTATACCTACTACCTAATTATTTTAGTGGTGAGTTTCGGTAGGTTTAAAACGTGACCTGATAACCTTTACCAATATACGAGTACGTACCTACTTTTAACCACATTGATGAAAAAGTTATTTTTGGCGTGTACGGACATTTGTTCACAAGCAAGGTTAACGCGCATTCCTGAGTTGCAAGAACTATATTAGTGATTACCTTAACAATTTTATTGATTCATTAATTTTGGAAAACCGGGCGGCATATTAATTGTGCATCGCTATATATATTATATACAATGCTTATATATCCATAAAATTAATACCTAATTCTATGTTAAATAAATTGCCTACTGTAGACAGGTATATTATTTTTGGTTATTATTATTTAAAAGATGATTCTAAACCATCTCGTCTCTCCTTCAATGAGCCAAAATGAGAAAGAGACGGTATAATCCCCGGCGGAAGCACAGTCGGCCGTGATTCAGGACCCCAGGAAGAGGAATCGGCGGACGATACGCGCGTTAACGAGCAGTTTTCGCATCTTCGCTGAGAACCAGTATCCACGGAAACCCAACCGCCTCACGTCGGTCTCGAGGCTGGTGGGGATTAACCCGTTCACAGACAGGGCGACTGGGACGATTGCAGTCAACGCCACACCCCACATGTCGGTGATCTCGTGCGACATGTCGATATACTTTCTTCTTTTCTCGGTTTCGGTGTAGTGTCATTTTTCCTCTGGTACTAACAATATAATTAATAGCAGCAGAACTGTCAAAAGATCTGCTGCTATTAATTATGTTTCTTTTTATTTATTTTTTTGTATGTACAATACTAGTAAACCGCGACATTTCATCTGCAACAATGTTATTGCTGAGTTCACCTCCTCCTGAGGGGCTAGAAGGACATTTCCTAGTCGCTTGGACACGCGCCAGATTACTTCGTAAGGTCACTGTGTGGCTTAACACACACAGACAGGATGTTCGGCATGATAAACCGAGAGTATATTTGTAAATAATCATCAACTATATTAACAGTAAGCAGGGCGTAATAAACCAGCCAGTAACAAAGCGGTTGCCACAAGCCCTGAGCCGCATCACCTCTAAAAAGTAGACTCGCCAACCCGATATCGGATTAAGCCAGTGTACTCTTTAAATAAATGCAATTAATTGTTAAGAACATAATAGTAAAATATAATTATGAGCAGTTAATGCAATAATTAATGTAATATTTTTAGTTCCTCACTAAAGCTGGCAATTTAACTAAAGTATTTTTAGTTCCTCACTAAAGCTGGCAATATAACTAAAGTATTTTTAGTTCCTCACTAAATCTGGCAATTTAACTAAAGTATTTTTAGTTCCTCACTAAAGCTGGCAATTTAACTAAAGTATTTTTAGTTCCTCACTAAAGCTGGCAATTTAACTAAAGTATTTTTAGTTCCTCACTAAAGCTGGCAATTTAACTAAAGTATTTTTAGTTCCTCACTAAAGCTGGCAATTTAACTAAAGTATTTTTAGTTCCTCACTAAAGCTGGCAATTTAACTAAAGTATTTTTTTAAATCTCCGTGTGTAGGTTATTCGGAATGGAACAGCCGTGAACCCCACACCCGTGTGTAGTTCGAAAATATACGATGTTTGTCACTCGCCCCATGAACTCGCGTAAATTATATGTCACGATTCTTCGGATATAACATATATCCGTTCCTCTGTACGCTTACGTATTCACACTAGTTCCGCTTTGTAACAACTTTCGGATTCAAAGTCCGATAGCAATCCGTTTTCAAAACCTTTAAATATGTATGTATGGGTCATGTTCTGCAGAATCGTTTGCTCATTACTATTGAATATGTTTGTTTGAATATAATATAATATTATATATCTGTATGTATATTAATTGCATTAGCGTTGGACGTTCTGCGGCCAGTTGAACTGACGACTTGAAGAAAGTCGCCGATAGTGGGTACATGAGAAGAGAGGAAGACCGTGTGTGCTGGCGGTCCTTGAAGGCCCTTGACGGATGCTATAGTATGTATAGTAAAGAATGGTATGTATACCTTTAATGTATTGCTGTATGTATTATATAATGTATGTTAATGTATGTAAATAATGTACTTAATGTATGTATTTAATGTACATATAATGTATATATATGTATATACAATGTGTTCAAATATATCTCAAAGCCTGAAACCATGAATTCTACGCTTATCATTCTGAATTAACTGATACATGTAATCGTATATATATACTCGTATATATATGTTATCGTATATTTTTATAAATTTATTGACTTACTATTTATTAATTTTTTTATGAAAAATTTAGTAAAAACCTCAAAAAAAAATATTATTTTTATAAAAGAATTTATAAAATTTTGATGTCAATTAACTAATAATCTTGAACGGAATCCATCCGGTTTCAGGTTTCGGGTTTGGTTCGGACTAATCCTGTATATGAATATACCTACGGGGTTAAATAAAAATTCCAATACCCTCTAGATACTGACTATATATCATTAAGACTAACAAATTTTGTTCTATGACTCAATTCAATTCAATACTTTATCTTACTATTTCTTTTTAAGTCCCAAAAAAATAATTTCGTTCCGCTTTTTTATTATTTGTCTTTGTCTAATACAGCGGTTCCTAAACTTTTAAGGCTACGGAACATTTAACAAATCTTTTTTTTTTATGGAATCCCTCGGAACCCTTAGGCTCCGCGGAACCCACTTTAGGAATCGCGGGCTAATACACCACTCACTTGGAATTTCTCTTTTTCAACAGTTTGACCATCTTACGTATTTTTTCTCTTCACAGGGTAGGTTACATTTTAGATAATATAAAATTGTTATTTTGTTTTTACGAAGAAGACAGCAGACGAGCATAGTGTCCACTCGGTGGTAGATGGATACTGTCTCCCGTAGACACCCGCGGCACAGTGCATGCCAACATCAGTTTTCATTTCTGTGTGAAAAAAGAAAGGACTCTCTCTCTGGAGAAAGAACTCTGAAAGAATGGACTCGCCAAATCGTTTGGCCAGGCGTGGCGTTTTAAGGCCGTATCCCTTATGCACAAGACAATGCGCAATGGATACTGAAAGAGCCGGTTGGATTGTATAATTAGAAACCTAAAGTATCGCAGATAGACATTAGATCTATACACTAGTATTTCTATGACACTAACATGATATATTTTCCAAAATACACACTCAAATAAACACCATTATTACAATAATTACCACAATAAATTGTAATTTAAATACCGGCGAGTTTCGCTCCATGTATTATTCATACAAATAAACCCGGCGCATTATTCACGACGGTTAATTGTGAATGAATCATTTATTCATTTATTGTTAAATCAATATTTTATGAGGCCTTTACATTGTGTACAGAAAATTAAGGAAATCACGGAAAAGAATAATAACGGCTCGTTTACACAAGGAGAGTTCCTCGAACGCGAGTTTCACGGACATCGGTTAAAAGTTAGTGTATAAACAGCTGTTATCATCATCTAATCCCTGTTATCCCTGTTATTATCGAGTTTTTATCATCATGTGAACAGTTGTGGGCGAGAACTGTATGTAGTTTGGTTGTATACGAGAATCGTGTACAATATTCTAGCGCGAACTGTTAAAGAAACCCTCCTTGTGTACAGGAGCCTTAAGTTCATGACGCGACCCGTGACAATACATAAAATATAAATAAAATGTTTTTCAGGGCCATGTTTTTATCTTAATAATGCACGCTTCAATTCCACAATCGCTCGGTGCACGAATGGGCATGTTACCTCGACATCGCAGAACACTAATGTAAAAATTTACTATAGGAGGCCTGTGCCCTGCCGTGGAACATTTACTATAGGAGGCCTGTGCCCTGCAGTGGGACATTTACTATAGGAGGCCTGTGCCCTGCAGTGGGACATTTACTATAGGAGGCCTGTGCCCTGCAGTGGGACATTTACTATAGGAGGCCTGTGCCCTGCAGTGGGACATTTACTTGTAAAGGCTGATACATATTACATGTTCGGTAGTTAGTGAGACATGCTAGACCTTATTTCCCATCCTATCTCATCCTATCCTAACTCCAAAGGTAGGCAGCGGATGGCCAACGTTTGTCATTCTGGACCAATCTATCGCTAATGTCTATGGATGTATCCACTTACCACCAAGTGGATCGGCTCACACCTATTTTTCCCAGAAGATCCCAGTAGTACCAGAAGAGGGTTAGGTGAATCACTTTCCATCAAAGAGTAGGCATCTATTTTTACTTTCTATCTACAAATAAATATCACATTCTGTACAAAAATCAGATAGTCAATATTTTTTTTACAAGTTTCGCCTTAAAATTACTTTAATTCAATTATGCCAGTGAGCACTCTTAATTATTATGTTATTATTATAGCCTATATTTAAAAAAAGTAAAAGTAAATCTTTAGTAGTAACTATTTACAAAGATAAAGGAAACTATATTCGTTACGTATAAAAAATGGTACCACATTTCAGTCCTCGGTCGGAGCATTCTCGATTTGTGAATTGCTTAGCTATGACGTTTCTTGCCATGAAGATAAAGGACACATTGTTTTTATGAAAACACGACAATAAGGCAAAGATTTATAATAAATTGTACTGTACTGTAATATGAGCCTGTGTCTCTTCACTGATAGATATAGGCCTCTCAATGTTCGCGATCACACATTATCATTTGTTCTTCCTGTCCAGTCACTACCAGCCACTATCTTTAAGTGATCGATTGAACTGTGCGGAGGGCATCATATGGTATTATTCCCTGGACGCGATGTTCACTACGCGGTACATCGCGAAATTGTATTTTAATGAGATAGAAATGGATGTAAAGAACTATGCTCGGAGTCTTTTTGCTGGACAAAATTCGTAGCGAAGGAATTTGACGAAGAACTGAAGTTGCCGACATAACTTAAAGAATCAAAAAGCTGAAATGGCAATAGGCCAGCCATATATGCGGCAGGGCTGATAGCCGATGGAGGAGACCAGCCCCGAATGAAGACCATGTATCGGGCATTCCGGCATGGTGGACTGACCTTAAAGAAAGTCGCCATTAGTGGCTGGATGAGCAGAAAACCATGTGTAGTGATTGGGAGAGGCCCTTATGTAGCAGCGAAGAGACAGTTGATGGTAGATAGATACATAGAAAACTCTTTTTTTGCACACCAAACCAAAACAAGACAAGACAATAACAGACATTGTAACACATGAAATGTACAAAAGGCGGTCTTTTCATTAATAGCGATCACTGCCAGACAACCTTTGGGTATGGTATTGATGGTATCGTATGAGGTAGAATAAGACAAACAATTTACGCTGTATGTTCTTATCTTTGAACTCGGCCCCTGTCGTTGCGCTAAAAGGCTAGAAAGGCTATCAAAT
Organism: Sesia apiformis; assembly: GCA_914767545.1. Lineage (NCBI taxonomy): Eukaryota > Metazoa > Arthropoda > Insecta > Lepidoptera > Sesiidae > Sesia > Sesia apiformis. The sequence continues at coordinate 15,416,724 of OU611960.1, read as the reverse complement.
AATTTTATTACCTAAAACCATATAAATACTATGTAAAAGACACACTAATATAAAATTTGACGTGTCACAAAAAAGCTCAGACTTAAGTGTGCGTGATTTGTCATAATGTGAGTGACAAGCAGTACTAAAACACCATACGCCCCTTCGTCATGTACATGTTTGTCAAGACTCCGAGCCTATCCAACTAGTTGTAAACTTGTGATATTTGACATTCGTTCTGACACTTTTTCATTTATAGCGAATGTGCTTGCTCACACGGTGTAGATATTGATTCCTGCGATTAGCAAAAATTCCTACACTTATAATTTGCATTATACAAAGATTCAAAAAGGTAATAAAAGAAACCAAAATGAAGTGAGAACGAAATAAAATAAATAAGGATAACAACATTAACTTGCGACAGAATAACAAGAAAAGCCTTTTCCTCTTTTATCTTTTTTATTCCCCTTAATTTGGCGGCACGGCTATCCCTTTTTACGCGGGAAAATTGGATTAAAGACTATATCACACGGCTTTGTCAGTTGTTACTTGAGTGGGCATTATTATTGTAACTCATGATTTACTGTTCTTCACATAATACATATGTATGTTTATGTATATATTTTACATTGATTTTCTGTTTCTTCCGTTTAAAAAAAACCTAATTTTATCCTTGCTATTCTAGTTTATAACAGTATCGTAGTTTATAACATATATTTTATTTTAAAATATTTTAATAATGCACGTTTGTTTTTAATTTTGAGATGGATTAACATACGATAGTTTTCATCTTGGTTCATGCTGACGAAGTCACGGGGAACAGTCAGTATATTATATGTATATAATATATATATATACCAAGAGAGAGCCGATGTACCGACGGAGGTGAAAGAGAGGTGTAAGACTACGATTAAATACAAGGATATCGGTCCTGAATATATTTTTATTGTATTCGGTGTCAAGACAGCAGCGGCTGGTGATCGTAGGGCTATTAACCTCGCACAACGTATTAACATAGCAATCCAGGGAATTATGCCGCCAGGCTCCCGGTCAAAGGGACCAAATTTGTAGAACATGCTCAATATATAGCCTTACTCGTATTGAGCAAGGTGTACAATTAAGTTTAGATTAGTTTCAGATTTAAGTATTTTCTTTTCATTGTAATGTATGATGTATTTCTTTTCGCGTCAATAAATATTTACAGCTAGTATTAATATATATTATATGTATCTGATATTTATTATATGTATATTATATATAGTATATGTATATAACTATTTTTATAGATAAATTGAAGGGAGCATTTTTAAGCGATCGAGATTAAATTTAGCACAAATTAGCGTGTATTCCTGCTGACCCCGACGTGTTCGGTCCCAGGGGGGATATCGGGAATGTTTATCCCACAGTCCCCCACTTGGTCTGTACGGCCCCAGTGGGGGACAGCGGCGGTTTGTGCCTCGTTGTCCCCCACTTGGCCTGTGCTTAGTAAAGCCACGATTAAAGTTTTTAAGAGATTAACTATCGTTTAACATATGTATAAATTTAATGTTGACATATGTATTGCGAAATTAGTTTGTGTATGTTTTGGTTAAGTAATTGTGATTGTATATTCTTACGTTATTTTTTCATAGATTGCATTAATATTAATATTGTGATAATTGTACTTTGTTAATTGATATACAAATTGATATTGATATTGAGTTAATTGATATTGACGAAGCTGAAGAGGGAGGACGGCAGTGTCACTTCCGACAAACAAGAGGTACTGGGGGAGATCGAGGAGTTCTATGGACAGCTGTATACCTCGGTCGCTAAACCTGTTGGCAACTTGGCCAAAGACCCAAGAGCCAAGTTGACCCGACACTATACCGAAGATATCCCGGACATCAGCCTGTACGAGATTAGGATGGCCCTCAAACAGCTTAGAAACAACAAGGCGCCGGGCGAAGACGGAATCACTTCAGAGCTTCTGAAAGCGGGTGGAACACCGGTACTGAAAGTCCTTCAGAAGCTCTTTAATTCCATCTTGCTCGAAAGTATTACGCCGGAGGCATGGAACAGAAGCGTGGTGGTGCTCTTCTTCAAGAAAGGCGACAAGACCTTGTTGAAGAACTATAGGCCCATCTCGCTTCTGAGCCATGTTTATAAGCTGTTTTCGAGGGTTGTCACGAATCGTCTCGAGCGCAGGTTTGATGACTTCCAGCCTCCCGAACAAGCCGGTTTCCGAAAAGGCTATAGTACCATAGACCACATCCATACGCTGCGGCAAGTTATACAGAAGACCGAGGAGTATAACTTGCCATTATGCTTAGCGTTTGTGGACTATGAGAAAGCCTTTGATTCGATCGAGACTTGGGCAGTGCTACAGTCCCTCCAGCGGTGCCATATTGACTATCGGTATATCGAAGTGTTGAAGTGTTTGTATAACAACGCCACCATGTCAGTCCGAGTACAGGAAGGGAGCACGGAGCCGATTCCATTGCAGAGGGGTGTGAGACAAGGAGATGTCATCTCTCCGAAGCTCTTCACCAATGCGATGGAAGACGCTTTCAAGCTCCTGGAATGGAAAGGACTCGGCATCAACGTTGATGGCGAATACATCACTCACCTTCGATTTGCCGACGATATCGTGGTCATGGCAGAATCGCTGGAGGATCTTAGCACAATGCTCGGAGACCTCAATCGAGTTTCCCAACAGGTGGGCCTTAAAATTAACATGGACAAGACGAAAATCATGTCGAATGTCCATGTCGTGCCCACCCCAGTTTCAGTTGGGAGCTCGATTCTCGAAGTTGTTGACGAGTACGTCTACCTAGGCCAAACGGTCCAACTAGGTAGGTCCAACTTCGAGAAAGAGGTCAATCGACGAATCCAACTCGGCTGGGCAGCGTTCGGGAAGCTACGCAGCGTCTTCTCGTCCAAAATACCTCAGTGCTTGAAGCCGAAGGTCTTCGACCAGTGTGTGTTGCCGGTGATGACCTACGGCACCGAGACGTGGTCTCTGACTATGGGCCTCATAAATAAGCTCACTGTCGCACAGCGAGCTATGGAGAGGGCTATGCTCGGGGTTTCCCTACGTGATCGAATCAGGAATGAGGAGATCCGTAGACGAACTAAAGTCACCGACATAGCCTCTCGGGTTAGCAAGCTGAAGTGGCAGTGGGCAGGGCACATAGCTCGAAGAACCGATGGCCGATGGGGCAGAAGGGTTCTCGAATGGAGACCACGTACCGGCGGACGAAGCCGAGGACGTCCACCTGCTAGATGGACAGACGACCTCATAAAGGTTGCGGGCACCCGCTGGATGCAGGTCGCTGCTGATAGGTCTAAATGGCGGACAATGGGGGAGGCCTATGTCCAGCAGTGGACGTCCAAGGGCTGAGAAGAAGAAGAAGAATTGATATACTATTGGGTTGTAAAGAAAGTTCGTAGAGTTTTCATATTTTCTTGTATTTCACAACGATTTGTTTGCTGTTTGGCAAAGTGTATATATCATTTGATAGAGCTCTTTCCGCTCTACAAAACTGTGTTTTTGTTTTTTTTGGATAATTTAATTTTTCATCATTTGTCAGGCTCAGAAAGAAACTATCCAGGAGGCAAAAATCAGCATTTTCGACACCTGCTTTTCTTCACTTTTCATCGAGGTCAAAAAGCTGCCGAAGCCGCTCGGGACATATGCAACGTGTATGGAGAAGGAGTCTTAGGCGTGTCTACAGCAGAAAAATGGTTTGCGAAGTTCAAAAATGGCGACTTTAACCTCGAGAACACGCCTCGCAGCGGACGACCTTCGGAATTCGACGAGGACCGGCTCAAGGCACTTTTGAAGGAAGATGGTCGCCAAACAACCCGTGAATTAGCCGAAAAAATGGACTGCAGTGCGATGACGATCTCTAACCACCTTCAATCAATTGGTTTTACCCAAAAACTCGGAGCTTGGGTGCCTCACGAGCTTACTGAAAAAAACAAAGAAAATCGCCTTCAAATTGCGGCTCAACATCTCGCCCGCCACCGAGCAACACATGGACACAAGCAGCGCTTTTTGTATCGAATCATCACGGGTGATGAGAAATGGTGCCTGTACGTCAATATGAAGCAAAGAAAGGAGTGGGTGGCTTCAGGAGATACGCCAAAGCCGAGAGTCAAACAGGATCTCCATTCAAAAAAGCACATGATCTGCGTTTGGTGGGACTGGGAAGGCGTGGTGTACTGGGAAATGCTCGAAAGTAACGCCACAGTCAACAAGGACCTCTACATTGCGCAGCTGCACCGCGCGAATGAGGCTATTCGACTGAAAAGACCCGATCGACAAGGCCAAATCATCCTGCTCCACGACAACGCCAGGCCGCATGTTGCACAAGTCGTCAAATCCGCCCTCCAAGAGCTCGAATGGGAAGTTCTTCAACACCCGCCATACTCTCCAGACCTTGCGCCAACGGATTATCACCTTTTCCGCTCCATGTCGAACCAAATGAGGGGTGTTACCTTCGACGGCGAAGAGGACCTCAAAAACTGGCTCAACAACTTCTTCGACACCAGACCGGGAGATTTTTGGCGGAACGGCATCAACAAATTGGTCGAGAGGTGGGCCGAGGTCGTGAACAGCAACAGAGAATACATCATTGATTAATTTATTGTTATAATTATTGTTTTTTGTTCAAATAAATCGTTGTCATAAAAACTCTACGAACTTTCTTTACAACCCAATAGTTTATAATTGCATTAATAATTTAAATTTCATAATCAATAACATTAATAATATATGTTTATTACTACATATGATATTGAATTGTCTAATGTTCTTTAATAATTTTATATTTATTTTGCACGCCAATTCGGGCTAATGCTAATGTGACAAACTGTTGTATGTGATTACCATCTGTTACTAGACACATTGTAAAAAAATTATATGATTTGTTAAAATACAAAATTTGTATTATTTTACTTGATTGTATTAATTATGTGATTTTCTGTGATTCTAAAAATATTAATGTATTTAATGGGAAAGTGACATCTGTTGTTGTTGTTGTGATTGAGTATTTTTGCAATAATTTTCGACCATACAAATTAAGTGTCTCCCATCTTTTTTCCAGTGTTTGATGTTAAGCGTCTTGAGCTTGTCCTCATACTTGTGAATTTAAAACTTTTGTTATTAAACTTTGTATTAATCTCAACAATTCTCCGAAGTCGGCTAGACATAATACTTTATCTATAGACAAATTTATTACAGCGTTCATGACAGTATTGACATCGTAAAAATTTATTACCCACACTGTATTGGGTGTTACACGGTCCCTGATGAGATTTTACGTAAATAACAGCCTTCCGCCACGTATTGATGGTCGAATTCAGGGCGAATAACGAATGATACCTATTTGATACTCGTCTCTTTGAAGTATGGCACGGTCGTCAAGTTAACCCATGTATGTATAATGTATATTCATCATTGAGTACCTTCTTTTTCTTACCACCAAATCGTCTGCTCTATATCAGAACCCAGTAAAGAATAAATTTAGAAATAAAATGTTTTTGACATTATGTATTGTGTATTGTGTGTTTAATAACGTTGAAATTTTATGTTAATTCCCTACGTTGTAACATAGCCGTTTGAACGTTTTTGAACGGTCCTGAAAAAAATATTAAAAAAATCCTTACTAGGTTTTGATATGTAACAACCGAAATCTACATAGATCACATGCGATTAACATATTAGCCTCAAGATGAAAAAAAAAAATATCTTTCCTGTATGTACGAAAACAGAATTCAGTAGCCGACGCACTGCATACTAAACCAATTGGCAATCGAACTACAACTTTCCTTATATAAATAAATATAAATGGAACCAATTCGTATTAATTCAACAAAAGTAATAGAACAGTACCTATCGATCAACTGAACACGTCAGGCACAGCATATCGGCTGTAGCAAATCCTTCTGAATCATTTTCATACATTTTGTATAAAGCATCGCACACTGCAGGCGAGACGCATCGCGCCGCAGCGCAGCGCAGTGCCGGATCGCTTGCCAGTCGTATTTATGCGTCGTTGTTATGCTCTGCGACACGAACCGCCTCAATGTGCGTTAAACGAGCGCAGTGAACGGACGTAATTCGAGAGTTATTCGCTGTGCGACGACATGAAGAATTGAATGTCAATAGTTAACTGACTTAAATCATTGCGTTGAGGTGCGACCGTTATTGCAATATTCATTGTCGCAGTTTTGCATTGTGGCCCGCTGTGACGCGACGCGGTCGTAATGTGTGCGAGTCTTTAGGCTGCTTTTTAGAAAAAGTGTAGACCATGATCATGATTTAAAACTATTAGCCTCAGTCCAAGACCCGGAAATCGTGTAAAATTTTGAAACCGATTTTGGCCTAAGTATTAATATTCCTTTAAGTTATCAGTCGATCGGAAGGCGTCAGTTTATCGACTCGTCGACCGCTTTTTATTGCGGTTTCATTACCATAATATTTAAGGGATTCTCAACAGTATTTTAACGATAATATATCGTACCGTAACCATCCCTTTTCTTGTCCATTGCTGGACAAGGGCCTCCTCATGCACAATGTCTTGTGCATGAGTGATGTATGGCCTTAAAACGCCACGCTGGCCAAGCGGGTTGGGGAGTCCACTCATTTACATTGTACATTCTTTAGTCCACCTGGTAGAGAGGCAACTTACGCTACTTTTGCCACTCGATCTTCAGTGGAGGGTTTGCCTGTTCCTTACATTGTCCGTTTTGTGACAGATAAGACCAACCACTCAACTAATAGATAAAATCAAGTAAATTGGCCCCTTGGAACTTAACGCAAACGCCTGGTTGGTACCATCTGCGTGTATGTAATATTTGCTGCTTCTTACGAAGTTTATTTTTTAGATTATTAATTTCATTTCGTCAACTATCATCAAGGAATTTAAAGCGCCTAGATAGCGTCGGCTTGGTTACGTGAAGAGAATAGAGGTGAATCGCGCCGTCGAGCGATTAGTTATATGTATAGTATATGTGAACCAACTGGTCGACTACTGGTCGGACTTGCCAAGTACCGCGGAGTGGAGAAACGAAACTGAGGAACCTCCAAGTAGCTCCGAGGGGGACCTGCGAGAGCTCCAAGTAGTCTTGAGAGGAACCTGCTGAATTTCCAAGCAGTCTGCTGATCGTGCATCTGCTGCGCAGGACCGTAAACTTTCGCGTCTCTTAATGTCAAATGCCAAGACTTTCACCGCATCTATGTCCATCAATACATATAATAAAATCGTAACAAAGCCGTGTCTATGCGCCTAATATAAAAAGAAAGAACATATAATCTAGAAGAGAACACAAAACAGCATTTTTTGAAATTTTTGTGTCTGTCTGTCCGAACGCTCTTCGCCCAAGAACCACTTGACAAATTTTAATGAAACTTAACACAGTTATAGCTCATGTCCCGACTTAACTTTTAGAATACTTTTATCCAGATCCATAATAGATTACCCACGGGAATTAAGCTCCAATTTCAAGGCGCACGAAGTTGCGGGCACCGCTAGTTTCTGAAATATAAGGAATTTTAATCGTAACTGCCAGAGTCTTTATTTTTCCGCTAAAGGTATTTCCCTATGAAGCAAAAACGGATCGAACAATATTGAGATCGAGGATTATCATAATTTGGTATTCGCTGAATAATTTTGAGTTGGATTATGTATATTTCCGAAGAACGTGTAGGAATAATGATATGGAAACTTCAACTCCATGTTCGAAAAACTGCTTGAGTTAAGTTTTTGGGAGACTGAAGAATTCTGCCTCTAGGAGATATGTTCGGATTTCGAACTTCGGAATTTCGACTAAGGATGACCAGAAGACCTCATACGGTCAAGATTAAGATCACGTCAAGCTGGCAATTTCTTAAATTGAATTTTCCCTTTTCAAATCAAAACAATTCAAATCGCATCTCGTCAATGTCTAGGCCCGTTAAATAGGTAGAAGTCGGTCAGTAAAGTGATAGTTGATTTACTAAGGACAAAAGAGTTGGACTCCTTGGAAGCACACGAAAAACGCAGTCTTATGCTTTTATTTAACTTTGAAATTTAACTGCGACCTGTCAACGCACATTAGGGCGGACCGTGTCACAGCGCATAAAACGGCCGGCAAGCGATCCGCCAATGCTCTGCGATGCAGCGTTAGACATACAGACAAACATGTAAACAGCAATTTTAAAAATTACTGTTTTGGGTTGTGTAACTTCTAAGGAGTCCCCCTATTATATATTTATTTTAAATTAATTAATTGTACAGACTCAACCCTTTTATTGTTTTATTATATGTATAGATGACATACGTTAGCACGACCCCGGATGTACTGCCTTTGGAGCTATGTGAATTAATTTATCGAAAGTGTTAGGAAAATGGAGAGTGATAAAATGGGATGGCAATGGACTCTGTCATATCTCACTCACTACCGTGCGTACATTGGGGAATATGATAAAGTGAGAAATGCAGTTCATTAGGTAGTGTTCTAAGACAGAGGGGTGACGTGCCTAGTCGAGTACGCCCAGCAGCTGTGGGATTGCATCCTTCCCTCCTGTTAAAAATGTGCCATAAAAAATAATTATATTATTTTAAGACTTTACTATAGTCTCCATAGCTGGGAAACCAGAACGGGCAATAAGGTTCCTTATCTGAGATAATGTCACATACCATACCATGTCAACAGAATTTGTCTCTCCACGGCTGGATATAGGCCTCTCCTAAAGATCGCCGCCACACATGGTTTACAGCTCCACTTATCCAGCCATTACCGGTGACTTTCTTTAAGTCGTTAGTCCACCTGGCTCGAGGGTGTCCCAAGTAAAATATGTAATTATTAGGAAAAGTAAAAAAAAAAAAAAAACTGATACATAGAACCTACTTCAAAAATACAATTTGTGTAGTCGAGAGCGTTAAGTAGAACGTGACAGAACGTTAATTCAAGTACTCGTATTTCTTCAAGTCTCCTCCACCTGGCTGGAGAGCCTCCCATTTTAATGAGAGTTAATTTAATGAGATGATAATGTCGCTGGTTCAGACTCCTTGCCGCCACATTTGTATAATCTTTTTGTTTTTATAAAAAATCGTGTTTTGTCATCTTCTAAAAACCTGTCTACCTGAATTTGTGCTTTAGATGGCGAATATATCATCTCTTACAATCACAAAGCCACTCTATCCATCTTCCACCTTTAGGAGTCACAAATTAGTATTAAATATGGATGAGTCCTATAATTAGGACTTAAGTATCCGAATATATACGTATCTAACTCGGGATAAAACTTGAACAAAGTCATTCGCGTATCGTGCCGGAATACGAGCCTCGTTAAACACTCAGGACCCTAGGAGACGTGAGAGAAAGTTATATTACGAACAAATTTCTTGTTGATGTAGGTATTTCAGAAAGCAGTACCTATATCAAAACTTGTATACGACAGGTGAAGAAGGATCTTGCAGGTATTTAATTTAATAAAAAAGGCTGTGTCGGCTTGCGCCAATCATAAAAGAAATTCGATATTTTCTATGGGTGTTAGAAGGAAAGAGATTAGACAGCGGCTACTAGGAGTCTACGCGAGCATACTCTGCGCTTCATTTCGCCAGGCCTACGCTGACTCTTAATGAGATTTTTTCCAAGCTAACTCGTAAATTGTGATCTCTGCAATAGATATTCTTCGAATTCTGTCCAAAAAATATTTATTCATAATATGTATTCAAATAATGACATTTAACTTTTAGAAGAACATTTAACGGCTCTCTGCAGATTTTGAATGTGCAGATACGTTTATTAAAAATGATTGTTCCTCGAAAAGTTGAAGAAAAATATTATCCAAATTATATTGGGATACTTAAGTATTGTAATATTTTACCCGATCACGATAAAGTGAAATACATGTTATTGGTAGAACAATTCAACGATATTGATTTACAAAAGCCGGTACGACACAACATCACCACAAGGGACATAACTGAGAAGAAACGGATGATACCTAGAATGAATAATTTCTATGGAAGGAGAACATAATTCAATTCCGAGTATTACGAATACAATTCCGTTAGAGATAAAAGATACGTAGTAAAAATATTGAAACAAATTTAAACGTACCATATACCAAAATAACTTCTAACTTTGAGCAACCTGTAAAAACGAAGGTATGTAGAATTAAACAGTTAAATAAGTATCAACTTTACCCAACTACCCGAAAGCGAATATGCAGTGCCATGATAAACTCACACAGTTTTATGGCACCAAGAAACTGTTCTTTACGAACCCTTCATTTGTCAATGTTGAATTGAATAAATAAAAATGACTTTTTTCATACACATACACATGTGTATACAAATGACATACACATGTGTATGAGGCCTAAGAAGAGGAAAACATTTATAATTCGAAGGGGGAAAGGAACTGGGATTTGCAATTAGAAACATTCGCTTGCCAGCCAAAACAACTTAGTTTTCTTACGTTTCTTACGTCTTACGTTAGATTAGTTAGTTACGTCGCAATAAAATATACTGTACATAGCTATATTTCATGGTACTTGTATTAGTCAACTGAGAGTCCGCGCAATTACAATATCGGCTAATCAAGCGATCGCAGAAATACAAATTCCTTTGCAGCTCATTATAAATTTATTCAATAGATTATTAGGTATTGCCAACCGCAAATATAACGTTGTAGAACAAACCTATCCATTCAGTTAGAGCCACGAATATGAATTTTAAAATTACCGCAATATATAAATCGTTTAGGAACGCAAAAAAAGTTTTATTGTACAAACACTCGGTTGACCAATGCTATACATTTTTTTTTGCGCTCATAACGAGTTATTAACGTTCATAGTCTGAGGCGTTGAAGACACCTTATCGCTGGTCGCGACCACACACGACCGAGCTACCAGTAGCTGGAGAGAAGTACACCCTATACAAGGCCTCTTGTCCCCTCTTGGGGTTGTTTGCACGGCGTCTTAGTGGCTAGTTACGCGAGCTATAATAATCTCGCCTCTATACATACGGAAGCATTTCTTAAATGTTGAAGTACCTACCATTGACAGAAGTCATAGGGAACCATGGTTTTATCGATTGACTGCGGGATGTCAAGTTGCTGCATGTTTCTTAGCTAGCAGTAGCACGATCACGCTACATGCCACGTCACTTGTAGCAACATCGTGTGTTCGACGCCTAAAGGAGCCTAAACGTTTTAAATTTTTTATTTTGCTTACAAAATATTTCTATTTGCGGTTAGCGGCACCTACCCATCTATTGAATATGTTGATAATTAACTGCAAAGGAATTTGTATTTGTTCGAACGTTTGATTAGATAATAATATAATGTACTTGTGACTTTTAAAATTTCTTTTTACACCAGCGCCGATTTATCCGTGATATCTCTCCGGACTATCTGCAAATTTCCTAGAGTTAAGCTACATACATCCGTACCGTAATCGTAACCAGTCACTGTACATGGGCCACTATCTTTGTGCACAAGAAATGTATAGCCTTAAAACGGCACGCTAACCAAACGGGTAGTGTAGTGCCTAAGGGCTTGTGGGTGCGGCTTTGTTAGTCGCCTTATATGACACCCAAGGGAAGATATTGGACGGTGCTATCCTAAAGCCGGCTGACACCACAAGGTCATTACTAAATATGTTGGTAATTAATTGCAATACAGTTCGTATTTGTCCAAATGTTCGATCAGTCAATAATATATTGTTACAAGGGTCTGTGAAAGTTGCTTTTCACACCAGCATCGATTTACCTGGGATTGAGTCCCTCCCGGTTATCATCAAATTTCCCCAGAGAGTCAGGCTACTTACTCAATACGAATAGATAATGTTACGGTCAGCTGTGAGCCGCAGTAGGTATATATCAATATAAAGTCTAACCGCAGCTCAGTATGGATATGTAGATTTTCGTAAACTGACAAATTTTTGACGCAATCACTGAGTTCCATAAAATCTTCTAAACCAATGTGAGAGCAATCTTTTGTATTTCTTTCCTTGAATATACTAAATTCAAGGATATACTAAAATCGATTCGCGTTAAGAAGACAGTAAGTCATCGCTCCAGACAGTAGACGTACCTTTTTTTGGCCAATAGTAAATCAGGTACCTAAGAATTCTAAAGAACACTATTAGTCACAAAAGGTGAGGTCTACTGTCCTAAGCGATGACTCACTACATTCTTAACTCGAAACAAGTTTATATGTATTTTAAAATTGTCAACTGTGTCTTTTTGTCTGGTGTCTATGCGACGCAAAATATAAATTATAAGGCGTACGTACCGCACGATAAAAAGCTGCATTCATATTCATAAATATCATCAACTGGTCGTGATCCTAACATGAAAATCAACTATAAGAGTCAGTCAGTCCAGGTCCTTCGAACTCAGGCGCGCTTCAGCGCACGAGCGGAGGTTCAAGTGTGTGGCACCTCTCGTACTCGGGGTTCATCTCAAGGGGCAACTCCTCCCTTGGTCATTGGTTGCCGACAGCATGTTTAGGTTTCATATATAGTATATAAATTTTAAACTTTATTTATAATATAATTTTACATACATTTACTCACTATTTTAAACCATATAAATCCTGCCGGTATCGTGATTGATTTATTTTATCTTCCACCTACGCTTAGATCAATTTTGTTTTATTTATCCATTTTTTTAAATTTTTTTCTTCGCGTTGGCCTCCTCACACCGCCAAGCTGATTGCGGTTGTAGGAGCTCGCGGAGCAACGGACATCTATCCGATGACTTCATTATTGGCGCAGTCGAAAAGACTCCGCGCCAACTGACCACGAATTCTACTGTAGTAGGAAATTGCACATCTTCGGCAATAACGCAATGACATCATTGTCGGCGACGAGACATAACGCCCTACGATGACTTGCAAGCTGACGTTCAGTTAGACCCAGAGCCGTCGTCGCTGTGTTGGAGAACACAAAATTTATAAAGCATCTGGAGACCTATAGATACCAAACCAGTTTAAGAAACGTCCCAAAAATCACCAGCATTCCGACAGGCGACAGGCAGCGTTTCTATTGGATAATTTCAACATAATTTATTCATATATTCTCTCAAATTAACCATTTTTTTTATCAAAATGATTTCACGATATTTTCATCTCAAGTGATCAAAATAAGTAAGCGTGTTATGCAAATATTTGTATTCATCATGTGTTATTCTTTTAAATATTATGTTTTTATTAGTGGACTTTACAAAAAGCGGTTTCTTTCACTGCGGCGCCAACTACACGAGAGAATCTCTCGTGGCGATATCCTCGCCCGAGCCATTAAATTCAATAGTAACTATTTATATGAGCTATCGCTGTGGCATAGACGGCTCAGCGATAGCTCGCGGCGAGCGAGAGACTCGCTAGTGTAGTTGACGCCAAAGACACTAAAAAGACCACACTGTACTTAAATTAATTGACCTAGGAAGCGTTATCTCTTTAATGGAACGTTGGTGACATAGCTTTTTAAAGCCGCTGAAGGATAGGGATCAGAAGCTTAAAGCGTTAGCAATAAGTAATAAAATTGATTGTATTTATCAAACACATACGCGAAATACTAACGCGCGCTTTTTAAACGCCCATATGTAAAAAGCCTAATGGGTACTAAGTTATATTGCCAGCACTTAATTAACGAGTAACGTGTTATATGAGCTACATTTAATGGAAGTCACTGTTCAAATATATTCTTACCTGAAACATAATTATCTTTATGTATGTCCCTACTAGACATAGAAGTATATGTTTTTATTAAGAGGAGACAGATGGGCAAACGGCCCACATGATGGTAAGTGACCACCGGCGCCCATGGACACCTGCAACGCAATGAAATATACAGATGCGACCTTGCAGAACCCTACAGTTTTCTTAAAGAACTCCATGTCGTAGCTGAACGGAGAACTTGAGGCAGTTCGTTCCATAGTCTAAGGGTTCTGCTACGCCCGCCTGACGGCGGGTGCAAATAAAAAAAAACACAATTACGATTGTCAAAAAATTTATAATAAAAACAATAAAAAAAAACAATAAAAAATAATCAAACAAAACTAATGGAATATGAATAATTTATAATTAGAGAATTAGATAAGTCACGAAATTAAATTTTAAGAACGAGCGCTAATCTCTCGACTACTACACCCGGGGTGTGGATTCGCGGCACAGGGAAGCCCTCCGGTACTCAATAAAAAAAAACCCTAAGCGCCCTGGGAACTTAGCTTCGGCTTCGACATCCCGTGACGCGTGAGGGGCCTCGGCGAGGAAGCTTCCACTTGCTCGGTGGGGAACTCGGAGGCGTGCTGCAGCTCACGGCGACATTACTGAAGGGGCTCGGCTGCAGAGGCCGGCCGGAGTCGACGGGCAGAAGAGCCGCCTGCCGGTCCATGGTGCGTCCCGTACGGTGAACGTGCAGCCCTGCTTCTCACTCCGTACGGAGAACGGGCAGGCCTCAATTTCCAATCCGTACGGAGAACGTGCAGCCCTGGCTTCGTAGTCCGTACGGAGAACGTGCAGCCCTGCTTCTCACTCCGTACGGAGAACCCCCAGTTTCTGGAACGCGTTGGGATGACACTTGAAGCGCGAAAGATCCGATACCCAGGCACTAGGTGAGACCCGGAGTGGGTGTCGGCATCTTTCGCGAAACAATTAAAGACTACACGGGATGGAATGGCGACATTTAGGTCCGGTTGAAATACAATAAAATAAAATATTTAAATACAATTACCCACCCCAGAATTACCCCAACTATTCATATGCCGGACGATCACCATTCCACCACGCCATGACACACAAAAGAAAAAATTACACTTTAAATATAACACAATTGGCTTTAAAGCCCAAACGAAAACAAGATATGTGTCAACACAAAACTTCAGTTATATTTCTACGAGTTGATTTTACATAAGAACAATCCCGTAGATAATCTCTCGGTGGCATCTTTCAACAGACTACATTTACAAAACCAAAAGCTTATTATTTACAAGCATCAACTTTATCATTACAGAATCTCAACATTTTAAATATTTTAAAATAAACAGGCTTTTTCCAGATACCTACAAGCCACCGATGTTAATGACACACGCGTGGAATACACAGTGAGAATTAATATCGCGGCCATTACTGCCCTGGTTTCTTATGGAAGCCAGACTGTTTTTAATATGATAAATAGAATGTTAAAGAAGAAAAATACCGCGGTGCGACATATTTAAAACTTATCGGAACGATTAAATAGATAGGGTTATACTTCATTAATATTTAGGTACCCACTGTCACACGTCGTCACGTTGTTATACCACTACTAAGAAATATAAAGCCATAGCAATTTTTAACATTACTAAAGGTTGAAGAAATCACTTGTTGAATAGTAATAAAATTAAAACAGACACGAAACTAGTCAACGGCAACCAAACCTAACAATATTAATTATTTTCAACTTACCAAGGGGGTTGAAAAAATGATGCACTTTTAACTTTCTCGCTTATTTAAATAACGCACTGATTTTAATTTATAGTTTATAGTTATAGAAAATAAACTGGTCGAAGATAAACTGGCAGCAACACTATATTAATTGCCTTCAATCGTCGTGCGAACCGTCCGGCGTCAAAATTTCTCTGTCTCTTCGCCCTGCCGCGAACTCACGTTATATGGCCGCCTGGTATTCTTCTTTTTTCTAGACGCCTGTTGATTATTATATTTTCGGGACTGCTACTTCCTCCCTGAGGCGGTCATGCGCACTTCCGGCTTCTAGACTTTCTGTATCAGGCGAATTAGAGATATTTTGACCGAAGCAAGTCACGCCCTATTCTATTGTTTAAATTCTTGTGGAACTGAGATTGCTACTCGAACAGAGCGAGATGTAAACATTCGCTATTGTATTCTTTCTCGATGTTTCTTTTTGTGGGCGTTTGTTATTAAATGTTCTAGACGGAATTTTCCTTCCTGCACCAAACGAATACCTTATTTGGTCATGTTGACGCTAATACTAGTCAAAGCGCGCGGTTTCCGTTCTACTGTGAAAATTAGTTATTTTGTCTGTTTGTGTGTAAAATTTTTATTTTATATTTTTATTTTAGAATCTTGTTACAACGTAACAGTTCACAGTAATACGGATGCACCGCACTTCAGTGACTGGGGGTGCGGATGTAGAAACCCGAGATAGGTGCAGATGGAATTATTAATTAACAGTTTTTCAGAGCATTTGCCCGTTGCACTGGCAGTAGAACACACAGAGGAACGCAGTAATGCAACGTCTTTTCGGACGCTAAGGGGTTTTAAATGTAAGGGTGGGATTGTTGTTAATGACGGATCACTACCCAAGAACTTCTTATAGTAATACCTATTAAGAGAGGACGACAGCAGCTTCTGGGCCATACAAACGTATTACCCTTGTTTTCTCCCTAAAATGAGGCAATTATTTTTTAATATGTTAGTGATATCTACCATAAGCATAACCATAAAAAATTAAAACGTAGGGAACGTTTTAATTAGTTATTTCTTATAGGAACCAACAAAAAAAAAATATCTAAAAAATTAAAACGCTTTAAAAAAAAATGTCAGCAAATTTAACAACTCATTTAAAAAAGTAAAACGTACGTATGTAGAAACTGCAAGTGAGAAGAGAAAATTAAAATCGATGCGTTTTTGAAGGAGAAAACAGGAGAATACGTATCTTGATTTTTTCGAATTATTACAGGGTTTTTCTCAAAGAAGTTGCATATCTCGCTGCTGATATACCAACAAATACCTATGCGTACGTTTATAATCCGCTTTCGACCTACCCTCTTAATATTAGAAATCTACTAATAACGAATATTTTTTAAAATGTTTTGTTTTGGAAAGATCATCGTTAAATCAAGAATCATCACCAAACAACAATGCGGAGAAGAACAATTTTTGGGATGTATGTTTGATTGTTAAATTTGTGCACTCATCACTTGTTTTTATAGGATTATAAATTGCCGGCGGCCTACACTTGCGAATTCGGCGGATGGTTCTACTGCTACCGACGACAATTCATTAACGGTAAAATATAACCCCTATTATGTACTTAAGAATAATTTACGTATAAAGAAGATAACTTACTCGTACCTAAGGTGTTGGAATTTTCAACGCTTTAGTAGGTTCAAAACAAATTTATAGTCCTAACTCCTATTTAGACGAATTCTCCTTAGGTAGAATTCTGAGGAGGGAAGAATGAAGATGCCTCTAAGAGGATAATATTTAAAGGGTAGCTATAGCTACAAAATCACACCCATATTATTAATGGGAACTTCGAAATTTCCTCGACTCATTCATAATCATTTATTTTGGTATTTTTATTCGATAATAATTTCCTCGACTTGATTTTTCTTCAGTCGAGGTGAAAATTAGTTGAGAAGTCAACTTCAAGGCACTTCAGCACCTACCTTGAAGTAGTATTTGAAAGCGGTCAATTAAATTTTTTCAATATATATTAAATTAGATTAGATATCAGCCTTATAACGTCCCACTACAAGGGACAGCCCTCCATGAGTTAATCATATTAAAAATCTGAGCCCAAGGAATTGAATTCACGACCTCACTTATGAGAGTCCAGAATAGGCTATCAACGTTATTAAAAAAAATCAACAAGAATTTCAATTTGAAATGGCCAGTTCGAGATTCAATGGAGCCCTGAGTGCAGACCAAAATAGAAGATGTAAGAGATAGATTATGTCTATAAAGTCACATACTTCTAATCGTCAAAAAGTAAAACACGATTCCTTAAAACTCTGTACACGAATAAAGGTTAGAATTATACAAAACGTCCACGTTTTACGGTCGGGAGCGGCACGCTAAATTGAAAATTAAATTCCACCCTGGACGCGATTACGACGGGTCTAAGACTGTGACTTACATTCGACCTTTAATGACGGATTTCATAATTTAGCAGACGCTAGCCTACCACTGTCTGCGGCTTCTTTATCAAAATAGTTTTACAACATAAACTTTTAAATACGAGTAGTAAAGGCGTAAGGTGACGTTGCGATGAAGTAGCGTACTGAAACTACAGAGTCTTTGCTAAGTATTTACTGAATGTTTGCTTGGGTTTTTAGTTACATTCGCTCCCAGGGAAACCACTTTCCCGTACAATTCTTTCTCACTGGACGATGGAGGCGAGGTAGGGTGGTACGTGATTTTCATATATATATATATATATATATATATATACATATATATATATATATATATATATATATATATATTATATATATATATAGGACTCGGTTAGTTTAATTTAAGTAATCAATTCAAACTTAGTGATCTTTTAAATCAACTTTAATATATAATATTAAAATATATTTAATAAATTACTTAAAATTAAACTACATATTATTTAATTATTTAACCTTGAAGTGTACATTTCCCACTATATTCTATTCCCCAATGTACGTACATGTTTCGGTAATGAGTGAGATATCCCAGAGTCCATTCCCATCCCATCCTATCTCTCCCCAATTTCACAACCCTTTCTCCAAATCAATTCCTAAATCTCAAAGGGTACGCAGCTCATCTGGGGAGTGCCGACGTTTGTTACTCTGTACTGATGTTGACATGTACCACTTACCATCAGGTGGACTGTATGAACGTCTGCCGCCTTCTTACTATAAAAAAAAATTATTATGCTTTATTGCACTAAAATTGTGGATGCAGACATTTATCTAGTTCTTTACTTAGCAAAAGTCAATAGCACTATTAGTCATTGTGTCAATAGATTACAATAGCAAATATCCTTCTAATCTTATTCTTTAACTAACACTAATCAAGAAAAAACGTAGATTAAAAATAGGCACACCGGTTCATCTTAACAGTTAGCGTTTCTTATCAGAAAAGAAACACAGCAGTGTAACAAAAACAGTACAACACAAAATAAATTTATTTATATTTACTAATGAGCTAGTAACACATATAAAATTAATTAAATGGTTTATCGTTGAATCTGTTGTTATTAATAATAAATAAATAAATTTTATCTATTTCGGGCCTTTAATAGTATACACAAAAAAATATTAATAGTAAATAAAAATTAGGTCATAATGTCCTTATCTCCCAAAATTCACTTGACTAATTTTATATATAGTATGTCCTTAATGTCACAATTCAGCATATGGCACCATTTATTTTAAATTGTAACATTAAATAAGACACAATTCTCTTTCATAATAAATAATAAAAATCATCAGTGTGCGTCGGCAAACATTTGAGATGCGCTGCAGAAAGGAGGGTGTTTCATAAGCATATTATATACAGATAATTATTAGGGGTTTAAGTATGAAATTGCCGATTTGTACTGAAAAATAAAAACTCGTTTTTTTCTAAAATGTAACATATTTATTTAATCAAAATATTTACCCTCATTATCTATACATTGTTGCCATCTAATCGGAAGTTCATTTATGCCTTTGCGATAGAACTCTGGGGATGTAGATTCGACAAACTGTGTGAAAGCATTTTGTACTGCCTCTTGGGAACAAAATTTTTTACCACGTAGAAAATTGTCCAAATCACGAAAAAAATGGTAGTCCGTTGGAGCAAGGTCTGGCGAGTACGAAGGATGACGTATGATTTCTGACTGCAGCTCCTTTAGAGTTACAACGGTTTCTCGTGCATTGTGAGGTCTTGCGTTATCATGGAGCAATAATGGTGAAGATCGATTCACGAGTCGGAGCTGTTTCACTGCTAGTTTCGCCATCATTGTTCGAAGTTCGGCACAGTAAACATCTGCTGTTATTGCTTGACCAGACCTGAGAAAGCTATAGTGAATAACACCATGAATAGACCACCAAACAGTTACCATTACCTTTTTATTGGTAAGCTTTGCCTTAGGGCACTGTTGCAGCGTTTGACCTGGGGTCAGCCATTGCATTTTTCGCTTTCGGTTATCGTAAAGAATCCACTTTTCGTCACATGTCACAATTCGATCCAATATTCCTTCATTTCTGTACCGATTCAACAAGGCAATGCAAGTTTCAACACGCGTTTCTTTCTGCAGATCAGTCAAATCATGAGGCACCCATTTTTCATATATTTTTATCTTATTGATTTGATGCAAATGAGTCAATATTGTAGTTTGACTCGGATCGGCTTCCACCATCTCCTTCAATTCAGCGATATTCACCTGTGTGGGCGGTCTTCCACGTGGTTCGTTCTTCAAGTCGAAGTTTCCATTACGAAAGCGTTTAAACCAAAAACGCACGGTTCGTTCATTAGCAGTCTCCTCTCCAAACGCAGCATTGATATTGCGAGCCGTTTCTGCCGCGTTAGTTCCGCGTCGGAACTCGTATTCAAAGATTACTCGGATTTTCAAAGTATCCATCTTTCCCGTCTAAGCTGAATAAAAAAAAACAATTGAAAGTCGAAAATCGAATGTTGCACATTTTTTTAAACAAGAACCTCATAGGTATCATGTGAAAAAAGTTTCACTCGAAAATCTCACACCATGAAGGTTTTATGTCAATTCAAAGTATCTATTACTATAAAACGGCAATTTCATACTTTAACCCCTATTATTATTGTATTTTAATTGTGCTAGCTACATATGTAAAATGTTTGACAGTATAAGACTATAAATTTTGTAGTATTGCCTATAAAATATTAGTTAATTATAATTGTATACTGTGTATATATATTAAATAAGCTGTTGATTCAAATAAATAAATTAAATCATAGTTTTAGAAAAGGAGCGCCGTAATCCTTTATCAGACAGTCTATGTCTGATTTTGGTTACTTGTATTGGCCTATGTTGTAAAATACGATCCGAGCTAGAATTGATAGTTTATATCTGCGTATACTACTATTGGGTATTTTGTAAATTTCACAATTTCCCGTCAATTTTTTTCCCGGGATTAAAATTAGCAAATTTCCCGTAAAACGAGATCGAGAATTCTCTGTTCGGAAACCCTAATGCGTGAAGATTTTATCACTATCTTTACAGCATTTTATGAGATTACAACCTTCAATAAGTGGATACTGACACTCGTGGACAACTACGATACATGCTAACATCAGTTATAAATGCCGAACGCTAGCTCGTCTGCAAATCTGTCCAACATCAAAATTTCCTTTTACATGAACGGCGGAGTTCCGGTACCAACCCCTTATGCAAAAGGAGGTGGGTTGATAAGGAGTATGCAATCCCTGCCGCAAAATGCCAACGCCAAGTATCGGGCGGGCGGCAACTATCCCGACAACTCGGCGCTCACCCAGCGCACTTCAGTGTTAGCGAACTAATGTTGGAGCTTGGGTAGTGATGCTCGTGAAATGAAACTTAGGCGACGAGCAAAATGGAAAAGAAATTCTTGAAATATCTGAAAATTATAGTTGGAATATTCCCTAGAGATTGTAATTTTTTTGAATTTTATGAAAAATGTATTATAGAACTAAATAATTTAATTATATAAAATTGTTTGCTGCACATTCATTGCCATATTTTAAAAACAAGGTGTAGCTTTTATTTTTTTATTTAAATATTCGTATTCAGCGGCCCCAAATTAGTGAAAAAATGTGACATTTACTTATTTACAACTTAATTCCCACCTCGAGTTTCTGCAGCCGCACCTCCCGTCACAGAAGTGCCGTTCATCCGCATTTCCTCGATCCGGAGGTGTCGTCTACTATTCGGTCCAAAAATCATTTTATACCGCGAACCCGTAGGCTGTGAAACGAACTGCTTCAAGAGATCTTTCCATTAAGCTACGATATGGGGTTCTTCAAGAAAGCTGTGAATAGTTGCAATGTCAGCGTCGCACCCGTATACTTGCTAGTGTTGCAGGTGTCCATGGGCGGTGGAACATTTACTATCACGTGACACTGCTTGTTCGTCCGCCTACATCCCTATATAAAAAAGGCAGAAAAGGGTTTCATTTTGTTGAATATTTGTTAGAACGTTTTTTTTTCTTACTTACACACCGCACTAGATAAACATTTAATAAACCCATATCTAGAATATGTAGAAAATATAACCAATTAGCTTCCGAACATCCGGAACTGGACTTATTCGCAGACGGTTTGCTGACTTTCAAAAGTCAAACGCGCTATGACTACAGAGCGTCATAATAAGGTCTCCCTTTATATTGTACTAACTTATTTTACTTTCTTTTCTTTTTTTATTCACTTTTAACCATTAGCTTATAATTAAATTTATTGCTAAAATGTCAATCATGCTATCGTCACGTTATTGAGATGTCAATTAGATATAACACCTGTCTACACATTATATTAAATTGTGCTTTTCTATGTGAATATCTTGCTTTGTGATGCAAAAATAAATAAAATTAAAATAGTAAAATAATGTTTAGAAAATTTTACTTAAGAATGAGGGATAAGATGTATATTTTTCATCTCGTATCCATCCACCCCGCCTCCATCGTCAGATGAGAGAAACTTTAAGGAAAACTTGAAACTGGTCTCCCTGCGACTGAATATAATTAAAAACTAATCTGCACTCAAGCAAATATCCAGTAAATACTTAGCAAAGAATCGGTATTTACGGTGATCATAAACCCATAATCTACCGAATATAAGTCCATCTCCAAAAGCAATTCATATCATCTGCTATAAATTCTTAGCTTATCCGTAAAAATAACTTACTACCCTATTTCGACTTCCTTGCTCCATTAGTAATAGGAATGGGACGAAACGGCATTCGACTGGATACTTCGCATACCATCCTATTGAGCTATATCTGAAATTGAACTCAGTACCAAAATACATTTTCTTTCTATAATTACAAATTAATAAAATTCTTCGGCAATGGCCGTGCCTAGAGCGAGACAGTGCGTAAACGAGCATACATTTATGTCGTTAGAATGCCAGACGTACACGCTGGATAAGAGAAACTGTACGGTACAGTACGGGAAAAAATGGGATGGATTGGACTATCATTTTTATTTTAAACTAGCCACCGCTAATGACTTATTTGGACTTGTGTAATATCTAACAATGACAAATACCTACACAAAAAGGACTTTACGAACTTAAATATAGCGTTCACTTTCGACTCTTTAATACACCAGAGATTAAACCGCACAAAAGACGATCTTATGTCGATTTCCCGGAATTTCAAAGTCGAAACCGCAATCTCATAAAACGTAATCAAACCATAACTTCGTTTAGAATCATTTCCCGGGACTGAAATTCGGAGTTTTGATTGACTAATCCTCCCTTACATACAGATATATCAACAAATCTCATAGCAGTTTATCCAAGGATTGTTTACATGGACTAGCAAATACTCGTACTTTTAAAGCAAGCAATGGATTAACAAAATAGCAACGTCATCATTCCGGCAGTTACTAATTAAGAAGTTGAACAGAAATTCACGCCTCCGCTCGGTATGAACTTTAACAAACATTGGAATTCCTTAAAGTAAGTAATGAAAGTGTTAGCTCATTGAAGTTGACTTTGTAATTGAAGAAATTCAACGAAATAAGATGAGTATTTACTTATTATGTAATGTGATAATACTCGTAGTTCTAAGTTAATAAATTTCGGAAGAAGGCTTCATAACTCCAATGGACCAATACCTCGTAACAAATCAATAATAAAATCGTAACAAAGCCATGTCAGTACATTAATTTTTTTTTTGAAAAGATAAAAATTGCAGTACTCAATGAATGATACAAAGCACAAAACAATATTTTTTGCAATTATTAAAACAATATTTTTTTAACAAACAATACTTTTTGTCGCGACCAGCGGCTAATAAGTAAGCTGGTGGCATTTCAGTGCGCCTGACGATGGCTAAGACACCCGACAACACGACCGAGCGTAAACGATCGATAAAACCATCCTCAGTCAGTTACGTGACTAGCCACCACAGCAAACGCTTGTGAACACTTTTGAGGTATGATTCCGTATGACACGAAGGCGGCGACAGCGACATGGTATACCATGTCGCTGTCGTCGGAATCATACCCTATTTGTCGTAGAGGCGTAGAGGCGTATTTGTCGTAGAGGCGTAGAGGCGACCGGTCATTTCTTGCTATTGCGACAAATGGCCGGTCGCCTCTACGACAAATTGTTCCCTGGAGTATCGCGGGATTCTTGTCGCTACATTCGTGAAATGTTCATATAAATAGTTCATAATAGGAACAGATGTGTCACTGGACGTCGGTGTCGGTGTAATTGATCGGTGTCGCCTGTTATTATGGGCTGCATCTGCTGGGTGCCGGCGCTCCACCTTATTGTCGCCCTCCTAGTCATTACACATAGAGAAACTTTTTTTATACCGAGCGAGAACTTGTTTTCCCCTTTTTGTTAATATAATATTTGTTTGTTTGTTAATATTTTGTTTTGTTGGCTGTTTCTTTCTTTCTTTCTTCGTCTGTAGCTAAGTTACATGTCCAGTCGAAGTAATGATCACTGGGTCGCAGGTCGCCGCGACTAGCGATACCATATGTCCGACGCCTTAGCGACCAGCTGCTCTGTCAAACGACCGTCCACATTTTTAGTCGCTGCAACCAGCCGCGCCGCTTGTCACCACGACCAGATTACATGGAACGCACTATACCTGATATGATTTACTTCACTTGACGCACCGTTTTCCTGTACAAATAAACGATATATTTGTCAAAACTGACTTCTTTAATTAGATCGCACCATAAAGACGCTTGCTCCATTATGAACAACGAAATTAAATCTAAATGAAGAAAATTATTTAATTATCCCTCGTCAACAGAATTAGCGTTACAAAAGCTAAATTATTTATAAATTTTATTTTATTAGCCTCGCTTAATAGGAAACTGGCATTCGCTTGTGGCTTTAGAGACTTGTGGAAATAGTTAAATTTTATTACCTTAACTTATAAAACGTCGTGTTTTTGGGATATTTCGTAGAAAAATATACAGGATGTGTCCCAGCCTTTCCCGATGCCGGAAACCGTTCACAATTTTGAGTTTATTTACACGAAAGTTTCGCAAATGGTTTTTAAAAATATAATAATAATTTTCTATTTGTTTTTCTGCCAAAAGCTTAAAGGGGGAGAGCGCACGCTACAATCCAACAGCCGCTGGGTGCGCTCGACTGGCCACGTTACCCCTCTCTCACAGAAGACTGCC
The DNA here is from genome assembly GCA_914767545.1 of Sesia apiformis. Classification (NCBI taxonomy): domain Eukaryota; kingdom Metazoa; phylum Arthropoda; class Insecta; order Lepidoptera; family Sesiidae; genus Sesia; species Sesia apiformis. The sequence goes on along the minus strand of OU611960.1, from coordinate 15,391,681 downwards.
GTGAAATGTACTGCATTTCCCACTTTATCGTATTTCCCCAATGTACGTACGTGTTTCGGTAGTGAGTGAGATGTGCCAGAGCCCATTCCCATCCTATCCCTCCCCATTTTCCCAACCCTTTCTCCAAATCCATTCCTATATCTCCAAAGGTAGGCAGCGCATCTGGACACGTGCCAACGTTTGTCATTTTGAACTAATGTTGGCATGTATCGCGGATGTCTATGGGCGACAGTATCCACTCACCATCAGGTGGACTGTATGCTCATCTGCCGCCTTCGTACATAAAAAAAAATATACTGAATGCAAAGCAAACAAATTTACATATTTAGACAGTTTTATAAACTAAACGCTGCTTTTGAATCCGTCTTTATTTTGACTTAAAACAGTAATATGTCAATTAACTCAGTATCAGGAACAGAATCCATGGTCTCACATTTCCGTGAAGAAACTGCTGTATTCTGCTGCCTTTATCTACTTTATCAGTTATACAAAAGGTTCTAATGCCGTCAAACAAACATTTGTTTACAAAATATTATTGATGTTTATTAGTGTGCGTACGAGTAGCTCTTGACCTAGGGCCTGGGCCATTTTTGACTTAATTTATAAAATAGAAACCCTATTAATATTTGAAGCATTTAGGACATTATTTGAGAAAAGGGACCTCATTGTCGATTCCAAATTTACCCAGATCTGTTTTAATAGACATGTCATTTAATACAGAATCTTAAAATAACGAAATTTTAAATTAGAAAATCTTAACCAAATTCACTAAGTTCGTACCACCAATAAGGTCCCTTTATTAAAATTACTTCGACTGTACCACAGCAATTTCTTTCCAACTACTCGTACTACCCAACTTATAAATATGTAAAAACTACAATTTGCCACTTTTATAAAAGTCACATAAAAATGTATAAGACTGGATTTGGGCACATATTATAAGAGAATTTTTCATATAATGCTCTTATAGTTGTCAGGCAGAACGCTATAAAGACTTATAATAATCCTGTAAACGCACTTTAAAAGTGCAATTGGTTTTATGATTATTTTATAAATGTCCCTTATAAGAATAATCGATCTTATAACGCGCTTTGCAATGTGTTTTTAAGAGGATTTGAAAACTGTAATATATGTGTGACAATTTTGCCTATGTGGTGGTGATATTTGTAGTTTCTATATATTAAAAACAATTTCATTTACATCACGATATAACTTGTGGTCATAAAATCTTTATTCGGTCTTCTTTATTGGTCCATCTTCATTTGGTCGTGTTTTAGACCATAAATTCATATGGGGAATTAATTTCAGTGACATGTACCAGTGAGGTTCGATAGATTTTGGCCTGACATATTTCTAGATGTCTAAAAAAAACAAATAATACGTCATTGTAATTGCTATTTATTCTGCCAATTCGTGTATAATTTTTAGAGTTCAACCCACGTTATATTTGATTCCTAGACTCTTAGAACAACAAGAACGTTTAAAATATTTAAACTGGAATATCGTTCCATGATTAAGTTCCTTACAAGTTAAGTTCCTTTTCCTCACCTTAAGTTCCATGATTAAGCTTGGAAGGTGTTAACCCGATCGATATCCAACAAATAATAATCCAACAAGATTGGGTAATGTGTACGATGATTCCTCCCTATCATTTTCCACTCTATCTCTATCGTGTAAGCAATTTCATTTAGGACGAGAGTCCATCGACAACGAATCTCGCTCCGGTCGATCCGTTGAGACATTCACTCCAAACATCAAATTTGTGGAAGTGTTCTGAGCGACCGAACGGCTAAAAACTAAAGAAATAGCATCAAGGACAGGGCTTTCAAAAACTACAGTCCTTCGGATGCCAATGCAAATAAATATAGTTAATGCAAAGTGGGTGCCAAAACTTCGAAAAGTGGATGCGATAGAGTGGAACGAGTAGCGTGCTCTAAGGAATTTTAGCAGACAGTTCAGAGAATCGGCAACGATTTTATGCAATCAACTGTTACTGGGGATGAAACTATGGTTTTTTTTCAAAAGGAAGTCGATAGAGTGGCGTCTTTCTGGTGAAGCATCGCCTATAAAGGCAAAGGTGACTCAGTCCACTAAGAGGATAATCTTCGATTAAAAAGGCTTCGATATACGGGATTGTGAACAAATTTATAGAGAAATTACGAGAAGCAATCAAGCAGACTAAATGGTATAGTGGCATCGCAGACAGATCGTGGAAAACTAAGTAAAGGTGGTCGGCTTCTCCTTGACAATGCACGTGTCCACGCCGCGCGCCGCCGCAGTTGCGAAAGCTGCTGTTTCAAAGTGTGCCGCCTACACGGAAATTGGCCACCCACCCTATAACCCTGACTTGGCTCCCAGTGATTACCATTTGTTCTCAAAACTCAAGGCGGACTTATAAAACTTATAATAATCATAAAATAAAAAATGTTATTTGTATAATTAGTCTTATAGCATTCATTTATAAAAGACATACATACGGAACATGACTTATAAACGACATATAAGACTTTGAATGAATGTTTTTATAGTCAAAACGGACTCATTAGTTACTGTTATAGGTTCAATAATCAAAATTATAATGTCTATAACACCTTTATAAGCTTTTAAGTTTGTATAAGTCGTTCGTTATAGGTCTAAAAGGCACTCGATGGGAAATTCTACAATGTTTTAACATTTTAAAATACGTTCTCCCGGTTTCTAGTGGCTGATGTACGCTTCCCCCAAGAGACGTTTTAGCTTACATTTCAGTAGCTGGCATGGACATTGACGGAGACTCTTGACTGCGTAGCTAACCCACAATTTTGTTTGAGTTTTCTAGCTTGAAATGCACCGCATTTATCCTACTTTATATGAGCATATTTTATCCTATTTCGCAATGCACGTACGTGTTTGGATAGTGAGTGAGACATGTCAGAGCCCATTCCCATTCCATCCTATCCTATTCTTTCTCATTTTCCCAAAACCTTTCTCCAAATGCATTCCTAACGTTTGTCAATGTTCATCATTCTGCACTGAAGTTGGCATGTACCGCGGATGTCTATGGGCGACAGTATCCACGTCACCAGGCGGACTGTATGCTCGTCTGCCGCCTTCCACCAATGAAATAAACGTAAAAAAGCCGATTGAAAACAAGGTTTCATTAAAAATTAAATGATAACTAAAATGAAGAAAATAAACATAGAAATCATTACTATTATCTTATGTGGTTTAAAAGCTTGTAGCGAAATTTTTGGTACCAATTTAATTAATTAGAAATACAATCATTTCAAATTAAAAATCATGCGGCAAGCTTTTAAATCGCATCAAATATTAACATCATTGTCATCGGTTTTATATACATACATGTGTAAAATTTCAAGGCAGTAGTACAAATGGAAGTGGTTTAAAATCGATTTGCAAGATTTAACCTGAACAAACTAACAAACATGTGAAGTTAAATAAAAGCTTTTAGAACAAATATTTATATAACATGACTGCGATTAGATCAATAGTGACTTGCGTCTCCTGTATACAGACAAGGATATTACTATGTAACAGTAGTTAAATAATAGTTAACAGTACACTGTAATAATAATAGCAACAGTAATTAAAAAATAGTATTACTCTACGCTAAACCTACGCTATCGTGAGCTAATAACAAATTATGTAGAGACCTCATCACAATACCTACTATAAATAAGTTGAACATGTTAAAAATATATCAATGGAACTGTCGTATACAAAACAGAATCGAAATAATGTTAGCTAATGAAAATGCAATGAAAAAATTTCATTTTCATTACACGAATTAACATTATCTCAAATAAGAAGAAGTGACGTTGAATGATAGGAACAAATTGCGAGATTAGCAACAGTGGCTTTAACGATTGGCGAAAGATTAATGAATGGAGGAGGTCTTAGGTGCGCGTCACATTGAGGCAGGCGAAGTGATAAACTGTTAGCGAAAATCAAGAAGTCATGAAAAAACTCAATTATTGATAGATTGAGACTCTGTGAGTACGTCTTACTACAGAATACAATTGTCCTGTTGTGCGTTCCTGTTTCTTTTGTTTTTTTTTTTTTTTTTTTTTTTTCTCTTCGGGGGGAAATCCTCTTGGATGCCTTCCGCTATAAGGTTCTGTATTCTGGCGGAAGGCGATGCCGGAGTTCTACCGGCTAAAACCCCCCGATTGCAAGATACCTCTGATATGGACGTCAGAGTCTGTGTTTACTTTTATCTTGTGTTCTTGCTCTTCTAATTATTTGCATTTGACTTCCGATGTACAGGTCGGAAGTCTTTGCGTTGTGCTGATTGCATCGTTTTACTGATGTATATGGTCAGTTTGTCAACTCGTAAGAATTTTCTATGTACTATGTACAGCTTATATCTATCTTATCTTATCTTATACTAATTTTGGCTCTGATGTATAGGTCAGAGCCCGTCATATTTTTAAAATCTTATATATATTTATCTCATACTCCTTCCGTTCTGTCGTGCTTTTTATTGTTTGTTTCTATTTATTGCCCCTTTGGCCACGTGCCGACAGAACTCCAGGAGTACGTGTCGTGTGTCGTCCCCGTCCATAAGCACAGCGAGATTATCCACTTTTATGTTTCTATTCATTAGCATTTCTGCTTCAAATCTTTTCTTTCCATATACAGGGCAATCCACTATCAGGTGCAATATACCCTCAGCCACGTCTGGGTCACAGATACATGCCGGGCTCTCCTTGCACTTGAAGCGATTCAAGTACTCGGAGAATCCGCCATGTCCCGTTAACACCTGAGCGATGACTGACTCCATCCGGATCTTCCTGATTATGCTGTGTGCCCTTATGGCGTCCGGTAGGAAGGCTTTGGTTACTGCAGCCGTTTCGCCTTCTTGGTAGCGCCGGTTCCATTCATCAAGCGAGTCCTTGCGGATCTGTCGCTTCATGAATGAAACCGGATAGCTATCATACTCTGCCTTCACTTTCAGGCTTCTGGCAGCGAGTTTGGCCAGCTGGTCAGCGCGCTCATTCCCTTCCTGTTTCTTTTGTTACGTACCAGTATAATAATATGGACAGCACTATATAAGAGTAGGAGGGTGCATGCTACAATCCCACATCCCACAGCTGCTGGGCGCACTCGACTGGCCAAATTGCCCCCTCTGTCACACAAGAATACCGTACCATATCGTACTGCGTTACCCATTTTATCCTATTTTTCCAATGTGTATACGTGTTTCGCTAGTGAATGACATGAATGGCTGTGGAACGAACTGCCTCAAGAGGTCTTTCCATTATCCTACGATATGAGGTTCTTCAAGAGAGCTGTGAATAGGATTTTGCAAGGTCGACGGCGCGCCCGCATGCCCCCTGGTGTTGCAGGTGTCCATGGGCGGCGGTAACACTTACCATCACCTGGGACCGCTTGCTCGTCCGCCCACTAGTCTATAAAAAAACAAAATGCCACTGCCCACTACCATCCCATCCTATCCTATCCCTTCTTACTTTCCCAAATCATTTCTGAAATTCCAAAGGTTCCAAAGTTTTCTTTAGGTTCTGAATAGGGGAAGTTTTTAAATTATGTGTCTTCCAAAAAATACTCCTAAATTCCTACTTGAGTCCAGATCGTTATTAGGTCTGAGTAGTGGGAGAGTTTAATGTAATTATTTCTTGGAACAACACTTGAAAACCTCCCGCATCTTAGAAGTATCGAAATTCAGAATACCGACAGCATTTCCATATACGCGTCGCTTTTCTCTTAGACCAAGCTCTCGTGATAATACGTGGCATAATTAATCCAACCCAAGATAGAAAATTTATTAGTCACCCGCTAATTAAATACAGAGGCTTTTGTTCAAAATTAAGTACAACTTTTGGGGACATCTTATTTCTTGTTTATAAAATAATTAGGGTCATCGATTTGAGAATACATACTAGGTATGTTATACAAGCACTCTATGGCAGGCACGTTAGAGTACTGATGTTCAATAGCTCTCGAATCCTTTAATATGTGTTTTGAAAATGGAATATTCTAATTACGTAGTACTTTAGTTTCAAATTCGGCTTTTTAATTAACGCCTCCGCATCTGCTTCACCCCCTCCCCCTAAAAGTTGCCAACCAGATTTCTTTAATATGAACGTATGCTGTGTCATCTAGTTTATTCCCATATCAATGGATTGGGTACATATTATGCGTATTGCTGACCGTATGTTTACCCATTTTATTTTACTCGACATTGTATGTTGCGTACTTTATTCAGTCATAATAAAAAAGGTGAACATAATCGTTTAAGTCCCATTTATTATTTGTAAATATGTATATATAAAACTTAAACTCGCCAACCCGCTCGGTCAGTGCAGCGTGCAGCGCGCAACGTAGCGTTTTACGGCTGGTTGCTAACTCAAATTTAACTCAAAAATTAGAAGTTATTTAGGTGAATGTTTCAGTTTGTTAACTAAAATATATATTTACACGTTCTTACACGTTCCAGAGTTCGTGTCATTGTTAAACAAATAACAGGTAAATTGCATACAAACTGGAACGAATATGACACACATAACTTTATTATGACGACTTATATTTGCTACTTTTATTAAAAAAATCTACACTTTCCAAGCTCCAGCCGAAAAAATATTTGTGTAAATGTCACATCATGTTTCCTCACTCGAGAATGTAGTTGGCTCATTACTCATGCTATATGCTTTCACATGTCATGTCATGTTTGTGCTTCCACTATGTGGAAATATTTCATAGATGCTAAAGTCCGTTCGATTCATAGCATGGCTATTAACATTTCATTCTATTTTGATTCAATTTGACAATCAGTTTGTTCCATGTGCATTGCTTGCTAAATGCAGAATTTTGATTTTGATACTGGTTTAAACATTGAGATATCCAGATGTCCTTGTCTCAAAACATTGATATAATACAAATAACTTATTTTTATACCAATTAGTTCAAGGAATGTCATATCATTCAAGGATGTTCAAGGATGTAAATATACGAGCTCAAATAATCAGACACACAGATTATTCAATTTGTAATTAATATTATTGAAAAATAGACATTTAAGTCCCTGCTTGAGAAATCAATTTTGTGTTTAAATAAAATTTAAATGCTTGAGAAATTTCCCTGCACGACATGTCCATATTGAATTTAATTTATAATATTATATTTATAAATAGCCGGCTATAGAATAGCACCATTCCATTTCTTCCCGCGGGTGTCGTGTCGCGGCGACTAAGGGATAATAAAGCCGCTACCATGAGCGTTGAGGAACTACACCACCTCTAAAACAGTGGACACGCCAACCCGCTTGACCAGCGTTGGAGTTATAAGTTCCCCAACCCTTTGTCCAAATTCATTCCAAAAATTCTCTAAAGTAAGCAGCGCACTCAAGAGCGTGTCGATATTTGTCATTCTGGACTGATGATGGCATGTATCGCGGATGTCTATGGACAACAGTATCCAGTTACCACCAGTTGGACTGTCTGCTCGTCTGACACCTTTATTTCTACTGGTATTACACATGTCTGTATGAAGTTATTTATATTGTTAAGTGGGTATTATTATTTTCAAAACGTAATGTTATATTATATCAGTTTTTTGGAAATTTTATATTCTAAATCGCGTCTGAACACGTATATTATTGTATTATACCTTTAACAAATTTAAACCTTGCTGTTTACCATCCAATACGTCCGCGGACACTGTTAGTCGCAGCCTCGCAGCCTTTCCGAACGTGAATATCAAATGTGGATAGTTGATAAAACTGCTCGCAGCTCCCATACTGGACTACCCGTCTCTTCAGTCAACTCGTGACCAGGGCTTGTGTAACCCGTGCGCCGGCGCCGAAACGTCGAGTAGGAATAAAATTTAACGCGAAAGTTTAAGTAGTTATTCTTGGCAATTATTGTATGATAGTGTTAGAATTATTTAATTATTTTGACTAATACACCTTTAACTATGGAGTTCTATTAAGGATCTACGTTAAAATTATTCATGCAGAACGGCAGAGGATAATATAAGACCTGTTTGTAAAGCAGCATAAACAAGCGTCTGCTCCATTACAATTTTTTTTTGCGTTCGTAATCGAATTATAACTCTGATTTTCAAGTTCATATTAGATGCTCTAACTGAATGAATAGGCTTGTTCTACAACCTTATGTTTACGGTTGGCGTTACCTAACCTCCTATTCCACCAATTGCAGCTCTTCTAAATTGTACCAACCAAAGCCTACCAAATTAAACCAAATAAAGACAAGGCTTCCTACACTTATTTGTTAAACAATACAGTTTCAACTAATAACTGTTTAAGACTTTATTGTTACGACATTGTTTCAATTGTTTTGTGATTTTGTATAAATTAGGGCACGAGGAAATAATACAACGAAATTTGAGTACCTGAAGGCTTTAGGATTAAATTAGGTGAACATTTCAATTACAGTGGATTTAATCGCTACATTAACTTTATTTGATTGGTTTTGTTCGCAATGGCTTCTAATTGGAATATTTTATGTTATTCTTTATGACTTATGTTATTATATTCTTTATGAGCCGATTTATGTACAGTTTAGGTAGACATATTTAACTGGCCGGTTTATAAGAATTATAAGTTAACAACCCACTTATTGACATTCAGTTTTAAAATGTAAATTCATAGAAAAATAGTATATGTACATGGGAAATGTGGTAAGTAACTTGTATGTGTCAAGAACTTGTATGTAATTTTGTAAATCTTGGCAGGGACACTCCTGCGCCACCAAGAACTTGCACTATTCCTCGTGACAATGAAGAACATACCTTTGAAAGACACAATAAAGTTTTAAAAACGACTTAAATTAAGACTTAATACTAAAAGTTTCATTTGAAGACTTTAATTGTTCAAAATATGTTTACTTGATGTTTGTGCAAATTCATGGAGGCACGGAAGTGCCTCTGCCATGACACCCTTGACATTATGAACACGCTTTTATGGAATTTTATTTTATTTTCCCATTGATCCTCTCCATGTAGTCAGATGGGATTTGAGGGCTTTAACTCACCACATTTTCCACATGTGTAAATTGGCAGATATTAACGCCTCCGAATTTACAAGATCACAAGAACTGACAAGGTCGAAAAGGCTTCATAAATTTCGAAAAGGCCCAAAGAAGCGACTGGCGTTCAAAGGCTGGAAGGCTTCCAAGGAATCAAGTAAAAGCTTAACCGCGACATATTACTGTGCGAGCATGATATGCCAAATTGAATGTTACTTCTCTCTTATCTCTACACGTGTCAATACTAGCACCGTACAGTAACACACGGAAATATTTGTTCTGTCTTTCCACACGCAGCGAATTGAGCGCAAGAAGAATTTTATTCCGAAGACAAAAGTGTTTACACACAAAACAGTATTTTGAAAAGACACGTGTCTTTTTAGTGTGACAGAAAGTAAAAGTCTGAAAACTCTAGGGATGACGATCAAATTCAAATTTTATCAAAATAATTAATAATAACAAAATGAAAAAAATCTTCAGCATTTGTATCCACCAGTTTGCACTGGTCCTGTATTATGGATTATGGCCCGAACCGAACGAACCTCCCTAATACTAGTGATACCACTAGGAGAGGCCTGAGCCCCTGCAGTGGGATGCTATCGACTGATATAGAAGTACACTACTTTCGATTTCTTTAAAGAAAAATTGTTTGTAATACAAGTTAGTAAGGCAGTATAGTTAGTTGCTCAGACGAGTCACAATATAATACACTTCCGAGCATCCGAATCGAGCCAGCCTGCATTTTTAGTTTTGATCGCCTGAAGTTTAAAAAAATGTTTGATCGATCAAAAAGTTTTTATGCAGTTTTCAAAACTGGCATACTAAGCATCACTTCCGTATGCTAATGATCCAAATTTGAATTCAGGGTACTGGAAACATTGAGTTTAAGTGTAACGAGTCGTGTGTCCGCCTTTCACACGGAGAAGACTTGTATTGGATTTTTGAAGAAAACAATGGTTTACCTAAAAATGCAGGGTGACTCGATTCAGGTGTCCGGGAGTGTATAATACACATATTAAGGGAGCTGTGATAAGAGAAGTGGACACTTCCCGCGGGTCTCGTAACAGACGAATAAGTCTCGTAAGGGGTAATAAAGCGGCCACCACGAACGCTGAGCAACTACACCACCTCTAAAGGAGTGGACTCGTCAACCCGCTTAGCCTTAGCGCGGCGTTTTGAGGCCATACATCCCTATTGCACACAACAACGTGTATGAATGAGGCCCATATCCAACAGTTATATCCAACAGAGATGAACTTTATAAGAGCTGTGACAGAATTTTCATCATAAGTGACTGTGAGTGACCACTCGTTAATTTGAATGTTAAAAATACTAATGACTAAATAAATGGGCACCATGCCTTTAATTCATCTTTTATAAAAGAAACATTAATTATTTATTAAAGTGTCTAGCAGCTAATATAACAAACAATAATAATAAATACTCTTTATTGTATATAAATAGTTATTACATATGCACAAATAATAAATGACAGAATACAATAGGCGGCCTTATCGCTAAGGCGACCTCTTCTAGGCAACCTTAGGATAGAGAAAAATAAAAGGGATATAGGTAGTGCAAAATGACGGAAATCCACGTAATGAATCATGTTCAATATACGTGTATACCTACCGACTATATCGATAATAAACATAATATAATAAATACTTATAATAATAAAAAACTTAATAATACATATATATATATATATATATATATATATATATACATACATATCTCCATCTGAACCGCACCCAATATTAATTCGCAAATAAGAATCAAAATTGACAAGGATAGAAAAATAAAATGGAATTATGACTACAATTCCTTCCAAGGACTTGCAAAACTTCCAAGACTGTTTTGGCGACTTCCAAGGTACGGAATAGAAACAAAATGGTAGCGAGAGGAAATCATTTGATAAAAAAAGAAAATAGAAACCAAAGAAACCAACTTATAGAATAATGATTTCCAACTTGCCATTTAAAACTAGTCAGCGACTGAGCACGTCTAGTAACAATTGGTAAGGAATTACAAAAGCCTAACGTGCACAGTGAAGGAGTTAGTAAAGAAATTTGAAGAATTGGTAGGAAATTTAAGTAGTAAATATATATACACATGCTTACGTGTATTGATACTGATCAATGTGAGTTTTCTTCATTCTTATCTCACCCACGCATTAACTGGGGACGTAATAAAGGGTGATACAGCTCCCCTCCGGTGTAATGTCACTGTCATGCTCTCATTTGCAAGAGATGGAGCGCGAAATGAGCGTTGTAAGGTCGCATTTTTGTATGTGGTGAATACAAATTGTTGTGTGAATTTAGACAAAAAAAGGCTTTATTGACTGAGTGTAGTACGATAAGAATGTTCTTGCGAATTACGTTCCGCAAAGTCTTCTAAATGCGTGAATTATACATATTTTATTATACGTAAGTATACTATATTTGTTTATTTATTTATTTAAACTTTATTGCCCAAGCATTTGACATGTACAAAAGGCGGATTTAATGCTTTATGGCATTCTGTACCAGTCAATCACCACATCAAACAGTAAATAAAACGCGGGTGCAGTTTTAGCTTAAGTAGATACTAATATAGTAATATACCTATAAAACAAATAAAAAAAAATTAAATGTGCGGAATGTTTGCAAGATATTGACATTTCTAAGATATTGATATTGCATTTTTTTTAAACTCCGAATGTAATTCGAAATAAAATCTGTATAGTTCATGTATTTTTTTTTTATTTTGTATCATATTTTCAATGCAAATAATTTAAAATAAGGAATCAAATCAAAAATCAAAGATTTAGGTTATACAACCGGCCACGCACTAGTCTGCACGTTTTTTATTCTGCTTTAGCCTCGCTCTCGATACTCGCACGCACACACACACAAAGAATGAGAAAGGCGTATGGAGGAGGTAAAAATCTTACGTGACGTTACATTTTCTCTCGAATCACACCTACCGCAAATCGCGTAAAGGAACTTCGTTCCAATAATGCATGCATGCAACGCAACCAGCCCTTTCAGTATTCACTCCATTTCAGTATTCAGTATAATTAACCTCACTCCCATTATTTAAAAATAAAAACATACGATAAAACAACTGTTAAAATTCGAAGCGACATCACGAGACACCAAAACATTCAAATTTGTGTACATCTAATACTATACAACAATACAGCTAATAAGCGTAAAGGTACTAAAAATAATAGGTCTGGGGTTCGATTCCCGGTCGGACATTCCTTTATTTAAAGACATATATTTTGTCTGTGTGTCTCTGGACCCCCGACACAGTAAATCCTAGTGAGGGCCGTTGAGTGTGGCTTTGAAACAGACGTTAAGAGTGGCATAAAGATACTAAAATTTACAAATAACAATATTTAAAAGCACTATTCATACAATATTCGCACACTCGACTCGGTCCTAACGATATCGAAATAAAACCTATTTTTATCTCACAAAACAATAAAATAATAGCTATGGCTTTGTGATCGTTGGTCAACTAAACGATTTAATCACAAACTGTCATGTTTTTCTATCAAACTTTTATTTTCTCCCCTACCTCTATCAAAACCGTATAGTACCACCGCATCTTGACAAAAGACCGAGTCGTAAAACTACCTTAGTAGTCTCTTTCAACGTTTTACCGACGAGCAAACTTCTCGTGAACATTATTGAAAAGGTTTTAAAAAGTAAAAAAATACTCAGACAATTCTTTACTTTCGAAAATTCAGGGGATGTTTTTTATTCAACTTTAATGGGTTGTTTTACAACGTGTTTTAGAGATACCTATAACTTTTGAATATATAAAGTTTTTATGTGACAGATAGGTGGTTGAATGACAAAAGTACAGTCAACTAGCCTTTTAAAACCGTATTCTTGAAAAATACAGTTATAATTTGAAGACTGTGGACCTGTTTCTAGTACGAGAACATACTCGTAGTACACGTCCGCAAACGCCAAGCAATCCCGAATTGTCCATTTAGGCAACCGCCTGGGGGCCCCGCGGCCCGTGAGAAAAATAAGTCAAAGTAGTTTTAATTTGATGCTTTCGTTTTCGTTTTACAAGGTTTTAGGTTTATTTTTTTAAAGGACAAACAATTTCACAAAAAAAATTTTACATTAGTTACTTGTTACTAGTTACATAAGGTTGCAATAATGGCTATTGTATATGATATCTTGAAGAAAATCGACTTACAAGATATATTTAAAGAATTCACATAAAAAAACTGAGGAAAGTTAATGTTTTTGAAACATGATTGAATATTTAAATAGTTTTCAATGCGGTTTTCTGACTGATGGATGATTGATGATGATGATGATTTACAGTTTACCAAGAAATAAATCATTGTGACAATTTTACTATAATAACCATTTGCAAGTATTGCATAAATTGAATTACATTCATTACCTATAAATAGTTTTAATAAATGACATACATTCTTTAGTGCCGAGATATTAAAATTTGGTGTTGATATAAGGTTTAAATGCTACCTACCTACCTAGAGACCTATCTACCTAAGGGTAGAGGGGCCCCTGGACTTGCATTGCCTAGGGGCCTCTACATGGCTTAATCCGGCCCTGGCGCCAAGGCTCTCCCGATATTGTCGTTATGCTTCTGTCTCTTGCGCTTCTAGGTAGATAAAGCATTCGCCAACAGAGCGTTCTCACGATTACAAACTTTTTTTCAGTCTGTATGTATAGTAATCTGTTTTAGTCTGTATAGATTTATAATGGTGATTTTAAAGTTCACTTTCGTTGCTCTAACTGAATGAATAACTTTGTTCTACAAAATTACATTTGCGGTTGACGCTCCCACCGCTTATTGAATAAGTTGTTTTACGAACTGCAAAGGAGTTTGTATTCTCGCGAACGCTCTATTGGGTGATACTTCACGTAACAATCACTAGTATTCAGTTATTGTACAGTCCTTCGAATGACAAAAGTTATGACACTATTGGAGTTCTTTCTATTAACCAACAAGTTGTGTACACAGCATGTTTATTTTTTTTTTGCTTTATACATTTACTTATAAAATTATCATATTTATAAAATTTATTTTTATAGAGAATTTAAATAAAAAATACTCTCTAATATATCAATAAATTCAGAAATCCTCTAAACTCGTAGATAATTATTATATCGATCTACTTACATCGATTATTTATTTATCGATATCACTAATCTAATCAAAACAGTTCAGAAAATAAAACCTTAAGAATGCGTTGTAAAAAGTTCTGTGCTTAGAAGATACTTCCTTTATTATACGTCACGCGTATTTACTATACTACAGCATCTAAAGCATGAAAGCAATGGAAAAGCCGGCGGCGATACGTTTAAATAAAATTCTGTCACCGAAATCTCAGCATTTTAACTAAAAAAACGCGAACAAGATTTAATATGTCCTCGTTTAGAACCTTTATGGGCGCACCATGTCTGTTCGACCCAATTTAACTTAATGATAAAAATATTACACCAGTGAATTATGGCTTTCTAGAGACACTGAATTCTATGAAAGTAAGTGGCGTTATATTAGGGCCTTACCTATAAAATTGCTGTTTGTTTATAGTGGCCACTTTGAACTTAGTAATCTTGCCTTTATCTTGGAATTACAAATTTAAATTAATATCAATTTAAACCTGTGACTTTCTTTTTCAAAATCAGTTATTCATTTGTTTTCCGTCAACCAACTTTTTGCTTAGATATCGTTGTGTTTGCGACCATGGAAAAGGCGAATTTTCGAAATTTCGAAAATTTTCGAATATGAGTTCCGTCGTGGCAGCAACGCAACACTGATGGCACGCAATATCAACTATGTGTAAGGCCCAAACCGAAAACGAGCGCATGGTGCGTTTTTGGTTTGATCGTTTATTCTGGAAATATCAACCGCAAGAACAAACACCGTGGACGACCGGAGACTAAAGTCGGTAATGACGAATGGAAAGCAATAGTGGCAGCGGATTCATCTCAAACAACGTCTGAGTTAGCAGCAGCTTTCGGCGTAAGTACCGATACGATATTGATTCATTTGCATCAAATCGGAAAAGTGAAGAAGCTCAGAAAGTGGGAACTGTGTGAGTTTAATAAAAATTAGTTGCAAACACGTGTCGAAGCTCGACTTTCTTTGCTGAACCGGTACAAAATTGAAGGGACTCTGAACCATATTGCCACTTGTGATGATAAGTAGTGTTAGTGTATGTTAATCGTAAACGTTTGTCACAATGGTTGAACTCAGGAGACACAGCCAAACAATGTCCCAAAAGTAAACTGAGACAAATGAAGCTCATGGTTACTGTTTGGTGGTCCTGTACTGGTATTATCCGCTACGGCTTCTTGATATCTGGCACAACAATTAATGCAAATGTGTACTGTGAGGAACTGCAAACAATGATGAACAAGTTCGCTGTGAAACACCCGAGTCGAGTGTAAAACAATCGCTCTAGTCCACTGCTTCTTCATGATAACGCTCGCCCACACACTACACGACAGACAGTCTCAAAGATACAAGAGCTTCGACTAGAAACTCTCCGTCACCCACCATACTCGCCAGACCTTGACCCTACTGATTTCCATTTTTTTCGGAATTAGGATAACTTTTTACAGGGGAAAAATTCAACTCCAGAGAAAAACTCCTTCAGAGAATTCATCGGTTCTCGTCCCCGGGAGTTCTATAGCAGAGGCATCAATCAACTTCCATCAAAATGGCAAAAGTACATTGATAATAATACTGCGATCAAATAAATATATAATTTTCATTTAAAAACATAATTTGAATTTTTCCACATAAAACGACAAATTTATAGGTCCTTACCTAATATATCGAAAGTGCAAATGGATAAGGAAATAATACTTTTCTTCGTATTTTAAGTCAATCTTAATCTTAAACTGTTTTCAGTATTTTTCAATTACACGCTATTTCCAGCTGTCTGGATTTAAGTGGGTGGATCAGAAGAGCCGAAGACCGTGTGTGTGGTGACGAAACTTAGAAAAAGCCTTTATAGGCTGATGTTGTGGTAAGCTACTGTTTTCAGTAAAAACATTGACAGCCTAGGAGTATCTGCTTTTGATTCATGTGAAGTCAGAAGTTTGAATCTCAGCCTGTATCACTGAGGTTCTACTTATGTATATATTTTTAATTATCATTAGGTCGACAGTGAATGTTACAGGCTGATATCAGATCTCAGATAGTAGGAAATAATAAATAAATAGCACTACACTCTGTGCCGTGCGAAGTAGACCGGCTTTAAAATAGCATCATCCCATCTGTTCCCGTAGATATCGTAAAAGGCGATTAAGGGATAACAAAGTCGCTAACAAGCCCTGAACACTGGATTGAAACTACCACGTCTGAAAGAGTGGACTCGCCAACTCGCTTGGACTCGTGCACAAGACAATGTGACAATGTGCATAAGGAGGTCCAGTAATGGACGATAATATAAATGGACGATAAGGGCTGATTATGATATGATATGTTACGAGTTTCGTAAATAGAATGTCTACACTAATAGAATGTCTAATAGTTGAGCTAAAGTGTAGTCGTCTACATTCTAGCTCACACTAGGATACCCTGTATAGTAGATCCGAAAAACACAATTTAAATACTAATTTCTGAACAAACATTTTTAATTAAACAAGTATTAGAACGAAAGACTTGAAACTTTTTGCTAGTTGGACCACCAGACAGCGGAACGCTTCGTGTAAGTTAGCTATAGCAGTTAGAACATGGCACGTGTAACCGCCTTCTAGGAACAAGGGATAAAATTTACGATAAAATGTAATAAAAGAGCCAGTTAGTTCCCTAGGTAAAACCTTAGGGGATTACAGACAGGTCGATTCATCTTGATCTAGGACATGACGCATCGGAACTGTTATTACAGTCCTGCAAATCTTTGCAGGACTGTAATAACAGTTCCGATGAAATATATAAATGAAATATATCTATATTTACATTTAGTTAGTGGCGCCAGTATTCGTTTTCGCTGCAAAGCATAAATTATTTCCCGCTTGAAATTAAGTAAATCAAACGAGCATTCATTAATAATAAATAAATAACTCTACATTCAATGGCCCACATTACTATTCCCTGTGTCATGAGTCCAGAGACACATACAAAGCGGAACACGCAGGACCTTCCTTATTCCTTCATCCGCAAAAGTAGGCAGCGTATCCGGGAGCGTGCCAACGTTTGTCATTCTGGACTGATGTTGGCTTGTATTGCGGAAGTCTATGGACGACAGAATCCACTTACTATCAGGTGGACTGTATGCTCGTCTGCCGCCTTTTTTCTATAAAAAAACCTTTTACACAGCAGGTAGGGGTGCACTACCCACTGGGCTAATTGGTCGTCAAATAATCCTTCTAGACTTTAAATGACTGAAGAAAATGTAACTTTTAATATTTTTTTTAAGAAAATTAATCTAAATGATTTATGAACGGATTTACATATATGTATATTTATTACACCTTGGGAAAATCAACGTACTCCTCTAGACCTCTAGTTCATAGATAACAAAAATAAAATAGCACAGATTAAAATGACAGCGGAGTCAAACGCCAAAAGCCAGTGGAAAGTTCTGAATTTTACCGCCCGCACAGATAAGTTTGTAGACTACACACGAATGTACGATTTTAAATGTCATTCATCACGACCACTGACATTAACGGTAACGTATAAATATATAATTCTTTTTATATCTATTTTTAATGTAATGAAGACAGATGTTTCTATAATGTCAGACAAAAGAATATTTTTCCGAGAATTATGGACATAAATCTACCGTAAAATATAGGGGAAAGAACTACTATAAAATTACCTTCATTATACGTGGTTCGGTAGTGTATTACATATGCCAGAGCCCATTTCCCATCTCACCCTAGCCTATTTTATTCCCTTCTATCCAATCGAATGGAGAGTTTAATGGAATAATATAAATTATTTATTCCATTATACTATCTCCCCATTCCACCCAAGAATTATTACCTAATCCTCATTAAATCCTTATCCTTATATTACTTTACTTATCATTCTCCTCGTCTCGTTATACTTCTTGTTCCTCACTATCCATTCCATTTTTGTTTCAATAGTTTTCCAATCTTTCCACTTTTTCCAAATCCAATTCCTATGTACGAGAAGAGTAAAGTTTCTCATGGGAGAAGGATGTCCCTTCATTCCATCATATTCCCTACTGAATGGGATAGAAGGGAGTAGGATGGGATAAGGAGCAGGGAATATAATGGTGTTATGTATATAATATTACATAATAAAAATTTAAGGTGTATAATGTAAACATTATATTAGATTCTTCATTATATTAGTTGATCATTGCGGCACGGCGCGTCGCGTCGCGGACCCGTTGTCCTATGTGGAAGTCGTGAACGCGCGATGGCCGTCAATACCATTAGAATTTTAATATGACAACACATAAAATGTATCGCTTATTACTCAGTGAAAACATTTACTTAAAGTACTTATATTTATAATGGCAAGGAGCAAAATAAGTCGTAAACGGACGCGAGACGGACGCGCGTCACGCGCCGTAACGTTAGACGCACTGCTTACATAAGACACACGCGTGCGCAGCGAATTTTTGTTATTTTCGCGACGCAACGCACGACGCCTTGCGTCACTTCGCATCATCTAGCAGGTTAGGATGTGCTTACTGCATTCCGCTAAAACCTACAGTGTCAATACTACGTCTATAACTATCAGTTTAGTGTCCAATTAAAAACAGATAGCATAATTAATTAGAGTATGTTAAGAACGTAGTATAATAGGTTTCAATTTCCACGAAGCAAAAAGTCTCTAATAATCTTTGAGAATACTTCAATTGATACCTAAGCAGGGTTGCTCCAAAATAGCTACTTGAAAAAAAATACTTTTAATTGGCAGATTTGGTAACCAGTCTCCAGAGAAATACCGTCGAACACGAGCCCGCGGTTTGTTTAGCGATGTTATGTAACTGAAGGGCAATTTCAGGTCCGTCGATGGAATTACTTGTTTACCGTCTTTCAAATTACGTGAGTCGTGTTACATAAAGTGTTTTCGTACAGGTCTTTGGCCTTGGGTTCTGTACTCTTGAACCATGAGCTGCAGGTGATTACCAACATTCATTTAATAATGATAATTTAATAATAAAAAAAATAACACCACCTCAGAAGTATAAATATATACGTTTTTACGACTTATTTTGTAAGTAAGTAATAATCAACAAATCAAGCAACACATTAAATTTACAAATTACTTAACTATACGTCCACTATATATTTTATAAGTTTCAAAATTCGTTAATAAATAGACGCATTATTATTCAAAATTAGGCAAACAGCGGCGTCATTACCAGTTACAGTAAAAAATATATATTGATAACGATACAGTCAAAATTAAAATTGCACAGTTCACTCGCAATGTCGATAAAAACACGCCACCCGAGAACTTATAAATGAAAAAAAAACAGAAGATTCATAAGAGATCTGAAGATATTCCTTGTAGAGAAAAGTGCTATTATACCTATAATTTACAAGATTACTTTAACGATAAATTTACATAAACCTAGGTCTTACTGTCTTAATTTTAACTGGTGCGTGTCGCACGCCGCGCGCCGCGCTCATATGTCTAACTGTACCCTATATTAAGATTTCCATACTGTAAAATACTGTATATATTCGCAATAAATATTTTGAGTCTCAATTATATTAGGATCCCTTGTGTTATGAATATAAAACCAAACCCTTTACATTTATCCTTATACACCGAGTAACAAGCAATTGAACTAACTTTTGGCTAATTGCTGGTCAGTAATTGAGTGATAAAAATAATATTTGTAATGCAAATCATAAAAATACCGGATGATCTGGCCTCACTGGACTGCTATCACAGTTTTATCTATCTAACTCCGCTTTACTTGGTTGCGGCTAACCAGGTTCATTTTGCAATTTAGGAACTAAAATATGCCTTCAAAAATCGACCTCAACCGGACCCTACTTCTTTCAGTCGATGCCGCTAGCTGACCTTTCCACTGCAATTTGAACACTCTTTCCGGGCTTTAGGATTCAATTTAGCAGGCCTGACATAACTACTCTAGACTAATACACTAATTAGCTATTCTGTTGTTGTGGTGTGCTGGTAAAATAACCCAATTATTATGTAATTAGGCTGTGCCACACCTGCGGTTTTAATTAGACTACCAAAAGTCGGTGGTACACCACAAAGGTATAGGATATAGTGGTACATTATCAAGCTATAGAAAGTTATAGAAAAGCTACATATGGGATTGCCAATAACGGTTTTAACCTTTATTTTAGTCACTTAAAATATTTATTTTATTTAAAATGAGCTGTTATTTTTACATTATCATTCTCTAGGAATGGTTTAACCGTCGTAAGGGTGTTACCCCATCTGCTCGATCTTCGTCGATCGACATCATTAACGAAATCAGTCGACAACGACCGGCATGTGCTATCACACCGAATAAATTTGTCTACTCGGTTGTCACGACATCGATTACAATATCGATAGACACTTGACAAATTTGAATGTCTCTACGACCGTCTATATTAAAGAATTTATTATATTATATTAAAAGTATTATATTAAACAATAGATTGTTCTCAATGAGATCGAGCAGCCGCTAGCCGGTTGGGGTAGCATCGTAAAATTGTCTGATTCGCATTATCCTATGAATTTTACTACTGCATATAGGCTAATACCAGATCTTCCACTTTTCTCATCGAACCACGTACCGGTAACTTTCTGAATTATCCTTAAGTCCACGTTACAATTGGTACTAAATACCCTCGTGTTATCTCCCTAATCCCAATCATTATGTAACTTTGTATTACAGTAATGACTCTGTAAACATTTTGTTAACGAACGCACAATGGAATAATGGAATTACGGTTCCAGGTGTAAGCGTATTGTGTGTGGTACAAATCATAAGCGTAGCTTTTTCCAGGGACATATTTGCTGGCCATTCGCCGTAATATCTAAGACTAGCGACCCGCCCTCGCTTCGGTTTATAAGATTTTTTTTTGTTTCAAAATTTCACAATGAAATATAGCCTATATTAGACACGGATAATGTAGCTTCCTATTTGCGAAAGAATTTTTGAAATCGGTTCAGTAGTTCCAGAGTTTACCCCCAACATATCTACAAACACACAATTTTACCTCTTTATTATATTAAGTATAGACAAACTTCTTTATGCTTATGTCATTTTAAACAACATCATAAATTAACACAGGAAAGGTTTCAACAGCGCTGTACAAATTAACGTATAAACGAACAATTCTTATTATTCACTGTTTCTTCAATCGTGGAAAGTGATTAATTTACAAATCAATCGCAAAAAATATATAATATAATGTTATTAGTGTGAAATTACGATACCTATGTGCAAAAAAAAAATCCAACTACTTACTACTAATTAAATTATCACAGTATAAAACTGTACATGATGTAAATTGTAATGTATGCGCTATATATAAGACCTTTATCACTGAACATACGTAATGGTGGTGTTGTGTTAACCAATAAATATATTTTCTTTCTATCTTTCTTTATTGAATGAAAGTTTGATGTATGAATTTTTGTTAGATATCCTTTAGTGAAAAAATATATTTTACGGTATATACTCGTCTACGTACGTGGGTGACACTGAAAATTTTTAGAATCTTAAATGAAATTAGATATATATATATATGGAAGTTTATTGCTTTTCGAAGTATTCTCAGCGACAATCGAAACACTTTTTGATGCTATGACAACATTGTGTGTAACATTCAGCATTGGAAGGCCGTTACTGCCTCTTCTGCATTCATAAAAGGTATTCCTCTGAGTTTGGCCTTATTTTTAGGGAGTAAATAAAAATCACAGGGTGCAAGTTCGGAACTGTATGGCGGGTGACCCATTAACTCTACAGTATTCAAAAATTGCTTCGTTTGTCTGGCGGAGTGAGCTGGGGCATTGTCGTGATGGGGATCATTCTGCTTCGTGGACTTTCATGGGACAGAAGGCAAGCAGCTGTTCATATACCGCAGTTACTGTTTTTTTATTTTCTAAAGTCATAGTAGGAAAGTGGCCCGATCTACCAAAGGAGGCTTTCATCTTCCTTTAAACACTCCGTCCTTTCTTCACTTTCGTCGGCAACTCTTTGAAAGAAAAAACCCACTACGCTGTTTGTCTCTTAGTGTCAGGCTCAACTTTCATTACCTGTTACCATTGTTGAGTTTTTCAATCATTTGTAGACACCATTCACGCGGCAGCGTTTTTGAACTTCGCTCAAATTGATTCATATCTACCAATACCTAATGATGCCCGTATCTGCTGATATATCGTTCGTTTGTCTGCTTCGATCATGAGCCGCACAGTTTTGATGTTTTCCTCCGTCACCGCCGTTTAAATTTTTTGGTAATACCACGTTTGAATTCTCTGAACCAGTTATAAACAGTGGCACTAGATGGGACTTCATCATTAAATGCTAACTTAAGTCTTTCATTACTTTGTTTCTGGTTTAGACCGCAACGAAAGTAAAAAAAAATCATTGAACGAAAATGTTCTCTTGTTAAATTCATTTTTCGGCAAACGTTTAATTTTCAAATTACCGTCAGAAATAAAAAACAAATGGCGGCTTTCAAAACTTAATGGCGTTTGACAAACAAAGAGTTCCATTTTCAAAATTCGAATTGGTTTTTTCTCTTTCATATTTTACAGTAGCCAATTCTAAGAACTTTTAGTTTGACATATCGTATATATGGTATGTAGGTGTCCGCCTATGTAACTACGCCAAATAGGGTTGTACGTATAAATAAAAAATCAATACCCGCTCAAATTTTATACTACGTAACGTGTGGCGGTATATTACCTTCTATTCAACACTCGACAATAGAGAAGCAATTGAGAAAGACCTATATTAACACTTTGTTGTTATACGAGTATACAGTTTTCCTATTTAACAAAATTGCGTACTAAGGCCGTTGAAAGGAAAGTAATTTTAATTTGGACTCGCCCAGACTTCATACATATAGTACCTATGAATAGCGATTCAACATAGCGAGTACGTGCAATTTTAAAAATTATATATATAGGATAAATAGCAGCACAAATTGGAAGGAAGATATCGCTCTTTTGTCAGTATTTTCTTTACGTTGTAGAAGAAAGGTTTATATATTATTTTTTATTAAAAAAAAATATTACACATTGCGGTACAAAAGGCGAGCTTAATGCCTTAAGGCATTATCTACCAGCTAGCCTTTGAATTGATCAGAGAGATACATTGGGAGGTGCGATGAGAGGTATAAATATATAGCTTAAACGACATACAGGATAAATAATTTACCCACAAATTAAATATATATATGATGAATACATACGATAACAATATCATACAATATGCTTACATATACATATACACATTCCATACATACATATATATCATAATAAATACATACACATACACATATTATCATATCATAAGATTCCAAAATTATAACCGTGTAACTATTCTAAAACATTTTTTTTAATAGTTTACACATTCGACCACGACGTTAGGCGATCACTATATATATATAGGACGTTAGGCGGTATAGGAATTATGTGCAATCATTTGAAATTTTTCACACATTGTCAGTCACGCGACCAGCTGTCAGTCGACTTGATAGCATTTTAGGAATGAATAGGAATATAAAAAAAATAATGTGCAAACATAAAACTTAGTTTCACTGCCTTCTTTATTAATGTCTTTGCTATTAACTTTATTGTTATATATTTCTTACTGTTTACATATAAACATAACATTCGCCGGTATATCGAGGGCAATAAAAAATATGACATCACATAAAAATAACCCTCTTATCTTCTTAGAATGTGTTGTAAAATAAAATTTTATTTCGTCTGCATGCGGTTCAATGTCTTTGTTTTTGTTGTTTTCCATTTCTATACTAATATTATTTATTCATTGAAATCGTCTTGCACAAGTAAATTAGGTCGCAGAGAGTATGTGACAAAGGCCATTCCCATCCCATCCTATCCTATGCCTCCCAATTTTTTCAATATTTTCGCAAATACCATTCCTAAAATGAACTCGTATTGCACAAGTAAATTACGTCGTAAAGAGTATATATGACAAAGCCCATTCCCATCGCATCCTATCCCTCCCAATTTTTTCAATCTTTTCGCATAATCCATTCCTAAATTTATAAACTTTTGTCATTCTGGACTGATGTTAAAGTCCGACAAATGAAAGTTAACACTAGAAACACGCGTCAAATTAAAAAAAAAATAGGTTACCACTAAAATTATTTGGAAAACTATTTTTGATATTTGAATTCAATAATAAAATTAGCCTAGCAGGGAAATACATTAGTCAAATATTGTTTGATTTCAAATTTTCGTAATTTTATTGTATATACGATCGTATGTATATAGCTGGAAATATGGATACCTTCTTAAAAAAATTGTTTCTAAATATTTGCTTTCCTCATAAACAATTCAGCGTCTACACGCTCAATCTAATGCCCCAATGCCCTTTTCTCGTAATAAATATTACCCTTCGTAGTTGTCACTTCTAGTCGCACATACATCATTTCTATCGTGTATATTTAATAGGATTCTCGACGAAACACTCAAGAAACCCAGGTGCCTTGTTAAAATTTGTATCAAGCGTAATAAAACTTTAAAAGGAGATACAAAAGTGTATTTTTAAGTGTAGTTTTTATTGTAAGTGTATATTTTATTTTAAAAAAAATATTTTTACCGTGTGATGTCGACACGGTTAAAAATATACTTTTAAAAATATACAGCTGAAAATACTGAGTATTAAGCCCTGTTCATTTTCATGTAATCCACTATTATTTCTAGACTTCTATCTCCCTTTTCATTATGATCTTACATTTCTCTCTTTCTCCTTTTCTTTAATTCGTTGCTCTGCATTATTAATTACGAGTGTTAAAAAAACGTTATGTTTAAAAAACGTGTCTCAGAAATTTCATATTTTGTCTGTATGAATACTATTCCTGCTCATTTTAAAATAAAAAGTAAAAAAAACATGTATGGACTTGTTTTTTTGGGAGGATGAGGGTGCACGCTGTAATCTCACAGCCCAGTTTCTCTC
The DNA here is from genome assembly GCA_914767545.1 of Sesia apiformis. Lineage (NCBI taxonomy): Eukaryota > Metazoa > Arthropoda > Insecta > Lepidoptera > Sesiidae > Sesia > Sesia apiformis. Next base: position 15,366,565 of record OU611960.1, on the reverse strand, counting down.
ACAAATTATCATAAAATGTACTATATTGCCCATTCCTATAGTATTCCCTCCAACGTGTTTCGGTAGTGAGTGAGTCAGAGCCTATTTCCCATCCCACCCCATCCAATCCTACCTTATCCTCTTCCATCCCGTTGATAGGATAATGGAATAAAAGAAACACTTTTTCCCATTCTCACTTTGCACTCTCCATTTCTCCAAGGAGTATTGGGAGGGTGGAATTAGGAAACCTCTTCGTCTCGATATACTATAATATGTCGGCATGTATCGCGGATGTCCATAGACGATAGTCTCCACTTACCATCAAGTGGATTGTCTGCTCGGCTGTCGCCTTCTTTCTATAAAATGAAAATATTATTTATAGAACTAATAAATGTTCCGTGCTATAAAACACATTTTTAATATATGAGTATTAATAAACAAATTCGAAGTCGACCAGTGTGTGTTGCCAGTGATGACCTACGGCACCGAGACGTGGTCTCTGACTATGAGCCTCATAAATAAGCTCACTGTCGCACAGCGAGCTATGGAGAGGGCTATGCTCGGGGTTTCCCTACGACCTACGTGATCGAATCAGGAATGAGGAGATCCGTAGACGAACTAAAGTCACCGACATAGCCTCTCGGGTTAGCAAGCTGAAGTGGCAGTGGGCAGGGCACATAGCTCGAAGAACCGATGGCCGATGGGGCAGAAGGGTTCTCGAGTGGAGACCACGTACCGGCAGACGAAGCCGAGGACGTCCATCTGCTAGATGGACAGACGACCTCATAAAGGTGGCGGGCACCCGCTGGATGCAGGTCGCTGCCGATAGGTCTAAATGGCGGACAATGGGGGAGGCCTATGTCCAGCAGTGGACGTCCAAGGGCTGAAATGATGAATAAACAAAAATAACTAATTAAAGTAGTAAGATTATTGGCTGCATCAAGCCATAATGTAGAGAAATCTTTACACTAATTGCGTTTCACTCCACTGAACTTTAAATATCATTAAAATCCGCAAAGGACCAACGCGTGTCGAGACTAAGATGGATCGGCCTCTCTCGAAATAGTAATAAAGTTGGATCGAAGTTTAATTCCTCGGTGTCACTGACAAGTCGCAGTTCATTCAAGTCAGCTCGTTTGCAATAAACGTTCAGTTTGCAGCTTCTCCCATCTAGCTACCGCTTGCCAATTTCCTTAGTTCTATCTGACTGGAAAACATCCTAGACTTCCACATCCCCGCACAGGCTTTCTATTTCAAGAGTCGTGAGGCCTACTATCATATCATACCGTCAGTCATACCATATCTCCTGTACTGGATATAGGTCTGTTCTAAGGCTCTCCACTACACATGATCCTCCGCTCTTATGTCTATACCATACCATCAAACTACATATGTCTTTCTGCGTATGCGTACTAAATTGAGTCGCCGTTTTAGGCGAATTAATTTGAGTCTAAAAGTCGACAGAGAGAGTATTCATATTTTACTGTCTTGGTCGATGATATAGATAGAATCGTAACATGGAATATGCGTAGCTTCGATTGGCGATTTGGCGACATTTCGATTTGACGGCAACAGACTGATTTTTGTGAAGGCCCAGCAGGATGGGCTAATTTTTGTAGGCGTCACCTAAAAATGCGGAGTGAATCAAGCTTGTCTTGACAACCGCAATAACGCTTAATACATACATGTTATAGAAATGCAATACCATAGCATATCATCAGTCTATGTCTTTCTGCTGCTGGATATAGGCCTCTCCAATCTCGCCACCACACACGATCCTCATATCTTCTCATCAAACTACCACCGATTCATCATTCATCAAGCGAAATTCATCAAGATGTCGGCGTCATCTGACCAGAGGACGTCCCATAGTGCGCTTCCCGGGACGTGGCCTCCACTCGAGGACTCGTCTCCCTCATCGGTTATCAGTCCCGCGGAAAATATGACCTGCCCCCTGCCACATCAGCATACTGATTCTGTGAGGAATGTCGGTGATTTTAATTCTTTGTCAAACCTCTTCGTTCCGGATCTTATCCCGCAACCCTTCACCTTTACCTTTGGTATTTGTTATACACTTTACCTTTGTTTATTTATGACCGTGTGTCGTAATGGCGGCTGAATAACAGCTTTTCTTTCATTCCTTCTTTCTCCGACAATAACGCCGACTTTCTTTATGTCTTTTAATGACCGACCGACTTGAAGAAGCCTATTATGCGCTCTTATTGCAAGTCACATTACGCCGTGAAATGAATTGTTTTACAATATCTTATTGTGAACTCATTACAAACGATTGTTGTCAAACATTTAGGTCCATTTGTATTTAAACACTACTTATTTCCTACCGAATGGACTGGATTTCAATTAAACTAAGCAGAACTCGCTGAGTTATTTAAATCTCATTATAATAAAAATCGCAACAGAGCCGTGTTTGTACATGAAATATTTTTTGATAAAAATCGTTACAGTGTACGTACTCTGAGAACGATATACGAGTAGAACCCAAAACAGACATTTTTAGTATTTTTATCGGTCTCTCTGTATGAACGCACATCGCGTAAAAGCCACCGGACAGAATTTAATGAAACTTGGCATAGTTATAGCTTATGACCTGGGCTAACATTTAGTGTATTTTATACAGATCAGTTATACAGTTCCCACGGGAAACAGACGTTTACGCGAACAAAGTCGCTGGCACTGCTAGTACTAAATAAAACAAGGCAGTAAAGAAATCTAAACTGGTTTGCATAGAATTTGGATGCCTTTTCAAAACTTTACAGTACACCCCCAGAACCAAAAGAAAGGACAATAGGAACAATAGACAGCTCCCTTAGTCAGCACTTCCCACTTCTCATTCTTCCGAACCCTTCTTCCAAATTCATCGCTAAATCTAGAAATGTACGCACCACATTTGGCAACTTGCCAACTTTTGTCATTCTGAACTGATGTTGGCATGTATCACAGTTGTCCATTATGAGTGACAGTATCTACCAGGTGGTCGACTCTTCTTCCACCATCGTTTCTTAAAAAATATACCTCTATAATAGCAACATTAAATAAAATATTTGAATTCATCTCGTCCGACTATAGTCTGCAGTTCAATTAAGGTCGCGGCGTGCACATAGTTGAACAACTAGACGGGGACACTCAGACTGTGTGTACTGTGTGTGTGTACACGTGTGCTCAGCGCTTCAATAGGTTATATGTGTTGCTCACTATATATCACGACACTTCCTAGATATACCGCTTTACACTACTGTCACAAAAAGGATTAATAGTCGCGTGGATTTAATTGAAAGAAAGAATTTTGCAAGGTCGGCAGCGCACCCGCATGCCCCCTGTTGCAGGTGTCCATGAGCGGCAGTAACACTTACCATCACGTGGGCGCGCATGCTCGACCGCCCACTTCCCACAGCCCTAAAAAAATCATTTATTTCTGCACGACACAGTACACACAAGAATTAGTAGACAGCACAAGGACAGAGATTTTAATATGGGTGTTTTTGCATTGTTTAGGTTTTATAGTTGTTGATGCTAACTTAGTAAATAAAATTTTTAAAGCATTTTTTTTAATTTGTTGCTCACTAGGTTTTGATGTGGGGCAGCCGCACGCCTATTCCAGTCTCCAGCATTAAGGAAAGGCTTTGACTCGATTTTCACGAAATAACTTTAAATTCAGTGACATAAAGACTCCTCTAGACTCTAGTCACAGGGAACTAAGACTATAAGACTCAAGTTTCTTACGAAACTAAGTACCTGTGTGGCCAAGACTTTCTCTTCTCTCCTGAAAATTCTAGCTCCACAATTTCGCTGTAACTTCTTTTCTGTCTAATCCGTCTTTACCCTATGTTTACATACACATTTAACACGGTTGCGGTGGAGATTAATTAGCTACCTTTCAATTTAATTGAAGTTTCTTCAAGTTCTTTTAATTAATAATTATATTATCTTTTTTTATTACAAGCTTTTATTCAACTCGACTTGTTAGTATGTGTGGGTCTAATTTTGCAACTGAATTTTAAACCAGTTCCACCTAACCGATTGAGCTGAAATTTTGCATACACTTTTGGGGATGGTGACAATATAATCTAGTATTCTCAGTTATGTATTTTTTTCAAAATGGCCGCCGTCAAGGTGGTGGATTACCTATTTCTTCACAACCACCTCGACATGGGTATCAAATTAAAGGGTTTCTCAAGCAGAATACGTGAAGTCATTCTAATTTGAATAAAATAATATAAATAAAACGTTTTTTATTTTAGAAAAAACAAGCTTTTATTCTAGACATGTACTAAAACGAATAAAATAAGTTTATATTGAATTATTTGTTCTCAACAAGCTTGTCGCGCGAATAAAACGCTTGAATAAAAGTTTGTTTTTAATAAACATTTTTTTATATAATTTTATTCATCTATTTACTCTTTTTACACTATATTGTACAGAGGAGAAACTTTGCCTTGAGCCCATTCTCTACAAGTCGACTGTTGGTTAAATGTGAGAAATTAAAGTGGGTGCAGAATAAATTAAACAGTAAAGCTTAATTCATCTGTATAAATAATAATAATAATAACGTAATAATAATACATTAACAATTGACTTAAAATTTTAAATAGTTTGATTTTCTTTAAGTTTTTAACATTTTGAATAAATACCTACAGGTGGCAGACAAGCAGAGCGTTGATAGCCTACGGGTATCTATATTCGATTCACGTTCATATGATCGTGAGTTCAAAGCTTCAGCCCGTACCACTGAGCTTCTAGTGAAGTATGAATTGAACATGAAATTGTCAATAGGTCGGTGGTGGGGGAAAACATGGTGAGGGAATCCCCATGCTCGAGTATCCGCACTAGGCCCACGGGTTATGGTCCAAAACCCCCAGTGATTTACTAGTGAAGGCCGGTGCCCTGCAGTAGGACGTTATAGGCTGATACAAGTAATAACATTTAAATATTTCGGTTTGACAATTTTTAACGAGATAACAGTTTCCATGAGATAATTCGTAAATGCTAATAAGATTAGGTCTCCTGATGTAAGCAGGGGTATCTTTCTCCACTTTAGAGTACCTTAGGGCTGGGCTTTTCTCTCGAGGTCGTAACTACATTTGTATATCCTAAAATAATATTTCACCCAATTCGTGTCCCCAGTTTTCACCATCTTTGTTTATGTTTGCCACAAGGCGACGAACATAGCGTGTAATAATAGTTTTGACCTATCTTACATGATAAGTCAAAATCAATTACCAGCTATTTCTGACCCTACGAACCCGCTTTCATTGGGATCCTTCGTCTTATTTTACAAGAACTCCACCAACTTCCAAATTCAAATTTTTGAATCCCCAAAATACTAGTAAAGACCTCAAACAGTATAAATGACATAACGGCCCAGAAGTTCCATAGATTGAGTGAAAACATAAAAAACGCAAATCTTTATATATATCAGAGCCGGTTCCCATTTAGTCGTGGCGACATAATGTCGTCCCAGCAAAAGTGTCGTGGCTTGTATATTTAAATATAACTGTTTACATATATAAACATTTGAGATTGTCGCGTTTTTCACATATATTTGTCTTATGGTTGCTCGTGACTGGTTGGTGCAACCCAACCGAAACGCCGAGTAAAATAAGTAACCTAAACATATAGTCGAGCACGATAAAATCTGTCGTCCACGACGCTATTACCGTGCATTTTGTCAAGATTTTCAGTCGTGTCGTAAGTTATTGGTATATAGTTTCTTATTGCACTGTTCTCACTTGGTCGTGACGACACTTTGTCGTCCCGGTAAAAGTGTCGTGGCTACGATAAAATTGTCGTCGGCGACACTATCTATTCTTGTCGTGCCAACCGCATCTAGACACCACACCCACACACCCTCCCCCTCTCTCACGCCCAACTGCCGTCTAACGATAAAATTGTCCTCAGGACCTAGTAGAAACCGACTGTAAGTAATAAAACAGTAAATCAAAAAGCTTTTTGATTTTTTTTAATGGGGGGGGGGGGGCTCTTTAAAAGCTACGGAACCCAAGATAATAGTTTTAATATTTTTGTCTGCATCTCTGTTTGTTTGAGCATCACATAAAAACTACTGAAAAGATTTTGATAGGATTTTCACTAATGTATAGCTAAGTATCCAGAAGGAAAACTGGTATATGTGTTATCTTTATTTTAACACAGAAACATGGAAATAGGCGGGTTACCTGTCTGCGTTATATTCTAAACATTTTTTCTGGAAGGTTCTCATTTTTAGTTCCTGTAGTAAGTAACGCGTTATAATTAAATGTATTTACACATGTAATAGCAATGTGCATAACATTGCATGACCTTAGCCATAGCATGACATTGACGACCGATTAGCCCAGATTAGCCCAGTTAGGAGTGTTAGCCTGCTGTGCAAAGCCTCCCCTGGTTCGATTCCATGTCGGACATTCACGTTTTTTCAGATCTGAGTGATGCATTCGTCTTTGTATGTGTCTGTGAACCCAAGACAAAGGGAGTCCGAGTAGGTATGGACCATTGAGTGTGACATTAAAAAAACGAAAATTATATTGTTTATATGCCGTCGTCTTTCTCTAGTTACTTAGAAAAGTTCTTCAGTAACTTTTATAAGAAAGTAATTGACACAGCTTGTTATTCCATACCTTACCTTCAAGTTCCTTGTTCTTGATGAGGTAAACAATGTTGGTACAGTTTTATCAGGGCTATACGTCTCGGCGGCAGTTTTCTTTCGCATAGATATAAATATTATTTAAACGTAAAAATATTCTCAGAGACATAGCTTATAATGAATAATAAGCTAATGTTAATTATTCACTAGCTATTAATTGATTCGGAACATATGAAGAATGAATGTCCAACACAATCACCCAGGACCGCACGATCACGCACGATGTCTAAAAAATATTATGAAACCAATCGAACATGCGCTAAAATTAAAATCAATTTACCGAGCTAAATCAACAAAGTCAACCGCATGAGCTAGTTAAAAATAATGTTCCAAGTTTTTTTTTTTTTTTATAGATTAGTGGGGGGACGAGCAAGCGGTCTCACGTGATGGTAAGTAAGTTAAGGACAAGTTGAAGCATACAAAATCGTAGGATTCACATGCAAAGTTCACGCTACCAATTATCACGATGAGACAGCGAGGCACAGGCAACCTCACCGAATACCAAATAATTTTATGCGCCTTGCCAGAAACCGTACCAAGAACTGAATTGTACGCAAGGACATAGGAATTTATACTAAACAGATAATATTCGCCAAACAAGACTTCCAGCAAATACAAACTCTTTTGCAGCGAAATATCAATATGAATTATTTATTAAAATCTCTGAGAAATTATTAATTATTCTGATACTAATAAAAATCTGAAAACATGAGGATGTGTGTATATTTATGTATTCATTCCTCTTCTCATTCACTCATTATTATTATTACTCTGGATTCGCAGTCATGAAGTCGTAAGTTCGAATTCTCGGCCCACATGCAAGTAGGAGATTTTTTAAATTATCTTTAGCTCGGCGGTGAAAAGAAAGACATCGCGAGGAAACCGCACGCTTAAGAATTATATTTATATTCGGCTACAATCAACCCCACGTTTTAGCTCATGAAATGTGCTAAAATTGATACCTTTTATATATATATATATATAAATTCCCAATCCACACTGGGCCGGTATCGTGGATTATGCCCGAAGCACCCAAGGGGGCCTGTGCCCTGCAGTGGCAGATAATAAACTAATATCAATAAAAAAAGAACATTTAGGTACTTATGTAACATTATCTGAAAAACAAACTATATTCTAGTTTTCCATATTCCTATTGAGACTTTAATGAATTTTTAACAAAGATTGCATATTTACTTTAGTACCTACCTATATTTTAGAAATCAGATAAAAAATCAGTATGTTTCTATTAAAACAGAGTCTTAAAACAACTAAATATTAATCTTAACCAAAGTCAATAAATAATAAATTCCCTTTGCCCAGATATCATAACGTAATCATACATGTAAGTTAATTTGAACATATGACAATATAATATTAAAACCACAAATCACATAGATTTTTGCATGAAAAAAAAAAAACAAAATTGCGTTGTGTTCACTCCAAAAGTTATAGAAAGGGATTGAATAGAATTTCATTAATTACAAAAATAATAAATTTCTATTTTTTAAATATCGACTATTTTAAAATTAATAACTCGACGGCGGCGACGGAAAGTTTTGTTCGGAAACACGTATGCCCCAGAATTTTTAGAAAACCTGAAGCGTATGTATTCACCAATCTGCATTGGGCCCGCGCGGTGAATTATGGCCCGGAACCCGCTCGTAGTCACCAGGGGCGACCTTTTCTTTGCAATGAAACATAGGCTGACATCGAATCGAAACTCCCACCTGTATAAACTTTATTTATTCTCCAATCTTAACACCTCGATGACTTGTTAAAAAAATATTATAATAGCGTACCTCATGCAAGTATTGTTAGCGTTGAAAATTTCAAAATGAAGTAAGTGGGTCACCGTTAAAACATTTTCACGTTGAAATTATTAAAACGGTGCAAAATGACGCGACGGATTTTAAAGGAAATTAATTTATATTCGGCTACAATCAACGCCACGTTTTAGCTCATGAAATGTGCTGAAATTGATACCTTTTTTATGTATAAAGAAGGTGGCAGACTAGAAGAAATTCCACCTGATGATAAGTGGATACTGTTGCCCTGCGATATCTGCAACACGTGCCAACATAGGTGCAGAATGATGAACGTTGGCACATTCGTAGATCTGCTACCTACCCTTGAAAATTTAGGAATGGGTTTGTAAGTGGGAAGGATAGGATAGAATGGCAGTGAGCTGTGGCATAAATAAAAAAACACCTAATAAGGTGTTCTTATTTATTAATGGTTAATATTAATGGTTATTTCCCTCCCTATCGAATCACGTACTCGTACTTACATCGAGGGAATAGGATGAAATTAGGAAATACATGATTACACGAAATATTGCAAAGGTAGCGGGCTTCATATTCTAATTAAAAAACGGTAATTGAATATACTTTAATAATAATTATGGTAAAATCATATTTGGAATGCAATACATACCTGAAAAATAATGTGTATCGAAAATATGCGTAAAAATATAAATAAATAAATGCATCTTATTATAACTATATCTACATTAAAAAAAACAACTTCTGAATAACCAGAGTATTCACAGGCCATTGCGGTACAAAACATCTACATTATAAAATAGACTTAGCAAATAACAATAATGCACTTACTATGCGAATGTACCGAATGTGCGACATGCAAAAAGTTTCTTTTGGGATGTCGACGACTAATGGATATGTTAAAGTATATGGACATTATCTTTACAGAGCAGAGGTAGAAAACAGGGTCAGAGGAACACAGAGGGTGAATGGAAGTAAGTCTTGCACCCCGATACAATAGTATAAGAAAAAGTTTTAATAAGCTCATAACTATTTATATTATACGAATACAAAAAAAAAATATTTTATAGAAAAATACAGCCGATGGTAAGTGAATACTGTCGTCCATAGACATAAAAGACATTACTTAGAATAAAGAAAAACTCTTTATTACCTTTATACGAAAAAATAATGCAAAAACAAAAAAAGAAAATGTATTTGCTCAATTGTATCACTGCAGCGCTGATATTCAAGAAACTAATGTAACTTAATTTTAAAGGGTGTAGTGGAATAAACGCAAAGTCAGAAACTGATGTAATCAAATGTTAAAATGTATATTTGAACATTTCTATTTTTAAAAGTAGAATATAATTTGTTTAGCAAATATTAGGTAGAATTTTTTGAAGTTACCGTCTTGTCAGATGCGAATGTACGGATGGAATTAGACTTACATAAATGTACGATTCATCGTATACATATTTATTATCATTATGGAATAGTATGCTACAATTGTTAACATTATATGTGTACTATGTACATATGTATATGTATATCATACCATCAGCATATATCTCCTCACTACAGAATATTAATTAATTTATTTTATTACAAACTTAATGCATAAAGACATTCCCTGCCTTTGGATTGAAAGAAAGAAAATATTCGTTATAGAAAATTCACAATTCACAGCCACACAATTACGTACAGACATACAGTAGACCATTAAATATGTAAGCAATGAACGTTTTCAGTATCCACTGTAGGCCATAGGCCTCCTCATCTTGTGCATAAGAGATATATGGCCTTAAAACGCCACGCTGGTCCAACGGGTTGGCGAATCCACTCTTTCAGAGGTGGTGTAGTTCCTCAGCACACATGGCAGCGGCTTTGTTCTTCCTTAGTCTCCTCTTAAGACACCCGCGGGGAAGAGATGGGGGTGGTGGTATTTTATAGTCGGCCGACACCACACGGCACACCGACACCGCACGGCACACCGACACCGCACGGCACACCGACACCGCACGGCACACCGACACCGCACGGCACACCGACACCGCACGGCACACCGACACCGCACGGCACACCGACACCACACGGCACACCGACACCACACAGCACAAGGATGTAAATATGTATTTACATCATTGCACAAGTAATTTGTACAAATTGCGGACTTAATTCCATATGGCATTTTCTATTAGTTAACCACCAGATCAAACAGAAATATATCTAAATATATTGCATATTGACTCAGCAAACGCTGTAGATAATCCACAGTACTGATATTGTGCCAAACACGCCCACGGATAGTCAGACAAACAGGCCAATAAAAATACAAATATACTTAATGTGTGATATTTAAATCCTTGATAGCTAACACCCCACCAAAACATTACTAAAGCCGGATAATGGCCACGTTGCACCCTATTGATCAATTGAGCCGCTTCTCTAGTGTTATGCTTGTTAAAATGTTCCTCAATCGTGAACATTTTCTCTTCCATAAATAAGATTTGTCTGTGAGCTCGCTTTGTGTACTGCCGAAGAAGTTGTTTTGATTATCCCAATTTTTCATTAAATTATCAGTTAAGGAATTACCAGTACGTCTATTGAAAGCAGCAAGTCCTAAATCATCTTTTAAGATACGTGACATGGTTCTGGGTGCTATATTCATCTCTCTGAATAAAGTCTTGTGCTCAGTACTGGATTTCTTCGGATTTTCTCTTATTCACAACTCTAATCGTCTGTTTGATACAAATAGTGTGTGCACGGCCAGAGCTTTTTCTGCCACAAACACAGGACGCTTTAATGTACCAATAGCCCAATACACAAACTTTCGGCTAATATGTAGCGAATGGAGAATTTTAATAATTGCATTTGGCTCCATGCCTTTGTGTAATGCAATTACATCAATCTGGTTTTCGTTATCACCCCACTCCATTTTAATATTAATTCAATATTTAATAATGATTATCGCCAAAATTAGAAAACCCATTTATTTTCATGTGAGAATGACAGATTCCAAATTCAAATGTAATTTATTTATTTTTCTTTATTGTAACGGTATTTTAGGCCAGACTATGGCTAGACACATACACGATATAAGACTCGTCACCACATTTTAGTTTTTAACTGTTCTTGTCTATTCTTTATTACAAAACAACTTTTTATAGGAGTTGTTTCAAATTAGGTGAAGCAATAAAAAACTTACGACCTTCTCGTAAAAGAATCTTAATTTCTCAATAAATTTTGTGTTTATATTGAAGATTAATAATTCCACATAAAAATTAAGACGAAGTAATTACATGCGTCTAAAAAATATGAAAAACTCATAAAGTTTCAGAGAAAGTTTTGATGGTTCCTATAAAATACAGTACATGTAAAATAAGTGATACCTATACAATTAAAAAGGACTTAATCTAAAAATATATTACTTACAAGTAATTAGTTCTACCTAACTACAAATTTATAAAAAATAGACCACTTGTTTTAGAGTTGTTAAAAGGCGAACACGCTTTTCGCCCCTCAAATGCTCCCACGTTAATAAATATGCCCTTAATTTAACCGTTCACAAAATAATATATTCATCACACTATTAATTGCCCATGCTTATAAATATTCAATAGTCAATACATCTATTGAAAAAAAAAATAAAAGGTCAGGGTGTGGTCGGCACGGAAGCATCAATAGGCACGTTTGGAGCTTTCCGGCCGCCCAACCTGTGGAGCAGCCACCTGCGTGGGCGGACGACAACCTGTTACACGCTCCCGCACACACAATTAAAAATATACACTCTATTAACACGCGCAATATTATTAAACACAATTTTAACTAATTGAATGTTAATGTTTATAATTAACTTACCCTTCGCATCACGCGGAGGGAGAACGATGACGTTTTCATGTTTATTTTTTCGACTTTCCTCACACACTAAGAAAAAAAACCGGGGGCTTGTTTACAGTAGCAGTTCCACAGCACTATTTACTATTAGATATCGACAACTAACTAAACTACACTTACAAATACAAATGCACTCGCGACTTTTCAAGGTTAACACGCCTTTTCTGTACACTTCAACTAGCTTAACTAACTGCGACTATATTTCTTTTCTAAAACAGCATTAAAAAATATATTCAAAGTGGTTTGAAGGTGTTTTTCCTATGTATATGACTACGTGAGTGCAAAGCGAGTAACTCTCGGGACGGTATAATCGCGACTGAATCTTACCCCGTGGTAGGAATAGGGGAAAAAGGACTTAAACACTAAGCAGGACCTAAACGACACATGCGCAGACACTCCCAAACAAAAACCTACTTAAAATCTACATAATAGAGGTAGATTTTGAATGGGAGAAATCGTGAAGTTTTGAAGGATGCCTACTTCCATCTCGCTCTCGCTTTCGTCTGGTTGGACGGAACACAGATACGGGATGAATTCAATTTATGCTCTCACACATACAAAGTACACAGACTGTTTATCGCGAAAACTTCACTCATACTACTTCCAAAGTGTTCTACGTGCGTTGTGATTTTTTACCAATGCTTCAAACGACGCAATGGATGTTTAAACAAATTGAGAGGTCAGTAGTTCAGTGAAAAAGTATTGTAATGTCTCGTTGTAGGAATTATTGTGGTCTTAGAGATTCCAGCTATTAGTAGCAAGGAAAGGTTTTTTCATTGGGAGTGAGATGTCCAGAGAATAAATTTCGTAATGTCCGTCCTCTCTTTAGGTTCGGAATTGCTCTTTATTGCTACGGCAATTAAGAACAGAATGGCAATCGTAAGTTAATTGCTATTTAGATTACTTTCTCGTTTACTTGTTTCTTATGTGTAATAAAGTGTAGAAATGTAATAGGGGAATATGTACGGGAAGATTATTGACGAATTGATAAATTTTTATAAACGAATAATTCTAATAAATGTTTTTTTCTTTAATTTCCCAAGTAAATCTTCCAAGAAATATTTATGTTTGCTAATTTAAATAAATATTGTCACAATTTCTCGAAATGATTTACGTCCTCATTATCGTAATGGTTTCTGAAATAAAACATCTGTTTCAGAAATGTTTAATAATTTGTTATGAAAACATGTGGTTAAATATGTATGGTGTTTAATTATATGTTTTTGAACAGAATTCCGCATGATCAAGTATTAAAAAATATCTGGAGCTTATGTATTCACCAATCCCCGCACTAGGCCTGCGTGGTTGATTACCGCCCGAAACTCATCAAATGATTCACCAGAGGAGGCCCGTACCCTGTGGAACGTTAGAGGCCACGTTTAGTAAAATTATGAAATTCGGTGGGTATAAAAAACACGGAATACCCCATGCGATATGTTTAAGGCGATATGCTAATACAGCAGAGCAAATTTTATTTCAATTCAATATGTCTTCAACAAAATATTTATTTATTTACTTTTTTTGCACTACCATTCGGCCGTTTTGGTTAAATGTGAAAAATTAAAGATGCAGAAGAAATTAGACAGTAAGCTTAATTCATCTGTACAGATATTGGTTGTAGGACTTTTTAATATTTTTTATTTAGTACAATTGTGCACGGAATACAATCTGTGGTGGCGGCTCGCTTCCGAGGAAGATGCAGAATGTGGTGCTGCTCGATGCCGCGCGAATCGTCCGCCGGTTTCTCTCCCTAGGGTCCTGAACCCCGGCCGACTGTGCTTCCGTCGGGGATTACACCGTCTCTCCCTCAGTTTGGCTTATCGAGGGAAAGGCGAGAAGGTTTAAAACCATTCTTTTAATAATACACGCTACATACAGGAGGAGAGTGCACGCTGAAATCCAACAGCCGCTGGGCGCACTCGACTGGCCTCGTTACCCCTCTCCCACAGAGTACTACCTTGAAATGTACTTTCCCACTTCCCGCATTTCCCACTTTATCATATTCTCCAATGTATGTACGTGTTTTGGTAGTGAGTGATATATGCCAGAGCCCATTCCCATCCTATCCCTTCCCACGTTCCCAACCCTTTCTCCAAATCCATTCTTTCTTCAACAAAGGTAGGCAGCGCATCCAGGGGCGTGCCAAAGTTTGTCATTTTGGACTAATGTTGACATGTATCGTGAATGTCTATGGGCGACAGTATCCACTTACCATCAGGTGGACTGTATGCTCGTTTACCATCTTCTTTCTATAAAAAAAAATCTAAACTTATTTGTGAAATAACTTAAAACTTATAAATATTAAAAATGCTTCTTATACAAGTGTTTATTGTAAAAAATGCTCAAAATATAGGATTATATATTGAGCATGTTGTACAAATTTGGTCCCTGTGGCAAGGCACCCAGTATGCTGGCGGCACTACCTCGCTGAGTGGCAAGGCTAATGCGTAGCGCGATATCTCGCACAACCTAGGGTTGTGCCAGCCCTAGCGTCGCCAGTGCTGTCGTGCTGCTTAGAAAGATCTTTGAAAAACGAACGCGCGGTAGGATCCCACGGACCTACGGTCTCGATACCGAAGGCAACAAAAATGTATTCGGGACCGATACCTTTATATTTGACTGTCTTACGTTTTAGCCCTGCTTCTGCCGCTGCCCCAGCCTTCGCACTAGTTCCGTGGAGGTGAGACGGAGCTAGCGTGTCGACGCACGCTGCGTCCCGCACAATAGGACAACTCATCCTCTACGGCACCAATGACATCTCGTCGGGTCTTTTACCATCATCACGCACGATACCGTTCGGCTCCAGTACCTCCAGTAAAACCGGTACATTGACGGTGGCAAGAGAACGAAGTCTGGCATGGAGTGAGGAGCAGCCAGCACCCGAGAGACAAGACAGTCCAAGGTGTTTTATTAATTTTAATTAATTAATTTATAATATTATAATACTTGTAATATTAAAATATGAGTTTCATAAACGTTATTCTAAGGTTTACTGGAAGAGAGTCCTTCTAGGAATAAATCTGACTTTGTAGTTACTGGAACATTGTATTGTCTTATTGTAACAATTCATATTAAGTACAATAAAGAGCAACAACAACAATTTTCTTCAATACATTTTTAACACTTTGATCTTCACATTTGTTTTTCATTCGATATCCACGTATCTAATTAATAAGGTAATTTTCACTGAAATTAACATAATTATCTTAACTTGATCACAGATCAGGGATTTTTGCTACCTCTATGGTAAGAATAACTAAACTCTGTTTCAATATGGCGGCACCAACCAAAGACACACTTGTACGCCGGCGCCCAGATAGACATTGTTAGTCGCCATCTTTTTGTTTTGATAGTGCAGGGCATTCGCCTTTTCAGAGAGCAACCCGCCACAGTGTCCAGAAGAACCAGAATAACATTTTTAGGCAAGTCTTTTTTTAATTACAAAGAAGGTGACAGACGAAGAGACAGTCCACCTGATGGTAAGTGGAACTGTTTCCTATGAACATCCGCGATACATGGTAACATTAGTCCGGAATGACAAACGTTGGCACGCCGCTGATTACTTTTGGAAACTTGGAGAATTGATTTGGAGGGAGGGTTAGAAAAAGATGAATTGGAAATATAACGGGACTGGGAGTTTCCTCATGCAAGTTCCCAATTATTCAAGGGATGAGGTGGGATGACGAATTAGGAGTATAATGATTTAAGGAGTTATATTTGACGGAATAGGAGCCGATAGGATAGGCTGAGATAGGATGAGAATGAGCTCTGGCATATCTCATTCACTACTAAACACATACATTTTGGGAATTGGATAGGGTGGGAAATGCAGTACATTTCATGGTAGTCTTCTGCAAGACTGGGTTAAATTGGCCAATCAATATTCATACTTACTAGCATACTGTGACGGAAACCAGGGAACATTATAGATTACAGAAAAACCGATTCCATTTCCGTTTCATCATTTAAAGTTCTAAAGATAGTTCTAAAACTACAACCCCCCCCCCCCCTGTCGGCCGGCTTTAGGATACCCCACACCACCTATTCAATACAAAGCGATTACCACAACCCCTAATGAACTAAACCATCTCTAAAAGAGTGGACTCTCCAATCAGCTCGGCCACCATAGCGTTTTAAGGCCATAGCACACCAATGTAGATACCCATGTCCTACAGTGGATGTTAAAAGGGTCGATTACGATATCCAAATGTATCGCAAATGTCACTCAATAAAAACATCCAAAGTGCGTTACAACATATTGCTCGATGCGCCTCCGGTTGTAGAAGTGTTTCGGTAGCATATGTTATTTTAGAAAAGTTGTTAAAGTTAAGGGCCCGCGGTATAGACCTGAGATTGCAGTGGATTCCATCGCACATAGGTTTGAAGGGTAATGAGCACGCCGACGATCTGGCAAAAAGAGAAATTACAGAGGGAAAAGAAGTTCATATACCTCCTTACTATTCTGAAGTCCTCAACATTTATAAAAATAAATGTTATAAGGCCTATATGGCCTTATAAGATTTATTATTATAATTATAAAATTTTTATAAAGGCGTATATCAAAATAAAAATATTTTGATGAACGGTCTCGAGAGAAACCCTTCTCTTCTATGGTATCTATCTTCTACCGTGGTTTTTGGACTCTAAATTAAATAGGAACCTGGTTGTCATAGCTTTCAGGTTGCGGTCTGGGCATATGCTACTAAACAGGTTTGGTTTTCTTATTAAAAAAAATAAATTCTCCAAATTGTCAAAGTTGTGGAACAGTTGAAGATGTCCAACACTTGTTATTGGGGTGTTCCCGGAACGAACCCGAGAGGAAGGCTCTGATAGAGACTCTAAATTTGAACAGGAGTGATGTAGGGATGTTCCATAGAATTCTGTCCGAGCCAACATCGAAAGCTGCAAACATTCTGTACGAATTTGCGAGTCGCTATCAGAGTCATAGATAAATTAAGATAGATAATTAAGATAGACGTAATTATAGTATAGATAGATGTAAATAAGTAAGACAGATAGATAGTGAAATTGTAACTTTTAGGGTACAATGGGGCTGACATACACAATAGTGTAAAAGCCCCTAAATAAAATAAATAAGAAAAAAAAACATCCAGCTTAAGTTTCTCTACGCTGTATACCGCGTTACCTCTCCAGACAAGAGCGTGTCGATAGAAATTGGATTGCGTTGTAGATTTACCATTCAATCTCTTCAGCTTTAGCAAGATTTTGTTTTATTTTATTTGTCAACTAAAAAGAAATAAGGAAGAGGTACCTACATTACACCTCATGACATTACATGACAATAAAATGGAGTGAAAATATAACCACCCAAACATGTGATGCAAAGAAGTATTTTTTGTTATGTCAGCACCGGGCTCGTATTGTTTATGTCTAATATATCTTGTATTCTATTCTACCATTCTAGCATTGCATTGCTCAGTTGCATTCTACGCGCGTTTCCCGCGCCACCGCGCCGCCACTATTGGCGCCCGGTCATTACCCTGTACTATCCGTTTAAAATGCTGAGCGAAAGGAGCTTCAAGCGTCTGACGTCACACGATGTAATTTAGTACTGTTCACAACGGAAACGTGTAATATATTAATGTGCACTTTTTATACTGAACTATACGCTATATTAAAATATAGCGTATTTCATGTTTCTGTCTCTTTTGTGCACAGTTTTGTGTGGCGAAGCGTTGAGATGTTTCTTCTTGTTTTTATATTGTTCGATTAGCGTTGATGACGCGACGCCATTTTGTTTTTAGTGTCGTTTGGAACGGTATAGAATGAACACGTGTCCTTTGAGCTTTATAAGTATTTTTGTTGTAATTTAATTGTTATTTCTTCATTTTTATAACTTTTGTTATTTTTTCTTTACATTTTAGTTATAGATATTTTATTCTAAATAAATAAAAAACGTGGTCCGGATAAAAGTGAGTCACCAAACATTAATAGAAAAATACATGAGTACTTTCAAATAGAAAGAGACTAATGCAGTGAAATGTTCCGTCATTTGACTAAATTACAAAAAAGTGTTCAAGATTCCATCGAGGTTTTTCTATCTCGTAATTTGTTGAACAATATAGTAAGTTACTTGCAAAAATATAAATAAAATTACAGAGCGGGTGGCCGCTGCCACTGGAATAAATAAATCTACTGTATCAAAGTTACAAGGAGAAAAAAGCGAAGCTGTGGCATCTTTCGGTAAAATAACAACACCGAAAAAGAGAGGACGCAGAAAAAAAGAGTTTCTAGATAACTTTGGTCTCACATCCCTGAGAAATATTATATATTTATTTTACAATGTACGAAGAGAAATTCCGACGTTAAATAAAATAAGCCTTTGCTAAACGTGAATTAGACTACCAAGGTAGTAAGGCTAGTTTAAAACAAATTTTAATTAATGATTTGGGATATCGATATGAAAGATGTGTTCAGAAAAGATCGGCACTTATTGAAAGGCCCGCCATACAAGCGTGGAGGACTAGATATTTACGACGCATGAACGATAATAATATGTTAGGAGTACACAAAAAACCAGTAATCTTTCTGGATGAAACATGGATTCACGATAATTATTCATTTGAAAAATGTTTGCGTTCGAGGACCGATGTTGGTGTTCGAACGACTACTAGTCCTGGACAAAGGTGGATAATAGTTCATGCCGGTGGTGAAAGTGGATTTGTCAAAGATGCCCAATTAGTCTTCAAAGCTAACACTAGAACTGGAGATAACCACAATCAGATGGATACTAATAATTTTACGAAATGGTTATAAGAAAAACTTATACGCAACATACCGCCCAACAGTATCCTTGTTGTGGACATATCATATTAAGGAACAAAATAAGATACCAACTATGTGTTCGAAAAAGCAGTATTTAATTGATAGGCTACAAACCCATAATATTGAATTTATCGAAAAAGCAACAAAATCGAAATTATTTTTGATAATTAAAAGAAACAAACCACCAAAACTATATACAATAGGTAATTTGTTAACTTGTCATGGTCATGAAATAGTAAGATTACCACCCTTTAACTGCAACCTAAATCCAATTGAGTATATATGAAATTTATTAAAACAAATAGTGGCTGATAGGAATGTTGATCAATTAAAATCTAAAATTGAATTACTAACATTGGAAGCTTCGATCACACGCGATGATTGACTAAAAGAAATTAACCACGTTAAACATCTAGAAAAAGAATATTGGGAAAAAGATCGTATGGTGTAAGAATCTTTTATTATTAATACAGGTGGGTGTTAAATAAGTATATTTTTTAGAAGTTGTGTTGTTATTTCATTTGTTTCCTCGTCCGGTTTTAATTCAATTATGTGTGTTATAATAATTGTGTATTATTTTGCAGGAGGAGACAGTTCCTCTGATGCTTGCGATGAGGAAGATGATGACGAACATAATAGCATGAGTGGCGTAGAAGAACTTTCTGATTGAACCCTGTGCAGAACTTAAATAATAAATATTTTAATAATATTAATTAGTATTGCTTGTATGATCCTTTTTTTCTAACCCTACCCATATAGGCGTCATCTAAAATTTACTTTGACAAGGTTCCTTCCGCTCAGCAATTTGAACGGATTATACTGAGTAATGGGCGCTATGAACGTTTTAGATAGAACAACAAAACTTTATTTGTAACTATTGATTAGATGCCTAAAATAATTACATTATTTGCTAGAGCGATTTTATATACTTTAAATATTTTAAATATAGTTGACGTGTTTGCATTACTTCAATAACACGTACTCTATATGCAAAATAAATTAGTTGGTGACCTCGATATGTAAGAATTTTTTTACCATTTAACACATCGACAATTTGTCCTAAATTCACCCTACAAGCTGAATGTTTGTTACATTCAGCTAATTACATTCACTAAGTGCATTGTACTACGGAGATTGCAATTTCTGGCGCCAACCGTCTGAACATAGTAAAAATATAACAGTAGTTGCGTTTAGCCCCGTCTTCAAGGTAAATAAATTTTTCTATAGAAACAAGGTGGTAGTTTGATCGCGACATTACCTATTATTTGTAGGAATTTTTTTATATTTATACTTTTATAAATTACTATGTTTTAGACGTTCTGTTTTTGTTACCAGTTCGATGACAAGTAAAGCGTTTTCAAGGTAAATCCAGCGATTTATTTTATACAGTTCTAAATCGTCAATTATTTTTTTCCACAATGGCTTGGTCCTCTTTGGCGAGCTGCACCAGGCCTGACGCACTCACGAAAATACGTCTACAAAAATATGAAGTGAATCTCCTGTACATATTTGTACAATTAGTTATTCTGTGGTTGTAAGCCAGCTTCCAGGTGGTATCAGATGGAAAGTAAAAAGTATAATATGTGATAAGGAATGTCCATTACCCTATTATACTCTCTACTCGATGGGTTTAGATGAAATTGGATGGAATGGAACGTGATTATTCTCACTGAAACGCAGCGTGGAGTATAATGGCATCATCGTCATGTATGACGTATGTATACGACGCGCACACATGCAAACCCCAATTCGTGCATTTGTATGAAGATATCATACTGATATGTTTTTACTTTATTTTAAGTCTGAGCTACTTAGCTCGCCGTTAGTTTCAATTATTTGCGCTCAAAATGTTTCTATCTGGGGATTTATCTTAGTGTCGTTAACCTTTTTTATTGCAATTAAACAACTTTTAACGGTTTAAATCGCGTATATTTGACATGATTTATATCCCGACGTTTCGAACACTTTGCAGTGGACGTGGTCACGGGGTGACTAATTGATTTTATTTGTCACTTGAGTTATTAAGAAATTATTACTACCGTCTGAAATTTTTTGAACTACCGTCTGAATTTTTTTAATCATAACATTCCCTATGCACGCAGTATTCACTCACGGTGTCCAGAGGTCTTGCAGTATGGCGTTGGCCTTGTGATTTAATTAATTTAATGACTGGATCCCAAGCCATTGGGCAAACAAAGAGGAGCATCGGTATCCGGATAAAAGAACACATAGCTGACATGAAGAACAGACGCTCGACCAAGTCTGCAGTTTGTGAACATGCTCTGGACAAACCCAACCATTACATTCGATTTGATAACCCACAAATCCTCGCTAGAGAGACCCGGTACATGCCAAGAATGTTACGCGAGGCTATTGAAATTAAGAAACACCCAAATTTCAATAGAGAAGATGGTTGGCAAGTACCACCGGCTTGGGATCCAGTCATTAAATTAATTAAATCACAAGGCCAACGCCATACTGCAAGACCTCTGGACACCGTGAGTGAATACTGCGTGCATAGGGAATGTTATGATTAAAAAAAATTCAGACGGTAGTTCAAAAAATTTCAGACGGTAGTAATAATTTCTTAATAACTCAAGTGACAAATAAAATCAATTAGTCACCCCGTGACCACGTCCACTGCAAAGTGTTCGAAACGTCGGGATATAAATCATGTCAAATATACGCGATTTAAACCGTTAAAAGTTGTTTAATTGCAATGTATAGTAATCGCGAAAACCTAAGAAAAACCTTTTTTATATTAAATTTTACAAATTTAATACATCGTCTGCTTAATTGTTTGTCAAATAATTTATAATGACATTATATTTAGCAGTGCCATATATAACAGTGTGATATATAGAAAAATTAAAGGAGAATTTCAGGTCATAATCCACCAAGCAGGATCTGTGCGGATTGAATATTACACATACCCCTTTTTAAACTTGGGCTTGCCGGATTTTGCTTCAATTATCTAATATTCAAATTTTATGTGATATTCAAATATGTTAATTCAGTGGTAATCTCTACATATTATTATAATAAATTCGTAACAAAACCGTTAATAACATTTTAATTTTTTTTTTTTTTTTTTAAAATTGATTGCATTGCAAAATTCGCATGATACAGGGCCCAAAACAACATTTGTTTTGGAATTATTGTCCGTTTGACTGTGTGTCCGTGTGATTGTTGACTGATCGAGAATCACTTAATGGATTGCAATGAAACTTAATATAGTTGACATAGCTTGTGTGCCTGATTAACATTTAGTTAATTCTAATTTCTACTGCAACCGATTCAATTATTCACATTTAACCAACGGTCGACTGGTAAAGAATGCTTTACCTAAGGCATTAAGTTCGCTTAATAAACTAATAAATTTAGGGTATAAAACTACCCTAAATCCAGAAAACATCGAGATCAATTATACAGTTCCCACGGGAATTATAAACTAACCACACTTAAGTTCACGCGAGCGAATTCACGGGCACTGCTAGTTGTTGATGTGAATATAATAAATGTTCTCAATTACATCTGTTTCCAATTACGAATGATTGACCCTAATTTATAATACCTAATCCTTATAAAGGGCCTTAAAGTTCCCGCGGGGTTCATGACCTTTAGACGCAAATGACAGCCCTATAGAGTCAAGTTATTCAACAAATTGACCTACATAAAGTCGCTCGAGACAGTAATTTGAGTCGTCTTGCTAACGCAATGTTAATTGCTGGAGGTGAGTCTCTACCCAATTACGCTGATTGTATTCTATCTGTGACTGTTTTGTAGTCGCGAAGTATACTTATTCATTGACGAAAAATAAAACGCATATTTTAGTTTACATAGAAACATTAAACCTAAAATTAAAGAAAAAAACTACATTATTTATTGCGCTAAATGCATGTATTATATACATATTATTTTTATTTTTTAAAAGCTTTTTTGTGTAGTAGGCGCAACAAAAGAAGTCCCATAGGCGCGACGCTGTAATCGGCCGACATAATCGTGCCACCAGCTTATTGCTTTCCAGTTACCTTATCAAATTACGTATTTTCATTTACACCCACTAATAAAGATGTGTCAAAATTAGGAAGTAAATTATAAAGGGACATAATAATATTTATGTTGCTTAATGGCCGATTTCTCATATTTAGTTCCCTTAAATTCCGCGTGACCTCTTTAGTGGCGCACACTCTACATAATATTTTTTGTACGGCTCTCATGTAACAAAATTTACAGGAGCATTCGAGTAGCCAAGTTAAAACATAGGAAGTTAACATAAAAGTTTGATAATATATTTCACACAATACATATCATGCCTTAAACATTATATTTATATCACGGTTTATAGGATTATTAGTTATTTATGAGCATTATTTGATACACCTATAATTTCCGAGATATCCATATCTCCATAAATACGAGAGATTTTAATATAGGTGTCTATAGTAAGCTTGGTTTGTTAATCAAGTTTTGTCAATATACACTTTCCTTACTGGGTTTTGATATAGTGCAGTCGAATTGCATAGCATTATGTGCAAAAATTAAATGAAAAATATATAAGAGATTTGTACCCGCGTATACGTTACGAAAACATTGGCCATCGGCTAATCCGGAAACACTCGAACGGGTCATCCACGTCTATGCAATAAAGTAATAAAGTATCTCGTAATTAAAGTATGTAATTACGTAGCAAGTAAGTACAGTCATTCATAGACGTGAATGACGCGTTTGGGTGTTTCCGGATTAGCCGATGGCCAATGTTTTGAGATGTATCTGTACTCCCCTCTGCGGTAACACCTCTCTAATCAATTAATCTCTCACGTGTCGCGTACAGGTTAAATCACAATCTACTTTCTATTGAAAACTTATCGTGTGGTCTTCGTGAAATATGTATATATAAGTAACGTATACGTAGGCCACACGCACAAACTAAATTTGTTTTCAATTCTCCAAAATACTTGAAAAAAACATTAAAATAACAAGCGAACGAAATATAATGTTAATGAAGCTGATCGGTCTTTACTTTTCCGATGTAGCATGCAAGGAATAAGAGTCAGAAATCGTTTTGGGTACTAGAACGTAGCACGTAGCACGTCCTACGAGTGCAATGCTACAGCGCTACGATATAGCTACGGAGCTACGACGCGCTACGAATATACGGTAGAAACGGCTATTATTTCTGATTCTGGACTGTAAACAGCTGGGGTGGAACAAATAAGCGTTTTTTGGGGTTTGTAAATAACTTACATTAAAGATAACTATGGTTTATATTAGTTACTCTAAACTGAAATGGAAAATTGCACCAACACTTTGTTTTCGTCTTTGGTATCTCGATTTGGCAGTTATTGAATACGTCAACATTGAGCTTAACGTGCGGTTGCCGCAATTTTACTGTTCATTTTTAGGAAAGAGATTTTAATTAATTCTTTAATTCAAATAAAGTTTTTGATTATTCGCAAAGAATACATTTCGTTTATGTACAAATATGTACATATATTTATGATGACGAATAAAACTCTTAATGTAGTTACTACAATATCAAAATCATTACTATTTTTTAAATTAATAAATATACTTTGAGTATCATGAAATCCATATCTCACATGTTATATAAGAGGAGAAATCAAAAAGTAGTGAGAATGAGATAGAATATAATGACTATTGATAACTTAATAATTTATTTTTCTACATAGTCTCCGAGTCTCTCTACACACCGAGTAGAGAACAATCTTTCCAAGGCTTTTCCTTTTCCGAGGCTTCAATTCCTTTCAAAAAAAAAGTTTTGTCTTGGTCCTGCAAAAAGCTCTCCACGGCATCTATCACCTCGTTATCGTCTTCGTACCTGTTTCCCCTTAAGTATTCTTTCAATTTGGGGAACAGATAAAAATCGCTAGGCGCCAGATCTGGTGAATAAGGGGGATGGTCAACCAATTCGAAGCCAGCTTGTTGAATGGCAGCCATCGCAACTGCCGAGCTGTGCGCGGGTGAGTTGTCGTGATGAAACAGCACGCCCCTTCGAAGTTTCCCTCTCCTTTTCTCTTTGATGGTATTCCTCAACTTGGGAATTAATGCAGCATAATATTGACCTGTAATAGTGGTTCCACGCTCCAGGTAATCAATCAACAATATCCCTTCTGAGTCCCAAAATATTGAGGCCATAATCTTGCCCGCCGATGCCACGGCACGAAACTTCTTCGGGGTCGGTGATGATGGCCGTTTCCATTGTGAATATTGCTGTTTTGTCTCGGGATCAAAATGATGGACCCATGTTTCGTCCATTGTTACGAAACGAGACAAAAAGTTTTTAGAATCTTCTTGAAACTTGTCCAACAATGTCTTCGAAATGTCAAGTCGATTTTGTTTCTGACTGTCTGTTAACATTCTCGGCACCCATCTTGCGGAGACTTTTCTCATATTCAAAGATTGTTTCAATATGGATTGAATACTTCCATATGAAATGCCCGTTTCTTGAACTAAGTAACGGATGGTAACTCTTCGATCGCTCAATACAATTTTCTCGACTTTAACAACATTTTCTTGGGTGACTGACGTCGATGGGCGGCCGCAACGATGTTCGTCTTCCGTGCTCGTTCTCCCTACTCGAAATTTAGAAGCCCACCTTGCGACAGTGGAATACAGCGGAGCAGACTCTCCTAATGTTGCCTCCAAATCTCAGTGAATCTCTTGCGTCGTTAACTTTTTAAACAGAGGTATTTAATAACGGCTCGCACTTCATTTTTCTCCATTTTCGAGAACATGTTCCGACACGAAGCAAACAAATGACTACATTCAGAAAAAAAAACAAAAGAGAATCGAAGACTTTTTCTTTATTAATATTACAAATATCTGAGCTATGCCTGCCAGTATTTATTTTTTTTCTTACCAAGGAGTATATATGTCGTTCTTACTAATTTTTGATCACCCCTCGTATGTATATAACATACCAAAAACTTTTATAAAAGTACAGAAGGAAATTAAAAAAGTACAAAAGTACTTTTATACCGCAGATATTTTTGAAACTTTCATGTTGACAAAACTATTAATGTAAAATATTTCCCATGACTGATTTGCGTATTTAATGTAAAACCCGCTGGAGAACTGCCCTTATGTCCTTATAGCCTTTGTCCTGATACCCCATATCCTCCTAAATAAACATTCGAAGTACAAATAGGACCCACTATTGTGCTAAGTTTGAACGGTTTGAAGTTGTAATATGAGCAAAGATGTGACACCGTAGACAGAGAATAACACTAGACTTGACATTAGCGTATTAGCGTGACATTTTATTAATATAAAACATGATTAAGAGTAGGTATACAATTAAGAGTAGGTCCAGTATGTATCCCAAATATAAATATGTGCACAACATTGATAAAAACCTATTTTGACTAGATTGTGACACAAAAAAGTAGCTAAATTACAAAAATAAATTAAAAAACATTAACAGCCAAGTGGAAAAATTAACAAGGTATAAAAAAATAAAAAAAATAAAGTTGTTTTACAGATTTTTAAGTAAGGTAATGTTGGTTTATTAACAGTACCCGAGGGATTAGATCCCGAAGATAATAATACAAGAAATCTAATTCCGGCGATAATACCCGGGGTGTTTCAAGAAATTGTTTAAAGAAACTATTGTAGAAATCACACGTACGAGTTTTCGTGAAAAAGAAGCAAAACTGATGATAGAAATGATTTTCTATCTCGCTCTCTCTTACGACTAGTACCAATTTTACATTTCTTTTATCCTTTTAGTAGCAGATCTAGTGTTGATTCTTTGTTTATGGGAAAGACCCGCGTCAACGACAACCTTTAATGTTGATTTGTGTGACACTACCTCATGTTAGAATCATTTGCATTCAATATATGCGCCGCAGTCCTTTGTCAATACACCCATAGCACATACCATAGATATAGAATATAAGAAAATAAGAAAGAAAGACATATTTATTTCTTTTACGAAAGAAGGGTATAAAACGCACAACACAATGATAAATTAGACTCAACACAAAAAATCTTTTACTCGAGTATACACGAATTCATGTACAATCAACTAGCGTCATCTCGCCGATGACGAAATCAGAATTAAACTAATATTATGTTTTATGATGTTTTATACTAATTCTATGCTTATTGTTTATTAATACTAATTTGGGAACTGCTAAATTAATTTTAATTTAAAATGGACTGGACTTGCCAAACTCAGAAGTCCATGTCATGTTCGAACATTGGAGACACCATACCTGACTGCGACTCTCCACTTCAGGACATCGTACAGGTAAATCTCTCTCAAAACCCACCACCACACACGAATTTCTGCACTTCTCAATCACACGCTGTTTTCTTACAAGACCTCCAAAAGAAAAACAAATTTTTAACCTCCTTAAAATTAACCTATTTACCCTTATAGTAAAGGCTAAATACTAATTAATTTGAAGTAAATACCTGTTGATTATCGATAACCGATGGAGCACTTCAGTTAAACCATTGCTTGCGTATTCCCATGACGGCGCGCGGCCACTGAGCGTTATGGAGCAAGGTCGAAAGCAATATTATAAAATACAGTTATTTAAAAACATGTATTTATATGTATTTATTTCATTTTATAACATAATATGTGTTTATTTTATATTCTAAATCGGGTCTGAATGCGTATAATAAAGGTATTTGTTTACCTTTTATTCCTACTTCACGTCCATGAAATGACGGTGGAATTAATCACTCTGCACTCCCAAAATCCTCTCCACTGAACGTCACTATTATCCCAGGATTGTACGTGAAACGATTGAAATTAAGAAACATAAAAATTTCAATCCGGAGATGGATATAAACTGTCGTCGACGTGGATTCCACAAATTTAAACCTTGTGATTTACCGTCGAATACGTCCGCGGACATTGTTAGTGTAGCGCATCGCAGCCTTTCTGAATGTGAAGATCAAATGTGGGTAGTTGATAAAACTGCTCGCAGCTGCCATCCTAAACTGCCCGCCTCTTCAGTCAACTCGTAACCACAGCTAGTGCAACCCGTGCGCCGGCGCCGAAACGTCGAGCACGAATAAAAGGTAAACAAATGCCTGTGTTATACGCGTTCAGACTCGAATTAGAATGTAAAAAACGTAGTTAAAGTTATTGGTCTTTCTAGTTCAATATTATATTTTAATATGTCGATCAGTACTACGAAATTATTATATATAACTAAGCGCGCGCCACGAGCAGGAAAAATTTCGGTCATTGACATAATTATTCACCGAGACCCCGAGACTAGACTTTACTAGATCCCTCATATTCATGTTCAATATTATGAGGGGGTCTAGTGACGTGGTCGGTGAGTGGCGATTGCATACACATCTCTTTACCGTCCAATCTTGACTGACCTCATGTCAATAACCGAAATTCTTCCTGCTCGTGGCGCGCGCTTTAAGTAAAAATTAACATGTACTTCACAATTTGCTTTATTACATTAAATATAAATATTTGGTTTATAAATGATGAATTTACTCATATGAGCGACAAATACCAGTAAAAAAGTAAGATTGAAATGTACTCAGAAACTAGGTAAAGTCACTTTCCCCATATTAAAATAACTATCCGCATATAGTCTGCCTACTTTGCCTAAAAACAAGTGAAGTCTATAAAAGTCGCTAGTATTTCAATATTTCGATCGACCTCTACGCAGAACTGAGTCACAGAAGTACTGGGCGCGGCCCATTTACTTTATTAACTAATTTCATTTCCCTTTTAATAGAAACGCACTTTTTTTAAAACTATTGTTATGTCACCAATCCATTTAGGCTAACATAATGAGGACATTTGGGACTGGGTGGGACATTTGGGACTATGTATGTAGAAGTGTCTTTGAAATGGTGACGCTATTAGTGGAGCGTTTTGTCCTTCCACCCTTCTGTGGAATAGATGAATTTGTCTACGACTGTAAACCGCATCCAGCCTTTTTACCGTCCACCGCTTTACATGGTCCTCCTTATAAACATTGTATCGTGCATCGGAGCATCGTGGCGACCAGTCGCATCGCCGCGATCAGTGACACTGTGCGCCTGATAAATTTCACATTATTTTGTACTTTTGATAAAATAATTGTAACTCATGGACTCTACTTGGATAGGTGGATACTGGTAGTTCTAATTTCATTTATTATTTACAAATATGTATTTGATATTAGAGAACCATTTTTAACTTACTTTCATCATTTTTTTTATCAAATAGCCCTAATTATAAATACTTACATACATACATATAGTAATTACGAGTACCTACATACTCCCTAGTAGAAACTTCAAATACCTACAACATTATGCTTGCCAAAACGAGTTGCTTTTCCGCGCAAGTTAAATTGAATCGATAATCAACTTGTAAGGGGAGAGTGCATGCTGCATTCCCACAGCCTCTGAGCGCACGCGACTGGCCACATTACCCCTCTCTCACAGTAGACTACCTTGAAACGTACTGTATTTCCCACTTTATCCTATATCTCCAATGTGCGTACGTGTTTCGAT
Organism: Sesia apiformis; assembly: GCA_914767545.1. NCBI lineage: Eukaryota > Metazoa > Arthropoda > Insecta > Lepidoptera > Sesiidae > Sesia > Sesia apiformis. The sequence continues at coordinate 15,336,976 of OU611960.1, read as the reverse complement.
AGTGAATGAGATATGCCGGAGCCCCTTTCCATTCCATCCTATTCTATCCCTTCCCATTTTCCCAGACCTTTTTCCAAATCTATTCCTTTGTCTCCAAAGGCATCCACGGGCGTGGAAACAGTGGACTGTATGTCCATGCACCAGCTTTTTTTCATAAAATATGTACTGCGGAGTGAACTAGACTTGCCTACAGGTAAAAAGCGGAACTGGAGTACCATGTATTGGTATACCAATAATAAATTGCATAATCCACTCATAAATACAACCAACCTTTCTTCCAGGAACTCTCTCACATCTCACTGGACCGTGTTCATGTTTCCAAAAAATATGGCTCCTAACTAAGTAATATTTAAGGGCCCAAATCCAGCTCAATGGGCACTTTTTGTCCCGAACTATACACCCTGTCGGTACTTCAAAGGGCATTATTAAGCAACCCACGTCGACCGACATATCGACACACTTCTTTACTAGTAGGTATTATATTCTTCCTGGGTTAATAGAATATTGACCATATAAAACGTGTTTAGGAAGAGTCGCTAGGGTTATGCATGTCCTTACTATGTTCTCTAAACCTTCAAACGACTTCCAATTAATATATTCTCTTAATTATAATTGATCAAAATAGTCAGTCAGAACACGGGACGCATATAGACACTTTCATAAAATATCTGAGCATACAAAGACACTGGCCATTTGGTATCGGCCGTCATTAAAATAACTCCACTCGATTTCTTCACGTGAGTGTGTAAAAGCTTACTATAGTCCGGTTATTACAAGAAGAGCTCTGACAGCTGACATAAATCTTAACATAAATGTTTAACATGTAGTAATAATCATTTTACAACTCCATAGTTATTTAAGAATATTTATGACTTAAGAAAGAAATTGTATTTACATAAAATGAATTAAATACACAACTGTTAGCGCTCTTCCTATGATAACCGGACCATAAGCTATAAGAAAGTAATTACCACAAGCCCTGTGGAACCACCTCTATAAGAGTGAACACCTTTGACCAGTGTGTCGTTTTAAGGTCATACATCTCTAATACACATTATTCACGAGGAGACAGGAAAGAGATGGAAATTTTATGGTAGTTTTCTGTGAGGTCAGGGTAACTTGGCCAGTCGGGCGTGTCCAGAGGCTGTGGGATTGCAGCGTGAACTCTCTCTCCGCCAGCTATGAATAAACATTTGAGTAACTGTAACTTTCTATGTATCGTTGAAGCAGGAGTGTGTTATATACTTTACCCGGCGTTCAAGCGTCCACCTCATGATCCTCATATCAAATTTCCATGGTCACTTACAACTCCAAATTACTTCCATAAGACTGATTACTACTATCACGTACGAGTACGTACGTGTTTCGGTAGTGAGTCACATATGCCAGAGCCCATTCCCATCCCATCCTCTCCCTCCACATTTTCCCAATCCATTCCTTAATCTGCAAAGGTAGGCAGCGCATACGAGAGCGTGCTAACGTTTGTCATTCTGGACTGATGTCGGCATGTATCGCGGATGTCTATGGACGACAGTAGTATCCACTTACCATTAGGTGCACTGTATGCTCGTCTGCTGCCTTTTTTCTATAAAAAAATGCATCTTCAAGAAATGTTTAATTAACGTCCTCTAAACCTTTTCATTTCTCTAAGCAACCCCTCCAGTTTACGTAGTTTTGAATTTAAAGTTTAAAGTAGACGTTAAATACGTACTTTTTACTTTACTATACTGCGACATTGTGAAAACTATCTACGAAGTGCAGGCTTTAAACTGGATTTATGGAGTCTCCAACTGTCACCAAGCACTTCAATTTAATTACATTATCATACAAAGTTTGAACATCGACAATGTCTCTTAATAACATTCCCTTAATGTAATGTTTACAGATAGATACATAGTAGCTGCTGCAGTCCGCTGCTGAACTGGACCTCTTCCTATGCAATCATCTTTGTCTGTTGGTTCCTTTGATGACATCATCGCGCCAATGAGCCATTGGTGTACCCACCCTTCCCCGGCCGATCCATGGTCGCCATTCCAGAAGTTTACGGCTCCATCGCCCGTCCTCTCTACGACATACGTGACCTGCCCATTTCCACTTAAGCATAGCGATCTTCCGAGCAATGTCAGTCAATCCTGTTCCCCTCCTGATCTCATTGTTAGGCACACGGTCTCTCAGAGAAATACACAACATCGCTCTCTCCGTCACGCTTTGTACTACTTGCAGACAGTGTGCAGTTTTCCTCGTTAAGGTCCAGGTTTCTGCTCCATATACAACATCGCTCTCTCCGTCGCGCTTTGTACTGCTTGCATACAGTGTGCAGTTTTCCTCGTTAAGGTCCAGGTTTCTGCTCCATATACAACATCGCTCTCTCCGTCGCGCTTTGTACTACTTGCAGACAGTGTGCAGTTTTCCTCGTCAAGGTCCAGGTTTCTGCTCCATATACAACATCGCTCTCTCCGTCGCGCTTTGTACTACTTGCAGACAGTGTGTAGTTTTCCTCGTTAAGGTCCAGATTTCTGCTCCATATACAACATCGCTCTCTCCGTCGCGCTTTGTACTACTTGCAGACAGTCTGCATTTTTGCTCGTCAAGGTCCAGGTTTCTGCTCCGTATGTCATAGTCATCATTACGCATTGGTCAAATACTCTGCGTTTCAAACATACTGGAATCTATCCCCTGAGCACGTTGGACAATTTTCTGCATAAAGCCCAACCTAGCTGTATTCGCCGGCCAATCTCCCTTTCCTGTCCACCTTTATTGCGTTCGTACAATCCTTCACAAATTCTCACAAACTTCTTTGCATAAGTAAGATAGACAGATAGACGTAATTATGGTATAGATATATAGTGAAATTGTAACTTTTAGGGTACGATGCGGCTGACATACACAACAGTGTGAACGCCCCTAAATAAAATAAAGAGAAAAAAACATCCCATTATCAACTTATTCAATAAGCGGGCCAATCGCAAACATAACCTTGTAGAACAAACCTATTCATTCGGTTATAATAACGAAAACGAACTTTATAATTACCGTAAGTAATAACTCGTTAGCGAACGCAAAAAGTTTGCAATCGTACTAACGTTCGGTTGCTTTACTTATAGTTCTTTCAACTCTTTCCCTTTTATTTGGACACAGAAAATCTAATATTACATAGAGAAAAACTTCTGTAATAAGCGTAAACTTAGTAACACCGACCCAAAACATTCAATCCAAATATTCAGCAAATACCGTTGTTCGCCTAAGTTTCTAAACTGTCAACAAGTTTTTGTGTGACACGCACACATTCGCAACTCTCTCGGGACAGACGGTGAATATAATCGAATAACTGAAATAACGCTTGATTTCCACTACACTGTATCGAGGCCGAGTCGTAACTCTGGCACACTGTGGGCACAAATATTAATAACCGACTTTTCTTACGTAGATAAGTGATCGTGATTTTATATTTCTACTAAAAGGCTACTATGATACTAAAGTAAGAGATTATCAATTCAATATTTTATTGTACCTAGATGAAACCCTATAATGTCCTACGGCATGTTAGTAAATCTAAAAGCTTTGAACAAATCTACCTATTGCAAAGATTATTATTTGAACAAAACATTAGAATTACAGAAAAACTTTACTAAATCTCAAATAAACTGAGAAAAAACCAGCTGAGAAACGATCGACCTGCTTAGTGATCCCGAAAGATCCTCGTAATTACAAAGGAAAACCCTATTAAAACTAGGACTATATGGGAGCAAAAATCGTTATGATAGGCGGTATTGGAGCTATGGGCAGATTTGGAAACTAGAATAGATAACATAAAAATAACAACGAGTTAGGTAATGATTATTCACATAAAAAAATGTCAAAAAGGTGTACCTCACAAAATTATCCATAACTTATTCGTTATTATAATACAATCAAATAAAACAACTGCAAACACTGAACAATCTGTAAACAAACAATAAACAACAAACAAACTGTAAACAATCTAAGTTTAATAAAAAGTCTAATAAGTCGGTGTGCTAAGAAATCACATAGTAAATTATTATACAACTTCGAAATTGACTAAAATATGTTAGAAACATCATACATTATGACATTAAATTGTACCAACGTGAACCTAATATAAAATAAAATTTAAATCTAGAAATGTCATTCTTCATCCAACTTCCAAAAATATTAATATCTCGGAAACGAGAAGCCGACATCTGCACCCTTTTTGCATCAACGACTGCGTAATCTAAGTTTTAAAAAATAAAGTTATGAACTTACGACTGGACTCAGGTCTATATCTGTATACATACTGAACCGATATATCAGTCTATATCGAATATCAGAAAAATTTCATCATTGATATTTTCGTTCTACATCTCGGTCTCAGTTCAGCGTAGTGTGAATCAATCTATAAAGGGTGTGTACCTATCGCGCAGTCACGCGCGCCTCTCGCTCGCAGAATAACGATGGTCCGTGCGTTTATCACATTCTCACCGTAACCTCTCGATGTAGGTCGAACCTGAAAACAGTTTCTGTATATAAATATGATAATAAGGAAAATGATATCTGTTAAAGGCCACAGTAAATGAATTTTGAACTAACAGTGTATATATTTTCTATTACTGACAGTTTTATTGAGTATTACTGACATTATTTCAATTACTGACAGTTTATTGAATAGTTTTATTAACAAGTCAAGCAATGACCTTTTATTGTTTATCTATTATTTACGAGATGCAGAAATCCCAACGCCGCCGTAGTGGTTAAATATAAGTCTTTACGGGCGAGTCTGCGCGCATGCACACTGATGCCTTGTACACTAAAACCTTCCAAAATAAAATAACCCATACGATAGTGGAATCCGCATCCAAATCCGTCCAGTAGAACCCAAGTTGTAAGCGAACAAACAGAGAGAAAATCAAACAGAAATTGCGTTTTATTAATAAGTTTACTAAGTAATGTAAAATAACCTCTGAAACACATTTAATTTCGTTTATCTGTTCACGATGTATAATAGTACAAAAACTAATCAACGAATTTTGAATTGTGTAGGATATTTATTCTGGAACTTATCAAACTGATTTTTATAAAATTTCGGTTTAGTGGTTTTGATATATAGCGAATTTTTAACGAGCATTGGGTTCTAAGAGGACGAGACCACTGGCAGAAGATAGTCCAGAAAAACAATTACATGAAAGTGAGCATCTTAATGCTGTTTATAATAGGTACATTAATTCAGTAAGAAAGTAAAACATTTTAGAAAGTATAACGAGTACTTACTTCCATCCATTTTAAAAGTGAGGTCCAAAAGTTTCCGGCCTGACATACAAATTTCTAGATGTCTAAAAAAACAAATTATACGTCATTGTGATTGTCTTTATCCTGCTAATCCGTGTATAATTTTTAGAGTTCCTCCCTCGTTAGTTTCGATTCCTCAACTCTTAGAACAAAAGAAAGTCGCAAAATCTTTAAAACATTTATACTGGATTATCTTCCGTGATTAAGTTCCTTACAATGGAATGTAAGTGTTACAAAGGGCCCGACCGATATCAAACAAAGGTTGGATAATTCTTCTCCTTATATCTAATTCTCCATCATTTTCCAGCGTCAAAGATTGGTGTAAGCAATTTCATTGAAGAGGGTCCACGAGAGACGAACCTCGCTCCGGTCGACCCGCTGAGGAACTCACTTCAAACAATATCCAATTAGTGGAAGAAGTTCTGAACCAACGACGGCTTAAGACGAAAGAAATAGCAGCAAGAACAGGACTTTCAAAAATTACAGTCCTTAGGATTCTTCATGAACATCTTCATATGAATAAAGTTAATGCGAGCGAGGTGGATGCCAAAACTTCTTTCAAGTGTACAGCGAAGTGAACAAGTAGCGTACTCTAAGGAACTTTGGGAGGCCTTTCAGGAGAAATGGATTCAAATTTTTGGAGTGAATTGTTACTGGGGATGAAACTATGGTTATTTACTATGATCTCCTTTCCAAAAGGGAGTCGATGGAGTGACATCGTTCTGGTGAAGCACCGCCTAGAAAGGCAAAGTCCACCAAAAACATTATGGCTTCGATATTCTGAGATTGTCAAGGAATATTGCTTATAGACTTAAAGGAACGCAATACTGCGGTGACTGGAAGCTATTGTGTTATACCTTATAAGGCAATTACGACAAGCAATCAAGCAGAAACGTCGTGGAAAACTAAGCAAAGGCGTGCGGCTTCTCTATGACAATGCACCCCACCCCGTCCACGCTGCCGTAGTTGCGAAGCTGCTGTTTCAGTTGCTTCACGGAAATTTACCACCCACCCTATAATCCTGACTGAATACTATTTGTTCTCAAAACTCAACGCGAACTTAAGTGATTTTGCACTGTTGATGAAGTGACCGCTGCGGTTTTTGTCTATTTTGAAGACAAAACTTCCGTTTTTTACTGGGATAGAAATGCTAATTAAACGATCCGAAAATTGCGTTCAAATAGACCGTCTAAAATTGAAAAAACATTGAAACATTGAAAAATAAAAATAGTTCTTTGGCGATCTCTTCGTTTCCTATCTTATCACGCAAAAAAAATCCGAGCATAGCTCTCTCTATAGTTCGCTGTGTGGCCTTGAACTTATGGATTAATGCATGTTGAAAAAGCAGATCTAGTAATTTTCTGTACAAATGTCTGACACTCATGTCATGTAGAGAAATTTGAACGCCTTAAACGGTAATACACGTACATAGCGTACATCCCAATCGTATTTTAACATCCTCATATCTACCAGCTATGTTTACAAATAAATCATTTCATTTCAGTCTTCTAGAAATTACAACATAATTAAATGTAGAAAGTAGGCATGTTCCGAATATTCGTACTACCGTTTTGTTGAATGCTCGCCAATTTACAAGCATTCGTATTCGTACTGGTATTATCCATTTTCTAAACGAATACTCAAATACTAATCGAATAGTAAATATAATAACCCAATGTGATAAGTAATAAGTAAGCAAAAAAGATTTTCTATAAAAAATACGTTACATACCCACCTAACTTTAAACTGAACTAACAAATTACTAATTGAACCAAAAATACAAATTTTACAATTGCGTGCGTAGTACATAGTGCTTTTTGCTGTTCGAAACATCCCTAGCAGGGAGAAAACCTCCTTTTCTGTAGTACTTCAAAAGATGGAGTGCAGTTTGTTCAGATGAAGTTTGTTTTGAATTCGAGGCACGTCTTTGACATACACAATAACACTCCAATGTTATTATTAAGACAATAGCATACTTAACTGTGCTATTGTCTTGTTGTACTGTCGCAAAAGAGTATACGGTGTCGTGCAATCGAGCGACTCGATGGTTTTAAAATGGCATCCATGTCGCCGTAACCAGCGAATTAGTATACTTAATTCACCTTGCATTATTCATCTAAATTCGACTACATTGTGGATTTAATTACCTTGATAGAAATAACATTGATACGCTATAAGTGTCAACTTTATTCACCCATTTGAATAAAACAGGGTGAATGAAGTACATTAATCCGCTGGTTTCTCCTGAATTTCCCATAAGAAAAAGTCATAGAATATCCTTTTCTTCCCATAATTTTGACTAAAAGTATCATAGCAATAACGACATTGGAACTCTCCGCGCGGGCGGACCACCGCCCACTTCCACGCAAGCAAAGCCGCAAGCAAAAACTAGTACATTATATGCCAGTGACATTCAAAGCTCTTATAGCCGGGATATGCCAAGCAAAGCGACCTTGCGCCCCCGTCCATTATCCTTCATAAGGCTGCAAGAACGCTTTGCAAGGTTATCTCCTACGGAAATTATAGTTTTTGTACGCGTTCCACTCCAGATATTGGATCTGTGTGCTACAGAAACTTTTTATACGCATGGCATTCAGAACATTTTCATGTTTGTTCATAAATTTCCCGCTACTTGTCCGCATATTTAGCGTGCATCTGAGAAGCATTATACATGCATGGCATACATTTATAAATGTTTCCAAGATAAATTACCGAATATGATTAAAAATTCACTTATTAACAAATTTAAATTCAAATTAAAAAACTGACCGCTAAGTTTTTTGTAATCTGTAGCAAAATTGTGAAAATATGATAATGTGTGTGTTCCGTACATTGTCGTCAAACCCCAATGTAAGCATAAAATATGTCCGAAGTGACATAAAGATCACCAGCAACGGGCGGGATTGAAAATGAACGATCATACATTATTACATATTGTTATATTCCTCCTCAATTTCCCTATATAATATAAAGTATTGTCGTTCCACCTCATGCATGAAACAAAGAGAAATCAAAAAGCCTTGTTTATTACAAATGTAAAAAGAAATTAATTAAGGCACTAATCAATAATACGTTAATGATAAATTGGATGAAATAAACGCAAAAAAGCAACATCACGCTGTGTTTTCCCAGGGGGTCATCCATCCAAGTAGTGGAACCACGCCCGACGTTGTTTGGACTTCGGTGATCGGACGAGAAGCGGTGTTTTCAACGTGGTATGGACGTTGACATCATATATAATGAAATAGTAACATATAAATAAATAATAACCATTTATTCTAATAATTATTTTTTCTTATGGTTTTACTTACCAATACATTTTGAACATAATTTATTATAGAAATCACTTCCCCCATACACACAGTAAAAACAAAATTACTTACCCCGTCAATTGGGATGTCACAGAATTTACAGAATAGGTCTTTTAAAACATTAAATGAAGTTTTTTTAAAACCTCAATTTCCAAGTCGCCAATATGTTCCTTCTCCCCTTTAATTTTTCAAATACTGTTTTAATAATCTAAAAAACAAAGAATTAAGTTCCTGAGTGCTATCAATAAAAAATTTTAAAAATATTGAAACGAAAATATTTTTTGAATAATATTAAAACAAAAATATACAAAAATATTGTCGCCCAACGTGGGGCTCGAACCCACGACCCTGAGATTAAGAGTCTCATGCTCTACCGACTGAGCTAGCCGGGCTTGATGTTATTTATTGAAGTTATTTATTAGCTTCGGTTGATTTTTTTGGAATTTAACTTTATCTTTCAAAACGGGACTCCGTCAACTTATCAACTTATTGAAAAAAGTATTCTTAATAATATAATTTTATTTACTTCAACCTATTCAAAATCAGGTTGTTTCGTTGATGATGATCTACAGTTAATTCAGTATTTCTGCTGCTCGTTTTTAAATCAAGCCTTTTTTACAATATACAAAGATGACGTAGGTATACCTAATATTGACCAATTCCAGCATTTAAATTGCCTTTTGCAACTGCAAATAAGTTGATAGCGAGCTCGCTACCAACTTAATCAATAGCAGGCTAGATAATTTTTTAGATAATGTCACGTATTCACACTTAAATTCTCATTATATTACGCACACTTTAATTTTTGAAACACATCTTTTTACAGTAATTAATTCCAATTATAGTAATCACTAAACTGTTCGTACAACAGAACAAGAAGAAGCAAAAGAAGTTTGTCCATGAAAACGATCATTCTAAGATAGGTACAGTGTTAACTGCACAATTTACGAAGTACGTGCTCTTGGTGCGGAAGTGGTATAATAAATCTTCAATTTAGTCGAGTACAGCCCTGTCGACAGAGCATAAATGTTACAGTGAATATACGAACCCTTGGGTGTGTCAACATTCACTAGTGAATCCAAAGAGCACATTTTATCACTGAAGGATTTTTTTTAAGAAATGTCTAAATGAATAGTTATGATATTATATATGATATACAATGAATAGCCGATACAATCCGTATTGTCTATGTTGATACGAATTTTGGAAGTGTCGAAACAAAGACGCAATATTAATTATTAAATTTGTTACGAGGTTTAATAAATCTTAGAATTAAAACAAAAGTTCATAAATTTTATAAAACTAGCTATGAATAATCTTTAAGTTCCTAACTTACTTTACAACTTATTCGTAACCTTCCGAATCTATTCCTTAGATGTAGGTATGTCTATTACTTATAACCCTAAATAAAGACAATACATTACTTGCTCGAATTAGCTCAAGAAGATTAAATCAGGACCTCTAATCCAAAATTAAAACCATGTTTTATTTTAATATTCGTATACCGTTTTAAATTCACCAAACCGCCTGTAGGTATGCACCAAACCTCAACTGGTGTGTAGACATTCACCGAACTTCAAACATTCACGGCAACATAAACCCGACAGATTTTATTGGTTATTTGAAAAGTTATTAAAGTGGGAATACTTGAAGGACATTAGTGCATTTTTATTCAAATCGATTCAGAACTATTTGAATTACAAAAATACAAGCTATTCGGATTTAGTAAAATAAAAGGTTCAAAAGGTTAGTCGGTCACAGTTATTTTTCATACTACAGGTAGAAGAACTACCGTCATGACTTCAATTCTTCCTATGACTTCATATCTCCTACGGTTTTATTTCTGGGTCACGTAGTTGGAACAATATAAGAATTCCTATACCCTTCGCCCACGCTACTTGCAATTTGGTAAGAACATACCAGTGAGTCCAGTGACGTAAATTGGTATTGAAAGTAAGTCAACAATAGTAGCGGTGTACAGTTCTCATCATAAAAATGTTTTTAATTGATCGAAATATATCAGGAGCAATAACAACATTAGCCTTCGCCCGCGGTTCGTCCACATTAGCGTCGGTTTTGAGCAGATATTAGCTAATCGAGTGTTCATCATTTTATATCATTTAAATCAAATTTCATATTCGTTGCTGTAACTCACTGCTTCAAAACGTGCATGTCGCGATACATTTCCGTGGCGCGAGAGTTTCTCGGGTATGTCTGAAAATATCAAAATTACACTGAAAAAAAGTTAAAGGTTACTAAAATTAAAATGCATTTAATCTAGAATAACGCTGGCAAACTACAATGATTCCGAAAAATGCACGTTCTTGGACCAATTATTAATCTGTTGGTGTTCCTTAGCTTTTGAGTGTATCACCATTACGCGATTGATCAATAATAATACTTAGTTGATTTCCTTTCTGATCTCTAAAATCAATTCAATCGTACACCGTAGGTAGGTAGTTATCAGTCGCAACTAATAGGTACATAATGTCTCTCTCACATGTCTCTAATAACGTTATTTATGTATTTCGGAGCCTTGATTTCATTACAATCTTTCAGTGCGCAGAACCATGGAATTTCATTCATAAATGCAAATATCAATATCTAAAATAAAAATATAAGCGATTAAAAGACTAATTGGGTTTAAGTACCATTAATATACCCCAAAATTAGCCTATATCTCTCCACTGCACTCTCTATATCTCTCTCTATGGACTTATCTAAACAACATCGTATTCTGTGCCATTATGGTTTATCCCGAGGCAGTCATATCCGCTTAGTGTCGCAGAAAGCTTCCTTTAAGAAAAGGTTCAATCCTCTTTGGATTTCCCCAAAACATAAAACGCACAGATTAAGTAGGTAGCAAGATTCAATTAGAAAGGACGGCTGTAATCTGATTAGGACATGATATTTTCCTTGAGAATGTCTTGGAAACAGAAAATTAGAATTGGGTAGAATATCCAACTAAAGGTAATTCAATTTAGCTATATGTGCAGAGATGTCGATAGCATGGAATAATTTTAAAATAATATACGTAAGTACCTATAATATATTAAATAGTTACTTCAGTAATAAGATAATAAGCTAGGAACGCATTGTAATATTATTTAAGCGCATGGTGAGAGGGAAATAAATCGATAAGTTAAAATCAACAGTTTTTCTTATTAAAAAAAAATATATCTCGAGTTATTAACAAATTTTCATATATTATGTGACGTTATCTGAGCAAAGGGACCTTACTGATGGAGTTATTTTATTGATTTATCGTGAAAATCAGATCTTAGAGTTTCTAGTTAAAGAGAATCATGAAACAACAAAATTTTATGTTAGAAAATCTTAACCAAAGTCAGTAACGGTTTATTTGCTTATTGTATACTTGATTTTGTAATAAATTAGTTGAAGATACCTATTACTTAATTTGGAATGAACAAATTAAGTAAACTTACGAAATATAGGACCAACGAGACAGTACCTTAATTTAAAAATAAGACCTATTTTACTCATTAAAACATTTTTTGCCGCGAACCTAAAACAACCCAATAACGTCAAACTTACTCAAGCACCCAGGAGACAGAACACACAGAAAAGTTGCCTTTTTATTGTTAGAAAAGCCTAATTTTCATCGAAACCACTTCGGCTGCGGTGCCCTAATTCCCGCAACAGGCACTTAATGTCTTTCAGTTTTCATTACGACCCGTTCACTCGGTGGCTTCACGTTCACGGCTTGTTTTTTCGGCTACGAACACGTTGAAGAGCACTTTGGGACCATTTTGGATGAGACTAGATAATTTTGACGGTTAAACCGAGAAGAGTTTTGGGTAACATTTCGGATAGTTTAATAGTCTTCCGTTATGTTGAAACGTATATTTCGTGACACAATTACGAGTATCTTATTAAACCGTTATGAACTTCCCTGTTCAGACACTAGATATATAACTATAACCAGCCCTTTTAACATGGGCCACGTCATAATACCATTGTCCTAAGCATGAGGAATAGGTACATGACCTTAAAACGGCACGCTCGCGGCCGGCAGAACGGCACTCTTTAGAGGTGATGCTTTTTGGTATCCCTTAGTCTCGTTATACTTTATCAAAAAAACAAAAAGACAGACAATCATATTTTCTTAGAAACAGATTTAAAAAATATCTCATCGTTCTGTCTCTCCTTTATCCTTCTATTCTTACTTCCTTTCTTAAAGTTAACTGGTAGGTACTAAAGTATGTCAGAACTCCGATTAAACGGTCTATGAATTCCCTCTTGTTTAATTTATAACCCTTTTCCTTGGCCCATTTCCCGCGGAAACATCGTGCAATAAAGTACAAGGATTGTTATCGGGATACGCGTTCATTTTGCTTGTTTATCATCTCGCTTGTTTGTTTACTAAACTTGCTAAGTTAAATCCGATATTCGCAACTTTCCGTGTAATGAAGCGAAGAGGTTTTGTTTACTTCGTTTTTCAGCGCTGCGAATGTTTCGAAAACACAAACGTTAAATACATTGTGGAAAGTCAATAATCTATTATTGATTATTATTATCGATTAATAATTATAAAAAATTAAACTTTTCTTCTTTGTTTAAAGTTTAATAATTTAAAACTTCAACTAAACAGAACGGTTTAATATATTAAAATTACAGAGAAGAGAGCGGACGAGCAAGCGGTCTCACGTGATGGTAAGTGTCACCGCCGCCCATGGACACCTGCAACACCAGGGGGTATGCGGGCGCGCCGGCGACCTTGCAAAATCCTATTCACAGCTCTCTTGAAGAACCCCATGTCGTAGTTTAATGGGAAGACCTCTTGAGGTAGTTCGTTCCACAGCCTACGGGTTCGCGATATAAAATAATTTTTGAACCGAACAGTACGCGACACCCCCGTATCTAGGAAATGCGGATGGACCGCACTTCTGTGACGGGAGGTGCGGTTGTAGAAACCCGAGGTGGGAATTATATTGAACAATTCTTCAGAGCATTCCCCATTGTACAGGCGGTAGAACACACAGAGAGACGCAACGTCTCTCCGAACGCTGAGGGGTTCTAAACTGCCCGTGAGAGTGGGATCGTTGACAATACGAACAGCACGTCGTTTAATAGTTGGTTTATTTATGTAAAGTTAGTAATGGATATAAAATGGTTAACAATTATAAAAATATAAACTTTTATTCTTAAGTTTAAGTTCAATAATTTATAATTTAAAGTAAACAGCACTACTGTAGATACTTATATGTGGAAAATCAATTATGAATATCGCTTAACAATTGTGTTTGAATCTGTAGTTTCGAAAACTAAATAAATCTTAAGGAATTGCAAGCTGAAATGTAAACTAGAAATCTTAAAAGAATTGCAAGGAATTGAATTGTAGGAATCTTTTTCGAAATTTATATTATGGTCAGTGAAGAAGAATTCTGAAGAATAGAGATTGAAAGAAACAATGCTCGTAAGTTACAATACGAGGTAAAAATATTTTGTTGACTTAATTAAACAAAACATTATCAATTATGACTTAATTAAACAACATGTCGGTATCTCGACTCGACTCTCAATCGTGAGGTCTTGAGTTTAAATCCTCAGCCCGTACCACTGAGTTTCTACTTAAGTACGGCATGTTCCAGAATTGAAAAAATCTGGAACATGTGTATTCACCAATCTGCACTGGGCTCTACTGCACTGCAGAGGCCTATGCTCTGTAGTGGGACCTTAAAAGGCTAAGAAAGAAATAAAATAAATAAAAAATACCTAATTCTAATTTATATCCGCATCTAAACACTAGACATAAAACAATATCGTTATATAAAATAATATAAAAATCCTTATTTCAATAACGTTACGGGTATAATGTTATTTAGTTCGCAGTCGTGATTTCATTACAATCTCTCCGTCCGCAGAACCACGTAATTTCATTCCTAAATGCTAATACCAACGTCTGAAATAAAAGTATAAGCCATAGGAGACAAAAGGATTTACGTACCTTACCATACCCTAAGATACCATCGGCGTAAGACTCTCCACTGCTGAAGATAGGTCTCTCCAAAAGTTCGCACTACATTCGACTTTCCACTAGTGTTGTAAAAATGAGCTTTGACCGCTCGATCATTAGGGGCTAATTAACATTATTTAACCTTTATAGTTTAACTCCAGCATTTAAGGTCAATGGTTAACAGCTCAAACCATCAAACTTTAAAAATTTCGACTATGACGCCGTTGATGACGCTCGATTCGAGTCTTAAAGCATCGTTAGTGCTCGCCCAGCGCTTGAGCGTCGACCACTCAGCGTGAGTTTTAAATTAGGTAGTACCTTCTGCTCCTTTTTCCGTTTCGTGGTTCAGTTATCGATCTAACGGAGAAAATAAAAATAATAATATTAATGAAATCTTAACTTTGAGCTGTACCTACTTGTACTCTGTACGCTACTTGTTTGTCACTTGAACCACAACCTGTTTGTTATGCAGCAGCGCGGCCAGATCCGAGATCCCTCTTCCAACGGATCATGTCCTGTGATATTATGCTGATTGGTAACTCGCGTCACACGTATAATGTTCTCTATGACATGCATTGCTGGCGACCTAGATCCGAATAGAATTAAAGCTTCCACGGGGGAAATGAAGGTGACCTGCGGAGGGGAGGCTGCAGAGTAATTTTATTGAATACCAAGCTGAAAGAATAATGGGGCGTTTCTCTACAATTGTGTATAATTCCATGATATAAAATGCAACTTGAAAATAACATTTAATGACGAATATTCTAAAAAAAATCAGTTATTTTCTTTATAGGAAAGTAGACAGATGAGAAAGCGGCCCACGGAGCAGGCGGTGGCTAATGCCGCCCATAGACATCTGACACCAGGAGGTATGCGGGTGCCTTGCCGACCTTTCACGGCTTTTCACGGCAAAATCCTATTCACGGCTTTCTTCAAAACCCCATATCGTAGCTTAATGGAAAACCTCTCTCGGCAGCTCGTTCCACAGCTTACGGATTCGCCTACGAAGAGTACATTCGAGTAAGTATATCTCTCTGCTGTATGTCTTCCCCATCTCTCCCGAAAACTGAATCTAATTACAAGCTTGATAAGCCCCTGGTTAACGAAAAATCCTAAGAAAACCCCTAAAGGCAAAGTAAATGAATGACTATATAACGAACGGAAGAGAGCGAACGGAAATAATCCTTAAGTAAGCATTTCCTCAGATAAATTGGCGGTCTGCGGTTTGGTACAGTTACATAGGTAACAATTGCTATAAGCGCTTGGATTTAAAGGAAAGAAAATCATTTTTTCCCTATAAACAGTGACAAAAATTGTTATCTAAATTTTTCTTATCAAAAAAACAAAAATCTCTAATGTGATGTTTGCATTAACATACATTGTTTTTACATAATCTTGGCATGTATCGCGGATCTCCACAGCAGACAGTATCAGTGGATACTATGCACTGATACTACAGTGATATATGTGGAGTGGATAGTAGTGGGTGCAGCACCAGGGCACCAGGTAGACTGGTATTTTCATTTGTTTTTAACAAATTCAACATTTATTATGCGATCGGTGCATTTTCAAACTTATACAACAATATACTATATTATTCATCAATTTATTTTAAAAAAATGGTGCATGGTAAAGAAGTTCCATTCTACGGTTGTGCCACGATTTATTTGTAAGACTAGTATATCATTGTGCAGTGCATTATAGTGGCATGCATTGGTTTTCAGATCGCATGCAGTGATCGCCAGTGACGTCGCCGGCACTTGCGTTGGTTTGTAGTAGGCAAATGTCATTTAAATGGCGAGCTCGGATTATTTGATTATATGAAATTTACTCCTCTGCTATTGTGTCTAATCCAATACGGCGGCGTTGGGATTTCTGCATGCCGCAAACAATAAAAGTCAAAGGTCATTGCTTGGATGGTTAAGACAGAAGACAAGTGATAAATATTAAACCCGCTATTGTAATCAAATTATTTAATCCCAACAAATATACTAACTCTATACTAATATATATGTTACAAATATACTAATTTACTTATCACATAACCACAGTAATAGAGGTAGTCGATTAACATTAACAAAATTGGACTAAATTGATACAAAGAATTGTGTAATTTGATTATTACATGGTATAATAATAAGTATTTAACCATCAAAAAAATATATTACAAAATCACTTATTTATACTAAAGCCTTACTTATACGATTTTACGTATATTTCCTTTGTTCCCAGTAGTTGTTATACAATTCCGTTGACCGAACAAGTGGGATTTTTTCCACGTTAGTTCTATGAATAACAAAACAAGCACCCCGGCTTCGGTCGACAGAACTACTGCCAACAAAGGAATTAGGAAAATCAAATTTAATTTATGGAATAAAGAAACTACAGCGTACAAAACCAATAATTAATAATTCAACCAGTAGATGAGTATTAAAAATAGTATGTAACCAATTGGGTGCTTTTTTACTTGTATTTAATAATAAATGATATTAAATATACACAGTTCAGAAATGTGAATATCTAATGCAGTCATTTCCATAGTGGCCGATATCGACCCCCTGGGGTCGATTGGAGCTTTCTAGGGGTCGAGTTTCAATAAAAAAAAAATGACGCCAGCTAATAATAGACCCCTGCTAATCGTTTGTTAGTTCGAAATTTCTGATTCCAATAGGTACCTAACTAAGAAGATACAAGATTATTTATCTCTATGTACGCCGCAAAAGAGTCGACACGTAAGAATGCATGAAATAACAAACGTGTCTGTGCATTGTCTCATCGAACGTAGCAAGAGCGGGCATGAAAAATCGCGGCATATCAGGATTGAGGATGGAAACTTGCTCAGATGTAGGATGCCAGTTTGAGAAAGTAAAGTAAATTACTGGGAGAGAGGATCAACGGCTTTAATAGTTTTTGGGAAAGGGGACTGCGACCGTAAAAAGTTTGGGAATCTAAGGGAAATCTAATCTAATGTCATATAATTTTCTTTCAGCCTTTTCAACGACCTACTGCAAGACATATTCTTCCCCTAATAAAGCCCGGAGGTTTCGGGCCATGATTCACCACGCGGTCCCCTTGCGGATTAGTGAATACACAGTCTGCATATTATTTTCATCGACTACGCAACTCAGTGTGGTACGGGCGGAAGATTTCAACCCACGACCTCACGAATGACAATCCAAAATAAATACTCCTAGTCATGTAATGTTTACACCATAAAGATTATTTGGCGCACTGAGCATTGATTATAAACATTTAAATATGAACTCTATTGTTGTCGTGTTACGGTCGACAGTTTAATGTTTATATTATACGGACGTATTGGTAAAGTTTTCATTAGAATCTGTAAATCTAACGTTCTTTTATGAACTATATACCGCCTTCTGACCGATATATACGGCTAACAATTGTTACGGCATGTACCGTAATACACAATTTGCCCTTCCCGCTAACCTCAATCGGTGCACGTAGTCGGATACAGTGAAATCAACGAGACATGAGGTTTGCATCTGTATGAGTGGGTGCCGAATTGTCCAATCATGATCAATAAAAGAACCAAAGTAACAAAACATTTTTGAATTACTGAAGTAAATAATTTTAAATTACTAAGACTATCATATCATCAAGTCAACGGATACTCCTACTTCTTTAGATGGATAGATATACTTTATTCTACTCCAAAATATACAGAAAAAAACAAAATAAAACTAGGTAATTAGAAGCACAACCGGCGGCCTTATCGCTAAATCTATTTCTTCCCGATTTCTTCCATCAGCCGTTTCTTTTTTATTGTCACAGGAGAATTTAAACCTAACCCACTTTTTAATTTACTGCGATCGATTTTCTGCCCATCCAGTACTTTCTGTCGCTCACTTAATTATTTCTCTTATCAACAATAATAGTAGATTTTATGCTAACATAACTACGTGCGAAACATCGAGATAAATATAAATTGTACCCAATTGATAGGGGGTATAAAAATTCTAGATAATTCTAATTTGAACAAAAATCACAGACTATTATTATATTATATGATATATTCAATGGCTTATTCAAGTATATTTAAATCACAAATAAATATACAAACATAGGTATATGCGCCTAGTGTATGTAAAACCTATGTATTTCGCATACCGTATTAAATTATGTGCTTTAGATATATATCACATTAAGAACTAAGGCGGTGGCCCATTAGACCTACAATAAAACTGTACAATAATGTCACTGCACAATATTTTTGAATCGTGGCTTGCAGCCGAAAGCCAATTATTTTCACATGCAATAAAATTGACAAGCCTTAGTCTTCACTGTTTTTACGCAAACCGCTTCAGTTTGTTGTTCAATTGACAATCCGACTAAACGGTCTATGATTTTATTATTATTTTCTCATATAATTGCATGTAAATTATTCTTATGTAACCTTATGTAACTTTCGTAAAATTGGCCTTTAACTTATTGACAATCAATATTGATATTATTTATTATCACTTATACGTCAAAACTTATTTATTATAAAATCAGGTGTCTTGTAGTAGCGAAGAGGCAAATATCTGTTGCATGATGTGTGGCAACGTCGCAACGTCCATACAGACGTGCGCGTGGCCAACTGGCAACTTGCGCAGGAGCCTGTCATATTACATACAAAATGATTTATACGGATTTGCATTTGAGTAAATTAACTTAATACTAAAAAATATATAATAAATTGCAATATATTAGTGTATCTGATTTTTTTATTTTTATTGGTAATAAAATAGGCCACGTGGTGTCGGCTGGTTTTAGAATAACATCATCCCATCTCGTCCCATAGGTGTCGTAAAAGGCGACTAAGAGATAACAAGCCTTGAGGAATGTACCACCTCTAAATAGTACTGCAATAAACCCCCAAAAAGCCGTCAAAAGACGACTAGATGACCACGACGAAACACCCCCCTCGATCCCGTAAATTGCACTAAACACACTTTGAATATGGGGGATTATGGGGATGCCTCCATCCCATGCAGCTTTATTTTGAACTCGCCAACATGCTTGGACAAGTTGCGTTTTGAAGCCATACATCCCCCATGCACAAAACAATATATGTGACAGAACAATAACTTTGCCCATTTTCAGTTAGATGCCTAATTTTCAGCAAGAAAAATAGGGAATTGTCTATTGGAGATTAGGAGATTTATCTTTGGAGATATAAGAGTCAGAATTTCGATAAATAATTCGGAAAGATTATAATTATGGAGCAGAAGTACCGACACAGAATTAGTTCCGACGATATAAGATAAAAATAAATAATTCCTTTTTCTTCCCCCAAACACGTTACTATATTTCATGCCAGTTTTCTGTGAAGTGTGGTAACTTGACCAGTCTAACACGGCCTGTTGCGACACTTCGCGACAATAAGTAGTAATAATAATATAATTGTTTGTAATAAATTCTTGTTAACATATCCTGTGTTAATACTTACATAGTAGCTTCGTCACCTAAGCTGCCGATGAATATGACATGCGCTTGCACTCGGTGGTCAGATGTCAGGATTGTGCCCAATTGCTCTGGTTGGATGCCGTATCTGAGAAAAATATTAGGTAGTATTATCGTGAACAAATTGTCGTCTTACCATATTGCACGCGCTTAACCAACACTTTCCCCATCTTCAGATGCGACTAAGATGTTGTACAGCTTATCCAAATTAATTAATGTAGTCTAAATAGTATCGTTATCATGGGGCTGACAAGTCCGAATATCGATAAAAGTCTTAGTCTTTTTATCGATAAGATAAAAAAAATAAAGAAAAAAGGACGTCATCTTCAAATCCATTCCTAAATTTCCAAAATCAGGCAGCGCATCCGGAGGCGTGCAAATGCTTGTCATTCTGGAATGATGTCGGCATGTATCACCCATATCACATCGCGCATGTCGCAGGGCGACAGTATCCACTTACCACAGGGTGGACTGTCCACTCGCTTCTTTCTATAAAATCTATCCACTCGATTCTTTCTATTAATTCTATAGGGAAAGCTCAGTAGCTCAATGCTTTTAGGTAGTTTTAAGAAAATCTACTTATTGCCCAGATCGCGACTTTCGAATTTCGGTAATTTTCACTACATCCCAAAAAGTAATCAGCAGAATACAAAACACCAATCAACGTCTATATGAGATATAACTAAATCCCTGCATAAACTGCAATACGCATAAACGCGTCTAAAGGATTAAAATGGAATTTGGCATAAATATAGTTTGAATCCTATTAGTTAAGATCGTAGATGAGCCAAATCAGTTCAGTAGTTTCAAAATTACGACAATCCAAAATTACCTTTGAAGAACCAAATGGTCTCTATTTTGAGGTGTGTATTTAAATAACCTGATGTTTATGTACATGTATCGCGGACCTCCATGGGCGGTAGCATTCACTTATCACAAGGTTTATTTGCTCGTTTTCCAACTTTTAAAAAGATCTCCGATATAACTCTGCTCTATTTAAAAGTCATTATGAGAGATATACTCGTAATGTCTCTTTTTTGCTTAAACTCACCACTGCTAACAACAACTTATACTAAGAATTTAACATACCTTCTAAGGTTGGCATCGGATAGTATGAGGACTATCGCTTCGTCGGTGTCTTCAGCCGCCAGTGTGTCTATGGCGTGCTTAGCGGCGGGGAGTGTATTATCGCCTGACCAGCAGAACTGCGCGTGAGCATGCATTGTGCGGATTACCTGCAACAAACATACAATGGGATATAATAGGATGAACTTCACCAAACATTATATTATTCACATTAATATTATGAATCTGAAACTGTCCGTCTGTCTATTTGTTTTTTCCGTTTACACGACTAAATTACTAAACCGATTTTAATCCGTCCGTCATTTTGTAGCAATTACTACACAATAGGTCAGAGGTTAATTGTCTAAAATTTTGCCGAGAAATTCGGAGAAGGACGAAGGATCCGAAATACTCATACTTAAATCTGCCTCATTCTCCGATTATGTTTATACAATTCCTTCTCTCTCTTACACACACTTACCTATAATCGTTGCTTGTCTTTTTACGATGTATGATCAGCTCTGAAGCTTGTACTTTCACATACGCCTATATCTTATATCTCTTTCTAATCATATTCAGACCAACCTTACTCTCTCTACATGTTTCATATTGTCTCACAAAAACCTACAGTGTATTTCCGAATACGCCTATATGTCATATACGAGTATCTCGTTCTAATCACCTATTCTTTTGCAGACCTACTTCTTTTTGTCTTTATACGTTTCTATCTCTCACACACACCTACCTGTAATCTCTGCTTCTCATTCTCCGGTGGACGATCGACTCTAATCAACTCCAAAGCGTGATCTTCCCCGGAATGTCCGTACATATCATATCTGATACGTGATTCGTAACCTTTTAGCGCTTCTGTTAGTAACACTACTGCTTCCATGGAACGTTCCAGACGACCATCGTATGAGTTGAACCTAGGGAATAAAAAATAGTTTTAAAGAGCCTCGTTATCTGTCATTCCATCCGATTCAATTCCATTAAGAAGGCATAAGGATGCAACATTAGCTCAGTAGGTATCTGTTTACGATGCGCACACTAGGCGCGCACCTGCCTCGCGTTACGCGAAAGCAGCCCGAGGAATGTGCACTCGGGCCCAAATGTAAACTTACTCAATATATCCACCAAAATGGTGGGTAAGCAAATAATCAACAATTTACACAATTTAAAGGTCTCACTTACCCCAGGTGGTTTTGCCCACACACAAATCTGGAAAGTGTACCTACGCTAGTCCCTACTAGACGTGACCTATCTTAGTGTGATTGAATATATATATACATTCCCAATAAATACTTGTGTAGTAATCCAAGTCTCGTCCTGTGATAGCCGGTGGCCGCTATCGTTCGGCAACTCACACCCGGCAGCAAATCACCTCGAGAATCACTTCCAAACCAACAATTCCAAGCAAGACACCCGCGTGGCACAAGGATATCCGCGTGCAAATCCAATCAATAGGCGCGAATAATAAAATCAACTGTCCGAGGCCGCGGTGTGAATTTATCTCAATTTAACTCTGCTCGCCGCCGAGCGCGTGTTACTACTCAAAAATATCCAACCGCCTTCAATATGGCGGGGACAAAAAAATGTTGCTTCAAAATATTCAATGTATGCGGGTATGCAAAGACGCTCGCGCCAATTTCAAACAGTATCGATTGGTGATAAAGTACGTAGCTTACAAGTAGAGTACTTCAGTTACAAGTGGCCGGTATTAAGATTGCAACAATTGCAATAAAAGATCGAATATTGCATAATATAGATATATAATTGTTTTTGTATCTAGGCGTTTTGCGAGTTACGACGTTTTGCTTATATAAGCATTATGATAGCAACATCACTGTAGGACATGGGCCTCCTCATGCAAATCGTCTTCAGCGGGAAGGATGTTATGACTGTAAAATGCCACGCTGGCCATGCAGGTTGGCGAGTTCACTCTTTTAGAGGTGGTGTAGTTCTTCAGGACATTGTTATCCCTTAATCACCTTTTGCAACCCCCACGTGAAGGGATACGGTAGTGCTATTCTACAGTCAGCCGATACCTCACGGCCAAATAGTTTAGTGACAATAAATTTATTTCTTTGTTTAATATATGTATATTTACCTGTACATACTACCAGAGGCGTCTAACACTAGCCTCAGCCGCTTGGGTTTGTCCGGGGGCGCGCCGGGCGGCGGTTCCTGTTCCGTCCTCCGACGGTAGATGGCCTATTCTCCGGTTAAACCCTCTACGATCTTTATATCGTCCAGTTTTATTACACCTTATATTTGTTTATTTACCTGTACATACTGCCAGAGACGTCTAACACTAGCCTCAGCCGCTTGGGTTTGTCCGGGGGCGCGCCGGGCGGTGGTTCCTGTTCCGTCCTCCGACGGTAGATGGCCCGTTCTCCGGTTAAACCCTCTACGATTTTCCCGTCGTCCAATTCGCCGCTAGTTTGATGCCTGCTCCACTGTCGTTCCTTTTTCTTGGCTTGGAGTTCCGCTAATACACCACGAAGGGCTCCGATCTATTATATGTAATTTACGATTTTTTATCTACACTAATAATAAAATCGTAAAAACGTGAGCTTTGTGATAATCAAATGAAAGCATAATATTGCGTTTTACGTGCTTCCAAAAAGTTCAACGTTTCCCTCGTCAGTGAACCTACTATCACTTTACCGAGTGCATCGCTAACTTACATAGACTGGACTGGACATGGACAATGGACTGGGCGTGTGTTTTTAATTGTATTTATTTCAAAATTGTTAATTATAAGAAAACACTGGCACAATGTGGTAATTACGCTATTGCTATATAAGAAAAGATGTATATAGATATATAGATGAACTCATTAATATTAACTATCTAAAAAGTTACCTGCGGTTGCACAGCCCTGAGGAACTGTCCATATAATTTGGCGTCGTATTCACTCATTTTGATCTCCTTCAGCCGCTCCTGAAAAGCCTTCCGGTTCATTTCACGCGCAGCCTGCTTTACGTGCTCTGGTATGTCGTTCTTTTCTTCGTCTGAAAGCTGAAAGTTACACCAGTGAAGACAAAATTATAAAAAATCACGGAAGGATTAAATGTGACTTAATTATTGTTAGTAACTAGAACGACTCGCCACCTACATATAAACCTTGAGGGTTTCCGTAGGTGACTACACGACCGGTGACTCTTGAAAGGCCACTAGGGCCACAAGAATTTAGCTATTCCACGTAGTTGACTACACAGTAGTCTATATTATTATCAAAAAAATGTAAACTTTAATGGCCATAGAAATAAGTGAAAGAAACAGTTGAATTTCTTACCACAAGGAAAGTTTAACAAAGCAAGATCCATTAGGTACATTAAACTCTGGCAAAAACTGTTAACGAAAATCACGTAACATTCAATGTCATATTACGATGCGTGTCATATGGCATATGCCAATGCATATGTCATAAAATATGAGCGAAATCCATGATTTCAGGCTTCGGGAAAGATTCGGTTTCAGCCTATATGTAATTTTAAACTGATCGCATAAGTACACCACTTTAACAGTTTTAAAATGACGATGTATGTAACGAAGCATTATGTATATAACGTAAAATATAACGTTAACGTTAACGATTTTCCATTATACATTAATCGTCTTCAAAGGACGTCTTAAAATAATGTAGGTACATATCGCACACCTAAAACAACAAAGGCTTTACTAACTTTACAGGAGAGTGAAAAAACTGTTTATATTTGTTATAAATTTAAAATATATATAATTTAAGAGCCATCTTTTCATTTAAGAGACAGCTCAAACATAGTTAAATTTATACACAAAAATAAACAGTTTTTTCGCTCCGCTGTAAACTGGATGTTTTCAAGTTACGCCTTTATTGTTTTAGGTGTGAGAAATGATAATAACATGAAATTAAAATGGCGTTTAAGTCAAAGGTCATTTTTAATCTTCAGATGTGATAATATAATCTGACGAACATCATCATAATATCATGAACATCATAGTACATACTCAGAAATCATAATATCATGATATTATCATACCTGATGAACGTCATGCCCCTTATCGAGCCGATAAGGGCCGCCCTTCCCGCCCAAGCCGGCAGTGTCGCGGCCGCCCGTGCCGCCCGCCCAAGTGTTACCGCCCACGTGCGGATCGTTGCTCGGGTCTTCTTTACCGTGTTTCGGTGACGATACGTCTTTACTGGAGTGAGTAAAGTAACTATTTTATTTTCGAGTAATATACGAGTCACTGACATAATGATAACGCTGAAAATAGGTGGTTCCGTATCGAGAGTAGAATCGATTCAACGAGTTTTTACATTAGGTTTTTTTTTTTATAATTTATAGTACAATTCTGGTGTATCATTTACTCTACACTAGAATTTGTCGTCACCCGAGCCGCGTCGCGTCTTGACACGTTGTATAAATTATTCCATAAATTAATATGTATGTGGAAAAGGCGCGAAATATAAAATTGAATAATTATGTTAGCAGTAGTGAATGAACGGCGTGTGATTGGTTAAAAGAATAGTTGAAGTACGAAAGCGAGATGAGTGTTTTGATTGGTTGAATGTGACGTTTGTATGTTGGTTGTATTGTAACATGAAAGTGTGTAGAAGATGAATGAGAATAATAAGATGGAAAATGTACGTGAATAAAGAATGAAGTTGTGAATTCATTAAAAAACAAAATATAAAAGTTCACACTGGTTGGCTTTTTATCAAATCCCACGTGTATATAAATATTTGACCGTGAAATGTGGACCGGCTTTAGAATAGCACCAAGCCATCTTTGCCCGTGGGTGTCATAAAAGGCGACTAGGGAATAATGAAGCCCAGAAGAACTACACCACCTCTGAAATAGTGGACTCACCAACTCGCTTGGCCAGCGTGGCGTTTTAGTCATACATGCTCATGCTCAAGACAATGTAGGCCTGTGTCCAGGAGTGGACGATAAAAAGGGCTGATTACGGTCATGGTACGATTACGCATTTAGTATCTCCCAAAGGACACGTTGAGGTGCTAAAAGGTGCTAAACTCCTAAGGACGTGGCAACAGTTGGGAATATAGGGCGTCGATAAACTCAACCTCTCGGTTTACAAGAATGGCTAACCAAAACCGTAGCGCCTAAATAATCCCACAAAAGAGAACTCGCCGACTCGCAATAGCTTACGCGACGTCTTAAGGCCTTTAAACCTCCCTCGTGACCACAAGAGGCCTGTTCATTGCATTGAGATTTTATTGACTGAAAATGGTGGTAGATGGTGGAAAACTTATTTGCACAAAATTAAAAGGCAGCTGTATGGAGTTATAACAATTTATTTTGCGACACTTTATAGGCTCGACTGAATTAGTGATTTTTAATGAACTGGCCGTTTTGTGTTTGACGTCACACGACCGTACGGTCGTACCGTACCATACGGTCGGCAACAGACGTCAAACTACAAATTTTATAAAATTAAAATAATTTGAGCGCGTCGCTAACACTGTTAATGATCGGTTGATTGATAAAGAATTATTTCATATTTTTAGTGGATGTGACCTCCCTTGCAATATACTCATAAATAATAGTTTGTTAAAAAACTAGAGCGCTGTGTTATTTTTTGGGCAAGCACATTTTTATTTATACCAGATACTTGTTTTAAATCACTAGTCTATTTTAAATTTTATTCTTATTTACTCCCATCGTCTCCGGTGGCCCGAACCAAATATTTTAAAAAGTTTTATGTTGAATAAGCTTTACATATCGTGTTTACATCCTGTCACTAAAATAAGGAAAAAACTGAAGATAGGTTGTACAGTATCGAAAGTAGCATCAATACTACCAGTTTTTACAATTGTCTTTTTTTTCATAACTTATTCTTCATTGCTAGTATATCTTTTATTCTACGTGCAGTTGCATTTTACAGGCGTCACCCGCGTCGCGTCTGGTCATTATTTAGTACTGAGTAGGTAATGAGTGCTGCTAACGTTTTAGATAGAACAACAAAAATACATATTTATCAGAGCCCTACTTATAAATAATCCATTTTTAAATAAATACATACCCACTAGTCCTTTCAATATTCATCTGCAGTTTCTTCAAGGCTTCCTTAGAGCGTCCTTCGAGCACGCCCTCTGTCGGCAACCCACTTGAATGTAGCACCTCTAACAACGTGTCCGCCATGTCTTTACTGTAACGATCGAAATCGAACACATTGCTGATAGCCGTTGCTATGTCTTCGTCGGGGTATTTCTGTAATTAAAATAAATATTTATAGTTAACAAGATGCACAATACTATAAACATCAGCAGCGTGTGTGTCTCTGTTAGTTTGTGGCCGGAATGGGCGCATGGCGGGACAGCGGATTCCGCTGCGTATTTTTCAAACACATATGGGCTGAGGCGTGGTCAGTATGACAGCGGGGCGGGGAGCGGACTCCCGAGTCAACACTTGTGGGAGTTTTCAGCGGAAGCAGACAGGTCGAATCACAGTTTGAAATTTCCACTGCAAGTTAGTGCATGTTTGTAGTTTCTTAATAATTTAGATGTTATTAGAGTATTTCATACTATTCTAAAAACTTACTTAGAAACTTAGTAATATTTCATACTAGAAGTTTAGTAAGTGAGTTATTTTATAAAAAAAACTATAAAAAACATGTAATATATGAGGTAACTATAATATTTTAAGCATGATAATATATGTATATCTAAAATCTTCTGTGTATTAACGTTCAAATTGTCATTGTTCCTACGTTTCAACTTGACTTTTTTAATATTTTTGGACTCTCCTGTAAAATTTGTTAAAAAATACTTACTAATTTTTATTCGGCTGTCCGAAAAAATTAGACAACCGATCTTTTACACGATTACAAATCTAACTTAACTTTCATACATTAAATATTTGTCGAATGAAAATATTTGTTCGACAACATTATATTTACGATTGGTGTCACTTACGAATACTATAGATTCATACCTGCAAATGTCTAACAATATTGACGAGTTCCCTGGTAGAGTATGGGTAAGTGAGTTGTCCTTGGTCAGCCATATCCCTTAGCACTGCAAAAGCGTTCACCAGTTTGTGCATAACGTCATGGGGCACATCGGGCCCGTAGGAACGCAGTAGGGACAACTCTGACTCAATTGAGGGATTGTCAACTGCATGACAGGAGAAAAGATCGCCTGAAATGTGAAACATTTTTCTAGTTGAAAGCAAGACTTGCAAACCGTTTAAACTTTCAAAGCGGTTTCAAGCTACCATATAAGTATAATAAAACGTTTTGTTTCGGTTTCACTCGTAGGTATAAAATCGATATGTAACTTCTGCAAGGAAAAAACAGTTCTCAAAATTGTAATGTCATTTACCGGTATATATCAATTTAAAATTTAATTCTTTTCATGCGCCGTTTTTGCCAATAATGCATGCGATGCCAATGCATTATCGGCATCTAAACGCCTGCGCATCGTCTTTAAGCTACTTTTTTCAGTGGGATAAAAGTGAAATTTGGTGCGACAAATATATTACCCAAACTTACCCAACTTAAATAAACTTACCCAAAGAAGCGAAGAAATCATTCCCCAAAAATGGAAACCCAGGTCTGTTCGCCAATACAATCATCCTAAAATCATCATTCACCGGTATAAAACTCGATATATCACCCCCAGAACTCTCAATCATATCCTTTGGCACTATCCTTCTTCCATCACTTAGTATCATCTCACCATTTTCAACCAAAGTTTTCAAAATACAAGTCACGTGTGTTGGGGCTTTATCCGCTTCATCTACAACTAAAACATGGCCGAATTTAACAGCCTTTACTAAAGGAGAATCTTCATATATTACGATACCATCTTTCACAGTCGGTTGTATTGTCAAGGACTGTACAGTCGTGTCTCTGTGAAGCTGTATGTATTCTCTAGGCCTGTTTAGAAGCTGTAAGAGTCTGTCGGCAATTTTGTTCTTTCCTACACCTTGATTTCCGACCAGTAGCAAATGATTACCAAGCAAGAAGTCCTGTAGCAACCATTCCAACAATCTTATGTGTTGTGGGACGTCATAGAACAGTATATCTGGTACTTTGGTCAATGCGTCAGTCTTGAAAACTTTTGTGCTTGTATCGCCGATGGTTAAGACGTCATTTTGAACGGAACAGTTGATCTTTTTCTCTGTATTACTTCCAACAAGACCCAATCGAGTGGGAGCTTCTATGCCTAGTCTTTTACTAGCGCCATCTAGTGCCCTTCTAGCTAAGTTGGGCAGAAATTTAGCTAAGAATGATCGCTGAACGGTTTCGTAGGAGTTATCGGTGGGATATCTGGACATTCTGCCGGCGATTCGTAAGAGTTGTCTTGTGGAAAGAGATGAGGAGAGATTCTTTAAGGTACTGTCGTCGGATTTCCGAAGTTCGTCTGCTAAGTTGATGATGGAATGTAAGGGTTGGGATATGTCACCGTACTGTAAAAGAAAATTAGGGGTTTTTTTTATAAAAAAGATAGGCGGCAGACGAACATACACTCCACCCGATGGTAAATGAATACAATCGTCCATAGACATCCGCGGTACATGCCAATATCAGTACAGAATGACAAACGTTGGCATGTCCCCGGATGCGCTGCCCACTTTTGCAGATTAAGAATGGATTGGGAGAAAGGATTGGGAAAATGGGGAGTGATAGGATGGGCTAGGAATGGGCTCTGGCTTATCTCGCTCGCTACTGAAACACGTACGTACATTGGGGAAATACGATAAAGTAGGAAATACAGTACAGTAGTTTAAATGGACCTAAGAATAGAAACGTGTACATAAAGTCGGAATTTTAATTCGATTCCAGATTTGACAATTTCAGTGTTGCAACGTTATGACAAGTACTAAATAGTAACGTTGCGAAATTATTCGATACGGAAATGGAATATTTCCGGATCGATTCTTCTCGTTTATAATTTTATTCTCGTAAACTAAGTATATCAGGAAATTAAATATTTGTGAACGGATAATTTAGTTATGACGATTAATTTTATTACGGATCTGAGAGTTTTCTTTAATAATTGTGTGTGAAATAAATAAATAAATGTGATCATGAAGGAACATGAGAAATAAAACAAATAGATGTATTATGGTAATATTTTATTTTATAAATCGTCGCCGTCATCGCTATCGCTATCGCTGTCACTTTCTGTAACATTTATTATAAATGTGTCTGTGATATTGTCAATTAACATATCTAGCCTACTCATTTTTTCCTCTTCTTTGACAACATGGGATACGCATTTAGACCATTCGGTGGCCGTAATTTTTTGAATGCCTTCCTCAAATAAATTTCTCACGTCTGTCAATTTGAAGGTTTTATTATTTTGAGCTACATGCCCCTTTACCTGAGCCCATATCAATTCGATAGGGTTCAGCTCGCAATGGTAAGGGGGCAGTCTTAAAACCGTGGTCCCATGTTGTGCTGCCATTTCGTCTACAGCGTACTTATTAAAAGACTCGTTATGTGGAATCAGTTCTAAAAGCGTAGCTTTAACCATATCTGGTTCGTAATGAATATTTTTATTTAAAAGCCAGTCTTGAATGGCAGCATTTTTCCAGCTCATTTTTGGTGCCGTTTCCAATTTTCGGGAGTGGTAAGGTGCATTATCCATCACCACAATTGAGTTTGGTCTTAATTTTGGTAAGACTCCAGCGAACCACTCCTCAAAACAAACTGCATTCATCTCATCATGGTAATCTTCACAATTTTTCTTTGCTTCAAAAATCATGAGCTCCTCTTCCAGGAAGCCTTCTTCACTACCTATATGGCTAATTATGAGACGTTTGCCTTTTCCAGATGGGTTTTTTAATCCAGTGGTCAGTCCCTCCAAAAACGCTTGCCGAGATGATGTGACTTGCTTGTCCACCCAAGTTTTTTTTACAGTATGACCTTAAATCACATATAGTACATGAACATTCAATATTACTATTAAATTTAATGTAAATGTATATTAATTCAAAATGTTAGCCTTACCTGCGTTAACCCAAGTTTCATCTTGATAATATATATGTCTCCCTTCTCGTCGAAACTGACATATAGATCGCAAGTAACGCTGGCGCCATGTTATTATATCATTTCGATCAATAAGTGTGCTCTTGCGTGACCGTGCAACAAATTTAAAATTAAGATGCTTCAAAATTTTTCTGAGGGTGTCTTTGGAAACCTTGGGCATTTCTGGATCATCGTTCATCACTTGTAAAATCTGAAATAGTAAATTTTATAATAGTTTGGAATCATTACTTATATATAAAAGATGTAGGTATAAAATAATACTGTCTGACTGATTGACTAACCTTTGCAATGGTTGGAGGTTCATTTCGGTAAAAGAACTGATGAACTATTCGTCGTATTGCGGAGAATGTAAATTCATCAATTTTATCTTTGAAACTTCGCTTTGGTCCAGTTTTTTTAGGGGGAGTTGGCGGCGCACCTTTATTTACTTCCTTCAAAACGTTACAAACAGAGCGTGAGGTTATTCCCAATATGTGAGCAACTTTGTTCATACATTCATTTTCTTCCACAACTTCAAAGGCCTCCAATTGCGCAGAAGTTTCATTTTTCACGTACTTATATGCGTTGCGGATCATTACTTTTTCAGTAACAGTGAAAGCTTTTCGTGGACGTTTTTTTCTTGGAGACAAGAAAACATCCACGTCTTTTTGTGATGTACTTGGCGGAGGATCCATTTTGATGGAAAACCAAAACAAATAGATTCACTCAAAGTTCACAAAAAACTATAAACGTAACAACAAACACAACGTAACAAAACTTTAACAAAAACCCAACAAAATAACAAAATATCGATTCGCAATGAAACGAGATATTCGTGCAGTCAGACTAGGAGAATGAAGCCGAATGACAAGATAAACAAAATGGCGATAGCTGCACGAGCGCGCACGGGTTGCCAATACAGAAAACTATCTAGGCTCTTTTATTATAAGTTTTGTTTTTAATATAAAAAAAAAACAAAAATATTAACTTTTTATAAAATAAAGCAGCGGTTACTAATTAATAAATAATTGTTATGAATAATTATGTATTTATTTAAATAAAAATCAATAATTTAGTCTTTAATTGGCACACCAATATTATGATTACATAAACATAAATCGCGATTGTTTATCGATTTTTGTGTTCATCACTACACTATTATATGTGGTATCATTATTTTACAAAATGACAGTAGCTAATGTCAAATGTGGAATCGAATTATAATTCCGACTATAGTAGATGTCATTTGGATAAGACTTGTATTAAAAATACTACAATAAGGATCTATAATCTACACTAATATTATAAAGAGGTAAAGTTTGTAAGTTTGGATGTAGGAGGTAATCTCCGAAACTACTAATCCGATTTCAAAAATTCTTTCACCATTTTAGAGGTACATTATTCCAGATGGACATAGGCTATATATTATGTGCAAAAAAATTGACGGGCATGCAACGCATGCCGGGCACACCTAGTGTTAAAATAAAGGGAAACAGCAATAATTTTATTTACTTAAGAGCTAAATTCAAAAATCACTGAACCGATTTTGAAAAAAATTCACTTTTAGGAAATTATACTAATGCAGATGGTGAAAGGCTATTTCCCTGGGATATACAATGTTTGTAAATCAGTATTTTTTTCAGAAAAGACACCGTTTAATGTATTGCTCCACTTGAACGATCTAAACTAAAACATCCGTTATAACTCTTGAATAGCATGATAACTCTGCATCGAAGGCTTGATAAAATATTTCCATTGGAAAAAAATATAAGGTTGGCACGTAGTTCCGCCGTTTTTTTAATTTTAACATTTCGCATGTCATTAAATGTTTTTGGCATAATATTTTAAATCATTCGAAAGAGGAAATTTTGTCCTTACGGAATCTATGTTTTGTTTTTTTGTTCGAGTTAATTTATGTTAATTTTCAGATCATTAAAATGGAATGTGTCAAGTTGAGAAAAATGAGCATTTTCGACACCTCCTTCTTTTTGCTTTTAACCAAGGTTCTAAAACGGCAAAAGCTGCTCGCGACATTTGGGCTGTGTATGGGGAGGGTGCCATAGCTGAAAGAACCGCTCGTGATTGGTATGCCAAGTTAAAAAATGGAAATTTAGACCTCAAAGACGCACCTCGTTCTGGCCGGCCAGTTGAGTTCGATGAAGAGCGATTAAACCAACTTTTGCACGAAAATTCGCGTTAAACGACAAGGAAACTGGCAGAGAAAATGTAATGCTCCCACACTGCTATAGAGAAGCATCTTCACTAGATGGGAAAGGTTCAGAAGTGGAGCATGGGTTCCATATGCCAACAAGTGACAACAACAAGCAACAAAAAATAACAAAAAACGGCGGAAACGTAGTTGCCAACCCAATATATTTAAATCGATATTAAATTAAATTGTAATACACGGTGTCGTTTATGTCGGTTATTCCGACTGAAACGGCTAATAATAATACGTACCAAAGTGTTTATGATGAATATCTCCTCGACTTTGCTCAAGTTTCTCATCTCGTGGAATATGAAGAGACTGAGTATTTCAGGCGAAAGCCAATTCTGTCCTCGACCGATGGTCGGTGGTTCAGCTAAAGCTACTATTCTGAAAATAACACAGTTTATTTCACCTTAATTGTACATGCGAAGCTTTAAAAGTCACAAGATATAAAAAATTTAAATTTACACAAAGAATTTTATGATATTTGTACTATATTGTCACTATTTTTATTATTATGTGTACAATAAAGTATAATAAATAAATAATACTTTATTCCTTTGGAGATTTTTTATTTATAATTTCATCAAAATAACAATAGGTATATTTCAGATAAGACTACACTAATCAAGAGTCAGAATTTTGAAGATTAAGATGCATAGGAAATGAAGAATAACGTAATGAGTGAGCTTGTGATCGATGCAACCCGACGGAAACGTCCAGTGAATAAAACGGTAAAGGTTCGGTGTGGTGTCGATCAAATTTTTAATAGCTACACCACATCTTTTCCCGCGGATGTCGTAAAAGGCGACTAAGGGATAACAAAGCCGCTACCACAAGCCCTGAGGAACTACACGATTTCTAAAAGAGTGGGCTCGCCAACCCATCGCCCGCCGCCACCGTTCCGATTTAAGGCAATGTGCACGAGGGAGAAGGGCTGGTTGTGATACGGTAAGATGGCCAGGATTAACTTCACAATTCCTCGTATCTATCAGCAGCAACCTTGTGCCATTGTCATGTACACTTACTTGAAAGCGGGATGTATTCTTTTGACGCCACTTTCTTCAAGCTGTTGTTCAGTAAGACCCGAAGACAACAGCTCTTCGTATCTGTCGTGGCGCAATAACCTTGTACCATCGTGCAGTTGCAACTCTCTGTCGTGAATGAGTCTGTACAAAAATGTATAATTTTTTTCATATGTACAATATAAGACAATTAGAGATTTTAAGATAATTCAGAACATATTTTCATCAAGTGTATACATATAATAAAACCGTAACAAAGCCGTTTATATATTTATTATTATTTTTTCAAAAGAAGCTCTACAGTGTAAATTACGATTAAAACAGAGCCCAAAACAAAAAAAATGGAATGTATGTCTGTCTGTCTGTCCGTCTGTTTGTCTGAACACGCAATACGTAAATTATGATAATAAATTAATGAATGACATTAATATGTTACGAATGAACGGATATTAATGAAATTTAGCATAGTTATTACTTATCTGAATATAAAGTACATTTAGGGCCTCTCGCACCACCTACTGATAGTGTCTGATAGCCTATCTAGCATTTATCTGAAGGATAGCTATCAATATCAGTTAGATATAATTGACAGATAACATCTATTAGACTGTTAACAGTTACTTTATCAGGAAATGGTGACAAAAGTCCTTGGGGTACCTTTTTACCAGATCAACTATAGTTTCTACAGGTGTCAAGCTAACCACATACAAAACTCTACGGGCACGAAGTCGTGGGCACTGCTAATCTCACTAAAAATTAGAAGCATAGTTTCAGTTACCCCTTTTCTCAATTACCTCAATTTCTCAATTTAATTATTGATTGAAAATAACCTCAAAATTTATACTAACCTGTGTAACACAGCCAGGGTACTAGCATGTACTCTATGAAGCCCATCCAATACCGCCATATGACCTTTCATCGCGGCATCAACTAAAGACGAATTCCTCCACACGGTATCACCGTTCTCCAAGGTTGTACGCTGTTGCACCAAGTCTCTTGCTGTCATATCCTGATACAGAACTATAGGCTCTATGGTATAGCCCAATAGGGCGGCTAGTTGGGATACTATGAGACTTTTGCCGCACCCTTTCGGGCCTAGAAAGAAAAATAAGATGATTACTGAAATGTGTGTAACTTGAAAATTATGTTTCTTTTTTATATAAACAGTATCCACTTACCACCGGGTGGACCGTCTGCTCGTCCGCCACTTTCATTATATATGAAGAGAAACTTCACAAATATGTATATGGCCCAATCGGGTAATGAAGAAATGAAAATTATATTTAATCGTCTGGACCTGTGGACTCAAGACGTAAGGAACCGAAAAGACTAAAAACCCGACTCTCAGCCATAGGTCATCATAACTACATGAATACCTTCTTAAAAACTCTGATAAAGTAAGTAGTCTGACTGATTCTTACCAACAATACAGAAATCAGCAACACTGTGACTCATCAACAGCTCATTCAGCAACTCACTCTGATACGCCGTTTTTACTACTTTCTTATTAACTTTCTTACTCTTACTCCTCTCTCCACAATGCACGGTAAACTCGCTATTAACGCTATTGATTTCCATCCTAACATGACCCTGGTTTCCTTTATACTCTATGCCTTGAAGTGATGTGTTGAATTTAGGTGAGGTGTCCATTTTAAGATTGTGTAAGACAGCTTGAACGTTTCGCACATGATCTTTAGTTAGGAAGGCATTGTATGGATATAGGAGGTAAACGAGTTTATGTACTGGAATGCTGGGGTTTTTCTCCTGAAAATAAAAAAAGGTCTAACATTTCATTGAGTCTTTTGATGCTAGAATACAAAGAGAAAATACCGACAATTTTACTATTTTTCAAAATATAATTATTTAATTACGTGTCGTAATACTTAAAATTCTATTGAGAATTCTGAATGAAAATATTTTGTAAATTGACAGAAATGAAGACCTTAGAAGTCACAAGTTAGAGTGAGGGCATATCCACTGTATCAATCCATTTGAGATGTTGAGTATTCTAATGTTAAAAAAATAAAAGGGGATTTTATATTATTTTACTCGATTGCATGGCTTGAAATGAGAATGATGTTTATGAGAACAAAATTGTAAATGTACAAATACAATAAATAGTACGAGGGGCGGTCAAAATGTTCGCGAAATGGAGGGGATGGAAAGGGGAGCTCGTACTCCACAGTACTAGTTGAGTGACTCATAATTAGTATATATACTAAGTTTCAGCCACATTGTGTCATTAAACTCTGAGATATCGCCGAGTTAGCGAGTCAATCTGGAAGAAATCGTCAAGAATGGAGAAAATTGAATATCGCGCATTAGTCATTAAATTCCTTACCAAACAAAGAAACATCCCTCGGACTATTTTAACAGGGATGTCGGCAGTTTATGGGGACTCTTACCCTGGAAAAACAACAATTTACAAATGGTATGGTTTTTTCAAGCAAGGCCGAGATTCGATTGAAGACAACCCGCCAGGGCAGTGAAGCCACTACCGAGGAAATTGACCTAAAAGTTGAAAAACTTGTCCTGGAAAATGCCCGTCTGAAAAATAAACTACTTGCAGAAATGGTTGGAGTATCAGACACAACCTCCATGACCATCTTGGAATAACAAAGGCCAGCGCAAGATGGGCGCCCAGAATGCTCACGCCGCTCCAGAAACAACAGCGCGTGGAATCGCGAGTTTTTAGACCTGTGTGGTGATAACAAAGACGAAATCGTGGGCAAGATGAAACTGGAGATGAAACTTGGGTTCATCACTCCGAACCGGAGTCTAAGCAAGGCTCCGGCAATGGCATAAAGCAAGAAATGCAATGGCAAAAAAAGGGCACACCTTCTCCCAAAAAATTAAAGGTGTCGCCGTCGGCCGGGAAACTAATGGCTACTGTTTTTTTAAGATACCGAGAGTATACTGGTAATAGACTACAAAGAAAAGTGTATCAACAAGGACAATACGCTAGCTAGCCGCCTAGTGGAGGAGGGATGGAAGGAGGCAGTGAAGGAAAAAAGGAGAGGAAGTGGAAGGAAAATATTTCGCAGACTGCCCTTAACCGATATGGGTTCCAAATTGTTAACCACCCTCCTTACAGCCCCGATTTAGCCTCCTCTGACTATTATTTATTGCTAAAAATGAAAAAGAGCTTCAAGCAGACATTTTATAATGATGAAGAGATGTAGGCAGCGATTTCCACCTATTTTGAAGGGAAAGATAAAAAAAATCGCGTGTATAAATTGTGCGAAGTTCTTGACCGCCCCTGGTATATAAGTTAATACGTAACTAATGGCGGTACCAAGCCCGGATGCAAAAGGAGGAGGGTTGGTCAGTAGGCAATCATTGCCGCAAAATGCCAACTCCGGGTAACGGCGGGTCCGGCGGAGGTAACTAACTCAGCAATGAGGAAAACGATACAAGGACTATCACAATCAATGTCTACAAATATTTGTTAAAACAGCAAGTTTTCATAGAGAATATTTTTACGATCTCAAATTCCCAAAGGCAGCCGTTATCATTTGATATGTCAAAGTTACCATTTTTTTTATTAATATTGGCATACATCACAGATGTCCATGAACGACATAAGCACTTACCATCAGGCTATATGCTACTTTGACACCTTCATTTTATAAAAAAAATAATTAATAAACCGGTCGAAGTTAACTCTAATTAACTAAGTTAACGCTGAAGTCACGCTATCTCCTCATTATCTTTCCTAATTTATTACACCCACGTGCCAAAATTATTTGTCTTTTGTAAGAAAACTTGTAGCCTTGACTTCGTGAAGTTCAAGCCAGATGTGTGTATTGCGTGTGGTTGAATGTATCAACGCAAAAAGTTTCTTAAAGCAATTGTATTCAAGGGCGCGATGCCCGTGTCAACACGCCTGGCGTGACATGCCGCCACCTCGAGATTTATTGTTATTCTATTCCACTCTATAATGGACGTGAGAGAAACGCTTTTGAAAAAAGACTTATTGGCAGCAGCACTACGCCTTTTAACTACTACTTTTTTGTTTTTATTTTAGGTAGTCATGATTTTAGGTAGGAAAGGCGACTAACCTTAGCTTGAATTGATACCTAGTTCGTACTTCTCGTCTAGCAAAAGGACTTATTGAAATGAAAATTATAAATACGAAAAATGAATATGTATTCATTTTGTCATATAGTTAGTTATTCATTAACGTGGGAAGTAATAGATTCCTTACCAATATTAAAGCAGCGGCCCGGAGGTTGTCGACTGGGAAGTCTGGCAAGCTGACTTGCTGTAATTCCGGGCTGATCAAGGCATATGCAGC
Organism: Sesia apiformis; assembly: GCA_914767545.1. NCBI lineage: Eukaryota > Metazoa > Arthropoda > Insecta > Lepidoptera > Sesiidae > Sesia > Sesia apiformis. Next base: position 15,298,353 of record OU611960.1, on the reverse strand, counting down.
AGAAAGTAACTGTTCCAACTTGACGGAGTCTATTTTTGGGGCTTCCTCTTTTAAAACACTCAGATACTCCTACAAAAGAATGTGAATTTTAACAAAAAAATTCAAATAATTCCTGAAAAAGAAATTGTTAAAAATTTTATATATATTGTAGAAACGAAGATGGGACTTATAAACCTTTTTTTTTTTTTTCATTTATAATTTGATTCAATCTTGACTCTCATTCATCAGGTGGTGAGTTGAAATCCCCTGCCGTACCACTGAGTTTCTACTTAAATGCGGATTTATAATCACCAGCTTAGTGATAAGTGAAAACATCATGAGGAAACCTGCATACACAGAAATTTAAAAAAGCTGGAGCATTTGTATTCGCAAGTCCGCACTGCGTCCGCGTAGTATATTACAGCACATAACCCCCTTGTGATTTACTATGGGAGGCATGTGTGCCCTGGAGTGGGACGTAATAGACTGATATCTAACCAGAAAAAGCAGAAATAAATATCCAGTATTCCCATAAATAAATCCAAAATATTCGTTTACAACATTAATAAATATTAGTATGCCGTTGACCCAGTGGCGGATTAACATATAAGCATTATAAGCACGTGCTTAGGGCCCCTGTTCTCCAGGGGCCTTTGATTTTGATGAACTTTGTTTTATTTTCTAATTTCTACCTTCCAAATCCAAGCAACAGAGGGCCTACACGGCCTCTATGCTTAGGGCCTCCGAAACTCTTAATCCGCCACTGCGTTGACCCCTTTTAGGAAAATATTTATTTTTCTTTTCAAAATTTCTCGCGTGTTTAACTCTGACAGAACTAATAATAAATTTTGCTCTATTCCAGGTCACTAGAACATTTATAATGTACGATTTAGAAGACTTTTCCTTTTCATTATTTAAAAAACAATATCTATAAAAAGCTTGACGCGTTCCACCATTTGCATATTAGTCTGTAGATTTATTTTAGATTTTGGAAAAGAGACTAATTTTCATTTGTATAGATAGATACATAAAACTGTTTATTGTATAATTGTTACATTATAACAAAAAAGGAATCATGTTAGAACATTGTTCCTTATTTTTGTTATGATACATACATATGTTATGATACAGAAGAGAATACAATCAGGTCTTATAGATTTATAGCTATTTCTTGCAGACAATCTTGAGGAAGGGAGTTGTGTGTGACTGAGGTAATAACGCAGGTAGTGTACATACTCGTGTTAAATAACGATTAGAAATACTACATGTAACTATAGTAAAATACATATTTACATACGTATAAAATATACATATACACATATACGAACGTAATAGACAGCAATGTGCGAATATATGTATAACGTCAAAGAAATTTAGTGTTGACGAAAGATAGCGATAGTAACAAAGTGAAAGAATACGATTTTAGAATGAAAGGGAAGAGTCAGTTAAGAAAGCTTAAAAGTGGTCATTAACCTTACCATCTTTAAAATTAATTTTAATAATAAAAAGTAACAGAAATTCAACTGCCAGTACAGTTGGTTTCCTTTCAAAAACTCGTCAACAATTCTGCGGGAAGGGTGCTTCGTACTTCACGAACATGAAGCTATCAAAGTCATTCATGCCCCACTATTACCAGTGGCATGTCAGCACCCCATTAGCAGCGCGGAGCACGGAAATAATTTGCCCGCAATTAATCCAGCAACCGTATTAATTCCGACAACTCATTAGCCATAAATGTGGGCTAATAAATATTTAAACGTTTTGGGTAAATAATGCACACTAAATTTGGTTATAATAACGAAGAACTAAAGTTGCCGATATAGCCCAAAGGATCAGCAAGCTGAAGTGACAGTGGATTTGACTGCTCAGTTCAGTCACTCCTAGGATCACCCAAAAGTCAAAGGTCAAAACCTAAATCTATTTCCGAGTTTGACCAAAACCATTGGTCAATCCTAGGATTGACTAGTCCTTCCGCGAAGAGACCGCACTACGAACTTTGACCGTAATATATCCACCAATCTGCACTGATGGCCCGACATCCCCTAGTGATTTACTAGGGAAGCCCTGTGCCCTGCAGTGGAACGTATAGGGAGATATCGATAAGGTACCCCCTTATAGAAATCGTACATACGTACTAGGAAACAAGTCTACGACGTACGTTACATATTTAAAGTTGTTCGTGATAAAGCAGGTTAACACACATTTCCGTTGCACATAAAGTAGTCTCTGAGGTCGCAGGAAAACACGAGCTGGCGTATCAGATGGCGCGTCTCATTTGAATACCGCTTACGAAACTATTTTAGAGTTTACAAATACCACCTCTCAAATTTGCTCGCTTAATACCCGATTTTGCCTCAGAATTAATTTTTGATTAGCTAGTTTTACAAATTCGGTTATAGTTTCAAAATTACTGGAGATACATTGCTGCAATTTTCATGTAGCATTCATGCATGTGTTGCATTGCAAGCATGCTTTAATGGAGAATGGAGATACATGACTAAACAAAGAGGAGGATTGCGCCATCAAACATTATAAGAGAATTATCTTAAGACAACATATGTACTTCAACAGCAATAAGACTGAAGCCACTTCCCAAAAAAGTTAAAAAGTATTCTAAATTATTTTGTGGCAAAAAAATACAAGAGCTCAAAAATACAGACAGCAGTCATTGAAAACGCATGCCCCTAAGAATTATTCAAGAATGGGTGAGAAATTTTATGCGACACTACGATTTTGCGAGTTAAGAAAAGACTCCGTCAAACGAAAATATTTGATTAATTTGTTTTTTCTTTGTACTTTTCCTACAGAACCCCAACAAACTTTATAGTAACTAATCTACCCTTCCAATAGTGCCCTGTTCCGTAACAGAACTACAGAGATACCTAAAAGCCATTGCCAACTTCAACTTCGTCCAACTACTTATTTGCTAACATAAAACATAATTTTACCTCGAAAGCTATTTTAGCATCGAAACGCCGAAATTATGCGAAAGCTCTACGAATCATTGTATAAAGAAAGAACAGTATTGTATTTTCAATTGTACTTTTTTGTTTTAAATATTGAGTATTGCAGTGAAATGATACGAAAGTAAAACTATCTAGAAGAACTAAGAATAATAAATGAGGGACACTAAAACTAAAAAAATACAATGAAAATTACCAAACATGTGGAAACAAGTCGGTTTATTTAAAAAAAAAATCGACTAGAGTGAAACACAATAAATAACAAGCTTTGTTTGTCGGCTAATCGAGGTGACATAAACATAAAAAAAAATCCGACAATTCCAGGTAACACAGCCGTTTCAAATACTGCGCTCACTGTTCCTTTATTTGTGCGGTTGTTATTGTTTTGACATAAAAGGATAAATTACACTTTTTGTGGATTGTTTAACACTTTGAAGTCTTTCAAACTTAAATATCATGTTCAAATTGACGTCCTCTATGTCGGATACAAACTCGATGTCTAGCCCTTACTTCTGATCAGGTAATTCTTGTAGTCAAATTTTCCTTCAAGGTTTCTGCTGATTGAACAATTTTTTCTCATAATTCTTCTCTTGAAAAATCCAGAGACTTTAAGTCTTGGACAACGTGCAGGCCAGGGAATCCTTCGATTAAATCAAAAGAGGAGGAAAATACATTACTCACCACCGCGCGTGGTGAGTTAGATTTAGATTCGGCCATTAATGAGTGAGGTAAAACAATACGAAACTTGATGTGCCTGAACCGCCGCACGGCCATGCGGCGCGCGACCGGGTAGTGTCCCGCTCGTGCTTCTGTCCAAGCTCATCGTTCTATCTCTGTCGTTCAGTGCTGTACAGCGTGACTTCAGTTATAGCTATACGAGTTTGTTTGCATGTAGTTGTGCATTCGAGCCCATTTTCAGTTCACGCAATGTAAGAACGTACCGTATCTTCCCCTTTTGCTTAATTAACAAAATAATTGTGTTTTATCAATGGTAGGTAGAATTATTTGAGAAAAATACAAAATCTTAAATATCTTGAAAACTATCAACTTTTGGGCAGGGTATGTAATAGTGAAAAATAATCGTTATATTCCATATTACGACCCCCTGAATGGAACTGTTCCATTTACCATTTACCCTGTATGTAAAGGTTCGGTTAAAAAGGCTGCGAGGCGTTGCATTCCTTGTAGATCGGGCGAATCAACGTCTCGTCTCACTTCCGGCCGTGATGCAAGAAAGTAGGTACATATAAAGAAATAAGTATTCTCGAGGCTCCTTCTGTTTGATGTGAGATGTTCAATGTACCGTATGTTCCAATGAAGGGTGTAACTAAATGACAGTTCTATAGAGTATTATTGCGTATAGTAGTACCTATTTGATGAACCGACTAATTTAGAGATAGCTACATATTTGAAGAGAAGCGATGTGATCATCTACTGATTGTTTGTTCTTACTATGACGTTTATATTATATCCCTAAATTTCTACTATTTCGTTCAGAATATTTATGAAAGTAATTTGCATAAGATTTTAGCGGATTAATAGGGATCTTTTAGCGGACGGCCGTAAACTAAAACTAAACTAACTTTATGTTTACAAGTTTATAATGGGTTTTATATTAACATACGTATTGACTACTTCCAGGAATAACATTACCATAACATACCATATCATCAGGCGGTGTCTTTCCACTGCTGGAGGCCTCTCCCGAGAACCGTCATCACACACGGTCTTCTGCCTCTTCTCAACCAGTCACTGCCGGAGACTTTCTTTAAAGTCGTCAGTCCACCTGATCTGAGAGCCTCCCACGCTATGTTATTTCTCAGTATTTATGTGCCTAGTATTAAATAGAAACAAGTTTTCGATTGTCAGTAAACGTTCTACTAAACTTTGAAAATGCCGTAAGTCAATGTCTTAAGTCGTAAGTCAACAAAACATTGACTGGGACTTTTTGACGGGAACTCGAGAATTCTGGTTGAGTTTTTGTTTGATTAATTGTAAAAATTCTGTATTAGGCGTTTTGTGGTTTAATAGTAATAGTTTATTAAACTTCAAAGGGATTTTCGTGCGTAGTAATCAAATAAAAGCCTGGGACTGGGATTTTCGTGTGGAAGCACACGAGTCCTCTTCTGTCATCTTCGGAGCCTAAGCCAACCTCACCTGCTAGTGTTGCACCTTGCTGTTAACTAACGAGGCAATGGCATTCCCCCTTTTGCGGTGGGAGATTACTCTGTCGGCATAGCTACCACCCTTCCGTCGGAGTCATAATGATGCCGTATTAGCCGCGAGGCCCGCATCGTGTTCCGGCGGTGCGTGGGAGAAGCCGTCGCGAAAGAGAGATTGTTGAATGTGGAAAGGAGGACCAGCAGTTGCGGGAAATTACAGGCGCATAGGCATGACATAAAACCCGGTGAAACGGTTGTCGGCTGACCGCCGCGGGTTGTTGGGGGCCCGAATCCGGGGATCTCCCTTTAATCTCAAACTGGAGCACTGTTTTGTGCGACGTGCTACGTGTTTGTAGGTATGGCACAAATCGCTTCTTTCCAAGCTACCATATTTCGGGATACCCGAGGGATTATGCGAATGGGTTGCCAGTTTCTTGACTGGAGGGAGCATCAGAGTCGTTATCGATGGTAGCTGCTACGACACCATGTTTATTAATGCTGGCGTCCCGCAAGGCTCCGTGCTATCCCCAGCTCTGTTCCTTCTGCATATCAACGATCTGTTGCAAATTGGTGACATACGTTGTTATGCAGATGACAGCACTGGAGACACCTTGTACAGGGGCCGCGCCAATATCCCTCGGGTCGAAGTGGAAAAGAGTCGTGTAAGGCTTGTGTCTGAAATCGAAGACGCTTTAGACCTAGTCTCGATTTGGGGTTCTCTAAACCTAGTGGATTTCAACCTCAGTAAGACGCAAGTCTGTGCATTCACCGCTAAAAATCCCTTTAAGATCTCGGAGAGTATCAGGATCCTTGGTGTCGACATTTCCAGCAAAATTGAATTTAAGGGTCATCTGGAAAATAAAGCCAAAATGGCCTCCAAAAAGCTTGGTGTGCCGAACAGAGCGAAGCGGTACTTCACACCTGGGCAACTCGTAAAGCTGTCCAAAATTGAAGTTAGGCCCCATATGAAGTACTGCTCACATCTCTGGGGCGGCGCACCTAAATATCAATTGGACCCATTTGACTCCATCCAACGACGTGCTGTTCGAATTGTCGACGATCCCACTCTCACGGGCGATTTAGAACCCCTTAGCATTCGGAGAGACGTTGCGTCTCTCTGTATGTTCTACCGCCTGTAGAATTGGAAATGCTCTGAAGAACTGTTCAATATAATTCCCACCTCGTCGGGTTTCTCCGGATCGGGTCGGCACCTCCCGTCACAGAAGTGCAGTCCATCCACATTTCCTCGATACGGGTGTGTCGAGTACTGTTCGGTCCAAAAATCATTTTATACCACGAACCTGTAGGCTGTGGAACGAACTACCTCAAGAGGTCTTTACATTAAGCTACAATATGGAGGCTCTTCAAGAAAGCTGTGAATAGGACTTTGCAAGGTCGGCGGCACACCCGCATACCCCCTGGTGTTGCAGGTATCCATGGGCGGCGGTAACACTGACCATCACGTGGGATCGCTTGCTCGTCCGCCTACTTCACTTTAAAAAAGACCTACTACCACTTTACTGAGCGACTCCTGACTTACCTACTCGACGGGATTGGACATTGACAAGATGTGTTTTAAATTGTTTTGATTGCGAAGAAAACATGACACTGGCAGAATGTGCTAATTGCCATATATGAAGAAGAAAAACATTGACTGACGCATAAAGCTTTGAACAAAATGTCGAAAAATGTGCAGCATTTCTTCCCAAAAAGTATAACAGCGTCGCATGTGAAGTTACCCTTACGTCACGACAAAACCGGTCGCGATCGAGGAGCGGCGGCCAGTCACAACAGTTCACCCCGTGAAACTCGTTGCCACGACACCGTTTCAATGTTAAATAATAAGTTCCTCATAACAAACCCCTAAATGCAACTGCACAGTTTAAATATATTTTAACAGATATTAAGCAGTGACAGAAGTCTATTTAATGAATACGAGAGTTGTTTTTCCTGTAAATATTTACGAAGATCTAGAAACTCGTATCTTTCGTAGCACTTCGTAAACCTCTACGAATGTGCTCGCAGAGTATCGTAGAAAATATAAGGATGCAATCAAATAAGGATTTTTTTGTGTAAGTGATTTTATTTTTAATTATAATGTTGGATTTCGATTCATTACGGATTCATATGTGCAATTATTTATTAATGCGATATAAAAAATATTTACCAAATTAAGAGTACATTACTTCATATTTCCTTCGCATTAAAATATAAAACTAATATGTAGGTGCATACATATACATATTTAATAGGTAGTTTAATAAAAATTTGGATTAAAATAACATTGCAACAACGGCTAACCTAAAACACTTAATTAGCAATTGAGATGCTAAATACACATCATCAAAACAACTTATCGAAAAACTATAAAGTTACTTACCATTTATCACCTTCATAAATATCCTAACTAATAAATAAAAATGTGCAAAGTAATTGTAGAAAAGGAAATTCTTTGTAAAAAGGAATTTTCGTGTTCATTCTTATTTTTGAGAAAGTCAAAGTTCATTTCATTGCTCACCTTTTAGGTTTGTTGGTAAAAATCTCATTTTATAATAATTTTATATAGCGTTCTGTTTTCTGTTTGATCTGATGATTGACTGGCAGAGAATGCCATAAGACATTAAGTTCGCCTTTTGTATATGTTAAATACAAGTGCAATAAAGTTTAAATAAACTTTAACACTATAAAACTTATAAAATATTTAGACTAAATAAGTTTGTTTTCATATATATTGAGAGGTTTTTGATTAAAATTTAATCCATATTAATGGTCGTGGGAAGTTTATATGCCGTTAAAAATTTAAATAAATTATTATTAATACAGGGTTATTGGAAATATACTAGTAACTTTCCGATACTCAGCGCCTGAGATTAAAGTAATTAGTTCTATTTTTTTTACAAAACTTAGAGATTAAAAACTATACTTAGTTACTATTGAAATTTCGGTACTTACTAAGAAAAAAATCATGAACCTAGTAAGCGATCGATAAAGCATGTCTCTGAAGGGGGGGGGGGGGGGGGGGGGTATAATATAATGATATTTATATAGATTACATCTCAATTTAAAGTAATATTAAGATATTATTAACTTTTGTAATCAAAAAAGTGATTAACAAAATGTCTTAGAACAAAAAAATAGTTACTTTAACTTCGAGAATTTAGTAATGAGAGTTTTCCGTTATTTTTTCAATAACTCTGTATATATAAATACCACAACGCCCGTTAACAATAACAAGACTTTGTTAATAGTAATAGTAGGCAGTACACATTTTAATTCCGATGTATTTTCCGTATCATCGTACACGACAATTCAGTTGCGTCACGTACACCCCTTTGAAAATTCAATTAATCAAAGCCAACCGGGTGTAGAAGGGGAACCATTTGAAAGCAACAGGCCCCGTCCTAACGAGCCTCGGTTAATGTTCTGTTGGAACTTGAATGTTATAGAAACAGTTGTAGGCGAATAAAGTTTAAGGGCATACCGTGTAATACTAGCTAATTATTGTGATTTAGTCTAGCCCATAAACAGCACGTATGTCGTAGCAGTTCATTTATTACAAAGTTATTAGGTTTTGTTTATAGAAAAGGGGCGGCAAACGAATATACATTCCCACCAGGTGATAAGTGAATACTGTAGCACTGCGACATCCGGGACTCGCGTTATAATCAACTTTCGCATTTACCATATCACTAATGGAAGGATTGTTCTACTAATAGAAAAAAATGTTGAGGTGACGATATTTAAATGTTTTTTTAACTGGCGGAAATCAATTTGATTTGTCCTGGACCAAGTATGGGATCTGCAATCTGCAATAAAAAATTGGCAAATATGACGCCGACTAGTTTAATCAGTAAGGTTGGGAAGTAGAAAACAGTATATTGTAGATTGTAAACATAGCAAACTTGTTATTGAGTGTGGGTAACCCTTCGGTACCTATTACAGCCCTGCCAGCAAAATAATGTTTTCTAATTAACAAACTTATTATAAACTTGTGTTGTTAAAGTTATTTTAAATTACAAAGAAAGGAAGCAACAAAATATAAACTCAAATAATAATTCATTTCGTTTCAGAACCGTCGACCGCCAGCAAACATCACGACTCACGAAACAATTATGAACTGAAAACAAACTTTCGCACGCATTAATGGCAACCTTTGCGTGCCTGCGTACGCCCTTTAGACTTTGAGTGAATTGTAATATGCCCGCACTTTGGCAGTCATCTCAGAGACCTATGTACGTGAGGACGGTGTGGGTGGACGGATTTAGACACGCGATACTGACACATGACGACCCTTATCTACTGAAAACAACTAGAAAAAGGAGACCGCATTCCTCTGCCAGCTGCACTTCTAAAGCGAAACCCCGTAGTGGCCGCCTAAGTCAACACGGTGACAATCTAGAAGACTGCTTGAGAAAATTAAACCTTGTAATTAGGAGCGATAGGTCAAATATCGCTAGCAAGCTGCGCCCGAAGAGCTCCCACGAACCGCAAGTGGAAAAATTGGACCTATCTGATATCGAACAGGAGTCGGACGAAGAGTTTGTGTTGAAAGCGAATTCGCAGCCGTTATATGAGTTCGAAAGTAGCCGATCCAAATATAATAATTTCTGCCTAAATATGAAGACAATAAAATCTAATAGGACTGCTAGGTCCGATACTAATGAAAACACAGAACTGTCTGAAAGAGTCTTACAGTGGTTAGATTTAGCTGGGAAGGTAGATCTCCTTGCACCAGGAAATGTGGAGCGCATGAGTCATCCGAGACATAGTTGGCCAGAGATACAGAAGAAGAATCAGTGCTTTACAAAATCGAAAACAACGCTCGATCTGAGAATGAAAGAAGGTAATAAAATGTGTTCGGCGAAAGACAGTGGGAGGGTTCAACAAAATATCGATCGCCAGGATTTTTATGTGCCGACGTCCGCGAATACGATTGAGAACTACGCGAAACAGTCACGGAATGTAAAAAACACGCCACGCAACGAGGCAAGTCCCAAAACAAAAGACAACTTTAAAACAAAGTGTAAAGATATGCGAGCGAACGTCCAGGAAACACGGCAGAAGATGGTCATGGAATTAAGTGCGATGGAGAAACAATACGCCGAGTTACTTAGTAAGAAAATAATACCGGATATTGGTAAAAGTACAAAGAAACAAGTGCATATTTTCATGCCTGAGGCTGTGACGAAGAAATTTGGTTCGACTACTACTAGCCGAACTGAAAGCCTGTTATCTCATAGGTCGTCATTGAAATAAAAGCTATATAAATAATGCTGTTTAATTGTTTTCAAATCCATATAGCAGAAATGGAATTTAGTTCATAATTTATTCATTGCACAAGTATTTGATATGTAAAAGGCGGATTTAGCTCTAGCAGTCAACCACCAGATCAAATAGAAAACAAAACGCGGCTGCAGGATTAGTTTCAATACATAAATATACATACATAATAAACTTAAATATAATTGATTTATGTACATAAAAACTCTTCCTATGGATTAGCTCAGCTTCATCTAAGTATACTTATAAATGTGAAAAATACCTTATTTTATTCAAAATACATTTTATTTAAAATAACATAAGTATTAACACCTGAGTACATATTATGACATAGTTTTAAAAAAATATGTTTTAATGGAACAAAGCTTTCAAATTTCTTTTCAAAGCTTATTAGTTAATAAACCAACTGCAGGTGTAAATTAGTTAAGTTTCAGGGTTCGTAAATATCCGATATTTATAATAAATATCAAAATATCCGAAATTTGATACATATTTATCCGATATATATCATGTACTTATATAAAAAAGACGCGAATTTCATTCTGTAAGTGGATTTAATGTGTCATAATTGTTAAATGAAACTTGAGTTTGATTAATAGACTTATTTATTATAAAAGAAAACAAAAAAAATGTCTTTGAGATTATTAATCAGTCTACTTAATCAACATTCAACTAAATTATAATCTTTAGTGTTGGATTATTGGCAGTGATCATAAAATTTATTTATGTCAGTATAACAATTTAAAAGCGTGGGATCTACTAAAATTCTAGTATTGACGATAAATATCAATTGATATATATCAATATAAATATCAATGGATATATATGAATATAAATATTCAATTGATATATGTTGTGGTATATATCCGCTGATATATATCAGCGAACTCTGGTTAATTTACAGCTGGATGGTAATGGTAACACCTTCAATTAAAGTTAAGTACTCGGCCAAAGATTTATCTGGTGTGAGTGCATATAGGCCTAAGATCTATACTGGGACCAATATTTTTTAGAGAGTAATTGGTTATGTCGGCAGTCTTTGGATGGTGATTAAACAGATTTTTTCGGGTAAGAATTACAAGCAAACATACAAATTTTTATATCAGTAAAATATTTAATTCACAAATATAATTTTCTATTTAAAACTTACCCCAAATCCGACAGTGGCGACATCTCTCGCCTGGAACCGCGAACGCAGAGGCGGGTCGAGAGTCTGCCCGCTGTAACGCGGTACAGGCAAACCAAGGGCTATCACTCGGAAGTCCTCGTTCACACGGACTAACCGCCATTTTGAAACCTCTTCTGGTCCGTGTTCCTAGTAAAACAAAAACAATTAAATATAAGGATTTCGAAATGTCAGTTAAGTGACAGATTTTTTGTTTGTAAATATACCTGGATACAGAAGCCTTAAGCCTAGACTTATTTACTAAAACTTTCATACCTATTTATATTTACATAAATATCTGCTACTCTAAAATTTATACTCTGCCTCTAAAATATAAATTTATGTTTTCTTATTTCAACACCAGTTCACACACTTGGCAATTCATTCGTGATAATTGATAACAGTCTAATTAAAAAATCTTAATCATTCCCAATTGTGTTGTTTATAAATTTGACTATGCACGATTTTAAATTCGACTATGGTACATCTGCTAAAACATCTTCAATGCGGCAGGACTGATAGATCTACAAGCATGTGCTGCCTGTTATCTATCATGAAAGAAATCGTTTTGAGGAAACCTAGATATCAATAAATGAATAAAGTAATTAATAAACATTTGTTACAATTGTATTGTGTCTTTTAAGATTGTAGTTAATTAATACAATCTTTGTATGCATTATTTTGCCATTTATTTACTGAACTCAAATAAGAAGATACTAAATAAACATATGCTAGGGATGGTTACCTTAAGAGGATGGCAGGGTTGTCAGGAGAAGGCGAAAAATTTCGTCACTAATGTGAACATACCACTACTACAACTTGAAACATAAACATAACACAAAATGTAACAAAAATAATTAAATATACCTGTAACAGCTTATCATATCTAGCGGCCGGCACCAAAAACCTCCCATCCTCTAGGTGCATCTCCCTATTTTCGAGCAAATTATTCAACACTGGCAACACATTGCGCTCCGCTTTCTCTATGCCTTCGAGGACTAACACGCGACCTTCTACTGCTGCCCGCACTGCACTCTAAAACAAAAAGTAAACAACAATCATAGATAATTCTTCATTCATGAAAAATAAATCTTTGGCAAAAAGAAGTATTCTCTATACCACAAAGGACATGTTAAACAGAATTCAACATTTTTTTAAAGCTGTGTAAGATCACCAGCACGTCATCTTTAACAATTCTGATAGTACCATACCATACTTCTCTACCGCTGGATATAAGCCTCTCCCAAGGCTCGCCACCACACATGATCTTCGGCTTAATCTTTCGGTTGAATAACAAGCCTAGATTTAAAACCCCCTAGATTCGTCTATTCGTCTACGTGGTCTCTGACTATGGGCCTCATAAATAAGCTCACTGTCGCACAGCGAGCTATGGAGAGGGCTATGCTCGGGGTTTCTCTACGTGATCGAATCAGGAATGAGGAGATCCGTAGACGAACTAAAGTCACCGACATAGCCTCTCGGGTTAGCAAGCTGAAGTGGCAGTGGGCAGGGCACATAGCTCGAAGAACCGATGGCCGATGGGGCAGACGGGTTCTCGAATGGAGACCACGTACCGGCGGACGAAGCCGAGGACGTCCATCTGCTAGATGGACAGACGACCTCATAAAGGTTGCGGGCACCCGCTGGATGCAGGTCGCTGCCGATAGGTCTAAATGGCGGACAATGGGGGAGGCCTATGTCCAGCAGTGGACGTCCAAGGGCTGAGAAGAAGAAGAAGAAGAAGAAGATTCGTCTTTGTATGTGTCTCTGGACCCACGACACAGGGAATCCTAGTGTGGGCCATTGAGGGCGGCGTTATTTTTTTTTAAAAGGACAGGTAAAATATATATTATGTTTGTCGTGAAATATATGAAGAGCGATAATGTCAAATATACACAAAGATAATGAGAAAAGGCGTGTGAAACGTTTTATTAAAGTTTCATGAATTAATACAAATATAAAGCGAATTCAAAAAGAAATAGAGCATGCATGCATAAAAGGACCACATTATTTTTTAGTTCTATTTTCAGGTAACTTTCGTCCAAATAATAGGGGTTAAAGTATGAAATTGCCGTTTTATAGTAATAGATAATTTGAATTGACATAAAACCTTCATGGTGTGAGATTTTCGAGTGAAACTTTTTTCACATGATACCTATGAGGTTCTTGTTTTAAAAAATGTGCAACATTCGATTTTCGACTTTCAATTGTTTTTTTTATTCAGCTTAGACGGGAAAGATGGATATGTACTTCGAAAATCCGAGTAATCTTTGAATACGAGTTCCGACGCGCAACTAACGCGGCAGAAACGGCTCGCAATATCAATGCTGTGTTTGGAGAGGAGACTGCTTATGAACGAACCGCGCGTTTTTGGTTTAAACGCTTTCGTAATGGAAACTTCGACTTGAAGAACGAACCACTGGAAGACCGCCCGCCCACACAGGTGAATAACGCTGAATTGAAGGAGATGGTGGAAGCCGATCCGAGTCAAACTACCCAGGAATTAGCGGCATGGTTTAACGTTACCTTACTTACAATATTGACTCATTTGCATCAAATCAATAAGATAAAAAAATATGAAAAATGGGTCCCTCGTGATTTGACTGATCTGCAGAAAGAAACGCGTGTTGAAACTTGCATTGCCTTGTTGAATCGGTACAGAAATGAAGGAATATTGGATTGAATTGTGACATGTGACGAAAAGTGGATTCTTTACGATAACTGAAAGCGAAAAATGCAATGGCTGACCCCAGGTCAACAATGCAACGCCGCAACAGTGCCCTAAGGCAAAGCTTACCAATAAAAAGGTAATGGTAACTGTTTGGTGGTCTATTCATTGTGTTATTCACTATAGCTTTCTCAGGTCTGGTCAAGCAATAACTGCAGATGTTTACTGTGCCGAACTTCGAACAATGATGGCGAAACTAGCAGTGAAAAGGCCCCGACTCGTGAATCGATCTTCACCATTATTGCTCCATGATAACGCAAGACCTCACACTGCACGAGAAACCGTTGTAACTCTACAGGAGCTGCAGTTAGAAACCATACGTCATCCTCCGTACTCGCCAGACCTTGCTCCAACGGACTACCATTTTTTTCGTGATTTGGACAATTTTCTACGTGGTAAAAAATTTTCTTCCCAAGAGGCAGTACAAAATGCTTTCACACAGTTTGTCGAATCGACATCCCCAGAGTTCTATCGCAAAGGCATAAATGAACTTCCGATTAGATGGCAACAATGTATAGATAATGAGGGTAAATATTTTGATTAAATAAATATGTTACATTTTAGAAAAAAACTAGTTTTAATTTTTCAGTACAAATCGGCAATTTCATGCTTTAACCCCTAATATATACCTTAACCTAGAATACATAGTAATATAACTATAAATAAGGATTTAATTGTTGCTCAGTCTCGTTTCCCTAAGAACTTCTGGCCTTCTGGCCACAAGTCACAACTGAGGAACAACTCCTGATGTACTGCAGCAACACGGAGTTTACAGGTCTTCAAGTCGCTAGACATATAATTGTACTCTAGCTGCCACATCTCCACCTTCAGTGCTCCCCGGTACAACCATAGAGTCTCTCCTGGATGTTCCACTTATTGTCTTCCGGCATTGTATTCTCCAGCGTTGTATACAAATACAAATGAATGTTTTTATTTACTTCTTTATTAGTATTTAGGTATAATTGCCTTGTATAATTGTAGTAATCTACATTGCCAATGTGAATTAGTGGATGGATGAGAAGATCAATCCACAGACTCTGGGCCTTTGTAGTGAACTATGAATCAAACCCCTCATCATAATTACAATGGGAGATCTAAGCCCTCCACTGAGACATTAAGGATTGATATCAAGTTGAATACTACATTACCTGATCAAAATATTTGGCACTGGATTTTTGTATCTCTCTCCTCTGTTTGAGGTCAGCCTCTGTAGTATCTCGTGACAATGCCACATACTCCAATTCCCTTTGCGTCAGCTCCAAATACTGTAGAGCAACTTTCCTCCTATTAAAGGGTAATATGTAAAATTATTTATAAACTTTTTAATAAAATTCAAACTATATCTATTAAGTGATGATGATGACACTGCATGCCTTTTCTTCTTAGAATATTGGCAATACTGCTCAGTATTGCCTTTTGTTTTTTTGTGGTAAGTGATAAAAATGTATATTTGTAATGTGTACCAACTGATGTGTATCATTTTGGATATGCAGTGTAAAAGGCTATGTATATCCAAAACAATACACATGGCAGAGACAGTGTTAACTCATTCGATGCTAACACCGGTTGATGTGTTTTAATACTAACTACCAAGTGTGGCTCACACCAATCGGCCTAAAACATGATCTATTATGACACTTATTCACCGCTATACTAACAATTCTGATCTGATTCTATCACATATTCTGATCAGGTGCTGAAAACGCCGAAAGGCGTTTAATATTTACTTTACAGGGGCTGAGCACGCCGATCGGCGTTTACATAAAAATTGCCCCACAACTCAATAAAAATTTAAATTTTGGTAGTCGCATCCAAGTTTAAGTTCACTTCTGAAATATACATACCGGCTTGGTCCAGGCCTGCCAAGCAAAAACATGTCCTGACCAAGTGAGTCCTTTTGCATCATCCATCTTAAGTTCCTTAGAGTGTTTTGGGATAAAAATCTAACTTCTGAATTTTCTACAGACACTGAAAAAATTAATTCTTTATATTTGTATATAACATAAAAACTATAACAAAAATACTTGTATCATGCAGGTCGATACTATTAAATATTGATTTAATATTGCATCAGAATTCGTTATCAGAATATTGCATGTAATATATTTGTTACATACAAACAAATATTAAGCCACCTTGAAAACCAAAAGCCTACATACAATCTTGCATATAGAAAATCACTCTTAATACTAATCTCAAACCTTGATAAGACCCGGCGCGAAGTTAGCTTTACTTAAAAACATCAAAATAGGTTACAAAAACAAAGTTTATACTTACAATATTTTCTGGGTACATATTCTGCCTTTTGGGGTGTTTTGATCTCTTTGGTGACATCTCCTATAGTCACTTTACCTTCACTAGAATACGCTCTCACATTATTAGCAGCTAAAATATATTTTCGGCCGCTCAAAATGCGTATCAATACATCAATACGTCTGACCGTAACTGCAGGATTATACATCACTAATTTTAGTTATAATTAACCCTATAAAAAAGGCATTTGTTTGATTTATCAACAGCTATTCATGACATTAACGTATGGACTTTGGTTGGTGAAAAAATTGGAAATAATTACTACATATGTAATAATCAGCCGAGTCCAAAGTCTGAAAGTAGGTCATATACGTCAAAGTGACGTTTTTTCGCCCAGCTGTTAGTAACAGTTACGTCCAGAAACAGCATTTCAAAAAACTTTTGATGTCAGATGTTACGTATGCATTATGCAGTCACAATTTAAATTTATTTAGAAACCTCTTATAATAGAAATAAGAAAAAAACACAAAATATTTGGTAATGTTTTTATTGTACTTACTTCGCCATGACATCAAAACATGTAAGTTAGTTAAATTACACAGTGATTTTCTTGGTTTACGTAGTAAATGTCTTTGGACTTACAATAGATAGATTTACAATAAATTACTACTACAGTAACTAGTATTTGCTATTTGCAAGTTACAAATTATTTGACAATGCTACTCCTTATATTTAGATGAGAAAATGCGGTTTTAAACTTTTATCGTGGTTGAACATAATAATTGTTATTAACCAGTTACAAACAGTGCATAAATAGCAATTATTGAAATGGGATTTTTTTGTTTTTAATAAAATAATTGTTAAGACAAAAGACTTAACTAGCTGGTATTACTTCGTGAGAATGTCGATCCTCTAAACTAAAATTCAAATCTTGCTTCTTTCTCCAAAAAAGACCCTACTTCTTTTTCTATACAGTTAGTTCAGCTCATCCTCATCAATATATTAAAGCTTGAAACTAACTAATTCAGTTGGTTCCAATTTGCCACTACTCTCAACAAATCTATTCTACTCTTTTATCGGTCTCTTTCCCTCCTCTTTTCTTTCTATTTTATTTAATAATTTATTATACACACGTAACTTGAAATAAATAAAAAGGAAGAAAAAGAAAAGATGAAAAAATACAAGCTTATCTCTCCTTTACTTTCTTTCACATAGTTTTCGTCATCTTCATTTATGTCACTACCATCATGTTCATTAGAATCCATTTTTCAGTATTCTCCAAGTTTTATCTTTTCCAGTCTTGTATCCATAGACAGGCATCGGCATCTACAAATATGCCAACATTGGTCATTCTTCACAAAATATAAAGGGATATCATCTGCCACTATCTTCCTATAAAAAAAAATATTTTTATTTATTTTCTATTCAATTACTCAACTCATCCTCGTCAATAGGTTCAATCTTAATGCTAACAAAGTCAGTTGGCTCCAATTCAGTACCACTTTCATCAGATTTATTCTCTTCTTTTATCGGTCTCTTACTCTCTATTTCACTTTCTACCTCACTCTCACTTCCTTTCGCTTCATTTTCTTCTTCTTCATTTCCATCACTATTATTATCTTCTTTAGAATATATTTCAGTATTCCCCAAATTTTTTGCAAATTGTATCGCATTTGTAAAAGTAACAAAGTCTCCTATAAGGATATCGTTAGCAGCTTTCTTTGGTGGTCCGAATATGCTGGTCATGACATCTTCGTCGAGACCTAACTGGCATTCCCAAGGGTTCAATATTTTGTAGTATTCCTTTATGTCCACCTCGTCAATCTTCACACTGTGACGTCTACGTAGGTGTCTTACTACAGTTCGTTTGATGGAATAAGTTTTTGGACACATTTTGCACTGAAATAATGTTAGAACATAGTTAGTTTCAAGGAAATATATGAAATATTGTCTTAATAAACAATATTGAGAACAATGTGGGGCACTATATTAATACACAGAATACCGTAAAATGTACATTTCCCACACTATCCTATTCCCTTAATATATGTACGTGTTTTTTTGTAGAGATTTGCCAGAGCCCATCATCATCCTATCCCATTCTATCCCCTCTTATTCATTCGAATGAAGAGTAAAATGGGAGTAAAATAACTCCTACTCCACAGAGGATTACTAGGTATAATGGGATGAGGAAAGCTCCTCGTCCTATTATACTTCCTATTCCCCATTTTCCAAACCCTTTCTCCAAATTCAGTAATAAATCTCCAAAGGTAGACACGTAGATAGGTAATGTAGTTTGGTAAATTTTCAATGTCCTTAAAGTTAACTCGAGTATAATAACTTACTAGACAGACTATAATTACATTATTTAATGACGACATTGAATAGAGTAGTCCTTTCATAACTACTCATTTTCAAGCCTATACTCTTGTCATTTTTCAAGCTAATTTTTCATTTTGATTTCACTGGTTTGTGGTGGTGTTTCTTTGTTTCACTTTCTTTCTGGTCCAAAGTTCGTGTAAATTGTTTCTAATAGCTTGTTTTAATAGCTTCAATAGCGTGTAATAGCTTGCTTTAAATTGCATAAAAAATGGGTAAAAGTGATCTATAAATTGAACAATTAACGCATAACAAATCTGTTTTATGTGATTACAACTGTTAAATGACTCAAATTCAAATAAATCTAAATAATTTATCATTATTCAAATCCCGTGTAAAAGACATTCAAAAGAATCGTGAACAGTTGGACCAGTATGTACAATATATGAACTTGACATTCTACAAAAAAAAAAAGGCTAATTTGCAAGAAATAGAAACATTTGATCAATTATATTTATTATTCGATAATGAGTGTTTATAAAAGTATGGAGGGCAGTTCTAAATTTATAGTGGAGTGTAGGCATTCTCGGCCGGTGTCCATATTAATTGAATCTTCCGGGCTACTTGGCCGAGGTCTTCTGAAATCTCTTTTCTTTCCTCCAAACGTTTCGTCAACAACTGCGGTTGACATCTTCAGTGGCGACTGCGTTCACTTTCGGAGAGATGATATCTCTTCGGCTTCTCGAGCGCAACTGAATCGACGACTGTGGCGCACCGGTATTTATAGTGAGCGAGGGTAGTTGTGATTGTGTGTGTACCGACGCATCGATATTTATAGTGGGCGAGGGTAGTTGTGTGTACCGAGTCTGTTTTTGTCCCTCCCTCTCGTCTCTCTTCCCCGTGAGCTTGATGTCTTCGGAGTGCTGGATACCAGATATTACGGAGTCTTAGATCTTTGTGATCTGGAGTCATGGGGAGGAAGAGCTCGAACTCTTTCTGAAACACCTTAACAACATCCATCCAAGAATCCAATTCACCATGGAAAAAGAAAGCAATGGGAAGCTTCTGTTTTTGGATGTACTGGTAAGCAGAAATGGAGATGGCAGTCTGGGACATCAAGTTTACCGCAAGCCCATCCACACCCACCGATATCTACATAAAGATTCCAATCATCATCCTGTACAAAAGAGAGCAATTATGAAGACACTGATGGACCGAGCGAAACGAATCTGCGAACCGATACATCTATAATCGGAAGTGATGCATTTAAACCAAGCCCTTCAAAGCAACGGATACACAGTCTCCGAAATCAAGGGGGTGCAAAAACCAAAAAGAGGACCCAAAAAAGCTGACAATATCGACACCAACCCAGAGAGAAGCAGGGCGTTCTTACCTTACTTAAAAAGCGTAACAGATCGCATCAGCAAAATCTTACAAAAGAAAAACGTGAAGACCATTTTAAAGCCTACGAGCCAACTCAGAAATATCATCAGATCAGTCAAAGATCCCAGAGATCCGTTGTCCTCGACTGGAGTATATAAAATACTATGCTCCTGTGGGTCAGTGTACATTGGCACTTCGAAACGGAGTGTCAATACCCGCATTAAAGAACATAAAGGCAATTGTCGAAGATTGGAAGATTGGCGAAGATCGAAGTCGAGAAAGTCAATTGGCAATTGAGAAGTCGGCCGTAGCTAAACATGCCTTGTCCGATGGGGAGCACGAAATCTGCTTCAGGGACACAAAGATCTTGTCAACCGGGAAACATTATTATTCCCGTCTCAATAGGGAAGCTATTGAAATCTACAAGCATCCCAACAATTTTAACAAAAAAGAAGAGAATCTAAGACTCCGTAATATCTGGTATCCAGCACTCCGAAGACATCAAGCTCACGGGGAAGAGAGACGAGAGGGGGGGACATAAACAGACTCGGTACACACACAGTCACAACTACCCTCGCCCACTATAAATATCGATGCGTCGGTACACACACAATCACAACTACCCTCGCCCACTATAAATACCGGTGCGCCACAGTCTTCTAGTCAGTTGCGCTCGAGAAGCCGAAGAGATAACATCTCTCCGAAAGTGAACGCAGTCGCCACTGAAGATGTCAACCGCAGTTATTGACGAAACGTTTGGAAGAAAGAGAAGAGATTCCAGAAGACCTCGGCTAAGTAGCCCGGAAGATTCAATTAATATAGTTCTAAATTTGCTAACTTTCTAATTTCTAATGTGCGTGCAGCACTGTACGCAGTGCGTTAAGCCGCGCATACCAAAACCAAAATTTTCCGATAGCAAATTATAAAACTGACCAACATCTAGGTACACCTTTTTAAGGCTCATACACACTTGTCTTATATATCTTATATACGTGTCATTGTGTATGGGTTTAAATAATTAATGGTCTAATGTCAAACCAACAATGATATGGCAGATATAGAGAAGTATTACTATTTATTTTCATCAGTAAGTGGGTCCGCTTTAACCATTGTTACATCAATGTTAGCTACAGCGGATAATTATCAAACTGTTTGGGATATGCTAGTAAAAAATATGAAAACAAAGGAGCATCGGCCACTACTTATCTGGATAAAATATTTAATTTCAAACCGCTTCTGGACTCGCAGTTTTTACAAATTTTACAAGAGAATGTTCAAGCATGTTAAACTGTTAAACATGTGGTGTCGGCCGGCTATAGAATAGTATCACCCCATATCTTCCCGTGGGTGTCGTAAAAGGCGACTAAGGGATAAGAAAGCCACTACCACAAGCCCTTAAGAATTAAAAGAGTGGACTCGCCAAACCGCTTGGCCAGCGTGGCGTTTTAAGGCCTTCAATCCCTTATGCACGAGACAATGTGCATGAGGAACGGGCTGTCCAGCAGTGGATACTGAAAGGCTGGTTACATTGCATTGCATACCGTATTGACATAATACTCACCTGGTAGGGACTACTACCGCTGTGCGTGATCACGTGACCCCTGAGTGCGGCCGCACTCGTCAAATACTTCTGACAAAGCGGACACTTAAAGTCTTCAGTTCGTGTATGAGACGTTCGCAGGTGACGCAACATGTATCGTTCGTCTTGATATGTACGTTCTGTAACGTAATTAATGTGTAGGTATTGATGTTGTTGATTGATGTGCTCCTGTCCGCGTATTACACAAGAACAGCCTATAAAGTAACCTACAACCCGATCGCATTAACTTGGCATATATGCGCGTGATAACGTCAATTTTAACGAAAAAACAAATAGAATCAATTATCTATAATATAGAACATATGTATATTTATGTATATATATAAAGAGATGTCCTGACTGACCGACTTGCTCATCAATACCGAGCCGAAACAGCTGTAGTTAGAAACATGAAAGGACACGGGTCGATTACCATGATACATTGGTCATTCTAATGACCCTCAATTAAAATGGTATAATAAATTATAGAAAAAAATTCGTAATTAGAGAAAAAATATCGTAATTATAAAAAAAATATTCCATAATTTTCACTTCCCGTCATTTAGTCATTTTACCTATGAAATAACCGATTTGTATGAGAAAATGATTTTATTTTTATTATAAAAATATTTATTATGGTAGTCGAAATATTGACCCATATCCCGGGCAGTTGATTGATGGCACTCCAGTAAAAGTCTCGTGGACGGGTATCAATGAATTCTTCAAAAGTCCTAATCACAGATACTTCAGAAACAATTTTTTTTCCTTGTAAAAATCTGTCCATATTTCGAAAGGAATGGAAATCTGTCGGGGTTCGGTGAGTATGGTGGGTGAGGGAGATTCTCCAGGTACAGCTCTTGAAATTTTAAAACCGTCGTATGTGAGGGCGGGCATGGTCATGAAGAAGAAGTGGAGATGAGCGATTGACGATTACTTGGTTGCTTTGTTGCCAGCTTTTCCATCATCATCTGCACCTGCTTATAGAACACATCTGCATCAATCGTCTGACCGACTCGCAAGAAACTGTAGTGAACAATACCGACACAGGAAGAACAAACTGATACCAGAGCCTTTTTCTTAGTTATCTTGCGTTTTGGACATTATTGGACTGCAACTCGTGGATCCAGCCACTGATACGAATGTTTGCGGTTATCGTAGAGGATCCATTTCTCATCACAAGTCACGATGTGATTCAAAATTCCTTTGTTTTTGTGACGGTTCAATAACACAGTGCACACTTCGACGCGTTGTTGTCCTTGACGTTCGTTCAGTTAATACGGTATCCACTTTTCAAGCTTCTTTATTTTGAAGATTTGACACAGATGAACCAACATTGTTTTATCACTAACATCAAACCCTGCTGCTAACTCAGCTGTACTTTGAGATAGGTCTGCTTCTAGTCTGTAGCCTTTAAATCATCGTTATTGGTCATCTTTAACCTTGGTCGTAGGTCGTCCGTGGGGCTCATCCATAAGATCGAAATTTTAAGAACGGAAGCGTTCAAACCAACGACGGTGCGATCGTTCATGGTGTTTGGCCCATACACACTATTGATATTGTGAATTGTGACTTGCGTTGGTGCCGCGACGTAACTCGTTCAAAAATAGCACAAATTTACAATTTATCCATTTTATTTTCAATTGAACAAAATCTAGGTACAGAAAAACAAATGAAATATTGATTTTGAAATAAGAACATCGTAGCTATCGTAGCATTTTATTTTATTTTAAAATTCAAGTTAGCACAGAAGATATCGAAACTCAAAGTGGCCAGTAATAAAATCGGTCATTTCATAGGTAAGCACATATTATGATATTATTATAAATGGTCACCATCCCCAACTACATAGAATCTAGTGACGTTTCATTTTACGCAGTGTTTGATTATTATCGTAATATTGTAATGAAATCACATTGTATTTATTAGCTTAAAATATTTTCAGCAACATTATGTAACTTAACTTACATTGTGTGTTATTGTTTTTGTTGGTGTGCAATAAAGAGTTTTATTTATCTATCTATTTTTGTAGGCTTATATTTGCTTAATCTGTGCTTACCACATAGAGGACACTTTACACAGGACTTCTTCTTTTGATGCGTCTTCATGTGTTCGCGGAGTGCGCACGCGCTCGTAAATAACTTTGAGCACACTGCACATGCTTCCAAGTCTGAAACAATCGTATCAAATTGTTTTAGAAAACTAAACAAAATATGAAAGTATCCTTAAAACATAAGACTTTTCACTTCGTTGATTGATTTGATATGTGATATTTTTTTTTTGTTTTACGCATACAGCGTTTTACGAAAGGAAAAATCTTTTTCAAATGACTTTGTTATTACATAAAATCATACCTATAAATTATTATACTTTTTAATATTAAAATGATGTTATTATGTAATTTTACAAAACACATTAAATTGTTGGATTTTTTTTTTTTAGTAAAAGCTCAACGTCTCTATATTTCGTGGAACAGAATTATCAACTACATTTCGTGGAACTCGACACGAGTCGTCGTAATGTGTTTCGTTCCACAAAATGTAAACATGAAAAACGAAATGGATGTGTTTGCAATATAAAAATAATTAGGGTGATGCGTTGCCTTTTCCATTTTTCGGCCCTTCCGGAAATGGCGGCTACATGGTAAACAGGTAGGGTCCATTTTTAATATCGGTATGCATGCAAAAACAGTGCAAATATATCACTCATATGCAAAAAAACTGTTTCTCTCGTCTCTGCACCCATCAATAAAAAGAAGAACTTGCCCTTTCTCGTACAGGATGGAAAAATTATGCATAAAATCTCCCAAAATATTTGATGTAATTAGTTGTCAGAGCAAACAATATATTTAGGGCCTTATCTGCCAATTAAATCTAGGTGATATGTGACTTTTTGATATGTTTCGAAAAAGTATCAGGAGAGAAAGGCCCTTAGATTTATCTTTATTATTTTTAATATGTTTCTTTTCTCGGCCTCTTGGATCGGTATTTTCCGTTCCTTCCGCCCCGAGTCTCTCGAGGAAGAGAAGGATCGGCTCTCCCAATTTCTTCACCCAAAACATTTAAAACTATTGCCACTGTGTGTATTGCTTGTTTTTGTAAAATGTAGATATTTAGTTTTGTTTCCAGCATGTCTGAGACATGCTGGAATCAAAACTAAATATGTCTCAATACATGGTTAAACTTTTAGCAATCACGCCGGTTGTTCCTATTACCATGGGGATTATTACTGTTTGTGTGTTCCATAATCTAGATATTTCTATTTTGACTAAGTGATATTTACTAAGCTTTTCTATTTCTTCTATAATCTGAGGGTATTGTGACGTCAATGAGGTAAGTTTTATTTCCTGTTTTATTTATTTAGATGATATCCGGTCTATTGTGTGGTACTGTTACATCAGTTTACACGCGTATCTCCCACAGTAACTTAGCACTCTCGTTTTCCTTTACGGTCGGCGGGTTTAAACTTCTGTTTCACCACTAATTCGAGACCTCAAATTTATTGTTTATTTAGTGTCCACCAAATATATTGTACCACGTTGTTACGGCGTTTAGTGTAGTAAGTACTACCAAGTTTCTCACACCCAGATGTAATATGTTGTATTGTTTCATCTTTTTTTTCACATAGTCGGCATTTACCGTCGACCGGTCTATTTAGGATGTCTCTCTCATATTGTCTAGTGGTAACTGCTTGGTCTTGTATAACAAATATGGATGCTTGTATTGTAGGAGTCAGCGGTTGCTTCTTGAACCACCTAAGAGAGTATTCCTTATTAATGTTTGCCTTTTCTAACACATCTCTAGGAAACTGTCCATGTAACGGGTTATTTCTCCATGTGTTAATTTGCTTCTTTATTACTGCATTTTTAATTTCGTTATCAGTGTAGATTTGATTCACCTGCAGCTGGATTACTTGTAGGTTGTTTTGTACTTCTTTAAGCACTGAATATTTGTCTTTATTTCTATCATACTTTAATACTGCTTTTATGAGATAATCTTGTTCTCGACTTAGATATTCCCTGTATTTAATTATTTGCGTTTTGTAGGTCATCTCTGTGTTCATCAAGCCTATTCCACCTTGCTCTACCGGTACATATAATCTTTCTACTTCTGCCTTCAATTTATATGCTTTACTCTTGCCAATATTTTTCTTGTTTTAACATATATTATATTTAAATCGCTATTAATTAATATAGTACTTAGTATGTATGTTTTATAATAATTATAATGTTGTGACATAGAATAAATATATGTTCTTTTCTTTCTATTTACAATACTAAGTAATGCTAGAACCATATGCTAGAAAACAATAAATGTGAAACTTATAAAATGAAGAAGAATAATAAAACTTACTTTCTCCAGTGTGCTTCCTGATATGATACGTTAACTTCGACTTCTGAACAAATGTCTGCCCGCAGTATATGCAAGGGTATGACCTATCTTTCAAATGGGTCCTGAAATAAAACAATACAATGTGAATAAAATATTTACATACAATATTTTCAGTAAAGATCAGATCAGTTTGCATAATCAGTAAAGAAACTCAATATGTATGTATATTGTGTTTATTATTATTATATTTGTATATCATATTTTTTTTTTAATTTTCTACAATGTTCCATATACTATATTACATATTTTCTACACCTACCGCACCATCACCAACCCAACGTTGGCTGGGAGAATATGCTTCATAGCATTTTAAGTACACCTTTAGTTAAAACAATAGTGTGTAAAATAAATAAATATGGGACTTTATTTGAGCAGGGGCCTTATTGTCTGTATGGACTTTTACCGACTTTTTACCGGTATGGTATTCCGGGTCAATTTCATGTAGTCTGGTTCTTAGTTAGTAAGCCATTAACCTCAACGTAAGTCAACAAGACGAATTTAATTTTTGCATTGTATTGATTTTTGAAAAATTAAAATTGAATCCAATGACAATATATCTATTAATGTTATGTTATGTCATTAATCTAACAATAAAAAAGTCCACTTCTCATTATCTTCTCTTATTAAGTTCATGCTAGTCAGTAGGTACACTATATACTTACCTATTTTCTTATTACAAGAAAGAGGTTTTATTACATAAAAAATTACCTTCAATATGTATAATATATTAATATTAGTAAACTAGTATTTAGTTTGTCTGGTTTCCAACTACAGATGAATTGAGACAAATTTTTCTCATCAGATGAATCAAGAACCAGACGACGTGTAATTGAGCAACCTTTTGGCAAACAGAGGAACACAAAAGGGGTGCATCGTGACAATAAATATTGGGAATTATCAACTACATACATATACGTACAATAGTAAGTTCATAATATAAATATATATAACAGTAAATAAAATAACAAATTAATAAATACCTACTTAAAACTTACTATATGTAGAATCAATCCCACTCTCGATATTGAACAACAAATTTTTAGCGTTTGCGTGATTTCAGTGACACATTCATTGTATAAACACTCACCTAGAGTGTGAAGTACAAGCCCCCTTGTCGGAGAAGGTACGCGGACAGTGCTGACACTGGTAGGGCCGCTCGCCCGTATGCCTTCGTTCGTGTCGCAACATGTTTGAGCGTTGCACGAACCGCATCGGACAGTACGAGCACGCGTGACGCGGCCCTTCGTGGATTTGGACGTGCTCGCGGAATGAATCTTTCTTCTACAATACAAAAAGAAAGAGGTAAAAGATGAGAACGATGTCACAAAAAATTATAATTGATAGAAATTTCAATTGATGGATACAAATTGAACTTGTCGTGAAATCCAGTGATTAAAAATTTAATAAAATTAAACCTCGCGACTTTAGATATTGTGAGTGTTGTGTGTCGCAACTTTCCGGACTTGAAGGCCAAATGCGGTTAGTTAATGAAACTGCCCATAACTCTCGACGTGGACTACCTGCCTCTTCAGTCAGCTTGTGACCATGGTTGGCGCAACCCAATCAAAATGTCGAGTACATAAATAAAATTGATGTACGCGTTAAAACCCGTTTAAATAGATAAACAATCACAAAGGCCACAGATATAGAGGGATAGATAATACAAGTTATGGGTTGCTGCGTGCCAGAAGTTAGCGCTAAGGTACTTCTCGAGCCGCTCGTTTAGTATGTTCCGACCCTTAGCGCTAGCGAGTCGTTAGAAAACACAAAAATGCTTAATGGCACTATAAATAAAAGGTCAAACATAGGGAACAGACTCGAATGAGATGTTTCATTTTATCGATAGATGGTTTCCCATCGTTAAAACTTACTCGTGACGCGCCACGCTTGGTTTCCATAAACTTACGATTACGATTGTCTGTATCTATGGTCATATAACTGTAACCAGCCCTTTTGTCACTGCTGATCAAGAGTCACCTCATGCACATTGTCTTGTGTATGAAAGATGTATGACCTTAAAACGTCACACTGGCCAAGCGAGTTGTCGAGTCCACTCCTTTAGAGCTGGTAAAGTTCTTCAGGGCTTGTGATAGTGTCTTTATTATGTTGTCACCTTTTACGACACTTACAGGAAGAGATTGGGAGGTGTTATTTTAAAACCGGGCGACACAGTCATACTCACTTTAAATATCTTCCCACAGTAGGAACAAGTGAAATTCTGCTTGTTGGGCGCGTGGTCTTGCTTATGCATGTAGAGAGATGATTTGTACTGGAACGACTTGCCACATTCAGTGCATTCAAATGGATGACGACCCGGGTGACGGACGAGATAGTGGAGTTTTCTGGAACAACCATTGCTTTCTTTGTTATAATGATTTTTTGCACCCCTATTAAGGCGGAACAAGTTGTACCTGTGTTCTGGCAAATAAATAGTTTGAATTTGATAGATAATAAGTCTTCCAGTAGTGACTGGATGAGTAGAGCGGAAGATCGCGTGTGGTGGCGAGCCATAGCAGAGGCCTATATCCAGCAGTGCAGGGACACAGGCTAATGGAATGGAAAAAAAATAGATTAGATTTAAGCAAGTAAGAGAGGACTGCTCCTTTTTTCTCTCTTCAGTCATATCTGAAAATCGTAATTGTCATTGAATTTTATCCAATTGTCTTGATTTTACAATTACATTTACAATCAAGATTTACAATGGCAATGGTATACCTACTGCTATTTTTTTTTTCTAAAACGTGTCCATTCTGACTAGCGCCTACCATAATTAATTTTTATGATAAACACTTTATTATACACCAGCCACATATTGCAAAATGACAAGTAAGTAACACGAAAAGTACAACAGCCTTATCGCTGAAGCGATTTCTTGCAAGCAACCTTTGGATTGTACGAAGAAATACATTTTTATCGTGATATGTAGTAGAAATTTCATATAGCTGTAGAGCAGTTTCTCAACCTGGTGTTCACAACTCTCAAGTCGCGATCATATATACAGGGTGTCGCAGTTGGTCAGGAAAAATTAAGCACTTATGTACGAAAAATCATTTATTCAATAATTAATGATTCATAATAACGGTAAAAACATAATGAGGACCTAATTATATTATTAATTATGATTTTTATGGCAAGTATTCACAGCATACGCTGAGCTTGCGACCTTTTGAGCACTGAGAGATTTTAAATTTAATTAACTCTGTATACCACTGTTTTGTTTTGTGTAGTTCACAGTGTGGGAAATAAAGAATTTAATTATTAGTGAGGAGGTCGTGACGTTATTTAATTTATATATTTACCTTTTTAAGGGGTAGTGACACTGAAAAGGTTGAGAAACGATGATGTAGAATAACAAACCAGCACATAAACCTCACCTCTCATCCATAGTATGCATGACCTCCCTGCATATTTTGCACTTGAGCTTGGCGGGTCCGTGCGCTTGCGACGAGTGCGCACGACAAGCGCGCGCGCTCTTGAACTCGCGCCCGCAAAATGTGCACGTGACCGCGCGGTCTAAACGCGCGTTTGAGCTGTGGATGCTCTGTAAAAGACTTTTATTTTTTTATATAGAAAGACGGCGGCCGATGAGCGGACAGTCCATGTGGTGGTATGTGGATATTGTCGCCCATAAGTGTTACGTATACAGACATCCTAGGCATAAGCATCTGCTACAGAACAAATCGTGTAATTCGCACAACGTTTATTTAGCAAATTGTCCAACTCGCACAACATCGCAAGTCCCTGAAAGTCCAAGCATGCAGAATGTCCTAAAATCTTAAAGGTCTAATTAGCAAAACGTCTAACTCGCAATTTGTGTAATCAATGGCAGAATTATAAAAACCATTAATTTATTATTATTTTATTTAAGAACAGTCTCGTTACGACCGCGCGAGGGCCCCATGTCCCTGTGGCATACCGTCGCCGCCTCTGAGCACGTGCCTCTACGTAGATTTTCCTCGCCACCGCGCTCCCTGCGCACGTGGTGTTTTTCTTTTCTTACCGCGCACACCCTTGTGCATGGTAATTTTCTCTCCGTATCGCAAGCGCCCGCGGAGCGTACTTCCCCGTGTGAGTACGGTGACTTTTTAGTGCACAGACTCAGTGACTTCAGTGAAGTGCTCTAGTGCCCCAGACACCATAGTCATAGTCAAGGAACACCAGGTACGTTTCTCAAAACAAAACTCCACATACTCTAGCTATGCCAATGAACGAAGTGAACACACACACCTACAGCTCCTGGTTGGCTTTCTGCCAACACTTTTACCAGGTATCACCACGTGCCTGGTCAGGTATCACCACGTGCCACGCTCAGCGACTCGCGATGCCGAGGTACCCTCCCAAAGCAACGCCCTAAATCATTCCTTCCTCCGGATTACCGGCGGGGGGAACCCTTAGGGTGGTTGCAGCACACACTTTTTGCTCCTGATTGAGCGCCTTCTGCGCTCGCCCTAAACTATATAGGCCAAGCAATAGAACAAAGTATTAGCGATTGTGTGACATGAATCCTAGTAGGAAACCACCTGTGCCATCATATGAAGGACAGTCCGTAGATGAATTCTGTTATGTTTTCCATTCGGAAATGTTGTCTATTAATTTGTTATAAACATTTTTAAACAAAAAATCGTTTTTTTTTAGTTTTTTGCTTATAAAATGGAAATTAATGAAACAATCTTATGGATATAAATAAGCGATTTATAGAGAATAAAAATATGAACAAAATGAATATACGACGAGAATAAAAATACGACGCCACCCCTCTAAAGAATTATTGGTTCGATGATTTTCATTGGAACAGCTGATTATATCTGTCAAATTGTATTTTGCATAATATAGATATTTAATTATTTTCGTACCTATATATACCTAGGCCTTTTGAGAGTTAGACGTTGTGCGAATTAGACCTTTATCTTTTAGGACATTCTGCATATTTGGACCTTCAGGGACATTGTGTGAGTTGGACGAGTTGTTAAATAGACATTGTGCAAATTAGACAATTTGCTACATAGGTATTCTGGTCGTAACACGCCCAGAGACAACATCAGTTCAGAATGACAAGTGCTGGCATACCTCGGATGCATTATCTACCTTTGGAGATTTTGGAGAAAGGGTTGGGAAAATGGTGATGGATAGGATGGGATGGGAATGGGCTGTGGCATATCTCACTATCAAAACACGCAAGCACATTCGGGAAATAGGATAAAGAAGGAAATACAATACATTTTACTGTAGTGTTCTGCGAGTGTGAGGTAACTTGGCCAGTCAAGTGCGCCCAGGAGCTGTGGAATTGCAACATGCTCATGCCTATACAGGTAAATAAAATCAAGAAATTTACCTTCAAATGTATCTTGAAAGATTTTCGATGACAAAGAGGTCTATACTGACAAGCACCCAATGAACAAAACACCTTCTTTGCCTCAGGATGTTGAGCTTCAAAATGACTTCTCATTTCTTCAACATTTGATAGAACTATACAGCACAGACAGCATTTGAACATGTGTGTAGGATTTTTACCATCACTATTTTGATGCTTCTCTAAGTAGTGGTGAATGTACCATATCTGAAACAATTTGTCAAATAATGAAATGGAAAAATTGGTGCTACACGTACCATTCTGAGAAATATTTAGACAACAATTGTAGAGCTTTACAAGCCCTATTCAAGACATATCATTTATACAGAATGCCCAGTAAATAATGATCAAGCTTAAAACTGTCGATAGACCGGCTCATGACATATCGGATGACCACAATTAATCTTAGTAAAAAGTCGCAAGGATATAGTGGCCCTTTTTTTGTCAATTGACACTCTACGTTAGTAGTTTGCTACTGCAGCTACAAATGAAGGAAATTCTGTGTATATTATTATCAAAGAGTTGTTCTGTTAAACGTAAATCAGTATTTTTTATTTATTTAATTTATCATTAATTTCTACACTTGCAAGTTTTCATTTTCATCTTATTGTTATCACATAAAAAGGCATATAAAAATTAAATTTAGTATTATAATGAATTATAATACGCGATTAATGCAATCAAGCATGCTTCGACAAGAATATGGGAGTTTGTAATGACTTGTTCACAGAGCAAGTGCACCGGCGGCATTGCAAACAAAGGAAGGCATACAAGTCAATGTGTGCACGATTTCAAATCTATAAAAAGCAGGGATCTAGGAATAAGTCTCATTATTTGTTGTGTACTTTGCATCCAATAGGCCATGAGTTGACCTGTCGTCAGTTTAAAGCTTGACCACTATTTACTGTGCAACCTGTATACATTGGTGTATTTTTTTTGGATTTGTTGAAATTCTAGTCATAAATATGGAACTATTAAATCAATTTGGCTCATCTATGATCGACAAAGGCAACTAAGGGATAACAAAACCGCTATCGCAAGCCCCGAGAAACTAGACCTTTAAATAGTGAACTAACCTACCCGCCGCCCGCCGTCAGGGGCATCCCTGATGCACAAGACAATATGCGTGAGAAGGCCAGTATCCAGCAGTGGATGTAGTGGCTGGGTACAGCATATGAACTTAACTGAGACAGAAGCAAACTTTTTTTTTATAGGTAGAATCCGATTTTTTCATAAGTGGTCATACCTTATCACTGAAAGATTTTGAACAATTTTCACACTTATAAAAGTCTTCCTTATGCTTCAGAAAGTGCACGCGCAGTTGATGTGCCTCTCTATCTGTCTCATTCCAGAACAATGTTGGACAGTACTTGCATTTAAAACCCAGATGTGGACTAAAACAGTTATCATACTCCATAATTTTCCAATGTTCAGACAAATGATGCCTTGTTGCTTCCCTGTTGTCAAATTCTTTGTCACAAAACTGACATATCCAAAGGTCATCAAAGTCACCCAATTCCTCCATTATATGACTTTCAAGCTCATTCTGAGTTTCAAAAGTAGTTGCACACACTCTACATGAAAATATGGGCACAGATTTTACTCCATGCATTTTAAACATGTGAGAGGTGAAAGTTTGCACAGTGCTTTGTTTTGTCTTGCACAAAGAACATATCACATCTATTGTTACATCATCTTTTGCACTCTCATAATTTATTTCTGAATTCTCAGGCATTACATTAGAGTTTATGTCATTCACACTCCGATTTACATAGTCAAAATAGCACTTTTGCAATACTATTAATTCTATCAAAGTGACATCAAAATCCTCTTCACCCTTATAAGTGTTTGTGACATCATTCTCATCTTTAATCTTTTTTTTTTTAGTATCATCAGCTGTTTCATTATTCACATCTTCAGATTCACTGAGAACCTCCTGCTTTATTTCTAATTCAAGAACTTTAGTCAAATCATCATTAATTTTACACGTAGTTTCAATAGACTCTGTTTCAATAGGCTTTAGATCCAAATCCACATAACCGAATTTCCCATGAGTCTTTAATTGTCCATCAACAAATTCAGACCTAACATTTGCACCAAAGACGGTAAAAGGTGGGTCCTTCCCAGATATCATGCCAGTCAAACATTTGAGAGTAAAATGGTGATAGCCCATATAGTGACTAAAGAATGTATTGTTTAAATTGTTCGACTTTGAGCAGAGTAGGCAGAGGAATTTATTGCTGCCTTCATATTCCAATTCCCACAGCACCTTCTCATCTTTACTTGACACATTGTGCACATTATGCTTTTGGAATAGATGTGTGTTGTATTGGTCATCATCAGGGACCCGAAAATGGCAGAGGCGGCAGTGAACAAGTTTGTGAGTCTTGCTGAGATGTTCACGTAACTCCAACTCAGTTTGAAAGTTTTCTACGCACTGTGAGCAGGGCCATGGAATGTGGAATTTTTCGTGTGTCCACCATGCTTCTCTGTCTGGTACAAAATACCTGAATATAAAAAAAAATAGTTATGTGACAATTCATAACCATAATAAAATGATGTAAGCATAGAAGCACAGCATTACATATTTTAATATTAACTAGTGATTGGAATAAGTAGTGCTATTTTGGGTCAGCACTTAAATATATATATATATATATGTTAAATATATATGACTGGAATTTTGAATCTATGAAATATTATGTTACTTTCTCAATCATATATACTTATGATAAAATTGTATTAAAGCAGTGTCAGTACCTACATGAAATAATTAAAAAAAAAATCAGTTGCAGTGTACTCTATGAAAGAATCAGAGGCCAAAATAGCTAATTTTAGAATTTTTGCCTGTCTGTCTGAACAGAGTTCCCATAGATATGACTGAAGTTCACATGAAAGAAGTCGCTGGCACCACAAGTTAAGTATATAATAAGTACCTGCACTCCAATAGGGTGGTAAAAGTGGTTACTAAGTCATGTTATTGAAAGTAATGAAAATTCCCATATTTTTAATTATCCAATAATAATCCTGGGACTTTTAGGTATATCTACATTTAGATATCTATTAGAAATCCCATAAAATTAATGTACTTATTCTGACTACTGTTAATAACACCCTTGTAGTTTCATAGACTTTTGTACCTAAGGCACAGAACAGACAACATTCTTATTTTGAAATAAATTATAGTGCATTGCTCTTATTACACTACTGTACATTAATGTATGTGCACTAAAGACAGTAATGTACTTTCATGCAGTGTAAAGTAACAAAGATAAGTAGTTTTTTACAAAATATTATTTGTTATTGCAAGCATTTTTTGTTTGTTGTGTCACTAATGAAAGTATATATTTATCATAGGGTATATCAAAATATAATAGTTTCATATATATATATATTTTAATATAAACGAACATACATATAAACTACAGTACTCACTTAACAAATGGACAAAACTGATTTGTGTGATTTAATGTTATGAAACTTACGTATATTTTGACATAAAAACTAAAATAGTTTAATATTTTGCATAGGATCTCTGTTTAATATTCTGCAATTTAATAGTGGAATATTCCACAGACGGTGTGGAAAATAAGTGATAAATATGTAATTACTATAATTTAAAATTGTTTGCTTCGCATCTTATAAATAAAAAATAATGTTATCTTACCTGCAAATGCCGCAATAATCCTTTTTATGATTTAGTACATAGTGAATTATTAGTTTAGCTCTGTTAATGAACCATTCCGAGCAAAGCAAGCAGCCGTATGGACCAGTAGGATTAAGATCTTTTAAATACAACCAAACGTCTGTAGGTCTTTCAATTACTGTAGGTGAAGCAGTAGTTTTTGATTTACGATTTAATTTTATAGTTACAGATAACGTCTTCGACACAGGTATCCTTTTTTTCTTTCTAATTGGTTGTTCGTTACCGACAGGTATTATGTCCGCAAAACCTTCGGGATTCCGCCTTTTTGCTGCTGCCCAAATCGACAATGGCTCATCGTCTGACTCGTCTGAAGTCATATCTTAGATATTAAAATAATATTGAATTGAAAATTAAAATATGTATTTTTTAGAATCGTATAAACGGCGTAGGTATGGAAAAAAATCCCTGGGCTGCATTACAAAACGCGCGACATGAGATGTATTTGTGTCTTTTTGTGTTGCAAATTCGGTCACTTTGGCTGTTAAAGAGTAATTATCGCATGTTTTGGAACGCAGCCTTGGTTACAAATTGGTTCCATTCAAGATGACTTTTTGGCGGGAGCTCGAGAAGTAACGTTAATGATAGTTTTTGTTTGATTATTATAAAAAATGTGTGTGATTTGTCGTTTAATAGTGATAGTTTACTAAACTTTGAAGTGCCTAGTATAAATGTATAATGTTTGTGATATTTTTTCGTGATAATAAAAGCGTGAGACTGCATTTTTCGTATTCCTCCAAGATATCCATCCAGCTCTAATGAATCTATCTATTCTGCCTCCTCAGTCCCCACCTCAGTAAGCCTATCCCTTTATTTTCTTGTTATATATTGCAATGGTGCACTTAGCACATTCTGCCAGTGTCAAGTTTTTCTTCATAACAATTTCAAAGTCCAAAACGTATCTTATCCATCTCCAGTCCTGCCAAAGTAAGTTAGGAGTCGTTCAGTAAAGCGACAGTAGTTTTACTGAAGACAGAAGAGTACTCCTTGGAAACACACCAGAAACGCAGTCCCACGCTTTTATTTGATTACTGTCACATATTTGCTAGATATGTGCAGGGCTGCTGGGTTAATTGTTTAAATAAAAACTCGGTGTTACATTGCACGTGAGACATTTATTGGGAGAACCCATAGACTAATTAATCACAACCATAGACATATATAGACCATAGAGCACAGATTATAATTTATGCAACACTCCTCTCTTCTAATTTTTATTAAATTTTTAAATTACTACAAATCAAGTCTCTGAACAGGCTTATGAGTACGTGCACTTCTACGCACTTCTGGCTGCACTAGAATAGGAGAATTAGCAATGTTACTTTGTATTTCTTTGTTAATTAACGGCTTATTTACTTCTAATTTCTCTGATTCTTTTTCTTGCTCCAATACACTTTCATTAGGTAAACTATAGTTAGGCAAACACTGAGTAACATTCCTGGTGAGTATGCCTTTGTCAGTGTGCACATCATACATAACATTTCCTACTGGTTTTTCAATAACACCATCTAACCGTTTTTGAGAGTTATCATATGATGCAATCAGTACTTTATCACCTGGCAAATATTGCTTTACAGGTTTCTTACAAATCAACTGCCGAGGAATAATTACATCTTTTTTTATTAAAGATAAACGTGTACGGAGTTTTCTACCGAACATTAACTCACATGGTGCCTTGCCTGTTGTGGCATGTGGTGCTGTACGATAAGCTAATAGCCAATGCTGTATACTATGATCTAAACAATTTTTATCAAACTTATATGCTAACATGGCCCTTTTGAAGGTTTGAACCCCCCTTTCTGCTAAGCCATTGCTGGCTGGGTGATAAGGTGCAGTACATATGTGTCTAATATTATTATTCTTACAAAAAGTATTAAACTCTTCAGATGTCCATTGTGGACCATTATCAGTCACCATTTGTTCCGGTAGACCAAATCTAGCAAAAATACTACGTAGACATTTAATTGTACTGCTGGAGGTAATATTGTTCATTTTAACTACTTCTGGCCATTTTGAGTGTGCATCTACAATGATTAACCACATATGCCCTAAAAATGGACCAGCAAAATCAGCATGAATACGTTTCCATGGCTCCTCTGGCCACTCCCATCTATGTATAGGTTTGATAGGTGGTAAGTTCCTATTTTGGATACAACCTGCACAATTATTAGTTAATGTTTTTATATCATTTGTGATGTTTGGCCACCAAAAACAACTATTAGCTAAAGATAACATTTTATTAATACCCAAATGACCAGAATGCAGTTCAGTTAAAACTTTATCCTTTAAACTGTCAGGTATAACTACTCTATCCCTCCATAAAATGCAATCTTTAATTATATATAACTCAGTTTCTTTGCCTTTAAATTTACATAACTCTCTATTAATCAACTTTGGCCAGCCCTCTCTTAGGTAAGTACAAACCTTGCTTAAATTAGGGTCTTTCTGAGTATGTTTGGCAATTTCAGATAAAGTTACAGGTGGATTATCCAACACAATGCTGTTAATGTTGCCTTCCAGATTAATTTTATCCTCCTCATTACTATTTTTAATTGGTAACCTAGATGGAAAATCTGCTGCAGCATTATGTTGTGAAGTCCTGTACTTTATATCATAATTATAATTACATAAAATTAATGCCCACCTAGTCATTCTATCTGCATATATACTACCAGCTGTTTTATTTGGATTAAATATAGATATCAGTGGTTTATGGTCAGTAACTAATGTAAATGTTCTACCTTTTAAATACAAATCAAATTTCTTAACTGCCCATATAATGGCTAAGGCTTCTTTATCTATTTGTGAATATTTTACTTCTGCTTCATTGAGTGTTCTGCTTGCAAAAGCAATAGGGCGTTCAACAATATTATTACCTAACCTAATTTCATGAGCTAAACAAGCTCCTAACCCATACTTGGAAGCGTCACAGCTCAATACAACTGGTAGCTTTGGATTATAATGTATTAATACTTGCTCTGATACAATAGCTTTCTTGGCCCATTCATATGCTAGTTCTTGTTGCTTAGACCATACCCATTTTTCTGAATTCTTTAGTAATGTATATAAAGGTTTTAAATTTTCAGCAGCATTCTTTAGAAATTTATGATAAAAATTAATAGTGCCAAGGAAACTACGTAATTCTTTAATATTTTCAGGTTGTGGTGCTTCCAATATGGCCTTGATGTGCCCTGGTGTCTTGTGAATGCCTTCCTTATCAATCACATGCCCGCAATACTCTAATTGTGGGGACATCAACACAGTTTTCTCTTTATTTACTTTAATATTTAAATTTTTAAGTTTTTGAAATATACACTCTAAAGTTTTTAAATGGCAATCCACATCACTACTTGCAACCAAAATATCGTCAATGAAACAATATACATTTGGCATATTAAAGTGTTCATCCATAAAATCTTGCCATTCCTGTGGAGCAGGTGACATACCGAACATCATGAACGTTGGTCTATACAACCCCCATGGTGTGGTAATTGTCATAAGCTTTTGTGCCTCCTCATCCATTCGCCTGTTCATATATGCCTTTCTTAAGTCAATTTTACTAAATACTGTTTTAACATTTTGATCATCTTTATTTAATTTTGCAAAAATGTCTTCAATGACAGGGATTGGATGATTTGGCACCTCCAAAAATGGATTTATTGTTACCTTGTAATCCCCACAAATTCTTATATTATGAGGTCCTTTAATGATGGTCACTATGGGTGTAGCCCATGTGCCTGTTTCTTTATTTG
Organism: Sesia apiformis; assembly: GCA_914767545.1. Classification (NCBI taxonomy): domain Eukaryota; kingdom Metazoa; phylum Arthropoda; class Insecta; order Lepidoptera; family Sesiidae; genus Sesia; species Sesia apiformis. The sequence goes on along the minus strand of OU611960.1, from coordinate 15,259,349 downwards.
TCACTCTATACATTTTACCTTCGGTACATAACTTGTCAAGCTCCTTTTTAACTAAATTTTCTACAGCATAAGCTATTCTTCTTGGTTTAAATGCAATGGGTTTAATATTAGCTTCTTTTAATTTTAAAGTGCCTACAGTACCTTTAATTTCGCCTGGAACCCCTGAAAATATATCTCTATATTTTTCTACTAAATTGTTAAGTTTAATTTGTGAATCTTGGTGAATAATTAAATTGCACCGTTTCATACAAGTTTGCCAATCAATTTTCATAGCACTCAGCCAATCCCTACCTAACAATGGCTTTTTACCTTCTTTGACAATAATCAATGTTGCTAAGTATTTTTCATTTATAATTTTAATATTTACATTTGTCTTACCCAATACAGTGATATTGTTACCACCATATCCTGATAGCTTTAGGTTACATGGAAATAATTTTACATTAGGAAAGGATGCTATGAACATAGATTCAGGCATTAACGTGACATCTGATCCACAATCAATTTCAAATGATATATTTACATTATTAATTTTTAAAGTTATATACCAAGGACTTGGACGCTTCTCATCTATTGATACCACTTTGTTAATATTTAATTGACTCTCTGTTTTCTGAAATAAACTAGACAAATCATAACTATCACCCACAAATTCACTATTCAATTGTACTTCACTAACTTGCATAACAGAAAATTCTTCATCATTTGTAATTTCATGGACCCTCTTGGGTTTGAAAGTTTTGTTACTGTTTGCTTTGCAAACACTTGCCATATGCCCCTTCTTGTGGCATTTAAAACATTCTTCCTCTTTAAATTTGCATTGGGGTTTTACATGCCCCATCTTCCCGCAGCAATGACATTTAATGTTCACCTGTTTTTTACTTATTTTGTGTATGTCTGAGCTTTCTTGCCCAGAACTGCCAGCAGTTATTAATTTTGCTCCCTTCTCCGCCAGCTCCATGCTCATTGCTATCTTCACGGCTTTTGCAAACGTTAAATTTTCTTCACCAAATAATCTTTTAACTATGCTTTCACTCTTTAATCCATGAACGAATTTATCTCTTAGACATCTTTCTAAATGTGTGGTAAAGTTGCACGTCTGTGCCATTTTCTTTAATGCCGCCACAAACTCAGAGATTGACTCGTTTGCCAACTGTTCACGTTTCATAAACTTATATGTTTCCGCGATTTCTGATTGCTGTGGCTCCAAGTGTTTTTCAACAAGTTCCACTAATTCAGTATACGTTTTATCCTGTGGTGTTTCCGGGAAACAGAGTTCTGATAGCAACGTGACCATGTCAAAACCTATAAACGAGATTAAATATTGTGACCACTTCGTTTCATCCACCTCGTGGATCTTCATTTTGTTTTCAAACACCTGTTTGTACACCTTAAATGTGCATTTTGCAGCTGAAAACTCAGGCAGTGAGAGCCCAGCAGCCGCCATTTTGTGAAATTTCGTCCGACGTAACAAGACGAAATTATTCTACTATCTTTCTTGTAGTTTACGGACGTAACACGTAAAACTTTCACTGATTTCTTTTTATCCTCGTCGCCACTGTCACATATTTGCTAGATATGTGCAGGGCTGCTGGGTTAATTGTTTAAATAAAAACTCGGTGTTACATTGCACGTGAGACATTTATTGGGAGAACCCATAGACTAATTAATCACAACCATAGACATATATAGACCATAGAGCACAGATTATAATTTATGCAACAATTACCACAAACACCATGCACAATGAACACTTTGAAGTTTAATATACTATCACATATATACTCCTAATACACAATTGTTACAATCATCAATCAAAAACACACCTTACTTCTAAAGTTCCCGCCAAAAAGTCATGCTATCACTTTAAGGGAGTCCAAATAAATTATATATACATATATATAAAAATATGTCAATCAAATTAGGCTTAGGAAATCAATTTTAATTTATATAAATACCAACATTATTATACTTATAACTACAATTTATACAATCCAAAAAAAATATTCTATAATTTTAATAAAGTAATAATAAACAGAGTGTAATGAATTAATGATAATTTTATAGGATTCTATTTTTAATAGACGAATTTCAATAATCCATAGATAAAATTTATTATTTTACGTTTCGTTTTATATATGATTTTACAGTAATTAATATATTAAAATAATATTTTTTCGAAAGAGACACTAATACACCCATAATTTATTACAGTTACGTTTATGAACAGTTAGTTAATATAAAATATATATTACTTGAAAATTTTGTAATTCAGAAACAAAATAAAGACTAATTAAACTCGTCGAAAATATGTTTTGTGTAATTTTCATGTGCAGATAGAAACGTTCTGTAAAAAATAATATCGTGGCAGCCATTTTACCAAATTTTTTTGTCTATGGTTAGTAGCCAAAGAAAGGCGAAGCTAAACAAAAGGCTAACATGTAGATAGCATTTACGAAATTCTTAGTAAAATATGCGTAAATATTGACTTATAAGGCTTACTTTTATGTTATAGTTAAGTGAACTTCGAAGTTATTATGCTTGTGTACCATATAGGATCGCAAAATCAAGCTCTATACATCGTGTAATGGTGGCCATTAGTGGTAATAATTATGTATATTGGCACACTTACTGTTTTACGGAACATCAAAGATACACGTAAAATGAGACTGTATTACGTGCTACACAAATAATAGCCAATCGATATGTAAACGGACTATTGTTTTGTGTTATGTGAATGAGGAACAGTGACCAGTGTAAATAGACCATTGTATGTACAATGGCCCTGAATCAAGGGGAGGTTCAGGTTGGGACACCGAACCAACCCTTGAAAGATAAAGATATTTATGCGTGTCTGCCTGATATGCGAACCAACGGACCGCTCGCACCTGATGAACCGTGTCCTGGTGGAGAGGAACTGCGATGGCTTCCCGCACAAGCTACAGACCGTGATCTTGTGATGTATTTGAGAGCTGCACGTTCAATGGCTGCATTTGCTGGAATGTGTGACGGAGGCTCTCCCGATGACGGCTGTGTCGCCGCTAGTCGCGACGACACAACAATAAATGCCCTTGATGTACTTCACGACTCTGGCTACGACCCTGGCCGCGCTTTACAAGCGCTTGTTAAATGCCCTGTACCTAAAGGAATTGAAAAAAAGTGGTCAGAAGAAGAGTCGAAACGTTTTGTGAAAGGCATTCGACAGTTCGGTAAAAATTTCTTCAAAATAAAAAAAGACTTATTGCCACATAAAGACACTTCAGAGTTAGTTGAATTTTATTATTTGTGGAAAAAGACCCCTGGTGCTAGTAGTAATAGACCTCATAGAAGGCGTCGACAGACATCTCTAAGACGAGTGCGTAATACAAGAAATTCTCGTGCAGGTACGCCTAAGGAACAGACTCCAGAGGCTACACCCACTGTACCAGAAACCAATGGTTCAAGACCATCATCTAATCTGAAGGAAGGGGGTGAAATGAGTTCAGTTACAGAAGATGAGAACTCTGAAGATGATAGTGATTCTCGAGATGCTGGTGATTTGGCTAAGGCAGACAGTGGCAGAACAGGTGACAACCTTGAGGATTCACCAAGCAGAATGAGAACTAGAAATAAGTCCAAAGAACAAACTACACCAAACGGAAAAAAGGGACAGGATGAAAGTGACAATGATTCTAAATCCAAAACAAAGACCAATAAATCCAATACACAAAGTACAAATAATAACATTAATGAGAAAGTTCCATCGTCACCAGCAAGTAAGGATGCTAAGAAGAAAGTGGCTAATGGTAAAGTGGATGTGTCAAAAGTTAAGAAACGGTTACCTGATGATACCAAACCAGATGGAATTATGGATGGTGATGTGCAAATGAAAAAGAGAAGACCAATAGATCAACCAGAAAGTCCTTCAGAAAGCCTTACAAATGATAGTTTTCCTGCAATGGATGAAACAGAGAGTGCTGAACCAGAACCTGAGGCCTGTGATTTTAGCCTGAATAAGACTGACAAAGAGAATTTAACAGAACAAAATAAAGAGTCTGACCCGGAACAACCTTCCAAAACTTCAGAACCTCAGGTTAATGCAGTAATTAACACTGAACCTGTAATTAAAACTGATAAGGAACCTTTAACTCCAATGTTTAAAATATCTACTGAGAAAGATGACAGAAATATTTTAGATCTCAAGACAGATGTAAGTGTACCTAAAGATATTGAACCTATGGAAACAAGACCGGAACAAAGACTACTTCCAATACCAAGTACATTATTCCCTAAAACTGAACTTGTTATTCCTAAAGTTACACCTATATCTACAGAAACAATAGAAAAAGTTAAAATAAAAGAAGAAATAGATACAGATGAACAGACTCTCAATTTACAAAAAGAAGAATTTCAGAAGGATCCATTGTGTCACAGCTTCCCTGGCCATCCAATTAATCAACCTAACAAACCATTGAACTTAGAGCATACCAACTTTTTTGTCAAAGATAGCCACATATATAACCCAAAACTCAATCACAACATTAAAATTGAAGGTGTTGCCAGCAGCATCTTTAGTCCTGTTAATATTGCAAAAGAGAATTCAATTATCAGAAGTGCAAAGGATTTCTCAACTGGAATACCACCTTTTGCATATTCTTCAAATATTAGTTTTAGCAGTGACCCAAATAAGCATAATCCTCTTATGAATCCATTAAAGACTGTTATAAAGCTGGAACCAAGGGATGAAACCAGTGAATTGAAGAATCAAAACACACCTGAAATCTTTACAGCTACAATATCGACAGCTACAGCTAGTAAAGTGGATTCACCAAATGCACCACGTTTAGATACATTACAAAGAATTAGTCCATCACCAACAAATACTCGTGGATCATCTCCACCACCTATGGAGCATCCTACAACTACAAACACTGAACCTATTTCACCTGCAAACTCTCAAGATAACAAGGACAATGATGAAGATAAACAACCAACTGACTTAAAAACTCAACCAGTGCCTAAACTCGACAGTCAAGCTACAGGCTTATTAAGACCACCAATTTTCCCACCTCTGGTGCGACCGGAAAACCTTGGGATCAGATCAACAGAAGCTCAAAACATTCCTGTTTCTGGACAGAGCATGCCTCCACCACCACTCAATCAACTTCCTATTGCAGGTCTGCTTCCTCAAGGCTCTTTGATATCAGTAGGCAATGCTTCCAATGTTGGACCTTATGGCTTCATGCCAACACCATTATATAGCCATCCTGGACATCCAAGTTTAGAAAAGCCGGGAACAATCCCGCCACTTGTACAACAGGTACCTCCATCACATGTTCTTCCTGGCAGTAATTTACTACCATCATCTCAAAGTGATCCATCAATGCCGCAAGACTTAAAGATCAAACAAGAGGTTCCAGACAATGTGCCAGCTAATTTGTCCACTCAGAATGCTACTGATCCTTTACAATCACTCAAAGAGGTTAAAGTACCTGGTTATCCAATAGGAAGTGCCATAGCACAACATTTAACCACTGAGAGGGATAGAGAATTATCAAATGTTGAAAATAATAGTAGACCTCCGAGTCAGCCAACAAATGAAACTACAAACATGCCAAGTGCATTCCTTGGACCAAGGATAGAAAGTATAAAGAAAGAGCCTGACTTTTTACACCAACCTCACATTCCTGTATCTGCGAGTCAACCTAGTGGATCAGATTCTTCAAGTACTGCTCCACCGGTTAAAAGTCCACAAACTCCTACACCAATTAAAAGTCAGCCAAGCCACAATGGAACACCAGGACATGCTATGTCATCACCTTTCTCGAGGCATCTAACGAGTCCGTCACAACCACGACAAATATCTGCTTCGCCAGTCCAACCTCACACTCCTGTGTCACATTCTGCTCTTAATTTGATGAATCCAACACCACTTTCAATACCAGCAACAATACCAGGGCCAGTGATGCATTCAGGTCAACAACCTGGCCCACCTCATCCATTTGCTTCACCTCTTCATCACCCTCATCATTTACTACATCCCTCTATTTTCCAACTGTCTGCAGCGGCTGCTGCTCATGCAATGCACCCTTATTATCCACATCCACACCCTGGCTATTCTATGCCTTATCCATACCCATATGGACCATTACCGCAACCTCATCCAATACCGCCAATGCATCCGCCATCGAGTACGCCAGGACGACATGATCCAGTGAAACCGTCGACGATCGAATCTACGACAATGCTCAGTTCTCACCACAGTACCAGTTCATCAGTTACTACAAGATCTCTAAGAGAAATATCTGATAGTTCGGATGATCCTAGAAATCCGAATGCTACAGAGAGACATCAATTACATGAAACCACTATGACTCATCATCATTCAACCAGCCATCACAGTGCTGTACATACGAGCACGGAGAAACAACCAAATCATGCTGGTGGTGGCACAAATCACACACTTTCTATTTCCCATTCAACATCAAGCAGTTCTTCTCAGTCCATCCAACACAAAATTAATACGCAACAAAAAACAAGGTCACATTCGAGTTCACCTCATCATTTATCAGCCAGTGTGTCTCAAACAACTTCATCATCATCAAATGTCAACAATCACACACATCATCATACCCATCATCTGGCACATCATCCAGAGAGGTTATCGCCGGCTGATTCTATACTCTTGCGCCATCACCCCAAAATGTTGCCAGGAAATCCAAATCACCTCATGATTCAGCCTCCCTCAATGGGACATCCGATGGGTCTGGGCTTGCCACCAGGACCTGGCCCAAGCTCTATCGAAAGTTTGAGATTGCACGCTCAAGCAGCAGCAGGGTTACAATCAACACATCCTAGATCTGGGTCTCCCCATCAAATACCTCACAGTCATCCACATTTACGAGGCCCTCCGAGACCTATACCAGAAGAAAATCCAGAACTTAAACTCGAAACACAATCTCAGCCTGAGGAGGAAGAAATTCCGAGCCCTGCTCACATATCACATGGTCCAAGTCCTGAGCCAAAGATAGAAGATACAGAGTGCCACAGATCTCAATCGGCTATTTTCCTGAGACATTGGAATCGAGGTGATTACAACTCGTGTACTCGGACAGACCTCATATTTAAACCTGTACCAGAGTCTAAGCTTGCAAGAAAGCGTGAGGAAAGGTTAAGGAAACAGGCTGAAAGAGACAGAGAAGAGAGGGAAAAGATAGCTCAACAGGCACACAGGAAAATAGCCACTCCAGAAAAACCTGAAACAAAACCGCCTTCTAGAGGCGCCATTGAAACTATTACATCCCCATATGATCGGTTTCCTCGGCCGACTGGCTACGCTGATACGCCTGCTTTACGGCAACTGTCGGAATACGCACGGCCGCATGCTGGTTTTAGTCCTGGTAATTTACCACGACACTGTATGGATCCCATGTTGCAATATCAACTTAGTTCGATGTATGGTGCAGCTGGTGCTAGAGAGAGACTGGAACTGGAACACCTAGAGAGAGAGAAGCGAGATAGGGAGATAAGAGAGTTGCGCGAGCGCGAGCTCAGCGACAGGTTAAAAGAAGAACTACTTAAGAACAATGTTGGACCACGAGCACTCGATCCACATTGGCTGGAAATGCATAGAAGGTATGGAATGCCTCCACCGCCACCTCAGGGCGCGATACCTGTGCAGTTTGGTCTTTACCCGCCCGGCCACGGGCCCGCAGCTTTATCACAGCTTGAACGCGAGCGTCTTGAGCGACTCGGCATCCCCCCTGCGTCTGCTTCGGGCGCACCACCTACGGTGCCGGTAACAGGCGCTCCACCACATCACCCACACCACCCACATCCGAGCGTGGCGGCCGCGCAGTTGGAAGCGGCTGAGCGATTGGCGCTCGCCGCCGATCCCATGGTGCGGCTACAGATGGCAGGTATTAATCCAGAATATCATGCGCATACACACGCGCACACGCATGCGCATTCACACACGCATCTACACCTTCACCCGGGGCAACAGGCGGCGCAAGCCGCTCAACAGGAGGCCCTGGGACTGGGACCGTACAGACCATTACCGCACCCTGACCTACTGGGCAGGCCGTATGCAGAACAACTTGCACATCAGGCAGCCGCGCACGAACAACTCCAGCGTCAGTTACTAATGGAGCGCGAGCGCGGCTTCCTACATCCAGCGCACCACGAGGACTTCCTTCGGCAACAGCGTGAACGTGAGCTGAAAGTGAGGGCGCTGGAGGAGGCGGCTCGTGCATCACGCCCCTAGTGTACCGCGCCGCTTGCTGACACGCCTGTGCCGTTAAAGTGATGCGCCTTAGTGACGCCAGTGTAAAATATATTTACGAAGTGTTCACGCGATAATTTACCTAGAACTCGAAATCGAGCGAGATAAATGTTACGCATAATGTGTGACTATACCTGTAATTTATATTTATAACTTAACTATATAAGTTTTTATATTATTTTTATAGTTGCATGGTCGTGTAGTACGCTTATTTCCCATGCTCAAATTTATTTCTTATTTACTAGTCATAATTAAAGTTTATTTGATGAAATAGAGTCACATGTTTAAAAATAGATTCTATTTTTAGTTTAAATTATTGTTTATCATAAAATTATTGGTAATAATGCTGTTATATAAAGCGTGCTGGCTAGCATTCATGTGGATAGACAACACGGATACAGTAAATGTTCAGTTTAAATTTTATGTACTCATTTTACGTTCATGACAGAATTGACAAATAATTATGAATTTTAAAACTATGAGACAAAGTAGGGACTATGTCTTGCCTTTCTAAACACTTGCCTTTATGTAATTGATCTGTAGTTGTGGTACTTTCGTATTCTATGTAATACTAAGTATAGATACTTATGTTTCACTTAAATTATTAATTAACAATACATTATATTTTAACATAATTTATTTGAAATATTTAGGTCTTGTGAAATATTAAGTGCATAATAAGGTCTTTATTTGCAATATATCACATGAGAACACAAATATTTATGAAAATAATTTATAATCACATATCTGATATCAGTTATTTATATGATTGAGATTATCTCGTTGACAGGAAAATTATTAGTTGATATTCCTTCAACTGAGGAGTGATCCTGCAAAACCAGACAAGTCCGGTTAATAAAAAAGTTTGAAAAATAACAAAATATTTTTATAAGTTTGATTTTGCATGATTCATTAATTTTGCTAGTAGTCGCAGCATGAGGACTTATATGAATTTGCACGTTCTATGACTGTTACACGACGTAGCGATAGCTATGCATTAGAATATAGGCTTAAAGCTGAAATTTTCAAAAAATGTGACTTGTCTGGTTTTGCAGGATCACTCCTCAACTGTTGATATTTGCTAAATGCAATAATTTAATATGTTTGAAGAAATGTGATGAGTAATAAACTTTAAAAATGATTTCACAATTGTATTGAGCCTATGTTACGGTTTTTATTAAATATGAATTGATTATTAGAATTATAAAATGAACTTTTTAGGGCTGATTTTATGTTAAGGAAAATCATAATAATATTATATAATTATTAATTATGCACCACTAAATATGATGTTTAGAAAACAGTTAAACATGTTAATTTATTTGCTCATGTATATTACTAACTGAATTATTTTTACAATTTCAATACATTTAAATGTAGAATTACGCTGGGCCCAAACAACTGGAATGGCTTACTAAAATTACCAAATAGAGTAGTTAACTGCACTTCTAGACGTGTGTTGTCTTACTAGCCTTATGCCCGTGATTCCGGTCACGTGGTACATACACTGATTTATGTATATCAAATTCTTGCGAAATAGTTGCACGATAGTAAAAACAGATTTAACGTCCGTCCATTAGAACCCAAGTTGTAAACGAACAGACAGACGAAAATACAGTAACTTATCCCATATTAAAAAAAAACAAATTGGAACATTAAATATATTTGAGGTGGCGTTATCACTATCTTTGTCACTTACTTACGTGTTATTGTAATAGTACTACTGTATTACTAACGTCATTAATCCAGTAGTGCGGTCTTTATCTAACATGTGACTTAGTCCCATACTCATTTATCAAGGTATTTTGATTTCACCTATAGATCACTAATCTAATAGATATTATTTAACCTGTTAAGTATTTGATCTTATTTTCTTTTTGTAATATTTTGGAATATCTGTACTTTTGTAATATTTTGGCCTCTTTTGTAAGCAATTATGTTAATTATGTAAAGTAAAATTACACACAGGGAGCTCTAAAACCAGCGCCCTACCAATTGCCACTAATTAATTTTCTTTATTTATATTATTATTATTTATTTATATTTAATTCCTTTGGCAATAAATATTTTTTCTTTCTTCTTTCTTTAAATATCTTACTGGACTTATTGAACTGGCCTTCTTTTATACCATGATAACGGAAGGTAATCTCGGAATTTTACTCCTTATTCAGACTAAATTCAGTTACTAGTCCATTCCAATCCAATTTACAAAAACCAAATCAACGATATCTCAACATTGAGCTTTAAATGTGGGCAAACGTGCAGTTTCGATGAATCAAATTATGGATATGAAAATAATTATCACCTTACTATTTCATTTAAGGCCATGTTATCAGACTGCCATGTTTGTTTACATTTTGAGAAAATTGGATTGGAAGGGACTATAGGTGGTCTAAATAATCATCTCTATTTCAATCGTTAGAGCCCAGCCTAATTACAATATCTCATAATTTATAAGAAAGAAGCAAATGCCAACGTAAATTGTTATATCACAGTAAATTATTCCAACGCAATACTGCTCGTAGTTCTTGCAATGCACTAGCGCCCGTCAACTTTGCTTGTAATTAAATATTCATATACGCGAGAAGTATCTTCCGTGTCAATGTATTTAAAAGGTATACCTACTGTGAAGAATATAAGATCTCTCTTTATACGTACGGACACCACTACAAGTAAGGCAGACGCGCGCTCTAAAGATGTAATAACTGTAATAAAAACGGTTTATTACCATCTGGGCCAACAAGAACCAACAACAAGAATGACCAACTAATAGAAATAATTTGATAAATAGAAATGGGCCACATCCAGATGGGCCGATGGAACAAAACTATTCCCATGTGCCCAGTATTAATTATTACGATTATTTTACGAATGTTACACAGTCCAAAACTACACATTTTGGAATTCTTGTCTTTGGGAACACTTGTTCCATGGGTAAACTTGAAAATGGCAAAGGGCAGTTGAGCTTGAAAAAGAAATTTAATTCCTACCGACCCACTTGAGGGTAATAAACCATAAAAAACTTTGATTGGTTAATCCTAGGGCACGACAAATAACATATTAGTACAAAGAATATTTGTATTGCTTTGTTATTTGATTGTTGTTTTGCATATTCATAAATTTAAAAAAATGTACAAGTAAGGATTGTAATTTTCACCCAATTTCAGTAACTCTATTGCACTATAATTGTAATATAAAATCCCTTTGTAATAAATAGTTTGTTAGTACATAACAAAAATAGTATATTCTAGAATATAAAAGTTTCACAGTGTCGCTTGGTAGGTGTTATGTATTGTAATGCCATAGTTACTTTCTGATATTAAAAAGAGAAAATGAGTATTATTTTTAGAGACAAATTATATCTTAATTAAGAAGTTGCGTGTCGGTTTAAAAACTTCATTTATTTAGGCAGTAAGGTTAAATGGATGTCTTAGTGCTTTTGTGTAAATTTTTTTGAATAATATATGTGAGAAAAATCAAATATTGTTTTTCAATTGTAGGTTATCTATCTGCGATCGATTAAAAGCTATCTCAAAATTTGTGAGTTAGGTATATTTTACTTACCTGCGAATTGCAACTTACAATACCAACATGAGGAATTTTGCTACTTAATTAGTAATTACTTACTAAAATTAGCTTTCAGTAGAAACCTAATGTTAGTTTTTTTTGGTACCTATTTTTTATTACCAGTTTTTAGTATTTTTTATGTTATTTTGTACTTATACATTTGTCGTGTTATGAAAAACTATCGGCGGCATACCGAGCTTCACATAAATAAAATACTAGGAAGTTCTGTATGTCGAATTATTTATACCACATTTTTACTGATAGTCTCTGACTTCGACTTTCTTTTAACAATTTGCCAAATGTCGGCAAGGATAAAGAAAAATATTTTATTATTTAAAATTAAAGTAGGTATTTTTTTATGTATGAGAGCTGTTTTAGACGTTTGATTGAAAACAAAATTGAACATTTTCTTCGACTGAAAACGAAATTGAAAAAGAAAACCCTAAATCTAAAAATTGCTTTCTGACAGCCTTTTTGACAGAAAACGATTTTATTCTATCGGCATTTCACGAAGATTTTTAATATTAGTCGTTCGTTTCTAAGCAATAGATTGATCAATAACGCTGAGAACCACTGCCAAAACATTTCGGCGTATGCGGAAAAACAACAGGTGACTCAGAACGATGGGTCTTCTCAGTAACACTGGGTTGTTGGCGAGTGTTCCTCAAAAGCCCTCGCTGGTGAAGCAAAAGGTCGGTACAACTTGAAAATTTCATAATTATTTGCAATGCAATGAACCCGTTCAGTATCCACTACTGGACATGGCCCTGCTCATACACTTTGTCTTATAGGTACATGAGAGATATATTATATAGCCTTAAAACGCCACACAGATTATCAAGTGGATTGGTGAATCCGCTCTTTCAGATGTAGTGTAGTTCCTCGTCGCTTATTGCGGCTTTGTTATTCCTTAGTCGCATCTTACAACCCACAGGAAGAGATTGAGTGGTTTTATGCTATAGCCGGCCAACACCACACGGCACCATTCTTCGGTTGTATAGTGGTCGGCATTATTTAGATGGTTAAATTTAAATTTAAGCAGATGCCAATCTTTATACTTATCATATTATCTGCGTGTTTCTCCACAGCTGAATAATGTCTTACATCTCTCCACTCTCCCAAGGGTCGCCAACACATCAGATTCGGCTCTTCTCCAACCACCAATGCTATATCGTCGACCCTCATATAACTTGTTATTGTCCTTTTATAATCGTATTTGAATTGTTCAACGTCAATCTGTGTACCTATAGCCTATAACATACCAGTAGCTATAGTGCACAAGCCTGTGGTTCACGAAGCATAATCCATCACGCAGATTCAGTGTGTATTAGTACCATACACTATTTTATGAAAAGTATCTACCTACTATATGTAGGTACTCAGTCTTCCTACCTGTAAAGTCTTCCTTACAGGTGTTCATAGGGAATCCTATTAATAACCTTAACCACTAAGGAGCTTGTAACATACTCAAACTGACACACAGAAGTGCAGTGCATCCGCATTTCCTCGATACGGAGATGTCCCGTACCTCTGCGGTCCAAAAATCATTTTATATCGCGAACCCGTGGACTGTGCAACATACTGCTTTTAGAGGTCTTTCCATTACACTACGATATGGGGTTCTACAAGAAAGTATGAATGGGATTTTACAAGGTCGCTGGCAAACCTGCAGGCTTCCTGGTGTTACAAGTGGCCACGGACAGAGGTAGCCATTTACCAGCACGCGGGTCGCTTGCTCGTCCGTCTGTTTACTTTCCTATAAAAGAAACATTCAATATTTCTAATCTACAATAGTAGCAGTCTGACCAAGGATGCCTGGTGTTACCTGCGTAATTCGGATTTCTGTATTATTTTGATAACTTGATCTAATTATTCAAACATCTTTTTTTTATCTATAGGTATAGATACTACAAAAACTTCCAGGGTTTAACCCTAGTACCGAAGCCAATATAACTTTCTGTCCCACTTATTGTTAATATGTTTTGTCGTCATTCATATATTTTTCCTGCAGCTTGATAAGCAGTTCATTGACCAAATCATATTCATAATTACTGGTCCTGTTAGTCTACTACCGCTGACTGTGAAAAAGGTCCTGGTTTCGATTCCCGTTCAGATGAATTTTTGTTTCAGACTTGTTAGTTTGGTGATTTAGAACCCAAGACACGGAATGCCAGTGTAGATTACTTTGATCTTTAAAAAATGACATTATTTTTAAATCCATTCACGTGGCCTTAAATTATGTCAATTCCTTTATGTATCAAGTTTCGATTTCTATTATTTCGTAAATAAAATTCTATCTTCAGTTAGAATATTATTCCTTATTTTTTTTCCAGAGTACCGTCGAGCTACGATGCGAAGTGACGCCAGCGCCGTTCATCCTACGTCCCTACGCTGGACTCTACAATCCCTTCTCTCACAACTGCTCAGTCCTGTGCAACCACCCTGCTGATACTGAGGCCAAGGAATATATGAAACGAGCTAAAGATGCTTGGGTGAGTTGTTTACTACTATTGAATTTCTCATAGTGTACATTCCACTTCACAAAATATATTTTTTTTTGTATGTGGTGGCCAAACAGTATTTATTAGCCAATAGAGCTTTCAACAACATTATAAAACAAACCTGTTCTTTCAGTTAGAGCAACTATGAACCTTACAAGTCACCATAATAACATGTTTACGAACATAAAAATTTCGGTCTTTTTAATCTTAAAAACAATTACTACTTTTCTACTGTAATAATAAACTGTAATGTAACATAATAAAAGGAAAAGAATCGGAGATTCCGTATTTTGCCACCGTTTACACCAGCTAATTCCTCTGAGGGGAGTAACTAGGAGACCCAAGTTCTGCATAAGAGGCCGTTTTTACGTAACCAATAAAGGTATGTTTCCGAAGGTGGCGACAGCGACAGGTGACAATAATGTCGCTATAATGACAATAGTGTCGCCAACGCATGGCGATATTACTGGTTCTATCGATTTGTATGCCATATACGTATATGGCATATGTATGCCATATACGTATGCGATTTGTATGCCAGTTTCCGAGTACGACGCCAGGTGTTGCACGACGCTCTATGGAGCTAGCTACATGTCGAGGCGATGCGACCGGGCGTGCGACTGTGCTGTCCTCTATTGCTGTCGCCGCCTACGGCCGCCTACGGTGGCCGCTTTATGCCTACTTTAAGGAAACGACGGTGGCTAATTGGCTATGCACTTCTCCCTAGTATTGTTGTCTGACGTGACAGAGTGTAACAAGGACTTGTACAACAATTTTATTTTTCTTTTACGTATAATTTAATAGTTTTTAGATTTATATCTACAATACTTAAATAGAAGCCCGAATTTAAAACTTATTTATAGGTTTAAATTCTTATCATTAATTTTTCGTGCTAGGGCTGCGAAATATCATATCAGAATGTTTAATTATATTAAAAGGGACAAAAGACTGATCGAAAATGACATAGGGTACCTATTTTATGAACGGACTCTAATATGTTCAAGTAATCTTTAATATTAGAGTCCTTTTAGCACTGCATAGGGAACATACCTATTATTTGTGATTCTTACCCCCTTACATCGATAATTAATGCTACTTGTCAAATGGGAAAGCTAGGTAGTAATCGCTCAAATTTTTGTTATTACACCTCATGGGTTTACGAGCGACAGTAAATTGCAAGAAACCGGGTCGAATGTTTATTACACGGCCTGCACAAGTGATAGAACTGTTTTCATAACAAATTGCAGGGTTCAGATAAAAATTCGTTTGGCGTCTTTCACATCGCCACAACTATGTACACTCCCTTGATGACTGCATCTGAATACTAAAAAGATTTTATATGAAACTTGCCAATGAATAGAGGAAATTATAAAGATCCATTGGAGAAAATTATATATACCCTCTTTTTGGCGGTGCTTATGTTATAACTGGACAATCAGAAAGGCAGACGTTGTTTCAGAAATTTTAATACGTAATACGAGTATTACAATGTCTTTTCCTTTTTTTAGTTCAGGACGCAACGGCTGTGATCGAAATCATAGAATTTGTTCCATAAACAAAAGCAGTCCCCTTATCTTAACAGAAATATGTTTGACTCCTTTGCTTCAACGCTGGAATCTACAGAGTTGCATTATTTATATTTGTAGCTGGAGGTCAAAACGGACTAAAAATTACATTATCCTACTACTGATACTGATTTCAGCCTATAACGCTCCACTACACTCCTAAATCACCTTTTAAAATACGTGACATGGTTCTGGGTGCTCTATATTCATCTCTGGATCTTTAGCTCCGTACGGGATTCTTCGGAGTTTCTCTTATGGCACCGACGCGCCTCCACCGACCAGGGATGTTCTTGATGCCATAGTCAGGCGGTTGCCTAACACGGCACCGGGACTAGATGGCCTCACGGGAAGGATTCTTAGGCATGTATGGGCGGTGGCAGCTGCGGAATTCTCTGCAGTTGTCGCCAAGTGTGTCAGTGAGGGTACTTTCCCCGATGTATGGAAGGACGGACGACTGTTAGTGCTGCCTAAGAATAACGGGAAATCACTGTCGGATCCAAAGGCATACCGTCCGATCACGCTCCTACCGGTACTGGGAAAAATTTTGGAAAGAGTACTCCTTCTGAGTGCTCCACAGATTGGCAATCAGATATCCGAGAGCCAGCACGGGTTTACCTCAGGTAAATCCACAGTGTCGGCGCTCCGAACAATAATAGGCGCGGCTAAGTATACGTCGGCGAAATACGTACAGGCGATATTTCTGGACATCTCCGGGGCCTTCGATAACGCCTGGTGGCCGATGATCATGGTCAAAGCCAAAAGGGGGGGCTGTCCGCCTAACATCTACAGGATGTTGGCGGACTACTTCTCTAACCGTCGGGTGGGCCTGTTCGTCGGGAGCCGGGTGGAATGGAAGGTCTCCACCATGGGATGCCCACAGGGATCGGTACTGGGACCCGCGCTATGGAATCTACTGATGGATGACCTGCTTCGACTACCGCTCCCGCCGGGAGTTCAACTCGTGGCGTACGCGGACGATGTTACGGTCCTCATTGAGGCACGAACTAGAGCAGAGATAGAGGCACTGGCGGTCAGTGTCCTCAAGGACATTAGTGAGTGGGGGGTCCGTAATAGGCTGGAATTTTCCGCTGCAAAGTCGCAAACTATGACTATCAGGGGGAAGTTCCAGAGACCACCCACTATTAGGTTCAACGGTGCTTCGGTGGGGAGTGTCACATCGGCCAAAGTATTGGGGGTGGTGGTGGACTCGGGCCTATCGTTCGTGGAGCACGCCAAGTACATAGGTGATAGCGCGTTTAAATCGTTTGGGAAGATGTCCCGTGTGTCAGCCTCCTCGTGGGGAATTCGATTCCGGGGCCTCAGGATCTTGTACCGAGGCACGTATGTGGCTACACTCACCTATGCCGCGGCGTGTTGGTATGAGCGCGCGTCCCTTTACGTCGTTCGGAGCGTCTTGTTGCGCACCCAGAGGCCTTCGTTGATATTGCTGACGAAGGCGTATAGATCAGTAAGCACGCTCGCTCTACCGGTACTGGCGGGCGTGTTTCCGGCGGACCTCGAGGTGATTCGTGCTGGCAGAACGGAACTGGCGCGCTCGTCCGCGACCAGGGAGGAGGCGCGTGCTAGGGGGCAGGCCATTTGGCATGAGATGGTGGCGAGTTGGCAGGAAAGGTGGGTTGGCGAAGACAAGGGCAGAGAGCTATTTAGATTTTTCCCGGACGTGGCGGCTCGACTCAAATCGCGTTGGATCGAGCCGGACTATGAAACATCGCAGATACTCACTGGGCATGGTTGCTTTCGAAAGAGACTTCACGACATGAAGCTATGCGAGAATGGTTTGTGTGAGTGTGGCATGGAAGACGAGGACTTGCACCATGTCTTATGGTCCTGTCCTCTATATGAGGAAGAGCGACAGAGAATGTTAGAGGGTATTACACGACAGGATGAGGGACCGGTGTATTACGCCGACCTCGTCTCCTCTGAGGCGAACTTCCGAAGGCTACGGGAATTTGCACACCGATGGCATAAGATAAGGAGCCCAGGAGAGCTGCTCGGCGTCGAAGTCGCGTAATGTAAAGTAAACAGCCCCAGAAAGGGGAGAGTGGCTCAGGGACATAGGAAAAGAAAATACTTGTAGGGAGGCAGAGTAGATACGCGCCGCAACATAGCCTTAGCTGGCGAACGGCGCGTACCTCCCGACGATTTCGGTCCGTATAACCATAAGGTTGGTAGGACCATGGGAAGGTGGTGGGTCATGCCCTCACTAGGATAAATGAATAAAGTAGGGTGGCCTACACCAGGCAAATGGTCTCAGAAGGCTAAAAAAGAAGAAGAGGCCATTACCTCTATACTCTTCTACTACAATTTTATCTTTGTTTGATATGATTGCTATCGCTGTATGCAAAGTTTTAGTTTGCAATTTTTCCCTCTAATAATATTTTAACTACACCCTTTGTGATTTTTAGATAACAGAAGGCAAAGTGCATTACTTCCAAGAAGACCTATCCAAGTTCCAAGATCAAAATGGGCCTGATAAAGAAAAGAATAGAACGCCCCACGATATCGTCACTGAGGATATGTTTAGAAGGTAGTCTTCTTACGTTCTATTACTACGTTCTTGGCTTTACCCACGTACTGATTTTTGAATTGATTTTGATTCTCTTTGAAAATACACTTATTTATGTCTTGTCCGCCAAACCACACAATAGTTTCTCAAAGATCTGTTTAAATAGAATAGTTTAGTTTTAGGTAGTGTAGAAATTCAAGGGTATTCCTCTTAACAAACAGATAGGTACATTACACCCAATATACATATATATATTAATATAAAATGTCAGTGTAGATTTAATGGAATTTATCTTTTGTTTTTTTTTTATTCTGGAATATACCCTCCTCACGATGTTTTTCTTCACCGCCAAGTTAATGATAATTTAAAAAAAATCCCTATCTATGTATTGGAACTCAGTGCTACGGGCCGAGAATTTCAACTCACGACCTCACTAATGAGAGTCGAGTAAAGATACCCCTAGGCTATTGCCGCTCTAAAAAGTCTGGAGTATGTCTAGGCAAATCCGCGCTAGACCCTCGTAGTGGATTATGGCCCGAAACCCCCCTAGTGATTCACTAGGGGATGCCAGTATGTGCTCTACAGTGGAATGTTAAAAAAAGGTTGCCATCATCATTTCAACATTCATTTCATGTTTATACTACTTCATTATTTTAATATTTTTATTTCTAATCCAGATATACAGAAACAGATTCGAGACCCCACACGCCGGCTCCTACCCTCGCCAGTGGCAAGTCCAGAGGATCCAGAAGATGCCTCACACCAGACCAACCTCACCAAAAGACCACTATTGTCCTCGACCTGAGGAGGAGTCACAGTCAGGTACAATCAAATTAAAGCATTTTTAAACGTTCCCCTTTTATCCTTTTTCCCCAATGTACGTACGTGTTTCGGGGTGAGTGAGATATGCCAGAGCCCATTTCCATCGCATCTATCCTATCCCTCTCCATTTTCCTAACCTGTCCTCCAAATCCATTCCTTTAAATCTCCAAAGCTAGGTACCGCATCCGGGAGCGTGTCAATGTTTGTCACTCTGGACTGATGTTGACATGTATCGCGGATGTTCATAAGCGACAATTTCCACTTACCACCAGGCGGACTCTGCACGTCTGCCACGTCGTATTCTTTCCATAAAAAAAGGTTACACTTATATCTCATTTAGGAGTAACGATTTTTTTCTAAATTACCTATGATCATTTAGTACAGCAATAAACATTCATCGAGGGTACGAAATCCTTAATGACGCAGTATTTAGCTTTTGAACTACTTCAACTGATCTACTTTCCAACTTACAGGAGACCCTTTATTACCATGGCTACACCACATCAGACACCACAGGCCTCAACACCAGCCCCATCAACGACCGTTCCACTTTGCCTTCTTTAAACTTATCGGAAGGAGCCCATAACAGACTGATGAAGGGACAATGCGAACAATTACCACCGCTGGCTTCTCCACTTGTGCTGACTGCTCGGACTGCTAGGAAGGTAACATCTATTGCCTACATTTTTCTGAAATTTGACGAAAGGTGCCCATAAGTGTTTAAGGGAGAATTATAGTTACCAATGTAACTTTCCCAATTGTGCTCAGCTAAGAGAACTAATGTGTATGTGAAGATGACATTGACTGCTCAGTTTTCTAGGAAAGTAAGACCTAGAGAGTTGTCCAGTTTGTTAATAGGAGTCTGTAACCGACTGCAGAAGGGACGGGACAGTGACCATAGTTACTACAACTTCATCACTTGTCCAAGAAAATGGCTGTTAAGAAGACTGAGCAGTTAATACTGCTCAGACTGCTACGTAGGTAAGACCTGTTTACTAGAAAGTTTGCTTGGACTTAACAGAAGGTGCCTATGACCGACTGCTAAAATGACAATATGAAAAGTTGCCGTCAATGGCATCACCACTACTTATGCTAGCAAACTGTGCATTTGAAGAAGACATTGATTTATTAGGGACATGGTACGTATTATTTCTGTAAATTCGTGTTATTCATGGTACGTTTAAACTCGGGTAGGTACTCTACAGGGCCAGTTTTGTTGTGGATTTCACTGTCACATAGGAAATTTATTCCGTAAAGTATTAAAATATTTTGTCGACTATTTTGCGAGGGATATAAGACCCTCAGTAAGTAAAGACAAAGGCTAGACTAGTGTTGAAAATAATATTTTCATTCAGTTACCAGGTTACTTATGGTTATTATATTGTCGATATCTAAAAATAAACTTAACCTTAAACGAACTTATTACAGTAATTTTCCTACGTGCCTCTCTAAAAGTTACTAGACCGACCACACACTATCTCTTAGATAACTGACGATCAATAGTATTACCGGTAGTGGTCTAATAAAGTCGTTACCAGTTATAGTCGCGGCATTAGTGAAAACGGCACTTATACAGCTAAGTGCTTAGAAATCCTTTTTTAATTAACTTGCTGAGTGTTAAAATTCCAGTTACATGATCTACTTACATATAGACAAAAACAATTCATAAAAAATACCAGTTAAGATAAAACAAGTGGAATTGCTTAAAGCACAATTTATTTAAAAGCCAGTCATGTTACCATTTTTAATATCTAAAACCAAATTACTAACAAATAAAACAGAAAAACCAAAACAAAAGAAAGATGCTAAAGCTAAAAGTTTCTTTGTAACTGGCGACAATTTAACCACTATGAAACCTCGACATATCAAACGTAGATCTTTAAAAATATCTCCGATGATCCCGTCGTCAACGTGTGATTGCAGTCTAAGGCATTTGACCAGGATTCTTATAAATTATGCACCAAAAAGTAGAAAGCGCAATGCTTCTTCTAATATTCTTCTGAGTTTGACAATGGGCATAACTGGGCAAAGAAAAAGAATGAAACTGCCGAGTGTTCAGCTGCAAAGGAAGCTGATTAAAAAGGAGAAACCGTTGCCTTACAACAGCGAGGACTTTTTTCAGAAACTTGAGGTAAATTCATTGAAGTAGACCTTGTCCAGAAAGAACGAATTTCGCGCGAATCAATACGCGCGTTGGCGAGGTACTAGGCGCCAATACATCGCGTCCACAAGCATCGCGCGAGTTTGACATTCGCGCCTAAATCGCGTGCAGTACGGCAGACTCGACTCGCGCACGTGGCTCGCGCGAGTCGAAATACTAGAGTCTCCTTGGTTGTGTCCAGTTATCGCGCGAAGTTTGGAGTGAGTGCCAGGATTCAGAGAAATGGTGTGGGATAATTTTGATACGGAGTTGTTTATAGATGAGGTAGAAGAAAGGCCGGCGATTTGGGATATGGAATCTTCTGATTATTCAAATTGAATTTTGAAACGGATGGTCATTCTATCATAAGGAATTGGATGTACTAAGTACATTCTGGTTTCTTTTTGTTTTCATCTCTTCCAGCGACGGTAAGCTGGCCACAAGTCGACCGCTTCGTCCAACTCAATGTTGAATACTGTCTGATTCCGTCTTCAAATACTCGTGCGTTTCACGCTCCTTCTGGACGCAACGTTCGCACGTATATGCGCTTGACGATTCAATTCCCCCCTCCTGGACAAGGCCGTAAACGTAGTATTAATCAGTAAGACTGAATAAAAATCTTTAATTACTGTAAATCTGTACGGAGATCGTCACTTCCGGGGCGGAAGTCGAGTGAACGTGGAATAAATCGTTTTTATGTATCAGTTTTCTTCTTTAGGCGGCAAAGTGATAGGGAATATTTTACACATTTAATCTCTGTTTGTGTTTATTACACTTTTATTACGGTATCAGCTTATAACGTCCCCAAGGTTTTTACTAGGGGGCTTTTACGAAGGAGTTTTCGAGCCGTAATCCACCTCGCAAGCCCATTGTCCCAATCTAGCGTCATTCTCGGTCTACGCTATTTGGGGAAATTTCATATTTTTATTCTAATCTTTAAAATGATAATTTTTATGCAAAAAACTTCTAATTTTCAGAATCAGTTGAAAGCGTTGAACATAGGCAAGTCAAGCAAGGGCAAAAATAAAACTGAGACAATGACCCCAGCGTCACACCGCTCCAAAGGCGACAAGGAAGCTAGTGATGGAAGCGAGACAGCAATTGCTAATATGGATGACGGTAAACACATAATATTCCAAAACGTGTGTAATTTATTAACACCCAGTTTATATAAATACGTTTAGTGTCTCTTCATATTGGTCAACACCTTAATGTTTTTTCCTTCGTTTATTTTTTTAAATTTTAGTACACGCATTATATTTATACTTACAATTAATATATATCCTATATTTCACTATTTATATACTTATTTGATAAATATACTTTTTTTCGTGCGTCTCCGATGGTTCCACTGATAATCAACACTGTGACTGACATTCAGTCAGCATATGCTGACTTGGGACCATTGCCGGCATCACAAGACACACATTCACAAACTGGCAACGTTTCAATTTTTGTTAATATACTTTTGTTTATTTTTGTAATTTCTTTTGGTTTCTTTTCTTGTGTACATTTTCTCTTTTGGTTGTTGTTATATGAATATTTTGTGTTTTTGTGTATGTCGGAATAAAGTTGCGTCTACTGTCTAATGCACTAACGCAAAGGTACCTAATTCGTATTAGGTGATCATTCCGTAAATAGACTGGACCCAACTGTGACACATTGTACCATTTTGAAAGTCAATGAAGTCTCAACGATTGCGTCTCTCTTGTAGTGTAGACAGCCTCAGTATTATGTACGATGAGGGTAAATTCAAAGAAGTCGCAATTTCAGTGAATTATGTAAATAGAATACATTGTTATTGCTTTACAGGCAGTGGCGAGGTGCGTAGACGCGGCAAACGTCGTCGCAAAGGTCGACATGGCAGCGACCGACTCACTTCAGCCGGACTCGCTGCGCAAGCGCAACAGGATCCGGAGACACAGGTTAATTATTTTTAATTATACTACAGGTGGTATAAATGTCAAAATCTATAGAGCTCTTAAATATGACGTGACCTCACGTGTAATAGACAATTTTCAATAAGTAGGACACGATCGTTGGCTCTTCGTGGGGTCACTTACGTCTCGCCTTACAAACATAAGAATATTATTAATAAAAATGTATAAAAATCATAGTAATCTAAAATATAAAGATAACTAAGTCAATTATGACTTAGTGATATACCTATCTACTACCACACTGTTTACTTAGTCTCAAAACCAATGCACGCCACTACTAGAAATACTAGAAGAGAGCATCAGAGATTTTTGTTAATTTTACTTTATTAGCGTCCCAATTTTTTTTTCTTTTATTCCTTCTTATTTCTTTCTTTCTTTGTTTCCAGATCGCAGGCATCGGTACAGACTCCCACAACCCAAGCTCACGAGGCTCTATCGCCCCACAAACTGACGTGGACATCATCTTACCCGTCATTAAAGCTGCAGGAGGTAGCACAAGGAAGACTGACTCCTTCCTCGATGATGACATACTGAAGTATCTACATAGGGAGGTTGATGAGGAAGCTATTGAAACTGAGTTTGATACTAAGGTAAGTAAAGTTTAACCTATCAAGATATACTTTTGACTATCGATTGTTCTATTGTATCAGTGGTCCTGTATTAAACCCCTTTAGTATCTAATGCTGGACATGGGCCTCGTCATATACATTGTCTTGTGTTTGAGGGATGTATAAACTTTAAAATGCCACCCTGGCCAAGCGGGTTGGCGAGCCCACTCTTTTACAGCCAGATCGTGTAATTCCTCAGGGTTTATCCCTTAATCGTTTTTACAACACCCGCGAGACGAGATGCGATGATGTCATTCTAAGGCCGGCCAACACCGCACGGCGTGGTCCTGTATTAATGTTCGTAATGTCTTTACCACTAGTGACCTTCTTAAAATGTAGTGCTGGCACAAAGGCTTACGAGTATATAATAATTACGACACACTTTAATAACATTTGGATCCACTGGGACTAGCGATTAATACGTTTAATTAATACAATTTAATACGTTTCGATACACACAGATTCGCGCGAAATGATTATAGTCACGGCCATTTGATGTCAGCCAGCTTTGGAATAGCACTATTCCATCTCTTCGCCCACAACACCTTTCAACACCCACACCCACCTTTTACACCTTTTACAACACCCACAGGGTATTGTAAAAGGCGACTAAAGGATAACAAAGCCACTACAAGCCCTGAGGAATTACACCACCTCCAAAAGTGTGTAACATTTGTTTCAATAGTTCATCCTTTATAATCTCTGTATTCTGTATATCCTATTGTTGAAATTCGTTTATTAAACCTATATTTCACTATTTAGTCATATTTTTTCGTACTTCTACGATTTAACCGACCGAAAATAGCGCTGATTGTAAATCACTTTGTCTTAATAATCGAAAAGTGGAAAAAGGAACAGACGATTCTGACAAGACGTCACATCAAGAAGAAACCTCTTAATGACCCACCCGGTCTTGAGTTTACCGAGTAATCTAGAAGGCTCGTAGTAAACGTAATAAAGTAAGCTGCTCCGGAATACATCATCTCGGCCTCCAGCACTCCAAAACCCTCGACGCCGTCACACCAGTCTCACTCGCTCTCCAGCGCAGCATCTGGTCTGCCGCTCTCTGGGCTCTAGTGCTCCTTCTGGTCGCCACCTTTTGCGCTTGGCCGTCACCGCTCCGATTGACCGCCGGTGCTTCCAACTGGCGGTAGTGCCGCTCGTTGTCGCCCGTACCGTCTCAGAGCGCCTCCGCTAAGCGGCGGAACGAAAAGTGAGTCGAACTTGGTTTGTGCGAGCCGTGTCGTGTTCTTTGGATTAAACTTTAGCGCTTATTAGGTTTCTACTGAGCTCTCTTATGAATCTTGGTTTTATTGTAATAGTTATAATAATACATTACTATTGGAACAACATTTCCTCTTTCCTCTTTAGTAGTTTTGTACACCCTAGGTGTTACACGACAAGTGGATTTGCCAATCCGCTTGGCCAGCGCGCTGTTTTACAACCATACATCCTTTATACACAAGACAATGTGCATGAGGAGGCCCATGCCCCGCAGTTGATGAAAAAAGAGCGGGTGACGGTAATACCAAATTGAAATGTATTGGAAGGATTCTGCAATTTCAATTACATTCAACTAGCATATTTCCAGAGGCGCTATGTGTTAGAGGAAGCACTACGCACGCGCCCGGAACGTCCTTACGGTCAAGAGATGCAGACGTTACTGCGCGAGTTGAAAGTGCCTGCAATGAGCCTCGGCGAGTGGCTCCACATACCAAGAGTTTTCTCCAGACAGAATGCGCAGTTTGCGTTGCCGATTGACTCCAACGCACTTGAGAGTAAGTTTTTAAACCAGTTAAGCAATGAACTTTGACCTTTTATTGTTTGTTCGGCCGCAGGAGTCCTATTGCCGCCGTATTGATTAAAGATAGAAAGTAGTAGTAGATGAACATCAAATCTTGTCCGCTATCTATTTGCTATAGCAATTATTATATGTTATAAAGCGTAGGTACCTATATTCTAATTTTATTGAAATGTGTTTTTTAATATCAGCATTAACCCCAATGAACTACGCAGCGCGATTCGTGATGCTGAAGAAATCGAAACAACTCCTCTACCTGACTGTGCTGAGGAAGTGTCGTCCAGGCGGTTATAGAATGCCGATTAAGGTATTTTTTTTTATAGAAAGAAGGTGGCAGATGAGCATACAGTCCACCTGGTTGTAAATGGATACTGTCGCCCATGGACATCTGCGACACGTGCCAACATCAGTCCAGAATGACACGTTGGCACTTCCCTTTGATGATGTAGGAATGGATTTGGAGGAAAGGTTGGAAAAATGGGAATGGGCTCTGGCATATCTCACTCACTACCGAAACACGTACGGATATTTTGGAATATGATAAAGTGGGAAATACAGTACAGTTCAAAGTACCCTTCTGCAATAGAGGGGTAACGAAACAAGACCGACCAGTCGAATGCGCCCAGCGGCTGTTGGATTGCAGCGTGCAGATAATTTAGACTAGACAGTTAACGACCTTGGAATCTAGAACAGATGTTAGGTTTATTCTATCATTCCCGCTTTGATTTATTTATTTATTTTAACTTTAATGCACAAAGATACATTGTACAAACGGCGGACTTAGTGCCTAGTGGCATTATCTGCCAGTCAACCTTTGGTTAAACAGATATATGAACGACAGCGCATCGTTCAGTTAATAAAGAAAATAAATAAGTTTATTATATTTCTTTATCTCACAAGGAGCAGAAATAGTGTAAACTACTCCACCCTCCTAGAGAAAAAGGCATTAGTAACATTTTTAACGAAAGCGTAATATTATAGTCGGAATTTAAAAATAATCAAAGACAATAAACAACAATTATTCATTTTATTTTTTTATCCCCCAACTCCCAAGTTTCTAGCTTCATTTTAATTATAGAATGAATATTTTACTAATTTTTCGCCAGTGATTTTACTACCCATCTTGTACATTATAAACAGACGTTATCTCATAGACTTTATTCCCAGGACATAGAAGAAGGCTTAATCCTCATGATGGGAGGCATCTTAACAGCAGGACAAGCCAAGCAGTTCCACAAAATCATGGATTGGGACAACTATGAGGAGGAAGAAAATAACCCCGAGGACATCAAACTGTCGCTACTGGATACCGGGTGTAGGAAACATGTGCCTATAGAAGGGGGAGATATGAAAGAGGTTAGTGTCCAAATATGTATTGTCTAAAAAAATTCATAGCTTTTGTCATATTAAAAGGGCAATGACTATTAATTGATATTAATTGACTATAACTCGATCAACTATAATTGACTTTAATCGAAATTTCCACACAAAATTATAATAATTACTTGATATTTTTTTTGAAGATGACATGTTTTACCCCTTTTGTGTTTCTCTGTTTGCCCAAAGGTTGACCGCTAGAAAATGCCATAAAACATTAAATTTGCCTTTTATACAATATAATTTGTGCAATAAAGCCTAAATAAATAAGTGTATCATTTGCATTTTTGTTCTCGTTGTTGTGTTTCTATTTGCAGTCCTAATTTTAGGGTGGGACATGGCATTTTATTTTAATATGTATCGTAATTATATTCAGAAAATATACAATTTGAGTGATTGATTGATTTAAGCTTATTGGGATATCTATTGCTGGCCATACAAGATAGCTGTAACAGAGGCATATTTCATAAGAGAGGATGGAGGCAATGGCGGGAATCATATATTTATTTACTAACCACAAAGAGCAATACTTCAAACCGTTGCACTTTCACCAGTAGCGAGAAAGGGTCGGTACCAATTGTCAAATAACAGTTTCAATTACTCCGAGAGGTCCGGAGCTCATTATGTATACATAATGGTAGGTAAACATTATGTATACATAATGGTAGGTAAACATTATGTATTGGTTTTTATTATTTTCGTAACCGCTATCAAGAAAGAAATTTTTATCCGTTTCATTTTTTTTGTTTTATAGATTAGTGGGCGGACGAGCAAGCGTGCGACACGTGATGGTCCCGCCGCCCATGGGCACCTGCAACACCAGGGGGTATGCAGGTGCGCCGCCGACCTTGCAAACGATATATATATCGATATCGGCCCTTTTTAAACGTCCCACTACAGGGCACAGGCCTAACCTACTTAATCACAAGGCAGCTTAGGGCCATAATCTACCACGCGGGCCCACTGGGTATTGACACACATACTTCAGATAGTTTTTTTAATTGTCGAGAATGGGAGTTCCCTCACGATGTTTTCCTTCTCCGTCGAGTTAGTGATAATTTTCGAAAATTTGTATTAAATTGAAACTCAGTGATGCGGGCCGAGGATTTGAACATTCAACTTCATGAATCGGAATAGATAGATACAATTTATTAATTTTATTTTTCTTAGCCTGAAGAACACACATTGAAATATCGGACGTGGTGTGGCTTGTGTGCGATCTGCGAACGGATGTACGGCAGGTTTCCACCCAGGGACAAAGATCCGCCTGATGGGGTAATTATATTTGATATTTAAAGAATTAAATAGCTAAGTGTGGAAGAAAACTTGACAGGTAGCGACTGATAGGTAATCTTGATAGGGCACAGTCACAATATTTAATCGTTGAGCCACTATCGTTTATTCTTAATTTGACAGTATTAAAAAAACATCGACAACAAGACGGTTTATACCGCGATCCCGTAAGTTGTGGAATGAACTGCCAGCTGAAGTATTTCCGTTACGCTACGACATGGGGCTCTTCAAGTGAGCTGTGAACAGGATTCTGCAAAGTTGGCAGGGCACCCGCAAGCCCCCTGGCGTTGCAGGTGTCCATGAGCGGCCGTGACTACTTACCATCATGTGGCCCGCCCACTCGTCTGCCATCTATTCTATAAAAAAGAAAGCAATATTGTATAATTCAATGATATCTTGTCACAGTCGTATAGATATCATCACGTAAAAAGAGCGCTGGTATCTGTGGAAGGGATGAGGCCGCGCATTGGTACAGTTACGCACGAAATTACTTACTTGTTTTATATATTATATTTCAATACTTAGACTTTATAGTAAAGGTTTATTTGAAACTAAAATAAATAAGTTTAGTAATATAATTTTCAATATGATTTATGCCTTTTTTTACCAGGAGATCGAAAAACTGTGAGAAATTCGGAATCTCTTGCATATTTTACAATTTGTTTCACAGTGGCCTCAGAAGTATGCGTTGCCACCGCGGTCCATTTCATACATTGTTTTAAATTAATTACCTCGCCATTATCAGCCTTCTTTCTTTTCGATGCAAAACCATCTTGCAATATTCGTAATTAACAAAAACTTTTGTTAATTATGTCGACTCAACGCGGGAAGCAAAGGTCGACTGACGAACCGATAGCGCGACGGCACTGACATGTGACTAGGGTTGCCAACCGTACTATAATATATAGTATTGTACTATATTTCGGGTCTGCGTACTATATACTGTTGAAGAAATATATAGTACGCGAAATTACTATATTTTCAACACCGAAATCTAACAAACAAATCCTTCATTTTAAAAATTTATGAACGCGCCTTTACATTAACTTTTGATTGATGCGATAGCATGTATCCGAAAACCGCTTTGAACATGCAATTAGGACGCACTAAAATGGAAGCACCGGTTAACGAGGTTTTAGGACCTTATGCCTTACAAACTTTATTGAATGATTTAAATGCCCCTAATTTATATTTTTGTTTGCAAACTGATGCAAGTAATTGAAAAAATATAAAACTATTTCCTTTAGTTGTACAATATTTTGATATTGAGAATAGGATGCAAAACAAATTATTAGACTTTTACGGAAATTGTGATGAATCTGCAAATGGAATGTTTGATGCTATAAACAATTCACTATCCCACCATCACAACCTTTCATATGATAGTGTCTGGTCTGAGTGCAGACAACACCAATGCGAATTTTGGTATTCACCATTCTCTTTATAGAAATATTGAACAAGTAGTTCCTAATTTGGTGAAGGGCAATTGTCACGCACACATAGTTCACAGCACAGTCAAGCATACAATGATTTTTTTAAGATTGTTTAAGATTTGTTTTAAGATTTATTTTAAGATTTGTTGAAAATATAATTTCAAAAATCTACAGCCATTTCTCCGTTTCTGCAGTCCGTAGAGAAGAGCTTAAAAAAATTGGTGCTGCTGTTGAAGGTGAATGGCATGAGCTGAAACGACATGTTGGTACTGGGTGGCTTTCATTGCTACCTTGTGTGGATAACATACTTTTGAATTGGAAGGCTTTGAGTGATTATTTTTTTAGTTTAGAGGAGGAGTGTCCCACACATAAGTATTCAAAATATTTTGATGATGAATGAAATTAATGGCAACAGTAAAGTTCAAATCTATTTGCATTTCACGAGCCATTTTTTACATAACTTTCATAAAGCTTTTGGGTCAATCCATTTCAAATCACCCAATATAAATAAAATTTGTTGCTTAACATTTTTTATTTTCCTGATTTTTTTATCATGGGTTCCTTATAGGTAGACAGTCACAAAACACTGTTTGAAAAAAATTTAAATGCCATAGTTTTTTTCTGGCAGCCATTTTTAAAGTGGCGTTTGGGCAAATTTTAATAAAAAAACGTGGTTTGCGGAAAGTTTAATTGTCAAGCTATTTTTAAAGATATCAGAATAATTCAAAAACCAGTGTGTTCAGCCTGAAATGAACTTCAGGTATACATTATTTTACTTTTTCTATCATGCAAGAGAGTCACTCAATCTCTTTGTGTAAAAACTCTGAAAAAACTTATCAATCGGTACTTTTTAAGACCATAAATTTTTATGAAGGAAAAGAGACTCACTAATAATATGTTATTTCTGTGTTGAATACTTATATAACTACCTGCATTATAAGTTTTAGGCCTGAGAATGCACTCCTTTTTTTTCTAGAGCTTTTCAAAAATGGCCGAAAGCCCTTTAACATCAATTTTCTCAGGTCAATATCTAAAAAGGGACTGAATGAAAACAAGTGAAAATTTTACAGAATGTTCTTTATACAAATAGGAATATCTCACAAAAAAATTATGACTGAGACTCAACTACATTTAGAGTAATAGAGCAGTGAATTTCAGTAAAAACGCTATCCTTCTACACGCTCGTGCAGTGCCAAGTTAGCAAACAAGTGCTTGTTTATATCATTGTAATGATAAAACTGATTGTTAATACAAACATTAACAATTAGTTTTATCTAAAACAATTAACTTATATTTAAAATTTTAAATTTTTATTTTTTTTATTTAGGCCTACCTTATATTTATAATTAAAACTGATTTAAAAGTAGAAATAATATATATCAGCAAAAAACAATACTCAACCATAACATAGCAATAAGTTAAAACACTTATGTTAAGAAAAAGTATTTTTCATTACTCATACTCTGAAAGTAGGTCCGAAGTTGCCTGTGGAGCGAAGTGAAAATAGCCCAATACACCCTAGGGTGAGCGTTATTCACCCAAGAATCCCTGGATACTGTGGAAACTCAAGTATCCCAGAAAATATAAAATATGAAAATACCCGGAAAAAACATTTCACTAACTATAAATAATTGCTCTAATGTCACCATAAACTTTAAATAAATATCTCACCAGAGTTGTTGATTTATGAAATAAAATTCATTCATTTTTTATTTTGTTTATTAGTAGTTTTATTTTTAGTTTCCTTGTATTCGTAATGAAAAGCACAGTGTTTACCTAGGGGTTCAGGACTTATTTAGTCCCTCGACCTATTGGCGCCCGCGCAGCGCTCGGGCCCCAAACCCAGTCTCGGGACTGAAATAAGTCACTTTCACCCCTAGGGTAACAATGTACTATATTATATCTATTACACTTAAAAAAATTATATCTATATAATGTATTTCAAATGGAAAACAGCATATTTTTAACTTACGATTTTTCAGCAATCCTGGCAAGTGCTCGTAACACTAAACTATGCACCATTAATAGCACAAAGCACTCAAATATATTTTCAAAGTGCTTTTTTAGCCTAAACGAGGCCCACTTTTACATAAATAATAACTTAAAAAACATCATTTTAACACGACAAACAAGCGAAACGCAGTGTTTCTCTCGTCACTTGTCACGTAATCAAGGCGCCAACTTTCGAAGATAATAGTCGATTATATATGTCAAATGTATACACATTAGTTATTCTTTTGTTATTGAAAATCTATTATTATAAATTCCAAAAAATAATAGATTGTTAATAATAGTTTGTCGTGTTAAAATGATGTTTTTTAAGTTATTATTTATGTAAAAGTGGGCCTCGTTTAGGCTAAAAAAGCACTTTGAAAATATATTTGAGTGCTTTGTGCTATTAATGGTGCATAGTTTAGTGTTACGAGCACTTGCCAGGATTGCTGAAAAATCGTAAGTTAAAAATATGCTGTTTTCCATTTGAAATACATTATATAGATATAATTTTTTTAAGTGTAATAGATATAATATAGTACATTGTTACCCTAGGGGTGAAAGTGACTTATTTCAGTCCCGAGACTGGGTTTGGTGCCCGAGCGCAGCGAGGGCGCCAATAGGTCGAGGGACTAAATAAGTCCTGAACCCCTAGGTAAACACTGTGCTTTTCATTACGAATACAAGGAAACTAAAAATAAAACTACTAATTAACAAAATAAAAAATGAATGAATTTTATTTCATAAATCAACAACTCTGGTGAGATATTTATTTAAAGTTTATGGTGACATTAGAGCAATTATTTATAGTTAGTGAAATGTTTTTTCCGGGTATTTTCATATTTTATATTTTCTGGGATACTTGAGTTTCCACAGTATCCAGGGATTCTTGGGTGAATAACGCTCACCCTAGGGTGTATTGGGCTATTTTCACTTCGCTCCACAGGCAACTTCGGACCTACTTTCAGAGTATGAGTAATGAAAAATACTTTTTCTTAACATAAGTGTTTTAACTTATTGCTATGTTATGGTTGAGTATTGTTTTTTGCTGATATATATTATTTCTACTTTTAAATCAGTTTTAATTATAAATATAAGGTAGGCCTAAATAAAAAAAATAAAAATTTAAAATTTTAAATATAAGTTAATTGTTTTAGATAAAACTAATTGTTAATGTTTGTATTAACAATCAGTTTTATCATTACAATGATATAAACAAGTACTTGTTTGCTAACTTGGCACTGCACGAGCGTGTAGAAGGATAGCGTTTTTACTGAAATTCACTGCTCTATTACTCTAAATGTAGTTGAGTCTCAGTCATAATTTTTTTGTGAGATATTCCTATTTGTATAAAGAACATTCTGTAAAATTTTCACTTGTTTTCATTCAGTCCCTTTTTAGATATTGACCTGAGAAAATTGATGTTAAAGGGCTTTCGGCCATTTTTGAAAAGCTCTAGAAAAAAAAGGAGTGCATTCTCAGGACTAAAACTTATAATGCAGGTAGTTATATAAGTATTCAACACAGAAATAACATATTATTAGTGAGTCTCTTTTCCTTTATAAAAATTTATGGTCTTAAAAAGTACCGATTGATAAGTTTTTTCAGAGTTTTTACACAAAGAGATTGAGTGACTCTCTTGCATGATAGAAAAAGTAAAATAATGTATACCTGAAGTTCATTTCAGGCTGAACACACTGGTTTTTGAATTATTCTGATATCTTTAAAAATAGCTTGACAATTAAACTTTCCGCAAATCACGTTTTTTATTAAAATTTGCCCAAACGCCACTTTTAAAATGGCTGCCAGAAAAAAACTATGGCATTTAAATTTTTTTCAAACAGTGTTTTGTGACTGTCTACCTATAGGGAACACATGGTAAAAAATCCAGGAAAATATAAAATGTTGAGCAACATTGCCTGGGTGATTTGAAATGGATTGACCCTTTTAAACAACTTGAAGGCAATAATATCACAGTCTTAGATGTGTATAATATTATGTCAACTTTAAAATCGGCGCTAGAACAACGAAAAAAATGTTGCAATCTTTAGAAGTAAAATCCCCCACAGAAAGTTATGAAATTCAAAAGAATTTTTTGATATTTATTGATAAATGTTTAGACTATCATAATAAATGGTTTGATTTTGGTGAAAGCAATTGGTTATGCAAAATCCAAAAATTAAATTTAAAACAGGAGGTTTCATTTAATGACTGTGAGAAAATATCAGAAGTTCTAAATTTACAAGAAAAATTGAGTATCGAAATGGACGAACTTTACTCTGAAATAACAATATTAAATGAAATCTTTGCAAAAGTAAAAAATTGTAGTGAATTTACTGACAAAACTACAGGCCAAAAATGCCAACACATTTTTAAAAATACTGAAAATAACTTACCAAATTTATTTAAAGTAATTTCATTCCTGCTCTCTATTTCCGCCACTTCGGCATTCACAGAAAGGATATTTTCGGTTATGAATTCGAAATGGCGAGAAGAAACAGAAGTAGTATCTCATTAATAAAAAATGAGCTTTTGATTTACATTAATTTAAAAATTGAATGTGATAAAGCATATGACACTTTTATTTTAGCCAAAAAATTGTTAAAAAATGCAAGAAGTGCAAAAAAATATAGTTTTTATAACAATAAATAAGTAACAAATATATCTTTGTCTATTTTTTGGTTTTTCCATAAAATACTATATTTTTTTAAGTGTACTATATTTTTTATAGCTTATTTTGAAAAATACTATTTCGCCGAAGAAATGTTGGCAACTCTACATGTGACGCGTAATCCCCCGGTCGCGCCTCACTTCATACAACAAAATAGATCGATAAATCACTTACTGTGCAGGTTGGCCGTTAGCGCTCTTTTTAGGTAAAACTATGTATATGTATCAAAAATATGACAGTAAAATATAACTTTTAAACTTTCGCATTTTGTACACATTTTATATTCTAAATGTAAATAAACCCTGTGATTTACCGTTAAATACGTCGGCGGACACTGTTAATGTAGTGTGTCGCAGTCTTTTGAATGTGAAGATTAAATGTGGGTAGTTGATAAAACAGCTCGCAGCTCCTATCCTGGACTACCCGCCTCGTCAGTCAACTCGTGAGCACGGCTAGTGTAACCCGCGCCGGCGCCGAAACGTCGAGTATGAATAAAAAGTAAACAAATACTTTATTATACGAGTTCAGATCCGATTTAGAATATATGACAATAATAGATGGCAAAATTAAGAATAAGGATAGTGGCTCAACAATTATTTCTTGTTACCGTACATTAGGTAACAAACTTGACATTAAGGATTTTTTTTAGCAAAGTGTGATCAAATTGACTACAAAATTCTTATCTGCAACCTACTAATTAGTGCATGTCCTAGGCTGCAAATAAATTCTAATTTAATTCCATAATAATAACCATAACGTGATACTCTCAATGGCCCACACTAGGATACCCTGTACCCAGAGACGTATACAAAGAAGAAAACACCACCCACACATAGATAGAATTATGTTCAATATTTATTAATGAACTGCTGATAAACGCGTTCTACTTATTTTCAGATTGAACTGAGTGATTTCACCTTGGTAGAAACTAAGCTAGCAATTCTAAAGGTACACAGTGGTTTGGTGGAAATTTTGAACAATATAAGAGTGCGATAATTTTTTTAAAGATATATTAAATATTTTTTTTTTGTAATCGTATATTTTCTGAGCAATTTAAACGATAAAGTTTATGGAGAATAAAATATAATTTTACATAATATTTCACTGTTATTTTTCTGAAAAATACCTCGTGGCGCCATCTCTTATGATTTATAGGTACTTGCGTCTTGTACATATCGATCGATGGTAGAAAGAAGTGTCTAAACCTACATTTCATTAAGTACTCGTTGATGTCCGTTTTCGATAGAGGTCGCTAAACTACACAACTTGATAATAATATGTTCTGCGTTTAACTTTTAAAAAATATAAACTAAGCTTCAAAAGCAAGACTTTTGGCGATAAAGAAGAAAACCAATAAAATCAAATGGGAAAAAATAATATGAAAAGAAGAAATTCTTCAAGTCAGTGGCAAATTCATGAAAGTTCTCACGACTTTGAAAGCCTTTTAAGGTTTGAAAACAAGGCTATTTCAAAAAGTGCGAAAATGTGTCTTTAGGAATCTAATTCATGCTATGTACTTTTTCTGTATTAAGAAGAAAAAAAAATGTATGTGATATTCCAGGTTTTTAGAGTTTAGCCTAAGTAGGTAACCGTTTGGTGATTCCCTATCTAGAAACGTGACGCTGTTTTAAAATTAGATTGCGTTCCTACCTCCAATAAAGATCTGTACCGTGTGTAGCAAAAATTAAGAACACATTTTTTTTAATTGTATGCTTGAAATGAATTTCCTAAATATAATTGAAAATGATTATCAGATTCCTTGTATTTCTAATAATAACAACTCCCACCATTATGGTGGTATCGACTTACAAAAGGACCGGTAATTTTTACCTTTTGTAGATCTTAACAAAGGAATCGGTCATCAAGGTGCCACGCAACAAAAGGATATTCGGTCGCGTGGCTGAGAAATACGCGCGCAAATACTTCCCACAAGTCCGCCATTTTTTTTTGAGTAGGCGGGAAGAGTGAAAAAAGTTATTGACACTTGATTGATGTTTATGGTTTTTGAATTAACTTTGGACAAGTATCGTTTTGAGAGTGACATCAATTCAAAAAAGCGTATTTTTACTAGTTCGATCTTATCTCTTATCTTATCTCTTTTACCTGGAAAATAATGAAGGTACCTGTAGAAAAGTCCAAAGTTCAGTTCATCCCGAATCAAATCTGGGCCCTTTCACGCAGCATGCAGATATCCTAACTAATTATCGTAATCGATTCAATTACCTTTTAATATTACCAAAAAAAAAGTAGCTGGACACTCCAATACGCATAGTACAATATTCACCGGCATATCAGTTGGGCATTGCATAATCGACCTTTTCTTCGAGGTGATAAGGTTCACAAAAGATTACCTTTGCACAAATACTGTGCAAAGCACACCTGTCGCGCCATCGTGGGAACATGAGGAATACGAAGGAGACCTTTGTATTATGGAGTCTTATAAAGACGCAAGTTTGTTTGTCTTTATTTCTACCTACTTATCTACGTGTTACCTATATAAATATTTCTTAGTCAGAGTTAATATGTAGATACATATTTACTTTGGAAAATGACAATATGAAGTAATTAGTTTGCCTTTCCCTTTGATTAATTACAAAATATATAAGAGACAAATACATAGTGTCTTAATCCTGGCACAAAATGTTCGTATCTACCATACCATAGGTAGTATATGTCTTCACTGCTAGATATAGGCCTTTCCCAAGGGTAGCCACCATATGTGATCTTTAGCTCTTCTTATGGCAAATATGATGTGGCCTACAGCTGAACATTGCCACTAATTTACATAAAGTTTTATATTTTATTTTATTTTTTATATAAAAGAGATAGAGCTCTAGCAAACGATATAACTTTATATGAAGTCGTCGATCAACTAAGCATGAATATTTACCAACAGTCCGCATCAGACGCATCAAAAAGCCCCTTTTGTCGTAGCACCTCGCTTTCAGAGCATACCTACCTCTTAAGTTCACGGACAGTATCGGGATCCTTGGTGTCGACATTTCCAGCAAAATCAAATTTAGGGGCCATCTGGAAAACAAAGCCAATAAGCCCGGTGTGCTGACCAGAGCGAAGCGGTACTTCACCCCTGGTCAACTCCTAACGCTCTACAAAGCTCATGTTAGGCCTCGTATGGAGTACTGCTCACATCTCTGGGCCGGCGCATCGAAATATCAATTGGACCCATTTGACTCCATCCAACCACGTACTGTTCGAATTGTCGACGATCCCACTCTCACGGGCGATTTAGAACCCCTCAGCGTTCGGAGAGACGTCGCGTCTCTCTGTATTCTACCGCCTGTATATACAGAAGTGCGGTCCACCCGTATTTCCTCGATACGGAGGTGTTGCGTACTGTTCGGTCCGAAAATCATTTTATACCGCGAACCCGTAGGTTGTGGAACGAACTGCCTCAAGAGGTCTTTCCATTAAGCTACGATATGGGATTTTTCAAGAAAGCTGTGAATAGGATTTTGCAAGGTTGACGGTGCACCCGCATACCCCCTGGTATTGCAGGTGTCCATGGGCGGCGGTAACACTTACCATCACAAAAAACGACAATGAGCACGCTCAGTGCCATTAGTACTGACTGTCGGTGCTCGGTCCCGCGGGGTTTGGTCTTTTTTTTTTAAAAAAGAGACAGTAGACGAGTCATGACGGCTATAATATATACATGATGGTAAGTAGCCATGGACACCTGCAACACTAGGAGGTACGCGGGTGCTCCGCCGACCTTACAGAATCCTGTTTACAGCTCTCTTGAAGAGCCCCATGTCTAGCGCTACCTAAACTACATAAAGTCAAGATTTAGTCATATCTGTAATTAACGTATGAGTACAGCAACAATATTTTTTTTCTGTACGTCCGCCGCGACCCGGAAACCATCCCCGGATGCTCGGTTTTTTCTCCACGCACTCTCAATAAAAACGAGTTGATCAGTCAAAGGGCCCAGTTTTTGTAGCACCTGTTTCTATGGGAACTCGCGTATGGGAACACGGAAAGTGGTCCAGATTTTGTGGACAAAAACTGTAGAAAAAGTAAATATATTCGAAATTATACAATTTCCTATTCGATGATGAATTAGGTTGTCTTCTGATTAGGAATAAATTATATTCTAAAGCATTCGAAGTAAATGTCGTATTTAATAATGTGCGAAATTATCTGTGACACCTTACTGTCGGTTCTAGTTTCCCAGATATTGAAATTTTAGTGAGAGCGAAGAAAAATGAAAATATTTTCTTATTGCTTTACCGATAGGTATTAGAGCATGTTCCTGTTTACAGACTCTTGAAACAACGGAATTTGAAAGTCTTAACCAAATTAGTTAGGTTCATACAATAAGGTCCTTTTATTCAGATAACATCACATATAATTTAACTTATAGGTTTAACTTATTTAACTTATAATATAATTTGAAATATAATTTAATAAAGTTATATTACCAGTCTTCAATTGTTAGGTAGGTATCTAATGGCCCTGTTGGAACAAGCCGCCGCATGACTGTAGTCAACACCTTATTATACCTACGAAGTAATAAATAAGGTATGAAGTTAAAACGATAGTATGATAAAAAATCATATTTAGTGTGATTTTTTATCACAAAATCATTTGGATCATGGAAGCATGTTAGTACACCAACAAGTAATTTTTTCGGTAAACCTAGCCGAAACATAAGTAAAATAAAAAAAAAATACCTACATAATGGAGCATTTTAAAAATTGTATTTGTTATAAAATGTCTACAAACTGACCGCATGAGAATATTCTTACACATCCGAGGGCCCTTGATCCTTTTTTTTCTGTTACAATAAATATCATCCGTTTATCCCGGCGAGGAAGGAAGTTGCCCGTTACAATTTGTATAAGTTTGAAGTTCACACGCCCTTTCCGATGTCATGGCTTTCGGGAAGTATTTATTGTTGCATTGTGTTTATCTTCTGCGTGTTTAATGGACTTTTACTTTTTTGAGGATTTTGTGGGATTCAAAATATTTTGGTGCCGGATAAATACAAGAGGAGTTTAGTCTACAGAAGATATCTCTTGAGATAATGTCTGCATTAACAAAACAAAATTTCAAAGATTTATAGTTAATTTATTTAAATACTTCATTGTACGCACTTATAAGCAGAGGTCGGAATTAGGTAGGTGTGATTTATGTACTTGCAACGAAATGTTGATATGAACATGGACATTTCTGCAATTTTCTGAATAATAATCCCGGGAACCGTAATTTATTGCCAATAGTGTATTTATTTACTATCTTAAGGTACCGTGATGGTTTTCAGGGTTGTATCGATATCTCAGAGATAAGATCAATAAAACAAAATTATTCAATAGTATTTAATATATTACTGATTTACCACGTTAACATTCAGTTTCAGTTTTTATATTTACAAACATTAACCTACAAGTCTATCTAATCTATCATCGGATTTTTAATACGCTTTAAACTGAAATCCCGGGATTTGAGGAATATCCATAGTATTCTTTTGCTCTATGATATCATTGCAAGTACATAAATCACACTACCTAATTCCGACCTCTGCAAAGATATATAATCTTCTTCTTAAGGTGCCATCTACATCGAAGATTGGCGATCATTCTGGCTATTTGAACATTGAACACAGCAGCTATAGACAATGAACGAATATTTTTTTAAACCATTGGCGAAGTCTTTTTGAGCCTACATGTTCTTCCTTCTCTCCGGTTTTTTCCACTGAGTCTTCTATGCAAGATCCATGAAAAAAAAATATAACTAATAGTTTATATAAAAGAAAACTTTCAAAAGCTGTGTGCCTTAGAAACTTCCTGAACAAGCAATGAAGTTTTGAAGTATGATTATATTTTCTTATGAACACTATACGGATAAGTCACGCAATAAATTATTACCATTATATCATTAGCACAAACTGGAGCAGACCACTAAAAAGGCACGATTGCCATAAAACACGAGAATAGTCTACGACAAAAGATTAATAAAAATAAGATAAATACACTATGAAAAAAGATGGACATGCTTTAAACGAGAATACGATTAATATCATGGAGTTGTCATCACTCCACACTAAAACTAATTCGTCAGCGCTTAATTAATACTAACGAGAACAACAGAAAAGTTTCCACAGAAAAGCCCCCCTTTTGACACGACACATGACATCAAATTATCCACCTATCATTAGCTTCATCACGCGATCGACGTCACAGTCCAGTGTGCACCGACAAACCATGTTAAACTGTACATAAATATAAACATTTGACTAACAATTTAGACCCCTAACCATAGCGGCATTAAAGCGTTGTTAAACTTTTTGAACTGTAAAATTAAGTTTGCCATGCAAATTCTGCCAAAGGTAATGCTGTAGTTATATATTTTTTTTATAAACTTTAATGCTTTTTGATAAGGTTTGTTTTCAATTAAATTTGGTTTTGGCAAGGGAATAGTGGCATCGTGTGAACACCGTGGGAGAAAGTGAGGTGTAATTAAATATTTATTTAATTCACAACGTATGGAGGTATGTAGGAAAGATCATTGATGAACACCTGGTACCTATAGTAATTTTAATGAACCATACTGAGTCCTAACGGTCAACTTCTGTCTGCAGCTTCGGTCAACTTCTGAGCAATCGCGACAAACAGACTAACTGCCTAACATAACAACATCTTGTGACTTTCCACTGTTGGATATAGGGCTCTCGAGTAGCCCGCCACCATGCACGATCTTCTCCTCCAGCCGCCTAGTAGCATTCAGATTGTACTTACCTACTCGTTACCTGTCACTTACATCAAAGATAGCAAGAGACGCATTAGCATTTCGCAGT
Organism: Sesia apiformis; assembly: GCA_914767545.1. Lineage (NCBI taxonomy): Eukaryota > Metazoa > Arthropoda > Insecta > Lepidoptera > Sesiidae > Sesia > Sesia apiformis. The sequence goes on along the minus strand of OU611960.1, from coordinate 15,218,032 downwards.
TACTTAGAGTTGTGTCATTTAGAAAGACTAAGGCATTGACGTAGCTCAGAAGATCTGTAAGTTGAGGTGGCAATGGGCAAGTCACATTTATCGTAGGACTGACAACCAATGAGGTAGACGAGTCCTCGAATGGAGACCGGCAAGACTGCGGAGGCGGGTGAAGGTGTTGCTATTGCCAGCAAATGTGTCTACCCTCCGTCGTGTTTGTTTTTTATTCACCTCGACCACGGTTCATGTAACTGGACCGAAATATCGGCTATAATAAATCGTGAGTCACTACTGCTATAACAATAAGTAAATAACAATTATAGAGTAGTAAGTAATTGTAGTATTTTAGAGATTGCGAGTAGCGAAATGCGAATCAACCCTAATAAAACTTCGTTGATTCTGCGTGTCAACTGATCCATAAAAAGTATCTTTATTTATTCTGAGGTGTTATATAGGTACATAAATTAGGTCATAAATAAACTACAACAAAAACTGTGAATAGGTTCCGGAAAGCTCGACAGAGCATTCGCAATATTGTAAACCCTTCGATTTGCAGGTGGCCTCAAGGAGCAACTGGAATTACACAATGAAAACTAGATGCGTATGTCGGAGACTTCAACTGCTACAAGTTTATATAAATACAATTTGCTTAAGAGATTTCTGACCGGTGCTAAGAGTGTAGATAGGTATCTATTCTTGTGTCACGTCTGTCTATATACTATAAGGTCGTGAGTTTTAGCCTCAGTTCCTACTTCCTAGTCAAATACGACTTTTTCAAATTGGTATCACTAGCTTGGCTGTGAAGAAAGACATCGTGTAGAACCCCATCACTAAAAAACTATGTGTCACAAAAAAATCTGAGCCATATAACATGCACTCGAGATATAGGCATACGAGCAGTATCTATTTCTGCACGCCTATTACACAATAATAATAATAATTAAGAAAATTTCACTATAATTATAAATGCAACAATTTGGATGTTTGTTACTCAATCACGTCGAAATGACTTTGATTCATAAATGAAAAAAAAAGGAGCATACGAGCATACAGTCCGCCTGACGGTAAGTGGACTCCGTCGTCCATAGACATAGGTTGGCACGCCCCCAGATGAGTTGCCTACCTTTGCAGATTTCGATCAACCGTTCGGGTTGAACCGATTTCGTTCAAACTTGGCAAATATGTAGATTGTAATCCAAATCAATAAGTACATTGATACAGACCACTCGAACGAAGTCGCGGGCAAAATCTAGTACACATTAAAATCTTATAGACCCCATTCTATTTTTTTAATATCACGAAATTATTTAATAACTAATTTTTTTTCTGGTCACCCAGTAACATTACACCAAAGTACACAACCTAATCACCGATATAAAGTGCATTACAAACAGAAATGCCTTTATACGTAGGACTTACCTTTGCTCGAACCCTTGCACCTTTATACATTCCCACACACCGTGAGAAACTGACGACACCCCTGCTCATAAAGTACCTGATTAAACTGTCAACTGCTCCCTACAAAAAAACCAGGCACTTCATATTACTCCCCTTTACGCTACACTGGGTTCATAAAGTATCGCTTTAAAGTATTATGTTGGTACTAGAAATAATTGTGCTGCTTTATGGAAAGGTGTTTTCATGAAGTATGTTGTTTTTTTGTGAGCGGTTGACTCACGATTATTAGAGTACTTGGTGGGCGTGCGTACGGTCCCTACATTCCCATACGGGAGCAGCGGATGTAGCTTCACTTCTATGTAAAATACTTATACGCATTTTTATTTGATGGTTTAATTAAAAGTTGCCAATAAGAAACATTTAAAAAATTATTATACTTAATTCATCGAAAATTCCAAATTTATAATTTACGTGTAATTTATAATATGGGATTAAAATTACTAAAAAAGAAAAATTAAATACTTTTGCGAATCGTAGAGTGAATTCTAGAAAATAATGTGAATTTATAAATAATCATGACTAATGACAATTTCTTTATAAACGTATTATTCACAAACCGGAATCAAACACAAAACTAGCTGCGCTCGCTAACTACGCAGTCACATGCGCCATTCACAACAGGTTCCCCTGTAGAGCGAGATAGAGCGAAAACAAAACATTCCGACACAGTTCCCAGCGGAACAACCCCTTTGTTAGACAGGGATAGCAGTAGTTTTCTGTTGCGTTTCATAAATTAAAATGGAACGGGAAAGAGGACAATTTAAATTTTGCTGTACGTTGCGTGCGATTCCATCACATTACGTGAAAAATCTCCATCCGGAGCGGACTTGTGCTTTAGTGCCAGTGACTTCAGGAACGTTTATGTATAATAAAATGCCGTGCAGTGAGGATGATGACTCCCAAAGCAGCTTCAATGTTGAACCTATGCAGGGGATGTCTAAAGCTGAATTGCGAAAGGTACTACTTAATACTTACATATATTTAACCATATGTATTAAATAAAAAGAATTGTGCAATAAGTGTAGTTTCAGTGAAAATAAAAATAATATTCCAAAAGTTTATAAAAATAATTGAAATTTTTCAGACTAATAAACCAATTATGGAAAAAAAGCGACGTGCGCGCATCAATCATTGTTTGAACGAGCTGAAGGATTTGCTGATGGACTCCATGGACAAAGACGTGAGTTTCTATTATTCATTAATCTGATCTGCTAAGTGCGCATATTTACTTATATTTTTCTTACCTTTACTTCTACATAATCTCTCAATTTCTTTGTACCTATTTATCTGGAAATTACACATCTATTTATTAAGATTTTTCTCATGTATATTTCTACATTATTATTCCTTAATTTCAAGTTTTTACCTGTTTTAATCCACAATAAAAGGCATCCGTAAAATGAAAGTTACCTTTAAGCAAAATATAAATAATTTTATTTCTTCTTAACTCTTTATAATTTTTTCAATAAGAATCTAATTAGAGTTTCTTTCATTCTAACACTTTCGCAATACATAAGTATATTTTTCCACAGCCGGCACGCCACTCCAAGCTAGAAAAAGCCGACATCTTAGAAATGACCGTAAAACATCTACAAACGTTACAACGACAGCAGTTGGCAGCAGCCATTGCCGCTGATCCAGCAGTTCTGCACCGCTTTAAATCCGGTTTCGGTGACTGCGCAGTAGAAGTCCGAAGATACCTGTCCCGTCTAGCCAATGTACCGACTGGCATGAGGCATCGTCTTGGAAACCATTTGAATTCCTGTCTCTCCGGCATCGAACATCTACACCCGAAAGAATACCCACCTTTAGTTCCCGACCCTTTACGACTAGATGATGAAAGACCCAGCGCTTTCCACTTCGTCAGATCCATCAAACCGACCAGTCCACCTCTCAGTCCGCTCTCCTGTGATTCCGCTTGCGATTCTTCAACAGAATTAGAGACTCCCCCACGACCACCCCAAACGTTCCCTTTCCCAACACCTCCGAGTAGATCCGCTTCAGATCAAGACTCAAGTCCCGAAACCCAGAAGCCCACAGTTTCTTCCACCACCATATCTCCCGAATCTATACGACAAGAGGCGTTAAGGAACAAGAAATATATGGAGCCGCTATCTATTGTCATAGACGTTGAAAATTATAAAATAGGGATCGACGCATCGCCAAAAAGAGCTGTGGACTACTCCATAAGGCATAAATTGAAGCGGTCTGTAGCTGAAATTTCAGGACCTGCGCCAAAAGTCATAAGGATAGAACCTGAAAAATCGATTCCTGAAAAAGTAGAAAGGAAAATTTTCGATAATCGATCGTCTGAAAGGGTATCAGCCTTCGATCCGATTGCAAAAGGAAAGCAGACATCATCAGAGACCCGTAAGTTCTCAAAACTATCGATACCCGAAAGCATAACAACACCAATTGAAAGGCCTGTGCAAAATAGACTAGTAACAGTCCCCGATATATCGAAACCTACGACAGTAATAAGTCACACGGCAGAATCTTTAGCCCAATCGTCCACTTCCAAGAAAGAAGATCCTAAAGTCAAGAAAAAGGCTGAAGCAGATACGAGTTCAAGATCACCAGAAAGGCCGTCTGGTAGTTCTGAAATGTGGCGACCTTGGTGATCACTTACTACAGTTCCATGTGTCTTATTGTTGAGATAATTAATACCATACTGCCTTGCATAAAGTGTCTTAGTCGAGTTTAACTCGTGAGAATTTGTGCTAATCTGTGCCGATGTGGAAGGTTCTTTCCCTGAGTGAATTGTAAAAACGTAGTCAGGATTGGATTCATATAACATTATTACTTCAAGTTTCATTGCTTTGTTTGGTAAAAGCCTTAAATAGAAAAAGTTACCTAAACGCGCAATATGTGACGGACTATTATCCTGAGGAGTCCGAGTCTAACGACTGATATAAAATATATAAGATTTTAAGATAGAACATATTTGAAAAATACTGTCAAAAAATGTTTGGGTCCCTCGAGGGTGAGCCCGGCGCTTTAGCTCACCTAGATTTAGGTTGCCTTTTTATTTAAATTTTTACATATTACACTATTCTCAAGTGTGAAGTACATTATGTACCTACTGTTTGTATAGCTTTAAGAATTTACCTAATGGGTATAAAATAATTTTATATTAAAAGTATATTTTTAAACCTTTAATGATATTATTTTCCTTATATATACCACAAATCTAATTGATTTCTTCAATTTAAGAAAGGACTGACGTCATCAATACATTGTAGTAATATAAGCTACATTCGTAATTAGTCAAAATAAAATAATTTAATTGGACGATTGGTGAAATAATGTGATTGATAGTGATGGTGTGATGAGTGTGATGACTCACAATTTTCTCAAGTTGAAATCATTATGTAGTCGATTGATACCAATAGCTTGATCACTTTATATTCTATTTATTTGATTTTTTTCGGAATGGCTAAATTCTTGTGGCCCTAGTGCCCTTTCAAGAGTCACCGGTTGTGAAATTCTATTTGATGAGCTGGTGTTATATCGTTATACGTATACCTCGGATCATAAAATAACGGCTTCAAATAACCATTAACAAAACTAATTCACCAGATTTTCAATACGTTATAGTTATACGTCGAGGCTGCCTTTATTTAACTTGAGTTTCAACTCGAGTCGATGGATATAATAAATGAAATAATTAACACCACACTAAGATTCCCCGTGTCGTGAGTTCAGGGACACACAAAGACCAACACACACCCAGCCTGGAACAAACATTTGTCTTTAAACAAATTAATGTAAGACCGGGAATCGGAACCTTTTGCACAACAGGCAGGATCACTACTAAATGCGCCAATCGGTCGTCAAAAATGAAAAAGTAAATTATTAATTATAAACTCTTTTAGAAAAGATACCTTCAATTTAATAAAATAGAAGCCAATGTTGGATTCTTGGATGTGAAATAAAAATACGTAATTGATAAAGTACTTTATTGGCAAGCTCACCATATTACATGTTCAACACAAAAACCGTTGAATTAGGATATAATCGTAAATAAGTTATTTTAAATTGGAGAATAAATAAAAAATCACATTTTAAATAAAAATAAATTAAATTAACATAATTTACGTGAAGAACATGAAGCAAAACTTTCTTCTTCATAAGGTGGTTTCATACATGTACCGCTTATGCGTGCTACGTTTCATGAACTTGTATTTAATACACTAAAGACCACCAGGACTCGACTGGTCACGCATAGTACACAGACGTACAGAAACGGACTCTCATTTGATTTATAAAATTTTTGGGTTTAGTATTCAGTTAATTTGTATGAATAAAATCTTAGGTAACGGGTCATCCATAAATTACGTCACACGTTAATAGGGAGGGAGGGTATCAACAAAGTGTGACAAAGGGGGGGGGGGGGGGGACCACGAGTCATAAGCTTCGTGACGTCACATGTATAAATCTAAAGTATTAAAACTCTAAACATCAACTCTAACGAAATTTTTTCAAATATTATAATTTTGTAAGTGCTGTTTTAATTTAATAATGTCTAAATTTAAAATTGCAAAATATGTGACGTCACACCAGGGGACCACCTGTGACCACCTTACAAGTCACAGAAATGTGACCACCCGTGACAAGGACAAGGGGGGGGGGGGGGGGACTCCAAAAATCATGAAATTCGTGTGACGTAATTTATGGATGGCCCCTAAAAACTCAAAAAAAATTACGTTTTTAGGTCGGGAAAGGTTCGGACACAGCCGAATTTGGCTATAGATTTAGTGCTAACTAGAGCGGAAGCGTTTAGAAGCAATATTTCCTAAATAAGATATTTACTTCCTATTTTTTATTTTCTAACAAATTCTTATGTAACCTACAGTCCGCAACACACTAATGTAGGCAAAACTATTCGATTCTAGCACGCATTGCTAGCGCCTTAAGGTACGAATGGGAAATTCGGTAGTTATTCCTCACGCAAAATTAGGTTTGTCACGCCTAGAAAATTTACAAATTTTTAAGAATTAAGGTAGCTTTCGTCGTGCCTATTAAATACTAATAAATCGGTGAGGTATTCAGGTAGCTTTCGTCACTCACGTAATTAAATATAAATAATAACTCTTTGCTTATAACCTCTTCCTTATAATTAAGATAATTAATAGGTGCGTGAGTAACGAAAGCTACCTGAATTCCTCAGCGACTACTTTTCAATTTTTAATAATAAGTGTGCCGAGAGCTACGTTAATTCTTCAAAATTAGTAAATTTTCCAGGCGTGACAAAACATATCTAATGTCGCGTGACCCGTTGCTACATAGGTCATGTAAGTTGCTATAGTCATTAACCCACGTAAGTGATGTACATGAAACGCAAATAACAAAATAATCAATTGCACTCGTCTCAGTGCACTTACAAGTAATTGAGTAAAGAAATAAAACAATTTAAATATCACTTTTGTTTCAAAAAATCCTTTCTCTGCTGTTGCAGCTTTTGTTCAAGTAGTGTTGTCTTCTCCTGGTATTTAGCCGTTTCTCTTGTTAAAGCTTGAATGGTCGAGTCTTTGCGAGCCACTGCTACTTTAACCCTGAAAATGTTATTCAAACCTGCATTAAATCCGAAGATGCAACTAAACCTGTATTAGTCCTATAAACTTTTAATTAAACGTACATTAACCCTGGTCACATTAATTAAACCAACATTAACTCTGGATACGTTAATTAATTACAGATTTTTAAAAATTGTCACTAGCTTGGCGATGAGGGAAAACATCGTGAGGAAACCCGAAATAAAACTACAAAAAAACTGAAGTATGTGATCCACCAATCCGTACTGGATCCACGCGGTGGATTACGACCCGAAACCCCCAGTGATTTAACAGGCGAGGCCTGTGCCCTGCAGAGACGTTAATTAAATCTTCATTAACCCTAGAAACGTTAATTAAATCTACTTTAACCCTGGAAACGTTAATTAAATCTACTTTAACCCTGGAAACGATAATTAAATCTTCATTAACCCTAGAAACGTTAATTAAATCTTCATCAACCCTAGATACGATAATTAAATCTACATTAACCCTGGAAAAGTACTAAAAATGCTCAAAGTGGATAAAAATTCTTGTACCTACATTGCAGATAGTTCGGCATTCTGTTTTGTGATGTGTTTATCCAAATATAAATTATCAAATACTCATATTAAAAATAACTAAATTATGAAATTAAAACTACATTAATCCTAGAAACGTCAATCAAACTTGCATTAACCCCGGAAATGTTAATTAAATAACCGTGGATACATTAATTAAATTTGCATTTAACTTTCTATAGTTGTAGAATTCTATCATTATATTTTTTGAAAAAAATATAAATTTGTTCATCTAACTTCTAAGATATAAACTTAGAAAATATTTAAGTGCCAAATTTAATTTAAATGCCGGTTTTACGGAATCGATGCCATAAAGCGAAAGCTATTAGAGTCAATTAAACCGTCTAGATACTTGCTTTCGAATAGGCGAATAAAATTCAACTCACTTAGCGTATAACTGATGCATCTGTTCCTCGTGAGTTTTCTTCAAGTTTTCAATTTCCATCCTCAAGTCATCCACTTTACTCTGCCACGACGCCTCGCAACTCTTCCTGATATCCTCCGCATGAGTTTCCAGTTGAGTATTTTTCTAGAATTGAAAAATGACCACTCAACAATTCTTCGAGCGAAACCCGCCACACATTGAGGTGTGTGGTGTCTAGTTTTAAAATAGTACCACACCATCTCTTCCCGTGGGAGTCGTAAGTGACTACGGGATAACAAAGCCGCTACCACAAGACCTGAAGAACTACACCCCTGAAAGAGTGAACTCGCCAATCCGCTTGGCGAGCGTCGCGCGCGAGACCGTGTGCATGAGAAGGCCCGTATCCAGCAGTGGATACTAAAGACGCTGGTTACGATACTGTAACTCGCCACATTCAGTCTGCTGGTTTTGCGAACTACCTAGTGCGACCGGCCTCCAAAAAGCCAGTAGGTGACCACGACAAGGTGTCAACTTGTTTTTTTTTTTTTTGTAGAAATTATAGCTTTTGCATCATAGATAAAAGACCGATATGAGTTGTTTCGATTGAAGTGGGGGAAAGGCGAAATCTCGGCTTGAAAATGAGTTCTACCCGATCGCTTATTCTTTTTAATTAGAATATAAATATAATCAAGATATATTCATTTTTATTTCACTGTCGTTATAAAATAGATAGGTAGTAATGTAGATATAATATTTTTGTTTCATTTTAGTGCATTTTAACATTTCCTTGTGTTTTAAAATGTGTTTTTTATTTTATTTTATTCACGTTTACTAATAGATTGCTGCACTTAAGACTTACTGGTTTTCTTTGTTGAAGAATGCCTACAATTCGAGTTAACGTTGTAATATAAAATCAGTTACCTCAATTAAAACTTTGTTCCTAGTTTCAAGTTGTGAGATGGTGACTTCTAATTCAGCACAGCGGTCCTCAGTGTGCCTCACCCTGGCCTGGGCCTCTTGGTATCGCCGTAATGTCGCCTGTTCCGTCTCACCTAATTCCTTTAACTCTGCTTCGTATTGTTCTTTATTACGCCTGAAAAGACCGCATTTCTTTGTATTCGTTGGCCTAATTTCTTTACACTGGTTGAATATGGTTTACTTTGACAATTTTACTAATAAAGTTTACTAATTAATTAAATATATAACATTTTCACGCCACTATCCTCGCAGAATATGTATGGATTCAATTTCTCTTAGAATAAGACCTTTATTATGAATTCACATTTCTAAGTAAATAAACTATTGACTGAAGTCCGGTTATCATAGGAAGAGCGCTGACAGTTGTGTATTTAATCAATTTCATGTAAATATTGTTTCTTTCTTAAGTTATAACATAACACAATAAAATAGAAAGAAATGTTTTTAAGGTTGTGTAAAATGATTTTTACCATATGTTAAAGATTTATGTCAGCTGTCAGAGTTTTTCCTACAATAACCGGTCCATAATCTCTTGAGTTCGAAGTCGCTCGGCGATGGAGAGAACTATGATCGGAATTTCTTTCTATTTACTTATTTAAGAAGAAATCTTTTGACCATTACAAACAGTAAAAGTAGTAACTTAAAATGAATCATTTACAAGCTTTCACCGACAATACACGACAAAAAATTATAAAATCAAACTGACAAATGACAAAGCGAACCAACAAATATATAATTCTATTGCTCATTCTTCCAATTCTGTTTATTAAACCATAATATTTAGAACCAACAAATATATAATTCTATTGCTCATTCTTTCAATTCTGTTTATTAAACCATAATATTTAAGTTTATATAGATATGAAGCGCCTCTGCAGATCTGATAAACATCTCAATCTTTGGTTGATGCTGTCTTGTATCACAAATACCATCTGGCAGCTGAGCGCTCGTCCGCTACCCTCGATCTATAAGAAAAAATCACAAGAAATAGAAACGAATGTGATAGTTTAGTGGTCAAAACAATAGGTACACTACTCTCCTCATTGGTATATTTGTCTAGAGACCTCATCGCCTAGTATTACTAGTAACACCTTAAATATGCTTTCACCTTAACTCATTTAATGTCGCTGTACTCTCTATTGACTCTCTATCTTTAGATTAGTCTAATTCCTAAGTTCTAATCTCTCTGTCTCCTTCTTAAATAAGTACTCTTAAAATAAGCATTATGCGCTGATTTTTACCTGACTTTCTTGTTGAAAATCAATTATATGTCACTTCAAATTTCTATTAAAAAGAAACTTTACCTCCTTTCCTCTTGTAACTAATTTTGCTGTTGCGCGAATAATTTCCGATACTTTTGTTTATTTATTCAATAATTTATTGTGCACACACAACAAATAGAAACCTTTTGAAATAAACAAAAAGGAGGAAAAGAAACCTTTTTCGTGAAAAATAATTATTTCTTCAAAATCTTAATAAAAAGAATCTTTACCTCATTGCCTCTTGTAACTCTTTCCTCCCCGCTTGTGCCTCCGCTTCTAAACTATCTATAGCTTTTTCTATTTCTTTGTCTCGCTCTTGTTTATGTTGCGCGGATATTTCCGTCACTTTCTTCTTAAGTATCACTTGTTGCTCTGTTTCAAAGTCCTTTTTGAATTGCTCGAATTTTTCTTCGAGCTCTGAACGTTTTTGGTTCATTTGCTCCTGTAAGTTCAAAATTTTTATCAGATTTCTGATAACGGAATAAATCGGACAGTGAAACTATAGAAACGCTAAAGCAAATAAATAAAGTTCTACCTCTAGTTTTTCCTTTTCCTTAATCATCTCTTGTTCCATTTGCAGTTTCTTTTCTTGCAATAACTTCTCTTGTTCTTCTTTCCATTTTTCTAAAAAGGAAATAAAGAATTTGGAAAAAAGACTTTCCACAACATTCGGGTTTTTGACCGCACTGTACGGAGCGACTCTACGAGTATGTCAAGGAAGTTCGGATGATGACGATGACGAGCGATGCGATGGTAAAAACCCGAAGTTGGCATCAAATTGAACAGCTCTTCAGAACATTCCCCATTATATAGGCGGTGGAAAACGCAGAGAGATGCAACATCTCTACGGATGCTGACCGATTCTAAACCACCTGTAAGAGTGGGATCGTCGACAATTCAAATAGCGCGTCGTTGGAGGGAGTCAAGAGGACCCAGGTGGTACTTCGATGCACCTGCCCGGAGGTCTAGGGTCTAACTCGAGCTTTATAAAGCAACAAGCGTTATCCCCGAGAGAAGTACTGCTTTGCTCTATTCAGTACACCGAGCTTTTTACTAGCAAGTTTTGCCTTGCTGTCCAGATGACTTACGAAACTCTATTTTGCTCGAAATATCGACGCCAAGGATCCCAAAAGTCCCAGAGAGTTTGAGATTTGAGAATTTGGGAGTCTGTAATCGAGGTGCCACGACAAATGGAGCTTTCTTAGCGATGAATGCACAGACTTGTGTCTTCCTGGGGTTAAATTGGATCAAGCTAAGAATTAAGCTAAGCTAATCAAGCTAAGCTACCCCAATTCGAGACTCGGTTTAAGGAGTTGTCGATTTCGGACACAGGCCTTATTTTATTACACATTATTGTTTCAACAAAGGACGACCTTATGTGTTACTAAAAATTAATATGTATTTTATGTTTGTTTATTACATTAAAAATAAATAATTGGTGATTAATTTACTTGTATGTGCATAAAACTATCCATACTCGCACAGGTCTTTGACCTTTGAACGCGCTCGCTTCTGTTATGAGTACGCGTAAGTAGGTATGAACTACGTAATATATTATGGCACATAATATAAGTAAATTAATCATCAATTATTTATTTTTGATGCAATACAAGTCATGAAAATATATGTTAATTTTTAGTTAGATATTTTTGAGGGGGAGAGTGCACGCTGGAATCCAACAGCCGCTGGGCGCGCTCATCTAGCCACGTTACCCCTCTCGCACAGAAGACTACCTTGAAATGTACCGCACATCCCACTTTATCTTATTTCCCTAATGTACGTGTTTCGGTAGTGAGTGAGATGTGCCAGAGCCCATTCCCATCCTATCCCTCCCCGTTTTCCGAAACTTTTCTCCAAATCCATTCCTATATCTCCAAAGGTAGGCAGCGCTTCCGGGGGCGTGCCAACGTTTGCCATTTTGTACTAATGTTGGCATGTATCGCGGATGTCTATGGGCGACAGCATTCACTTACCATCAGGTGGACTGTATGCTCGTCTGCGGCCATCGTCCATAAAAAAAAGATATTGATATAACAATTTTAGTCTACTAATTGAGATATTCAAATATTTCACACTGTTTTTGTAGGAGACTATACAGTGTAGGTATGGTAGGTGTAAGTGAAACAACATTATCTATAAAAATGTAAACATTCGTTTATTCAAAATCTTAAATCTCCGAAAGGTTTTCACCGATTGCTTTGAAATTTTGGCACGACGTTGCATTCGAATACGCGCGTGTTTTTATATACCTATCACAGGGTAAAAACATGTTTTTTTACCCAAAAACAGGGTAAGCGCCATCTGTTGGGAAGCCACAGCAACGCGTTTGGAATAAATTTGAAAGAAATTTATGATATGGTTTAATATAATTATGAAGACGGCAGTACAACGTACCATTTTCCAATCGCAGCGCTCTCTCCTTGTCGGCGAGGTGCGCGGCCGCGCGCTCGTTCTCCGCGCGCATCTCCGTCACCAGCCGGCTGCGTTGCTCCTGATATGTCAACTCTAACTCCAAGATTTGTTTTTCTAACCTGTTGTATGAATTTTATTGTGTTTTTTATTAATTGAAACGATGATTGACATGATTTTTGTATTGTTTGTGTTCTGTATTGATTTTTGTTTTTGTATTCGTGTCAGCGAAATAACGCAAAATCTCAACTGCGAACCACAAGTATTTCTTTTTTATTTACACTTCATTGCACATTATGGTACAAAAGGCGAGCCTAATGCCTTAAGGCATTCTCTACCAGCCAACCTTTGGGTTATTCAGAGCAGTTCAATTAGGAGGTTTGTAAAAGACACAATTTAGATGGTGTGGTAAAATAAATATAATACATTATTACATATACGCACATACAAACTTACACACACACATATATATATAATTCATTTATTTCAGACAAAGTCCATATTTCATTTTTTAGTGTTAGTAACAATTTTGACTTATAGACTATGTTAGTACTTATTATTAAGATTTTGTTATTACTAATTATATATATATATGTATGTACATGTACACGTGCATATGCACATGCATACACATACCCACACACACACGCATTCACAGGCACGCAAATATATATATATATTCCACCATATATATACATATACACATACATATACATGCACGTACACACCAATCACATATACATACACACACACACATATATTTTACATCAGACATTGGCTGTCGCCGCTCGTCACCTATAGGATGCAACGTGCGACTCCACCCAATGTCTCAACATGGGGCCATCCACCCTCTCCGCAAAGATCCTCAGCAGCGTGTTGGGGCCGCACCCTAGACATCAGTGATGCTATTCTTTTTCGCAATATGGCAAAGAAATCATCCGTACGGGCGTTCGCAAACATCTCCGATGCGCTACAGTAGCGCGGCAGCCCTAACAACACCCGGAATGCATTGTTGTATTGGATACGCAGGGCTCTAAACGACTTCTGCATGTGATTGAACCACAGATTGCACGTATAAAAAGACTGGCAGTATGTCCTAAATATCGTTATTTTAACCTCTTTAGAGCAACGTGCAAATCTGCGGCCCAACATATTACACCTCACCGTCAGCGCCCTGCGCTCCCTTTCCATGTCCATATCATCGGACAGGTCCTCCGTGACCCAGTGGCCCAGGTACTTAAAATGCGTCACTTTAGCGAGTGGGCAGCCATTGAGCGAGACCGGCGGTATAGTGGAGTATGTTTTATTACCTGCCTTAAACACTAATAGCTCACTCGTTGTGGAGTTGTACCTGAGCCCATGTGACAGTGCATACCTCTCGCAAATAGCCAATAGTATCCGAAGAGCATTGATCGAGGGGGCCAGCAGCACCATGTCATCTGCGTAACTGATGTTATTAATTAAGCAGCCATCTACAGAACAACCGACGCCGGCGCCGCTGAGCTCCCCGAGCAGCCTGTTCATGTACAGGCTGAATAGTTTGGGCGAGCTTAACCCACCTTATATACATAAGAATAAATATAATAGATACAAGGTATACATAATCAATGAAGACATTATATAATTAAATATATAGGTACATATGTTATATTAAGAGAAACAAAAAACATGTTGCTGACCAAAGTAAAATAAAAATGAAAGAAAAGATCAAGCAAAAGGAGGTGGCTGAGCCCCGGGCGATGAGAAATGGAAAGGTAATGTTCCCGAAGCATGTTTGAACTTAAATCTTTTTTAAATTCAAAATATATAAAACCGTTCTAGCGAATAATAAAATTATTTTAGGGAATAAATCAAAAGTTACAAACATGTAAACTTTTGTTGTTCTCTCTAATACGTCCGTACCGATCATTATTCAGTACAGGATAATGAATAGGCGCCCGCGCGGCGTACTTGACGTGCATAGAATATAAGATATACTAGAAATGAATAATAAGTTTTATAAAAAAAAAAAGATAACAAAAGATAAATAAAGATAAATTCTGTTGTCGATACAGAACAACTTATTTTTAGCTTTTGCGTTATTTCAATGACAAGTTTTATTAAAAAAAAAAACATCTTCAAAACCAAAACTTCGAACGGCCAGTACCGAAGGCGCGTTATCGTGGAAACTGAAGTTAAAAATATAGCATAACTGACTGAATAAAAAAAGTTTTTCATCGACTTTTAAAGGTTTTTTCTAAAAATGATTCTCTTAAGTATAGGAAATTTCGCTGATAGCGGTGTTGGATATTATACAGTGATGGTAGTAAGACAATTCTCTAAATACGTTAACATTACAACACTTAAAATAATGTCACAACAAATTCTTCTATCAATATCAGTCCTACCAAGGCAGTTGACGAGTCCACGTCTACATCTCTTGTAGAGATGGTGCACTTCCTCGGGGCTTATGGTCATTTATTTTGCAAGAACATGGGTAACAATGTGATGTGGCGTTATATTATAATTATAAACATCTCCCATTATGTTCTGCCTCAATACGCGTGCTAAAATATAATAACTATCAAAGGTTACTTCAATCCCATCCCTATTCAGATAAATATTGAGTCCAATTGAATCCCTTAGTTATCCCTTAAGGCTCGCGCATATTACGGCGGGCCGCACCGCAGCGGGTAACATTGCAAAAATCCTCCTGAATTATTTTCATACAATTTGTATAAACCAGCGCACACTAGAGGCTGGCCGCGTCGCGCCGCAGCGCAGCGCACTGCCGGGTCGCACGCCACCCGTTTGTACGCGCCGATGCTACGGTCCGGGACGCGGCCCGCGTCAATGCACGTTGAGCGGGCGCAGTTAACGGACGTAATTCGATAGTTATTCGCTGTGTGAAGAATGAATGTCAACAGCTAACTGCGTTATTATTAACGTTGTTGTGTTGAGGTGGGGCCCGCCGCGTCTGGAATGTGCGTTGTCGTAGTTTTGCAGTGCAATGCGGTGCAGCGCGGCGCGACTGCAATGTTTCTAATGTCGAGCCTTTAGTCTCCGTTTACGACACCCGCGAGATGATATCGGCTGGTGCAATGACACCACCTCACCTCGTGTCGTGTGTCTTTACAATGAAAGCCATGTGACAGCTCACAGTCAAAGATAAATAGTATTCTATATTTATTAAAACAAACAACAAAAATAAGAGCGGTGATCGTGAATACTCGACTCATATTCATGTGATCGTGAGTTCAAATCCTCGGGCTGTATCATGAAGTTTTCCAGTATGGATTTCCAGTATTTAAAATCACTAGCTGGACGGTGAGAGAAAACATCGTGAGGAAATCCGCAAGCTTGAAAATTAAAAAGAATCTGGAGTGTGTGTATCCATCAATCCGCACTGGGCCCGCGTGGTGAATTATAGCCTGAAACCCCCCAGTGAGTTAACAGGGGAGGCCTGGTCCCTGCAATAGGACTTAATAGGCTGATATCTAAACAACAACAAATATGCGATAAAAGCGCCTTTTGAGCATTTCATGTGTTACAATGTCGTTTTGTTTTATTGTGCAATAAAGAGTTTTATCAATCTATTTATGTCTACGGATCTCTTTTCATCTCTTTCGACTTCTGACCTGGAGCTGGCAAGCTGTCTCTCTTTAACTAATGCGGCTTCCTTTTCATCTTCCAGCGTTCTTCTAAGCTCCTCTAATTCTGTGGCGTGTTTCGCCTGCGTTCTTCCAGTTTGTTGCGCGTGTAGCATTTTGAGATCCGATATCTCTTTCTGTTGACGTTCTGCCATTTCCCTGAGCTCCCCTTCTAGACCTTTTACCGTTAATTCCTGGAATGGAGAGTGTTTGACGCTATTTAAATAATTATATGATGGAAGCGTTTAGTCACGGTTGGTCCAATTCGCAAAACGTCCAATGGCCTAAAAACGTAAAATTCGTTGAACGTCCAACTTACGTTAAACTTTATGGACCATCTACGACTAAAAGCATAGAAGACATAAATAGATGTGAAAAATTAAAATTAAGAAAGTTATTGGGTTATAGTGCTTAGAAAAACGCGCCATTGTGTTAATGTTATTACTATTTTAAACAGTAATGCCAGTTACGCGTAATGAATGAGACCTCAAGTCGAGGGTTTAATGCGAAAACCGACTAAGAGACGATTTATCAAAAAGTGAGTTTTTACATAGACATAGCAATTTTGTTGTTCTCTTTCTACCGGTCAAATCCATAAAACGCTACGGCAGGTACTTTAGAAGATAGCTCGCGTGAATAACGACTAAACGACTAACAGTAATGTTTTAAATCAATTAAAAACAATATAAATGCCCTTTTCACTTTGTTCCTCTATATGTAAACTGAAAAAAAGGAAGCAAAAGCTTTTACAGACCTACACACATAAATTTGCCGATGAAGGATGTCGTTGCTATCGACGACAGTAATACTATTATAAACTCATTTTACTCAATTTATGGGTAAAGATCATTGATATTTTAAGCAAGATGTTACGTTCAATACTTTATGGATTGGTAAATTTAATTATTTAATTAAATTATTTCCTAAATTTTAATGTGAAATTTAGATCCTAAATTGATCACCGGCAAAGTTACGTGTGTGGGTCTATAATATGTATATTGTCATTGTCATTATAATGATCCGCGTGTTACTGACAATGTACATGAAAATGCTTCTACGTTCCTTTACACTGTTTTACTAACAATATTGTATACAATGTTAGAGGTTTGTCAAACATTTTTTGCAATATTTTGAATATTGCACCTGCTGGAACAACTGATGCAGTTAAAAAAAGAAACAGCATGTTGAACAGTTTCGATGGAGGTGACCTGAGAGACATCTCGCTCACAATCGAAACACGTGCAGTAGGTACATGCATTAGAGGGAATAGGATGCTACAACGTTTTACGGCAGTCTTCTGTGAAGTTCTGTTAACTTCAATTTACAAGCAGTACTTCAAATACTTGCCTGCGATGTCAGTCTTTTAAACTGTTCTAGAAAGTTGTGGATATAAATTCACAATTACGAGGTAGCGCTGCCAAATAGTGCACATTATTTTACACGGTCCGAAAGAAACTGCAAGAAAGGTTGCTACGAGATGATAGAGATACAGTATACTCTAGCGTTACATCGCGGTCAATCACGGATGATCACAGAAATAGGCTTGCTTTCTAACATCTGTGACGGTCAATAATGCAATCAATTCGTGGCTGATGTACTACTTTGAACTGAGCAAAACATTTGCATCTGCAATCGAGTTTTAAGTAATCGGGCTAAGTAATCTAACAAATGTTCTAGGAAACTGGACACAGTCACTTGGAAATCGATTCGATTTATGCACAGCAGAGTAGTATCGAATCAGCTAAGTTTAATTCAGTCTAATCTATGGTTGACTGGATTTTCATCTTCAATAGAGCCAAAAGCAAGCAAACTATAAAAAAATATGATAAAACATGACCAGAGAGCCGGACAACGTAAAGGAACTGAAATGTGACGAGTTACTCGACCTGCAAGGATCTAGCTAACAGAATTGTGGAGAACAGAACGTTCAATGGTTCAAAAACAAAAGGATGAAGTTAAAGGAGAGAGCAAAATATTCTTCATTTATGACATGTCATTGACTTTCAATGTTATCAATATACAAAGAGAAACCTGTCATACAACATCTACAGTTTGCGGAAGAGAATCATATTTTGTTATCCATTTCAACAATCTCATTCTCAATCTCAACAAATCTCAATCCAATAACTAAAATTTGAACAAAACATGCCGCAAATCTTTACTTTAAGCGATAAAATTACAATTGCTGTGATTTACGGGTAAAACTAAGTAAGAACCATCTTTTTTCTCTTCTCTTTTTTGTTAATTTTTAGAAAATGCAATCAATATTTTTATTTCACACAGTAATATTCTTATATATATTATATACTAACATAAAATTACTAAACTAAGTCAAATAACACAGATAGAACAAAGTAACTAAACTTTAAAATAGATTTATCACAAAATTACTTTCTTTGCATTCACCCAGTTTTCGCAGTAAAACCCCGAAACATTCTAAAGCTCATATCTACCTGATTTCTAATGAATTTGAAAAAATCCTTTTATCGTGGATTTATTTTCTACGCTAGTTGCCTAATAATTAATAAGTCATAATTAAAAAGTCATAATTAATAAGTCGTAATTAACAAGTCATAATTAACAAGTAATAATTAATAAGTCATAAAACAAAAATAATCAATGAAAATGTTTCAATTTTTTATTTACCTTAATTTTCTCTGCTTTCTGCCTCACCCAACGTTGCCTAGCTACCTGTTAAAATGCAATAAAACTACATTTGAAGATCTGAATGCCTTAAACTTGCCAAATGACGAAAATAATTTGCCTAAATGGCAGTACGAAATCTAAATAGAAAATTATGTTCGCATAAAGTACAAAATTTTAATATCTTTATACGTGCTTCTGCAGCGTTACTTCCTTGCTGATATTCGTAATGTACAGTTATACAGTAATGTAATTAGTAATACAGCGCTGCAAATAAAACTTATCTACTTTCACTATTCCTTGGACTGTAAGACTAAACATTAGTGACTCTCTATATAAAAAAAGCCTTAAAAGAAAATGTTGCGCGAAACTTGTGACTTAGACAACTTTATATAAAGACGCGTAAGTAATTGCGTACCAAAGACGAAAATATTTTTAGATTTTACGTAACTGCTGACCAATGGCGTAAATTATATCATTTCTCTTACTAATTCAAA
Source organism: Sesia apiformis (assembly GCA_914767545.1). Taxonomy (NCBI): domain Eukaryota; kingdom Metazoa; phylum Arthropoda; class Insecta; order Lepidoptera; family Sesiidae; genus Sesia; species Sesia apiformis. Next base: position 15,198,692 of record OU611960.1, on the reverse strand, counting down.
TGAAATGATAATAATTAGACCGACAGAGATGTTGATCAACATAAGCAATGACGTCACCTGTTGCGCGGCCGCCATTTTGTCGTGTTGATTGCGAAGCTCCAACTTGTACCGTTCTTCCAACGCTTGAGCTGAGCGCTTCCACCTCTCCTCGAGGGACCTACGTTCATCAACCAACTGTTCAATGCGATGGTTTAAAGTTTTCTTGTCGTTTATTAGCTGTGGATGAGAAATAAAGACAATATTAATATTATTTTATAGAAAGGAGGCGGCAGTCGAGCATATATACCAGCCGGTGATAAGTGGATACTGTCACCCTGCGATATCCGGGATACATGACGATATCAGACCAAAATGACAAATATTAGCAGGCCCCTGGATGCGCTGCCTACGTTTCGAGATTTAGGAATTGATTAGGAGAAAGGGTTGAAAAAATTGCGAGGGAGGGATATAATAGGATGAGATGGAAATGGAATGGGATGGAATCTCACTCAATACGTAACACGTATGTACCTTGGGGGAATAGCATAAAGTGGGAAATACTGTACATTTGACGATAAGTGTTCTAGCGCCCAGTGGCCGTGGGATTACAGTGTGCACTCTCCACATCCCAATAATTGTGGACTGTCAATGTGTTACTAGTGATGAACACGACTTAGTTCACGTGAACTTTAGAGTGGGTCTCGTGAGACCTCTATAATGGATCTAAATAAAAAGTACTCTAAATGTAAACCCGTCACATGAGCAACTATGCCAGGTTTCATTAAAATCCATCTATGATTTTAATGTAGTAGTTTTTGCGCGATGGGCGTTCAGACGGACCAACAGACAGACAACACTTGTTTTGAGCTCTACATTATTTTTAATATATATTACAATCACTTTTTTCCTTAAAAAAATATTACATGTACAGACGTGGCTTTGTAACGACTTTTATGTATAGATGGACATCTTCATAGGTACTAGAAAATGACAATATCAGATTCGAGCTAAAATTACAGTAGAGTAATTTATGTTCAGAGAAATTCCGTTTTAGCATCACTGCATGACGCACAGTGTTGCCAAATATAACAACTGGAATTCTACGAATACGTTTTTAAATTTGGTAAGATTTCATTCACGTTATTCATTTGCATTTTAATTTATCAAACACAGAGATGGAACATAATAAATGGACAAAGAGATGATTAGATTTTTTAGCAGTGATAAATACCTGATCGATAAATGTCTGATGCCTCTTGATTGCTTCCTCACATTCCTGCTTCACCTTGGTCACATTCCGCATTGACTGCTTCTCTAAGTTACTCACTTTGTTTATCATCTGAAATATGAGCACGTGTAAATTGTAATTGTACGTTGTAAATTGTACTTGCCCGCAGCTTCGCCCGCTTAGAACCTGATTTTCGTTTGTCAGTGTGTCTAGGGATATTTTCAGTGGACTTCGTTATCCCAAAAAGCAAAATTACATTTATGGAATGCATGATATTAAAAATATAAAATATATATATTAACCTTGACCTTGTGAAAAATTCAAACACTAACGATATTAATTTTGGTTAAGATTTTCTAACTTAAAATTCTGTGGTTTCAAGATTTTATTCCAAACAAAAAAAAATTATGATAGAGTAAAAATACGTTATTCTTTTAGATTCAACTAAAGTTTCAATATCTGGAAAACTAGAATCGACAATAAGGTTAAAATCATGAAAAAATTGTTAATTTAGAAAAGAATCTGACGTTAGCTACAAATTGATAACCCACACGATGTTATTATGTATGTACCAACAAATATAGAACATTAAGTTAACATTGAGTCTCACCTGCTCCTTATGATTGGCAAGGCTTTCCTGCAACAACGCGATGCAACAAGAGCGCTCCTCTAACTGCAACGAGGCCGTCACCAGCCTTTGTGCCAGTTCCGTCTGAGGCAGTTTTAGAAGCGCTTCTAATCTAACAAAATATTGAAGCACATTAGGGTAAGTAACAATAAGAAAAACTAAACATATTTAGAGTCTAGCAATAAAACAAAAGTCAAGCGTATTTGACCATTGAGGTCAAATACGCTTGAAGCATTAATAAGATGTGAAGATCGATGTTAATTATACCATTTATATCCACTAAAAAAGGAAGTTTCCACACCCGGAATTTCCAAAATGAATGAAACTATTTTGAACTTTTTTTTTTCGGAATGTCTAAATTCTTGTGGTCCTAATGGCCTTTCAAGAGTCACCAGACATGTATGGTTTAAGGAGAGCGTAGAAAGCGCTCAGCCAGGAGCAAAGTGTGTGCAGCAACGAGCCTAAGGGCTCCCCTCGGGTAGACCGGCGGAAGGTCCGTACCTCGGGCAGAGAACATAAAACTAACAGTTACTCACTTTGGCATCGTTTGTGGAGTGGTATTTGTGACTACAGATAAAGCGTCATTGGCGCTTTGCTCGACCTTCTCGAGAAATTCAAATATTTCCCTGAAAAACAATACCAATAATGACATAATCAATATCAAACATGATGATAGAATCAATGTAAATATTAATAAAATCAATGTCAGAAATGATAGAACACTTACATGAAATTATCCTTTGGTGTGGCAGGTCTCTCTTCCTGTTCTTTCTCACTCCGATGAACATTTACATCTACACTCGTCACTTCTGTTACTGGATGATCACCGTAGTTTTCAATCTCTTTCAACATTGAGTATATATCTAGCACTGTTGATTTTGAATTCAACTCCTTATTGGTGTCTGCTTCTATCGTATCATTAACTTTCGAAGAAGTTTCTGCTTTATTTACTCTTGGAGATGATCTTGCTTCAATTTCAACTTTATTTTTATTTGCTAAAAGTTCATTTACAATTGGCTCTTGTGCAATTGGTTCCTCGTTAATTTCAAAGATTCTCGGCGAAAGTGCTGCTAGAGACATCCAAGAATCAACGTCTTTGTCATTTTGAACACTTTCTATTCTAGCGCTTAAAGGAACTGGGGCTGTACACAGATTCTTTCGAGTTTGGTTCTTGATGTTGACTGGTAAATTACTTTTCAAAGGCACACTCTTGCTGTTATTATTCCAGTTCTGCTTCTGTATATTTTGCTGAGAGTTGACATTGCTCATTTTCTTCTCAATTTTTTTAAGATTCTTACAAAATTCATCGTGGCTATAATCGCCACCTTTAACTTTTAAGTAGTTTTGTATCAGCTCTTTAGTGGAAACTTTAGATATTTCTGTTCTCTTGTTACAATCAAATGAGTTGTTATTTTTTGAAACTTCTTTTGTATTGAACTCTTGAGAATCTTCTTTACAATCTTTCCTATCGCTTAAATGTTGTTCAAACATCTTATCAATATTGAGTGGAGTTGGAGATATAGGATCAGTTTTTATATCCTTTAACGTAAGTTCATGTAAACTGTTTATTGCTTCTAATTCTTTTTTGTAATCCTCTATAACCTTCGAAGTATATGCTTTTGTAGTACTATTACGTAAATACGATGGATATGCTAAGTTTTCATTCTCGTCATTAGATTTTACGGTTTCACTTGCACCAGGAATGTGAATGTCGGTTTTGCTAGGAGAATTCTGTGGAGGAACTGCCATGTGACCCTCTTTCTTTAAGAAGAAATCCTTATATAACAAGCGGCTATGATTCAAAGGTTCTGTCCAATTGCTTTTATTATCTAAAGAATAGTTTTTGTGATAGCCTTTATCATTACTGTTAGTCGATGCACTATCTAAACTTTTTGGTTGCTCTTCCATTTTCGCTCCAGAATCTGATTTCTTTAGTAATGTAGCAGTAGGAAGTGAATAATCCTGTCTATAGGATTTATCGTCATTAACACCGCTATCATGGTAACCAGAGTCTTTGGAAGAAGAATCTGTATGAATTATAGTGCTCGACAATTTATTTTTAAACGAATCAATATTAGTTGTGCTGAAATCATCATAAAAACTAGTGTAAGTCCTTGCTTCGCAAACAAAATTCTGTGACAACTTTGGATATTCGTCATTACTCTCTACTACATATGTATTACGACCAGTTAAATGTTCATCAACATGATCATCTTTACTTTTGAGCCCTTCGAGAGAATTTTCGGGAGATAAACTAGATAAATTCTGAGATGGGACACTTTCAAGATCCTGTGTTGATTCCTCTTCAACCAAAGACAGTTGTTGCTTTGTTAATGTCAAACGTCGACTGTATGCGTCAAGAGCATTATCTACATCAATCTGTATATTATCAGAGCCAAAGGATACACGTCCTACTAAAGAGCCTTCAGATTTCACCTCTGAATCAAGAGGGATAAAATATGATTCATTAGAACGATTTTTATAGGAAGGAGAGTAACTTGGATCAAACATAGTCTTCCTAGGAGGAGATTGTGTCCTTGGTCTTTCTGTAATTTTGACCTCCAGTCCGTAGTCATTATTACTTTTTTCTTCAACATCCATGGCCTTTCGTCCTTTCTTAGCTAAGTTTCTGTACTTTAGAAAATTTTTTGAATTATTTTTGGATTTTGGTCCTGATTGTGCTTTGGCTTTAATTTTAGTACCTAAACTAATGAAAGTGTCTTCAGAACCGTAATCAGAGGCATTGCTACATATGTCTTTGTTGTTCGTAAATTGTCTGTCAGTTAATTTAGAACCGTTTAGCAGATCTGCTGTAGGTGGTAAAACCTTAACGATTGGTGGACTTCCTGCAACAGAGGAATGTTCTCTAGTCTCAAATTTTCAGTCGAATGGAATCCAATGCAAAAAGGAGAAAGGGATAAGGGCTGAATAATATACTCACTACTCCCTATATTATATGCTCCTATCCCTGATATACTCCCTATCCCTCAACCCAATTCTTTTTCTAAATCCTAATTACTAAATCTCCAAAGGTAGGTAATGTAACTGTGGATATGCGTTACATTTGACTGATGTTGACATGTATCACAGATATTCATAAACATCAGGAATCACTATCAGGCAGACTGCTTGCTCATTTACCATCTTGTTTTTGTAAAATATAGTTCTTACTTTTCCCTTGTTCTTTTCAATATCACACAGTAAATTATACTTTATGAGCGTTCAGTAGGTAATATGATTTTAATAGCAAAATATATCTTACTATAAGATTGCAGTAACTCAGCACTGAAAGTCTTCAAAAAAGTTCTAGTTGATGGCGATTGCTCTTTTCTGTTAGCGTCAGCAGAAAATGGCCTCTTGTAACTCTCTTGATTTTCCTGGAATTAAAAAACTGAACGTTATAACTTATAATATAACATAAAATGTGGGCATCCAAGCAAACAGAGACTAGACAGGTGGTATAAGAGTTATGGGCAAATTTGGAATCATCTACACCAGGGGTGCTCAAACGGTCGATCGCGATCGACAAGTCGATCGCGAGTGCTTTTTTTCACTTTTTTTGTTTTAGTAGGTAGGTAATTAAAACAAAATGTAATGAATAAACAACTAAAATTTATTCGATCCACAATTAGGCGAGAATAACCCTTTCATCACTTTCTTTTATCGTAATAACCCCCTACTAGCGGCAAAAGGCGGCTTTACCAAAGGAACTCGCGGTACTTGACAAAGAGAAGTCGCGTTTTTGATTCCCGCCAATTTTTCTAGAAATTTCGGGGGGGCGTGTTTGGCGGGAACATTCGAGACTTCGTTCGCGCCGATATAAATGTTGCGCCTGCAGGAATAGGAGTCAGTCTGAGTTGTAACTTGAAGGCGATTCGTCGATACAAAGTTTATTAATAAATAGTACAAAATGAGTGCGGCGAAGAAAAGTAAAACGTATCATTTTAATAACGATTGGGAGGAAGAATTTTTCTTTTGTATGGTAAAGGATAAGTGCATTTGTCTCATTTGCCGTGCGTCAGTTGCAATACCTAAGCGTGAGAACTTAGAGAGGCATCATAAAACGGTTCATAAAAAACTATGAGAAGGATTTTCCGTCACAGAGTGAATTAAGAAAACGAAAAGTACGTGATTTGATAACTTGTTTGAAAAAAGAACAAACCGTGTTCACAAGACCAGCCAAACAATCAAAAGCTGCAACGATCGCGTCATTTAAAATATGTATCTCATATATTGGCGAAACACAAGAAACCATTTGAAGATGGATCGGTTGTGAAGGAAGCATTTATTGAAGCGGGTGAGACTTTATTTGGAGATTTTAAAAATAAAAAAGAGATTATGTCTGCTATTACAGAACTTCAGTTATCTCGTCCGACTGTCACAAGGCGTGTTGAAGTCATGAGTCAGGACATGGCAGATAAACTAAAACATGATATCATGAAATGTACATACTTTTCTTTACAGTTCGATGAATCCACCGATATGACAGACACTGCCCAGCTGTGTATTTTTATTCGAATCGTATTCAATGACATGTCGGCTAAGGAAGAGTTTTTGACAATGATTCCTCTGAAAGGAAAGACCCGTAGCGAAGATATATATGACGTTTTCTTCAATTTTGTAACAAACTACAAGCTACCAATATATAAACTAATGTGCATTACAACCGATGGAGCACCAGCAATGACTGGAAACAAAAACGGTTTTGTGGCATTGTGTCGAGCTAATGACGATTTCCATTCATTTTTCTCCTTCCATTGCATTATACATCAACAAGTTTTGTGTTCAAAAGTTCTAAACATGGAGGAGATTATGGGCATTGCAATAAAAATTGTGAATTCCATCCGTGCACGTAGCTTGCAACGACGGCTCTTTAAATTGCAGGTGGAAGATAGTGAGTCAGCTGAACACACTGATTTAGTTCTTTACACGGACGTCAGGTGGTTGATTCGCGGAAAATTCCTAGAAAGGTTTCAAGAATTATTGCCTGAAATAACAGTTTTTCTGGACGAAAGAGGTGAATGCTGAAAAACGGAAAATGGCTGACTGATTTGGCATTTTTGACAGACATCACAATGCATTTAAACACCATTAACTTGGAACTTCAAGGTAAAGGAAAAACTATTATTGAGATGATTAGCGCAATAAACGCATTCAAAAGTAAATTGCAACTTATGATAGATCAACTGAAAAGAAAGGATCTGAAACATTTTCCGTCTTTGAAAGCAAGGATTCCTCAATTGAATTATGATATTTATGAGGCAGAATTATCAAATATTTTGGGCCAATTCGAAATACGTTTTTATGATTTCAGTAAATTGGCAAATATCGCATCATTTATGAGTTATTCTTTTTCGTGTAAAAACATTGAGGAATTAGCTACTGAAATAGCAAGTCAGTTTAACATGGACTCATGTTCTGTTGAAAATGAGTTAGTGCAGATTATATATATATCAGATATACATCTCAAAGCCACAACATCTGTTACAAAATTCTGGTGTTTTATATCTGAAGATAAATATCCGAATCTAAGGCAAATCGCCCTTCAGCTGACGGCAATGTTTGAGTCAACTTACTTGTGCGAGTCTGCATTTTCTGAAATGAAGATAATTAAGTAAAAATATCGCAATCGACTAATTGACGCACATATGACATCATGCTTGCGATTAGCAATCGGTAATTACGTACCATTTTATGAAAAGTATGCTGAGGACATGCAGTGCCACGCTTCATCATCCAAAGTCACTCTTTAGTTAAGTTTGGATACTAGAACTCGTTTGTTTTGTAAGAACCAATAAACTCGCAATTTTGAATAATTATGAGTTTTTTCATTGACATTTTAGAGCAGACCTACACTTACCTTGACTAAAAAAATGCATATTGTGCGGAAAACTAATATCTATGCCACGATACACCCTACCTAGACGACAATCCTGCATCACACATACTTGCAGCCTCTCAGAGTCGATCGATCGTAGTCTAACAATATTGAGGTAGATCGCCAGCAGTTCAAGTTTGAGCACCCCTGATCTACACTATTAACTACATAACGTAAACAAAGCGACAGTTTAGACGGGATTATTCAGAATGAAAAACATACAAAGTTCAAAATAAAAAAAGTATATTTTGAGAAAATCAAACATTAAATTTCGATCTAAAATCTAAAAGGAACATAGTTCTACTTGGCAGTTGCAAAGGGATGATTTATTATGAAAATTTAAAATATTTCTTGCCCGTGACTTATTCATACTTTACCCAACTTATTCATACTTTACCCGTGACTTAACTATATTCTATATCTATACTAATATATAAAGAGATAAAATTGTGTGTTTGTGGGTATGTTGGGGGTAATGTCTGGAACTACTGAACCGATTTCAAAAATTCTTTCACGAATAGGAAGCTATATTTACCGTGTCTAATATAGGCTATATTTAATTTAAAAAAATATATATAAACAGAAGCCAAGCAAGCGTGGGTCGCTGGTTCATTATAAAAAAACAGAGACAATCTATAATTAGTACAGAAAAGTCCACATTTCAGGTATGGCATACCAGTCACTGGTACCTTTACACTAAACATTTGTAATAAATGTCATATAAATATATTGACCTTTTAGCTGTGCTCATATTAAATTTGAAAAAAATATTAAAACATTGGCTTGACATTTGAAAGATTGTATAAAAGCAAAGAGTGACCATTTCGAATAATCATTATATTTGTACAATTTTTACTTATTTATTTTTATAATACCTAACACATAATTCTTCTAATAAAATGATAGTGTAAAAAAAATATTTTTCTTTATAACAATATTTATGGCTAGACTAGGTATAAATCAACAATACTGCTCGCAACACACTGCCGTAGGAAGCTTTTATATACAGAAAAGAAGAAAAGAAAAGGACAGTTTGGGCACAGTGTTGGATAAACAGAAGGGAAAAACTTGGGAGCAAGCACGCATTCACTTGTAGAAATGTGACCCAATTTTAACAAATGCACAAATGTGTGCACCCCAAATCTACAACACAAAACTAGCATGCTCATCAAGTGTACGCATTCAGACTTGTTCTTAAGACTTCCGCCAGCACAACATATGGTGTGCGCAATCGGCGTGCGATTTACAGGTATGCTTGTTTTGAGCATGCTCTTTTCTAGCAGTCTATAAAATACTCATTTATAGCAAGCTTGCGCGCTACTAATGTAATGAGCATATGTATCGGCACTTTAAATAATTTGGTGCCAAATGAAACTACTACAAAATTCATACAATTATGTTGCTTCCCTAACCCTCACTATGTTATAAAAATACTTTTGTACTTTTTGATTAAGTAACTGCACAAATATTTGCACATTGTTTTGTTTTCATAGTATTTAATGTTCCATACGGAAAAAATAATTAGCACTTACTGGCGTGAAGCAAGAATTCTGAAGTGCCGACCGTGGTCGGTTACGTATATTTTTCTTGTCGTCCTTTTTCTTACTTCGATACGAAAGATTTACAGGCGAGCCAAGTAGCCGCAAGTTAGCGTTCTCCTTCGACATCTCACACACATTCCAGCCTATTAATTACCTAACAAATTCAACAAAATCAGCATAAATTTTCGCTGTTGACATTTTCAATCAATTTTTGTTTGTTGTCAAGCAAGGTGTTGCTATGCAACAGGGTTCTATTATGAATCAACAAGTTACCATCCTTTCGCTCCTTTTTTAGTATATTATCTAACCCTACACATTCTACGCAGTATTTGAAAAATCTCAAAACATAATATCAGCAAAATATTATAAAATTAATATTTTCTGTACTATATTATAATTTAAAAAGGCTTAAATTTAAAAATGTTTGATATTTATAAAGATGTTTATTTTGTTTCCTTTAAAAATATGAGTTAAACAAACTAATATTCACTAAGCGAACACACAGACAGATAGAAATAGCGACTTTGTTTTATACTATTCAGAGAAAAAAATAATAAATGTTTCAAATTGATATTTCAGAGTATTTTCAGTGTTTACAGCTATAAGATTTTTAAATTTACCGCGGCTTTGAATTGACACGTTTCATTAGACAGAGTCTATAATTAAATTATGGATGAAATTGCGTGAAAATTAAAATTATTTTGTATTCTTGCTTTCAGTTACAGGATATCTACAATTATATAGTAATAAACCGACATAAACCGCTAGCGCACGTCCAGTTGTATTGTATTATGTCGATGAAAGTAACAGAGATACAGTAACTAAACGCATCAATACCATGACGTCATTGATAAAAATACAGACTACCGGTTAATGTATCATTCATCATTCATCAGCCGCATGTACATTGTTTTCGATCTTTCATTGGACCTTGAATGTATTTTGAATCGGAGCCAGTCCGCATTTTGCCTGCAAAGGCTTTTGTCGTTTGTTAAGCTCTAGCTTGTGAAAACTCCAATAGTGTAATAAATTAAAAAACCCCAAATACCTATTTGTGTGATAAACTACGCAATTTTTAAAAAGTGATTAGTTTGTGCGAATTTTCATAAACAAAAAAAATGTTCAGCAGTATCGCCGGTAAGCTATTATTTACCTCATTTAAATATTTTTATTTGTGTCTTTTTTGTAAACGGATTTGTACTGTGTAAATAATCTCAGTGGTATTTATTCAATTACAATGTATTTATAAGTCATTATTTTCACATAACAGTCACCAAGTAGAAATTTCACAAAATTCGAGCCACAATAATTAATAATTCACATATTTCTCGCACGTTTTAATAAATATCTAGTACGTAGGTACTTACTGATTTTTGTAGGTAGTAGTTTCTTTCAGCTATTCATAGTAGCGTATAGATTTCACTTTGGTAATGGATAAGTAGGTACATACACTATAAAAGAGAAGAGTAAGATGTCAATATATGCAAATAGGATAATGTAAAATACTCGTATTATTTTTACGATATAAAATACTTTTCTCTTTGTGTTTTACATTTAGCAGTAATCTAAAAAATTCTTCACCTCAATCACTAACTAAAACTAAAAATAAATCAGAAGAAATGCGCGATAGTTTTAATTAATGATGTCAATGTAAGGTCAAAAGTGAATGACTCGCAGACATGAGATAATATCGTGACAATCTGTAACATAAATAGTTTTATTGCCGTTATTTTACACTAAAATAGGACAATTAACGCACATAATATAAATCACAATTTATACAATTATAAATAACGCACTAAATTGAAGAAAAAAAATTCGAGAAAAGGAGTGCTATATTGCTTAGCACGAAAAACTTGGCTGATATTTATGTATTTCATGTGTACTAAGCCCAATGTTGATGAATGACTCATGAGGTCATGAGATCCCTCCACAAGCTCGAGCGTGATCTGTTTTCACGTTTTATATTTTTGACGGACACTTATATAATTCAGTATTTACCTTACCGTAGAGTACCAACTTACAATGTAGATACATTTGATACCAATGTAACTTCTTACTGTTTACTTACATTTACCGTCTAATGTCTTAATTATATTAGAGGTAAACAGATAGTATCTTCATCATTTTAGCATCTAATTGATGCTCGTCTCGACTTCATATGGGTTTCACCCATTCTGCGCCCCAACCACCAAATATATATTTCAAGTATTTCTTACAGTGCGCAATATGTACCTATTTACTTTACTCGTATCTCTGAATGGTATGCTCTACGAAAGCTTAATTGCACTACCGTTTTCTTTTATAAGTGGAAAAAATCGATATATATAATCCGTTTTTAGGGTCAAATAGTGAATATTTTTCCTGAGTTCCATTCCCATGCAAATTCCCGTAGTAACAATAATATGCGCTTTGAAAATCGATTGTCTTTATGGTTGTGGATGAAGCAATGTCTGAATTAAATACAAAACAATTGCTAATAAAAAGGATTTACGGTATTCCATGATATTTATAACAGACAATGAGAGAGGAGAAATCAGTAAGTATATTATACAGGAGATGTTTAAAGGTGAAAAGTTTAATTCAGCTTACCAGCGAAAAACCGAAAGTCGGGAATTGAATATGATATGGCCATTGGACACATGCTATCCATATAAAAAAAATGAGTAGTAGTAAAACTATTTTTTTTAATAGAAAATGATTGTGTAGTCTCTTGAGGAACTCTGTTTCCGGCTCTGTTTCGAACCAAGGGACAAGGACCAACTTGTTGACTCGTCCGAAGTAACATAGAAAGAAGTGAACGGAAAGATTATACTTGATATTTTATTGATCCAAGGCATAACTAAAGCTCAGAGTTGTAATATACGTTTCTTTCAAGTCAAATAATCGTCTATGTAGCAACCTATTATGGTCGTATTATGTAACTGATTTTTAAAATCACGACAGAGCTGCATACCAATGTGTAAATTATTTATCTCAATATTTGACGAAACTTAAAATAATACTTGTTAAGACGCAAAACGTTCAAGTTATTTGGTTAATGCAAACTACGCATATTTGAGTTCAGTTTGGTCTTTGCTCGTCGATTCAACATCGGCGTTTGATGTGTTAAATAATTTAATGGCTCAGTTACGTCTCAATATTTCTCTAGCCAATACATAAATCATATCCTAATGTAGGTAAAATTGTGCCCGTTAATTTACGGAGTCTGTAGAAACAATCTGTTACACAAGACATTTTACACTAGACTTATTGATACTGTATCTGGTAACTGTAACTCAGAAAACTTAACGGTGAATTTCAACGTGGAATTTGCATACTTATACTGTATAATATAAAGATATCATACCGAAATGCAGTAAACATTAAAAATACCTACCATTAAAATTGCATTTTTCATTACCAAGCGAACTAAGAATTACGGTGCCATGAAACAAGAAAAATTAAGTTCAATCTGCACATTGAAAAATACTAGAATATGAGAATGTTAACTGCCGCCCATTGCTGTCTGCGGTATCTGCATTCTAGAAAGATGCGTAGGTACAGATTACGGCAAATCAATGACTATATTTTTGTATGTTAATGCGAATGAACGGACTTACGACAACCATAATCCTTTAGTTCACAATTTTCCAATCCCAATATGAAAGTAAGTTAAGATAGGTTGTGTCATAGAAGTATCGTGTTTTATTTTATGATCTTTCCTCCCTCGTCAGTTCTTTACTGTTATTTATTCATTTTTATATTTCTCGAGTCGCAAGCAATGATAGCATGCATGCATCCACACGACACCTTGTACCGTAAACACGGAATCCAGTGCACATGCACTGGTGGCGCCCAGGTCAAGGTTAATGAGACCAACTGGACTTCTAATAGTTTGATTCATTAATAGCTAATTCACACTTATTAATATATATTACACTAGAATGTCCTAGTACTCCGTTACTAAGTATTTTAGTTCGTTTTCATTCCCAAGTTTCATGGTTATGGCTAATATAATTAATTACCATGGCTAATAATTGTGTAAACTGTTATGTTGAATAAGATTAAGATCTTAAACATGTTTACTATGTGGTAAATTATACCGTACATTAACAACATTTGACACCATGATATTTATTGATCTGCTAAACACACAACTAGGAAGTTGAGCCAACGAGTCCTCCCGTAAAATTGAATTGTTAAATATTTTTCATGGCATGTGAAAATATGTTACGTTACGACCGTTTTATACTTGTTAAATACAATTTTGCAGGCTAATAAATTCTACTCTAGCATATGCTGTAGTATCTAGGAAGTTGAACGATTCAAGACGAATAGGAATAAATACAAATAAATTCCAAAATATTATATATTCTTTTTCTAAATAGTTATAAAATAATAGCTTTATTAAGCTTAACTAATAAAATATGTTGTCGTTCAGAGAAGTGTCTGTAGACCCGTAATTTCTTTCTATAAAATCATATTTGCCGTAATTTCCAATCTGCCAAAATACAATAATATATTTCTAACAAAAAACAAAAAATTTCAAGAGTGCAGAAAATTGTACTAAATTATGATTCTATTAATTGATTAGAAGCTTTTCATTAAGCCTTCATTGTCAATTTTAGATGAAACTCCGAGCCTCACATACCTATAGCAAACAAGAGATAACACATTGTTTAGTCTCGTGTTCAAATGTTTACATCATGCGGTCAACAATAAAACGCAATCAATGTTTGAAACAAATCCCGCGGAGGACTGCGAACGATGACATCATCAAGGTCGGCCGGTGTCAGGGTATACAATACAAGTCGGTCGTCTCTTTCTGTCCCATTTCAATGAGATACATTAATATGACAAAGAGGGAATGATGTTAAATATTTTTTATGCGTTGAAAACACTTAGTAGTGCAGTAAATATGATAAGTGTAGTTCCGCAAAAATGAATTCCCAATCCTTAAGTTATACGTATAGTATATTAATCTCAATTCTCAGTTGTCACTTCTTTGTTGGGTCTTACTCTCAGCATAGTTTCAATAAACGTGGACCTTATATTGCTATTAATTTCTTCTATAGGACCATTATTTTTTTGGTACCTATTTACAATTGAAGATCCAAATTTTATTTGGGGTTCATTTAAATTAGGGCGTATATAAAATATCTATAATCTTCCCGATTAACAATCACTCAACAAAATCTGAAATAAAACTATAATTTACTTAATGGAAAGTGAATCTGATTACTTTTTAAAAGAGCACTACTGAGCAAAGGTCAATCTAGCTTTCGTTAGCTTGTCAGTCACTAGTCTACCATACACTACAACACCACCTACTTACCTCCCACTATTAGTAGCGTCTAGCTGTTAGAACCCGCTTTCACTCATTAAAAAGAAACTGCAACACTTAAAGATAATAATAAATAAGCATAGATAATAACTACAAAATTTTTATGAAAATCTCTCTGATCTAGATAAATTTATTTTATAAAAGTTTAAAAGAAATGCATAATTAAAAAATATTTTGTACAAAAAACTTATTTTGGAATGTTTAAAATTTATTTTCCAATTGACTGCATTTCGGTGAGGTGCATACATAGATGTGATAAAAAAAATAGCAGCTTCGTATTAGTTTTTTTATTTTGCGCAGATTCCTTTTCATAAAGTAGGTACAATCCAAGTAGATAGTATTTAATGGACATAACCATTTTATAATCATAATAATTGCCAGTGATTCATAAATTGACGAGAAACATCTTATCCTTTACAGTCACGTTACTTTATTACATTGTAGGTACATATTGAACAGTTTATTATAGGCAAATAGATAGAATACATGATTTTTTTTATCATAAAATTCCTACATTACATGATTATTATAAATTCTTAAAATAGGTATTTATCAATAGGTAGGTACATATTAAATATAATACGACAATTTTTATTTTGTGTTTAACAATTGATCCAGTTTTTTTCTTCATATATGGCAATGGTGCAATTGGCACATTTTGCCAGTGTCCAGTTCTTCGTACTATACAATTTCAAAGTCTAAAATGTATCCTATTACTCTCCAGTCCCGTCGAAATAAGTCAGGAGTCGCTCAGTAAAGCGTTAGTAGGTTTACTGAGGACAGAAGAGGACTCCTTGGAAGCACGCGGAAAACGCAGTCGCACGCTTTTATTTGATTATCACAAACACCACGCACGATAAACATTTTGAAGTTTAATAAACTATCACTATTAAACCACAAAATGTCCAATACAATTGAGTTCCCGCCGAAAAATCAAATTGATACAGTTGAGGTATTATTATTTTCATTGTTGAAACAATAACCGTCTCTATAGTGATGGGCAATTCATGACCGAGTTTCAAATATTATAATTATCATTCGTTCATTATATTTAAAAAAGTAACAAGAATGTATTAAATTAAAATGTAGGTATGTTTGTTCCAGACGGGCAATCTCTAAATAAAATAATTTAATATCTAAATGAAACAAAATATTTTTTATCTTTTACCCGTGTAAATGTCTATGTATGTCACAATACATAGAACCTACGATCAACCATATTGTTTCATCGTGATTATTATGTGTATATATATCATATTTATATTTTATAAATTCGCCACATGTCAAAAACATTTCAATGCTCCCGTTTATAAAATCAATGACGAAGGATTTTTGAACTACTTCCACTACGCCGCGCGCCGGCTGCGGGTAGGTGCGATTTTTTGTTCATCGCTTCCGGTACTATATTCACATCGTTAAAACAATGTAATGTATTTCAATATTTATGTATATAAAAAAAGAATCGACATTATCACTCGCGGTATTTGCCACGATTTTGATGTATACCGTATAGTGGTATACATTCCGAGAAGTCTTGATTACCCAATCAAGACTTCTCGGAGTGTTTTAATTCACTTAATCCTGCTCCGCTTGCGGATCCGACTCCTCTTAGTTACTCCTTAACTATTTTGATTCACTTTCCGAGAACGTTTCGGTCCCTTTCCCTAATGGTTGTTGCATAAACAAAAAAAAAAGGTGATGCCATATTAAAATAACAAAGCTGACATTTATATTGTAAAAATAAATAATATTTTAGTGAAATATAAAATGTTCTGTTCTACCGGTATAGGTATGTTGTTGGGGGGAGAGTGCATGCTTGAATTCCCACAGCCGCTGGGCGTACTCGACTGCCCACGTTACCCCTCTCTCACAAAAGACTACTTTATCTTATTTCCTCAATGTACAGTGAGTAGTGAGTGAGATATGCCAGAGCCCATTCCCATCCCATACCATCCCTCCCCATTTTCCCAATCCATTCCTTAATCTGCAAAGGTAGGCAGCGCATCCGGGGGCGTGCTAACGTTTGTCATTCTGGATTGATGTCGGCATGTATCGCGGATGTCTATGGACGACAGTATCCACTTACCATTCGGTGGACTGTGTGCTCGTCTGCCGCCTTTTTCTATAAAAAAAAATATGTAAAATACGTTTACTCACATATAATAATAGGTTTATGTTAAAAATTGTTAAGTTCATCTTTGTATTATCTTCAACTTTTTGGACTGTATTACATTTTTGAAATTGTTTTTGTGAGAAAACGTGCGTAATTTAAACCAAATAGTTCGGCTAAATATGTATTAGGAATGGCCTGGCCTTATGGCACACGGAAAACGAGAGCGGGATAAAGTTTGATATTGGATTATTTGTGGTATGGTAATTCATATTCGGTCCATACCTAGTATTTATAGGTAGGTGCATTTATTTGATTTGAGATTGCCGTTGTTGTAAGAAATGCATTATCATTTACCAAGATACCAATTGCTGGGAATAATCATGAAAAATCATTGGAGGGTATTAATAATAAGTCCTAAAATAGAACGAATTCGGTATGAATTTGTGGACAGTGCCATACGATATGTACAATCCTTATTTATTATTAAATTATGGCATGTATTTAAATGAGAAGCAAATATATAGATAGCTATTTGGTCAGCTATAAAATATGCCTATGGTAGCAAAAATAATAGGTTGTGGCAGCAAATCGTTTCAGCTTACAATGTTTTTATTGTGAGCAGAATTTTACTATTTAAGGCGCCTGCCTTAAATAGTAATTAATTAATTAGGGCCTTAATTAATTAGGGATGTCAGCTAAACAACACAACCTATTTTTGAATAACTTAATTAAATAAATTAGCCTACTCTACTCTACCCCACTCTGCCCCACTCTACTCTAAGAATGTCACCACACAGTCGACGCGGTACTCCTATTTCTGAATTTTCAAAACAGAACATAGGTTCTGTTTTGAAAATAGACCTAACTCTAATGTTTTGAAAATAGGTATAGACCTAGCCCACCATTTTGCTATTATAGATTTGTTGCTCATTTATGTTTCTCGTCGGTGGCAGTGTCCGCCACACTGTCACGATTCAGTTGTCCACAGATAAAAATTAAAAGTTTGTACTATTTCAGAATCTTAAGACACTTTTAAAGTTTCCTTAAATGTTGTCAGAAATATACTTTTGTGCTGAAAGCAATTAGAAGACAGAAATAGAAATAATGCAGCTTATATGTATTATATTTGCTGCCAGTCATGATTTTTGCTGGCAAGTCACATTTTTGAAAACCTATATATAAAATATAGTGATACATATATGAAATTTGCTATACATTTTTGCCTTTCTTTTCGAATTATTCTACAGCTAACGGGGGATGCATACGGGATACATTATGTGCTGTTATTAAATTTTCTTGATGACTAGTCATTTTAATTAAGTGCAGTCTTGTTGATCAAGCATTTATCTGCTACCATAAAAATTACATCCCTTAAATTATGTGTATGTGAAGGACAAAAGTACATGAGCGAAAATAAAATATGTATTTCATCCGTATTAATAGTAATGCTTTTCTGAGAAGTCTAAAACACGCCATGACCTCACAAGCGGTTCAGGAATGTGATGTCATCATAATCATGTCGTTTGGACCGGATATTTGTCTCAATTGGCTACATGCTGACTGTATCGGGGAAGAAATCTGTCCTAAGTAGGCTAGCACTCCGTGTATTTTATTAATTCTTTTATAAACGAAGAACGATGTAAACATTCTTCAACCAAAATTTCTAATGTTTACGCCAAAATCTATTTTCCGATATATTCCACACTTTGTTTCTGGTACGACGAATTCTATGTACCTACATACTTTTGGCATTAGAACATATGCACTTTATGTTGCCTGTGCAGCATATGTCGATTTCACTAAAATTATAGTGTGGTCATACATAAAATATAAATAAATAGGTCTTAGTTAACTTTTCACGGTGATAGCCCAGTGGTATCTATCTATACCTACTCGACTCACATTCGTATAATCTTGAGTTCAAATCCTCGGCCCGTATGACTACCTACGCACGGATTTTTAAAAATTGTCAATTGTTTGGCGGTGAGGGAAAACATCGTGAGGAAAGCCACATACTCCAAAAATTAAAAAAGAATTGTAGTATATGATCCACCAAACCACACTGGGCTCGCGTGGTGAATTACGGCCTGAAACCCCTCAGTGATTTACTAGGGGAGGTCTGTGGCCTGCAGTGGGACGTTATAGGCTGATACAAATACAACATTCCACGCTAAACTGTCGATCGATCGCTGACATGCATACATGGAATTCCCAACAGATTTTTCCCACGTCATTTGTAGGTTATCGCGTGTTCTAAGTCATAAAAGGTACCGCAGTGCTCGCAAAATAGTCTAGCGCAGTCCGATCAATACCTAGATCTAGTCTTTCAGAGCTTGCGAGGCCGAGACCTAGACTAACTGGCGGCAGATATAAATAATACGGAATTGAGTTAGTTAACTTGGCGTGACTTGAATCAGTTATGAGGGAAATAATATGGTATTGTACGAGGATAATATGGTTTATCTGTTAATAGTCAATTTTGATTAGGGTTGCCAGATGATAATTTGAAAAAGGACTGATCGGTCTAAAAAAGAGGACTTTCACGATTATACAAGTTTTTTTTTATATAATTTCCTTTATTTTAATCATATTTAACTAAACTGCCAATTTTCGAAAGAAGTTCTTGGTTTTTTAGCAAATAAGTATGAAAATATTCACAACATATTTTTAAAATTATATTGTGTAAGAATCAACGATTTTACAGGCATAGGCACGACGCTATCAGCATGCGTTAAAGGCATACATCAAAAGGAGGACATATAGTAGGTAAGGGAGGGGAGGACAAATCATAGAAAAGGAGGACATGTCCTCCTTTAGGATAACATCTGGCAACCCTAATTGTGATGATCAAAATTCTAAGTTTGATTCCTGATTATGAGTATAGTATTGACCTGTTATTAGCTAGATAGTAGTTACATTATCTCATTGCAAGCTTTTAGCGTTACCAATGCTTGTGTGTAACCCCATTAGCGTCTATAAAAATAGGTGGCTGTGTATAGAGTACGTGACAAACGACTTGTGCTTTGTATGAATTATCAAAATGTATTTGCATTGCAACTTGCAAGGTATGTGCACAATACTTTTGCCCACACTCCATTCTAATTGTTACCTCAGCGGATATTTCTAATCCTAATAAATTTAGGCGCACTGAAAATCGTTATCAACAAACTGACAACACATCGAGAAAATTTATAAATAATGTACTATCTATATATTGGGCCTATGAAATTGCTGTTTTATATGGCAAAATTTAAATATATTTTTTTCTTTGACAAGTTTATATTTCATTAATCGAAGTATTGTTATTATCAATACACTTTGCCATTTTGATGGAAGTCGATTGATGCCTCTGATATAGAACTCCTGCGGAAGGAATCGATGACTTCTCTGAACGCATTTTTCACTGCCTCAGCGGAGTTTTTCCCCTGTAAAAAGTTATCCGAAATTTCGAAAGAAATGGAAATCAGTAGGCGCACGGTCTGGCGGGTACGTTGGGTGACGGAGAGTTTCCAGTCGAAGCTCCTGTACTTTAAGACTCTCTGTCGTACAGTGTGAAGGCGAGTGACGTTTGGGACATTGTTTGGCTGTGTACCCTGAGTTTAACCATTGTCACGAACGTTTAGAATTATCATACAGGATCCACCGCCCATCATACGATTCAGAATCCCTTCATTGTGCCAATTCAGCGAAGTAAGGTAAGCTTCGACATGTGTTAGCTGACTTTCATTAAACTTGTAGGTACCCACTTTCCGAGCTTATTCGCTTTCCCGATTTGACGCAAATGAATCCATATATTGTAGTTTTCTCACTTACGCCAAAGGCAGCTCTGCTAACTCAGACGTGGTTTGAGTTGAATCCGCTCCCACTATTGCTTTCAATTCGTCATTATTGACTTTTATCTCCGGTTGTTCTTGAGGTTGAAATCAATTGTTGATTGGTTGAAATCGTTCGTTTGCGATGTTTGATCCGTGCACATCGTTGCGTGCCGTCTGTGCTCCGTTGCTGCCACGACGGAACTCCTATTCGAAAATAACGCGACTTTTTAACTTTTCCATGGTCGCAAACAGTGATATCTAAATAAAAAGTAGTTTGATGGAAAAACGAATGAATAACTGATTTTGAAAAAGAATGTCATAACTTTAAATTGAAATTAATTTGAATTTGGAATTCCAGGCCAAACACAAGATAACTAAATTCAAAGTAGCCACTATGCACAAACGGTAATTTCATAGGTAAGGCCCTTATACATCCGCTATAACTTACATAAATTCGATCAATTTCAAAGTGTCACACATTCATAAAACAATAGAAATAAGGTTACACAATGACATAGTGAAATGATATGGCATGAAGGTGAAGCTCGCGTTCTTTTTTTTTCACATGTACCAAATTACAGTCCTCTATATATATACCAAACAGACTTTTGTCTTATTTTTGTTCCTATCTTATATTATTAAGATAGAGAACATCTGGATAGATTTCTAAAGTTCTCAAATTAATTTTTAATTCCTGCATTGGTTCTATTTTTTGCTGCTGTAATTTTAATTTAAAAGTTATATTTGTATGCACCTTAACTTCTCGCTGGAAAGTAATTTGGGCCATCAATCACTCACTAGAAGTACACATTGCAAAATCGGTTAGAACAACACCCGAGCAATGATCCCGGATCATTTGACCGACTCCCAACTCTATTTTAGTTCGTTTAAATGAATGCGACCAATCAGCGCGCGCGATACTCGTCGATCAATTACTTTAGCACTTGCGAATCGATGTACTCTAAAATATATTTCCGTGATACGAGTGTATTGTAAATCGGTATGTTCCAGTTGAACTTTTTTAGGTAACCTAACTACATTTTTATGTGTATAAGCATATTTCGATAACATTGTAATGTCCTCGCACGTAATTTGTATTATTAATTTGTTCACTTAATAAATTGTTTATGATATCAGCTCTTGTTTTCAATCTATTTAGATGACTTCATTGTATTCATACGTCCTTGCACGGAAGTCCTTAGCTAGATTATTTAATTATGTTCAAAATATCGTAGCAATTGAAACTCACCATTTCACAGTAAAATTAATTTCTACATGTTTCCAATATTCTTAAATAATAGATTTTCTATGACCCCTTTTCGAGTCATGAAAATTTTATATTTGTTTGTATTTCCACGCTTACCGATAGACAAGAATCTTGGTGAGTTTATTATATATTATATTTATGTATAAGTACATATTTATTCATTTATGCCCTTTAGATAAATAATTTTGTAATAAATGAAGATAAAATATATACATAATTCTGTACAACATGGAACTGCGTAGTACAATAAGCTTTACTTGTAGCTGCTCTGCTACTATACCGTAGTATGGTTATGTAAATGTACGAAACTTGTTAATCAACGTACTCCCACAATCGCATGGTTTGTTATGGTGTATATTGATGCCGAAAATAATATTTATAAATGAAATAGTGTCAAAACAGACATAGTTATTAATGAATACAAAATTATATAATCTACAATAATAATACATCCTTATGTAACGGCTACATTCTGCTCAATTACTCATACTGAATTAGTCATATTCTTCGGACATGGAACACCTTGACTCGACCGGAGCATTCATAGCTACCGCTGAAGATCAGTATAGCTCGTTCGTATAAAATATATAGGTATTAATTATTATTGTTTCACTGTAGCTGTTGTTATTCATATTCTACTATTATGTTATTCGTGGCGTATTATAGGCTTGAGTATGAGGAAAACACCTATCGACGTTTGATTTCGGTTACTTTCCGTCAGTGTAGGTTTAATGGCATTGACGTTTAATGATGCGATAAATTTTATAGCTCGTTCAACTTCCATTTGAAAGATATAATATGAAGAAAGTTGAACTGACTACAAATTTAGTGAAGTAAACAAAAATATATATAGGTATTGATAAATCGATCGGACTATAAAAGCTCTACAGGTTGGAAAGTTGAAAATATTATATAGAAGCTAACTGAAATTATCTCCGTATACAATAACATCATATCATAATCTACAATAGATGATTATAATCAAGTTAACAATTTATAGGAGCGTTCCGAAGCATCGGAGAGAAGACAGCGTCACTCTTCGAACGCAAAAAGAAGGATGCTGAGCAAGTCGCTGCGGAGAAAGTCCAGGATGCGGCCAATGTAGTCCAAGATCAGGCCAAAAAGACTGGTGAACTTGTGAGCGGCACGCAGAAGTCTGCAAATGATGTCGCTAATTCAGGTATGCATTGCATGAAATTCACTTAGGGTGGAAGAACCAATAATGGACAAGACCCCAGTAATGAACACTTTTTTCCCTTTTTCAATGAAAACAAGCATTGCACATTGAAATTTTGGTATGGCAATACTTAATCATAGACAAAAGACTTTCTATTAGCCTTACTAAATACTTCAGACCGATCGGCCACTTTGTTTCAAGGTGGCGAAGTAACAATTGAACTGTGTTGGTGCTCCTACAAAAGAATTCAATTTTATTAACAAAATCGTTAAGAGAGTGAGTCTATATTTTTCTCAATTATTTGTTTGTTATGTATTATAGCTGAATTCCAATTGATTTCTTAGTTTAGTATTGAAGTAATAGAATTAATTTATAATTCTCTCGCCGATCGACATGTTTTTTTTATAGGTTTATAGCCGATGTTATTTACTGGTTCTGACTTATAGACATTTTCCAGTAATCGACAAGTGTCGATAATTATTTTCTTAGGAACTTCTTGAGTTGGCATACGATTTTAGCTCCTTTATCCATGCTGTTTAAGTGTATGTCGAAATTAAACTGATTGGAATCCATGTACCAGTAAAGAATAGTATCGATCACTGGATCCAATGAGTGTCCATAACTGGTTTTCATGTTTTCTTCAGATGGCTCCGAGAAAAAATTATACGCCCGAACAAATGGGCAATGCGATGGAAGCTGTTTGCAAAGGAGTGAAGGTTGCCGTTGCTGCTACATCATTTGGGGTGCCTCGAGTAACGCTGTATAACAAAGTATCAGGAAAGACCCCAATAAACTGTACGATGGGGCCTAACACGGTCCTTTCAAAAGTGCAAGAAGAAATTTTGGTCAGGTGGCTCTTAGTCCTGGGTGAAAAATACTTTCCTATATCAAGAGAATGCCTACAAGACAGCGTGCAAAAAATAATAATGGACCTAAATTTACCGAACCCTTTTACAAACAATAGACCTGGAAAAAAGTGGTGCAAATCGTTCTTGAAAAGACACCCAGTTTTGGTGGAAAAAATGCCGGAAAATCTATCAAAGGCTCGGGACAACCGAGTGTTCAATGCTGACGAGAGCGCTTTTTTCTTATCGCCAAAGCCAGGGCGTGTTTTGGCCAAAAAAGGAGAAAAACACCTATACA
The DNA here is from genome assembly GCA_914767545.1 of Sesia apiformis. Lineage (NCBI taxonomy): Eukaryota > Metazoa > Arthropoda > Insecta > Lepidoptera > Sesiidae > Sesia > Sesia apiformis. The sequence continues at coordinate 15,174,597 of OU611960.1, read as the reverse complement.
CTGTATGTGGCGACGAAAAAGATAACCTGACAGTGTTGTTTACTGCAAATGCAGCTGGACTGCTTGCACCTCCAATGATTGTTTTCAACTACGAACGAATCCCCTCGCACATCGCAGCCAGTGTACCTGAAAAATGGGTGATAAGGAAGTCGGAAAGTGGGTGGATGTGCAGCAGCACATTCTATGAATACATAACAAACGTTTTCAACCTGTGGCTTTCAGAGAAGAAAATAGAGAAGCCGATTCTATTTTTTCTAGATGGTCACAAATCCCATCTTACTTTGCACCTTTCGAACTTTTGCGCACAAAATGGTATTGAAATCCTCGCTTTGTACCCAAACTCGACCCATATTCTGCAACCTATGGACTTGGCAGTATTTAGACCCCTGAAAGTATTTTGGAAAAAAGCTATTAATGAATGGAAAATGGAGAACCTTGGCCAAAACATAAAAAAAGAAACTTTTGCTCCAGTATTGCAGAAAGCAGTCGCAAAACTAACGGATGATTGCATTAAAAATGGATTCAGAGCAGGGGGCTTGTGTCCATTTGGGCCTGAATACATTGATATGACCAAACTTAAACACAGAGAAGGGGAAGAACCATTTAAATCAAATCCTGAATTAACAGCATTCGTCAAGCATTTAGAAAATGAGATTGTCAAGGTATTTTCAGAAGAAAAGCTGAATTTGTTCAACAAACTTTTCTACAAAAACAGAAATACAGTTGATCACTGTCTTCCTGATGAAGACACGGCTCTATATGTTATTTGGGCTAAAAACAAAAGTGAATGTGGTTGTTACATTCCTCCAGTTGAGTCAGTAATAGTCAACCGGTCAAGTGCTGAACCAACATCACCAACGACCCCTGAGCCCATCAATAATTCATCTGTTACTGAAAATGATAATTTACCCTGCACCCCGCCCCAAATTGAAGACATGACTAACCATAGAAGTTCAAATACACCAGTTACACATCAAAAAAAATTTCCCAAATCAAATTCCACGAGCGAATCACAAACTAAAGAACTAGACGACGAAGAACACACACCTATAAACCTTTCCGAAATTGTTTCAGCTCCTGCAGTACCCAAAGAAGTGTCTCTAGACGGAAACATTGCTATACCATGTCCAAGCAACTACCGTACCGATACAGTTACACCTCAAAAAAAGTCTATAGAAGCTGCTTTGGGAATCATTGTACCATCTCCATTAAAAAAAAACCTTTTTTGGCCGGAAAACGATAGTATCAAAAAGAAAACAAGGATAAAGAGAGAAATAACACCATCGGCAGTAACAAGCAAAGGTTGGAGAGAATATTATGAAAAGAAAAACATGGAAAAGAAGAAATAAGAAGAAGAAAAGGCTGAAAGAGCAAAGAATAGACAAGAAAAGAAAATATTAAAAGAGAAAACTGCTGAAGAAAAAAAAGAAACAGAAAATAGCTAAAGAAGAAAGGAGCAATTCAGATTTGAAATTAAAACGAAAAACGGTATTTTGCGACGACTCTACTTCAGAAGACTCCGATTTAGAGATCAAATATGCCGAAAGTGGTGAAAGCTATATAGAAGAAATTGATGAGGATGATTATTTTGATTATATTTCAGAAGAAGAAAATACAATAGAACTGTCTTTAGACAAAAAAAATAAACGAAAATCAAATACCAAGGGGCAACAACAACAACCGAAGCGTCAAAGAACACATTCACCTAAAGATGGCTCTGACTCGGACATGGATGTTCCTTTGAATATATTAACTACTTCAAAGACTGTAACGCGACCAAAGAAAAGAATTAGTTCGGGGTGTTACGTAATAGTGATGTACGAAGGTGAATACTTTCCTGGTAAAGTAGAAGATGATAATGAAAAACAGTACGAAGTTAGCACAATGACTTTATCGACGGGAAATTCTTTCAAGTGGCCTGACAAGCCTGACAAAATATAGTACAGAGAGGACCAAGTCATTGAAAAGATTGACGAGCCTGTGTGCATTAATAGAAGAGGTTTCTATAAAATTAAAGAAATGGAAAAGTATTTAGGTACCTGATTTGGTATTTAAGAAAGTTGAGTTTCCACAATTTTAATAAGCGATTGTGATTGTTTTTTATTCTTACTCGTTGCAATTTTATTACGGGTTACTACTGATTTGGAGTAAGGTTTAAATTTAAGAAAGTTAGGTACCTATTTTGCTATGATTTTGATCTCGTACACATTTTTTAATGTAAGTTAGGTAAATCTCAGACTGATTATTGATTATGGTTACGATTATGGGCAAGGACCATAATAACCCTTTTCTATGGGTCTTGAATAAGTTTTTGACTAAGTATGTTTTGATACTCATTTTGAAGGATTTTCCAGTTTGACTTTATATTTAATTTCAGACTGCATATTGAATTAACAAAGGAATAATAATACTTAATTGGTACATTAAATTGTATTTTTTTTTTTTGCTTTTTACAAAACCTCAAATACCTAGCTAGCTACATCATGACATCTTTGTCGATGACTGGATGTCGATTACTAGGTAACTGTCGATTACTGGGTATCGACAACTGGATCCTAGGTGTCCATAACTGGAGATATTAGTTTTTTTTTATTTTTCCTATTTTCTAAGAATTTATTACCGATATTTCAATTATTAAGTTATGTGTTGATTTTTGAGAATATTCGTTTTCATTTACACTAATTACCGTTTATCCGATCTTCACACTTAATGACTTATGCATGTTTATTTCGAACACTGTCCTAAAAGTGTCCATTATTGGGTCCTTCACCCTACCTCGATATTTTTAATCAATCAAATGGGCAAAGTTTAGGGAATTCAGATAAGCATATCTTTGTCATAAAAAAGTCAGTGTATATCAAAATATATTAGGAATAAGGATAAGAGTACTTATCTATCTATAGCCTGTAAGTGTTGATAAAATAAACTCAATAGGATGTCAGCTGTTAATAATAATAATATATAATCCAATTAAATCTGATAGATAACAAGTAATATGTTGAACAATATATTTATATTATTTAATACAAAACTATTATAAAGTATCTCCTTGAAGTATCCGTAGTTAATAAGATGCTGTAACCAGGACATACGAGTAGAGAGATTAAACTTCAAAAATAATTAAATTAACATCTGATAGACAACTCCTTTTATTTATCAGCTGCTAACACCAAGAATGCTGCCATCGACGCTCTTGACAAGGAACTCGCAAAAGTCTCCGTTGCAGCCGGTGAAGTTAAGGATGCTGCCAATAGAGCCGCAGCTGATGGGAAGAAGGTTGTTGACACCACGAAAGGTACGGATAAAAATGAGGCTAATATTTCAGGCGCGCTTCCTTTGTTTTAAGGAATCATTTGGCGAATATTTGTTTCTTTTTTTTCTTTTTATTTCTTTTTATTTTGTTTTATTTCAAATAATTTCAATTGCAGTATTTTAATTTATCGTTAGATACTTTTCATTTTTTACATTATTATTTAATTTTTTGGGTACTTTATAGATACTATCGCCACCACTGCTGACAATACGAAGAAAGCGGCCGAATCTGCATACAATACAGCCAAAGGTAAGTTCCGTTTAAATAACCTTACACTTACTTTTGCATGTATACCTATAATTATATTTTTATGCACATCTTGTAGATTCTATTAGTAGCACAGTTGACAGTACAAAGATAGCTACTCAGTCAGCTGTGGACACCAGCAAAACTTACGTTGGCAGCGCCAAAGGTAATTAAACTTAATTATTTTAACAGACATTTATTGTTAATTCATCCTACGACTATCGATTGATCACTGCAATAGAATCGGACATTTCATAATATTCTAGACCATATATGGGCAACGTCCGGCCCGCGGGCCGGATACGGCCCGCTACAGCTTCCCATTAATGTCAATAATAATAAATAAATACACTATTAGGATAACATTGTAACTTTGGCTTACTAAATAAACGCATAAAACGTTTTTTTTGTATACACAACTATTACCTACGGCCCGCTATATCATGAACGTTTGACAGTTTAGCCCGCGATATCCCAAAGGTTGCCCATACCTGTTCTAGACCAACATATCAGTCCTAGATAACATCGTTTAGTAATAAATGAATGAATGTGAACGTATAATTATGTATCGTGAGATTACTCGGATCTTGCAGCGATCAATTGCATTTTTTTCCCCCCGATATTACGTGACGTCATCACACGAGTGTTCTTGCTCACCGGGGTGTAGGCGGGGACGATTTCATCTCATTGCGCGGCTTATTTTAACTCTCGCTTTTATTGCATGCGTTGACACTGGCGGATAAAAACGATATCCCATTTTCCGCTTTTAGACAATTCAGCTAGATCATTACATTTTTATTTCGAGTAAACGTTTATTTATTTTGATAAATATTATTTTTGATGCTTGTTTGTTAACGATTATAAGGTTCCGTAATCGGCTATAGATATTTAAAATATACCCATATATTTCTATTTTGGTTAAAGTAAAATATGATTTGTAGATTCCGTAGCCAGCACTGTACATAGCACAATAGATACAACTCAAAAAGTTGCACAATCCGCTCTTGAGACTGGCAAATCCTACGCCACGAGTGCTAGAGGTATTAAACGATTTGTCACTGGAAATATAGAATAATGCAAAAATGCTTTTTATTTTAATTTGATATTTGTTATTGTAGACACAGTCGCAAGTACCATTAATACCACTGTAGATACAACACAGAAAGCAGCGACTTCAGCTGCAGAAACAGGCAAATTATATGCCACCAATGCCCGAGGTACTAAATTTTCCCACAGAACGTTTAATATAGTCGTTTCATGTTTATTTATCTTTTATTTTCACGTATATTTTGTAGATACCGTTGCAAGCACAGTCCATAATACTGTAGAGGGCACTAAAAATGCGGCTCACACCGCTGTAGACACTACTAAAACATACATTGACAGTGCAAAAGGTATCATTCTTTTCTTTTGATTTTTTATCGTTTTGTGTGACTTCCTCTTAAATAACAAATGTTGTGTGTTTTGGCTCATTAATACATTAGAGACAGCCCAACATACTGTACAAACGGCACTGGACGCTTCAAAAGCAGCTGCGCATTCGGCTTACGATATCGGCACATCGTATCTAGGTAGCGCTAAAGGTTAGCTGCTTCACTGTTTTGTTTGTTATATTTTGTTTACCTAAATAAATTCTATTTTTTTAATTATGCAGTATCATACAAAAAATAATTCATTTGTATCTCATGTAGATACCGTTGCAAACACAGTACACACAACTGTAGATACAACAAAGTATGTCGCTGCAGCGGCTGTTGATAAAGGCACAGCTTTTGTAGGAACTGCTAAAGGTATTATGAGCTATATATTTATAATATTTTCCTGTTTTTATTTCATTCACTTGCCAAATAAAGTTTCTATTTATTTATTATCTGCAGATACTGTTGCTAATACAGTACACGCTACCGTTGACACAACAAAGAATGTGGCTGCAGCTGCAGTTGATAAGGGCTCGGCTTTTGTAGAAACCGCTAAAGGTTATTGTTTGTTATTATTGTTTTTAATTTGTTTCATTATTGTTTTATCTCACACATGCTAAATAGAATTTATATCTATTTATAGATACTGTTACTAACACTGTACACGCTACTGTAGACACAACAAAGAATGTAGCTGCAGCCGCAGTTGATAAAAGCACAGCTTTTGTAGGAGCTGCTAAAGGTACGGTATCTCATCCAGTATTAAATTTATTTTGTGTCACTGTTTTAAAAACAACCACTGTGGGAACTGCCAAAGGAACTGTGCCTTCTCCGGCTTATTTCATTTCATTTATTGTAATTCAAAATTTGTGAAATTCATTTACTTTCAACTATTACTTTTACAAAAATGGATCACTTTTGAACACTGTCGCTAACACTGTGCACACAACTGTAGATGTAAATAAAAATGCAGCCGCTGCCGCTGTTGATAAAGGCAAATCAATTAATTGCTAAATATATTAAACTTCACATTCTTTACCTTTATATTGTTATTATTTGTCTCGTTCATTTCATACATTGATGTTGCATATTGTTCTTCTCATAGATACTGTTGCTAATACTGTACACACAACTGTAGATGTAACTAAGAATGTAGCTGCGACTGCTGTTGATAAAGGCTCAGCTTTTATAGGAACTGCTAAAGGTACTTTATGTCCACATTTATATTTTTGTGTCGTTATTTAATATTAAGGCTAGCGACCCGCCCTCGCTTCGCTTCGGTTTATAAGTTTCTTTTTTCAAAATTTCAAAGTAATATATAGCCTATATTAGACATGGATAATGTAGCTTCCTATTTGTGAAAGAATTTTTAAAATGGGTTCAGTAGTTTCAGAGATTACCCCCAACATACCCACAATTTTACCTCTTTATATATTAGTATAGACAGCATTTGACTAAGCATTACACCCCTTACATTTGTTTATTTTTATGTTGTCCTTGTAGATACTGTTGCTAATACTGTGCACACAACTGTAGATGTAACTAAAAATGTAACAGCAGCTGCTGTTGATAGAGGCACAGCTTTTGTGGGGACTGCTAAAGGTATGTTTTGTTAAGGGTTCAGTAGTATATTTTTTATTCTTGGTATTAATAATTATTTTTAAATCATTACTGTTGTAGACACTGTTGCAAACACCTTACATGCTACCGTAGATACAACTAAAAATGTCGCGGCAGCCGCTGTCGATAAGGGTACAACATTAGTAGGCACTGCCAAAGGTAGTTTCATCGTTTTATGAATTGATTTACTATCTTATAGCTGTAAAAGTATAAATTTTGTTTATTATTGTCGTAGATACTGTTGCAAATACTGTAAACACTACTGTTGACACAACTAAGAATGTGGCATCTGCTGCTGTTGATAAAGGTTCAGCATTTGTAGGAGCAGCTAGAGGTAGTTTAGAGCTTCTTTAATTACAGTGATATTGTTATTATCTTGGGTTCACTTATAATGTACATACCTATACCTGTTTTAATAATAATCGTAGATACAGTTGCAAACACTGTACACACCACAGTAGATACAACTAAGAACGTCGCTGCTGCTGCTGTTGACAAAGGCACTGCATTTGTAGGCTCTGCTAGAGGTATTTCCGAAATTTTCTATACATCATAATGACTCTCTTTGCCTTGTACTATAATACTATTTCATAGCTTGGCTTTTGATGAACATGCATTACTTAATGTAAATAATTGAAATGCTTGCTATGTTTGAGAATTTATACTTTTATTTATTTCTTTGTAATGTGCTACAATTGCCACTTATTTCGTAGACACCGTTGCAAATACTGTACACAGCACAGTAGATGCAACTAAAAATGTTGCGGCTGCTGCTGTTGATAAAGGCACTACTTTCGTAGGCTCTGCTAAAGGTATATTTTACATTAGAATTTCACATTGAAGTTTATTATTTACATTATTATGGCTTTATTTACTTTTTTATTTTAATCACAAACCCTCCCTCAGATACTGTTGCGCATACTTTTGATTCGACTAAAAATGTTGCATCTGCTGCTGTAGATAAAGGAGTATCATTTGTTGGAAGTGCTAAAGGTATTTCTTTTACTGGCACCTTTATTTGCTTTATTTTTTATTGCCTTCCCTTTATACATATTTTTTATTGTAGATTCTGTAGCGAATACTGCACAAAGCACTGTAGACACAACAAAGAACGTTGCTGGATCGGTAGTTAATAAGGGCGCATCATTATATGGAAGTGCCAAAGGTTTGTATGAGTGAATTTTATCTTACATAAATATTTGAATACAAAGTATAATAACTTTTCTTTCATGTCATCTTAGAAACTTTAATCAAACTTGTGTCCTATTTTCAACAGTTATTGTCTGAGTCTATAATAATTGCAAGTATTGTAATACGAGTATCGTGTCACTTTCTTAATTTTTCTATCATTTTGGCTTTATTTTGACTACCACTGCTCATTTTGTATTAAGAAATTAAGTAAGAAAGAAGGAAGGGCGAATTTTAACTGTTTGTAGTCCGTGCTATGTGTTTAAAATGGTTGCATGCGGTTCTCTTATGATTTCTATTTCCTCTCTTTTCACTTTTTCGTAGATACACTAACAAGCTCAGTTTATAGCTCTAGCGAAACAGCTGCTGATGAAACAACTAAGCTCGCGGAAGATATGAAAGGTAAAGTACCCATTGATCTTGAAACTTTACTTCTTTCCTTTCTGTTTCATTACTTCTTTTTTTACTAATTATCAAAAATACCCTATGATCGGCAATAGCGATATCCTCGACAGCATCTAAGGTAATTAAAAAAACTAAAATATTGTTTGATAGATTGTATTCAACAATTATAAAATACATGTTTTAAATTTGTAGACAAAATTCAAAGCAAGTTCGACTCCACACAATCCTCCGTCGCAGATGCTAAGAAAGCCGCTGAAGTGTCAAACGGTACTTACTGACAGGCTAAGAATTTGTGTGTCTGAAGCTTTTGTTATAAATTGATATTTTTAATTTAACAACTTGTGTGACAGTAACCACCAAGACTGACCATCCGCTGTGTTTTGTGTTGCGAACTTACAATCTGGTTTATTAAAAATTATGTACGTTTACTGTTTAGACGCTGAAATGTGTTGAGGATAGTTGAATGAAGGAATAAACAGAGTACAAGGTCCTACGCTTGTGTGGTGTGAATTCCCTAAAGATTTTGGTTTGGTAAAATATTCACGTTTAATTTCTTTCACAGATTCGATTAATTCGACGGTAGATACTACTAAGAAGGCGGCAGAAGATGCAAAGGCACAGGCTGTGAAAGCAGCTGAAGATGCTAAAGAAAAGGCTAGACTCGCTGCTGAAGCTGCTAAAGAAGAGGCTAGGAAAGCTGCCGAAGATGCCAAGAGGGCTGCTAGTGAGTTTTTAGTCATTAATTTTATGGAAATAAAATAATAATAATTAATAGAAATAAATAATACTACCATATTTAGGTAGAAAAGAAAATTAGCGATCCTATATCTACATACCATGTTATTTTCATTTCATTGTGACTTCGAGTGAAACTATGACTAATAGTATACTACTCAAAATAGTTTTATTGTCATATCTCTTCCGCTTTTAGTACACCTTAGTCACTCCTTATAATAATTTAGTAAATAATTTAAATATATTTGCTCATTTCTTTATTCATGAATGGAGCCTGTAGCTTGTTGGAACCGAATTGTGTTTGAGCAATCATTAAAGATCGAACTGACATGCAAAATATTGTCAAAATTATTGGACCAGCTTTAATAAAAATATGCACATTCTGGCACTACTAGAAAATATAATCACAACAATACATGCATGCCCTGATACACACACACATGCACTTATATAATCGTACATACATACATTCGCATTCACAAACATACCTTCATAGTTAGCAATAGTATAGTATAGTACAATAGAATAATAATAATAGTATAATAATACTCGTAGTATTATTATAATAGTACATTAGAGTGATTCCACATCACATTTATAATTTTAAAGATTTTTATGATGCCTATTTACATAAATAAAGTGTACCTATATTATAATGTAATAATCAATAAATTAAAAGGTGGCAAACTAGCAAAATGTAAATAATGTTGGTAAGCGGATACTGTCACCCTTGGCCATCCGTAATAAATGGTAACGTACGCATTAAAAATGACTAATGATAAGGCCCCGGAATCCTTTGGAGATTTAGTAGTGAATTTGGAAAAAAAATTGGGAGGATGAGGAATAGAGAATATAATTGGATGAGATGATTCCACTCCCCATACTTGAGGATGGGAAGTAATAAGCATAATTGGATATTCAATGAGATGGTGTGAGAATGGAAATGGGCTCTCAAAATACATAATAAATATAACTACAGACACAGCGGTGGAAGAATCCAAGAAAGCGGCAGAGAAGGCAGCAGCGGATGCTGCTAATGCTGTCAACAGCACTGTGGATAATACACTGAAGCGGGTCGAGAACGCCACCGACCAGGGAATTAAGAACGCTAGCAACATCGTCGACGCAAAGATTAAAGACACCGATAAATATTTGAGTGACAAGCGAGATGCGGTAATGATTTAAAATTCTTACTCTAATTGAATAGAGCAGATTTATCTTAATTTCGATTAGGATTATAAGCTTTTCTGCACTGAAGAATATTATAAAAATCGATCTAAGTGGAAGTTTCAAGAATATTTTGAAACTTTCTGTAATAATAGTTGATAAAAAAAACAGCAGAAGCCAATAAATAACATACCTACGTACGGTGTATTTATTTACATTCAGAATGTGAATGTAGATGTTGATAGGTACCTATAGGTGCTTATTTGGATGACGAAAATAAATCATTCGGTCATTTCCCCCGAATAACACTATTGAAACTAAGTGTCATAATTATTATGTTTATTTTGGCGGGATTATGATTTATCCTTAGGGCTGCGTCCCAAAACGTATAATATTTACTTTGACAACGAAAATATGGTGTACGTTTTCTTTTTATTTTCATAATTCATAATAACGTAACACAAGAGACTTAGCATTATTTAAAATTGTTAAAATAGTGAATTTCGTACCTACATTTTAGAATGCAAACGAGCTAGGCTCGTCTAATAATAATTAGCAACTAATAATTTTCCCCCCGACGTCACTATGATAGAGTCCCTCACCATCCCAACTCCCTAATAGTTGACAGCCTAACTTATGTCCCCGACAGGAATGCCCCTCCCCGTCTTTCTCGGCATGTCCTAGACGACTCCGAAGACCCAATTACCGCTGCCAATGCCCTTGTACACTACTCTACACATATACCCCGTCCCCGTCGGCGGAGACGAGGACGTCCCCTTCGCTACAACACCGTCAACACAAACTGGCCTTCAGCCAACACTTTTACCAGGTATCGGCACGTGCCTGGGTGCTTCTCACCTAATCGCGATTCCGCGGTACCCTCCCTAAGCGACGCCCTAAGCCGAGGTCCGTTCCTTTCGCCGGTCTACCGGTGCGGGAGCTCTTAGCTGCACACACTTGCTCCTTCTGCGCTCGTCCTAAACTAAAGGCCTAAACCGACCTAACCCGCCAGTAGAGCCACAGGATTTAGACATTTCACTTCAGTGTCGCATTTCATGTCGGACAAAAAAAGTTTTACTTTTTAATATTTATTTTGAATTATGAAATTAGCATTACCAATGATTTGCAAATCTATGTTGGTGTCAAATGTAAATCATGAAATTAGAATTACTAATAACTTAATAATATCTATGGACATTTTATGTTTTAGCTGGTGTCAAACCTGTCTCACGCGGTACATGACGGTGCTGAGGGCGCCGCTGGGCTTCTGAGCAAAGGGCTCGCTACTTTCCCTAAGTAGACAACCACTGGGCAATTGAAATCACAGCACAGTCTACGGCCTTCAGGATCTTGACGATAGCCGCCATAAATTTGACAAAACATTTCGAATATTTTTTTTAAACAGTCTAATGTTCTTAGTTTTTGTTTTATTTATATTAGTTTTATTTTTTACAATTGAAACCTATTTAAAATAACTATTTTATTATTTTTAATCGCAAATCAATAATTTTTTTAAGTTTAGTTTATAATTGTACATCCTGAAGTTGTTCGTATAAATGCATTTTAATATTAACTATATTGGTTTGGTTTTTGTACAAATTGCAAATTGTTTTTATTAAAATATAGTCACAACAATTGAAATCTCATTATAAATCTACTTTATACTGTAGTTGTAAATAAGACTAAGTTAATAGTATGTATTAAGTTTAAGGTTCTAATATTTGCTGTAATTCTAATGCATTTTAAATGCATTTTGTGTAATTTCATAACTATTTCATTACATACGCTTCGCCTAGGTACAGTACATGCCGTCCAATACAGCCTATAGTGTCATATGAGGTACTATGTTGTACAGCAGTTGTTCCTATATAAACGAACGTCTATCACGGGGAACATCCATTTGACATGAATTAATAGAGTAAATAAAATACCTATATATATATATAGGTATTTTATATATATATATATATTTATTTATATGTATGAAACTAAATATAAAATGACAAATAATTAATCGACATGAGAATAAATACCTAACTACGTATTTTTTTTTATTTGTACTAATGGTTGTTTCCTGGCATGTTCATATAATCCATTGATGCCTTGCAAATAGTGTGTGATATATATTTACATTCAAAATGTATCTATCATTATTCATTACCCAGCTTACAAAGCCTAAAGTAACTTATGAACACTGCTTAGCAGTATGTTTTGAATTGGGTACAGAGGAATTATGTATACCCATAGATATAATTAAATGTTTAATAAAGATGCTGTTTAATGTTGAATATGCTTTTCAATGTTGTTGCTTGTAGTTGTTCAAATATACTTTCTCTAGTTTATATTTCAGCACAATTTACCTCTTTTTATCTTTGCATACAATAAAAACATTGTTTAAAATTTATGATTACTGCTAAATATCCTACTTTTTATAATTTTAGTGTCATGTACCTACGTGTTAATGATAAATACAATATGTACCGTATACTTGTCTTTCATTTATTTATTTACTTTTTTTTTGCACTATATTGTACAGAGGCGGACTTAATACATTAATTTAAGGCATTTACCTTTTTTAAAAATATTTTGCAAATAAACAAAAATCATAACTATTCAAAATCTTTGGTTGACATGTAAATTCTGTTTAATGTCCTCTTGTAGGTAGGGTTACCAGATGACAGGAATTTTCCTGACATGTCCGGAATTTGAGCCCTCTGTCAGGGAAAATTTGAAATTGTCAGAATTTTTTAAATAGAAAGAGAAAAATATAAGAAATAAAAATTAAAATATTTATTGAGCAGTTTATTCAGACAAAATAATAATAAAACAATCAAATCTCAACAATTAAATTAAGTTTCATTCAAGTTTTTAAAATTAGATATTTTTGCTGCCTCCGGGTGAGTACCTACTACCATAAATATAACATTGGCACAAAATGTCAGGAAATTTATTGAAAAATCAGGGATTTTGTCAGGAAAACTCATTTTCGGATCTGGTAACCCTACTTGTAGGTGAATTTACTATTTCACCGCGGATATTTACGAACTTTGATAAACCAGAAATGCATAATTTGCCTTTATATTGTAAATAATTATTAGGTACCGTTAGTTTAGTAGAAATTGTAACATGAAAGCAAAAACGAAACTTTATTTTGACGGATTTGATAATATGAATGAGTGACAGACATCTGACATTTACTAAAGATGGCTGCGTCAATGAGAACCGTTGCTTCTTATTTAAAAAATACAATTTTCTCCACTGCCGCTCGTTGTTTTAGTACTACGCAACAACTAAAAATCAAGGAAAGTGAGTGACTGTATTTGTCTCAATAGCATTTGCATATTAAATAACATAACCTCTTTTTGTGGTTTATTGCACTGTGAAAAACAACACTAAATTAGTTTACTGTTTTACCAAACAGATTCAATCTTGTTTTATGTTATGACATAAAACTTATACGTGTACATTTCCTTTTTTCCATTATTTACAGTACGAGAAAAAGAAGAAGGCTCGACATTGGTTGTTGAAGGAGTAACCTTACCTTCTCCACGCACAGAACTACTAGTTCGTGCTGCGAAAATAAGTGACTTTACTTTGAATCAAGTACCAGAAAAAGAAACTTGTTATATGTGTGCTCTGGGTCTCGACGTGAAACATACAGATGTGCTTATTCTGAGTCAGTTTGTGAGATCTGATGGTTGTATGTTGCCACGACGAATCACGGGGTTGTGTCGTCGCCAGCAGAAGAAAATTGGAAAGATGGTTACAATGGCACAGAAAGCAGGTCAGTATAATTAATGTTTTATGGTAGATATTACTACTCACATTGCAAATAAATGATTCAATTTGAGAGAATGCCTAATAGTGACTTAATAGTCCACAGTTATATTTTGTTTGTGCAATAAAGTTTAGATAAATCAGAAATCTATGGTCACTAAGGGAAACATGCAGTAAATACAGAAACTACTCACCTTCTGGAAAGAGCTGTGGTGGCTCGTGTAGACTATATGAAAGATTGTCATATAAAAAGATCACTTTTTTTTGGAAAAGAGCCTGAAGACAAAACAAGATTTGTCTATAGGTAATTATAATAACTGGATGTTTGTTTTCCCAGGTCTCATGATAAATTTAACTCCACACTACTGTGCAAAGGATCCAAAGAAAAGGAGGGATTGGAAAAAATTCAACACATACTTTGATGAGAAGACTATATTCATGAGGAAAATACCTCGACCTGTGGATCGCTTCAAGCGATAAACTGTGCACTACCTAATTGTAAATACTTGTAATAAATCTTTAGTTGTATTCTGTTTACTTATTCCTTCCTTGTTTATTCGAGGGGTTAGGAGTCTCAAGGTACCAATGTTTTTATCATTCTCCCTATCCACTTACCACCAGGTGGACCGTATGCTCGTCTGATACCTTTCTAAGTAAAAAAACAATGGTTTCTTAATTTTTTTTCACTAAAAAAATTAGTTTTACTAAAGGAGAGAAAAACAAATGAATCAGAGAGCACTTTTGTGATAATTTAATTTTAAACTTCGTTGTTTGTTGATACTGTATCAAAATATTAACATTCAGTAAATGGTTTATATTAAGCTGCGTTTATTCTAAACAGGAGCGGAAATAAATGCATATTACAACCTAAGTACATATATAAAATAGTGGCAATATATATATATGACAATGAAATATTTATTTTATATACAACATACTCTTCACAATAATTGTACAAATAACAAAAATGCGTTCTTATACGAAACAACTACTGAATAGACTATTTGAATATCTTAAGAACTAAGTAATCCAATAAACATGTGTATGGGACATGACTTAAATGCGTTATTTTTCCGAATATAACTTAAAACCGTTAGAAAATTATTTTATATTTATGAAAAGTAAAATGAAAACTTGAATGATGAAAATTTGATGAAAATGTTACTTAGATCACTTTGCTTTCAAGTTACCCATTTAAATATAAATTTAGTTAACCTAATTGAAAATTATTTTAAAATTTGTTTCTATAAAATAAATATATATTGTCTAAAAAGTAGTTATTTTTAAAATATCTTACTTTATGTTTATGTCTGAACATACAATAGTGAACACTTGTGCAAGGAAAAAGAATTCAAAGGACGAATTTCGACTGAAGTTTTTTAAATTAAAAGGGCATCATCAACGGAGTGAAGGCTATATGATATTGATAAGACATAATTATTATAGACCTATTATAATCAGATCTAGTTATATTAGTACTGAGAAGCAATGATTACAAAGGCCTAATATTCAGGATTACATAATTTATTTTCATTTCTCATACTCTGAAAGTAGACCACAGATTATCTAAGAAGCGGGCTGAGATACGTTTAAGCTCTAGGGCCGAAAAGTAGTTTAAAAAATATTTAGCCAATAAATTTTACACTGGGCAACGGTAGAAACCTATACAGCCACATTTCGATTAATACTATATTAATTGTTAACTTCATAGAATTTTTGTTTGTAATGTTATTTAAAACGCCGATTAAACCGCGTCAAAATTAATTTAGATAGATCATTGACATAAATTAGAAATAATCTATAATAATAAGTTCTTTTTATCAAGCTAGCAATAAGTACAACTCAAAAAGACTGGCTGGCATTGTGGCGCTTGAAAAATGTTGCACCTAAGAAGAAAAAAAAAGGCGGGAAAGCAAGATTAATGCAAATTCCTGGGAAGTTGGAGTAAATTAAATTTCGGAATTAAAATGGGTTCATCGAGCGATTCTGAAATAAATTTAACGCCTGATTTAATCAGAAAAAAGGTTCAAGCTGTCACGGAAAACCTTTTACCACCAATCTCAAAGGATAGATACTTGAAATCATACAACAATTTTATGAAATGGCGGTCCGAAAAAAAAGTGAAATCCTTGCCAGAAAGTGTATTCGTTACATACTTTAGCGAATTGTCTAAGAAACTTCAGCCTTCAACTCTATGAGCATATTTTCGATGCTGAAAATCACCTTAAATACGAAACACGACATCAATTTGAAGAACTACACCAAGCTAATATCATTTTTGAAAAGGCAATCGGATGGCTTTAAATGCAAATAAATTTAAATTTGGCAATAAAGGTACGAAAAATCATTATTTATACTGTATTGTTTAACAAAAAAATCTACAATGCTTACAATGTGTATATTTGATTGATAATAATAAAATTATTATTTTTACAGGTGGCAATCATTTTTGGTATAAGCGGCGCATGCAGAAGTATTGAACTTCCAAACATCACTATGGAAAACGTAGAAAATCACGGCCTATTACTGCTAGTAAAATTGCCAAATACCAAAACCGAAATTGACCGAACATTCGGGAAGAATTAGTTCAAAAATATCAAGAACTTCGCCCCAATAATTTGAAAATTAATCGTTTTTTTCTCAACTACCAATGAAGTAGATGTCTGAAACAAGTTATCGGGAAAAAACAAAATTTCAAACATGCCTAACAAAATAGCAACATACCTGAACTTACCAAATCCAAATCTCTATTCTGGACACTGCTTTCGGAGGTCTGTTATGCTTTTAGCCGATTCTGGGGCCGACTTGACAATGCTCAAAAGACACGGAGGATGGAAGTCGATGGAAGTGGCCGAAGATTACATCGAAGACTCCGTGGAGATTATTCTCCACGGAGTCATTGACTTATGTCAATGATATCGAATAAAATAACAGAGACCATAAATTTACGGTTCATTTCGCCACGCCCGGCTACTTCTAAAGACCCAGTTAAATATCGAGAATACGTGCAGAACAGGTGTATATTCCAGTCAGGGACAATCAATCAGCGTTTTCTTCTACCAACGAGAGAATGCCTTCTCCGACATTTACTGATATACCTCTACATGATACTCAAATTTCACAAACGGTATCTAATATTAATATTCTGGGAAAAAAACCTTTCTCTTGCATTCACAAATTGCTCGAATTTCACTATTAATTTTAAGTAACACATTTGTATACCAACACATTTTTTAATAAATATTTTTTGCATATATGGCCTGTTTACTTTCCTCATATTCGAAATGAAAAGTAGTGTTTAATTCGGGTGAAAGGCACCCATTTCAGCTCGAACGAATATCTCGTCAGAAATGGGTGCCTTTCATCCCTTAGTTAACAATCTACTATTCCCAACTCATTTAAGTATTATAATTATTATTAAAATCTTAAGCTCCTCTAATACCATTCTCAATAGATTTAAGATAGAATTAATCCCAAGTTGTGTTTCAAAAAATCCGCTATAATTCGATATATGACATTGTTTTTTACAATGTAATTATTGTGCATACTTTGCTATCTTCATAGTACAGAGACGCAATATAAAATACATTGTCAAAGAGTGAATTTGATACGATTCGATACACAACTCCAATCAGATGAGTTATTTTAATTGCAAAAGAGATTTCTATTTAAAGTTAGTAGAAAGTTGCGAATGAAAACCGTCCGTTTCTGGTATTTTGCCACGTATAAATAAAGAGTGGGTAGTCGACAATTCCTTGCACAAAATGGCTTAGACTACGCGCACCTTAATGCTTACTTATTTTTGATGTATACACATGTTACAATGATGAAAATTCCTCGTCCCGTTATACTTCCTATTCCCCATCCTTCACAATCTTTTATCGATTCACTTTCGTCTCACCCACCAGTGGGATATTCCGTATTTAAAAAATGCCCTATTTTCCCCACTAAAAGGTAAACAGATTCAGTGGACATTTCAAGAATAACTAAATTCTTCCAAATTCCAACGGAAATTGGTGGGGAAAATGGGAATAAAAAATTCAATTCGGTTACGCCACTGGTGGGGACGAGACGGCGGAGAGTTCCATCTTGGGACAATGTAATGGAACTAGTGAGAATGATCCAAACATTCAAGGTGTGCGTAGCATTATTATCAAGCATATTATGAAACAATGTTTTTATCAAATAACGTTATTATGAAACATTATCAAACGGTTATTATCAAATATACTACCAAACACCGTTGTCATCAAACATAATTATCATCAAAGAACGTCATTATAAAACACATCATAATGTGTAAAATGCGACGGCTTAAATGCTATATGATTTAAACGGCATTTTTAATTTTTGCCAGTCGATTTTACGTTATAAACATAATTTTAAAAAGATGATTTAAATTATGTATAGTTAAATCGATCAAAGTGACGTTTAAGTCAAATAGCCTTTTAGTCGCCGATTTGATAATATATTATTAAACAACGTTATTATCAAACAAAACAAGCCGTAGACATTTGGTACAAACACGTCACTGAGCGCGTCTCCGTCACAGTCTCTCGTATAGGTACAGATAGCCGAGGTCTTTGGGGGGGTTTTCTGAGAGAGCCACCTATAAACACAAAAAAAGCACTCTTAGCTATACATATAATAAAATCGGAACAGAGCGTTGCCTGTACATGAAATATTTTAAAAAAAAGTCATCGCGATGTAAAGTACACGTGGAACAGGAAAATAGCATTTTTTTTTTAATTTTTGTCTGAACGCGCATCACGCATAAAGCATAGGACGGATACTAATGAAACTTGGTACAGTGGTAACTTTTTTTTTTTTTTATAGAGATGAGGGCGGACGAGCAAGCGGTCTCACGTGATGGGAAGTGTTACCGCCGCCCATGGACACCTGCAACACCAGGGGGTATGCGGGCGCGCCGCCGACCTTGCAAATTCCTATTCACAGCTTTCTTGAAGAACCCCATGTCGTAGTTTAATGGGAAGACCTCTTGAGGCAGTTCGTTCCACAGCCTACGGGTTCGCGATATAAAATAATTTTTGGACCGAACAGTACGCGACACCTCCGTATCTAGGAAATGCGGATGGACCGCACTCCTAGATGCACTTATATGCAGAGTTAACATTTGGGGTACTTTTTATTACTTTTGAAGTTCCCACGGGAATCACAAGTTCACGTGAACGAAGGCGCTGGTACCCCTAGTAATTAATAATTTATCTTCATAAACATAGAATCAAATTTTACAGGTAGTTTTATAAAAAGTGTAGTATAATTTAAGCAACAATTTATCATTTGTTGAAACATTAACGGGCATGTGTTTAGAGATTACTTAAAATTACTTAATTATTATACTGTGTTTATATACGTTTGTTTTATTTAAAATAAAATAAACTAAAATCCTGTTTTCAGATTAATAGACGTTTCTTGGTCTTAAAATTAGTCTAAATCGTGTTTTATAAGACGTCATACGGGTGAAGTTCGAACCATTCTTAGAAAGGTTTTTTTAATGTAGATTTGTGTCTGAACCTTAGTTTCATTTGACAAATTGTGCCTAAAAGAAATGAGAAGAATTACATATATGTTATTAGTAGGGAAAAACTGTTTCCGCAAAACAATTCTCCATTCCTTCCCATCAAATAAGGCAGAACTATTATTGGATAGATGGTAATTGGAAATTAGCCTCTATGCAAACTGCATAAAGAAGTCATAAAACACGGCTCTGACATTTTTTGATTAAGTTTTCCGATTTATATTTTTAGTCTAATGCCAACAATACTGCTTACAACCATACACATGGGAGTTACAACATTGCGATACGATATACCATTATAGGCATTTATTCATACCAGTTGGGTATAGTAACTATAAAGTTAATGAAGTCGCTTCAATAGGCAGTATATAATTCTATAAAGATGTCATAAAAGTCGACTCTAATTTTAATATGGAGACCCTCTATTTATGAATAGTTGGAAGACTGAATAAGATGCCATAAAATACGGTTTCTACTAGTAAGACTGAATAACAATAATAAAACCATGTTTCTAATTGTATGTGTACCTTGTTATCGTTGAATATGACCCATCGGCCCTCATGCAGTACATGGCAGACGTAATGTCCGACCATCGTGGATGTGCCCATGTGGGAGATGAACGCAATCAGCTTGTATTCTGCAAATAACCACAAAACAGGACATAATATAATGACTTTTATTGTTGTTGTTGTTCTTTATTGTACTTATAATGAATTGTTACAATAAGACATTACAATATGTCCATAAGTACACAGGCGGACTTATTTCCAGAAGGAATTTCTTCCAGCCAACCTTAGAATAACCGCGAGGACTTTTTCTTTTATGCAAAAATGTCGCCAAAAACATTAATTTCTTACCAGATTGAAATGAAATTTAGCATTAAAATGTTCGGCTCTATATATCGGTTAAGTTCGTAGATGAGCCCAATCGGTTCAGAAGTTCGAAAATACGAGGAAAATTACGACAGCGTACACTTTTAACGAATTTAAAAGTAGGCCAGTTAGGTAGAGTCCAGTCAGTGATTAAGGTGCACCACGCGCCCTACCCCTCGATTTATATTCGAAAACCCACATACGTAATACAATAGTCGTTATACAATCTATTCCCAAAATGTCTCGTTCCAAACAGACCACATTGCAACTTTCAAAATAGTTGTGCAATGCACTCGCGCTAGTCCACTGCACCTCGGCATGTATAACACATGTTTTAATGTATAACAAGGTGAATTTATTGTCGGACCGGCCATGGCACGGTCCAGTGTAGTGGTGGGTAATCAAGACTTTTCGGAGTAGTTTAACTCACCTAATCCTACTCCGCCTGCGGATACAACTCCTCTTAGTAACTCCTTTTGATTCACCTACATAGATTTTCTATGAGTCCGAGAGCGTTTCATTCCCTTTGCATGCAGTGCTGCCAATTTAACATTTTTATGGCTAAATTTAACATTTTTCAAGTGACGTAGCATGAAAAAATTCAATTTAGCATATAGCATATTTTTTATCATTTCTTCCTGATAAGTCAATGACTAAATTTTTAATTCAAAAAACAAAATTGCGTTATTATCAGGAACGTTTTAGTTCTTAACTAATATGGGAATAGTGGGATGTTTACGATTCATATGCCTCGATAAATTACTAGTTAACCCCTGTGCCATATTTAGTATTTGCGAACAATAAACACATTTCGCCTTATTATTTTCTGTTTGATTAAAATGGTCCCATATGGGACTTCGCTTCTTCTTGAGTTGCAATCGGTCACTCAATGTCTCGGTAATACTCGGTATTATAAAAAAAAACTGAACTACTTATATAATAAAAAAGGAACTAAGTATACAAACTAATTACAATACGTACTTAAAATTAATCTATTCGTTAATAGTACATTGTTACCCTGGGGGTGAAAGTGACTTATTTCAGTCCCGAGACTGGGTTTGGTGCCCGAACGCAGCGAGGGCGCCAATAGGTCGAGGGACTAAATAAGTCCTGAACCCCTAGGTAAACACTGTGCTTTTCATTACGAATACAAGGAAAGTAAAAATAAAACTACTAATTAGAAAAATAAAAAATGAATGAATTTTATTGCATAAATCAACAACTTTGGTGAGATATTTATTTAAAGTTTATGGTGACATTAGAGCAATTATTTATAGTTAGTGAAATGTTTTTTCCGGGTATTTTCATATTTGATATTTTCTGGGATACTTGAGTTTCCACAGTATCCAGGGATTCTTGGGTGAATAACGCTCACCCTAGGGTGTATTGGGCTATTTTCACTTCGCTCCACAGGCAACTTCGGACCTACTTTCAGAGTATGAGTAATGAAAAACACTTTTATTTAACTTATTTTATATTTACACAGTTATAAATTGTTATTATTTGTTTTACTTCTTCAGGGATATCGCTTAAAGTATGATTAGTGGTGGAGTGAACTGGATGGAATGTCCTGAAGAAATGTAAACATAAACAAACTATCTATGATAAGTATTTGAAAAAAAGCGTACAACTTGATCGAGCAAATTTTAATCTTATTTTTTATATCATAAGAAACGTTTTTCACTACTCGTAAAACGAACGGGGACTCTTGCAGGAGCATCGCACGTGTTACGTATTTGAAAGAACTACTCTCTTGCTTTTACACACACCGCATGCTATCGTTGCATCTCGCTTTTGCTTGGACTCACGGCAGGTGTCGATACGCGGTCACACGGCGAGCGAACAGTAATCCAACCAAAAACGAAAGGTCAAACAAAGGAGTAAATAACTCCTCGGAGTTAGTAACAGTTCGGTGGAGTAACTAAGGGTTTCTACTCCGCTCGCGGTTTCAACTCTTTTAATTCATTAACTCCGGAGTTACCCATCGCTAGTCCAGTGTTGGTCGGCGACGGAACGCTCTAATGAGTGTTGTCTTATATAATAATATAATAAATAACGCCACATTAGGATTCCTTGTGTCGAGGGTCCAGAGATACAAAGACAAACACACCCTGACCCGTACATACATGTCTTTTTTTTATTTATTAATCAAATGTATATCCCTCACTACCAACTGCGCCAATCGGTCAGGCAAATGGTCATAATAGTCTATATACATGTGTCGATACGGTTACAGTCATAGTATGGTCCGGGGTAATGTGCAGAGACCTTTATGAGTCTAGTTCGTTCCTTCGCCGGGGGTCGTTCACGGGGTTACAGACCAACCGAGCTTTTACTGAATGTGGCGAAAAACAGAACTACCTGCCGCCATCTTGAAATGTCAGTCTAGTGACAGTTTCAGCTCTGTATGTTTTCATGAGAGCTATGCACACATTTATGTACTATGCGAACCCCGCTTTTTAAATTTATTGTAAATAGAAACATTTTGTTTTTTTGTATTAAATACGCTATTAATTCAAAATAACATATGAAGTTTACAAGTGTTTAGATAAACCTAATCAATGTACAATTTGACATCGTCTTTCACGTTTACCCTATAATATAGTAGATGTATTTAACCTGGCAACCCAGATCGATTGTGACAATCTTCCTTCAGATCCATTAAAAGCGTGGTCGACTATACTCGTTCCGATGTACTAAATGAATGAAGCGTTAGCGTTCGCGGAATAGTTCTTTCTAGGACAGCACTGGGCATGAAATCTTAATAGTACTTAGTATATGCACTTCATAAGATTTTATTATTTTATATAATATTGTTCACTTGTACGTACCATACGATCACTATATAAGTCCAAGGTTGGCTGGGAGAAAATGCTTTTAGCATTAGTCCACCTTTTCTTAAAACAATAAAGTGTAAATAAATAAAACTAACCAAGTAGACTCCAAAGTCCACTCATCTGGCAGCTTCGTTCTATAAAACAATAAATATGCAACTCACTCTCCGGTCCATCCCTGCAGCCCATAGTGCGATCACTCTCTACGGGCGCAACATTTGTATCCGGTACATCCAGTTCATCTGCATGGCTGAATATCCAGTCGACTGCTCGGCCTACGTCCCCAGCAGTAGCATTCAGCGCTTTCACCGCTTGTTGCCGGTTGAAGCCCATGCTCATTATCTGTTCCACGCTTACTTCGTCTACAGCTGCACTTGCACCTGGAAATTGTTAGAATTGTTAAAAAAGGGAGTTGCTGATGGTTTATAAGGTATCAGCAGGTTTGTTTGAATGTTTTTTTTAAGAGGAATGGCGTGTGTTACTCCCGCAGTCGCCGACTGTGCTCGCTCGCGCGCTATGTTAATGCTATTGAACCTTAACTTTAACCATTTTAGAGTGGAGCTTTTAACTACAAGGGTTTAAGACCATCAAACATTAAAAAATTAGAATATAATATGTTCACTAGCATTTAACGCTAGTTTTCAAAGTTCGATAACGCTCACTCAGCGTTCGGACGTCTAGCGCTAATCAAATACGTACGTACTTTAAGAGTGTGTTACCGATCCCATTCAATCGGGTGGGAAGTATAATAAGATAAGGATGAACTTTTATTTCAACTCGACATTTCAACACAGGTTACACTGGTAGTGATCACGAGTTGACTCGAGAGGGGGGGTAATCTAGGATGGGAGCTGCGAGCTGTTTTAACAACTACCTACATTTGACCTCCACATTAGGAAAAATAGCGACACACTACAGGAATATCATCCAAGAACATTGTTCATGTAGTCTATGTACAATGAACAAGAACAATATCCAGAAACGTTGGCACATTCTCGGATGAGAGAAGTAAGAATATGAGAATTTTAATTGTTTTTTTTTTTAGATAATACATAAAAAATATTTTAGTGAACACTTAATAAAGTGCACTAGTGATTATTTGAAATGGTTTTGCAAAAGGCAACTTCATGGTTCAATTAAATTATCTCAGAAATAGGCCTTTTAAATCGTTTAAAAAATATGATATCGATCTATCATCGTGGCGGCTCTAGACTTACGCCGTGAAGCACCGCAAACAATCGTACAACACAAGTGTGGATGGTTTTCACGGATTTGTCGCGTTCACGGCTTGTTTCCCGGACAGAAAATATCAGGCATCGAGATTTTTTTAATTTTTGGAGCATGTGGGTTTTCTCACGATGTTTTCCCACATCACCGAGCTAGTGTCAATTTTTAAAAATCTGTACCTAAGTAGAAGCTCAGTGGTACGGGCCGAGGATTTGGACTCACCATCACACGAATGTGAGTCGAGTATAGATAGCTTTAGGTTATCACCGCTCTTAAATTAATACTTGCTTTCTTTGCTTTAATAGATCTACCATTGCCTGTAAAAATTAATACTCATTAAGTTCGTTTATAACACTGACCAGTGTGCTATGCACCGGCCGGTTCAAAAACATGTTGGCGAATTCCTGGTCAGTCATTTGCTTCTTGAGCCAGTTGGAGGCCGCCTCCATGTCGTTGTTGTTCGTGTAGTACAACGCCTTTTTGCGCTTTCACAGGGAGCCCCATGTCCAGCTTGACATTTTTTTATATAGGAAGAACGCGACAGACGAGCACAGAGTTCGTATGGTGATAAGTGGAACTGATGTCAATAGACATCCGCGGTACATGGCAATTTCAGTCCAGAATGACAAACGTTGGCAGGCCACCGGATGCGCTGCCAACCTTTGGGAATGTAGGAATGGATTTAGAGAAAGGGTTGGGAAAATGGGGAGGATGCGATAGGAATGGGCTTTGGCATATTTCATTCACTATCAAAACATGGGTTTAGGCGTAACCATCGATAGTAACACAACACAATTTAGTTTTTTTAATTATCTTGACTCAACGTTGGGGCCCCCAGACGATCCAACTGTTTGAATCATATGGTTTGAAGACCAATAAAACAACATGGCTTTAATTTCTATGCTGATCTTTCGTGGTAGTGACGTACTTGAATGTAAGTGGTAGTGTCCTCGGACCACGATAAAGCGATTCTTGCACTTATAATAGTTATGCCCATGAAAAAAAACCATTTGTTTTTATCGTAATAGTATTTTGATTTTACTTTCCAGAGCTCGGGCGGTTCTCGATATACTGACAACAATAATAATACAAAATCGCTATCAATATTTTCGTTATCCGATTCTTCATTATTCACCATGTTTGTGAGGGACACTACAAACATTCGCTACAAGAGCGAGCGCAAGATGACCTTGTTTTTGTTTAAATGTGTTGTGAAGACAATCAAACGATACGTCAAACACAACAAAAATATAATTTTCCATCAAACCTGTAATCCGTAATTGGTTAACAAATTTGTCAAAACAGTTTGACTCAAACCAAAATTAACGTGTTTCACCGTCTCGGGGGAACATTTCAAAGTTATTACTTGTTGTTAAAGCACTGACCGGTGTGCTGTTGTCCGGACGGTTCGAACTTGTTGGCGAAGTCCCAGTCAGTCATGTGCTCCATGAGCCAGTTGGAGGCTGCCTCCATGTCGTTGTTGTTCGTGTAGTACAGGGCCTTGCACGCCTCCACCGGGAAACCCATGACCAAGTGGACATTCTTTTATATAGGAAGAAGGCGGCAGACGAGCATACAGTCTACCCGGTGATAGGTGCAACTGTCGCTGTGCGACATCCGCGATCCAACTTAAATCCAGAATGACAAACGTCGGCACGCCCCCGGATGCGTTGCCTAGCTTTGGAGATGTAGAAATGGATTTAGAGAAAGGGTTGGCAAAATGGGGAGGATGGGATGGGAATGGGCTCTGACATATTTTACACAATATCGAAACATGGGTTTAGACGTGGTCATCGATATTACAACGCAATTTACAGTTTCTCGTAATGGTCTTGATTCAAGTTAATACTTGTTAAAGAACTGACCAGTGTGCTGTTGGCCGGGTGGTTGGAACTTGTTGGCGAAGTCCCAGTCAGTCATGTGCTCCATGAGCCAGTTGGAGGCTGCCTCCATGTCGCTGTTGTTCGTGTAGTACAGCGCCTTCTTGCACGCCTCCACCGGGAATCCCATGTCCAACTGGACATACGAATAATGTACACTTTATTGCATATCAAAAGGATACCGTGATACCAGAGATATAGAGGAATAAATAAGGGTCGTGAGACACATGTGTGTTACTCGCATAAAAGCATACCAGTACCCTGAAAATGCGTGCTACTGGCATGTGAATTCAGATTTTGCCAATCAGAAGCATGCGTATTAATAGATCGCATACGCCAGTTCGCGTATGCAGTAATTCGCAAGTCGTTTGATTTTTCTTGGGCGTGTGTGCGCCACGGGAAAGCAGAGATGGGAATTTGCATGCCCGCCAAAACATCAAACCAGTAGCTGACATGCCACATAGAACTTTACGAGCCTTCATTTTGTGGTCTTCAACTGGCACTGGCGAAATAATTTTAGATGCTTCTTACTAGCATGTGTATTAAGTCGTCATCACATGCTAAGTACCTGCCCCTGGCGTGTGTATCACGACCTCAATGCAAGCTATCCGTCGCTGCTTGCCCGAGGTAGAATTCTCGCGCCGCTCGTTCACTTTGATCCGTTCCGTCGCTAACAATTGCTCTATAATTAATTGTAAAAATTCGTCAAAAGTGGTAAACTGAGTCAAGGGAGATGTTTCGTTTCATCGGCATCACTAGAATTTATTTATCACTACTGACTACTCCACTAATAGACTATTACTTGGGCACTTACTCGTAAAGGGTACAATTAGGAGCTACCTGATGACTAGAGTACTAAAAATAATGACTTACAAGTTGCGATAACAGTGCTTCATTAAAAGTGGGCGGCGGCGTTTCAACCACCGTGTCAGGGAGTGGCGTCTCGCCGGGCTGTAAACCTCTACCTCGTAAGCAAGCTAGGTCTACCTGCACAAAATACAATTAATACATACCATAAAATTAATATCCATATTATGATACCATACCATAACCCATCAGCTTGTTTCTCCACTACTGGATATAGGCCTTTCTCAGGGCTCACCAACACTCATAGGCTGCAGAGAAATATGACCCCTACTAATTAATGTTTTTATACATACATTTAATATACATTTCCATAACGGTCCGTTCATTAAAACAAAGCAGCACGTCCATGTCATTATGTATTTTTAACATATTATCAATAATGTAATACATGCAATGCAATGCAACCAGCCCTTTCAGCATCCACTGCAGGACAGGGGCCTCCTCGTGCACATTTTCTTGTGCACGATGGATGTATGACCTTAAAACGTCTCACTGGCCAAGCGGATTGGCGAGTCCACTCTTCTAGAGGTGGTGCAATTCCTCAGTGTTTGTGGTAGCGGCTTTCTTATCCCTTGGTCGCCTTTTACGACACCCGCGGTAACAGATGGGGCGATCCTATTCTAGAGTGGGCCGATACGACACCGCACCATATATAAATATGTATTACATTAATATTAAATTTCTTGGAGAAAAGGTCCCGAATGTACGCTTTGGTTGTATAAACAACTGTTATATACGGTCTTCAGCTCTTCTCATCCAGCCAGCACCGGCGACTTTCTTCAAGTTCACCCCTATAGGCGGAGTAGGTTAGTTTCTAATATATTATGTCAGATTCTTATTAGGTCGGGATCTGACTGGGTCAGTTTCTGGGTACGTCAGGCAGTATACACACTGCTATAGGGAAAAGTAATAAACATAGTAAAGTTAAACCACAAAACAATATAATTATATTTATTTTTCAAGAGCCTGCGGGTAACAATGTGATGTTATATGTTAATAGAAACCTGACCGAGACCGAATCCGACCTAAGAACCTAAGACCTAAGAAACTGACGTACTCCGAATCTGGCCTACTCCGCCTAAAGGAGTCACGGGCCAAAGCGCGTCCCACGGTACGTTTCCCAGTACGTTCATTCGAGTACTCATCGCGACTGGAGGTCTCGACAGTAATATTTCTGTGTTGATTAATTAGATTTTGCAGTCACTTTTATGACAAACGTTTAAATTTACTTATAACTATTACTATTTTTTTTTATATAGACTAGTGGGCGGACGAGCAAGCGGTCCCGCGTGATGGTAAGTGTTACCGCCGCCCATGGGCACCTGCAACACTAGGGGGCATGCGGGCGCGCCGCCGACCTTGCAAAATCCTATTCACAGCTCTCTTGAAGAACCCCATATCGTAGCTAAATGGAAAGACCTCTTGAGGCAGTTCGTTCCACAGCCTACGGGTTCGCGGTATAAAATAGTCTTTGGACCGAACAGTGCGCGACACCTCCGTATCGAGGAAATGCGGATGGACCGCACTTCTGTGACGGGAGGTGCGGTTGTAAAAACCCGAGGTGGGAATTATATTAAACAATTCTTCAGAGCATTCCCCATTGTACAGGCGGTAGAACACAGAGAGACGCAACGTCTCTCCGAATGCTGAGGGATTCTAAATCGCCCGTGAGAGTGGGATCGTCGACCATACGAGCAGCACGTCGTTGGATGGAGTCAAATGGGTCCAATTGGTATTTCGGTGCGCCGGCCCAGAGATGAGAGCAGTACTCCATATGGGGCCTCACCTGAGCTTTGTAAAGCATAAGGAGTTGCCCAGGTTTGAAGTACTGCTTCGCTCTGTTCAGCACACCGATATTGCTATTGATATTCATTTATAAGGATTGGGAAATCTATAAAATCTGCTGTATAGAACTTACCTCCCACGGCATGTCGACGGCGACATCCAATTTAGCGGGCGTCCAGTCCTCTTTGATGGTGAACTTCTTTAGCTGAATCAACAGGTAGTCGGGGAACGTGGCCAGCCTCGTTATTCTGTACAAGATATATTAATTTAAATAGCCATTCGACACAACTACGACCAGAGTTATTGTCGAATTATTTAGTCGTGTTCGGACGTACAGAGTTTTGTATAGGTATGTAGTGATCATTGTTTGCTTAACTGGAAAATTAAAAAGACCGAAAGCACGCGTCACTCGGAAAGGATATTTAGGTATTTTTCGTAAGAAAGAAAATATTTCGAGAAAAGTTGTAGTTTCATGAGCCCTTATTCAACGATATATTTGTTTGCATGTATAGACACTTTATGATCAGTATATATTTTGTTATCAATTTTTATTCATCAAAATAATACTATATTTTTTTATGGACGAAGAACGCAGATGAGCATACAGTCCACCTGATGGTAAGTGGATACTGTCGCCCATAGACATCGGCGATACATGCCAACATTAGTCATAATTACAAACGTTGGCACGGCCCCGTATGCGCTGCCTACCTTTGGAGATACAGGTATGGATTTGGAGAAAGGGTTGGGAAAATGAGGAGGGATAGGATGGGAATGGGCTGGCACATCTCACTCACTACCGAAACACGTACGTACATTAGGGAAATAAGATAAAGTGGGAAATGCAGTACATTTCAAGGTAGTCTTCTGTGAGAGAGCCAGTCGAGATCGCCCAGCAGCTGTTGGATTGCAGCGTGCACTCTCCCCCTCAAATACATTCCATAACATTAAATCACATTTATACTCTACGGTTTAGTGGGTGATTTACATTGTCCAACTCATTTGACACCTTACCAATGTCGTAATTGATGCGTTTCATATTATTTTGTAAAATTATGTAGCAATTGAACATGTTGAGAGTATGACAAAATTATGTAGCAGCTGAACATGTTGAGAGTATGACAAAATTATGTAGCAGCTGAACATGTTGAGAGTATGACAATTAAATTTATTGATACTCAGTTAACCTCCAGCCACTAGATACAGACAGACTCAAGTTGTTAAATGGCACTTTTTATTGTCTTTGAAATATTATAATTAGTGATGGGAAATTCGGGTGTCTACACAGGCGTCCCATTTCGATGCAACATGAAGGAAGAGTACTTTAAATATTGAAGACAGGAAATTTCACTTAATGGAGACTTCGTTTTATTTTTAAAAATAAGTAGAACTTCAATACGTTTTTGCAAAATTTTTGAAAATGACTGAAAAATTGATCGTGGTAGGTCTGCACCTACCACGTTAGCGCATTATATAAGGACAGCACTAGACTGAGGACGAGCCCGCCACAAACCGACCGAACCGGCAACAACGCGCTCACATGGAAAGGTGTTATTTTAAATTTCGGAGAAAATAATCGGCTATTTGAAATCATTCATTACAATGTTTTCTGAGGGCCGGGATTTTTTTTCGACAAAAATAAATAGATGATTTTATTCAGAGGGTCCATTTACTATTTCTGTCCATGCTCTTTACTATATTTCCAGGGAAAAAATTAAGTTTAGATATATAGACTCCTGAATTTCCTATCACTAATAATAATATAAGAACCGTCAAAAGCTACACATATTTACTTGTAGAATATTTATGGTGTATGTTTATACTAACTTGTTGGCAGTGACTTTCTCGTTGACAGCGCTGCTGAAGAACTGTTCAACCGTCTCCTCTTTCATAAAGCTTTCCAGACACGCTTGGAACGGAATGTGCGGTCGGACCACGTCTATCGTCTCTCTGGAATCAAATAAGAATTATGTAAAATAATGACAGATAAGATATATTACGGTAACCATATCTGGTTCTATCCGTAATTAGCTACTGAATTATGGATATCGGTGTGTAGGCAAACACAAATACATTGTACACAAATACACGTCACGTTTGTGTATTTGTGTACAATATATTGTATATGTACGTTTATACACACCTCCACACACCCCCACACACGCACACCCTCAGACACACACACACACACACACTAAAGCATTCGCCAACACAGAAATCGCACGACTAGAAACTCTTTGCGTTCGTAAGCGAGTTAAATTTAATATTTTGTAATCATGATGACGTTTAATTTTCTACAACGTTGTATTTGCATTGACGCCTTTTAACCATTTGTACAATATTCATGTTGAACATGAATATTCATTGTACAATATTCATGTTGTTAGTTATTGCAAAACAGTTCGTATTTATTCTAACACTCGATTGGCAGGGCGGGCTCTGGACTAGCACCACCCCATCTCTTCCCGCCGGTGGCGTAAAAGGCAAAAAAGGCGTTATCACAAGCGCTAAGGAACTAAACGACCTCTAAAAAGGTGTACCTACCCGGCAACCCGCATTCCACCTTCCTTAACCAGACCGTGCCGTTTTAAAGTCATACATCCCTCATGCACGGGAAAATGTGCATGAGGGGGCGCGTGTCCCGCAGTGGATACTGTAAGGGCTGGTTGCGGTTAAGTACTCACATTTTTAAGCAAATAAACTAATATATTATACTCACGCCTGTTTCTGGTGTTGTTTGGCGGTCTGCACCCTTTGTTCATACTCCCTAACTTGTGGTATATTGGTGGCAGCGGCAAGTGGTACGGGTAACGGTAAGTGGTGTTCCGAGCGGAGCATGTATCGCACGCCGCCCGATGAACCGCACTGTATGCGCTCTTCCACGCAGAACTTGAGGCATTCCGCTGGGTTCGGCTTGTGGCGGGAGTTACGCTGGAAGATAAGAGCAAATTGTAATACTGGTACAATACATACGATACAAATAAATTCGCCAAAAATCTAAACTCACCGACATAAGTCTAGTACGTCCATTTGAGAATACATACTAGATATGTTATACAAGCTCTTTAGAGCAGGCACGTCAGTCTAATACTGTTATATGTTTAGTAGCTCATGAATTCTTTAATTCATATGTGTTTTGAAAATTGAACATTCTTATTACGTAGTACACAAGTTTCAAATTTGACCTTTTAATGACCACTCGTCATCTGCATCACCCCCTCTAGACGTTTCCATCCAGGTTTCTTTGATAAGAACGCATGATGTGTCTTCTAGTCTATTCCCATATCGATGCTCTTTTAGT
Source organism: Sesia apiformis (assembly GCA_914767545.1). NCBI lineage: Eukaryota > Metazoa > Arthropoda > Insecta > Lepidoptera > Sesiidae > Sesia > Sesia apiformis. Next base: position 15,142,423 of record OU611960.1, on the reverse strand, counting down.
ACCCCATAACATTAAAACCATCTAATCAATGGCCACCTACCTCTAACAATGTGAGGAAGTGCAGATAGAACTCGTGCGCGTCTTGTTGCCGCTTGGTCATGAACTCGGGGTGGTCCTTGCCGACTAGCTGCCGGAACATGTGTGGGGCAACACCCTTTTGCTCACCCTCCTCCTCGGGAAATGAGTAGCGACCAGAGATCAGGCCTACGCCCAGTTTTGCACTGGGAATTAAAAAAAATACTTAAAAAGCTGAAGTGTTCAAACTGTCGATCACGGGAGTTTTTATGCCGGCTCTACTCACATGAAATCACGGCCAGGATTCACACTGTGAACCTGGTTGCCCTGAGAACACCTTTAAACTCATAATTGTTCACAGTTGTTCGAGAGCGTTGCGAAATCATACACGCCAGCGAACTCTTCAACGCGACCGACTCCGACCAGGAAACAAGAGCCGTGAACACGCCAGAAGTCGCGAAAATCATCCACACTCGCTTTCGCGGTTATTTGCGAGGCTTCACGGCGTAACTGTAGAGCTGGCGTTACGGTTGATCGCGCAAATATTTCTACATTACTTAAAATGACGTGTCATATTCTGTCGGCATTCTATAGAAAAAAAATTAAGCAGTAAGCGATCGACTCTGCTAAGCAGGAAAAAAGAAAGCTTTACTTGAAGGATTTTTATTTCACATACGAGTTATACAAATGGTCCCTAATGACTCATTCACACATGGAGAAGATCTCGAATATGGGTTAAAAGCTAGTATTAACAACTGTTATCATCATCTGATCACTGCTATCCCTGTTATCATCGAGTTTTTATCATCACGTGAACAGTTGTAGACGAAAATTGTATGTAGTTTGGTCGCATACGAGAATCCTATATAATATTCACACTAGACTCATCTACACAAGGAGTTTCTTGAACAAGAAACTCCTTGTGTAAATGAGTCTTTAGTACTATCAACTGTCATTAAGCGATAAGTAATGTAATATGTACATATTTGACCACTCACTCTCATAATTATAATTTACATTTATCTACACACCTTATAGGCCCAAGAATTATGTTCAACGGCGCACACCACTGTTTTACACCCGATTCACGCGTCTTGGTTCCGTCTGAAAATCAGCGCTGTATGCTGTTTCTATGGTATACAGCTTGTGCTGAGACGGATACCCTTTCGACACACATGGGACAGTCTTAACGCCTTGTTTTAAGTTCATTTTTTTGTTTGTTTGCATAAGTATGTTTAATTAATTTTTAGAATAAGACATTGTCACATTATTGCGATCCCTTGTGTGTATGAAATAAAAATTTCTATCTATCTATCTATAAGTAAGTTCAAAATTGTATGTCAGGTGAAATGGTACAGAAATTTGGTGTTGGTGTGAAATAGTAAGAGATGGTAAATTATCGGCGGCGTTCACAGTGCCTCGCCGACCGGAGTTGGAATGCGGTAAATTATTTTTTTTTAGTGAATGTTAAACCAATTGAGATATTGTTATTGTTATTTATTGTTTGTCTATTGTTTACGGGATGCAAAAATGCCGAGGCGGCCTTATTGATTATTTTTTTAGCACGCTGATACTGCTTGCTAAGACGACCTATCGCAATTGATCGATAAAATCATAAAGGAGTCAGTGGTACTGTCATACATCGTAGTCAATAACAGTAGTTTCATTAATCCGATACCAATTGCGGGCCTAGAAATGCCGGATTACCGAAAAATTAAAATTACTGGAATGTAGGTAAAATGAGTAAAAAGAAAACTCATATAAATAGATATATATTAAAAACTAGCGGTGCCAGCGACTTCGTTCGCGTGATCTTTAAAGTCATTCCTGTTGGAACTCTATAAAAGATCTGGATAAAAATTATCCTAAATGATAACCCGGTACTTAAGCTAAAACTATGCTAAGTTTTAATCAAATCCGTCCCGTAGTTTTTGTGTGATGCGCGTTTAGGCAGACGGACCTACAGACAGAGAACTTAAAAAAGTTTTTAAAATGGATGTTTAGGACTTTGTATCGCTCGCTCGTACACTGTATTAATAATTTTCAAAAAATATTTCATGAACAGAAGACATGACTCCGTTACGATTTTATTATATGTACCTATAGATTTATAGCGATTATTATGTACTTACGTTTGTACATTAAAATCGTTGACAGGATCCTCGGGGAACATGGCAAAAGTTTCAGGAGCTCCCTCCACGAATCGCCGCACGAAATCCGGCATGCGAAATATTACCTGCACAGGTTTGACAATAATCATTAGAACCTTGTGGAGATGTAAAAAAAAATTCGAAATTCCCAATTTTTCTTGACAATTCTCACTGAAATTCTAAAGTCGTGATCTCCGCAATACGTATAGTCCGTTCCAATCATAGAGTATTATACCCAATAGAGCGGTAATACTGGCCATCCAATTCCGTAACTGATCAGTGATTTGCCTATAATAAATATCAACTCTCACATGCACCAAAATAGTATGGCACCAGAAAGTGACCTGTGTGTACGTCTCCGTATAATTATAAAACACGAGATTTGCTGTTAAAATGTCTTCCTGTTCGATTCGTTGGTGTGGTAAAAATAGTAAAACATCGAACTCTAAAACAGACGGCATCACATTTCATCGGTAAGTAACAATAAATATAGAATTTTTCAATTCACATCCATTTTATCACGGCTCAAGCTAAACTGGTCACTTTAAAATGAAACAATTGACAAGTATCTATGCGTCTTGTTTTTACCTAGTTACAACCTCGTTGCATCATCTCTTTCTATTTCTACGAACTTGTTGTTTTATCTTCAACAACGTTATTTAATTAAATACAACTATTTAGGAAGTTTTCCTATCATCTAAATTTTCTATGTGCTCTGTATTCCGTAAACTATCAATTTTGTTCACTCTTGTTGGGTAGTATTTAATAGTTGGAATAATGCTATTTTAATTATTTTATTCATTTAATTTTAAATATTTACGTATACATTGTATCTCTATAAAAAAAACAAGAGAGTGTTATTTACCATGCCGTCCCACTAAACAATTTCTTTCGATATCGATATTTGCGTGCCCAACACTAGAGTTTATGTTTGACCTTGGGTGTCGACCAATCAGAGCGCAGTTGTCACCGCGGTGATTTGACGGAAATATTTTCAAACAAAATGAGTAGCATTTCGTCTCTATTGGGTATGTACTCTATGGTTCCAATTCAATTTACCAAAACAAAATCAAATCAACAAAATATTCTCAACATTGAGCTTTTTAATCTAGGGCAAAATTGCAGTCTCGATGCATTAAATTATGGATATGTAAACAATTTTATCATTTCACTATTTAATTTAAGGGCGTGTCAGTTACCTCCAGGCTATCGTATTTGTTTAAAATAATAATAATAATGTATTTATTTGCACAATTAACTACAATCTTCGTTATAGTCCTAGAAGTTTCTTACAACGGCCGTCCATATTTGTAAAAGCAAGTCCCCGTTTACATTTTGGTTAAATTGGACTGGAATATAGATTTTTTCAAAATATGTTTAAAACAAGAGCAGTACGCTCTACAGCACGATAATATTTTGATCTACATCAAGAATTCGAGTTGCCAAGATTGTTGAAGCCGGTGAGTACGGATCCGTGGAGCGGCCGCAATTCACTACCAGCCTCTTAAAGAGTGAGCCACTCACCCGACTTCGTGTTCAGTTCCAACTTCCAACAAAGGGATAAGACTATACCTGCACTACACTATTGATGCAGCACGAGTTGCCAAGGTTGTTGAGTCCGGTGAGTGCGGGTCCGTGGAGAAGCCGCAGTTCACTACCAGACTCTTGAAGAGTGAGCCACGCACCCGACTTCGTGTTCAGTTCCAACTTCCAACAAAGGGATTAGACTATACCTGCACTACACTATTGATGTAGCACGAGTTGCCAAGGTTGTTGAGTCCGGTGAGTGCGGGTCCGTGGAGAGGCCGCAGTTCACTACCAGACTCTTGAAGAGTGAGCCACTCGCCAGACTTCGTGTTCAGTTCCAACTCCAACTCGACCATCGACTTGTCAGTCTAAACAAACATAGACAGAATGTTATGGTTAAAACAATATCGTCCCTTTAGATATCTTCTGTAATCCGCACGGTCAGTTGAATTACTAAGAGTTAGGCGGGCGTGATGTAGGGCAATCGCCCAGGGGGCCAAATTTGGAAGGGCGCTGAACTTTCCAATGGCCGGAAATTCAAAATAGAAAAATAAGGAGCTACAAAAACTTCTACGTCCACGTCATTAGGTCTGGGTAATGCTAAAGGAAAGTTTCAACGTCGGCACTGCTGCCAAGTTGTTAGTGATTCTTCAGTCGAGACTGGTAAGAACTGGCAAAGAAATTAATCCATCACGGTTTTTTGATATTATAAATGTAGAAATTGATTAAGTACAAACTGTAATCTATACTAATATAATAAAGAGAGAGTGCGAATTTTGTGAGTTTGTGTGTATGTGGAGGGTAATCTCCGGAACCACTGCACCTATTTGAAAATTTCTTTCACCATTTGAAAGGTACATTATTCCAGATGGACATAGGCTATAATATATAATGTGCAAAAAAATTGTTGGGCATGCAACGCATGCCGGGCACAGCTAGTACGACATTTTAATACAATATTAAACAGTAGGCATTTCGATTATCAAATTTAAAAAGTTGTTACCTTTTGCATCTGCTGTATGTTGATGCCAAAATGCTTCAAATGGTCAGCCAGGTATGGGTCTAACACCATATCATCCTCGGCATAAGAGTACACATCTCCTTTGCCCTCCGCTGTGATGGTACCCAGTTTAACTGCTAGGGGGTACCCAGTCTCACGATAATGTTCTACCTGTAGGACAGATATAATGTCTTAGTAAGACAAGAGGAAGTTTAGGTCTTCTAACAGCCTGACATAGGTTGCAGATATCAAATAAAAGTTATGACATTAACTGTTGTCAGCGAAATAATGGTGTATTTTATTCAGACAAGGCGCAAAACTATGCCGAATTGGGTTTCGAATTTGTGCAGTGCATTCTTAAAAATCGGTTTATATTATGATTTTTTTTTAAATTTTTTCAGAGCAAATTTCAAATGCCAGTTAGAGGTACTTTCTGGTAAAAAATTTCGCAGTTTCGGTAAATTTTTACAATTATTATTTGTTAATTGTAAAATTTGTATTAATTGTAACTTTATTTATAATTTGGGAATGTTGTTATCGGTTTTCACAAGACAGTGTTATGAAACTAACTCACTTAAATGTGTATGGGCCCATGACCTATATTGGCAAGGGTCTGTATAGTCAATAATGAAGCAAAACGTTCTCTTCTGGAGACCCTGGAGATCCCGGGACATAAAAGAGATTTGTGGGCATCACATTGACAGATAACAGTAAATAAAGCAGAAGGGAAGATTTTGGAGGGGTGTACATATACCATATCCATATCAAATGCACATATGCAGCAGAAAAATGCTATGAAAGCGAACAATACTAACAGCATGTTCATTCCCTCCAGAACCATCGAAGAATCGTCTCCCACAGAGTACAGCACCATCAGTGAGGTTGAGCCACAGGTTGTTGGTGAGATCACACTTGGCGCACTTCCACCCCGATGGCGGGATCTTAGCATTGTTGTCTAACTGCAGCAGGGATACTGCATGCCTGCAGAAATTAGTTATTTTCTAGCATTTCAGTATTTTACCACTAAAAAATATTTAAAAATATTAAATCTATTATTCAACTTATAAATACAGAATAAAAAATAAAAATATTCTACATTTTTGTTTCATAAATAGCTTTTTTATAATAACCATACATTTTTTATAATGCTGGGATCCGATACAAACTTTGGTCACTGCTATATTTAATAGATAAGCAACTAGCGCCAATGTATATCACATTTTATGTTCCAAGATTCCGTTAAGTTAATTAACTTTTTCAATGCATATCAATACTTTAACCAATTAATGACTGTGACGAAATTATTCTAGGTTAAAAATCAACTCCAATGGTTAAAAAAAGCACTCATTCATTGTTTAGAGTTGCTTTGCCAACCGTAGATGAAGATGGGACTTTAAGATTTTGTGATTATCAACTTATCACTGCATAAGAAAACTGACCCTAATTGTGATATACCGTAGTGTTCTGTTTGTCGATAATTTGATGTCTCAATTGCATCTCTCTTATAGTGTTTAATGTTAAGATTTTTGGTCTAAAGATGTGGATTTTTATTACATAAAATATTACATTTAACTATCCAGTTAATAATTCTAATAGCTAAAAATGGGAATTTTTTAATAAAGAAGTGTTTATGAATAAGTTTTTGTAACTTACACAGAAACTTCTCTAGCCTCTCCATCCCAGGTGCCCTGCATAGCTGCTATCTCGGCGATTTTGAAGGGTGATTCAGCATCTATGACACCTTGCACTGACCTTTTCACCTAAAATAATATTATTATAACAGTTATGATGACAAAATTCCCATTTTCATGTTACTTATTCTTCACAACAAATTTACTAATTAAGTTTTGGGGTTAAATCGTTAATCAGGACTCGCTGATCAATTTATATTTATATATTATTATATCAATTGATATTTATCGTCAATACTAGAATTTTGGCAAAATTCTGTTCAGCATTTTGGTCAATACTAAATTATTATACTGACATAAATAAAAAATATGATCACTGCCAATGATCCAACATTAAAGATTATAATTATAATAATTTAGTTGAATGTTGATTAAGTAAACTGGTTATTGGAACTGGTTATTACAATATAATGATAAGACTTAAAGTATTGTACCTATTTTTCAATAAAGAAAATGAATATTGGAACGAAGTTCCTTCACGAGGCTTGCGGTAGGTGTGATTCGAGAGAAAATGTAACGTCACGTAAGATTTTTACCCACTTCATACGCCTTTCTCTTTCTCTGTGTGTGTGCGTGCGAGTATCGAGAGCGAGACCCAAGCAGAATAACAAACGTGCAGACCAGTGCGTGGCCGGTTGTATAACCTAAATTTTTAATTTTTGATTTGATTCCTTATTTTAAATTATTTGCATTGAAAATATGAAACAAAATAAAAAAAAATACATAAACTATACAGATTTTATTTCGAATTCCATTCGGAGTTTTAAAAAAAAGTGTGTGAGGATCTTCGTTCCTGAGGGGTGGTCCCCTGACCGCACACGTTTTTTTTTTTTATTAATCTCAAGGACTATTTTTTCCTTACTCTAAATTTGCTCTTCTTTTATTTTGTATTATAATAAATAAGTCTATTAATCAAACTCAAAGTTTCATTTAACCATTTTGACACATTAAAACCACAAAATACAGATTACAGAATGAAATTCGCGTTTATTTTATATACATGATATATATCCGATATATCACAGCGCCGACCCGGCCAACTATGCCAAGGTGATGGAGCGTGTTATAAACAGGCAGCTCCTTGGGTACCTAGAGGATCACCAGCTATTAGTGACTGTCAATATGGATTTCGCCATAATCGCTCGGCTGGTGTTTTAGCGTATTAAACACACGTGGGCTCACGTCAATGAGAGTAGAGGCGAGACTCTAGCTGTTCGCCTAGACATTGTGAAAGCTTTTGACCAGGTATGGCACAAATTGCTGCTTTCCAAGTTACCATCTTTCGGGATACCCGAGGGATTATGCGAATGGGTTGCCAGTTTCCTGACTGGACAGCTGACTGGAATGAACTGCCGCAAGAGGTCATTCCATTATGCTACATTATGGGGTTCTTCAAGAAAGCTGTGAATAGGATTTTGCAAGGTCGGCGGCGCACCCGCGTACACCCTGGTGTTAGAGGTGTCCACGAGCGGCAGCAAATCACGTCAGACCGCTTGCTCGTCGGCCTACTCCCATATAAAAAAAAATATCGGATATATGTATATCAAATATCGGATATTTTGATATTTATTATAAATATCGGATTTTTGCAAACCCTGCTTAAAATGAAACAGATGTAGAATTAGAAAAATCTTAAGGAATTGAAATAAGAATGACTTATTTATGCAAAATCTTGCATAAATGCAAAACTTATTTATGCTTCCATAAATATAAATATTTTGCTTATATTGCTTATAAACATACTATCTCTAGCAAACAGAAACAAAGGAGAAGACACATATTGCCCCTCAACGCTACTGGGTGAGATTGATTAGATGAGTTATTCTGGCCTTACAGAAGACTGCTGTGAAATGTACCACATACATATTTCATTATCAAGTAAGATATTTCAAAGCTTGTTTCTCTTACCTTCAACTAGGAAGTATAATAAAGAAATTCCTTATTCTATAATATTCGTACTCTTCACTCCCCATTTTACTTCTCCCAAAAGGTAAAAAAAGTGTAATGGTGTGAAGAAAACACCTCGTCCTGGGGTGTGTGGACATCGCAGATGGCCAAGGGTGACAGTATCCACTTAGCAACAAGAAATATGTGAACTTTTTTTAGTATAAACTTACCACTTCAGGTAATGCATCATTTGGCCACGGGTAAGTGTGGAATCCTGGCAACACAACAACATTATAATGGTCTGTGTATGTAAACTTTGGTTTGCCATGGTCAGGTTCAAACCCGCCTTCTACACCAATTGCGAGCCGCGTGATTTTCTTCTCTGGGCCATCACCTGTCTTTTCAGGTTCTGGTATCTGTAAATAGCACATTTGATGTAAGTCTATTCCAAATGATACTTACGATATAGCTTTAACTGTAGTTATAATTGGATTATTGATAATATTTGCTATACACCAAAATACTGATGCTTAGCAATGCAGGAGAGGTTATGTAGTATGGCTATAAAGCAATAGGGTATCTTAACTCATTATAAATAATCCTATAATATAGAAATAGATCTAAAAAATTAAATTATATCAAAAAATGGCTGAGTTAAAGGGCTTAGAAGTCAAAGTTAGAAGAGGACCATGTCACTGTCTTAATCTAATGAGGTTAACATATGAATGATAGAAATGTTTTCAAGCTCATAATGAATAAGCTTATATTCAGTCCTGATGTACACATACATTACCATTACCAACATACACATACATTAGTAATACATTACCAACCATTTATTTTGTTTATGTATTTGAATTTTTGTAGTGTTTGCATTTGCCCATACTTACCCTCAATAAAAAAATATATATTTCCTTAAGAAACCCTTCATACTACAGAAATTCCTAGTAGAGAGTAGTCTAATAGGTCTCGCCTATTAGCTTACTTCATATGAAGGAAATGCTACCCTGAGACCTATAAGGGAGTAGTCTAAGAGGCCTAGCCTATTAGTCTGTCCTATAGGATAGGATTTGGTCCATCTTAAAAGACGTCACCTTATATCACCTGCAGTGTGGAGTAGAATATCACTATGGTCAATCATAAATCAGCTGGGAAAATCAGATATAGCCTTAAATGTGCTCTTTGTTAAAACAATGAAGTGTAAATAAAATAAATGAATAAATAAACTTACTGGTTTCTTTTCCCTCTGTATGTGCAGGAAGACAGCATTCCCTGTCTTCTGAAAGTATTGCTCTACATAGTTACGGCCAAAGCCAAGGAATGAGATCAGAGATACATAGAGACCAGTCTCTGATTCCTGTAACAACATCATAGAATTATGTTTAATTTATTTGATCCTTTTTTGTCACCTTACTGGGTTCCTATTAAGCGCTGATATCAATCAGTTCCAAAAGACAAGATATTTATGGATAGATGTCACCGAACATTGGGCTTTGTCCACAAATTGAAGACATTGTTCAATACATTTAATACACAAAATGATTTATATTTATCATAAAAATAAGTTCCTTCCTTACTTAAAAACTATAATAAAACAATATAGATTTAGGAAACAACTTAGAACATTGACAAAAATTGCAATATAATGAAAATATATCTTTATAAAGTTTACATTAAAAGAGCCCCCATAACAATTTGCATACAGTGATAAGAGAGCTCATATCACCCCAGCTCTTTGCAAACTATAGGGGCACATAACTGTCTCCACATTTGCTATCAAGCTTTCTTTCCAAACACACCAAAATGTTTAATACAGTGGACTTATATTTGGGTGCATTTCTTCTTTTGTGTGGCTTTGCTCTGAGCTTGCTTAATTTAAGAAGAGTTATGAAGAAAAATTCATTTTCTGCAGTGTTGCTATCGGAAAATATTTTACTGATGTGTATTGGATTAGCTTTTATTGTCAGAACAGTATATGAGTTGAATCCAGTCAATATGAACATGAATGATATTGAAGCAAGAATTTCCGAAATCCCCTTAAGAGACCAAGGGTCAAAAAGTTGCAGTTTTTCATCAATTTTAATGAGTTATGGGCCATTGGTGGTGTCATTGGTGAATAGTTTTTTAACCCTGATAATAGACAATTATATGCATTATAAAATTTTGCAAGATGCAAAAAAAAAGGAGGATGAAAACATTGTTCAAGAAATTGGACAAAATTCTGTGACAGAGAGGAAAATTGAAGTGAGATTATTCTCATTTTTGACAAAGTACTTCTCATATATTGCTATATTGTTGCAGTGGATTGTACCTGTATTTCTTGGCCTGTCAATGTATCCAATGGGAGTCATAGAAGAAAAGATTTCCATGTCTGAACTGGCGAGACAACACAACTCTTGCACGACTATAGTTGAAATTAGCAATGAAACATGTTACAATTCAACATACAATACAAATTATACATTAGAACTTCGTGAATACATACAACCACCTATAAAATATATAGAAACATATGAATATGATTATTTTAAAAATAACATGTCTAACTTAACAGAAAATGTGATAAATAATGTATATGAAATCATTTCAAATTTAAAGAACCAAAGCAGTTATACTGTTAACATGACAAGTCCAATATTGGTTCGAAAATCAAGATCCAATGATAAATGTATGAAAATATGTTATGTGAACACAAAGAATTTACTTTTATACATGTTTGTAATAAGTGTTTTCAGCTATTTTGTACCAATTACTATATCAACAGTTATTCTGACAAAAATTCATGTCATGAATGTGAAAAAAGGTAATATAAAGACTTATGTGAGTCGAGAGTTACTCTATAATATACTATTTTGGACACCAGTTATGTTTGACACATTTCTCTCTTTGATATTATGTTCGTATACCATGAATGGGACAAGAACAACACTGTTCAATGTTGTCGCCAACATTTATCAAGCAGTGAAGAATTTCATGAATACAAAATATTTTAAGGACAATGCAATAGTTCCTGTGTAAAATATAGTAATACAATACCACATACCAACAGCCTGTGTCTGTTTTTGGATGTTTTATTTTATACATGCATATAATATCAGACTTAAAAGAATGAACTAATATTGTATGAATAAATGTAATTTTCTATATAGAGGTTGTCTTTATTGTTGTTATAATTGAATTATTTTCGATTTTATGGTTTGTTTTTGTAGGTAAGATAGTTCGATATATATACTCGATACTTTCCTCTATGAGAGCAATGTAACGGAAACTTCTATGTTAAATAGTGTTGGTTTTTTCTTGGATGTATTCGCAAGGTAAATTAATCGTAAATAAAACAAACATTTCACGTTGAGGTTATAAAATAAAGCAACTCACTGGATTGTCAAAAGAGTAAACACACTCATCCTTATAGACTAACTGGTTGGGACCAGGTATTTTGATCTTGGACAAATGCGGGGTCAACAAATCTAATGATGCCATAATTTATCCGACTTCAGAAAATATTAGAATTATGTTGGCGATCGAAATGTACTTTTTTTGTATTAGGGTTGTCATAAATAACTTTATCTATGTTTATCGATAATTCGCTGTATAGGTTTAGCCCACATTTAATAATCGCTCTTTGACAATCTAAATCATGTCACGTATGTTTTTTTTTATTATTAAAGAACGAATATCGCTTTTATTGGAACACAACTCAAGCTATGGAAACATAAGTAGATTTACCTATTAACTTGTGAGTTATGTCTTTAAATATGTAATATTTATTGGATTGTTAAAAATGAAAGAAAAACCAATTATGAATTAGTTATTATTTTCCTATTATCATTGGAAAACATGGATATTACATTATTTTCTATTCAGTTTTGAATATTCTTGTAATAAATAGTAACCCCTACAATCTGCAAGTAATATACGGGTATATACATATATATATATATATATATAAATATTTAAAAAAATATAATAAACAACGATTAATAAAATGGGCACATGTAGTTTTCTTCTTCGTATATTCATTCAGAGTATGTAGTAGGGTCAGTAGTCGCTGTATCGTATCTACTTAATTATTACCAAGTATCCCGAATAGGGTATTTGATTGTCTTATCAATTGACACGTTATATTGCATATTGATGTCAAAGTAAGTTTAAAAACATTTACTAATTTTTTAATCATTACTAAATAAATATCGATACCTATTTTTAGATAAATATTGAAATCACTATTATCACAAAATTGACATATCAGTATTATCACATGTAAAATTGCGTTTGGGTATTTCCGTTTAGTTAATCTTCCGTAAATACATAAACAAAAAATGATTTCAATAATAAAAAATAATTAAATATTTTGAATTATGAAGACTTTGAAGTTCAAATTTGAATCTCCTGGACTTGATATTAAATTTAATCATGATCTCTGATTTTTTAATAAAGATTTGTTCTAAAAGTTATTATTTAAATAATAATATTAATATGAAATCAATAAAATATATTAATAAAATGATTCCTTTTTTATTTGCAACTGTTCAAACTTTAATGTTGCTATATGTGTAAATATTGCGTTTGGCTATTTCCTACAAGACAATCGTTTTATCTAAAAAGTTACAAATTACAAAATACTTGCATTTCTTAATTGTACATATAAAAATGTAGGCTTATGTTTAGTTAAAATGACATTTATAGTATGTGTATTATATGTTTACAAAGTTATGATGTCATAAAAGTGAAGTTTTTATTTACATTTATTTAATGTAAGTTAAATAATAGAACGCTTAGAACTATGACGTTTGTATGACGTTATATTTATTGTTTACCAAAAAATTCCGGTCATATTAATTATTATATATATACTTAGTAAATATAATTTTTAAACATTACTTTTCAGTGAACCATGACTTTAAAATTGTATTTCGACCTTATGTCGCAGCCCTCTAGGGCTTTATATATTCTATTGAAGTCTGCGAAAGTTGATTTTGTTCCAAACTATGTAAATTTACGTGAAGGGGAACATTTTTCCGACGAATTTACACAAGTAAATAGATTGCAAAAGGTTCCAGTTATCGATCATAATGGATTTGTTTTAACCGAAAGGTAAGATATCATAAAAACCAAATAATCGTAAAATTATGAGCTATTTATGTTACTTCTTACTAAGTTCTATTTAATGCTACGGCCACACTATCGGGTATCGCCAAAGGTATGCCCCGTCGCCATAGCTATTGGTCAAAATGTTCGTCACATGTCCCGAAGAACACCGAATAGGAAGTAAAGCGCGACATCACGCCACGAATGTTCGTCCGATAGTGTGGCCGTAGCATAATAGGATTACTAAACTAAGATATTCATCTTTTCATTATTTGTAACTTGGTCCTCTTTACCTATCTTACGACTTCACTACGATTATATACTGTATGACCGTATATGGTCACTAATAATGTGAATAACCACATTCGTGAGCCGGAATCATATAAACCATAAATGGTAAACATATACAGAGACTGGACTAATGTAAATGAACGAGGCTAATGGGATTACAGAGGTTGCATACCATTATGTAACCTATTTCACATCCCACACAATTAAGTTCCATTCTGTGGGGAGTATATAATGAAATCCAATCCCAATTAAACTCCTTGAGTTAAGTACTATAAAACACTATACTTATGAGAGATCATTTTTCACACATATTTATTAAATAAATAATTTATTAAATGTTTACCTTATTTATTTTACTCAACATTGAGTAAAATACATAAACATATGCATTGAGACCTGTTTAAATAGATAAATAATTATTCTCTTTATTGAGAATAGGGTTGGTTATACAGTCATTCAGATGCACTGTCGGTTGTAGGAACCAACATTACTTTCCCTCATAACTTGATTTCCTTAACTTATTTTTAATCTTTTAATTTTATTTTTAGTGTTGCCATCCTGAGATATTTATCCAGAGAGAAAATTACCCCAGAGAGTCTTTACCCGAAGGAAAGTAAACTGCAAGCTCAAGTAGATGAGTTTCTAGAATGGCAGCATATTGGCCTCAGACTGCATTGTTCTATGTATTTTAGAGTTAAGGTAAGTTTTGTATTAATTAATCTATTTAATTATAAACAAGTTATAATTATTCTAGCACATTGACCCAATAAGGCTGACCCAATATGTGAGGTGCTAGTCAGGGAATCACAACCACATGTGAGGTACTTTATGGTCCCTGAGTTTTGTGATTGTGTGATTCAGCCAACACCAGCCTACCTTAAGCCAATATAGCATTCTTTTCTTAGTAAATTAGCCCAAAATTTTTATTCACTCCTTGGCTGTGGAGTAAAATCATATTGACGATTTATACAATGTGTCACTGAAATAACAGTTTCATATTGACAGTAGAATAAATTTTTACCATAAGTTTTTTTTCATAACTTATTTTTAGTTTCTTGTATATCTCTTATTCTACGCACTGTTTGTCAAATCTAAGATGTCTGTTGTCCATACATATTATTTGCTTTATTACTTATTATTTAGTTTTTGTTTAACCATTTCACCTATGAATACAGTTTGGTTACTTTATTTAAAAAAATAGTTTAATAATTATTAAACTAAATAATTTGTCTCCAGCACTTGAACCCTATCATCACCGGTCAGGAGCCAAACCCTCGCCAAGTGGCCGAGTATGAGCGTCGCATGGAGTCAGCTCTCAATGATTTCGACACAAAGTGGCTGAGCAGAGGCACACAGTTCATAGTTGGAAATGACCCGACGGTGGCCGATTTACTGGCAGCTTGCGAGTTGGAACAACCTCGTAAGTATATTGTTACCTGGTTACTGCAAAATCAAAAGGTTGGTAATGTTTTTCACAGGAATATAATATTTGTGTATCGATATTCATCTTCACCCTTAACTGCTTGCGCCAACTTAAGGCGCAAGCAGTAGGATCGGCTTAGAAATACTCATAATAAATAAAAAAATTTACTCCAAAAAAATCATAATTAATAAATCATATTTTCAGTTGTATTTGAAATAATATAATGACAACAAAAAAATATTTGTCAAGTCAAATATTGTGTCGCCTTTATCTAGTTACCTATATATATATCTAATATATATAAAAAATACAATTTGTTTGTTTGTCCTCTAAACCGTTCATCCGATTTCGATGAAAAATGACGCTAAAACCTACCTAAAACACCTAGCACCTAAAACCTACCTATTGACGCATGCGTAATAGTTTTAGAACGTGAGAACCGATAACTCAAACTTTATAAGTTCTTTACATATCTCTCTTTGAAATGGATTATATTTTATCTTCAAAACAAGTGAAGGATATTGTTCAAAAAAAAATTCATTAAATTTTAATTACTTGCGGTAATAAAAGTACTTGCGGCCATATTTTGATAAGCAACCCGGCAGAACCGTATTACTCTATTAATAATTATCTATAAAAAATGTATTTTGATTAAATAACAGATGGATGTTGAAATCACGCGGTGGGATCTTGGACTATGTTCTTTGTTTTAGTTCGTTCAATTGGTACCAGTATAATCTCGTATTTACATTCAACCTTAACATTGACAGAATCAAAAATACTAGTTAAAAAATTTAGTTTCTGTTACATTATTCCATAGTTTATACACATTTATAGTTTATTTAAAGAATATATTAACAAAAATATGTAACATTATGTCGATTAAATTAGAATAGAACAATGAGAAGTTTCAGGTTTTTTGAAATTGATCAGTTACACTATAACGCGTGGCTAGAGATGAGGTAAAAACAAAAATTGGTTTGGTGGCACCGCGCCGCGCCGAACGGAAAAAATGCGCCTATCAATAAAATTCGACTTTTTATAAGACTTTTCTTGGTCTTAGTTACCGGTCGATTCGATGTGAATTCTATAAAATATTCGCTAGGAATTAATATCTATAATTCTATATGTGTGCTTCCAAGCAAAAAGATACTTAGTGTTGACTTTTAGTTTCCGAGAATCGACAATTTTATTGTTAAGTAAAGTGTCGAATTGCAAAGATGTAACACAGTAACCAGCCCTTTTAACATCTACTGCTGGACATGGGCCTCTTCATGCACATTGTCTCATGCATGAGCTATATGTGACCTTAAAACGCCTTTTAAGGTGGTGTAGTTCATCAGCGCTTGTGTTAGCGACTTTGTTATGCATGATCGCCTTTTACGACCCCACGGGAAGAGATGGTGTGGGATATTCTAAAGCCAATTGGACCCACGGCCAGTTTTATAGTATGTGCCTATTACTAATTAATAATGCCAGTTGTCGCTGCAATATACACATTTCTTTGATATCTTGGTAAAACGCAGGTTGTATCTTTCACATTTAGTTATATTTATTTAGTTATATAGGAAAGTAGACCGACAAGCAAGAGGTCCACGTGATGGTAGATGGATACCGCCGCCCATGGACACCTGCAACATTATGGAAGTATGCGGGTACGCCGCCGACCTTCCAAAATCCTATTCACAGCTTTCTTGAAGAACCCTTCGATATCGTAGTGTAATGGATAAACCTAATAACCGGTGTGAAGTACTGTACTTGTTATTATTACAGCTTTCACCGCTTGCATTATTCTATATAGTCTGTGTATCATTTGACAGGTATGGCCGCCTACGATCCCACACAGAAATACTCTAACATAGCCACGTGGATGGTAAAGGTGCAGCAACACTTCAGTCCTTACTACCAAGAGGCTCATGTAATACTTAACAAAATTGCAAGAAAACATGGAAATGTTGCCGCGAAACTATAGAAAATTATAGTATAGACTATAACTATTGACTTCACTACTAAAAATAGTGAAGGTAACTTGTGTAGGGTTTCCTTCCTGAAATTAGAGGGACAGAAAGGGCATCGGGGTTTTTAGGGGTGCAAAAATGCTTAGGGTGTTAGAAAATTCTCTTTAGGGGCATCCATACAAAAAAAAAGGATAATTCTGAATCAAACATCCCTTTACGGATAATTACAAACAAAAAGGATAAATGACGTGTAACATTATAGATATGTAGAAGGTATTTCTTCTGTTAAAAAAAAATAAAATTAAACTTTACGAATTAATAATACCTATTATCTTTCGTAAAATCATTTAATCGTTTTCGGTTATCGGTTATCATAGGAAGAGCTCTGACAGTTCGGTATTTAATCAATTTTATGTAAATACCGTTTCTTTCTAAGTCAACATAACACAATAAAATAGAAAAAAAAAATCCCAATGGTCTATCGAGTTGTAAAATTATTTTTACGACATGAGTTGTAAAATGATTTATGTTGATATTTATGTGAGCTATCAGAGCTCTTCCTATAACCGTCTATAGTGACTTCTATAGTCTATATATTTAAACAATTTCTGCAAATGATAACCATTCTTATTGAAACATTATTTGCCTTATTTTGGAAGCGCAACATCATTGTCGACTATATTTGACTTCTGCAGCAACAAATAACAGTACACCAACTGTTAATCTATTGAAAGGTGTGTCATTAACAGTTACAGGCATCTAGTTGAGTTAGTACCCAATTGTTGAAGAGATGTGAAACCATCACACAACATTATGCAACTATTCTACCATTAAGAATGGCTCATGAATTAGTCATAAAAATACGTCTTATATATACAGTGCTTATACAGGCTGTCCTAGAGAGCGAAGTCCAAATGAAACTCATGAATAGGAGACCTCACTAGGCGGTTTATAGAAGGGCATCTCAAACTCAATCTCCTTTTTATTTCTTCGCTACCCTCGGGTTTTATTTGGATGTTGCTCTCTGGGGCATCTCGTACATATAAAGTGTCATATTAATTCGTAATAAATAATAATAAATGCCTCAATGTATTTTAAGGACTTTGAAATATGCTTTTATATAACTTATACGCAATTGATATACAGATATTATTTTTATAAAGATTTTTTAGATGGAAGATGGTTGTTACAGATTTTTGTATAATTGTAATGTATTACAATTGTTAAGAAAATAGGTAAAAATTCATTAACATCCATTAATACTAACGATTTTTACCTATTTTCTATTTACTGTATGTTTTGAATTTTAAATAAATAAAAAGAAAGTTACCACTGTTTTCTTTATGGAATAGGTACTTACGTATTATTATTACTTTATATAAAAATACATATTTGAAAAAAAAAAAAAGTATATTCTAACAAGGCTCAGCTAGACGAATTTGAGGGAACACGTGATAGTCGTATAAGATATACCTATCAATTAAATCAAAGTTCTGTATTTCAGAGCGGTTTATACTTACAAATTTATTATTATTATTATATAATAGGCGAGCAGGTAGCAGCTGATAGGTCTATATCTTATGCTGGTAGATTTCTGAGACGTGGCTTCTGACGGTAGACCTGGTCCATAATATCAAAGTCACTCGGCGAGTTATGGAGAGAACGATGCTGGGAATTTCTTTGCGGGATAAAATACATAATGAAGAGTTTCGCCAAAGAACTTAAGTCACCGATATAGCTGTCCGTACTATAGGTCGTACGACTTTGCCACTTCCCCCAGGACAGACGACCGATGGTGTAGACGAGTCATCAAACGTAAGCTGAAATGCGCAGGACTCGCTCCGGCCAGGTGGGCCGACAATTTGTAGAAAGTTGCCTTTAATGCCGTAAGTGCCGTGGATCGTGTGTGGTGGCGAGCGAGCCTTGGGAGAGGCTAAGCCTCTGCGTGCCATCCATCATCAGTGTGTCTCTCCACCGCTGGATATAAGTATCCAGCGGTGGAGAGACACGCTGATAGTTTACTCGTAGTATTAATTTTTTAATGGAAATATTACTGTTATTAAAAAGTACCTACGCAAAATGTAAATAGAACCGAGAATTCTGAGAGTATGATTTAGATGCTAGGTATTACTAGCTGCATAGATCAATAATGAATGACTAAAACATGTAATTAGGAATGCAAACCATAACCGTAGGTACCACGTTCACCAACAAATTTGTCTAATAATGAATGACTAAAACATGTAATTAGGAATGCAAACCATAACCGTAGCTACCACGTTCACCAACAAATTTGTCTAATAATGAATGACTAAAACATGTAATTAGGAATGCAAACCATAACCGTAGCTACCACGTTCACCAACAAATTTGTCTAATAATGAATGACTAAAACATGTAATTAGGAATGCAAACCATAACCGTAGCTACCACGTTCACCAACAAATTTGTCTAATAATGAATGACTAAAACATGTAATTAGGAATGCAAACCATAACCGTAGGCACCACGTTCACCAACAAATTTGTCTAATAATGAATGACTAAAACATGTAATTAGGAATGCAAACCATAACCGTAGCTACCACGTTCACCAACAAATTTGTCTAATAATGAATGACTAAAACATGTAATTAGGAATGCAAACCATAACCGTAGCTACCACGTTCACCAACAAATTTGTCTAATAATGAATGACTAAAACATGTAATTAGGAATGCAAACCATAACCGTAGGCACCACGTTCACCAACAAATTTGTCTAATAATGAATGACTAAAACATGTAATTAGGAATGCAAACCATAACCGTAGGCACCACGTTCACCAACAAATTTGTCTAATAATGAATGACTAAAACATGTAATTAGGAATGCAAACCATAACCGTAGGCACCACGTTCACCAACAAATTTGTCTAATAATGAATGACTAAAACATGTAATTAGGAATGCAAACCATAACCGTAGCTACCACGTTCACCAACAAATTTGTCTAATAATGAATGACTAAAACATGTAATTAGGAATCCAAACCATAACCGTAGGTACCACGTTCACCAACAAATTTGTCTACTTCATCAGTGAAAGTTATTTGACCGGTAACGTTTTAAGGTATGCATTATGAATTGACCTATTAAAGGCACTAATTTTATGTACACTTGGTAACTGGTTAACTTGTTCCCATGATCGCCTAACATAATACAAATAAGGGTTAAAATGGAATTGTTTTGTGTACATTAGATAACGTTTTGCTGTCTGTACCTAGTACACCAAATGAGCTAAAGTTCAATTTTGTAACAGCAATGACGTACCTACGTTGGGCGGCACTAGATAAAGGTTTTTATAAATTCAAATTGTTTTTATTATTATTATCTTTGTTGTTATTTACCTATATAGCACAGAATTCATTTTAAAAAGATGGTTAATGAGTACCTACTTGTACATTTTTACATTGACGACTTGAGTAACCTTTAATATTTTTTTTTCGAATTTATATACTTACCTACTATAATTTCTGTTTACAAAATAACGACAGGTAAATTGTGTCATAAACCGTTGAGCGTTAACTTAGAGCCCCTAAAGTACAGTTTAGACTCGCTTATTTGAACGTTACCTAACTTGTAAAGTTAAAGTTAGTTTTAGTTTATGCACCGTGTGAAGGGAGTCTTAGAGTCGGTTCCCACTAGGTCATGACGACACTTTTATCGTCGCCCAGCTGTCGGCTGTTGGTGTTCTCAAAAGGTCGTGACGACGCTTTTATCGTTGGATGGCAGTCGACTCCACGGTTCGAGCCAGTTGTGTGATCGCTCCCGTGCACAATAGACGAAAACGAAATTATGATCAATTACTATTTTTTTAAAACAAAACGGAAACAAGTGAAACAAAGAAGTTTTTGGGTTGGATGTACCATAACGGAAAGATCTTTGGATCATTTCAAACGTTAATTGGTGTAGTGACGAAGGAAAGTTTTTTAACTATTTTAGAAGATCTATCACCACCTTTACTATTTACACTTGTCGTGTCGACATTGTGTCGTCACGACAAGTGTGAACAGCGTAATAAGAAACTGTATGCCAATCACTTATGACACGACAGAAAATTTTCACAAATCGCGCGGTTAAAGCGTCGTGGACCACAGCTTTATCGTGCCTGACTATATGTGAACAGTTCCATTTAAATACAAGCCACGACACTGTTACCGGGACGATAATATATCGTCACGACCAAGTGGGAACCGGCTCTTAGGGCGGGGAGCGCGCGCACATTACGCGTATTGGGCGGCACCCTGTTTCGCCCTGCCCAACCCGATCCAAAACTCACTTCCGCCTGCAGTCGCTGCGAAGCGACCACTGGCAGAACCAGTATACGCGTATACAGTTCTGACGCTAACTTCGTACGATTTCGCGCCAAAAATGCTTGTGAATGTTAATTTCCACTTACCTAAATAACAGTGACATTTAAAACGGTGATAGTAATCTTATTAAAAGTTACGTGCATGTTATATCATGGATTATCACAGAGTACACTTCTCCTATAACCATGGACGTAGACGAAGTCGTAGAAATAGAAGGCGAAGTCGTACAGATAGAGGATGTCCCAGAAAGAGTGGATGATGTTATCGAAATAAAAGACGATGTCATAGAAATTGATACGTCTGGTTCGGAATATGAGTCAAGTTTACCGGCTAATTCCAGATTGCGTTTATTCCGAAGATCAGCACCAGGCTATGTCGCCTTTGAACCTGGCCCATCTCGGAACATCAGAGAATATCTAAGAGGTGCCATTAGGGAAGGACAACAAAGTAGCAAACGAAGGGCGACACGGTAATTACAAACATAGTCTGTCCCTAAATTTTATTTCCATTGTTATATTTTAAGTTGACTTTATTGTATTGGATAAATAAATACTTGGGTACATGATTTAATTTTAGAACAGCGATGCTCAATCTTATTTCATTTCATTTTTTTAAAGGGTATTTATTGCATATACAACTTATACATAGTCTCTTGGTATTATGAAATGTCACTACGCAATAAGTAGGTTCAAAATCGCATGTCCGATGAAATAGGTAAATTATCGGTGGCGTGCGCTGTGCCTATGGCACGGAAATGGAGGGATGGATGAATGAATGTAGTCTACATTGTAGGTAATGTAGAACTATTTAGATCGACTTGTGATCGACCGGTTGATTACGATCGACTGTTTGAGCACCCCTGTTTCAGAAGAACAATGTAGCACTCAGAATCTAATAGATAAGGTGTCTCTCGGTTTACAAGAGTGTAGGTATGTATGAAGAGTAGTGTTTTATAGAATCTTATACAGTGCATAGAGATTAATTTCGAACCATTCGATCTTAGTCAGATACCTAAAGAAATGCCTATTTCTCTGGACATTGTAAGTACATAGGAGAGTTTGGAGAAAATTTGAATTTAGGTTTTTCATTAGCGCCCAGTTATAATTTAGTAGCAAGAAGTTCTGAAAGATTGTTATAGTCTCAGCCTAATGGCGCCAATGAGTGTTTGTTATTGTACCTTCTATAACTTTCATGAACATTTCAATATGAAATAAAATATACAGTTTTCATCTCGTTTAAAACAACGGTAATGCGAGTATGAATTAATAATAATTCATCTTTCTTAAGTAATTGAATTAACTTTATTGTCCCTAGGTGTGCGGTGTGTCGTGTAACGAGACCAACACAGTTACGCCGCCAACAACATGAATTGGCCACATGTAATTGTGATAAACGACGCAATAGAGCCAAGAGAGATGTTGATATTCTTACATTCTTTAATGAACATCAAATGGATTTTGAAGAAATAAAATGGGTGTATGAAAATTATATTATAGGAAGACACAATGAAGGGGGAACCAATATAGAAGACCTAGAAGGTCAAGTTAGTCCGCAATCTTTACTATCTTTTGAAGACTATACAAGGATTATTGAAAGTAGCGAGACCATGAAGGCGGCCTTGTTAAAGTCTTACGAACGAGGTAAGTTGTAATAATCTTTTCTTAGATATGTACTCGTAGATAGATAAAATTGTTAATTGTATCTGTAGAAATGTTACATTAAAATATAAGTTAAACGATACATTAAACTTAAGTTGAAGAATGTTTGTAGAGGATAATATATCTAATACATTTTTCTAAATAAAAGGATGGTATATTATTTTTCTATATTGTGAATTTAAGTGTTGAACGTCATAAAAAATGGAAAGAAAATTAGTTATGTTAATATACACGTCGTGTAATTAGTAATTATACGTTAATGTATTAATAATAGGGGTTAAAGTATGAAATTGCCGTTTTATAGTAACAGATACTTTGAATTGACATAAATCTTCATGGTGTGAGATTTTCGAGTGAAACTTTTTCAAATGATACCTATGAGGTTCTTGTTTTAAAAAATGTGCCACATTCGATTTTCGACTTTCAATTGTTTTTTTTATTCAGCTTAGACGGGAAAGATGGATACTTCGAAAATCCGAGTAATCTTTGAATACGAGTTCCGACGCGGAACTAACGCGGCAGAAACGGCTCGCAATATCAATGCTGCGTTTGGAGAGGAGACTGCTAATGAACGAACCGTGCGTTTTTGGTTTAAACGCTTTCGTAATGGAAAGTTCGACTTGAAGAACGAACCACGTGGAAGACCGCCCACACAGGTGAATATCGCTGAATTGAAGGAGATGGTGGAAGCCGATCCGAGTCAAACTACCCAGGAATTAGCGGCATGGTTTAACGTTACCTTACCTACAATATTGACTCATTTGCATCAAATCAATAAGATAAAAAAATATGAAAAATGGGTGCCTCATGATTTGACTGATCTGTAGAAAGAAACGCGTGTTGAAACTTGCGTTGCCTTGTTGAATCGGTACAGAAATGAAGGAATATTGGATCGAATTGTGACATGTGACGAAAAGTGGATTCTTTACGATAACCGAAAGCGAAAAGTGCAATGGCTGACCCCAGGTCAAACGCCGCAACAGTGCCCTAAGGCAAAGCTTACCAATAAAAAGGTAATGGTAACTGTTTGGTGGTCTATTCATGGTGTTATTCACTATAGCTTTCTCAGGTCTGGTCAAGCAATAACAGCAGATGTTTACTGTGCCGAACTTCGAACAATGATGGCGAAACTAGCAGTGAAACAGCCCCGACTCGTGAATCGATCTTCACCATTATTGCTCCATGATAACGCAAGGCCTCACACTGCACGTGAAACCGTTGTAACTCTACAGGAGCTGCAGTTAGGAACCATACGTCATCCTCCGTACTCGCCAGACCTTGCTCCAACGGACTACCATTTTTTTCGTGATTTGGACAATTTTCTACGTGGTAAAAAATTTTCTTCCCAAGAGGCAGTACAAAATGCTTTCACACAGTTTGTCGAATCTACATCCCCAGAGTTCTATCGCAAAGGCATAATCCGATTAGATTACTTCCGATTAGATGGCAACAATGTATAGATAATGAGGGTAAATATTTTGATTAAATAAATATGTTACATTTTAGAAAAAAACAAGTTTTAATTTTTCAGTACAAATCGGCAATTTCATACTTTAACCCCTAATATTAAGAGTGATGTTTTATGAGTAGGTACTAAGGCAAATGAGAATCTGAGAGGACATGACATAAAGCTAATAAATAAATAAATAATTCCATCACTTTAATTCCTACGAGTACAAGCACTTTTTATGAAATAGAGTGGTCAACTCATGGTGCTGCTAGCCCAATACATATAATAATAATCTAATTATTTGCCCCAACAATATGTTTTTCTTTGTTTCAGGTAGACTAACATCGAATGTGATACAGCAAAGAAGAGAAAGACAGAACTCCCTCTCTGCTTGGCAACAGACAGAGAACTTATTCTCTGCTCAGCAGGAAGAGAACTCCCTCTCTGATCAGCAGGAGAGAGAAAACTCCCTCTCTGATCAGCAGGAGAGAGAAAACTTCCTCTCCGCTCAGCAGGAGAGAGAGATCGCCCTCCGTGCTGAGCAAGATACAGATGATTCTTTATTTCGTCCTCAACAGTTTAGAAAATCAGCACAAGAATTATCACCACAAGAATTAAGCGTTGATATTGATGACCACAGTACAACACACGACGATCCTCTTGACCTATCTAATCAAAATATCAGACGTCAGCTAACGTCACCCGAGCCACTAACCTTCCGCGAAGCTTTTGATGGATACATTAGAGAGGCTAGTGTGCTTGGCGCGGACTGTACGTCTGCTCCATTACAAAGCCACACTGCTACGGCAACAAGACAACCGAATAGACAGCAAAAACAGCACCTAAACAGACCACAAGAAAGAAAGGCTACAAAATCTCAATATCTTCAATCTGGAGAGGAACTGCTTCGATTACACACTCAACCAGAGCCTATGCCTCTTCAAGGTAACCGAACGGCTATGGACTCTGATTCTTCGCAACGTTTACTTCAACCTCCGCAACAGCAACAGGTGATTGAAGAATCACCTACACAGCAGCAAATTTCTCCCAATATACAAGAACAATTTTCTTCCCAATTACAACAGCAATTACATCCAAATCAAAAACAAATTTACCCGCAACAGTTACTTTCACAGCAACAAATTTCTTCAAATTTACAACAACAAGCTCTTTCACAACATCATTCATCGTTACATTTAGAACAACGAATATTACCACGTTTTCAATACCAATCAGATTCATATCCAGGACAACGTGCATTTCTTCGTCCAGATCAACAACCATTTCTTCGTCCAGATCAACAACTATTTCCTCGTTTAGAACAACAAACATTTCCACATTTACAACAACAATCGTTTCAACATTTACCACATCAATTATATCAACGAATGCCGCCTCGTCCTCAGCAACAACCGTTTCCGCAAATAATTGGACCAACGACGCTACAAGGTGTCCAATCGCAATCATTACCACGTCTACAACAGCCACCGTCCCAACATCCACAACAACAATCGTTTCAACAACTACAACAACAATCGCTTGAACATTTACGACAACAATCGCTACAACGCCTACAAAGTTTTTACTCTAATCGTATTACTCAATCAAATAACGTTCCAATCATCCCCGTCACTACCTCTCAGGGACGATATTTTCCACATTAATAACATTATCGATGTGATATCTATGCTTAGAAGTATCTTATCATCTTCTTTATATTTCTAAAATGCAATGTCTATCTGTCCTTTTGTCTCTGTTCGCTTGGGTTTTTCTGGGCAGATTTTGACGCGATTTTCAATATCTTGTAAATTATATCTTCCGGAAGGTTTTGATATACAATACACCAGTGTATGTACCACGCGAGCGGAGCCGCATAAGCGGATGCTTATGCTTATGCCCTTATGCATAAGCATAAGCGGAGTTATAAGAATTTTGATTGTTTATACTATTTCAAAATGGGTGATATTAAGGATTTAAAAAGACTAGAAATAGGCCCTTTTTTGTTTTTGTTTCATCTAAGGCGACTGTTATAATAAATGTTAAAGCTATTATTGTGGTATATTCTAATAAAATGTCCAAAAAGACCGATATAAACCCCGATGACACACGCCAGTTGGAAAGCTAGATTTAGTCATTTTGGTACGTTTAAAAAAAAGGCTAAAACATATAAACATAACTATATAAAACCCAATGACCTCTACAATCAACATACGTTGCTATTGGTGGTTGCTGTGGTTTTAGTTCTGCTCATTAAAATAGTGATTATTATTATTAACGCTTGATTACAGTACATAACAGTATTATAGTAATTTGAAATAGTGATTTTCATGCGGATACTTTTAGCTTGTACATCGAGGGGGATCCTTTTTCCATGAAGAAAAAAATATCAAATTCTATTTCATGATACAACATGAATTGCTCTTGCGTTTTTGAATTGCGCGTTTTTGAATCTAACATAGTTTTCTTTTCTATAATAATTATTAATCTATTATTAATAATTATTAATTATTCTATAATTATTTCTTTATTCCATTAAATCTTTTCTGACTTCCCAAGTACCTACCACAAAGAAGCTGTAAAAAAGCTGTGTACCGATGTTTTTAATTCTATAGTTTTTTTAAAACAGCTGTAAGTACCCTGTATAAGCGCCTGATCAATTCTTCTAAGTGGAGTTTGGGCCCCAAATTGTACAGTCTTTGGTTCTAGAGTGACTGGTACAGCTGTACAGAGGTTACCTTGAACCTGACTAAATGCTGTTTAAGGACTGACTGGACAGCTTATATCGTAGAATATCTCCTGTCTTAAGCTCATACTCGGCTTGAGTAGTAATGACAGCTGAAAAGAGGAATAATTAAATTATTTGTTTTTAATGTGTGTGACAAACTTCTGCGAAATTGTGTGAAGTGAACAATTAAATAGAAAAAATGTTTGTTGACACTTATGAATCTTTATTGACAAATAAAGTGTCATCTCCGTACAAATGTCACTCTATTTGACAGTTCTATATGTCATAATATAAGTCAGGGGACTCGAATAAAAAATCCGACTTTAGTAGAGGTCTAGTTTATTTTTATTACAACTTTTAGTGAACTTTTGTTTCTCTATTGTAGATATTAATTAATCACTGCAGATGTGTGTAGGTATATACTATGTAATTATGTGTGTTTATGTATATAATTAGATTAATGTAAGTAGCTATATAATAAATATTGTTTTATCTATGTACGTATTTTAACTGTCATGCGTTGACGAAGTACATATATAGGTACGAGTACAATAATAACTGTTACGTATGTACCTATATGTATCTGTTGCTTAATTTTTATCTTTCTGTCCAAAAGTAGTATGAAAAAAATCGCCTTAGCGATAAGGCTGCCTATTGTGTTCGTTAAATTTTAAGTCTTATTTAAATTTATATTGAAAAATATTTGGGAATGCCATGTTCGGGATTAGAATATAGATTAGAAAAATATGATTAAATCCATTGAATACATTGGGTTTATTCTATAAGTCAGAGAAGTTTGATAGGTCTATACGGATATTTTGATTAGGTATATGTGGATGTAGGTATGTAAAGATCATTATTTTTTTGATAAATAAATGATTATTATGTATTTGTATAGATAAAGGGAATAAAAAATTTGTTGGAAGTTCTGAATGTTTTAAATGTTTATATTCAAGTTATAACAACAAACTATATGTGATAAGAATGTAGGTAGTCAAATATAGCAATTCCTATATACAAATTCTCGAGACGCGGGATGGGCCATGAATATAAAAATATAACGGAAATGATTGAGTTTGAATAAAGTGTATATTTTAGTGATAAAATTTCACTGTGTATTTGTCGGGATGTTTGTGACATATTTTATTAAATAGAATGCCCTTATTTTAAAATTAGTTAATTTTAAAATAAAGGCACTCTATTTATGTTTGTTATTTTTAGGCATATAGTTAGTTTTATACCGAGATAAGTTCTTATTTATGTAATCTGTGGTCTTATATGAGGTATATTCCCAATATAATAACGTAAAAATTACCTGACTTCTAAAGACTTATGTTAAGAAATCAGGTAATCATGAAAAAAGACTCCCTGGCAGTGGGAACCCCACTAGTCAATTATTTCAATTGTATATTCTGTGTCAATAATAAAATAAATTATTAAATAAAATTTAATAATTATTTTATTGAAAAGGGCTGCCTGGAAAAGATCGCTTTAGCGATAAGCCCTACCTTTTCTATACCATTTTGTTATACTTTTGTGTCACTACTTTTGGTGTGCAATAAAGTGTACTTACTTACTTAGGGGAGGGGTGTGTCAATAGTTACATTTTTTTTAAATCACCATAGCCTTTTAATTATACATAACAATATCAAAATTTCTGGACACAAGATAGGCACACTTATCGTTTATTAATTAAACCATATAAAAAAGAAATACAATTATACGTTATTACTACAATAGCACTTCAGGAGCTTAAGTCGGAATGTAACAATTGTACCATCAGGTGGGGCAGTTGTGACGTTACCCAGGGACAATAGTTACAGACTTGTACACATCACGTTTATTAAAATATTAACATGTTTTCATAACATATTTTTGTAAGATGTTATAGAATAGGACATATTAAATTTCTTAGCAAAATAAAAGCTTACATAAAATTGATTTACCTTAAAATCAACAAACTTAGACCATAATTTTATGAAATAAACGAAATAAACTATATTAAAATTACAAATTAAATTAATGATTATTAATGATAAAATTCTATTCCGATAAACAATTAAGGCAAGTAAAAAAGGAATCGTTGTTTGTACAACTACTGTGTGCCCATTTGTGGCAGTCAGTGCATTGCAACTAATCTTCCTTACTGTGATAGTATGTTTTAAAACATACAAGGCAAATATTAGAATCGTCGTTCTCAGAAAAATCAACGTTTTTCTTCTGCCGCGTCTTCTTTTTTTTCAATTCCAAATTAGCAATTTTAGGTATTTTTTTCGCCTCCTTCTTTCTCTTCTCTTCCTCTAAAGCTTGATTCTCTGGAGCTCTCTGGGCGCCTTACTGATAAATTTGGATGTCGTTTCATAGAGGCTTTATACCAATCAATGCTCGCCATTCCTGATGCTTCCCATTTCTTTGGATAGTTTAATTTATGGTCTTTTGCAAACTCAAATGCTAATTTGCGCAGATCTCTTGTAGTCAAGCCAAAATACAATTTACAGGCACTGGTACAGTAAGACACAAGCTCGTGTTCATTTTCTTCTGTGAAAACCCTGTTGTGTGGCTTATAACCTGTACTGAAGCTTCCCATCTCTTTGTACTTTTTAACATATCGAAACAGAGTCATGGGGCACATACCTAAGTTCTTGGCTACACTTCTGCATGTTTCTCCTCCAATGACTCAGTTACAGGCTTCAATATACATTTCTTCAGGTATGGTACCCCTGGCAGATTTACGAGGCCGTTATAAACTATATACGTACTTCTGAAATTTAAAAAATATACAGGGATGACAATTAAAGACTTACTAAAACATTATAACAAATGGGGTGTCAATATATACATGTAACAAACGCCACCCGCATTTTTGTAACTTTTGTCCCACCACTACGAAATTTCATAAATATAACTAGAAAATTTTAATTATTGTGAAAATTCCAATAACACTTACCTGGAGATAAAGCCTGGTTCTAAACAACTCTTTCTATACCACTATCACCTAGATATGTTAATTATTTGTAAAGTTATCGCAGAAAGTTCTTCTGCGCCGGTAAATAACAATCCTACGTCAAACACAAACAAATTTCAACTGTCGAAACAGGATCGCTTCAATATGGCCTACAACTCTGTCAGTAAAACAGTATCATACCCGGCATCTTCTGACGCATAAATCGTTTAGCTCCAGGGAATAGATGGCGTTCTATTGATATTATAACATTCGCCCCTCTATAACAATTGACACACCCCTCCCCTACCTATAATTTATTACGAGTGTCTTTGTAAAAAGTTAGTATTTTCAATTTCTTTAATGATGACCAAAGTATACCTATTATTAAGATCCTTACTAATTTAATAATTGAATTGTATGTTCAATATCAATACTAAAATAAATTGGTGTATATTTTATTATGATTCAATTGTTTAAGTGAAAAGTTATTTTTTCTTAAGTAATTATAAAAAGGACTCCCTGTTATTTAGATCTCCACTAGTTAATTGTTTCAATTATTGTTCTGTGTCAATAATAATTTTATTATACAAATATATTTTATTATCTTTGTAAAAGTTAGTTTCTATGTAGGTATAAGTACTAATATGTAGTTGTATATGTATATGTACATAAGATGATACGTGGCGTCCAGTTTTATCTATGTTCAATTTAATATGACATAATTTATGACGACATAATATATTTGAGGGGGAGAGTGCACGCTGCAATCCAACGCGCATCCGCGCCTCCGAGGCAGCGCATCCGGTTGCGTGCCAGCGTTTGTCATTTTGGACTGATGTTGGCATGTATCGCAGATGTCCATGGGCGACAAGTACCACTTACCATCAGGTGGACTGTATGCTCGTCTGCCGCCTTCGTACATAAATATATATATATATATATTGTAAATATTTCGTTTTATTAAAATGATGTTTTGTATCAATATTGTGTATCACTCACTATGTTTACACTATATAAAATGATTAATTGCAATCAATTAGGAATAAGTCTAAAATATGAAATAATAAATCAAATATTTCAATGTTTAAGTAGTCACAACTATCAAGAACTGGTCCTATTTACTAGTTCCCTACAGTATTTATGCTATTTGCTAATAGTCTCTTCTGTATTTCCTTACTTACTGTATCCAGATAATAATAATAATTGATACTTAATAGTATAATTAATTATTTTAACCAGGGGAGCCAGTTATGTTTAAAACTAAATTCACTTTAAAATCTTAAAAGCTCTGGATGAAAGACAAACGATCCACTTGACAATAATTGGTTTACTGACCGCCTATAACACCTGAAACCGCAGATTGCAGTAAACTTGTCAGCGGTTGGCCTCTGTAATTACTAGGGATTTTAGATCTCAACCCAATCCAGCTCTGAAATGACGGATTTACGTTTCATTCGATACTTGAAATAATCGCTCAGCGAGCGATAGCATTATGTGACTCCTTATTTCATTATATTCTTGACTATCCATTATATTCTTTCAATGATAGGTATCCTATCATTCTTATTCCATCAAGAAAAACATGTGATATGTGATATCTTGCATAAATTTTATTTATTTCTTAATATATAATAATGTTACATAATGTAGTTTATTTTTTATCTTGTATTAGCCTATAACATTCCACTGCAGGGCGTAGGCCTCCCCTATTAAATTACGGGATAGTTTCATATCCAGAACACAGATCCACACATTTGTTAGTAACAATCACTTATCCTATGTTAGTACTGAATGTCTAAAAAGGATGTACTGTTAATTGATTGCCACATTGGTGGACAATCGTACCCATTTGCTATCATCTTCAGAACGCTGTTGCCGCTGCTACGGACTCTGCTCAATAGTGAGGCGGATTTCTAGCGCCAGCATTAGCATTAAATCCATCTTGATTATTGATCTAATCTAACTTTGATTTAAATTTAATTATGGTTTAATAGATACATATACTTATTTTATTTATCAAATTGTAATGAAGACCAAATCTTATAGTTTACAGAGAATTATAATAATTACCCAATATATCTACTTATGTGTCTAATTTTAGCTATTGCTAAATGCTTATTTTATTAAACAAATTGTAATGAAAACCATTTTAATGATTTTTATGTATTTCATCCATTTCAGGTTTTGAAATTGATTGTTGTATTAATATACCTTCATATTCATTTTATCTCAGACTATATATGAACGAAATATTTTTGAAAGGGTGAAACGTCATCTCATTTTATCTCCAGAGTGAACATAGACGAAAATTATTTTTGTTTTATATTATTTAATTTTTAATTTTCACAATGTACATTCATAATGTATTTTTAATTTGGGAGGGGGAGAGTACACGCTGCAATCCAACAGCCGCTGGGCGCGCTCGACTGGCCACGCTCGACTGGCCACGTTACCCCTCTCTCACAGAAGACTACCTTGAAATGTACTGCATTTCCCACTTTACCTTATTTCCCTAATGTACGTAGGTACGTGTTTCGGTAGTGAGTGAGATGTGCCAGTGCCCATTTCCATCCTACCTCTTTCCATTTTCCCACCCCTTTTTCCAAATCCATTCCTATAGCTCCAAAGGTAGGCAGCACATCCGGGGGCGTCCCAACGTTTGTCATTTTGGACTGTTGTTGGCATGTATCGCGGATGTCTATGGGCGACAGTATCCACTTACCCTCAGGTGGACTGTATTCTCGTCTGCAGCCTTCGTCCATAAAAAAACAGTAATTCAATTTAAATGTATACCTAATGATTAATGAATAAATAAATAATTTGGTTTATTTTTTACCTAACAGCAGTTTTATTTATCGATATCGAAGCTTGTCAGATATTTCATTTACATCCCTACACGAAAACTATCAAAAATCTCACACACTAGAATATGAGATTTTTGGTATCGCTGTAACAGTTGACATTGTACGTCTAGTAAGTAAGTCTATGGTGTACAATTATAGGCACCATAGGAATCTTATGTCAACAGATGCGTAACAGTACTAGTAATTAGAGTAATTAAGAACAGAACTCCGCAAGCAAGATAATGCTTTAGGATAATGGTAGATTCATATTACCCAGGGTTTAAGTAACTGTAGTTAACGGATCAGTTTATCTCATTATAATAGCATAGCGATTCTTTTACGTCCCTAAAGAGATAAGGAATGTTGTTAAAAAGTATGGATAATGATAGATTCATATTACATGGGATTTAGGTAGGTAGGGGAAATACGTACAAAATGACATATGGTTTTATTTTTGGGACATAATTCTTAATTGGTAATATACAATTATAATTATAATATACAGCATAGTCATATTCTACACCAATCATCTTTGGTTCTTTATTTATTGAAACTAACAAACATTTATAGGATAAAAATAACAGAAAAATACATATATATTCTTAGTTTAACTGAGATCAGCCAAAATCCATTTTGTCCATGTGCTATGGACAAAATGACATACACGTAAACACTATACAATTATTGACAAAGTTCACAAATGAAACGCTGGGTTCTTCTAGGAACGTCAGCGCAAGAAGCGTGCGCCCAATGTGAACAATTTAAGGACCGCAATCAGTCTTCCCCGGGCTTAGATCGTGACAAAAGATCATTGCAATATATGCATGGACAGTCCTCTTCATCATCTTGAGGGTTATTAGGAAAATTTTCTTCTTCAATGTCGTCTTCAAATAACTTTTAAGAGACGTTTCGTCTCCTCTTTGCTGGGGAAGCTTTGGGCTCATTTTTCGATTTAATTTCCCTCATATTAGGAGTAGAAGTTAAAACTAAAGAGGTCTGCCGAGTTTACGTTTCCCTTGTCCACTAATAAAATGTCCTTTTGGGGCTGGAGAAATCTCCTCAATGGGGACAGCAAGAATAGAGGACGATGGATCGTCTTCTTGCTGTGTAGATGGCCCAGCAAGGGAAACATGACCAGGAGTCGTTTGCTGGTGAGTTCGCTCGTCGGAGGTGTCTTCCAGCGGTATGTTTGTAGTCTCCGCAGGTTCGTACATATAATCGGGAAATATTTCAGGATTTAGAGGCCAAATACCAGTGCTTTTAAATCCGTGACAATCATTTTGCACTGTGGCTGCCTTACCGTATGTTTCGTTGAACAGGCCGACAATCTGAAATTGTGTAACAACACGCCCAGGATGTGCTTTCAGCCACATGGATATTTCTTGGTTAAAGTAAGTTTTCAAGGGCGCGAGAAAAGCAACAACAAGAGGCTGCATGCGATGAGTGCAGTGTGGAGGCAGACAAATAACATGAATACCGTTTTGTTTCGTATATTCTAAAGTATCAATCCCTTTATGACTTGCATGACCGTCTACAATCAAAATTACCTTATCGTCAATACTTGCTTTTACAAAACTTTGGAAATGCTTCATCCATTTCAGAAATATTTTAGTTGTCATCCACCCTGATTGTTGAGCTACGCCTAAAGTGCCAGGAGGAGCTTTGTCGACAAGTTCATTCTTCATATTTTTCCTCGGAAATATCGATATCGGCGGGACAAACGTACCAACAGCATTAACACAACAAACAACAGTGGTGTTTGTTCCACGATCTGCACTGGTTATAACGCCAACCTGTTTCCTTCCAGTAGTAGCCAAAATCTTTTGAGGTATTTGTACAGTAGATAGGCCTGATTCATCAGCATTATAAATTCGATGTGGCCTAAAGTCTACATACTCTAGCTGCTCTCCATACAGCTGAAAAAACTTTTGGACTTGAGACCGATTAAAAGCCTGAGCACGGGCTGCTGAAGTAGCTTCGGGTTTGCACAGAGAGATATCTTTATTTCGTCTCCGAAATCCTTCCATCCATTCTTGTCCAGATTTTTGTTTTTGTCGGTTAAATCTATGAACGAAATCGTTTTTTTCAGCCAACTGAAAAGCTAGTTCTTGCACCGATGCTCTCGTTAATCCAAACAAACAAGATTCAAGGAATTTCAAATGCTGAACTAATTGCCTTTCCACATCAGATGGAAAGGTAGATTTCCAACATCCGAGACCTTTCGAATTGGACTCCAAAATTTTGTTACTATCCAAAGCATGCCTTCGGAGCGTTGCTTGAGGGATACCAAATGTTTTTGATGCCAATAACCAGCCCATTTTATTACTTCGAACTGCCTCTATAGCTTTCTGCATTGAGTCTGCACTCCAGGATTGGCGTGGCATTTTGGCATATCTGTAAAGAAATTAACAGCTAAATTAAGTTGAATTACTTGACTGAGCTCTTATGGACAAAATGACATACCTATGTCGTTGTGTCCATACAACATTTATAAAAACAAAATTCAAAAATAAATACATAGAGGATTTTTTTTTGGAAGAAGTTATTTGAAGGCAACAACAAATCCTTGAGGGATAAAATAAATGCTACACAAGTAGGCACAATAGCCAAAAACTTCCCATTTAAACAAAAAAACTTGTCGTAAAGAAAAAACTCGTAACGTACAAATACCTCTCGTCGGCCAGGACACCGGGACGTATGAAAGGGGCGCGTTCACGTTTTGACAGTTTAGTAAAAGCCATTCGGGTCATACAGGTATGATGCCGTTGTCACTTGCGCGCTAGAGTCCGCCAAATTCGAATTATGCCACCTGTGTCATTTTGTACGTATATGTCATTTTGTAGATATTATCCCTATTGACCTATGTTAAGGAGTCATATTAGTTTATCTTTTGATGAAGCAAGTAGGTATTTGTACATTAATAATGTCGAATTTACTATTAAATTTTCTTTTTTATAATATGGACCATGTTTAGTTCCGTATAGGGTTGCCAGGCGTCTGGCTTTAGACGGACATGTTTGCCTTTTTACAGTCGTGTCCGGCCAAGTATTTACGTGTCCGGCCTGTCCGACTTTTGTTAGGCTTTCTGTCAAATATATTTTATAGGATATATTTTTTTATTTGTTTAATAAAAAAAAATATTTTATTGTGTTTTATTTGTTCTTAGATTTTATCTAGTCTCTAGAAGACTTTGTACTTAATAAATACTTAATTAAAATACGTAACCTAGTTTTTTTTACTATAGAAGTTATGTCCAGCTTTGAAAAAGATATGTCCGGCTTTTAGGGCAAAATGTCCGGCCTAATGTAGTGCTGAGACCGGTTTTTTGGGCAAAGTGTCTGGTCTAATATAGCGCCGAATCCGGCTTTTGTATTTTAGGGCCCGGCAACCCTAGTTCCGTATCCAAAGTATAACTTAATGACATCCACTGTCTTAATCCCGATCAGCAAGTTCTTTGGGTCTAATGTAAACGTCGCCCTCTCGTCTGCCGTCTCTTTGTAAAAGTGTCTTTTAAATTCCTAGTTAAAAAGTACATACAATGCAGTTGAAACATATTGGAAAATTTAGATTTTTTTTTGTCACGTAGAAACGGAGCAATTAACAGTGCACAATTTTGGTATAAGAATAAATAAATATTTATTTATTTAAATAATACTTTTGAGGGGGAGAGCGTACGCTGCAATCCAACAGCCGCTGGGCGCTCTCGAATGGCCACGTTACCCCTCTCGAATGGCCACGTTACCCCTCTCTTACAGAAGACTACCTTGAAATGTACTGAATTTCCCACTTTATCTTATTTTCCTAATGTACGTACTTGTTTCGGTAGTGAGTGAGATGTGCCAGAGCTCATTCCCATCTTATCCCTTCCCAATTTCCCAACCCTTTCTCCAAATCTATTTCTATATCTCCAAAGGTAGGCAGCGTATCCGGGGGCGTGCCAATGTATGTCATTTTGGACTAATGTTGGCATGTATCGCGGATGTCTATGGGCGACAGTGTCCGCTTACCATCAGGTTTACTGTATGCTCGTCTGCCGCCTTCGTCCATAAAAAAAATTGTTTATTCTTATGGTAGTCGTTTAAGGACGATGGGTTTGGAGGATTTCGTCCATTTCACGGCCCATATGGAAAATTTAGAGGGTAAGTTCAAACATAACAAATGCAACATCTTCGGTTTCCTTCACCTGTGCAACCACGTTTAGGTGAACCTGTCGGTGAACGATGCTTAGGTACGTACTTACACGTGGATGTGGTAATGTACCTACTTATCAATGCATATGAAGCGTTATTATTGTTGGATGTTCTGTGTCGGAAAGGTTGCCGGTATTTTTCCAATAAGGGGAATTTTATACACATATTTATACAGTAATTTTCAAATAACTCTACACGACAATTTAATATATAGGTATGCCTTATTTAATATAGACTAATATATGTTGCCTTATTATCCTATTGACTTCTTTGCCCAATTAAGGAAATTGTCACACGACTTCTGCAAAGTTTTCTCCAATTAAATATTTTATAAGTCAGGAAAACGGTTGAGCATCGCTTATTGCTCTCCCTTTGCGATTCTCTTTTTATACGTAGGTGCTACCAGACAGATTTATTGATGCAGCTTACTAATAAATGTGAATTTGTAATTTCACTGCTATTTGCACGGTCCGGCTGCAGTCATCAAAGGGTGGCCGTACAAACATTTTGTCAAAGGCCGAGGTTTCAAAGCGGTACCTGCGGCCGGAATTAGCGGTTGATGTGGAGAGGGAGGTGCGCTGTAACAGTGCAAATTAATAAACAGTATAGTGCACTTTTTCTTTTGTTGGTTCAGTAACTTAATGTATAATGAAATCTGCAAAATTTTATTTTAAGAATCCGCCATCACTATTAGTTATTTACGAATAAGCACTAAACTATCCTTGTGGATTATGACCCGAAACGCTCTAGTAATTGGTGTAGTAGGTAAGTGGCAAGTGGTGTAGGTACTGTGCCCTGCAGTGAGATTATTATACATTGATATCGTGTCTTATTAGTCACTCCCAAATATGTTGATTACTACTACTAGGATATATTAGTACACAAATTAAAGGGACAGCTAATGCCAGTTTGAATAGCTGATTAAAATATATATTTGAAAAACACTCGAAACCAAAATATTAAAGACTACGATACCATATCTATACATATAATAAAAATGTAACTGATCGCTGTCTGTACATGGAAGATATATGAGAAAAACTATTATTGGGGGCTTTTATCAACGCAATAGAACCCAAAACGACGATTGTTAGAATTTTTGTCTGTTTGTCTGTGCGTTTGTGCACGCTAATCTTAGAAATTACTTAACCGATTTGGGTGCGGTTTTCACTAATGTATTGTGGTAAGTTTTATTTAAAATTTAGTGTTTGTTTTATTTCAATCAGTTCATAAATAAAAAAGTTATATCAATTTAAAGAATCACGTCGAATAAAGACGGTGTTTATAAACTAAAGTCCACGCGGATGAAGTCGCGGGCAACAGCTAGTTGAATATAAAAGTAGTAAATACACTCACAAAATTATTAATTCGGTGACACCAATAGTTTTACTTGTACTACTTACCACCATAAAGTTGTATCGCAATGTTTATATTACAACAACATTCCCAGAAAAATATTCATTCCAACCAAAAAAAATTACGTGAATATCCAATCGGTTAAAAAGATACGAGGCCACAGACAGACAGAAAAACAAACACGTTAAACGTATAACTTTTATTTTGGGGATTAACATAAAAAAAGATCGGAGTACGAATTCTTACTCGTCTGATAATTAAGTAAAATACGTTTTGTAACAGTAAGATCACATTGCATTGCATATTAGTTAGTATAGGTAAGACTTCTTTATATGAACACTTCACCTTTCATATAGGTAGGCCGCCACGAACACTTTTATAACACGCATGTAACATACATCTGTGTGAGTGAGGCTTTAAGTCGCGTAATATATATATCCGACGTTCGCTACTGTTGTATGCTTATAGCGATTGTTGCAATATCGACACGTTTCACACACTATTCACAATCGCATACGCAAATGGACAGATCCAACAAAAAGCTTTAATTCTGTAATGAAATACTCGTAATATAGGTATTGGAATTACAGTTGAGATTAATCTTCAAAAAGACTGATATGTGGTAAATCAAATTATTAAGTAAAGAAAGAAAGTATTAAAAAACGGTACTAAGCATGTGCGTTATATGTACCTCGTGCATATCGTGTACTTACAGCTAAGCACCTATACGGAACGCTCAGAAAAAGGACTGATTAAAGTACAGGGCCGGACTGGGACGAAGACCGACTTCGCCATTTGTTTCTTTTCGTATTATATGGTTATAATATAGCATCCTAAAAGGTTTCTTTAAGTTTATAATATAGCATTATTATTCATAAGTTTAGATAAGGAAGATTTGTTAGTGACTTCTTATACCTACTAATAACCTGAGTTCCAGCTTCACGATTAGTATTTAAATTTATATTGTTTCAGATTAGAAAGATTTTTCTTTTGTTTTTCTATCTTTTCTGACCGAGGACTGTCGCAGGGTATTGTGCACGTATTGCAGTTTGACTGAAATGGCATTCATGTAATATTTTAACAACTTATCAAATTGACAATTTGTGAATTGTTAAATATTACCGTTGATAGCCATTGATTTTCTATGTAATTTAAAAATCTTACTGAAACTTCTTATGAAGTCCTTCTGTTGCCTCCTGAGTAGATTATGTAAACCAAATGCTACAGGTACAAACAACATATTAAAAGAGATTTGTTAAAAATGGAATTCTAATGAAATTTCCTCCGTGGAATTTATAAGAATTTATGAATTTATAAGATCAATATCTTATTCTCGTATTATCAATTCAATAACAAGTAAAGGGTTCATATTCTAGTAAATAATAACTATTATCTACATATATATGTATATGTAAAGTGCAACATACAGTTTGAGAGAGCTCAGCTATATAACAGGTTATCTGTCTAATGATCTATGTCGACAAACGGCTCTTTATCTATAAGTAGTTTCAAAAATGAACTTAAAGGATATTTAAGCAACATTGTATGTGTTCATCACAGATGAACTGAATGCAGAATGTATTAGGTAGTACTCTAAGTTTCTATTCTGTTAAGTTTCTCATAGTTTAGGTGGATAATACTTTTTGAGAAATACAATTTCTTTAAACCGATATATTGTATTCATTTATATACCAAAGTGACTTGAGAGATTTTGATTTAGTTTTCATAATACTCAAGTCCTCCACAGTACAGGATCCTAAACTCTTATCCGGCCATTACATTCAGATTTTTAAACAGTACCGACATGCCGCCGGCTTATGGTATTGTCTCGCTGATATTTAGAAGTCAACTTAAGAATTATTTTTGCATTATTAAACTATGACTAAATTTTACCCAGCAGTACCTACCTAGTACTTTAGTGTAGGAAAACAAATAACGACACGAGGCTCTTAAAGAGAGCTGTGAACAGGAAGGATTCTGCAAGGTCGGCAGCGGACCCGCAAGGGTCCTGGTGTTGCAGGCGTCCATAGGCGGCGGTGACCACTGACCATTATGTTACCCGTTCGCTCCTCTGCCATCTATTCTATAAAAAAGGGTCACCTCATCACAGATAAAACCGTAGATATGAACTAAACCTTAAATTGTAAATTGTCGTCAATGAACTATAGGTAGGTATTATTGATACATAAGTATAATATAACTTTTTAAACTTTTGCATTTTGTACACATTTTATATGTATAATGAAACACCAACTGAGGACGTGTTCAGTTATCTTTACAAATCAAGGATAGTGCAACCGCCAAAGTTGTATAGCCTACCGAAAATTCATAAGCCAAATGTTGGTTTGCGCCCGATAGTAAGTCAGATTGGTTCACCCACATATGACCTGACCAAACACATTTCTTCAAAATTACAACCAGATTAGAACATCGTCGTTATAAAAGATTCTTTTCATTTCATAAAAGTATAGACGAAATAAAGGTGGAACCACACGAAATCATCGTGAGTTTTGTCGTTGAGTCGTTGTTTACCAATGTTCCTTTTAAAGAGTGTTTAGATGTCATAAAAGATGTAAGAACTTGCCAACTGATTATATTGCTTTAATGTAACACTGTCTGGGAGGTGATTACTTCCCATATCACATTCAATACTATCTCCAGATAGATGGCGTCGCTATGGGTAGTCTTGTAGCACCAGTAATTGCGTATATCTGGATGGAACACTTTGAAGAGAGAGCCCTCAGTCTTGGGCCAAAAATAGTGAGACTTTGCAAAAGGTATGTTGATGACATCTTCACCATTATCAAAGGAAGTAGACAGGAAGTGAAGCAATATATTAAACACCTCATTTCCATTCATCCAAAAATGCGGTTCACATGAATGGAAAGGAATTTTGGCTTTCTTAGATGTCAAAATAATGGTTAGAGAAGACGGTTCCTTATAGACCACTGTTTATAGATCTCATAATGTACGATAACACTGCATTTAGGTTGCTACACAGAAAGTATAGGATCCAGTACCAAATCATTAGATAAACTCTTGAAGAGAATTACTGTTTGGTAAACGTATAGATACGTTTAAGTCAACTCCAGTATTCGCGTCAAAGATGGATATTGCATTTGTGTGTTTCTGATATTTTTACACACCTACTGATTTCTAGGTATACTGTGTTTTCCCGGGCTTAGGACGCGAGCTGCAGCCCGGACATTACCATGGCAGCCGCCAGGTGCATCCCCTCGCCCCAAGTGCTCAGGTTACCCCTATACACCCCCCCTGTACACCTCCCTCACCCTGTTGATAGACACAATGCACACAACTAATAAAGCTTTTATGAGTGAATTTGTGTAAATCTCAA
The DNA here is from genome assembly GCA_914767545.1 of Sesia apiformis. NCBI lineage: Eukaryota > Metazoa > Arthropoda > Insecta > Lepidoptera > Sesiidae > Sesia > Sesia apiformis. The sequence continues at coordinate 15,100,520 of OU611960.1, read as the reverse complement.
TTGAAATTTAATTATGGATATTTGTTAAATTTTTCGGAAGTTTTCGGAATGAAAATTGGTAGATTTTCGGTATTTGAAAATTTGGACCCCATTGTGAGCTAAAAGGGACAGTACGCAACGTCAATATTTGTACTTTTAAAACTTTTATTGTGGGCCATATGTTTGGGTATTTTATTACTGTTTATTATTTTAACGCATCACTTATATTCATTTGGAGTAATAATCCAGAAGTCTTTAAAGCATATAAATACTTAGAATATAAATGCGGCATTTAAATATTCAATATTGTAAGTAGGTATATCTAAGGAAAAAATAATATCTCCATTTATATTAAAAATATATATATTTAAGTAGACTAATGAGAAATAATTAAATTAGTAGCAGAAAATACTGAAAGAGCAGCAAAACAATAGTAGTAGATAAATTGAAAGGAGGGTAAGATTTGTGACATTAAAAAAATAGGAGGCTCCGCTGACTTGGTGATGAAATTCATAGTAATTTAAAATTATTAACTTCAGGTATCCAAAAATGTTTTTTTTTTATGGACGAAGGTGGCAGACGAGCATATAGTTCACCTGAATTAAGTGAAGTGAATACCGTCGCCCATAGACACCAGCGATACATGCCAACATTAGTCCAGAATAACAAACGTTGACACGACCCCGGATTGTTTCGTTGATCATCATTTACTGCCCATTAAGTAATTTTGTTCATCACTTAAATACAAGCCTTTTTAAATTAACCTCAGAGTTTAGTACAATGTAAGTAATATGAATGAATGAATATTGTAACATTTCATTATTAATATGCACAGACAGGAATATGCAGGTAGACATTTGGTTACGAGCAGGTAGAATGTACGAGTAGGTATATATCATATACAACATCGATAGTCATCGATTTGAGAATACATACTATACCTATGTTATACTTACAAGCAGTCCAGGGCAGGCATGTTGGAGTCTAAGTGTTCTATGTATAGTAGCTCTAGAATTATTTAATTTATGTGTTTTGAAAATGGAACATTCTTATTACGTAGTACTTAAGTTTCAAATTTGACTTTTTAATGAACAGGGGTTCATTAAAGAGGGCCTCATCTGCTCCATAAAGGGTTTCTTTAATAAGAACGTATGATGTGTCATCTAGTCTATTCCCATATCGATGAATATAAGTACATTAAATACAATAACTAAATAACAGATAAATTCAAAGTATAAATTGACATTTGATGTAAGACTTCCCGCGGCGCATAGTATGACTAATCTGCTGTAAGACTCGGAATTTTTTTTCATTTTTGTTCAAGACCAGACAGACTTTACCCGCCTCGAAGTAACGTTATTACAACAATTTCCGTGTTTCTTTAATCAAAGTATTTATTAACTTCATCGCACTTCAACAGCCCTGAGGGGAAGTCAGTGAACTGTTAATTTCCGCGACACTGCGGTTTGCCGAATTCCTTGCTGGGAGTTTCAAGTTCGGAGAATGCCGCACTTGGCGGTGAAGTTCTGTCTAATTAGAACCGCACGCTATGAAAATATGATTGTTTATCTTAAAACAAAACGTACACTATTTCTCTTTAAGTTTTAAGAAAAAAATATTTAACATTTCTATGTAAAGTTCCAGATGTAAGAAACGCAATATAAGTAATGTACTCGTAGAATTTATACAATTATGACGTAATATATACAAGATAATATGCTACACTTACTAAAATTAGTTTTGTATTTAGAACCGTAGAGGCGTCATTGCCTACGTCAACGTAGCACTAGCTACGCCGTAGTATGTATCAGCGCCTACGTCGTAACATCGTCTACGATTATTCGTAGGTACTACTTGTACATTGAGCTTGTATAAATACTTATAATCTATACAAATAATTTACAATATACTGGGACAATAATATATGCGCAATGCCCAGCATTTTATTCAGCAAATCGTTAATGAGAAAAAGATAACCACATTGAAAGCCATTAAAGAGACCTTACGCTAATGTGAATGATGAATGATGATGCTCTACCAGGAACAAAAATAACAGAGCGTCTTTTTCAATTTACGACGTGACATAATAATCGCTGGGTACTGTACTGTCTATGCGGGGAATTGTTCGATTTCGATAACAAAATACCTCAATAATTTCATTTCAGACCTACTCTATGGAATATCGTAGTGTCGATAACTAAGAAAGCAAGGCACTGAAAAGTTGTTTTATTTACAGCCCAATATCGGCAAAGAATTCAAATACACCATGCCCGTAACTGACGTGACGTGACAAGGCACGTACGCTTGGTAGTGCTCAGCCTGTGCATGTGCAGTCAAATTCTGTATAGATCGAGTTTAAAAAGGCGTCCGTACTGCGTCCAACCACTCAACGGCTATGGTTTTACACGTTTCACTCTTGTTTGATGTTGGAACACTACATGCTTTAGATACAAATTCCTCCCTAGATTTCTTTTGTAACAATTTTTAGAATCGGGGGAAAAGCTCTATTTATTAAATTTATGGCATTATAAATTGTTATTAAATTAAATTTAACTAATATGTACAGGGCCGTCTTAAGTCTATTCTGCGCCGGGGTGCGGGAGTGTATCCTAAGACAGTCAAACATACTATTGTGTATCCTATGACAGTCAAATATCCTATTGTGTATCCTATGACAGTCAAATATCCTATTGTGTATCCTATGACAGTCAAATATCCTATTGTGTAATTGTTTACTATAGCGTTATATTTTTTCATTACCTTTAAAAGGTGAGCGCCCGGGGTGCACCGCACCCCTTGCACTCCCTGGTAAAGACGGCCCTGAATATGTATTATAGTTATATTGTATGTATACAGTACGAGTATGTTTGTATTGTATGTCTTATTTGCGACTTTTTTTGACGTTTAACCAAATTATTTTATTATACCCATAAAACGGATATTTAAAAAAATGCTTAATATTAATTAACTGGGAATCATTAATTGGTTGCACTAGCGCCTGGTGTGGATCCCAAAGCCCTTTCCCCATATTTTCGCATTCTACCATGAAAATATTGAAACACGCTCGAAGTAAGCTACATCACCTTTATAATTCCCACTAAAATTTATTTGGCACATGTAGGTACTACTTATCGTTTTATATTTAGTCATTCAAAAATCTATTCTATGTTTATTCGTTGATTCAAAATTAATTTAGTAATTTATTCTTAAATTACTTTATTAAAAGTTACAATCCAAGAGTTTAATATCAATTATCATACAGTTTTTTTAGGTTAGTTTCTAAAAATACTTCATCCTTCTTAAGTCTTTAGTTACACTATCAATATCGATCACATTAGTCGTCAATTCCTGCTAAATCGACAATGTAGTTAGATTAGTCAATCTCAGCGTGATCATTGTAAACCTTAAGCATTTTTTAATTAATTTCAATTTCGAAAAGCTCCTCTTACAACTAGCGTTACTTATGGCAACTGTCATAAATATTCCAAGAATTATGATTATGTTAGGCATCGAGACTTCGAGCTTGGATTCCACAATACACTTTAATAATTATAGGGAATGAAAGACAAGCGGGGATACCATTTATTTCAGACCCTATACCTACTGCTTTTCAAAAGTTTTATTTGACTTCAATATGGAATTTCAACAATATAATTTGTAAATTTTTAAATAAATTCGAGTAATTATATCCAGCGTGGGACGACGTCAAATTTATTTATTCAATATTAAATAATTAAATTTTTACTTTATTACGTAATAATTCACTCTAGCTTGCGTTTTAGATATAGATGATACTTTTGTAATTTGCCTCGGGGACCGGTATTGAGCAAAGACATTGAGAGAAGGAGACACTTCGAGCTGATAATACCTATAAAAATTCAAGAAAATCCAGGTATCGTATTTTCCCGTTTCCTCCTCCAAAAATGGATCCATTTTATTTTATTTATTTCTAATTTGCGTTAAAGAATAGTTTCTGTATGTCAAAAGAATCAAAACATAGGGATACGCTCATAGTAGATATCTGTAACATAATAAAATAAAATTGCCTTACTACCAGAATCCAGAGAGAAAATAGGGGAATGCGTTTGTATGAACAAGACGCTGCTGTTGTGCCCTCTTTACTCATTATTACTCTTTTTGTAACCACATTCAATATTGTCTCTCTTACAAACTGATTCATCCTGCAGACCCTGCAATATCTGAGAGGATATATAACCGAGGTAAAAGGCTTAGGTAGTAGCATTAATCATTACAAGGCCACGCGGAACGAGAACAGGTTCATATAAAATGCACTTCAAGAGCGGGCGCGAGCGCGGTAGATTTAATATTGCCCGTCAAAGTATCACTGTGTGCTTTGTATACATTTAAAAAAAGACACTCGCTGTCTTTGAGGCTAAAGGTTTTTACATATTATTTAACTTTCATTGCGAATGTCATTGTGTGTTATTATACTCTGTTCAATTTAAGAAAAAGGTGATGACATTACTAACAGTTACGTCACTTCACCTATTGACCAATTACTAGACTGAGTGTCACTCGATTGGCCAATTACGAGAGGGAATGTTATTCGATTGACCAATTAACGCTATGTTATTCTACATTAGATGGATGACGTTACTTCTTAATGTGACTAGATTGTATATATCAGGGGTGGCCAATAAGTCGATCGCGATCGATCGGTCGATCGCTAAAGACAGACCGCTCGATCGCGAAACGAAATTAAAATTTTTGGGCGGTATCTAAATTTTTGTTAAGTTTCACATTATCAAATTATACTCCTGATTTTGTTAATTTGACAGAAGAAATGAAAGCACAAACTTCTCATTCTTTTTTTTTGTTTACTATCATATTATTGATCATTCATAAACAGCTATCTAATTATTGTTTTATTTATCACAGTAAAGCACAATTAAGTCGATCGCAAGAGGCCAGATTTTTTAAAGTATAACACTGTTGTAAACAAGTTGGCCACCCCTGGTATATATAGATATGAGTAGCTGTATCTTAAATACGACTAGCGGAGTAAATTGATGGATTCTTGAGAATCAGCCCATCGGCCATAAATTGATTTATGGTCCTTCGGATTTGAACACCCACTCCACGTTCAAATTTAGGGTAGTTGACTGTTCCTAAAGTGAAGTTGAGCTTTCATAGGACTTAGAGAAGAAAACAAGGTCTGCAAAACATTAACAATGTCGCTTTTTTATTGACTTAAATATTAATCACAGGTTTAATTGTATTTGTTTTGTAATTTATATTTTAATCTATAGGCATTTTATATATGTAAACTTAGAACTGATTGAAAACAAATGTTGGATATTACCTAACACTAAACTGAAGTATATAAATTTATAATACTTTTAAAATCATCTTTTTTATTTCTTTCATGCCCGTAATACAGAGATCTGTATATATCTGTAGATTATGTTAGTAAATAGACAATGGAAAAATAAATAAAATGAAAATTAAGACAATTAATTAAATCAATAACTAATTAACATAAATCGACTTTAACGAAAAATCGGAAATCAACCTCTGAAATGCTATTGAAAACCGTTTGAGAAGCTGAAAATGCTGTTTGATGGTTCCTTCACTGGAGTGGGTGTTCCGATGTGACTAACATTAAGAAAGCTAATCGTGTAGTTGACGAGTTAATCCCAACCCTTGTTGAAGTGCCCACCGTAAGCCAAATGCATGGTAAAGCCTCGGAAGACACTATAAAGGGTACAGAGTCGTATGGAAACACAAAATATTGTATTTTTATTACGGTATTGTAACGAATTGTGTACGACCGTGTTCTTATTTGCGAATATTGTTTACTAACTGTGCTCGAGATTTTGTTTTTGTGTGGACTTGGGAGTGTGTGCGATTAGTTCATTGTAGAATTAGCACTACCGATAATTTGTTGGGGTAACTCGACTAGAACGTTGCACCACTCACACAGAAGACTGGCGTGAAATGTCTCAGTAGAGAACGATACGGCCTTCCAAGCGCGGTTGAAAGAGATTTCTGCAACGCCTAGCGCCTATGAACGTTCTAGTTTGTACATAGATAATATTTTTTTATAAATTAGGTAATTGAAGAATGAATTGTACTTATTGTATAAACCAAAACGTATTAAATAAAAATACATATTAAAATGCATATTAAACTCGAAGGTAAATAATAAGTAGCGCAACAGAGGTAGTGTTATCTTTGAACTCTGAACTCTAGCTAACCAAAATTAATAATAATTTATCATATTAATACAGCAATGTACCTGTATGTTAATTAATATAATGATCACATCGATAATTTGTAAGTGAATATAAATTATAATTATCTATGATGTGAGTCGTAGTCAGAAACTGTGGAACACCATCCCCACTGATATCCGGAAAGCTCCTAACATAATCTCTTTTAAAAAGATGGTTTGGGAACATTACCTCTCCATTTCTCATCGCTAGTGGCTCAGTCTTTTGTCTGCAACATGGTTTCATTTTAATTATTTCTATTAATATAACTTATGTAGATATTTTATTTACATACTGTATTCATCGATTATGTACATCCTGTATGTGTTATATTTATTCTTATGTCTTATGTGTATGTGTGTAAGTTTGTATGCTCTTTCATGCACCTCCTAATTGAACTTCTCTGATCAACTCAAAGGTTGGCTGGTAGAGAATGCCTTAAGGTATTAAGCTTCTCTTTTGTACGATATTTTGCAATAAATAAATAAAAATATATACAATGTTAAATTTTCATACTTCTGCTACCGTGGTATACCTCTTAGGGTTGACGTGCTGCAATTTTGCAACGGAACTGGGCACGCATAGTGCGTGTTTCTGATGGACAAGTTTATTTACATTTTTTAACTAAACCCACTAACGCTGTAAAATGTAAAGTAGATCATTTTATGCAGCGGAATATGCATTCGTTGGGACAGTTTGATACGTTCGTTTGTTTAACACGATGTTTAAAAGGTAAAACGTAGGCAAAAATTTTCAGATTTTCTTCCATAGGTCGAATCCCATTTTCTACTAACATAACATACTTCTGGACATTACTTCTGACTGGACTGGACTTCCTAGGACCTTATATTTACGATGATATGCTAGTGACAAATTGACAAAGGTGACAATTTATTGTATTTTTTGTTTAAAATTGGAAATCTTTTGAAGGTTTAAGGTTTCCTGAGATCATTTTGCTGCCGACTTTGTTGTTGAGAGATAAGGGTTAAGATAAGGGTGCCACCCAAATTAGAAACCTAGTAAGGATACTTTTGTGAAAAGATTTTTGGTCATTTTGCATTAATACTTGAAATATTTGTATCGCGGCATATGGGTGGAGCACAATACCATGCACAATTAGTTGGAATTGAGATATGCTGTATCAATTAAATATCCTTTTTAAAAAAGTTAGGAATTTATGCCGATAAAGGTTCCCAATATCCTCATGAAGCTGTATTTATGAGTATTGTATGTGTACTGCCACTTAGAAGGTTATAAACGCAAACTGTGGTATCTTCAAAATTCTACTTCAAAGTGGAATTTTAGACACTCTTCCAAACGTAAGGTGATTTGTGTGCGACTTATAATTCTTAACAGACGATCCGATCTCCAATTTGCACTTGCTCGTTAAGAGAGGATTTTCAGCAATTATATATTAAGTATACATATATTATATTCCAGTATCTCGTCTCTGACTGTGGTTACACGATGTACTCGTATCTATAGAATTCTACACAAATTGAGCTTTGAACCATCTGTTAAATTAGTTTCCATCTGGCTTTCTAGGGATTACAGAGTGTGAGAGAGAGAGACAAACAAAGGAAACGTTCGATATGCACACATTAACGTCTATGTGAGTTGCATACATGTTGCGTTGCACACACACATAAAATTTCAGCTCAGCGTGGCGGCCCGGGAAAACGGTTATTATGTCATCTCAACTAGACGATATTGAGAACCAATCGCTGTTTACTACTAGTCATTTCATTTCGCAGTGCCATGTAACCGGACAAACGGAAATAACGCATGACCTACATTTTCGATCGATCTACTTAGTAGGTCGCTATTTTTCAGGGAGTTGAAATCCGGATAATACTAAATTAATATTTTGTTCTTAATTCCTGTTTCGAATACACAGTAAGTATTTGAATACATGTTCTGAGGCTTTTGCGGATTGTTAATGGGTTTCTGTAATTGAAGGAAATGAAGTAGTAATTTGTACTTTGCACTTGTTTTAGCGTTATAATAAGGTTTTCATTAGTTTTATGCAGTTAATGAGCTCTGTTTTTTATTATTGAAAATTGGCGGCAGACGAGCTACAGCATACTAATGGTAAGTGGATATTGTCGTCTATAGACATCCGCGATACATGCCAACATCAGTCCAGAATGACAAACGTTAGCGCCCCCCGGATGCTGCCTTACCTTTGCAGATTAAGGAATGGATTGGCAGAAAGGGTTGGGAAAATGGGGAGGGTAGGATAGAGTGGGATGGGAATGAGCTCTGGGATATCTCACTCACTACCGAAACACGTACGTACATTGGGGAATAACGATAAAGTATGACATGCAAGGTCAGCGGCGCGCCCGCATACCCCCCAGGTGTCCGTGGGCGGCGGTGACACTTACCATCACGTGGGACCGCTTGCTCGTCCGCCGACTAGTCTCTAATAAAAAAAAAAAAAACATTCAGTACATTTCATGGTAGTTTTTTGGAGAGAGGGGTAATATGGCCAATTGAGTGCGTCCAGCGGCTGTGGGAATGCAGCGTACACAGATATATTATACAGATATATTACAGATATACCTATCACAATATATTTTTTGGTCTTTATAATTACATTTGAGCTAATTGAGGCTTTTTGATTTTGGATTTTTTATTTATTTATTTCAGGCGTCTAAAGCTCATACAATATATACCTTACTTAGAATACATATAATTTAATAAGCTTACTGATAAAGCGTCGGAACAGCTACCCCTTCGGGCTAAAACTGAGGACTGAGAAACAGCTTCTGATGCACTGCAGCATCCCGGAGCTTATAGCTCTTACAGTTGCTAGACCTATAAATTGGATTCTAGCTGCCGCAGCTCCACCTTCGTACCGCTGAACCTTCCCTGCTCTGACCCTGGATCTCTTTTGGATTTGCCATCAGATTTAAAAAAGTCTATAGAAACCTAGTGGTCCAAGTGAATATTGGTCTCCGCAACCAAAAGACGCCACAGTTTGACGTAACTTTATGAAATTATGGTTTACCATACAGATAATTGACCTTTGACCTTTTATTGTTTTCTTTTGTTTAAATTTTCACCGGTGGCTACGAAACGACGGACGGATTAATTGTGCCAAAGTATCAGTCTAATTTTATTTCATCTTAATTAAAAATTGTTTTAGCTACAAATTTCCTTAGATTTTCCGTGATATATTTTTTTTTTGGGCGAAGGCGGCAGACGAGCATACAGTCCACCTGGTGGTAAGTAGGTAGATACTGTCGCCCATAGACATCCGCGAAATATGCTAACATTAGTCCAAAATGACAAACGTTGGCACGCCCCCGGATGCGCTGCCTACCTTTGGAGACATAGGAATGGATTTGGAGAAAGGGATGGGAAAATGGGGAGGGGTAGGATGGAAATGGGCTCTGGCACATCTCACTCACTACCGAAACACGTACGTACGTACATTGGAGAAATAAGATAAAGTGGGAAATTGATCTTGTGGTGTGGGCCGGCTTTAAAATAGCACCACTCCAGCTCCTCCCGTGGGTGTTGTAAAAGGCGACAATGGGATAACAAAGCCTTGAGGAACTACACCATCTCTAAAAGAGTCGCCTTGTCAGCGTGGCGTTCTAAGCCATGCGACCCTTATTGTACAAGATAATTTGCATGTCCATCAGTGGACGATAAAAGAGCTATTTACGGAATTATTTAAAGTATTTTCGAGGTAAATAGATATCATTCTAACATCGTGGGTCAGAATGATATCCGGTGAAACTTTAAACATAAGCCATCGTTGAAACTTTAAACATAAGTCACCGGTGAAACTTTAAACATAAGCCACCGGTGAAACTTTAAACAAAGGAATACAATAAAAGGTGAAATGTCAATTGTCGAAATGGTTAGGGCCTCGCTCAAGGCACGTCACCATATTCGACTTTTTACATTTACAGTTCATTTATCCATTTACTCAACTGATACATTTTGCGTTATGTTTTCTAAGATTTATATTTTATGTTATAAATTTGTTTATTCCCAGAAAGAAAGTGCAGGCGATGCTACCAGTAACATCATTTTCACCGGTAATGTTTTCTCTATAACTGCATCAACTCTGGAAAGTGAAAAAATAGATGTCTAGGTACCCTTCGGCCCCTGACGATAATTTAGTTACGATGGGTGGGGCGCGGGTTCAAAGTTAATACAATTATTTGTACGGTAGCACATCACATAAAGTAATGGCATCGGCCTAATAATGTTAGTACGGGAAATCCTTGGTAACATGTTTAGACTTATTCTGCATTTCGTTGGGCTTGTGGCTAGGAAATAAAAATATTTCTATAAATTACTTACTGTGCCCGTGAATTTAGCCGAAGACGTGCGACGCGCGACGGCAACATGCCGCATAAATGACGCATGAATGAGCGTGCCGCATAACGAATGATGGCCTAGATAGGTAGGTATAAAAAATATAAGTTTAAATTGACCTAACTTATGTTAGAATATAAACTCTGCTTTCTTTACAATCTGACTAATATGATCCAAACTACAAACACGGATCACGAGCGGCGAGAGGCGTTAGAGCTCAATTAATTCGATCCGCAGGGTTCCGACCTCCCCTTCCGGGAAAGGGTGAATATGTCTCAAATTTGAACGTAATCGGTTTACTGTCTAGTTCAGGCAGCTAGTGATGGTAAACGAATTTGATACCGCATGTATAAGTATGACGTCATAGTACTGTGGTATTTTCTTCGAGTAATACCTTCAGAAGAGTGTGGTAATAGATTGTTTGTTACTTTACATTTAAGACGTCGAACGTACGGTCTTCCATGAATGATTATGTAAACATGTAGGTATACCTATCTATTGGACCGTAATTAAAACGGATTTTATTTGTTATGCGAATTTGTGATTTCATTTTTTATTTCGTTCATTAGTGGATGAAACCGTCTCTGTTTTATTCTCCACTGTTAGACATAGATTCAGATATTGCTTTGTTACGAGGGATGTATGGCCGTAAAACCACACGCTAACCAAGCGAGTTGGCGAGTCTACTCTTTCAGAGGTGGTGTAGTTCGTAACGGCTTTTCCGACGCCCACACGGCCAAGCCGGCCGCATGGTAACAAACAAACGATGATAACTCGAGTACAATGTCATAAGTTTTATCAAAAAATAGTAAACATTCCCAGCTTTGACCCTTTTACAGGTAATCATTCTTATGCAAGTGACGTCCTCAATCCGACGGAAAAGAGTTTTTTATAGTTAGATATTTCCTAGAAGCTTGTTATAAATCACAGGTACTCGTAGGTACTTATTCACTAGAATAAATTGATATCTGAATTTCACATTTTATCGAGAAACATAAGTACGAGGGGAGGTCCAAAAGTTTCAGGTCTGGCAAAGAAAAAGGACATTCAAGTTCATTAAACTATTTTTCATTGAAGTCTCCGTCTATTTCAACGCACTTTTCGGATCGCTTAATTAGCATTTCTCACATTCAAATTTCACAATCCCAGTATCACAATATTCAAAAGTTTTGTCTTCAGAAATAGGCGGAAATCTCAGCGGTCACTTCATCATCAGTAGAAAATCATCTACCCTTTAAGTCCGCTTGAGGTTTAAGAATAAATAATAATCAACGGGAGCCAAGTCAGGACTATAGGGTTTCGTGAAGGCACACTTTGAAACAGCAGCTTTCGCAACCGCGACGGCGTGGACGGGTGCATTGTCATGGAGAATATTTGAAATATTGTTTACAGACATAAAATAATGCAATACTACGGTGGCTGGAAGCTATTATGCTAACCTTATAGAGCAATTACCAGAAGCAATCAAGTAGCAACATCGCGGAAAACTAAGCGAAGCTGTGCTATTTCTTAACAATCCCAGAATATCGAAGCCATAATCTTTTTGGTGGACTGAGTCAACTTTGTCTTTCTAGGCAGTGATTCGCTAGAACGACGGCACTTCATTGACTCCTTTTTGGAAAGGGGATTATAGTATAGCACCAGAGTTTCGTCCTCAGTAACAATTGACTCCAAAAATTGTTTCTGTTTCTCTGAAATGCCTCCAAATACTCCTTAGAGCACGCTACTCGTTCACTTCGCTCCACACTTGAAAGAAGTTTTGGCATCCACCTCGCATTATCTTCATTTACATGAAGAGTTCATGAAGAATCATAAGTACTGTAGTTGTTGAAAGCCTTATCCTTGCTGCTATTTCTTTCGTCTTTAGCCGTCGATCGCTCAGAATTTCTTCTTCCACTAATTTGACGTTATTGGAGTGAGTTGACGACCCATTGAGGGGTCGACCGGAGCAAAGTTCGTCGTCGATGGACTCTCGTACTAAACGAAATTGCTTGCACCAATCTTTAACGGTGGAAAATGATGGAGAAGAATCCCCGTACATATTCTCCAACCTTTGTTTAATATTATTCCAGCTAACACCTTCCTTTCTAAGAACCTTATTCACGGAATGATATTCCAGTTTAAACATTTTGAAGATTTTGCGACTTCCTGTTGTTCTAAGAGTCGAGGAATCATAACTGACGAGGGTTGAACTCTAAAAATTATACACGAATTATCAGGATAAATTACAATGACAATATCGTATAATTTGTTTCATTTTTAGACATCTAGAAATAAATATGTTAGGCCAGAAACTTTTGGACCTCACTGGTATCTCTCTCAGATTCACAGAATTTATATCATTTATCCACAAGGGGAGACGGTTGCTATGGTACAAAACGATGCCTGTTGCGCCTGTCGCGACACAAGAGCCACAACAAAAATGCAGTTGAACTGATAATTCCTTGACTATTTTCGATCTTATTTCCTCAACGTTATGAGCGTAGATGATAGCAGACATGTGAACAGAGGTTCTGCTATGAATTTCAGTATATTGTAAAATAGATAGGAGGCTGAAAATGTCCTTCTATTAAAGGAATACGGTTGAAAATGGACCTTGGCTGTCGTCGGTTAATTGTCTGCGTATATTTGTTTCGCAGATTTTCAGATTATATTGATTTTATCTGTAATAGGAATTATTAGGAGCTTTTATCGTTAATGGCCTGATTTTCAATTTGTTGTTCTGAAATATTTCACGATAATTAACGATAAGTAAATATTGGCGGCGGGTCCGTTCGTCTGGCAGAATATACTGCTAAGTTTAAGTTTCTTCCAGATGTTCCAGATGTAAGTTTCTGCTTGCTTATTTTTCGATAGACACTAGCTTATTGTACCTAGCAAAAGGTACAGCAAAGTAACGCCCGATTACATAAACTATATTATTATAAAATGTCAATACATTCAACAAATTAAATATACAAAAGGTAGTAATTTATACTATGTTGAAGGGTTATTACGTAACAAACAAATAAATCATCTTTTGCATTTATAATGTTAGTTAGGTTCATTGAATTTTCGTAATCTGTGACTATTTCTTTTCAAATTTATTTTTTCTTCCGAGATGAGATTGTGTAACAGTACGGTTGTGTATGGGTAAATTATGATAAAGAAGAAGGTAAACATTGCCTATGGCCTATAGCATACTATACCATCGGCCTATGTCTCTTTTCTGCTACTTAGAGGCATCTCCCAACGCTCGCTACCACACACGACCTTCGGCTTTGTTCACCCAGCTACTACCGTAAACTTCTTCAATTCGTCGGTCTACTCGTATTTAACCGGCGGACGTCCCACTCTATGCTTCCCGGTATGTGGTCTTAATTCACGGACTTCTCTATCCCATCGGTTGTCGGTCCTGCAGCAAATATAACCTGCCCGTTGTCAATTTAGCATGTTGTTTTTACAACTATCGGTGACTTTACTTCATTAGCGAATCTTTTGCATCTTATCATGCGAAAAAAATCCGAGCATAATTGAGCATTTTGAGCCCTTCCCAGCTTGTTGAGCGACTTTGAATTTATGGTAAACATTGAAGAAATTCCGAGCATAGTTGTAGCTCAGCAAGCTCTCCCTAGCTAGCTTTAATTTAAGGCAAACACCAAAAGTCCTAGCATAGTTCAACGAACTTTTCACAGTTTATTAAGCGACTTTGACTTGATTGTAAACACTGCATATACTAAATGGTAATTGCATGTCGTAATTTAACTAGTGAACACAAAGAAATAATCATTCGGGGAAGGTATAATCATTCTCTGTCCCCAAATAAATGTAAAGTAGGTACATCAAAATGATCAACGCGAAGGTATAAAGCGCAACCCAAACAAATCTCCCTACGCAAGCTTTCGTGAGGTAGGTTTTGGGTAGATTCGGAACGGCGGTGACTAGGTTACAAGGTCATTCACCCTTAACCTTGTGGTGGTTCAAGCCCAGATATGTGATCGTCTATATATTTGAATCTATGTATAAGAGCTTAGTTACTTCATTACAGGATAACTTCAGTGCTTATGAGTATGAGGATAGTCTTTGTGGCAAATGTAATTAATTCAATCGCGTCTGATTATGCAAGTGTGCAATGTAGTGATGGTATTCCCAAAATAACAAGTCATATATTCACTTCGGCTTACTTTAAATGGACCTTTAGGTATTTATGGAAAGGGGTCGTTAAGACCTCAAGAGTAGCTTGTCTCGAATTAGTAATGTACAGAGGCAAATTAGGTCTAGTAAGTGCCCCGACGCGCGTATATGACTGTTAATTGAGTCAATGGCAAAGCCATCTTGCTGCCCAAATCACTCTGGCATTTACGGGGATTTCCTACGGCCTGGCTCAAGGCTTCCACGCATGGAATTATGGGGCTCGAATTCAACTCCTTTTCATCGCTGAGAAGCGGTTAAATCAACACGTCCTAGGACATGGATAATTATAGGCGCACAAAGCTGCCTTGCCCCGATACCATGGTAAAGTTTTATATTATATGTATATATCAGTTAGGGTTCTATTCGGCCGAATAGAGGTCGGAGTTGATTCGATAAGAGAGGAATGTGTGTTCTGATGCCCAGATTTGCTAGCTAGCCGCCGACAACCTTTGCACAGTTCAATTCTGACCCAGAATTGCGTCTTAAATTCAGGCCGATCTCAAGATCAGCTATGGCGATGGATACACAATGAAGATCCTTTTATCGTGTAGATGTCCATCGGAATCCACGCGAGGGAGCGTCTCTCGGTCTGCGCCTTTAGTGGTGTTAAGTTCCCACACTAATGCAAACTTAGTTCATATAAAATGTGCTATCCTTGACTATAAGCATTGAAATAACCACTGTCTTGCAATTTATTAAATATACTAAATGAATTCAGTATCCATATTTTGAGATAGGTTATGATCTCCAAATCTGTTATAGAGTAAACTAATACTTACGACAGCTCGGCCTCTCCATCTGTCTCGTGTCTTGTGTTCAATTTAGACCATCGGCTCAAAGTCCAATTATATATGCAATGTATGCTTGATATTAATTTCAAGACTCTATGATTACCAAAAGCTACATAGTGTCCGAGTATAGCTTGAGCTATTACTTGAGTCCTAGACAGAACTGGCTTTGTTCAATTAAGATCGGATAGAAGTTTGGTTTATCCATCTTTCAAGCTCAATTATAGAATTTCTAGCTTCGTGTATAATTCGTAAAAATAGCCTAGGCGTGTACTATGGGGTTTTGTGGATGAAACTTGTACTTATGTACTTTATTTATAATGTAGTTCGCGTTCTGCGTGATTTTATGAACTGAATAATTATCATACTTTAAAACTCCATTTTACCTTAGCCAAATGGGGAAGGGAATTAACTCTAGACCATTGAAATAGCAGAAATATGAAATTAAGAATTATTTATTTCATAACCAAATTATAATCGAATCTGAGTTGATTATTTAGATTAGATGTGACCGATTAAAGTCACATCCAACCGAGTCCTTCTATTCCTAGGCTTTGTATATAGGGAAAAAGAAGACCCAAACAAAAAACCCTATATGCCGTATTACTTAATTCTAACACAATTATTTACACAAGACTTAGATCTATTCGCAATAAAAGAAACATACATAGTAAATTACACGTTTATTGTGTATGCGGTGAGGTGTTATTTAATTGAAGATTGAACTCTAGTTTAATCCAGGATAACCTGCCTGAATTTATGTCTGGCAATTGGCTCAGTACATAATGATATATATATGTATATATATATATATATGTGTTGGTTTTCATTAATATCATTTTAATAGTGACTCGACATACCATGAGAGTGGTTTTGTTTAGAACTAGAATAACATGATTATGTACTCAATTAATCATCATTTGTTACCAAGCACATTATTTCGAGAAGACTCTTTATTGAGCTGGATTTTAGTATGACCTTTGGATATTTATACACCTCATCTCACACAGACATGATTTATAACAGTTTATACACATTTATATACACATCTGCTCATAACTTTGTTCACATGTCCATAATTTAATGTATCTTTCATGAATCGTAAGTGCTGGTCAATTCATTATATTTAATTAGGTGATTGTATGGGCTCTAATGGTATTTCTTACCATTCTCGTCTTTATTATTCGACGGCATCTGGTAAATAGGCATAATTATGGTAATTATTATAATACAAATATAAGAAATTGCCATCTCCCAATACGATCTGTGGTTAGTCAATAATTCATATTCCTTATCAGATATTATATCCATTGTCAAATAGCTTGTTTGTTTATGTTTAGCTACAAATGACAGTTAGTTATATAACACTGTGTACAAAGTTATGAGGCACTAAAATAATTATGATAGTGTGTACTTTACCAGACAACTTTTATGGTTCAACTTATTTTATTATTCCCGCCTATCTTATACAAATTAAATTGGAAAACTTTTATTACTACTACACACACTATAAAGAACTATTATCTAGATCGGGCTAGCGTGAGCTAGTCAAGACTTCTATCTGGTTCCTTCAGGGAGCAAAAGCGCGCGAGCTCGACCAAGGATAAAACCGTTGTGCCCTCTCTCCTCATGTTCGTCTCAAGCGCAGCCAGCTCTCCAGCCACGCCCTGATGCTGCTCCTTGCCAATGGGGAAAAATCAAAGCCAGTTATTTGCTCCTGATTGGTCCGTATCTTAGCGTCACCGTGCCGCGTCTTGGCGCTAAAAAAAAATTAGCGGCAGAATTCTCGCGATAATAATTTCTTTTGTGCGTGTCGACCCATGGGCCTTCTACACGTGCATGCAATCATTTTTTACAAACTGTCTCCCCTTTATAAATTTACGACTTTTGTCAAGCATCAAGCAGAGGCGAATTCCATAGAATTTGTGTTACTAATGGCTCTCAACAGTGTAGCACTTGCACATTTTAAGATATTAACTCCGAATTCAAGTTAATTTATCGTCGTTAACAACAACTCGATGGGTTGTCTAGACATCTTAACATTTATTTTATGCAGATGTTTTTCGGCGATGAGAGAAAAAAAGATAGGGTTTGTTTTTGGCAACACAAAAACCTTCTTATTTTGAATTTTAAATAATGGCTAAATATCTCTCTAGTTGGCCATCTCACACTCCCCCAAATAGATTTTGAAACTCGACTTCTCCCTTCTGATATTTTCAATAAGCAAAGTTTTAAAATATATTTCTCCTCATCCTATAAAAAATAAAATTATTTCCATCGACTACTGTACTAATTCTGGCTCAGTTCCCACGCCTTACAAACTATTCTCACAGCACTAACTTCCCTTTCATTCATCCGCTTTTTTTTTTCCGTGGTTTTTTTTCGTGTGGGTTCGCTTTTGTTATGCTTTCGATAACATTCCCATTCAACGCAGCCCCCCTTTTTTCTTTATTTGTTATTTGTTTACTTGTTTGGTTACGTAATAACGAAACAGGTGTATTGCATTATAATTTCCTTTGATCTTATTGGTTTTTTCGTCAATTAGAGTATAGACGTTGTCATATGGTACTGCTCCTATTACGAAAGGTCCTTCATACAATCGTACAAACTTTTGAGTTATTTTCTTGTCTGCGTCGGACTTGGCAAAGACTTTTAACTTTACAAGGTCACCTATCTCAAATCGAATTAATTTATGATTCCTATTATAGTGAGATTCGCGAATAGCAGCTGCTTTTGCGGCATTCAATCGCGCTTGTTGACGGATTTGCTGTATTTCCTCCTCCTGATATCTCTTCCTGCTGTATTTTTCGTTCAAGAAATCGGTAGACAGTGTGGTTGTCCTCCCATTTACTATCTCATCCGGTGTATACCCTGTGGTAGTGTGGATAATTTGGTTGTAGCACTCCTCTATTCTTGGTGTAGGTAAGCGGACTGCAGAATGGAGTAGCCTCTTGTTTGATGACCTCTAACCCTTCTAATTCTTCTAAACCCTTCCTTACTTGTTCCCTATGTGCTAACGGTACTGGATAACTCCGTTTGATAAATGGTGTGTCATCTAATAACTTTATAGTATGCTCGTACTTGTCCGTTCGTCCTAAACCATCGGCAAATACCTTAATATACTTTTCTAATATAGGTATCAACATTCGCTTTTGTTCTAAGTTTAAGTCAGTCGTGTTTAAATGGTCCGTCCATTTGTTTCTACATTCCACCTCTTTATTTGACGTGATGCCTTCTGTTGGTAGCGTGATCCGATTCAGCATTGTGTTGATAATGGTAGCGTTCGTCTCTCCCCCTAGTCGTTCGATCTCGCTATCTGAGTTCAGTCTAACACTAGACCTAACTCCTAAATTTTCTATCGTCAGTGTCCGTTCTTGACCGCAATTCACTATTCCTTTCACTCTCTCTAGCCAGTCATAACCTAGTATCAGAGATCTAGGTAATTTCCGCATAATTAATGCAGGTGCTTCTACAATTGAATTACCTAACTTGAATTCTATCAATACCAATCGGTTTGTGCTCTCGCTTCGTGAACCAAACGCTCCTTGTATCTGTATAGCTGGTATGGCAATCTCGGGTAATTCTCCGCTCTCTTCCTTCATCGAATCGTATAACTCCCGCGTTATACCACTTATTTGACTTCCGGTGTCGATCAGCGCATTTATGTGCCGACCATACAATTGTACACATATTTCAGGTAAATTAGGTAACGAATAATTTTCACATACGTCATCGCTCTCGTCTATCTCGTCGATTTCGTGAAAAATAGTGTACACTCCTCTGTCTCTCTTCGTACAAAATTCACACACTGAACCCTTCTCATCGCACTCCTGTACGTGGCAAAACTGGTTGTCCAATAAGATTCCGATCCCTGTTGCTAATGATTGGCAATGTTGGTCTTCGTCTTGTGATTTTGTTCCTAATGGGTATTTGAGACCCCTTCCATTTGTTCCAAGCTTTTGTCCAGGTTTCCATCCCTTTCCAACGAGTATGTTATAGGCTATATTTTCCTCACTAAGGTGCGAAGTCTCTGTAGTCCCTCCATCATAAAATAATAATAGGCTATTATGACTTCCTTGTGCCGGAGACTTTAGTTTTTTTGTTTGCTTGTCCTCCCCCACAAGTCTTGCCGAAGTGGAAGGTTCACTTTCTTTGATAAAATCGATAGCTGGTCGATTAACGGTAGCTTCGTTTTTCCTCGTGATAGCCGGTGCTACCCGATTAAAGTTGGTTCTATAACCCAAACGTCCACGTAGATGTCCCCTCCCCCTGTACGCACCTCTCCTATTACGCCATACATTCGCCGACATTGTCGCGGTGATAGGCCGTCTAAACTGCCTATCCTTCCGGTCGTTCCTGTTGAGGTTATTCGTCATGACATTTTTCCGTTTCATTATAATGTTTTGTTCTAAGCTTCGGAGGAACTTAGCGCCATTCATGATAGTAGGTTCTTCTGCTCTCGTGAACCACAACCGTTGAATGTCTACTGAGTAATGTCTCATTATCGAGTTAACAAGATCTCGTTCGCTAAATGCTATCGTGAGTGATTGCATAGTCTCGGCTTGCTCAGCAAAGTGTTCTGACATAGTAACACCCGAATCGTCCGAATATGTTGTATTTATCAATCTATATCTGACAGATTCCTGAATTTGTTCGGTCCAATAATTGCGACGAAAGTCCGTCTCGAAGTCCGTAAAAGAGGTCCATTCCTTGGAATATAATTCCATTACCTTACGTGCATGTCCCGTGACACATTCTAGGGCTATATCAACCTCTCTATCATTAGCATTCAATGCCTTGATGTACTTTTTCAATCGCTTGAGAAAACCAATTGGGTTCGACAGCGGTTTTCCATCAAATATAGGTTTGCTAACCGTGGGTTGGATCACAAATATGTTGCGCGTAGTTGAAGATGATGTGCTAACACTCTCAGATGTAATGCTCGCGGATTCCTGCGTCACGTTTCCATCGCTGCGACTACCTTCTTCTTCTACTGTACCGCGCGATGATACGCTCGTCGTATCCTTCTGTCCGTCACTACTGTTTGAGCTACTCAACTGCTCTAACTTCTTGTTAAATTCATCCATACGTTGTAGTAACAATTCCAACGTCGTATTATTTAAAGGTTCCGTAATTCGTTCGTCACTTTCACTCGCATTCGTCCTTCCTCTCCCTTTCACTCTCTTACTTTGTCTCTCAGACATCTCTACGACTAAACTATTCTCGTACAACTTGTAATAACAATAGGGCTACCCTAGACCTTCGTTTGTTTATTACTTTCGCTTTCGTGTTTCACGACAGTGTTCTAGCAGTCATAAATTTATAAAGGGGATAAAATAATAATTCGTGGAGACACAAAATTGCAAAATTTAAAATGTATAAGATTAGGAACGGGGTAATATAATAGTAGTCCTATCGTTTTAGGTTTTTTTTTTTGTCGACCTGAAAGTTCGTATCATATTACTAGTCGTCCTTTCCATATTGTTACACATAATTTACACATAACCATATAGATCGTGTAGGTCATACACACGATAATTCACAATAATTCCTGCTTATCAATTGGTCAATATTCCCGTAAATGAAAGGCTTATTTTACGTCTAAATACACGATTCTTTTTTTTTTTTTTTTGTTCTACGTTGTGTTTTTAGTAAGTTAAATTTAATAAATCCAATCGTATTGTTTTTTCGAATACGTAGTTGGATCGCTGGTCTGCGGCACCATTTTCTGTGGTGGTTCAAGCCCAGATATGTGATCGTCTATATATTTGAATCTATGTATAAGAGCTTAGTTACTTCATTACAGGATAACTTCAGTGCTTATGAGTATGAGGATAGTCTTTGTGGCAAATGTAATTAATTCAATCGCGTCTGATTATGCAAGTGTGCAATGTAGTGATGGTATTCCCAAAATAACAAGTCATATATTCACTTCGGCTTACTTTAAATGGACCTTTAGGTATTTATGGAAAGGGGTCGTTAAGACCTCAAGAGTAGCTTGTCTCGAATTAGTAATGTACAGAGGCAAATTAGGTCTAGTAAGTGCCCCGACGCGCGTATATGACTGTTAATTGAGTCAATGGCAAAGCCATCTTGCTGCCCAAATCACTCTGGCATTTACGGGGATTTCCTACGGCCTGGCTCAAGGCTTCCACGCATGGAATTATGGGGCTCGAATTCAACTCCTTTTCATCGCTGAGAAGCGGTTAAATCAACACGTCCTAGGACATGGATAATTATAGGCGCACAAAGCTGCCTTGCCCCGATACCATGGTAAAGTTTTATATTATATGTATATATCAGTTAGGGTTCTATTCGGCCGAATAGAGGTCGGAGTTGATTCGATAAGAGAGGAATGTGTGTTCTGATGCCCAGATTTGCTAGCTAGCCGCCGACAACCTTTGCACAGTTCAATTCTGACCCAGAATTGCGTCTTAAATTCAGGCCGATCTCAAGATCAGCTATGGCGATGGATACACAATGAAGATCCTTTTATCGTGTAGATGTCCATCGGAATCCACGCGAGGGAGCGTCTCTCGGTCTGCGCCTTTAGTGGTGTTAAGTTCCCACACTAATGCAAACTTAGTTCATATAAAATGTGCTATCCTTGACTATAAGCATTGAAATAACCACTGTCTTGCAATTTATTAAATATACTAAATGAATTCAGTATCCATATTTTGAGATAGGTTATGATCTCCAAATCTGTTATAGAGTAAACTAATACTTACGACAGCTCGGCCTCTCCATCTGTCTCGTGTCTTGTGTTCAATTTAGACCATCGGCTCAAAGTCCAATTATATATGCAATGTATGCTTGATATTAATTTCAAGTCTCTATGATTACCAAAAGCTACATAGTGTCCGAGTATAGCTTGAGCTATTACTTGAGTCCTAGACAGAACTGGCTTTGTTCAATTAAGATCGGATAGAAGTTTGGTTTATCCATCTTTCAAGCTCAATTATAGAATTTCTAGCTTCGTGTATAATTCGTAAAAATAGCCTAGGCGTGTACTATGGGGTTTTGTGGATGAAACTTGTACTTATGTACTTTATTTATAATGTAGTTCGCGTTCTGCGTGATTTTATGAACTGAATAATTATCATACTTTAAAACTCCATTTTACCTTAGCCAAATGGGGAAGGGAATTAACTCTAGACCATTGAAATAGCAGAAATATGAAATTAAGAATTATTTATTTCATAACCAAATTATAATCGAATCTGAGTTGATTATTTAGATTAGATGTGACCGATTAAAGTCACATCCAACCGAGTCCTTCTATTCCTAGGCTTTGTATATAGGGAAAAAGAAGACCCAAACAAAAAACCCTATATGCCGTATTACTTAATTCTAACACAATTATTTACACAAGACTTAGATCTATTCGCAATAAAAGAAACATACATAGTAAATTACACGTTTATTGTGTATGCGGTGAGGTGTTATTTAATTGAAGATTGAACTCTAGTTTAATCCAGGATAACCTGCCTGAATTTATGTCTGGCAATTGGCTCAGTACATAATGATATATATATGTATATATATATATATATATATATATATATATGTGTTGGTTTTCATTAATATCATTTTAATAGTGACTCGACATACCATGAGAGTGGTTTTGTTTAGAACTAGAATAACATGATTATGTACTCAATTAATCATCATTTGTTACCAAGCACATTATTTCGAGAAGACTCTTTATTGAGCTGGATTTTAGTATGACCTTTGGATATTTATACACCTCATCTCACACAGACATGATTTATAACAGTTTATACACATTTATATACACATCTGCTCATAACTTTGTTCACATGTCCATAATTTAATGTATCTTTCATGAATCGTAAGTGCTGGTCAATTCATTATATTTAATTAGGTGATTGTATGGGCTCTAATGGTATTTCTTACCATTCTCGTCTTTATTATTCGACGGCATCTGGTAAATAGGCATAATTATGGTAATTATTATAATACAAATATAAGAAATTGCCATCTCCCAATACGATCTGTGGTTAGTCAATAATTCATATTCCTTATCAGATATTATATCCATTGTCAAATAGCTTGTTTGTTTATGTTTAGCTACAAATGACAGTTAGTTATATAACACTGTGTACAAAGTTATGAGGCACTAAAATAATTATGATAGTGTGTACTTTACCAGACAACTTTTATGGTTCAACTTATTTTATTATTCCCGCCTATCTTATACAAATTAAATTGGAAAACTTTTATTACTACTACACACACTATAAAGAACTATTATCTAGATCGGGCTAGCGTGAGCTAGTCAAGACTTCTATCTGGTTCCTTCAGGGAGCAAAAGCGCGCGAGCTCGACCAAGGATAAAACCGTTGTGCCCTCTCTCCTCATGTTCGTCTCAAGCGCAGCCAGCTCTCCAGCCACGCCCTGATGCTGCTCCTTGCCAATGGGGAAAAATCAAAGCCAGTTATTTGCTCCTGATTGGTCCGTATCTTAGCGTCACCGTGCCGCGTCTTGGCGCTAAAAAAAATTAGCGGCAGAATTCTCGCGATAATAATTTCTTTTGTGCGTGTCGACCCATGGGCCTTCTACACGTGCATGCAATCATTTTTTACAAACTGTCTCCCCTTTATAAATTTACGACTTTTGTCAAGCATCAAGCAGAGGCGAATTCCATAGAATTTGTGTTACTAATGGCTCTCAACAGTGTAGCACTTGCACATTTTAAGATATTAACTCCGAATTCAAGTTAATTTATCGTCGTTAACAACAACTCGATGGGTTGTCTAGACATCTTAACATTTATTTTATGCAGATGTTTTTCGGCGATGAGAGAAAAAAAGATAGGGTTTGTTTTTGGCAACACAAAAACCTTCTTATTTTGAATTTTAAATAATGGCTAAATATCTCTCTAGTTGGCCATCTCAACCTGCCTCAATATCTTGACGTTGGACTCTCCGAGTTTGAGCCCTTTCGTAAATTCAAGGGCGCGCTTGCGGTTTCCTATTCTACATAAGTTACTTTGAGATACGAGTTTCGAATTTGAGATTTGAGAGGAGTCTCTTGGTAATTTTATGATTTGTGTATAATTGTGAAATTTATAAGACTGTCTTTATCTAAACACGGGCGGGTACAAGAAAAATAAAGTTAGTAGAGATTTTCATATTTAATAAAGGAAAGAAAGTGAATATATAGTTTTGAGCAGTTTTAAACTTAACTTGTTAGATTTTTCCGTTTTGTTATAACAAAACTAAATTGCCCGTATAATCGGTATTGTAAACATTATATTACTATTGTACTTAATCGCCGACCGCTGTTTTTTACAATAATCTCTACAAAACTTATGAGAATATTTTTAAGGTGACAAGTGTGACAGCTCTTAATATGTCGAGAACATTTTTTTTTCTGTATACATTACGGCTTGTATTTAAACGAGCACAGCAAAATTACAAAATAAAAATGAATAACTAAAGCAACTAATTTTAATTTACTAAGAATATAATCATCTGTACCTGTGATCAAAATATTTATTTCCTCTCTACCCAAAGGCAGAGATCGCTTTCAGCGATAACACTGCTTTTCGTGCCTTTTGTGTTTACAATGTCTGTTATAGTTTTTATTATGTTTGTTTTTTTGTGTGCAATAAAGAGTTTAATCTATATGTCTGTCATCACCAAGAAGACTACCTTGAAATATACTGCATTTCCCACTTTATCCTGTTCCCCAATGCACTTTCGTGTTTCGGTTGTGTATGAGATATGCCAGAGCCCATTCCCATTTCGTCCTTTCCAATTTTCCCAACCTTTTCTTCTACATCTCTATAAAGGTAGGCAGCGCATCCGGGGACGTGCCAACATTTGTCATTCTGGATTGTTGTCAGCATGTACCGCGGGTCTCCACGGGCGACAGTATACACTTACCACCAAGTGGACGGTATGCTCGCCTGCCGCCTTCTTGCTATAAGAGAGTCGACATTTTCTTTATTGTCATCAGATAATGTAAACCGAAATACTGAATTTAATGCCCATTCAGCAATCTTTTTTATAGAAAACATTTTTATGATAGGTATATTCATTAAATAGTAATAATGAAATTTTCCCTTAAACCGAAACTGGGGTCACTGTGCGACGTACTCGTGGCCTCTGTTGTTGCAGGTGTCCACGGGCGGCGTGCGGCGGTAGCTTACCGCCATATGGTGGACCGGTTCGTCTGACAGTTCTTCAATAAAAAAAATAAAGGTATCGTTCTTTACCATTATTTCCTACACGGCGCAGTTTCGGCGTGGATTGCGTTATAATTACCATATGTACGAGTTTTAAATACTTCACAATCTACTAAACGAACTGAACAGGTTTGTCGGTGGTGGCTGGATGAGAAGAGCGGAGGGTAGTGTATGGTGGTGAGCCTTGGGAGAGGCCTGTATCCAGCAGTTGAGAGACGTACTATCCTCAACAGGTCAACCTATAACAATGGACAACTTAATGGTGTTTATAATCAGGGCTAGAATTGAATGGTTTTGGGGACATTAGCGTCTTTCTGACTGTACATACACCAATTCTTTACACATTTAAGAAAAATCAATAAAACAATGAAATACGTATGTACACCTATTTATTTTAAATATATACAGTAAAGTTATATTACACTATGTACATTATATTACATTACATTATTATATAATGTATGAAGAGATTGTCTATTCACACGGGATATGTATCATGCAGCCGTATACTAAATGTACGTTACTTATATTTGTGTTGATAAATATCAAACTGCGGTAAGTCCATTGACACCATAAACACTTTTTTTAATATGACAAGTTTCGGTTTTTAATTGTAATTATACCACTTTAGTGTAAAACATCATTAGCTCAATGAATATGTATGAAAAAGCTTGTTAAAGTGGTATATTTTTTTCAAATTCAAATAAGTCCTCAAACAGAACACATCATATTCTCACATGTCCACACTAATCACAGAACGCATACGACTCAATATGGCGTCATCATTGCTGTAAGTCTTGAGGTCGTAGTGTGTGTTCTTTTAAATATAAATGGAATGATGGATAAAATAGAAATAGTTGAGCCTTATAAGGCCCGGAAAAGAAACAGTCTCTTGTACAGCGAAGAAAGCAAGTAAAATGACGAATCTGTAAGTAATAACCGTTTCTTTGTTTAAACGTGTTCATTACGCGGCGTGGTAACACAGGGCCGTACTTAAGTAGTTTTGTGTTTATGTTTCAATTATTAAAATTTGTGACTGAATTTTAATGGCTTTTATACCCTATAAAATTTTATAAAATAATTAATATATAAGCTAGTTTTGGTTAATAATATCGCTGCTCGTAAATATTGATCGTGTTTTTACTACAATAAATAATTTATTAGTTGATGTTTTAGTTTAATCAATTTACTTTGTTTTAGGTATTCAGCTCCTGGATTACCAAAAAAAACCCACTTGTGCCCACTACAATAAGTCATTGAAATGTGGAACACTGACATCAAATGATATTTATCATTTTCACAAAAAAATTTACAAATTTAAAGAGAAAATTAATCAAGATAATTTTATATTACGACATATATCTACTGAGGCTGTAAAACGTCGACGTCCTAGAGGTACTTCAAAGTCAAAGTGCAGAAATTATTCAATAAAATATTTTATTACTGGCGTATACCACTGTTTAAACAGTTTAAATCTAGATGGCAAAGAAATTGTGCGATTGGTCGCCGATGGTTGTGGCGGCCAAAACAAGAATTCAATGTTAGTAGCAATGGCCATGAAGTGGGTTGAACAAGCTAATCATTCCATTTCAGAGATACAAATCATTTTTCCAGTGACAGGCCACTCATTTATCCCACCGGACCGAGTATTTGCGTTAACCGAAAAAAAAGTACGTCAAAAAGAATGTATCGTACAGCCAGAAGAATATTATGAAATAATGTCTGAACATGCAACGATACATTATCTTGTGAAAGACATACAAGTACTTGATTGGAAATCAAAGTCCAAGGAATATCTCAAGCGTACTCAATCTTGGCACTTTCAAATTAGTAAGTGCAAAAGAATAATTCTCGAACGTACTCCCCAAGGAATACGTGTACGGGGTGAAATCTCATACAGAAATGACACGGGTGTTAAAAAAAACGTGTTAAAAAAAGGAAAACGCTTGTTGGATTTTCAACCGGAGGTAGTTCATACACGAGTTCCAGTTAAGAGAGAAAAGCTTAAGGATGTTGAGAATTTGCTCAAGAAGCACTACGGTGAAAACTGGAGAGACTTCAGAGAATTAGAGTTTTATAAAACAGTTTTAGACAATGAAGGCGAACAGGAAATGAAGATGTTCTAAATAATGGTGAAAATTATTTATTGGACGAAGTTATTGATTTTGTTTGAAATTCTTATTTTTCATAATTACAGACAATACAGTCGGAACATTATATACTATGAAGTAAATTACAAACACCAGCATTCTTTCAGCAAATTAGTGTGACAGTAGATTATGAATAGCTACGTAAATGTCAAAAGGTTAAAGATTAACGCCTTCCCTTGCTATAAAATGTAACGAAATAAATAATTGAATTCAGTTTTACTTCAAGTGTAATTTCAATTTTTATTCAAAATTGATCAACGTTTATATCAAGTTGGCGGCAGAGTATTCATCCTGTTATGTTCATTATTATTCTGTGTACAATACGAAGTCATATAATAAAGAAATATTTTGTTCGTGCTGCCGGGTTTGATGTGTTTTCTGTTTGTAATAAGTAATAATAACAGATAACAAATAACAATTTGTAATAACAGAAATCTGTTTCTGTTGTAATAATTGTTGTAATATAAAAATAAACAATTCACTAAATAATACACCTTATAATTGGGTCATTTTATTTCCTTTCTCATTTTATTAAAACTGGTGTCATCATGAGTTCGGCCCTTTATCTCAACCCAAGATCTGTACTTTTCAAAACGTTGTAAGTCCACATGCTCCATATCAAATCGTAATATGTCCTGTATGGGCATATCAAAATCTAATAAGTCCATCTTTTATTTGCATTTTTACTATTTTCTATGAAAACTAGGATCAAAAAACTCATAAAAATGTGTTTAGACGATCAGAAATCATTTATATTAACATTGTACAATACCGATATTCAACGAATTCAATACAAAATAAAAAAACGCTTTTTTCTCGAAAAGTCATTTGATGGACTTGTAGCAGTTTGATATTTATCAACTCATTTAACCTTAATGCATATGTACAAAGACGGCCTGTCATTTGTATACAATTTAAATTTTGACCTTTTAAAGCAAATTACATTACACATTATGTTTACATAATTACGTTTATATTAATATAATATATGAAGACAGAGTGTCTATTCATACGGGACATGCATCATGCCAATGCATAGTAAAGGTATATTACCTATATTTACATTACCTTATCGCATATGTACAGAGAAGGTACATTATGTGAGTACATTTGTGAAGGATTTGGATCTTTTAAAGCAAAGCGCGGCGCTTCATTAGGTAGCAGTACATTACATTAGGTTCAGATTACATCTACATTGACATTATATATGAAGCTATTGACGCAGGATATCACGTAGCCCCATAGTATAGGTATAATACACTATATTGACATTACCCAAACGCATATGTACAGAGACGAACTCTCATTTGTATGCTATTTCGTTTTGGATCTTTTAAAGCAGTGCTGCTGGTACAGGAAATATGCCAATATTTGTAATATTCCGTGTTTGGATTTTAATGTAACAAAAAAAAACGGAGGCATATTCTCTTCAAAATTGTTTTCTGCACCTCCAACGCTTAAAAAAACAAAACGATGATTAAATATATCTGTGGATCCAAATAAATGGAGAGACCATTATCAGATGGATTCTCCTACAAGATACAAGATACTCCTCCCCAAGTTCCATCCATCCACTGTGCCAGCCTCACCTGAAATACTTGTTGTAGTTTTTAGATTGAGGTCTGGTCATATGTCCCTTAATAAATTTTATCACGTGACGGGTAGGAAGTCTTCCCCATTGTGCAGTTTTTGTAATACAACGTAGGATTTGTTACACTTGCGGTATGATTGCGGTATGCAGTCGACTAAAGGATGTTCGATATACGAGTAGATACTTGTCGCAAAACATTTATGGCATCGGGGAA
Source organism: Sesia apiformis (assembly GCA_914767545.1). Classification (NCBI taxonomy): domain Eukaryota; kingdom Metazoa; phylum Arthropoda; class Insecta; order Lepidoptera; family Sesiidae; genus Sesia; species Sesia apiformis. Next base: position 15,070,838 of record OU611960.1, on the reverse strand, counting down.
GTTAATACAATCCTCGGTCAGCCCTTGACTGAGGAAGCGGTGAAACTATATAAATTTGTTATACGTGCCGTCAGATTGAGGGTTGACTGCGAGAAGACGGGATTGTGAAGACAGAATGGTGAGCATCCCTATGAGGATGGCATAGTCGGACATACCGAGTGAAGCCTCGAAAATAAACAAAAAAAGATTTAAAAAATTATAGATTACCATAGATTAGTGTTTCCTGTACAAACACTGTTATTTATTTTGTTCTGCTTTCAAAGATGTTAACATTTTAAAGTTTGGTTTATATAAAGTAAATCCATAATTGGCCATAATTAAGTTTATATAAATTTTATGAATAATTTCAGTGGCTACGACATAATGTAATTAACTCTAAAATGTTTGTTTTTTTTATACTCATCATTTCTTTGCGTTTGCTCGGAATAATGAGATGGGTGACTTTCTTTATGCACGCATCCTCAGGAATGACAAGAAAGACGTGCCGCGTCACATGACGCAATACACGTGCGACTCCTATTTACAACATGGATATGTTTAGATTCAAAATTGAGCTAAGCTCGATTACTTGTAAGTGTGAAAGGACTGTTACTGCATTCGTACTGATTGTCAACATAGTACTGTCGCAGCAATTGTACCTTGTTAATACCCTGTAACTCCAGGTTACACGTACAATACAATTTTAAAAATAATAAGAATTAGATTGATACTAGATACTGATTTGAATTTAATAAAATTATACTCTTGAATAAGTAAATACAATGACGGAAAATCAAGCAACAGTTAAGTTAGTGTTCCCGAGTTATCATTAACAAAGACAGACAACTAAAAAGGCAAACAGACAGACGATGCATTGTATACATATTAATATTACATCTATGCAGATTGTAATAATATAAAAATACTTATATATTATGTGTATTAATTACTTATATATTATGCTTACTATTTAACCATTTATTTTTGTTTTATTTTTATATTTTCTATTTTTTTTTATTTCTTTATTTAATAATGTATTGTACACACATAATATCAAATAAATAAAAAGGAAGAAAAAGAAAAGATGTACAAAAGGCAAGTTTATCTCCTGCGGAGATTTCTTTCAGCAAACCTAGGAAAGTAAATATACTTATATATGTCAAGACAGAAAGGCAAGCGTAGCGCGTACGGAATACTCGTATGTAATACATACATGTAATACAATAAGACTAACAAAATATATAAATATGTACATATTTTTTATTTTATTTCTTGTTTTTTATTTATTTTTTCATTTATTGATGATGGCTGTCTTATGTACTGACAAATATATCATTTAATTGTGCGTTAATATTCATTAATATTACGGTTTTTACGTTTTAACATGTTTTTAGGGCTGTACAGTGCACATACAGTTTACAGAGTAAAGAGTACAGCCACAAAAGCATGCCCATCTTATAAATAACTAATACGTTATACTTATAATTAATAATATGGTAAACATTTTAAGCAAGCTATTGAGCAATGAGCCATTCTAATTTCTAGTTACAAGTCAGTTGATGAACATTTCATATATTAATTTGAAGTAAAAAATAAATGATTTCTACCACTTACACATATGTAGAAACAATGTGTATACAATTATAGCACGTGTATGTGTATTATTTGTAGCACTATGGATTCAGCAAGCAAGGATTAGATGAATAGTTACCTTTACTTATTATATATTTATGTTTACATAATTACATATGTTATTTAAATGTTTTATGAGCCATTTTCTTGCACGGACAAAATGTACAATAGGCGGAATTAATGTCTCATGGCATTCTTTACCAGTCAACCTTTCCTTAAAGAGAGAATTAAGAGAGGTACATTGTAAAGTAAGTATTATAAGTATCGTTAATTAGAAAATAAATAAACATAACACATATACTTAGATATAAACATAAACACATACATAAGAAGACTGCGGGTACAATAATATATATAAATATGTATATATCTACATATATGATAATAATATATATTTATATGTCTATGTACCGGGAAACGTAGCGTGAGAAGCCCGGCCAGATGGATTGCCGACTTGTAGAAAGTCGCCGGTAGTGGCTGGAGGAGGAACGGAAGACCGTGTGTGGTGGCGGTCTTTGGAAAGGCCTATATCCAGCACTGGAGACACAGGCTGATGATATGGTATGGTATATCTACAAATAGAATAGAAGAGGGGAAAATGTCTTTGACTTAGGTAATGAGAGAAATTAAAGAGAGTAGAGAGATGTAGGAGAAATTTGATTATTAAATTATCGACAGGTAATTTTCCTAACAAAATGTTGTTAGGAACTTTCTTAATGTAAACGGAGAGCGCATTCCAGAGTTTTACAGTCTGAGCGGCAAAAGACTTGGACATAAAGCCAGTACGGAAAGCGATGACATGTACTTAGAGGTTCTCATATGAACGGAGTAGAAAATCATGAGTGTTGCCCTGAAACTGAAATGTAAGTACATTTCAGATAATCAGGTACAAATTAGAGATGTTATGGAGATCCGTAACTGTAACCGAAACTATCGGATATCCGAAATAAAAGATTATTCGAAACCGAATCCGAAATAAAAGTTTCAGATGTACAAATAATTTTCGTTTGACGATAGCAGTAACTGTGAATGTTAATATAATTCCTTAAAAGTAAAGTTTCAGTGACTACCTATTTGGTTTTATATACATTTCTTAAAAATGCTAATTAAAAACATATCCGTAACAAGTACAAGTCCTAGTACACAAGTGGATCGTGTATTTATTTTATTTTTACTTTAAATATTTAACATATTTTAGCACCCTAGTTACTATCCTAAATCTCTGGGTATGGTATTTACAATTGATTTTCGAATCGATTGAGTGTCGTATCGGCATTAGGTATAGAGTCCGTGTAAATGGTTTCTACAAGAATGTTTGAGTGGAAATGTTATTCACACTTTTTTATTTATGGGAGAAGAGGCAGAGCGGCGACAGACCGGGGATATCTATACTCCACACACATTCGTAAGGTCGTGAGTTCATGCATGCCGGGGAAAAAATATCTGGAGTATGTGTATCCACCAAATCCGCACTGGGCCCGCGTGGTGGGTGCATTATACCCCCAAATAATTTACTAGGGGAGGCCTGTGCCCTATAGTGGGTCTGTGCCTGCGATGGGATAGAAAGGCCGATACAATTACATGTACCGTTAGCAACTGTATGTCTAAGAAGAAATTTATATCTAATGGTAATGATATCACGAATTATTACTGCATTTTGAGTACCAGTCATCATTATAATACATAGGCATTATTCAAAGACTTAATATCTAAGGGAAGATTGAGAGTATGACGAGAAGCTTACTATGCCTTTCGAAGGCAAGCCCTACAATAACATCTAATCACAACCATCGACATCTACGATTTTCGACATAGATCTATGACATACATAATTTAATACATATTGTACTTCGCGCTTCGTTTCGACAACATATAGTAACGCATAGTCATCACCACTTATGTACTTAGTTGAGGGTATAAAATAAAAGACGACATTTTTCTTCTTCTTTTCCCTCCCTACAAATTGGGAGTGAACCCCTCCTAAATGTGTATCGTGGCTCGCCCGTCCGTCATTTCGTTTGGGGACTATTTCCACGAAAATATTTTCGAGAGCCGCACATTCTGGGGCATCAGGCCGAGTGGGCGGGACTTACTAATCTCTTCAGACGAAACGCTTCTCAATATTATGATAGAACTTCACTTAGGTAAGTTCGTTTAATCATCGATTAATTTAATAGAAAAAATCTTGATAGCAAAACAATTCTACACATTTATATTATTATGGTTGTTATTACAATATTTATTATAATAAATTAATATATCGTTATTTTTTTATTTATTTTTTTCGTTATTATTTACCGAAACAATAATTATAGCTATGGTACATTGATTTAATATTTACTTCTTCTAAATATGCACTTGATGTTTTAACCGTCAAGAAAGGAGACAGCGTATTCATACCGCGCAGAAGGCTTCTGATTTACACAATCATAACTATAATACAAATAATATTAATTCAAATTTATTTATTAACGGTCAGCAACAGAACAAACCAAGATCATCATCAAATGAAAGGATTAGATACATTCAAGAGTGTTAATTATATAAATGACACTACTTAAAGACGACGACAACATGGTTAAACACAAAAAGTAAAAAAAAACACAGTCAAAAAGAATTAAAATTTAAATTAAAAAATCACAATAGAAAATTAAAACTAATAAATCAAAGTTAAATATTAAAATTGTGTATACAATAAAAAGAAATTATAAAGAAAGGGTCATAGTGCTTGCTAAAATAAATCGCTTAATTATATTTAGAATGTCAATTATAGATTTATTGTCAAAACTGTTGCAACATATTATTAATGATGTAATATTTCGCGGTAAACAAGTACATTTATTATTATTAACAGAACTTAGTTATATAAGAATAAGTAGTTATATCTATATCCTAACTAAAGCTAATATAGCTAAATACTAGAGTTGAAACTAATATTTCTATATTATACATATAATACTATACAGATTGGGACATTGTGGTAAAGTACCCAGCATGCTGGCGGCTTTACCCCGTTGAATTGCTAAGCTTATGCGCTGATCGCGGTAATTGTCGGCCCTGGGGGTCACTGGTGGTGTCGACCAGGCGTTTCGACAAGTCTATAAAAGGATTATGCGCACTAGGGGGTAAGTTAAAGTTACACCATGAATACACCATGAAAGTTAGCACGTATATGCATTTTTTATGAAGAAGGTTTTTATGCTATCCACTTTGTTGTAACTCACCACTAGATGGCGCTGCAGCACATCAACTTCTATACCGTTCAATCGATCGCAAAAGTCATATCGACGACAAAACAGAATAATTTGTGATTTTATATACAGAGGTAAATAAATATACACGAGCAGGACAACGTCTGCCGGGTTTTGCTAGTAAATTAGATACTTTGTGCCTTAATTAAAGCCTTTGTGTGTAGCTAAAACTGAATTTCGACCTATTAGGTAAACGATCACTTTACTATTAAGCGTGCAATTTGTCATATAACTATATATATTATAATATATTTTAATACAATATTTTTTATGTGGTTTAAAAAATCTTGGGCTAATCATTCACTTTAGTTTCTATTAAAGTATTTTGCAAATAAAATTAACTTTTACTAATGAAACTGGTAAGCGTGCTGTGAAACACGACCTTGGAAAGGGGTTAATTAATTTACATAGATTAAACACAATTTAATATAATATTAATCTTTGTTTCAAAAGAAATAACGTCACATAACTGTGGCTTTAGAGCACTTGTACAACATTTATTTAATTAAATACGAGTATTAATTAGGTATATATTTATTATTAGGTACTGATTGAACACATCCCGGCTCTGTATCCACTTTAATCGAAAAATAAGCAAATTGTTTGTGTTACCAAATATTCATAGGTATTCTAAACCTATGAATTTAAATAATATATTATAAATCTAGTGCAATTACTTTTAAAGTGGATGTCAATTAGACATTTCACCTACATATTTTACTCGATTGCACTGGCAAAGTAATAAGTAAGTAAAAAAGTTAATGTCTACAATACTAATTCTACATACTTACCTTAAATATAGAAATTGACAAAAATGAACAGTTATGTAAGTAGCTGTAAGGATAATAAAGCAAAAGAATTAGGTAGGTATCAAGGAAATTATCTCCAACCCTCAAAAAACACAATGGCTACAAAATACTTTGATTTATTTACTGTAAAAAGGGTACTACTAACATATGATTCCTATTAATAAGTAGATTTATGACTAGGAATACTTCGTAGGTGGAATACTATGGAAATCTATGTACACAAGCTATCTATCTACGTATATATTATATATCTAAGACCATACGATATCATATAATGTACAATAGACCACATTAAGTAATATTTGTAAGCGCGTGTGGGTAACCATGACATCCGAAAGATGCCATGTTCTTAGGTTATTAGTATCGCCATAGGATTAAGGCGGAAAAACAAAGTGTGAGACCAGCTGGAGGTACCTTCAGCGGACGTTATGGGGCCTGGTAGCTCTCCTTCCATCCTTGGCCACTGGGCAGGTAGGCACACGCTTCGAGCTCAGGACTTCTTGCGTTTTTTCGATGACTGGGATTCAGTTCGCAGACAGGGCCTACGATCTCGCGGGTTCTTCTTGCGCAACAGCACATATCCAGTGGCAAAAAGGTTCAATCATAAATTTCGCTAAGCGTTATTACAGTTGCAGAAAAGGTCTGACACAATGAGGATTCCTCGCGAACCGGTATATAACCAGCTGCGATGAGGGCGACTTAAAGACTAGCAAGCGGTAATACATACATTTATCTTGGCTGAACAGGAGTAAGAACAAGTGACGTAGTACGTAATGTGCGCTCGAAATAAAATAAAAGGACAATGTGCGACTTCATACAAATCTGTGTACAACCATAGATGTAAGTCTATTTTTTTTATTTATTTACACATCACTGCACATTATCATAAAAGAGGCGAGCCTTAATGCCTTAAGGCATTCCCTGCCAGCCAACCTTTGGGTTGATCAGAGAAGTTCAATTAGGAAGTGCATGAAAGACACAATTTAGATGGTGTGGTAAAATAAATATAATACATTATTACATATACGCTCATATAAACTTACACACACACATATACACATAAGAATAATAATAATACATATTTACAAGGTATATATAATCAATGAATACATTACATAAGTTATATTAAGAAAAACATGTTGCTGATAACAGTAAATTAAAAATGAAAGAAAAGATCAAGCAAAAGGAGGTAGTTGATTGCATTCCATTAATCTATTTATATTCCATACAGGAATATTATGCAGACATGCCTTAACGTTACATACCTACCTACATATTTTACCTAAACTGTACCTTAACATATCATTATCACATATAGGTATCATATTATGTTATTTGATATATTGTATTCTTATTTAAAATATTATAGATTAAATCATTTTAATCGTAATTGTAATATTGTCTAGGGCATAGTTTTTCTACCTGGAGGTCTTGATCACATTTTAAGGGGGTCGCAATTGGTCGGCAAAAAATAAGCACTTGTGTACGAAAAAACCCTTCATTAATATTCATAAAATAATATGTAATCAAATGTTAAGCAGTAGGAAATATAATTAGGAGCTAATTATTACTAACGGGTCCTTCATGGTCTAGGCTGTAATCAATAATTTTCATTTTCATTTGGGAGGGATATTTGAGATTGGGTAAACTAGTCCTTGACGCTAGATAAGGTGGACTAACAACTTAAAGAAAGTCTCCGGTAGTGGCTGGATGAGAAGAGCGGTGGATCGTTTGTGGTGGAGGGCCTCGGGAGAGTCCTACATCCGACAGTGGAGATGTGAGGACACAGTGTTGACGCAGTGCACGCAGAACGTGTTTTACGTTGTCACCAATTGTGGTATAGCGTCAATGTCCACACTGTTCTCGCCGTTCGTCTCTCGCGCGCCTCATGATATGTACTTTTAATTTTTAATTACTGTGATCATTAAATAAAATAGTATGGAGGATAATGAAAGTTATTTATCTCACCTTACATATATAACATATATAACGCACCTGACATAGATAAACAAGAACCTCCACAGAGAGATACAGGCTGATAATACGATATAGTCTATAGTAGTCTATAGTAGTCTATAGTCTATAGTAGCTAAATAATTATATTATAACATTTTAAAAATATTTTTATGCGGAAGTTTCATTATTAGGTGTCCAAAGTAGATAGAAAAAGGTTTTAGAAGCGTCAAGAACATTTTTATGTGGATATTTTTAATACTTTATTTGTTAGTTTCATGTTTTATATTCACCTAATAATATAAAATACAGATAATTCTGGTAAAAAAACAAAATTGTTACCTTATTTTTACCAAATCTTTGCAACTTGGACATATACCTATGTATCTATAACGCAGCTTCAAATCATTGGCCAAGGAAACGATCGCACTTTACCTAGGAATAGGTACATGTTGCTAAAGGAGACGGCAGACGAACATACAGTCCAACTGGTTGTAAGTGGATACTGTCGTCCTGTGCGACAACCGCGATAGGTATATGCCAACATCGGTCCAAAGACTAACGTCGACACGTCCTAGGATGCGTCGCCTACCTTTGGAGATTTAGGAATTGATTGGGAGAAATGGTTCGGTATATTGAGAGGGATATGATAGGATGGGATGGGTACGTACGGTACATTCGGGGAACAGAATAAAGTGGGAAATGCAGTAAAGGACAGTCCATGGAAGTCAGAGCGGTTGTTAGTTATGTTCCAATATTGTAATCATATTACATTAATTTATTGAACCCCAGGATAAATGTAAAATTCAATCTTTTAGAAACGATATCAAAATGTGCAAGTAGGTAATATTGTCGTTAGTTCAAGTAGGTCGAAGTAGGTTAGTCGAATTTATAGCGTATCACATAATAAACGTTGAAATTCTCTAAAATAACTATGTATAACTATTTGTAACTATGGAATAATAGAACAGAAACTACAATAGAGTAGTTAATAGTTTTGGACATTAAAAAATAATAAGTTCATTTTTCCTGACCACCTATAGGGTCTTTTTTATGTAATATTTTGTCTGTCAGATTCTATTTATAGGTACTTCTTTAAAAATAAATATCTTAGTGTATATTCATTTAATTAATTACGAGTTTAAATTTAAGTTAAAAGTTAAATTTAAGTTTAAATTTAGATCCTGCTAACCTAAATCTTAGAATTTATAAAATATTTTACCAGTGTTTAAATATCTACACTAAAGAAGCGTTTTTGCTTTCATGTTTCGTGTAATTCTATTTATCTCACGAATATATGTATACAGAATATACAAATTCGGTGTCAGTAATTGACCTTGACTTTACGTATAAATATATATATATATATCTAATAAAATGTACGTATTATTATTACATATTCGCTAAAACTGCACTATTATCATTATCAATGTGTCACAGCGATGCGATGACGAGCCTTAAAAAGAGACTAGAAATACATACTTTAGGTGACAAATGTATTAAATGTCAGGAAACTGGCTTACTTGAAATGGTTTTCTGTGAAACAGTGTGCGACCAATTGCAAAAACATTCACAATTCTTAATTTAAGTTTTTTTTTCTTAAGCTGTTTAAGTGCAATTTTTTAAGAACAAATTAAAATAAGAGAAATGATTAAATGAGCAGTAAAAAATACTGAATAAGCAGCAAATCGATAGTAGCTTTAAAGGTGGGTTAGGTTTAGATTCTCTGGTAGATAATAAAGAAATAGGGGTGTTCCGCCCGCGGCGATGACATGACATTCTTAGTGATTAAAATTATTTACTTCAGCTATTTAATAGAGTTGTTTTTTTGATTATGATTTGCTACTCGTTTAGTATTTTTTTGCAGCTCGTTTGTTTAAACGTTTGTTCGTTTGATTTTGTGTGTTTACAAGCCTTAAAGTAATGGCAGTCATCCATAAGCGACAAATACAACCAAATTACTTAGTAATTATACGTATACTCGTATAAGTCTAATTAAAGAAAAAAGGATAGTCGTTAAACGTAGTCTAGCGTAATTTTGTGAAAAGGGAAACAATACCTTATGCAAACAACGCAAGCAAATTTTCTAGGTACAAGTAAATTCGAATACATTTAGGCGACAAGTCAATGGGGCAATGTAACCGTCCATGGGCCAGTAGACTAGTACCTAACGTTAGCCACAGGAACGCGACTTAGAGATCGCGTCTAAAAAGTTACTCAACTTCTGCTTAGTTACTTTAGCGTTAGCTTAGTCGCTTTGGCGTCAATACTGGTGACTAGACTAGTCGCGTGAGCGGTCATTTGTCGCTTCGGCAGATAACATTTATAAGGAAAGCGCGCATTATAAGTAGCGACAACCAAGAAAGTCGGACATCAAAGTAATATAACTTCCCGCCAGCGACGATATTGGATTGAAAGGACAATGTACAAATATATATGAATGTATATGAATTTAAATTACATTAAAAAAAAACATAATTTGTAAAATAACAAATTTACCTACATTTGAAGAACTTTGCAATATTTATATTATTGTAAAAAGTAGTTTTATTTTACTGTTGCCTCTTCGGTGTCAGCCATGTTAACTTTTGCATGTTTTTGACCTTCGCAGAAGCATAAACTATGTTATAGTTAACGTTTAAAAGATAACACAGAATTAAATTAAATTAATATTGAAAAATAAAATAGATTAGTGTTATTTAGCATAATTATAAAACGATAATTTAATTAAACTATTATTTTGTGTAATGTGTTACAAAATTGAAATGTAGGTATACTAAATATATGTAGAAACCTACTTAGGGTGTATTCCAAAATGTATCGATAAAAAAGGATGTATGGTATTTAGATTGTTAAAGAGCGAATATGACACGTTTTGGAATACAGCCTAAATAACTATTTCAATTGATTTTCATAACTATTCTATCTGTGGACAAATTACATGGCGTGCTCTTTGTAGCCTTTTAATTATTTTCGTGTTCATCGTATACTAAAATTGAACCAATTATGTGCTAAAAACATTAAAAATAAACCAATGATTTCGAAATTAGTTAAAAGAATCAGACAGGCGTTGCGATTTATTTTATATGCTTTTCAGGGTAATAAAAAGTTACAGGTACATACATATTTTTTTTCCCAAATACTTCAAGTGTTTGGAAACTGTACTTTAGTTATTATTAATCTATAGCTATCAAAGATCAGAACACAACATACATTTATATATATGGGCATTGTCCTTTGAAATTGCATGTGCTGTTTGGTCGCTGGAGCAAATATGTTATACGGTCGCAGATGCGAGTACAGTGTAGCTGAAACGACTCTTCGCTGTCGCTTACCGTATGCGGTAAAATGGTCGCTTGGCGACCGAAGAACAAAGAACAATAAGACGCGTACCCGGCTAGTTGGCCACTCTCTTTACCTTATGTGCATTTGGATAATTGTACTCGCAGAAGCTGAGCAATTTTTTATACATAACCGTTAAGTCGCTTTTGTATGCGGTCCTAACATTAAATCGAACAAACCAACCAATCGCTCTCCCGAATAGTCACCCATGTGTGGTCACCCTTATGTTGCACCCTCAGTGGAATAAAGCCATAACCCGACAATGATAAATTTTCAGTAGGTACCTACAACAGAAAAAACTATAAAATGTTGGATATATTTTTATAATGTAGGTACTTTTCTTACGAGTTTTTATGTATATCATTAAAATAATAAAATCCTAATCATTATTACTTTCTATGGTGATTTTTATACTTATTATTTTTACACACTTCCCTTTTTAAATATATTTTTACAATACGACTAAAACAAATTTTTGGCCATAATTTTTTCATAATTTTAAGTGTCGTTTATAGTGCTCTTTTAAATGGTAATATCTATATTTCGACATAACACGACTTACAACGTAGTTAAACGGAGGGTGCGATATGAAGTCGCTTAAAATTGTTCATACGGTGGCGTCACACTATCGTGCGATCTGACGGTTTAATGCATTTCTTGTAAGGTTGGGGTACCTACTTGTATTTAGTACGAGTATTACGAGTATGTATTTAGATAATGTGTTGATTACGTACATCACTGTGTTTACATTGTACCTTTGTTTTACTTAATTTGAGCATTTTCAGGCATTGTTCATCAATGAAAAATTAAATAAAATAAATAAAATTTAATTAATATAATTAGACTGAATTTTATCGAAAATCAATGACGAATGTGGTGATATTGCGGACTCAACGACTGACACTTTCGCACATATTAGAAAAGAAAGGTAAGAAGATGATGACAGAATTTTGATGACTTTCGAGAAAAATGCAATAAATGTTTGTAAAATTTTCATTAATTTAGAATCAAGCGAGAAACTTGGAGTTTTGAATAAAACAAAAAGAATAACCATTGTTTATTCTCTTTGTTCAGTTTTATTTTTCGTATACAATTTTTCTTATGCTTTCGTTAAAAATGTTACAATGATACGTTCCAGTATGACTATGATAATAAACTCGTCACATACATATATTCTTAATGTTTAGATTAGCGTTATTATAATACAACATAAGTAGAATCCTGACTTTTGCAAAGAGGCTTTCAGTGGCTATACGTATGGCTGTTCTGTTCTATATTTATCCTTACGACAAATTACGATGAAATATTTATACTTACCTATAGCAAATTACGAATAATTATTTATATTTATGAAAAAATAAAGTTTTTTATATTTACGACAGATTATAACGAATTTTATTTATTCTTGCGACAAAGAACAATAAAACATACTTACGGCAGAGTACGAAAAAACATTTTACTTTTTTACATGGGTACTAAAAGTCTGTGGGTAAAATGGTTTAAATATGGAATACACTAATAAATACTATAGAATAATAAATAGAGAAAAGGGGATTTTATATGAGCAGCAATTTAATTCATTAATATGCAAAATTAATAAGTTAAAATATAAATAGCGGCTTAATAAATTTTTAAAATTATATTTACGTTGCTATAAAATCAAAAACTAAAGCTTAAACTGACAAAAACTGAAGAAAAATATTGAAAAAAAAGTAGTATTACATTTATGAGTAAGTATTACATGTACAATAAAAAATTATATTATTTTTGTATATTTTTTTTATTTTATTTTTTATTCTAAGTTCTGGAGTGTTTTAGAGGAATAACAATGTATCATTAATTACGTATTATTATCTATTAAGATTGATTATATTATTATTAAAGTTAACATTAATTATTAATATTAAGCAATTATTTTATTAAAAAGAGTATTACGTGAAAGTCGCCCAAACGTACTTTCTGGGGCTTCTATAGAGTATGGTCCACTTCAAGGCTTTAATAATAATTTATACAGTTTATGTCTTTACTTATATATACATTTAATTATAGAAAGATAGATTTGGACGGTTAGCACTGAAGTAGCTGCTAATCTATACATAAAAGTAATAAAACTGTGGAACCAGCGTGTCTGTATATTTGTATGTCTGAGTCTGTATGTCTGTACCATTGAATATTTATTGGGGGCGACGAAGGAAGAGTATCAGAATACAAAAAGGCGATTTTGAAAATTTTTGTCTGTCTGACTGTCTGTTTGTCTGTTCGAACACGCTAATCTCCAAAACTACTGAACGGATTTTCATGGGGTTTCCACAGGTTAATTAAGCTTAGCTTGGCGCTTCGAATAGGCCAACGGGAAGAAAAGATGCTGTATACAAAGCTTTATAAATCAAACTAAAATTCCACGCGTACAAGTCGCGGACACAGCTAGTAATATAAATAAGTACCTATAAGGAGTTTAGAATATATACTTAAATACATTTGTTAGAGTGGAATAAGTTAGTCCTCACGGCACAGTGAACCATAGTGTGAGGGGCTGCGGTTTACTTACTTTGTCATTTTAAAACTGTGCCTTAGGTAATGTTTAAATGAATTCTTATCTAATTGTTTTTTTAATCAGACTAATTTAAGTTTCTATTTATGTATTTTAATGACATATAATACTAATAACATTAATAACTAGATCAGAAAATTATGAAGAAAAGATTTTTTTTAAATATGAAAAATTAGAGGATTACAGTTTATTTTATTTTCTAAGTCATATCACATTATTCGATTCCAGCATATTAACTATTTAATTATGAAGCCATTCAAATAATAATTTACATATATGTTAATATTTCACATCCGATTTTTTTTTACAAACATCGGGAAAAATGTGATGGGATCTAAACATTGCTAAAGCTATTTTACCGTGGACTGAACCAAAATCATTCTAATCTTGTTCATTATACTCTAGATTTACAATAGACAGCTAGGTATTTACTGTATTTCATTGCTAGTAACATATTACGTGGGGACATTTTGGGGACGAACATATAGTATATCCTACGAACATACAGGATGTAACCATTTCTTTTATCTTTCTATGAATTTATTTATTTATCCTTTTTTACTTAGAACTAATTAGCTTGACACAATGAAACTCCATATTCACACGTACGTGTAACGGGTTCACACGTGTAACCTAAATCAATTTCTATATTTACTGTATCTACTGTAAAGCTCGACTTCCTTTTTGGACAACATAGTATTATTATACATGTATCCTATGTAAAAGATAAAGTGTCTAATTTATCTTATGTATTCTAATGATATGCCAACTCAAGTTACATTCTTACACCGATAAATAATAATTCTATTGTATTCAATTTTTGATCTGTGGTGTAATTATAATGGTACGTGAATGAGTTTATAAATTCGCAGAAAAAGCTATATGAATAAGATTTATTATTTTATTGATTTAAACTTTTGTTTTAAAAAGGTGCACTTAATACTATAATAAAGCATTTTTTTATAGCCAGCCTTGGGTTTAGTAATGGTATGGTAAATCCAAGTGAAATACGTGCAGAAGAATATACTGACATATATACAAAACATACATAAACATACGTGAAACATACATACATTCACACATAAATAGCAAATAAAATTTACATATATTCAAATATACACACTACAATGACAGAAAACTATATCTATTATGCATAAAGTTATATTATATGGCATTTTAATGCCTTTTTTTTTTATTTTATTTTTTATAGACTAGTTTTTTATAGGCGGACGAGCAAGCGGTCCCACGTGACGGTAAGTGTTACCGCCGCCCATGGACACCTGCAACAGTATTTAATTATTGATGTTTTTTACTTTATTATACGTACAAATTATTTTTTTTATTTTTAGAGGGATATAATTTAAATAGCAGTCTTATTAATAAATAATAAGCTTTATCAGGCTTATTAATATTTAACGAAAACTTATAAAGGACCAAAAGTATTTAAAGACAAACAAAACTGTAATGACTATATTGTTTTTTTAGATATACATTGTTTTATATTTACCTATATTTAGATTTATTTGAGATAAATTACTTTTCTTGTATTTTTTTGCATTGACTGTACATTTTATAAAACGTTTGTGTTAGTCAATTTATATACGAGTATAAGTTAAAACTACATGTTCCTATAATATTAGTGTGACTTTTAAGACGAAAGAAAAGCATGAAAGGGAATCAAAAGAAAAATCATTATGATAAGACTTTAGTATATTTTATGTGGTTACAATCTCTGTTATTGTCTTATTTTGTATTGGTGTGCAATAAAGAGTTTTATTTATTCATCTATCTGTTTACATAATATGTACATCAATAAATGTAAGTCGGTACCTATAAATCCATCCATCTCTTATGCTATCGCTTATAATAACACATCCACTATACATGTCAACATCGGGTAAGAATGACGAATATTGGCACGCTCTCGGATACACTGCCTACCTTTGGAGATTGAGAAAAGGAACGGTGCAAAGGATTTCTAATTCATGGGAAAGGAAGGTGAATAGGGACTATAATGGGGTGAGGAGTTATCTTCCACCTGTCGTACTCTATTCGATGGGATGGATTGAAAACGGCATGTGATTCCTTGAGAGGATGGGACGACAGTAATTTTTTTAAGTAGTTTCATTTATCGCGTTATATCGATAGAATTCGATGGAATTTTTATAGTATGGGGAAAATAAAAGGATGAGAGATTTCCATTACTCTATTTATACGATGGGATGAAATGGGCTATGGGAAATCTCACTTACTAGTTACTAGTACAACTTAAACGTTTCACGGTAGTCTTCTGTGAGAAAGGGGTAACTTGGCTAATCTGACTAAGGAGTGCAGCAAGGAGACCCTCCCGCTTCCCAATCGAATCGTCTCTTGGTAGGCAATGGGGTCCGGGGGTACTTCCCGACGCCATCGACCTCTTCGCAACCGTTCGCGACACAATTTTTTTTGCACTCTGTGTCATTCAGCTCTCGGCACGGTACCACACACCTTAGCTTGAGTGCTGACTGATTGCACCTGGAGAATTAGTCCCCTGATGGGCGATGGAGTCGTCACTTCCCTACGCCGTATATTTGTCATTGTTCGCTATATACATTTTTAGCTAAACCATACCGTCAGCCTATGTCTCTCTACTGCTGGGTATAGATATCTGCCAAGGCTCGTCACCACGCACGATCTTCTCACTCCACCATTACTGGCGAACTTCTTTAAGTAGTCTGAGTCGTTAAATACTGCACTTCTCGTCGCCTTTATTCGAGGACTCGGTTATCGATCCTGTGCAAATATGACCTGCACATTGCCGCTTTAGCAAGCTGATTCTACGAGCTATGCCGGTGACTCTAGTTTTTTGGCGAATCCTATTTAGCAAAGAAACTCCGAGCATAACTCGCCGACTGACTTTATATTTATGTACTTCAGGCATTGTGATATAAACGACGAGACGAGCAGACGCATTTAATTCGTAGCATAGAACCATGTAACTTAGCTTGAATGCTGACTGATTACACAAGGAGGACTAATTTGGTGGGCGTTAGAATTGTCACTTTCCTACGTCGAGTAATTGTCAATTCCGGGTCACATGTTTCCTTTATTAATTCTATACAGCGTTAAATGAAAAATATCTGTACTGAATTTCTTTGGTGAAAACTAACAATTTCCGTTGAGCCTGTCAAATGTTAAACCCTACTTGCGCCACGTAGGTACACTCATACCGATTTACATAGATGAAGGCATGTGATAGTAGCACTTCTATTTATGAACCGGAGTTGCGCTGAAACTTGCACTAGAGATCTTCTGTCTTTAATGTTAAAACAATCCCTGGTACGGAGTGTGGCTCAGATCACAAGCCGTTCGGACCAAGGACAGAAATAGATGGCGCAATATTGTTCGAGAAAACGTAATTTGTAGTCGTGGTCACGACCCTCAGCCGTGAGGAAAACGACGCAAGGAGGATGAACGGAGTGCATTGCAGTCAATAGTAGCGTATAGGGTAAGAAAGACAGAGACTTGATTTAAAAAAGATAACTATAGTTTTTGGAACTATATCATGTTAGGAAAACAGTCGTAAATAAGTTGTTAGCTTTTACGAAAGAAATTCAGAGTTAAGGTGTAGTATTTTTTATATATCCCTGCATCACTCATTTGTCAGCACAGAACCATACCTACATGGTACCTACACCTTAGTTTGATTGATTAGCTTCTCTGATTACATCTACAGACTACTGTCAATATACGGAATACACGGAATTAGCTTAATTACTGTCTGATTGCAACTTGATGGGTTATGAGGTACTCATTCAAAACGTGTATTAATAATGAAAGAAATTTTTAATGTATTCCTAGTTCCCTAAATTCCTAATACCCAATATTCGTATTCATAATGCAATTTTTAATAATGGAATTATAACACTTGTCATTTTATGACATTCCATTTGACTTAAACCTTTTTTTCTGGTTCTATTTCAATTATATAAGGTCGGGGAAAACGTTTCTCCGTATTTTATATACAAATTCAAGACATTTTTTTTAAAAGTTTAATTACATTTAATTATAGTGCCGTTTTGTTATATAACTGGTTGTCATCTTGCAGGTAGTGACATGATCCCGTTGCTGTAGAAATTTTGGAAATTTTGGTCAAAAAATTTCGACAAGTAGTTTTGACAGTCCTTTCTTGATGTTAACCTTACACTATCTAAAGAATTCTGAAGAGACCGAAACAAGTGGAAATCTGAGGGCGCAAGGTCAGGGCTATATGGTGGGTGCATCAACACTTCCGAACCAAGCTTTCTTAATTTTTCCTGAGTGGCCAAAGATGTGTGTGGTCTGGCGTAATCATGATGAAAGACTACAGCCTTTCTGTTGATCAATACCGGGCGTTTTTTCTAAATTTCTTGCTGTTGGCAGTAGAGATCCGAATCGATGGTTTGTCCCGGCGGTAAAAGCTCGTAATAAACGATGCTCTTCCAATCCCACCATACACACAACATCACGTTATTGCGCGTTAATCCGGGTTTCACCACAGTATGTGGAGCTTGGCCGCACTTAGACCATGATCTTTTCTGCACGTTCTTGTCGTCAGTGATCCACTTCTCATCACCAGTGATTAATCTTTTCGAAAATGGTTCGGTTTCATTGCGTTTTAATAGAGAATCGCAAACGAGTACACGGTTCATTAGGTTTCTTTCAGTGAGCTCGTGTGGTACCCAAATATCGAGCTTTTTTGTGAATCCAGACTTTTCAAATGAGTCAAAACTATTTTGTGGTCAATGCCCAGTTCATCAGCAATGTCGTAACTACTTATATGCCGATCTTGTTGCATTTTTTCACAAATGACATCAACTTTATCGGTAACAGGGCGACCGGAGCGAACTGCATCTTTAACATTAAGATTTCGTGACTGATAACGCTTAAACCAACTTTGTGCTACTCTTACGACACTGCATTAGGTCCATAAACGGCACAAATTGTTTTCGCGGCTTGTGTCGGATTTTTCCCTTTTTGTAATAAAACTTTAAAATGTATCGAATTTATTCGTTAGATTCAGTCATTTTCTTGGACAGAAAAACAATTGAAAAATGGCGGGAAACAGTTTTTTATTTCTTTATTTCTATTTTTTAAATGTTACCTTTTTAATCGTATCATAACCTGCCAGGTACAAACAGTTCAATCAAAGATATTGGATCACAACTTCATACATACAAAATACGAAAAGACTTTCTCCCCGACCTATTATATTATAGTTTATAATCATTCCGTTTAAAAAATATTTTATCAAACCATCAAGCAAAATAAAAATACCACTTGGGTTTTTGCTAAATCTAATTTAGCAATTTATCTATCTATAATTCTACAAATTTATCTATATTTTTTGTTGGAAAGTACCTAAGTATTGGAATATTATTCTGAACATAAAGTCGTCATTATCATCGATATATATTATTATTATGTTTCGTGGACATTATCAATAAAATGGTCACGAGACAAGAGAATGGTTTAGACAACGATTAATTAACTTTAATACTAAATTAAGTAATATTCTAGCTTTTGAAATGCAATTGATAAGCGATTTACATAATTTTTAATTTATCGTATACACCTACCTAGTTTACGAGTAACTTCATAGATGCTTTTAAAAAGTTACTTTTGAATAACAATGATTTATTTACACTGTTAGACATTCGTTTGCATTTCAGTGGAGTACCTACGACTAAGTATGTACAGTTAGAATGCAATACAGTACAATTTGGCCAGATTATATTAATGTGTAATTATTAAAAAAGTTGAGAAATCAATACTAGGAATTGTAGAATAGTGGCCCTATATGCTATATTTACATGTATTTGAACGGAAAGAAAATTGAATTCGCAATATTTAATCGATTTCATGTATCAAACTCAATATCAAAACTTATGCCTAATGCAAGTCATTTTGTCCTTTTCTCGTGATTGTCTTTGTTCATGGAGTAATAATGGAATTTTTGTCGACCATCATTGATGGCAATTTGAATAAAATAAAATGAATTTCAATACAAATAAAACCTGTATTATAAGAACAACGTTTCAGTAAGCTCAGATTGAGAAGCTCTGCGGCGACATGAAGATAAAACTATTCTAAAATGTTCTATCGTAAATTGGAAGTAGCGTTTTTACAAAGTGACATGTCTATCATTTCTATCACTATAGAAAGATAACATTAATATATACCCTGTGTATTCGAAAATATCGCGTCGCTTCGACTGCGATTTAAAACATCAACGTAAAGCGTACCAACAAAAGTTTCCTTATGAATAAATATATGAATAAGAGTAAACCTATTATAATATATTTGCATTTTTTACATCTACAGATAAATCTTCTATCGATGTTAATATAAAAAGGAAAAAGTTTGTCTGTTTGTTTGTTTAAGGTAATTTAAAAACGACCTAAACAAGTTTTTGATACTTGGTCTTTTCGCCAGAGTAGGACTAAATGTACGCCAATTTAAGTTTTGTACTTATTCTTTTATTATTGTGTGCGCGGTGCGGAAAGTTAAAATAGTATAAAATGAAATTCTGGATGAGTAGGTGTGGTAGATCTTGCTTGCCTATAAAGCCTATAAAGAAGTTATGAAAAAATGGGCAGCTCATACCTGGATACGGGATAGGAAGCAGGCGATGCTCCAAACGGGAGTGGATGCAGCCGTGCGAAGGTCACGTCGACAACTGGCGACGACCACTACGAGCGAGCGGGCACGCATTATACACAATCATTCTCGAAACTGCGACGACGGATATCACGCGACTGTTGCGCGGGCGCACGCGGGACTGGAGCGGTGGCGAGGGAGGAAAGGGTTCTGCCTATGAAACGGCTAATCCAATTATTATTATTTCAAAAATAAATAAATATAAAACAATAAAATTAATTTAAATAGACTAGATTTCAAGCTGAAAAAAAATAATGTAATTAATTCTCTGGAAATAAAAATCGGAGAATAGTGTACATCCACCTCATCGAAAGTTCTTCGCTTAATCCGTTCCACCGAATCTGTGGGTAAGAACTTACTTGTCACCTGCCAAGCAGTATGTTTAGTGACCTCTTACGATACCCACCCTTAGGTCTCTCAGTACCTCCCTCCCTCGTTTCCGTGACGTTTGCACATAAACTATGGTACACTATAATCTAGATCAGAGGTTCCAAAACTTATTTAACTTATTGCACGGCCCCTTTTCAGGAAACTCGATAGCCCCCCGGAAATATTTAACTGAATGGACAAAGATGCAACGCATTTGTCACAATGATTTCTCAGAAAGTGTTCTATCGTTTATGCTAACTAATTACCTAGATAAGGGGGCATCCGATTCCACTCGGAAGAACAATTAATTTTGAATACTTTCTCTTTCCAAATCCGTTATATTTTCATATATGTATGTATTACTTTAAATAATAGGTATTCTGCTATGTTAGTCAACTAGATCGATTTAACTTTTATATTGTAATTTTGTGAACTATCATGTATTCATAATCATAATATTCATAATTTACCTAGTATTATAATAATCCCGTCAGTTATACATACTTATAAAAAATGTATGTATTTGAAAATAGGTATATATATCTAAAACGTAAATGAGAGCAAATGGTAGATACTTATTAGGTCACAACATATATGTAGTTATTTAAAATGTTACATTATAGTCATAATCGATTTAAAAGTATAAGCAACGTAGGCAGATTATGAAATTAAATGTATTTAATAGGTGGACATTTGTGCCACGTTCCGCTAAACACTAATGATAATATTTGATTTAAATGTTTATTCAAACATATAAAATTATAAAATTCCTTAGTAATTGAGAAAATATGAGCAATTAATGTTTATTTGCTAAATATCTTAAACTATTTAATTAAAGCAACATATAATTGACAAGATGATTTTTAGTATGACAGGACGACTATGTACCATATTTTTTTTTTTATGGACGAAGGTGGCAGACGAGCCATACAGTCCACCAGATGGTAAGTGGATACTGTAGCCCATAGACATCCGTGATACATGCCAACATTAGTCCAAAATGACAACGTTGGCACTCCTCCGGATGCGCTGCCTACCTTTGGATATAGGAATGGGTTTGGAGAAAGGGTTGGGGAAATGGGGAGGGATAGGATGGGAAAGGGCTCTGGCACATCTCACTCACTACCAAAACACGTACGTACATGTACATTTCAAGGTAGTCTTCTGTGAGAGAGGGGTAACGTGGCCAGTCGAGTGCGCCCAGCGGCTGTTGGATTGCAGCGTGCACTCTCCCCCTCATGTAACTACTGTACTCATGTATATGTACTTATTTAGGCTGCGTTCACATTGACGTAAACTCAATGTAGATGCGACGTGTCTAGAAACAAAACACATCGAGTGAACACTACATACGAGTAGTCTTCGTTGCTATCTGGCGATATTTGCGACGCTTGCGCAGTACCTATACATTTTTGCCGTATCTACGTCAATCCGAACGTGGCCTTTGTACGTACATAATATGATGTGGTTTTAAAAATGTCCTTAAATTGTCAAGTTTTAAGGAAGTAATAGTAAGAAAAGTTTTAGTACAATTTTCCTTGATATACAAAAAAATATTTCAATACGTAATTATTACCTAGAAATTTATTATAATTTAAAAATATTGAATTAATGAAGAGAAAAAATAAATAAAAGCACACTTAATGGATAATTTCATGAGTCGTTGGTACAAAGACACACACAGACACGACCACAAACTACTAGGGCTGCCACCCCTCCGGGTTTGACCCGGAGTCTCCATATTTGAAGGATGCTTGTCCGGGCTAAGGGTTAACATTGTAAATCTGTGAACGACTCGGCGATGACGTTGAGCATTCAAAAATCTCAAAAAATGAGAAATACAGATATGATTTTCAAATTGGCTCTAGTAAACATTAATACTAATATAGATTCTTTTAAAAAATATTATTGTGACAAATGCAAAGGTATAATTTAAAGCGTCGCTATATGTATCAAAGACAATAGTATAAGTTTATCTTGTGTTAACTATTATTCTCATCGAGAATATTAATATGTTATAAAACTTAACGTGGGTACCTATAACTTTAATTTAAAAATTTACTACAACTTTCCTGTTTTGTTTTTTAGTTCCATATTTTATTAATTTCCTGGTTAAGGGTATTTCGACGGTGGCAGCCGTACAATATAACCAGAGCCATTTCTTGAATTACGTTCGACGAATCATTTAAGCATATATTAAGCATCTTTTTAAATGTTTAAGGATATAATCTGCTTCTTTTACAGCACCTTATAAAAATCACATTATTAATAAATTATACTCTTGTTATGATAATAACGACAATTGTGCAATGAATGTTATTATTATTGCTGTCATTCATAGTAATATCTATAAAAAATACAAAAAACAGGAAATTCCACCTCTGTCGCCTCTGTAGAAGCATAATTAAAAAATAATTGATACTTTTTTAATAATATACAATTAAAACACTGATTTTTAATCGTTGCTCACTCACTGCACCTGCAACAACGAAACAAATATCTCTTTTATTAAACAGTTGTTTAACAATATATATATTTTTATCTACCTATAGATATATGCGGTGGAATGTTGTCGGTTACCGTAATCAGCCCTGTTGTCATCCACTGTTCGACATGGACCTTATGGCTCCTCTTTACATTGGCCAATATATGTGCCAATGGTTGTGGCCAATACGTATGGCCATCATGTAGAAGGGGGGTGTGTGGTTACCTTGGTAGGTATTGGCGTGTTGGCTCACACGTTGGCGTGAGATCCGTGTGGTGTCGGTTTTTCAACACAGATCAAAGGGTTTTCGTGCAATGATGGCCGACGCGTCCAAACGTGGCCAATATGTGTGCCATGCCATTGGCACATATATTGCCCACCGTGAAGAGGAGCCATTACACACATCTTGTGGATGAGGCAAATATGACCTTTAACCGTTATGCTGGCCAAACAGGTTGGCGAGTCCACTCTTTTAGATTTGGTGCAGTTCATCAGAGCTTGTGGCAGCGGCTTTGTTATCCCGTAGTCGCCTTTTCCGACAACCACGGAAAGAGATGGGGTGATGTTATAAGGCCGCCCAACCCAATGTATATTCCACACGGGGGAATGTATACTATAGAAAAATTAGAAGACAAGTTTCAAAATTAAATTCAAATTCATGACAAATTTCATTACTCCAGTTAAAGAAATGTAACCTTCAGGTCCGACTAGGAGGCATATCGAAAACCACCAGTTTGAAAGATGTGATATTTCGTATGATCTGTCAGTTCGAATACTGTCCAGTATTATGATCTTTAACCTTCAACTGTCGAGTTGTTAATGGTCCTATTGGGTCAACTACCCTTGCGTGCTCAACATAAAGAATTGATTTGTATGAAAAAACAAACAACAAAAAAGCTTTGCATTTGCCAATACTGTATTAAACTTTTATAATTTTCTCATAAGTATCATCTAATTAAAAAACTTGCTAGAAACTAATAAAAATATCCAGGAAAAAATGCTATTTTTAACTAATTACCATACTTTAAAAAATATTCAAATTATTACACTTAAATCGAATTTCAAAAGAATAATTGAAATATATTTAAAATGACTCAAATAATACTAATATTTCCCCATTTAAAAATTATTTATCGATGTTAAAAAACTTAAAGAGCCCACATCAACTGGTCAATTTCACTCAGCAAAAGAACTCAAAATGAAAAAAATTAAAGTTTAGCCAACATCTATTGTGAGAAAAACATTAAAGTAGGAAAGAGAATACAGCCATGACGACCATCGAAGCAGGACAAATACAGAATAACGAAAGCAAAACGTTTTCGTTATTATTAATGGGAATGTTAACATTCATATTCCTTGGTTCAACTTTTAAAAAAGTTTCTACAACTTTATAGGTATTTGCAATTGGGGCCATCGAGCCGCGTAATTGAATAATTCCAATAGGTAATGAACAGTAAAGAAGTTTGAATCTTACAAACGCTAAATCAGCCAGTACTTTATTTACCCAATGGAAAGAAAATAACATAGCTGCTATAAATTTGCTAATTTTTCTGATTTTTACGTTAAGAAAAATCACAAAATATAGGTAGGTACTTACTGAAACAGAATTCTTATAAAGTAAGTATTTTTATATTGCGTTATATCCTCGTCGTCTGCATTTCCGTTTCAAGATTCAATTTCCAGTGGGATTCAAACGTACATAAATCGGGAACAAACTCGTACAGGTCTTGTCTATTTCTCTTTTAAACTTCAATATCACTTTATCTGCTTGTAAGTTACTTTCTTGCATTTTCATTCTGCTATGCCGACGCGCCGATGATCTATTCATTTTGATGAAAATCCCCAAACTGACACTTTAACAAACACGTTATGGACACAGGAACACTTACTTCACTTTACGACGTCATGGATCGACGTTCTACCGCGTTCTGCCGGGATGTGCTCGGATTCTAGGAAATGAGTCGATAGGCGTGGCCTGTAAACTGGGCGTGTTCACATGTAAACTTCGTATACGAACTGACTGAAACAAATGGTCGTTTTTTGTCAGTAGGAACACCCAGTAGGTACATGCAAATCGCTTGCATATGAGCGGGACAAAATATCTATTATCAACTGAAATACAAAATTTCCGTGCTCCAGGAATTTACTTTCAGTGATTTCTGAAAAGCTTTGAAACTAAAAATTGAAATGTGGAATTTAATTTATATTTCAATAAACTGCAACTCTTATACTAACCCGTTTGTGAATATTGTAATTAAAATAGTAGGAGGTAGATTATTTTTGCTTCAGAATGGTCAATAAAATCTGTCTTGAACAGACTGCCGTACAATGCAAAAGGTCTAACTTAAAACCTCTCTACCCTACGTCTACAATATTTAGAAACTAAACTTATTTAGATCTTAATGCACGACTAAATGTTTAACCCGTAGCTCGCCTATATTGTGAATTGATGAAGATAGAATAAAATTAACTTTAAGGGTCTGGGTGGATGTCCGTTTTTTGTTTTTTTCTTAAACTATTTAGTTTATCAACAAGTACCTACGAGTACATGCAGTCGGTAGGTATATCAACTTTATACTTTATTGCATACACACACATATAGTATAATAGCGGTGCCAGCGACTTCGTTCGCGTAAACTTGTGATTCATAATTTCATAATTAATCTGGGTAAAAGGTACTTACATTAAATGTTAAGCCAGTAAGTATAAGTTATAATTATGCCAATTTCTATTAAAATTCGTCCAGCGATTTTTGCGCGATGAGCGATCAGATAGAAAGACAGACGGACAGACATACAAAAATCCAAAAATTGTTGTTTTAGGCTCTGTATCACATGTAGGTACCTACTTTACACTGCAATGAATTTTCCAAAAAATATTAGGTTACGATTTTATATTATTATACTTATTTGGTGATAATTATTAAAATCGTCTCGCAGCGATATGTTCATTTAAAATAGCAGCGATATGTTCTGTTATAATATGTCTGGCTTGGAAATAATCATAAAAATCAGCGATATTAACGTCTGAGTTGAAAATAATCATAAAAATCAGCGATATTAACATCTGCCTTGAAAATAATCATAAAAATCAACGATATTAACGTCTGGCTTGAAAATAATCATAAAAATCAGCGATATTAACATCTGCCTTGAAAATAATCATAAAAATCAGCGATATTAACGTCTGGCTTGAAAATAATCATAAAAATCAGCGATATTAACATCTGCCTTGAAAATAATCATAAAAATCAGCGATATTACCGGCTGGCTTGGAAATAATCATAGAAATCAGCGATATTACCGGCTGGCTTGGAAATAATCATAAAAATCAGCGATATTATCGGCTGGCTTTGAAATAATCATAAAAATCAGCGATATTACCGGCTGGCTTGGAAATAATCATAAAAATCAGTGATATAACCGGCTGGCTTGGAAATAATCATAAAAATCAGCGATATTACCGGCTGGCTTGGAAATAATCATAAAAATCAGCGATATTAACGTCTGGCTTGGAAATAGTCATAAAAATCAGCGATATTAACGTCTGAGTTGAAAATAATCATAAAAATCAGCGATATTAACGTCTGGCTTGGGAAATAATCATAATTTTTATATATATAGGTATAAATCATTCGACCAGAGACGAGCAAATGATTTAGTAAATTATTTTGTAGCAAATGGCTAATTTTTTTTTTCAATTTTAAACTATTTTCTTTCCCATTCGCAGCAGTATGACGGTGTCAGACATTATTTTTCTTGTTTTTTATAACCGTATATTTATTTCCATATAAATTTGATTGACGAGCAAATCATTTTAATTTTCATATATCATAAAATAAATACACATCCTCCATGTTTTTGTAATTCTCGAGCATGTGAGATTCCCCACTATATTTTCCTTCACCGCTGGGTGAGTGAAAGAAAGAAAGAATATTATTTTATTGACAACAACATATCAAATGAAATGACAGTCTAAAAAACACAAAAGAAATATTGATTGTTGTGCCAATCGGCGCAAACGCAGCATATGTCGCAGCTGTGACGCCGATTTTCAGATATTTTTTTTATAAATTAGTAGTGGTACGAGTCGAAGATTTGAACGCACGACCTCAAGAATGAAAGTCGAGAACAAATATCTCAAGGCTCTCAAGGATTTTCCAGTGAGAGCAGATCCACTCTTATCTAGAGTCTGATTTAAGTCATAAAACACATTTTAAAATTGCAGATAGCACAGATAATGAGATCCCGTTTCTAACTATACAGCCTATAATAACATCCCACTAGTAAGGCCTCCCCTAGTAAATCGCTTTGGGGGTTTTAGGCCATGATCCACCATGTGGGTCCATTGCGGATCGGTAGATACACATACTCCGGATTTTTTTAATAATTCTCGATTAGGTAAGTATGTGGGCTTCTATACGATGCTTCCCTTCACCACCGAGCTAGTGACATTTTTTTAAATCGTACATATGTAGAAATTCGGTGGTACATACCGAGGAATTGAACTCACGATCACACAAGTGTGATTTGAGTATAGATATCTCTCTAGGCTGTCATTGCTCTGCCTCCTCTCACTTAAATAAAAAATTGCGAATATTATTTCTACTCAAACATTCTTGTAGAAAGCATTTACACGGACTATGGTTAAAAAATAAAAAGCGGCATCCTGCAGTTGGGACCGAGTATTGGCAAAAAGAGAGACTGGACAGATGGACGTCCGTAAATAAAAATTATTTACAGGAAAATCCTTTTTCATTTACGTTCCGTTTGTACCCGCGTCTGTTTATTCATATTTCTGTTCATAAAATTTCATTTATTTCTCGTTTTACATCCGCTTCTTTGTTTGACGTACGCGTGCAAGGGGATTAAATATTGTGAAATTAATATCGGAAAATGCTTTATAAAACTGCAACAGAGAGATATTCTGCGAAATACAATTACGTTGAAAATACATTGAAGGTTCTCAGGGTCCGGATTTCGTTGAAAATGTTCAGCGATTTAACAATGCACTTGTGACGGATGATATGTTTTGTAAAATGAAGATAATGGGAGCTCGTTGCAGTGCACCGAGGTACGCTATTATACACGGAGTAAATTTGAAAAAAAAAGAGAAAATAGTTGTTAAGAATTGACTTTGCTTTGGTCGCGTTCATAACAAGATGTTATACTCGTAATAATTTTTACTGTATGTTTTATATACTTCGAAAGGAACGACTATACGTAATACGTTGAGGGGGAGAGTTCACGCTGCAATCCAACAGCCGCTGGGCGCGCTCGAGTGGCCACGTTACCCCTCTCTCACAGAAGACTACCTCAAAATGTACTGTATTTCTCACTTTATCTTATTTCCCTAATGTACGTACGTGTTTCGATAGTGAGTGAGATGTGCCAGAGCCCATACCCATCCTACCCCTCCCTATTTTCCCAACCCTTTCTCCAAATCCATTTCTATATCTCCAAAGGAAGGAGGCAGCGCATCCGGGGCGAGCCAGTGTTTCGCAGCGTATCCGGGGGCGTGCCAAAGTTTGTCATTTTAGACTAATGTTGGAATGTATCGCGGCTGTCTAAGGGCGACAGTATCCACTTACCATCAGGTCTGCCGGTTTCGTCCATAAAAAAAACGACATTAAGTTTGTAAATATATAGTAGTTACGTCCATTGCGTAACTCATTCACCACATTTATTAAACTTAAACTGTTGTCAAATTAAAATACAGTTGACAGTTCTAAGTTCTTTTGTGTCTATCCATCGGTTAGTCTTCGATACAGATAATTTTTATTTATTAGAGTATATAAAACTCGGTGTCGGTAATGGAAGTTTCAACGTCTAGATAGGTAGATAAATATTTTTAACACCATAGGTACCATCAGCTTTCTTCTGGATTGTTGACCAGAAGACAGATGTTGACATTATTGACAGATCTGACAATTGTTGACAGAGTAGTATATGTATGTGTGTAAGTTTGTATGTATGTATACGTATTATATTTCTTTTACCACACCATCTAAATTGTGTCTTTTATGCACCTCCTAATTGAACTTATCTGATCAACCCAAAGGTTGTTTGGTGGAAAATTCCTTAAGGCATAAAGCTCACTTTTTGTACGATATTGTGCAATGAAGTGTAAAAATAAATAAATAACAGTTGAATAAAGTTGAATTAATTTTATCCTTCATTATTTTCTTCATAATTTTAAATGAAATGAAATTCAGTGACTGGTAACTATTCATGTAGTAAATCCTACAATTTCGAGTTAAATCACATCCAGTAACAGTTTAATCCTAACAATCTAACTTTTAATAAACCCTTTTACATTCTACTGACTGCACTCACAAAGGATTGCCGCTGAGATTATTCAAAATATGTAGAACTGCACAAGTATCTCTGCCATTCACACCTGTAATGATGGGGTGGCCTTTGGTGCGTGAAAATTCTACTTTTGTATAAAATAGAAGTTTCGAACAGAGTTGTGATAAAACAGGTAAACGCCGTCTAACAACGGCCCCCCCTTCGACGATTATAGCGTTTTTCAAATATTCAAATGAACACTTTATAGGGAGAAGAGAGGGATAATTTTTCTATGACGTACAAGACTTTTCAATTTAATTCACTATTGCTTTTATTTACTGAAAAAGTTCTGTTTTGCTATTTGCTGTATTCTGTTCAAAGACAACACAAGCAAACAAAATAATTCAAATGCAGAATCAATGATTAGATCGATTCTGCCGACAAACTGTTCTGCAGTTTATGTGATATATTGTATAACTAGCTGTTGCCCGCGACTTCGTCCGCGTGGACTTTAGTTTATAAACACCGTCTTTAAATTGATATAACTTTTTTATTTATGAACTGATTGAAATAAAACAAACACTAAATTTTAAGTGAAGCTTACCACAGTACATTAGTGAAAACCGCATCCAAATCGGTTAAGCCGTTTCTAAGATTAGCAAGATTCTAAGATTTGCGCACAAACGCACAGACAAACAGACAAAAATTCTAACAATCATTGTTTTGGGTTCTATTGCGTTGATAAAGGCCCCCAATAATAGTTTTTCTCATATATCTTCCATGTACAGACAGCGATCAGTTACATTTTTATTATATGTATAGATTATTTTTGTTGTGTTTAAAATAAATAAAAAAAAATAGACTTCAGATTGTAGGTTTGAGATAAACTTGTAAATATGTATATCCGCCTATCGGTAATTTAAAGGTTGGAAATAGATATTGTACAGCTAAAAAAAAACCAATGCCATCGCCAGTCGAAAAAGATTTTTCGCTATTTTTCGTACAATGCAATGCAAGCAGCCCTTTCGGTATACACTGCTGAACACGGGCTTCCTCAACTCAACCGTAATAAAAACACTTGAGACAACAATTGGAGATCCCAATTGATATTTCAACTGGATTGATCTGCTTCAGTGAGCAACAGGCATCCTGAAAGCTGAAATTCAAAGCATTCCGTGTTCAAAAGTTCCAACCGATTGGATGCAAGGCCCTTGGCTCTGCATACAATAGGTCTTGAACAAAGGAACCTGGTTTCGAATCGATTCGGTCATTCAACCAACTTAGACTAAATTTAAGATAGCTGACGCTTACAGTGTGTCAATTGGTCCAACTGGTTCTACTACAATTCTAAACATGTCGAACACACACACAACTTGGGATTACTCAAACGATTCCTTCCGAGATACGGCATGTGCCTATACCTGGTACCTACCTACTTATTAAAAACTTTCTAGTACAGCTAAGACATTTTCAATTTCCTGTGCACCTGTTAGGTTTTCCTTTGAAAATATCTGTATTAGATAAGTATATGATAGATTTTTTCACTGAAGAAAATTCCTGATAGTTTATCGAAACATCCATTGTAGCTACCCTTTACCTTCATAGTGAAGTTGCAAGTACCCCTTTGCAATTAACGAACCTAAATTATAGCATGGGCTGGAACTAGCTTTAAATAAAATGATACTCCACAGAACTAAATTGAGTAGAATGATAGAAGTGTTTAACACTAATATTTAATTAGGATATTAAATGGGATTATTTTTAAATGTTTTAAATAGTAGCAACATTTGATATGTTATCGTCGGGGTCGGATTAAAGGCCGGAGGGGGGCTATAGCCCAGAACCTCGCGCTTAAGATCAAAAATAGAACAAAAATCAAACAGAGAGAGTGAATCAGAGTTTAAGAATTTGAGCTGATATAATCGGGGGAAAGCGTGTGTCACGCGTCCAAAAAACTTAGGACAGGCGTGCGGAGCCAGCTTGTTTTCTATAATCCCAAGCTCCCTCCTCCCGGTCGTGTGTTTTTTTCTCTTCTTAAAAAAGATTAAAAGCCTGCGCTATGGTCGGGGACCATCATTTAATGCCATAATTTAATACAGGTTTGATATAAAAAAATAAAATCAGTATTGTTCAAAAGAGAATTTATTTGGCAAAAAGTAATAATTGTAGAAATAATGAATATCTAAAAGAAAAATAAATATTAGGAACAAAAATCTAAAGGCAAAACGAGTATTTATCAAACCTCTACGATAAAACCGTGCCTAAGGTCGACATTAATGGTATTGCTTCTAATTTAATTTAAAATGATTTGTATAAACGTGAGGTACAAGAGTATAGCCAGCGTAATTGTCAAACTGTATAGTATATTTGCACACCATTTTTTTAATATTCTTAATAATGACAAACATTCAAACAATAAATTTGCACGGATAAATTTTGTAACTTAAGGTAAGTAATGGCAATTCATCAAAAAATATAACTAAAGCGCGGCAAACATTTTGACCTACCTCACAGGTCACAGTTGTTCGCGACGCACGGATCGTCGGTGCAGGGAGATTATTGTCTATTAGACTATGATATTGCGCACTCCTGATGTGCTGTAACGTTATTGTTTTTCATGTGAGTGGGTTCGGTATTATCAACCGCACGGAATTATCCAACTCCCCCCTATGTCGTATGGATTATTAGTTTTACTTCTCATGTAAATAAATTGTCACTAACTAACGCGGAGACTTGGGCCGAGTGATTGGAAATTAGCCTGTTTGCAGACTGCATCGACCGAGACCGAGAATCGACTATTTATTCGCGTCCTAAGTAGTATAGAAATAAAATAGTAAATCGAATAATGAAAAAACAGGCCAATAATATATCTTAGCGTCGGGCACACGGGGTCGTTGATCGCGACAACATCTCGTGACAACAAGTCGGCGTTTTTTTTTTCGGAATGGCTATATAATTGTGGCCCTAACGGCCTTTCGAAAGTCACCGGACATGTATGGTTTAGGGTGAGCGCAGAGCGTGCTCAGCCAGGAACAAAAGGTGTGTCCAGCAACGAGCCTAAGGGCTTCCCCGTCGGTAGACCGGCGGAAGGAACGGACCTCGGCTTAGTGCGTTGCTTTAGGAGGGTACAGCGGGATCGCGAGTCGGTGAGAAGCACCCAGGCACGTGCCTATACCTGGTAAATGTGTTGGCCGAAGGCCGGTGTGTGTTCACGGTGTAGCAAGGGGGACATCCTCGTCTCCGCCGGCGAGGACGGTGTATATGTGTAGCATATGTATGAAAATGTATATGTGAGTGTAGTGTAAGAACCGCATTGGCAGCAGTAATTTGGTCGTCGGGGTCGTCTAGGACGTGCCAAGGACGACGACGATGACGAAAACGGGAGGGTCATTCCTATCGAGAAAGTCGCTTAGTCTCATGGGGCGACAGTTTACACATGTACAGACACTGTAGAATCAGTCCAACTTTTACCTGTGATGTGTGACGTATGTAGGTACATAGTTTCATCCATATATACAATTTTTCTGCCTTCAGATCGAAATATTTTAATCAAATGTAAGAATTTTATCCATTTCAATCTTACATCATCCTTTTCCATCAAAACTTTTCTGTTGTTGTTAGTTTTAGTGAACCGAAAACCCAACTGACGAAGAATTTTTCGTAACGTATTCTTTTTTTTTCGGTCTACCTTATTTTTGAGTTTTTGATGAAGTCGAGCTGTCGTCAAGAGCTCTTACAATTTTATGGTTGGTTACTTGTACGGGAAAGACCAGTTGCATCGCAAACTCTTTGTTGTATCTTGTTCAAATAGTTTTACTCGTACGTATTTTTAAATTGTGTTCGTTTAGTTAAAAAATAAAGATATACATTAAAAATAATTTCACCGGCTTGTTTATTTATGGGTTTTTCTTGTCTTGAATTCTTCGGCATCTTCATGAAAGCGACACTTATAGTTGACTGTAGTGGATAGTGCAGTGGATGTAATAATGTCTTTTTGGCGTTAGTGAAGGATTTTGACATCCATCATAACATTATTACATTGACTGGATACCTTTTACAAAATTAAATATAAAAAGGTAATTAAAATGCGTTCGGTAACAGTCGACGAGAAATAAAATGTATATATGTATAAAATTTATTATATATTGAAAATAATATTTTGGGGGCATTAGTAGCTCTATTACCCGAATATTACCGATGGCCAATTCAAGCGGACACATATTAAGGCTGGCGCATATTACGGCGGGCCGCACCGCACCTCATAACATTGCATAAATCCTCCTGAATCATTTTCATACATTTTGTAAAAACCATCACACACTTCAAGCAGGGCAGCGCTGCGCACTGGCGGATCGCTCGCCAGTCGTATTTATGCGCCGATGTTATTTATACGCTGCGACGGGGCCTGCCTCTATGTGCGTTAAACGGGCGCAGTTAATGGACGCAATTCGTAAGTAATTCGCCGTGCAATGACGTGAAGTATTCAATATCAACAGCTAACTGACTTAAATTATTGCGTTGAGTTGCGGCTCCATGCGTCTGTAATGTGTTGCAGTTTTGCAGTACGACGCGCTGCGATGCGACGCGGCTGTAATATGCGCGAGCCTTAAACTCTTCTCAAGCGATCCGGTGTGCCCTATTTATACGATTATATATTTTGGAACTGACGTGTATATTCTACCAGTTTTTTACCTCTGTGCCAAAATCAATTATCCGTCCCTCTTCACTAAGGTTACAGTGCATAAAGCGACGGTTTTAATAAAGACTGACTGACGCAGTTCATGTTGTGTACCTACGAGTAGCATGAGATTAAAATTTCAATTAATATCGGTTCGTAATTATGGTGGCCCCATCGTCCACATCGAATATCTATGTGAAGGGTGAAAGGAATGTGCATATAATATGGTCAGATGCCTATTTAACGATACATCAAATCACATCCACTTGTAGATACTAATGTGTTGAACAATGGGTTGATATAAAGTAGCAAAGGATTTTAGTCGCATAGTAATTTTTTTTATAAGTAATCTAAGTTCCTATACGTACAAGTGTTTGTGGTAGTCCCAATGTATGGTTTGGAAACTTTTTAGAGAAATTTTATAAAAAAAACTTCAGTTTTGTCCAACTTTTTCTGCATTTCTTCTTCTTGAAGTATAAGGTATGAACTTGAATTATGAAGTATAAAGTTATGAAAATGTAATTATAATTTCGGGTTCTGCTGTCAGATCCACCGAGCATAAATTATAATTATCTACGTAAGTACGAGAAAGCAGTGTGGGGTGCTCTCTAGACCGACCACTTGTAGACTTGTAGTAGAGGAGATTGCACGCTGCATGCACGTTAAGTACATTAGGGAAATACGATAAAGTAGGAAATGCAGTACATTTCAAGGTCGACAGCGTCCAGCGGCTGTGGGAATGCAGCGTGCACTTTTCCCCTGACTGAGGTAATAAAAAAAAGAAAAATGTAATAACAAAAAAAAAATGCTATTTGTTTGTATGAATTCGTTTGGATTTTACTAATATTGTTTTACAAAATATTTATTTTTTACAAAATGTTTTGGATTCCCTTCGTTGCAGAACGAACATAATATTTCATTTTGCATTGAAAGGTAAATATTCATCATGGACGATATTTACAGCACGCTGCAGTTTGTTTGTTGTAGAGCGTCTGGTCAAACGATCCCCTATATAAAACCTATATAAAATTGAATATTACCAAAGCAATAAAATTTTGCATTCCAATGAATTTATTTCATCTCATCTCCTGCCGACCCCTGTCTATGCTCTATACTCAAATGATTGAAAATTAATAGACATTTATGACGCACACTATTATAGGATTCCCTGTGTCGTGGCTTCAGAGACATACAAAGACAAACACACTATCCAGACCCAAACGAACCCAAACGCTTTTTACGGCACCCACTGGAAGGGATGGGGTGGTGCTATTCTAAAGCCCATCTATCTATTCTAAAACCTATCTATCTATGTAACTTTACAACTGGCGCGTGCCACTGGATTTTTTGCATTTTAGACGAATTATTCAAAATAATATCTCACAATCTACTTAATTACACTGAACGGTGTAACTAAGTAATTAAATGTATTCACGCTTGTGTTTTACATTTTGCATTTTAACCTGTATTTAGATTCGGTCGTCTAATCATCATTAGTCTGTACATTCGGGCGCTATCTGTTAATTGGAGACGTATTGTGTTATCTCGGATCCCGTACATAACCTGTCAAACACGGAGATTCTTAAACAAACGAGAGGCGTGGCATCTGGCAGCTCTTAAATAGCAGTAAACTTAAATAGCAAACTACCAATATGAATATAAATTGAATCTTCCGGGTTACTTGGTCGAGGTCTTCTGGAATCTCTTCTCTTACTTCCAAACGTTTCGTCAACAACATCAACTTCAGTTGCGCTCGAGAATCCGAAGAGATGCGTTCAGTCGCCACTGAAGATGTCAACCGCAGTTAGTGTTCTTTTTACCGTAACCAGTTCTTTTTTAGTCCACTGCTGTACATGGAGGTGGTGTAGTACCACAGGGCTTGCGACAACTCACGTCCGACAACAATGTAATACGACTTATCGCCAGTCGTTAATGCCATTCTAGTGTTACATAGGCTATCATTTATCATAATGAAGGCTGTAAGCAGTTGAAATGAAAAAAAAAAGGGATTATTTTTATTATGATTTTATTCAGCATTTATCCCATGAGCTTGGGGTCTTTAATCATTAAATTGTTGAAAAACTTCATGTTTCTGATTTTGTATCGGAAGTAGCCCTTATTCTTTATTCTGCCCATGCGCTGCAAGGTCCTGAGCAGCGGCAAGAAGCGGTACAAGCCGTTTAGTTCATCACCAAGGCAGAAGAGAAATGAAGACTCTATGTAGGCTGAAAATGAAAAATACTACTTAATCGTCAAAAATGCAGATAAATAAGGATAGCCGGTACCTACGACAATCGCTCGATGATTTTTTATTTATT
Organism: Sesia apiformis; assembly: GCA_914767545.1. Lineage (NCBI taxonomy): Eukaryota > Metazoa > Arthropoda > Insecta > Lepidoptera > Sesiidae > Sesia > Sesia apiformis. The sequence continues at coordinate 15,034,503 of OU611960.1, read as the reverse complement.
AAAAATAAAAATATAATCGATTATAAGATTTATAATCGATTTTTTCTCGATTAATCTCACTTCCTCGGATGTTGACATTAGTATCTATCATCGAGCATGCACAATACATTCTTCTACTTAATAAAAATCTAACACTGACTGACTGACAGAAAACGCACAGCCTAAACCGGCGGGTCTAGAACCATGAAATTTTGCACAGGAGTTCCTTATTTATCGTAGGTGAGCCCTAAGAAAGGATTTTTGGAAATTCATTCCCTAAGGGTAATTAAACATAAACGAATTACGTATCTGCAGATATTTTATTATGGGCGCTACAACACCCTTCTCAGCAGAATTATACTTAATATTATAGACAGTAATTTCATGCATTCTTCTTTGATATACTTGTACTTGTGTCAGCGTTTAATGTTCCACTGAAGGGCACTGGCCTCTCCTAGAAAATCACTAGTGGGTTTCGGACCACAATCTAACACGCGGGCCCACTGCGGTGTATGTGTATACTTCCGATTTTTTTGTTTTTATTTCTGGATCATGCGGGTTTCCTCAAGCTGTTTTCCTCTCACCGCCGAGCTAATCCGTACTAAAGTATAAACTCAGTGGTACGGGCCTCAAGGATTTGAACTCGGGATAACACGAATGTGAGTCTGGAATAGATACCCCTAGGTTATATATATATATATATTTAGTCACAAAAAAATTGTACATGAACTTTCCGCCGTTGGACTCTTGTTTTCCCAGAACATCTTGCATTGGGCTACGTCCATGAAGCAGTGATTCTGGAACATGAGAGAGGGCTCTCGAGCAATGATGCCGGGCACTCCACACACGGGCGCGTATGTTTCTGGACATTTCTGTATGGAGATGAGCTAGTAAGTATATATTATTTAAGCGTCACGCATACGGTTTTGCCTGATAAAACAGTTAATTACAAAGCTGGCCAAGTGGTAGGGTTGGTAGTAGAAACGGGGTTCAAAAATCATCTCACGAATGTGAATCGAGTATATATACACTTGTACTTTTATTCATTCTACTTCTACTCTAATACTTTACTTAAAACTCAACTTCTTCAGGAGTATATTCAGTATCCCACCCGTCACTTAAACTAGTAGCCTACTGATAAATTTGATAATTGAAAACATGAAATCACTTCGAAGCTTACATGGTCACATCCAGCTCAAATTGCGACGAGTGCGGCGAGACCAATTAAATCGTGCTTCAAAAACGCAGGGTTTCTCCCCTTTAATATAGCTAGACAGGTACTAACCGGGTATTAAAAAGCTATCCCCATTTTCGACATTTCCCTTTATGTCAATCAGTTTACAACATGCGTACAGCGTTTCATCTCTATATGCCTGTAGGCGATGATGGATAGATAGACAGAAAACAAGTTGTAATAGGAATTTTTATTTACTTTCAGTCTTAAAAATACGTATTGGATTAAATTTCATGTTAGGTATGATTTTATGAATTAATTGAGATTCGTATCTTCATTAGATCTGAATCGGCATATTTTCAATAAACATTCATTTCAATAGTTTCAATAGATTCGATCGGCAATTTCATAGATAAGGACCTAATAGATACTAATGTAGATTGTAGGCCACGTATCTCTATGTAGTGAGGCCAATTTTATAAATGGCAGGCAATTCACCTCTTGGTAAGTGGATACTGTCTCCCACGAACATAAAATAAACACGCTGAATCTTTGTCTTGTGCAGTTATTGTTGTCATATGAACCTGAAAGTTGTGGAACGAATTCCCTTTTGAAGTTTGTCCATTAATTAATTAAGCTCAGGTGAGGCCCCATATGGAATATTGCTCTCATCTCTGGGCCGGCGCACCGAAATACCAATTGTACTCATTTGACTCCATCCAAAGACGTGCTGTTCGTATTGTCGACGATCCCACTCTCACGGGCGGTTTAGAACCCCTCAGCATTCGGAAAGACGTTGCGTCTCTCTGTGTGTTCTACCTTCTGTACAATGGGGAATGCTCTGAAGAATTGTTTAATATAATGCCACACCTCGGGTTTCTACAACCGCACCTTCCGTCAGAGAAGTTCGGTCCATACGCATTTTCTCGATACGGAGGTGTTGTGCACTGTTCGGTCCAAAAATTATTTTAAACCGCGAACCCGTAAGCTGTGGAGTGAACTACCTCAAGAGGTCTTTCCATTAAGCTTTCCATCATCCATTACGATATGGGGTTCTTCAAGAAAGCTGTGAATAGGATTTTGCAAGGTCGGTTGCGCGCCCGCAGGTTGCAGGTGTCCATGGGCGGCGGTAACACTTACCTACTATCACGTGGGACCGCTTGCTCGTCCGTCTACTTTTTTATATAAAAAAATAAAAAATGAGACTCTTCAAGAAGTCTGTGAATATGATTCTGCAAGGTCGGCACCATCCATACCCGCGCCTCCCCTGGTGTTACAAGTGTCCATGGACGGCGGCGATCACTTACCAGTACAATCTCGTGGGCTGCCCGCCCGTCTGCCACCTTTTAAACAAAGGCCGATGACAGGCGTTAGTTGAGGGGAAGATTTCGTTATTCCCCATATATTTTTGAAAAAGTTAGACAAGTAGAGCTTTATAAGCCGCATTCAACAACATACCGTTTATTGTACAATCGTATGTTGGCATTGTTAGAGACTTTTGACAAATTCACACCGATATAATTTTGAAACTATTGCACCAATTTCACTGTTTCGTTACATCCCACGGATTCTATTGATGTTTGGATTCATCTGGTTACCCTTTGTCGGGGTGTAACGATTCTTTTTCCAAAATAAAAAAAATGAGATCTGCACAACGGGTAGATTTGTTAGATCTCTTCCTGAGAGATGGTTGGTAGAAAGATATTAAAAAAAATAGTGTAATAATTGTTGAAATAAAAATATGTTATAAGCACATTATCTGTTTTCATATTTTTTCTAATAAGTGAAATAAGTAGTAGTTTTTTATTGTTACCTTCGGACATTTGTGGTAACAAGAAGTTAACGTCGGTAAGTAGTCGCGGTCCTCACTGATATTGTCAGGTTTTATGACCCAAGGCTTGAACACCACGGCCGGCCCAAAAATATTAATTAACCTCCGCCTAGCATTCTCTTGCACCTCACTGACGGGCATATCCAAAACATGAGTAGCTGCGAAGAATTTTTCTATAGAGTCGTTAATGTTTTTATTGTTGTCAAGAATTGAGCCATCGACTACGAAAATATTTTTTAATTCTTCTTTATTACTATTTAATTTATTAATTTTATCTGAAGGATTGTTGGTATCTCTGTTGTTTTTATGGTTAAAGCGTCTTTTATTTTCAGTTAATTTAGAAACATTGTCAGCTTGTAGCCAGTTGCAGACGTAAAAATCAGTCAGAATAAAATGCAAATTACTGATGCAGTTGTATCTTAAAAGATCGCATTTATTTAGAAATAATTTTACTCTGAATCCGGCACCATCGTCTCTAATTCCGCACACCTTCTCATCGTTCTCTGTGTATGTGCAATTTATGCAAAATTTTGGGTTATTTTTCTTATTTTCTTCGTTTGATTTCCCGCTAACTAAATTGTGTTTTGCATCGGATTCTTTTTCGTAATCATTGAAAAATGAGTGATCACAGTATTCTCTGTTAATTAGTCCGAATGCTGCAATTAATAAATTAGAAACATTATAAAATATAAAACTACCTAGTTTATTACCTATATAAAACTACCTATACGGACAGCTGATTCTCGCGATGCAAGAGTGTGGCATCCGTGGTCCGGTGATCGAGTGGTTCAAACAATACCTAAGTAAACAGGACTTTAACCACTGTGATCGACGGCAGAAGCGGTGAGGAGGCTAAGGTTATCTATGGCGTTCCGACCGGCTCTGTATACGGACCCATAGGTTATATAATGCACGTTAATAGCATGAGTAACGTTGTCCAACATTGCTCAACATATATGTATGCTGATGACACATGTATTCTATATGCGGACAAAGATATCAAAACTATGGAAAGAAATATACAGGCTGATTTTGTAAACATAATTAAATGGTCTCACGATAATGGCATTATACTTAATACTGAAAAAACAAAATGTATGTTAATTAAATCACCGTACCTACCTTCGGGAGCCACGTGAAAGTAATAATATTATAGGACACACATATAACTGCCTACATAACAATCATCAAGATTGTAATTGTTGTGGCATTCAGTTTGTGGTTAAATATAAGTATCTAGTGCTAACTATAGATACTAAGTTCAGCTGGAGTATCCACATAGATATAGTATGTAATAAATTACGATTAATAATGTCAAAACTAATTAGTCTAAAAAATATTGTAAACAGAAAAATAATGTATACCTTATACCATTCGCTAGCCGAGTCAATAATTAGCTATGGTATAGCTGCATATGGACGTACTTTTAGAACTTATCTTGATAAAATATGTAACATCCAGATTCGAATAATAAAAAACGTATTAGTAGATAAAAAAACCAGGTTAGTTGTAACAAAAATTATAAGTTGTTGTATAATAAGTTAAAGATATTACCAGTTCACGAAAAAGTAAAATACTTAATGTATATTGATGATTATGGCCAGGATAGCATTAAAACATGTAGAATACCGATACGCAACCTTAGAGAAAACTCGCAAAGAAGATATGTAGAATATAATATGAACAATTACTTTGGCAAAAGAACTCGTAAATACATGATTCCTAAATTATTTAACCAAATTAGTCCAACTGTGGAACAGTGCAGTGGTAAACAGGTATTTAAAAAAAGGCTAAAAGCGATACTGTTAAATAAATTAAATATAGATACCTAGAAGTGTACTTACTGTTTCATGTAGTACTCATGGGTTGTACATATATATACTTGTTCACATCGTAGACAAGTTGTTAATTAGTTAAGCTAACCTAAGTGGGTAAGACACGGAAAGTTAAAAGTTGAGAGCGCACTATTCGCCAACAAACTGTCATCAGTTTGGCGGAAATATATGTATACCTACTATTTAAGTTTCTTTTGATTTTTTTTTTTTTAAATAAAAAAAAAAAATATTAACTAATTGTGGTCGCGACAAAGGTCACGTGAACTTTATAGTCTTTCCCGGGTTGGAACTTGGTAAAGGTTCTGGATAAAAATAATGCCCATGTGTGTTCTTCTCCTTGACTAAAATATTTTCTATGCAAAATATCATTACTACTGCAAATTTAATTACTTTCATTATTGGTTGCTTCGTTGAGGCTTGATTGAGCAAAAAACAAACATACATTATTATAGCCACTTACCCTCTTTTTCTTCAACTGAACAACCATTTTTCAATAATTCACATTCGTTCTCGAATAATCTCAATCGATATCCCTGGCCATCTTCCTTTATACCACAAACACTTTTATTTTCAACATACTCGCAATTAAGATTAGAGCAAAATTTAGTTTTTTCATTTTCATTTACCATGTATGCAGAGACTTTACTGACAAAAAACAGTATATGAAAGAATAACTTCATTTATATCTTGAATTTATAAATGTTCTTCTATTATAGGTGCTAATTATAAGAAGATTATAGTAAGAAGCCATTAATGTACTGGTGGTTGTTAAGGTGTGTATAAACTTGAGTATCAATGAAACATTTCAGCGAAGGTACATCCCACTTCTTCCCTTGGGGGTGGTAAGAGGCGACTATTATAAGAGAAATAAAGCGGCTAGCACAAGCCCTGAGGAACTACACCACCTCAAAAAGAGTGGACTCGTCAACCCTCTTACCAGCGTGCCGTTTTAAGAATACAGATTTTTCATGCACAGGACATATTGCCTAAGGAGACATGTCCAGCAGTAGACGATTTAAGCGCTGGTTACGGTTAGGTACTGTATTACAGTTATAGCAACTCATAAGCGTTAGGAGCTCGCTTGTGGATAATACGAAAAAGGAACTTTCGCGTCAATGTACTTAAAGGTATATTTTGTGAAGGATATAAAGTTTCTTTTTACGCGTACAGATACTCACCGCTGCAAGCAAGGCAGACGAGCGATTGTAAGTCGTAAGAATTAAACATAGAACTGGGATTTCCTTGTAAATATTCCGTAAATTATAAGCCTTGTTATGTTTTTACTATGGTGTTACCACGTTAGGATCAGTCTACATGGGAAGGACTATAGCATTCAACTTGGCTGGGCAGCATTTAGGAAAATGCGTCGACTCTGCTCGTCGCCTATACCACAATGCTTGAACACGAAAGTGTTCAATCAGCGCGTCCTACCGGTTAAGACGTATGGTGCTGAAACGTGGCCTCTAACTGTAGGCCTAATACCTAAGTTCAAGGTCACTCAGCGAGCTATGGAGAGGGCTATGCTCGATGTTTCTTTGCGGGATAAGATCCGATACGAAAACATTCGCCGCCAAAGAAGCATAAGTCACCGACATGGCTCGTAGAATCGGCATGTTGAAGTGGCAGTGAGCGGGTCATACCTACTTGCCGCAGGACCAATAACCGATGGGTAGACGATGTCCTCGAATGGAGACCACGTACCGGGAAGCGCAGTGTAGGATGCCCTCTGGAAACGTGGACCGACCGACGACTTAAAGAAATTCGCCGGTGGTGGTCGGATGAGAAGAGCCGAGGATCATGGATGGTGGCGAGCCTTGGGAGAGCCCTATATCCAGCAGTGGAGAGACATAGGCTGATGGTATGGTATGGTATTTCTATAATATGTATGTATTAAGCGTATCGTTATAGTGATTGTCAAGACAAGCGTGATTCACTCCGCACTTAGGTATGTGATGCCTACAGAAATTGGCCCATCCGGCTGGGCCTTCACAAAAATCAGTCTGTCAGTCAATCAGTGCCGCGAAATCGAAGCCAGCCACGTATATTCCATGTGACGATTCTATCTATATCATCGGTCAATTGGTTAATCGATGATCTATATCTAACCCCGACATTATCACCTAGTGCCAGGTAGAAAAAATATGGAATGTAAAATATCTATGAACAATGTTGACTTTTAGATTCAATTTAATTCGCGAAAAACAGCGACTTACTTTGGTACACATAGTTGTGTAAGTATTTTCAGTTTTTATTGGGTGATGAAATTTCTGGATCAAAGAGGAACCGCATTTACCTACTACCGTTATTATAAAAAGACCTTCTGTAGGTAGGTATAGGTACGTAATTACTATTCATTATTACAAACGCTGGCAATTAACAATTTTATATCGAGTTATATAAAATTTAATTTTATAACAATTTATATTCTATTAACGGTTAACTACATTCTCTGTTTTAAGTGAATGCTCTAATCTGTACACACCTTTCGGTAAATACGTAAATGGGTAAAAATTATATGAAATCGATAAAGTTTATTAATGCTATTAAATTGAATGTTTATTTCATACCTACCTACCTACCTACCTGGTTTACAATAAGAAAAAAAGACAATTTTATGTTATTGAAACAATTTTAAAAGAATTTGTTGGGAAAGCTTTAACGGACCGAATGGGACTCTTCGATCCTGGGGCATTGGATACGATTGCATTAAGTCAGGTTGATGCGCCCCGGTCTCGCACAGAGTGATCGGCTATCGCTTATTGCTTTATTGTCATATTACCCTCGTTTATATATACCTACTTAATATACATTTATACTAACAATAGTTCATAAGTCTAATTGTTACTAACAAATACTTATGGATATTCTACGTTCATATTTGTTACTAACAAATGACAAACGTACACACTGGTGTGAATCACGGTGTGTAACTAAACTAAAGATTTAATAGGTAGGTTCTGTAGGGTTATTTTTTTCTTGTCTTTTTCTTCTTTCATCTTTTAAAGTTTAACATTTTACATTTTTACATTCATTAGACTTTTATCGATAGTGTAGATTTGAAATATTCCAAGAATAGGAACAATCGATAACAACCTCTCGCAGACGCGCATCTCTATTGCTCCATACACACCTTGAACGTCTTCATCTCCACCTTCCGCCATTTGTTGCTCCTCATTCTTTAGGACTTTTTGGCGGGAACCTTAGAAATAAAGTTGAGTTTTTGTTTGATTACTGTAAAAATTAGGTATTATGGGATTATGGTTTAATAGTGATAGTTTATTAAACTTCAAACTGCCACTAGGCAGTTTGAAGCACGCTAGGCACGCTTTTATTTAATGATCACATTACGCACTAATAATAATTAGTGCGTAATGTGATCATTAAATAAAAGCGTGAGACTGCATTTTTCGTGTTCCTCCAATGAGTCCAACTAATAATCAACGTAATGACATAATATCTACAGTAAACCTACTATACTTTACTAAGCGACTCATACTTCGACGGAACTGGACAATGCGTAAGATAAAAACAATAATTCTGTTTTAGTATTTGCTATGTGTACCAATAGCTTCGCCAATGTCCAAATAATTTATATATATAAAAAAATGTTCCTCATTCTCTATAAATAGCAATCGTAGAGTATTTTATTCACTATACATTAGTGTCAAAAAACATATCTCTTTTGAAAGATGTAATCGATTCACATTGCACGATTCAAAGCAATTATTTCATAAACAACATATAATTACCTACTAAAGAAAGGCAGTTCGCAAGTCGCGATTGAACTATTTTTTTTTACATTGTTTAAAGTTTTCAGTCTCAAATTATTGTATTACTAAAGACAAAATGACCTCCAAAACGGAGATAAAAACAAAATCTGTGAAAGTGTATAATGCGGATGCTTACGAGATCTTACTGAAGGGTGTTAAAACTGCAGCATGCATGATCAACGAATCTCATCAAATTGGTAAGTCTCAAATTGAGTCTAGATGATTGTAGACATAACCTTAAAACTTTTTGTTACTATTGCACAATTTATGTACATTGAATGACATAATATAAATAATTTTATGTCATAATATGAGAAAAGCGATACATGCATGGATATGCGTTAAACGTTAGTCTTGAATGCTAAAATATAATATTTTAAATGTGATTTAGAATCTGATAGAAATACAGGTTGATAAATATTTGTGACTAAGAACAGTTGCAAGCTTATAGAAGTAGATTCAAGTATAGGTACAGGATTAAATAAAAAAAAATAACTCTGTATTTGTGATGTGATCTTTATCAAAGGAACCTAATTGTTATTATGGTCTTGTATTTGGTTAAGGTTTTCTAACTAAAAAATCATTTTTTCAATATTCTATTTGAATAGGAACATGCTCTAACATCTGATCTTTCACCAATAAAAAAATGATATTTTTAATGAAAACCAAAAGAGCCTAAGTGACATAAAACTTACTTTAAAATATAGACCCTAACTCTTAAATTTCCTTTTTTTACGTAATGTGTATGTTGTTGGGTTGTCAATATAAATTGTAGATTTAAAAATACTGCCAAGTTTGTATGATTTAAAATATCTACATTTTTTCGGAGAACTAGACAAGTAAACAATTTTTTACTGGTTACACCTACATTTCACATTTTTCCTTTAACATTGTGTAATATCTACAATGTATGTTCAGTTAAATCATGAACAAGGGCAAAAACATGTTTTTTTTCTGAGGGGAATGATGAACCTATGAAATGACCCATTTATATGAGAAACTGAAATATGTTTTTTTGTTATAAAAGTATTTATTAGGTTTGTCGAAATATTGACCCATATTATCTACACGCTTTCTCCACCTCACGGGCAGTTGATTGATGCTACTCCTGTAAAAGTCTTGTGGACAGGTATCAATAAATTCTTCAAAAGACCTAATCACAGCTACGCTACACAGCTAAAAAAACAATATTTTTTGTGCTTTCACTAAAGACTAAAGACTAAGAACTAAAGAATATCTTGAGAAGTAGAATCAACCTTTTGCGTCCCCGGAATGGAACAGGTCCCTTTCCGTGATAACATCACAAATTGTTTTTGCATGACAGACAAACTAAAAACCAAAAAAGGAGAAACAAGGAGCAAAACATAAGATTAACTCTGTTAGGAGAGGCTTCTACATACATGGGATGACTAATGGGAATAATACATCAAAATTAGTTTTTTATAGTAAAAAGAATAAACGACTTATTTTATTGCTGTATCATTTTTGATCAACTCCAGTACATATTGCTATCAGAGAGCAATAAAATTCTCATCGTCTTTATATTCTGTTCTTTATTCCCATTTGAAGATCTTATAAATTCCTTGAAAAATGCCTTGACTTAATTAAACATACTTCTTGTTTTCAGTTGACGAGAAAAGTGTACTTAAACGACTCAGCGCTTTAACTGTTAATGGTCCATCTGATGGTAATTGCTGTTCTGCTTGTGGAGTTGGCCCGTTTGAGACCAGAGAAGAGCAAATTGCACATTACAAGAATCATTGGCACACCCACAATTTAAAGAGAAAGCTATTTGGAAAACCAGCTCTTACACTTGGACAGTTTAAAGCGAGACAAGGTAATATTAGTTGTAATTTAATTTTAATACTTTAAATCTAAAAAATCTGCCATATTTATTCTCACTATTAGTATTTAGTAAGTATTTAATTGAAATATTTAAACACTTATAGCCTTAGAAGAAAGATGGGTAAGGGTTTGCACATGTGGATTGAAATGTTTATAGTAAGAGATTTAAAGTATTGATGGCAGATCTAGGGAGGGAGGAGTTGAGGTGAGGTTATGATGCTAAAAACTTATGTTTATGAGGTAGATACACTACTACATATTGTATGTATGTATACCTATGTATAAGATATGCTAGATATTGTCTATAATCATGATTACAACATCATGTCGAATCAAATTAATATTTTTTTTTGCAAGAACAGATAATAAAATATGATATTACAATATCTCCCACTATGTTTTACCTTAATATAATGCGCATATAAAAAATAATTTTATATAAGTATTTCAATACTAATTCAACCATTCTTATTTATGCTTGCAACATGCAGCCTCATCTATTTAAATATTCTCTCCCCATTTTCCCAACCCTTTCCCTCAATTCAGTCCTTTATCTTTAAAGGTAGGCACTGTACTCTGGGACGTGCCAACTTTTCTCATTCTGGACTGAAGTTGGCACTTACCGCCCGGTGAATTGTATGCTCGTTTGCCGCCTTCTTCCTATAAATAAAAAACAATAATTCCAATAGATCAATCATTCATGATGTGTAAAATTAATGCTAATATAAAACTATTTACAGATGAGGATTCAAGTGTGTCAGGGAGTGATTCAGAATCAGATGATGATCGCAATAAGCCCGCAAGTGACCTGTTTGCGGCCTGTACTCGGCATTGTAAGGCTTTCTTCACCAATGCAGATGGACAAGTGTTCTGCATTTACAGATGTATACTACATCATAGAAAGGTGAATACGCCTATATCACTGTTGCTTATGCTTTGCTCCGTGTTTTATAGTAGAAAAATTATTTACAACAAAAAAATATTGCAATCAAGTATAATTTTTTGTATGTATTATATAAAGATTTAGTATATTTGACGATTTGAATGAATCCCAACTTCATATCTGAAGAGGTCTGAAATCATAAATTATAATATATAAGAGATATGATGGATGATAAATATGTAAGCTGTATAAATATGGAAACCATAATATGATATTATTATTAGCGTATTATCATAGTAAAATGTAAAACTATGTGCATAAAACTATAAAATGTAAAGGTTGAAGTATTACATTCATATTTAGGAATAGTTCTCTTTATAGAAAGCTTGTGGATAGTCCACCTGACATGTACGGTGACTCAAAGGCCTTTTAGTCTGATGAATGTCTTAGATATGAATGAATATGAATTTAGTCATTTCAAAAAAAATAAAAATCCACCTGATGGTAAGTGGATACTGTGGCTTATACATGTATCGCGCCGATACATCAGCCCAGAGTGATATAACGTCGGCACGCTCAAAGATACGCGCTACTTTAGTAATTAACTACTTGCCCGTTTTTCTCACTATTTAACATAGGAGGAGCTATCCACCGACGGACATGGTTGCAAATGGATAGAACGTTGTAAACGTCTTACTATTCCTCTATTTCTCCGCTGGGCAGTCCTCATGGTGTCCGGCGGCCATTTTGCCGGGGCAGTGTTCGAAAGGGACGTTGTCGTGTGTCATAAAACGTTTCATTCGTACGTGTCACGGAGGGGTCAAGGACATGCTCAGGTTACGAGGGATGAGAGGCATGCGGGTCACGCACCCAGATCAGCTGGCGCGAGTTTGAGGAGATATAATCAGGCACAGTTCATAGAGGTAAGTGAATGTGTGAACCAGCTTGTAATAGTAGCGATGCAATGTGTGGAATATATCACTGTATAAATCAGTTAACAAAAAGAAGAGTATTGTAAACACAGTGATTTGGAATATGAATTACTAGCTTTTGCTCGCGATTTCGTTCATGGGCAAAAGCCTATGTGTTCAATCCTATGTATTCCAATCTTATGTATTAATCCTGATTACAATCTATCTATTTGCTAAATTTCAACGAAATCCGTTTCGCCAAATTTCAGCGGTTTCGACGTGATTGATTTACAAGTATCTAAACTTTCGCATTTATTAGTAGGATGACTTTGGGAGCAGGGCACTTTTCCCTATACCTCGCACTTAAAAGAAGGGAAGGAATGGCTTGAGGATTCCCTTTGGTTCGGGAAAGATAAGTCGGCTCAGCGTAAATATTTCTGAGTGCCAGAAAGATTATCTGCTGGTATACAATATGACAAAATAATACTTTGATTGGCATTTTTTCAGCACATCCAAGAAATATTAGCAAGTTGGGCACAAACTCTACTCACCGTTAACCTTATTCTCTACCGGGCAGTCGGACCGACAAATCAGTCTGCTTTATTTGGGAAAAACTCGCCACTGAATAGGGATGACTTAAGGGTGAGGGCACTGCCATTCCCTACTAGGAAACCTACGTATAAGGAAATTAAGAGAGTCCATGAAACTGTTGCTAGTATTGAAGTTTATGGTAAGTACTTTTTTATATTTGTGGTAGTGTAGGTTAAACACTATTATACTTATTTAATGAAGAAACTGTTTATACAGAATAAAAATAATTAACAGATAAAAATAGATATAGCAAAGAAAAAGTCATAAAGCTTTTGTAGATTTTCTACAAATCCGAGACACATAAATTCTTTAATTGTGTATAAACTTTTAAATTACAGCTTTTAGACGGCCAGTATTATGTTTCTTGGTGAACCTCTTTTTACAATAGTGTTTCTATTTTGACATTTCATTGATTTTGTAACGACATAACTGGCAGAGAATGCCATTAGGCATTAAATCCGCCTTTTGTACATTTTGTCTGCAATAAAGTTTAAATAAATAAATAACTTTGCATCAGTCACATATGAAGGGTGCCTATTACCATGTCCCAACTTTAATATAAATTACCATTAACCTATGTATTTATATTACTGGAAATAGGCCTTTCTCCGAGGCTCGTCACCACATATGACCAACTACTCTTCTCATCAATTAATAAGGGAAACTTCATGCTGAATTCAGTGGAAGAAGGAATTAATCAAGGCATTCAGTTTTGGGAGGAAGCCAATATTTGTCCAATAGTTTTGTATTTACAGTAGGTACTTTTTAAGACTGATGATAAAATATCATTTTTCCGTTAATATTACTTCTTACTCTGTAATAAAAATCATGTCTATATATACTTCCAATGGAACTTATTTTGTTAGTCATAATTTAATTCCCCTAAAATACAGAAATTCAGTTTAACACGTTCTTACCGGTTTCTTTTTACTCAGCAAATATGGGCATAAGTACCTTACCGGCCCTGGACATTGTCCTTTTACAAGGACTTATGTCCTCTACCTTTTACTAGAACCTTTATGTCCTTTACCTTTTACTATGATTTTTATAAGTTTGTCCTTTTCGTAGGACTTTTGTTTCGTATACTAGGATTTTTATGTCTTTTTACCAGGAATTTTACAAGTGGCTGTCAAAAGTTTTATAATTTTAGAGTCAATGGAGCAATTCCAAAAGGCGCTCATGGCGTCAACGAAACCAGTGAACAAAACTAACTCAGATTTGAATGCTGGACTCAACAAGAGGACGCAGAAAAGTAGCCCTAACAAAGCCATTGATAGGGCTAAGTCAAGGTAAAAGAAATCTTTCTAGAAATTCCATTGTCATATTACACAAAAAATTAGCTCCGTCGGAATTATTCCGAAGGTTGTACGTTTTTGTTTATTTTGACTGGACTAATTTCACCATATACCATGACGTGGTTTAGCCTGCCACTTGTCAGACCATAATAATATATAGATCTTATAATAATAAACTTTATCAATTATATACGATACAATATTTATTTCTCTATTTCGCATACTACAGAGAGCGCGCTCCCCGCGAATTACCCGTTCAAATTATGTCGAGCGAGGACGAAGGTCCTTGTTACATAGACTCCGAAACACCCAAAAATTGGATCAAAACACTCTCAGAACAGAGCAGTAATGGAGTCATCACTAACTCTAGAAAAGATCTCCTCAACGACGGCCCTATAGATGTGATAGATCATTCAGAAAGTTCAGATAGCGAACAGGACGTGAAAAAGGAACAAATGACAAAAAAGAAGAAAAAGAAACTAGAAGAGAATAAGAGTACTAAAGAGGAGAAAAAGGGTCAGAAGGCACTTCCAGTGCCTAGTATTCCTCCTAATATTAAAAAGGTAGGCCTTTTATTTTAAGTATCTGAAGTTGAATGGTTATTTGTAAAATTTTATAAATACGAAGATAATCAAAGATATTGATTTTAAATATAAAACAAAATTAATTTAAATATGTCGCTCAAATTATATTTTTAATTATTAACATGTATTGAGTCACTAACCGCCATGTTGCAGGCGTTATTTTTATAGTTACAGATACATTATGAAAACATTGGCCACCGGCTAATCCAGAAACACCCGAGCGTGTCATCCACTTCTATGCAATAAAGTATGCAATTAGAGGTACGCTAATTTATAGACGTGGATGACGCGTTCGATTGTTTCCGGATTAGCTGATGGCCAATGTTTTCGTAATGTATATATAATAAGGACTCTTTATTGTATCTTTTTGCACGATTTTGTTTACTATAAGAGTGATGCCACAGCTAAGTTATGACTGCTAGCGTTTTCACGTTAATAATTAATTGAAACAAAATTAACATGCAGAGCATTTTTGCTTATGTAAATATAAAAATATTTGCGAATTTCTGTCGCTGCTATAAAAATTTAAATCAGGCCTCAAATGCCAAGGTGGAGTTGCAGCTGTTAAAGAAGGTTGATATCTCTATGTTTATGTGTTTTCATAAAAAAGAAGTAAAAGATGAAGTCTGTCAATAAAAATTATATTCGTTTGTCAACTACAATGCATGTTTGATTTTCACGGTTAAAAATACTCTCAACAGCGACTGAAGTCTAACGTGTAGGTCTTAAAGGTCTAACAACTTAATCGACTTAAGACCTAAATGCTCCAGGTAGTTGCAGTGTAGGCAGCGCATCGGAGGGCTTGCCAACGCTTGTCATATAAAAAAAACTTATATACAGATGTATAAGGTAGATGTATTATAGATATGTATTTATTTTTAGATGTGGAAAGTAATATCAGGTCACGAGTGTAATTCGTTAGAAACGATTTTGGAATTATGGGAGGGTTCTCGGGAGGCGGCGTGCAACACGCAGGACCCGAGTGATGGCAACACCGCATTACACAAAGCCGCTATTGCTGATAAGCCTGATATGGTAACGTAAGTATTGTACAAAGTCTTCTAACTTAGGTACCTATTTCTATTAGACTTACTAGTTTAGACATGTCTTGATTTTTGCTCAAATTGGCATATTGTATCACAAAATTGTTTAAACGTGTTGTAGAACTTGAAGGGTCCAATCAAGCGAGATATTTTTGAATTTGAGTTTTTGTGATTTCAACAGTAGTCATTCAATTAACACTATATAAAACGTAAACAGCATCTAATAATCTTTTATATATTTGTATACGTATTAAAATAATATACCTAAAAATTGTAGTCAAAAAATCTTGTTATATATTTTTTGTACACTTTTATATAAATAAGATTCCCCGTCTATTAATTTCATTTTGACATTGTGCCTATAAATGAGGTGCCCATAACTTAGCTACACATCCCTTTAAGAATTGTATTTATTATATTACTAGCTTTTGCCTGCCACTTTGTTCACATGGGCTACACGACTAGTGAGTGGCCTATGTATCCGAATTACAATCTACATATTACCAAGTTTCAACGCAATTGGTTCGACTCAGATGTGATTGAGTAGGTAACAAACATACAAACTCGCATTATAATAATGGGATTAGTGTTTATTCATTTATTTACATATTTATTTATTCTTTATTGCATGAAATGACAAAAGGCGGACTTAAAACTTACGAGGCATTATCTCCCAGTCAACCGGCTATGCAGAGATGCACGGAACACTGCTTAGTGTTCCGTGTTAGGTGGCTTAGGGCCTATGTCCGATGATGTAACGATGATGTCCAGGCGATATCCCGCTGCGTATTTAGTACGAGTAACGCCAACGGGAGTGAATATCGCCTAGGTACGCGTTTTACCGCTTGGGTAAGCAATACTGTTAACACTGGGCCTAGGTTAGCAAATATCGTCTTATGTCTGAACGGATAAATTATCACGTACCCACGCGATATCGTTACGCGACAGCGAATATCGCGACGGTCTATTTAGTTAAAAATGCTTTAGAAAGTTTATTTCGTCATAATTTCTTTTTTATCTACAGTCAAATCCTGACGGTAGGCGGCAACCCGTGTATAAAGAACCATCAGTTACAAACGCCATACGCCGCCACTCCCAACCAGGAAACTAGAATTGCCTTCCGGATGTTCCAAGCCCAGAATCCCGACAAGTATAACTATGCCAAGGTGAGTATTATTCACGAACGAGTTTCGTCCTGTCTTAGAGAATTCGGGACATAATTACCATCGTCCCAATTGGGACAAATGGATTAACTGAAGTTTGTGAAATGTTAGTAAATCTGTTTCACTTCGAAAATCCGAGCGTTCTCACGATTACAAACTGTTTTTGCGGTCGTAAAACAGTTAATAGGGTTATTTTAAAATTAATTTTCGTTGCTTTAACTGAATGAATATGTTTGTTCTACAACGTTATATTTGCGGTTGGCGCTACCTAACTGCTTATTGAATAAGTTGGTAAAGAGCTGCAATTGAGTTTGTGGGAACCCTCGATTGATCAATACTTGTAGTCTTTCCGAATATTTGAGTATAAACAACACTGCTGTTATTTCACCGAAATGCTGTATAAATATTCATATACCATACATACCATAACCCTATGTCTCTCCACTTCTGGATATAGGCCCCTCCCAAGGCTTGTCACCACACAATATCCTCGGCTCTTCCAACCACTACCAGCTAATTTCTTTAAGTCGTTAGTCCGCCTGGTCGAAGGCCGTGGACCGACGATTAAAATATTCATATACGAATTATTAATATGTAAGTAAAATATTTAGTTCAATAACACGCAATTGACTGTTACAGTTGATTTCATTTACATTTTTTTGATCAAGTTTAGCGCTTGGGCACTGGCGAAAATTATTAAAATTTCCGAAATTTACATGAAATTAGAGCAAGATCACTGGTTCGTTTTGTATTAATTCACATTTTATTGCTGCGTCTAAATTTTTTTCGATTAGAAACAATTTTCTTAGCAAACAAATGAAATATGTCTTCAACTGTTCACCTCGTATTCCTTCAATATAAACTTAACCAAAATATTAATTTTATGCTTACGTTTTTATTTTTAGTCTCAAATCCCAGGACCGTTAACTCTAGAGCAAGTAGAACAAGAGAAAGAGAAGAAGTTTCAGCAGAAGAAAGCTAAACGGCAAAGAGAAAAGGACAAGCAACAAGAGAAGGCAAAAACCGCTAAATTTCTCGAGTTGACTGATGCTGAGAAGGTATGAAAGCTTTTATTTTGTTTTAAATACGTTCTGGAGTTTTAAAGATTTAATTTTATAAGGTAATATAAAAACAATTGATCATAATTGGTAATAATTGGTAATACATCCTATCTCGTTTTATGTTCTACTTAAGGCAGCCTCAGAAAATGTAGCTTTTTATATGTGTGGTATTTTTGCAATCTCAGATAATATAATTATAATTACTTTAGCTGGTATTGATAATACATAAAATTGAAAAATATATATTGGGCTTTAAATTATAAATTGATTTCATATATTACATGATTAATAATCATTAATTACTTTCTGAAAATGTTAATAAGAACTCGTGAATGTTTGTTTCCATACTTTATTTCGGCTCGTTGGCTTTATTTTATAACATTCGAAGGGTAGGTCCAGTCCCCTATATCACATTCATTGTAGCATGCGACAAAGGGTAAACAAAAAGGCAGTAGTTTTAAAACTTAATTCCTATGACTAGGATTTTCCTGGGGTTAGTTTGTATGTAATAGCCCAAATGTTAGATAGAACCTAAACAAGAACTAAAATACAAAGGCAGATCAAAATATTGTAAGTAACAGAGTTGTTGATATGGATACCACAAGAAATAATTGAATCCCCAACCATATACAGTTTCAAAAGCTGCCTATCACACAGTAATAACAATAAAGACTCAGTCTAGGTTCTAATTTAAATAAAACAAACTGATTTCTATTAAACTTTTGTTTACCCTTTGTCTCATTCGCCAATGAATAGAGAATACAATTATATGACTATGTTCACTTTTCATTGCAGTTAACGGCAGGAGAAAAGCGCTGTTTCATGTGCGGAGCACCTCGTCCCAAACACCCCTTCGAATATGAACAGTTTAAATTCTGTGACATAAAATGTTTACAAAATCATAGAAATCTTAGAAAATTCCATCAGAGTCGATAGATTATATCGATATCGACATAGTAGAAACATCATTGATAGCCAATAATAACTCAAATCAGTCACATGACTGCATGTGAATTACTGGAGGAAATAAATAAAATAATAATCTATACATATAATAAAAATGTAACTGATCGCTGTCTGTACATGGAAGATATATGAGAAAAACTATTATTGGGGGCCTTTATCAACGCAATAGAACCCAAAACAATGATTGTTAGAATTTTTGTCTGTTTGTCTGTGCGTTTGTGCGCGATAATCTTAGAAACGGCTTAACCGATTTGGGTGCTGTTTTCACTAATGTATTGTGACAAACTTCACTTAAAATTTAGTGTTTGTTTTATTTCAATCAGTTCATAAATAAAAAAATTATATCAATTTAAAGAATCATGTCGAACATTTGTTCGGTAAAAATGCTATAAAATAACTGTTCAGTTGAATTGGCTGAAATTTTAGCTACCTATATATTATGGTCTGTAAAATGATGATTGAAAGTTGAAATTGAAATGATTAAATGGACAGTTTCGGAGATTTTGACGTTTCCAATGTAAGTTGACCTCAAATCTATATGATTAATCATATTAAATAGGGTTCAGCTTAGGCTGGACGCTCGTCGGTTGGACACGACTACGCGTGTGTATATAAAGCGCGCCGAGTGCCGCGCCGCTGCCTGCAACGCCCTAAGCCGAGGTCCGTTCCTTCCGCCGGTTTACCGGCGGGGGAGCCCTTAGGCTCGTTGCAACACACACTTTTCTCTTGGCTGAGCGCCTTCTGCGCTCGCCCTACATCAATAAAAGGCCACAAGGCCATAGCCATAAGAATTTAGACCTACTCGATGTTGAGGCAATCAAGGTTTTTTAGCCGGTAGGAGTCCGGCACTACCTGGTACCACCTAGACTAGCCTAGCTAGACTAGATGGTACCAGGTGACCATGCAGGGTTTTCCTTGATTGTCTTTCCTAACAGCTACATTCTGTAACGCAGTGTTTACACGTAGGCGATTTTACGATATTAAGGTAAAGACGGTGTTTATAAACTAAAGTCCACGCGGACGAAGTCGCGGGCAACAGCTATTATAAAAATAAAATAGATAATGCATGGCGACTAAGGGACAACAAAGCCGCTACACGAGCGCTGAGGAACTGCAGAGTGGACTCGGCCAACCCGCTTGGACAGCGTGGCGTTTTAGGGCCATACTTCCTTGCATGAGGAGGCCCGTGTCATACTGAAGCAGTGGATACTGAATGCACACTGAATACAGTGAAGCACTGGCTTAAATTGCATTGCAATGTAAAATCAATTAATGATGAAAGATAAATACTAATAAATATATCAATGAGTTTCTACGTCGGCCGATTTTTTTAAAAAAAATGGGGTGTGTATCCACCAATTAGCTTATGGCTCGAAACCCCCTAGTGTAACCATAGATCTATAAATATATAGATGGTATATAACGAAATTTGTGAACAAACTAACATTTCTTAATCGTCTGACATTTTATTAATTCGGCACAAAAATAGCAAACATAAAAAAAAATCAAAGTCAATATACAGGTGTAACCGTTAAATTTCTGAAGCCTTTGATTCTGCGCGACCGTACCGGTTTGTAAATATATACTAATAATACTAATAAAATTAGTGTCTAAAAAACCCACTATTATATGACAGTTGAACTTCAATCATTCAAAGATTAACATTGTGAGATAACATTTGGGAAGACATTTATGTATTTATTTATGTATATATACATAAATCTACAACTTTATCTGAAGTATAAATACCTAGACCCCCCTAGACCAAGTTAAGAGGGTGTCAAGAGTTACCCTGTCAGCCTGTCCATTACAGACTACCTGACTTCGCCGTTTGCAAGAATATAAATATGTAAGCGGGAAAATATAAATATTCTTAAAATATGTTTTGGAAACGCCGGTCATACCAAGAATATTCCTTTTAAAGGACATGCATAAAAATTAGGTACGTGGTCAATTTAATAAATATAACTTTTTAATTTTTATTATTATTTATTTAATCGTATAAAAGTCATAAAATAAAATTGTTGTCATTAATAAAACTAAAATGTACAAAATGCAAAATTTTAGAAAGTAATATGGAAAAAGTATCCACCTAAGTGGAAAAATGATTCCAAACATGTCCAGCGAAAATTCTACAGTTTAAGAAAATTCAATTAAACATAATTAATGTGGTTATACTGACAGAAGGAAAAATGCTACAAATATTTGAAATAATTTTCAGCTACTTATGTGTTTAGGTACTAACAATAGTGGTGTATCCAACTACAGATTTCACAGTAATAACATAATATAGAAAATATAGAAACCTAAAAATAAGTAAGTGCACATGTTTGCTTGTGTGTGTTTATTGTGTGACGGAGTGTATACGTGCGTCTATGTGTGTCCTGTAAGCTCTGCAAGTCATGCAGCCTCAAGAAGAGGAAGGCCTTGGTATCAGATGAGTTTACACTCATCCACTGTACAGTACTATACAGGATTGTAATGCATGTGACCTTTCCATTTATTCAAATATGCTCCTAATGATCCGTGATCTAAATGATTAATTAATTAATATCTTTACATTGACTGTTGTATACGTGAGCTAATCGAGTGATTACACCGGTTTGTGCATATTTAGTGCGATAAGAGTGCACATGAAATAGACAAGAACACTCAAAGAAATTGGAAGAATACTCTCTTTCAGTCTCTTTATTAGATCTTTAATTGTTAAATAATTGTGTGACATGGTTCTTAATCCACTAAGAAGCACAATTATTCGAGGCAACAATTGCAACTATACTAGCTCTGGGCCGTCTATATCCAAACTGTCTCGACGCGATGTGCGACCGTATGCCGCTACGTCGCCCATCGCGGTTTCTATGAACCTAATGTTACTTTAAAACGACGTGCGTTCAGGAAACCGATATGTCTTCAAACTTGCGACGTTTTTTTATAATCATTGGCGCATTTCACCAACTTTTATTGTTTTATTGTGCTGTTCACGCGCCCCCTATTGACAGAATATCTCAATGATATAAGACTACTTTTGTAGGGAGAGGGTGCACGCTGAATCTCACAGGCGCTGGGCGCACTCGACAACACCTACTATCCTTTAGTATAATCGGAGACACGGATGTTGGGGTCTGAGCGAAGTGGTGGGGATACGAACGCGCATGTCCACTTCCGAACAAAATTGTTTATTTAGAGATAAAATTAATATTTATTATTACATCTATTCATATTATTTGCCAGTTTTTGGCAGCGTATCCGGGAGCGTGCTAACGTTTGTCATTCTGGACTGATGTATGCCTACATAGCGCTCGTCGCAGGCCGACAGTATTCACTTACCACTAGGTGGACTGTCTGCTAGTATGCAGCTTTATTTCTATAAAAAAAAACCTAAATGAAATCCCATCCCATCTCCGACCCTTCCATTAAATGTAATAGATCTTCCACAACATTCAGTAGTAAAATGAGTAGGTATTATTTATTTATTTTATTATTATTTATGGAAAGAAGACGGCAGATGACCTGACAGTCCACCAGATGGTAAGTGGATACTGTCGCTCATGCACATCGGCGATACACGCCGACATCAGTCCAGGCTAACAAACATTGGATGCGCTTCTTTTCTCTGGAGATTTGGAGGAGGGGTTAGGAAAGTAGGATGGGAGGGGAATGGGTTCCGATATATCTTTCACTACTGAAACGTACTTACATCAGGAAAGTTGGTTGAAGTGTGAATGTAGTAAAATTTCAAGGTAGTCTGCTGTGAGAGAGGAGTGTCGTGGCCAGTCGAGTGCGCCCAGCGGCTGTGGGATTCAGCTTTCATCCTTTCCCCTCCAGAAATATGAGAGAAGCAGATAATGTTACACAATAACAAAACATAAAATTACACTTCTGTAAAAATACAGTCAGTCTCCTTGAGAAGTTCTCTCATTCTGATATTAGATACAATAATCGTGTATTCCAAGTGAAGAATAATTTTGTATCATTGTGAATTTTAGATTTGTTGTTATTATGGTTTAATTTATTTTATAATTGTATAGACTCATAATACAAAATGTCAATAATAAGATTTTTATACTAATTTGTAGTGTTTTATTTTATTGAACTTAATTTTGCTCAGACTAAATAGGGATGCGCCAGACCACCAAATGTTAAGTGGCTTACCGTCTGATTATGCCATCTGCAACTTGATAGAGCTACGAATTCGCTGTCCACGATGTAGTGGTTTTTATTAATTATTACAGAAGACTTCTTGAATATGTAGGAAAATAAGGGCTGCAACCGTCTATAGCCCGGCAAAGAGGGAGGGTTTATGGTTCTTAAGGGTACTTTATGGTTTCGCATTTCGTGTTCAAATAATATTGACATACAAGTAAATACCGAACTTGATAGGGTGTCTGATGAGAACACAATTTCTGTCTATTAAAGAACTAAGAAATTTTATCTGACTTATTTTTACTTTATATAAATGTAAGCCGGTCTGTGCAACTAAAATTATTCTTTTAAAAAAAAAAATGTACATCCAAGCAATTTCGTTACGATTATATTATCTATATATATAACTTCATTCTCAATGACTCGCACTACGACTGCAAGATGAACACCACTCCTAGACTAACAATCATTTGTATTTAAAGAAATAAATGTCCGACCGGGATTCTAAATCGGGTCGAATTGGTCGTTAAAATATGTAGATATGCGAATGAGACACTATGGAGAGGCCGGTCATGTTATCGTAGTGGAAATCCACATTCAACTGTAATAGTATCAGGAATGGGGACGAAGACATAGCTCATATCTAACGTCATTTTGCACGGGCCAGATCTCCTCTAGTAATAACGAGGGGTCTCTGACGACAATCCACCACGCGACCTCATTGCGGATTAAAGCATATTAACGATCTATTTCATTTTGTAATAAAACTACAATTTAATATCAATTTAGGACAATGTAAACGTGCCACAATCCATGATAAAATATACTATACCATATTGTCAGTCTGTCTACACTGCTGGGTGTAAACCTCTCCCGAGGCTCATCACCACACACCATCTACGACTCTTCTCATCCCATCCAGCCATCACCGGCGAACTTTTTCCAAGTCTTCGGCCACCTGAGCAAAGGGCGGCCCACACTGCGCCTCCCGTACACGGTATGGTGATATTAAGAACCTTTAATTCATTTCCACAGTTAGGTACCCCTGCTTAATTAACATCATTATTCGCATCACTGTGCATTCTTTTGTTTAGCTCTGCATCCAAAATATTCAACATTCTTTGTGAAGTTTTCTATTATTCACATTATTAGGTATACACCGAAAAAGTATAAATTTATTAAGAGTTTTTTAGTTTCTACGCCCATTGCCTACGTACCTATTGTTTAATTTACCCAATAGCTGCAATTCTTAAAGCGAAGACATCTGGACTCCTTATGCGAACGTAACTAACCCTAACGTCTTTATTGGCGTCCTTCCTATTTTTTCTTTCACGCTTTGTTTTTCCAATGACCCTTTTTAATTATACAATACCAACAATAGGGCAACGCGCTTTTCTATGCGCTTACGCTTCACGAAACTATGAATATATCACCAAACAGTGAATTTTGTTATAGAGTTTTCGGTCTTAAATTAAAGTTCGTAAGGTTTTTTAAATTACTAAGTGGCGTTAGAGGCATGCAAATAAGTTTTGGTTGAAGGCGCGTTTCGGTGCGGTGCACATGGAGTCGTCAGTCGCCCGACCATCGACTGTGGTTCCGGTGGGGTCGATCACCACCGCTCGTGTATGCGAGCCTTTACATTCGGCATTTGGAGAAAAGCGCGCGTACTCGACGAACGCAGGTCGCTTCGTGCCGAAATCGCGTTCGAACTTAAAACGTTAGATGTGTTTTTTAGATACTTGGATTTCTTTTTGAAATAATAAAATTAAACTGTTTGTGAATCATATGTGCCAGTGACATTTTTACATGTATAAAAAAGTATACGCGCCATTAGACCTTTTTTGAGAAAATGTGAAGCGAATGAACGTTTTGCGCTAACTTTTTACAGTGAAAAGTGAAAAGTAATTTTCCAGAATGAAGAAGTTAAGTTGGAACTGCATTGTGTTTTTTGTTTTATCACTAAATAATGTTGGTAAGTGTAATTTACATTAATAATTTGTTATAAACATTTATAATTTATTTATGTTCAACCACGATAACAAAAGCTTAAAATATGAATATTTCTAATCTAATGTTTTCTTCTGAAATATTACCTATAAATGTTTGAAGACTATTTATAATGCTATTTAAAAAACGCATTAATATACTCAATTGTGCATAGGTAGCTGTGGTTATGGTATTTATTGCAATAGTTATGCAATTAACAGTATTTTTATTTTATAGAGCTATGTTTATATGCATTAATTTAAAAAGAAAATTGTTGCAATGTTACAAATAATCTGAAGACTTATTCGTTCCGAGCGAAGTCACTAGTATAAAGAAAATAAAGTATTACTTATAAATCGCTAGTATAAATACAATAGGTATTACTAATTAAATAATCTGTCGGTCATCTTCCTGTTCGGTCATCTATATTTCAGCACGATTGAGTAAAAAAAGGAACAAACATCCAAATACACTTTCAGAGTTCACTATGTTACGTTGTAACCACTCTATGATATATATACAGTCTCTTGCTTTCGAAAGCGGTTGGAAATACGAAGATAGCGTTATAAAGTAGTAAGTTATATTGAGTAGTTAATTTAAATTCGTAATACAGATCTAAATACATTTATTTATTAATGATCTGTGTTTACTACAGACACAGGTTTACAAACTATAGTAAAACATGAAGTGGCCTACAATTAATGAGAATTGGTTTTCAAGCTGTGTTACGACAATCTGGTTGTTCCCAAACTAGGCAGGGCTTGAACCTCGGGAACCATCACATGTGGAGTAACAATGTACTCGTAGTTACCTTAGCCGGTTACATTAATGTTTAGTAAGCTCTGTTAATTTATATTACTTCTGTAAATACTACAACACATTATTACCTTGCATACAAAGGTACGCATACATGTATTTAACAATACATACCTAAATGTATCTACGAGTATGTATTTCATTTCATTGTTTAATGTAAATACAATAATGATTCCAATGAATCACTATAGTTTCCTTCAATAAGAAATTATTTAACTATAGATAGTTTGTGATTTATTCATAATAATCATTAATAAAGGATGTTTAATTAATTACCTACTTGTGAGTAAGCAGTGATTACTCATTAGTCATTACATTGTTATTAATGTCGAAGTTAATTCCATAATAATTAGATCACCTGACTTCACCCGCGTTAGCATAAATGCTAAGTGAAAGTTCAAGAAATACATTGGTGAAGGTGTTATTAAAATCAGGTTATAGGTTTTTGAAATTATTTACTGAAATAATAAGGTCACCGCGTGATCGGCTCTAGAATAGCGCCATCCTGTCTCCTCCTGCGGGTGTCGTAACAGGCGAGCAAGGAATAAAAAAGCCGCTACCGCAAGCCCCGAGGAACTACATCACCACTAAAAGAATGGACTTGCCAATACGCTTGGCCCAGCGTAGCGTTTTAAGGCCATACATACCTCATGCACAAGACAATTCCAGCAATGGACGAGAAAGGGGCTGGTTATGGTTACATCAAACATAGTTCTTTGTATATGTTCATTCATTGTATTATAAATATATCGTTTCTTTCTTATAATAAATTAACGAACCATTCTGGCTTGGCTCAAATGACATAAAGATTTCTTAAGTAACCCAAACGTAATCTATGTTTATCTATCTATATCTACTTATATATATTAGTTTAGCTTCTTAAAAGTAAGATGATTTTCAAAATAGGTTCAGTATTTTTTGAGTTTACTTCTCAACAAACAAAAATCTCTTAATAGACCTTTTCTTAATAGTTAGTAGAAAAAATATTTGCTTATCTTTTGCCTCCATTGTGTTATATTGTTGCGATAAATTATCGCAGTAGTATAACTCAATATAACCGCAAATTCATCACAGATCTTGGATTTCAGTTACGTGTCCTACTACCAATTAAATTAGGATCATACACTTCTAAGCGTTCTACTGCAGAACGCAGACCGCCCCTTGTAATCTCAAAAAGATTTCGAACTGTACTTATAGTCCAATTCGCGTCCACATGTCTGAAAGTTTATAGACATAGGGCTCTTCGAGGAGGCTGTGATTTTGCAAGGTCAGCAGCGCACCCGCATCCCCTGGTGCACGGTGTTGTGTATCTTCATAGGCGGCAATGACCATTTACCATCTCTTAGACCACACGCACGGCTGCATGTCTTCTATAAAAAAAAATCTCGCGAAACGATAACGTTTGTCCAAATATTACGGTTCATGCTTATACAGGTTATACTGATTTTTTTTAGCATTCATTGTTTTACTACCAATTTGATGATAATCATCATAATGCGTCTGATGATTGTATGAGTAGAATATAATGAAAGGGAAACTTATGGTAGCATAATGCTTTTGACGTTAGCTGCAATTCAGGGCATTGCGAAATGAACTGATGGCACCGTTTGTAATTTTACTCTTTTTTTTGCAATCTAATAACGCCCATAAACCTTGGACTGTACCCTAATGTTTTTTATTAGAGTTTCTAATGTTGGAGTAAATTGAAATATCTATCGCGTTACTTTTTGTACCGCATGCCGGGCCGTAACATCAACGATTTTCCATTATAAAGGAATTAATGAATAAGCAAAACTCATTTTCGAATCGATTAAATTAATAGCGATTTCCCTTTCCAATTATTCGATTTGATTTCGATCTGAATTCGACATATTTGTACGGTCGTCAAATCTACCTATACCCATGGGTTTCTGAATGTCTTAATAATGTTTCGCTGGTGTCGCTGGCTGTACCTCGTGTTATTACACGCTTTGATTTGAATCGAGATTGACAAAAAAAATGATGAAAGAAAGAAATTACATTCGTTTTCTATCGAATATTTCTTTCTAACGAAACGTAAAACTAAAATAAATCTATAGATTAACCACCTAAATTATCTATAAGTATTAAATGCCAATTCACGTGTATTATACTTTTTAAAACGAAAAATATTGTCATAGAAAATCGTCTACAACTTTATCGGTGATAGATCTACAAGTTTTATAAGCTTTTTACGGCCCCTAATTGCTGATCGAAGGCTCTTAAGGTCAAAACAACTGATGTTTTTCTGTAGGAAACTGTTTTTGCTACTCCCGAAAAGTGCGATCCCTTTGTATCCCCCGTTCAAGTATTACGTAATCGGGTTGAGGGGTGAGGGAATTAATTTTCCTTATTTTTTCACACAACGAGAGAGGGGGAAACAAAAATCTTACATAAAGTAGAGAATAAAATAACAAATTTATTTTTAAATTTTTATAAGTAATTTAATTAACAGTATAATTAATTTTCTTTTAATTTTCAATAAAAACATGAAGAAGGTCCCTATGTGCTATCATTTGAGGAGGGGGACACTGCATTTTCTTATTTATCTTAATGCGTAGGAGAGCAGGCTAAAATTTTACTTACGTAATACTTTAACGCCCCCTTATGGCAACTGGCATTTAACATCGATATAATCGTATTGAACTTCATACCATACCATACCGTCAGCCTGTTTCTCCACTGATATATGCCTCTCCCAAGGAACGATCTTCAGCTCTTCTTATCCAGCCACTGCCGGCGACTTTCTTCAAGTCGTCAATCCACCTTGCCAGACGGCGTCCCACGTTACGTTTCCGAGGTCCACGTTTACATTTCTACGTACGTGGTCGAGGACTCGTCTCCCGCATCAGTTATCGGTCATCATTCAACTTCACCTAGTTAAAATTAGAACTATTGAATATCAGCAAAATGGATCATTAATCGTAAAAATTAATTATTCTAATCGAATAGCAAAAGCGATTTTGATTGACCGTCAACGCAAAAACGAAAACAAATCATTATTCTACAAGCCTAACCACATACCGTGCGTTAAACAATGCGTATGATACCCAGGTATGATATGGCTAACAATAACCGTGAATAATTTGCATACGTATAACACTGACTAGTTATTTCCTGTGGTTACGCTCACGCGGCAGTAATAGTTCCCTCTGTCGTATCTTTTGGTTCAAGTGGCGACCGTATGAAATAAAGCACATACAAAGTATTTATTTTTCCAAAGATATGCGCATATGGTGCCTAACATTTTTTTTGTATATTGTAAATCGGGTCTAAACGCGTGTCATAAAGGAACTCTGAACTCTCTAAATCCTCTATTGAACGTCACTATTATCCCAGGATTGTACGTGAAGCGATTGAAATTAAGAAATATAAACATTTCATTAGGAAAGATGGATATACCAGTAAACTGTCGTCGGCATGGAACCCCGTGATTAACAAATTTAAATCTTGCGATTTACCGTATTGTCAGTGATTTGCCACGGATATTGTCAGTGTAGTGATATCACAGCCTTTCCGAACGTGAAGAACAAATGTGGGTAGTTGATAAAACTGCTCGCAGCTCCCATCCTGGACTACGCGCTTCGTCAGCCGACTCCTGACCACGGCTGGTGTAACCTGTGCCGAAACGTCTAGTAGGAATAAAAGGTAAAGAAATACCCTTATTATACGCGTTCAGACCCGATTTAGAATATAAACAGTGTACAAAAGGCGAAAGTTTAAAAAGTTACATAATATTGATGCCATGTTACAAAATATAATTATTTTATTATAACATTTAACTGAAATCAAATTTATTTTGGGTGCTGTTACTCATTCATATTGTCCTCGTACTTAAGAGTTATTCTTTTTTAAGAATTACTTTATACGATCACAGCTTACTCTATTCATATTTTTTTTAAAATCCATACTTTTTGACTTTCTTTCGACGTTGCTTCATGATTCATATTTAAATAATGCAGGAATAAGTAATGAGTTTTAAAGTTAACCAAAATCAGCTACGTATTTTATGTATTCTATTATTATGTATTAGTACGTATTTTATGTATGTATTTATGTATGTTTATGTCAAACTCTTATTTATATACATACTCGAGAGTATATGTAGAAATTACTTTAAAATCTGCCTAGCATTTCTTCAATATTAAGAGAACAGACGGACAACTAGACGATGCGTTTAAATGTAGATATTCGCGTCGGAATGCGATAATCGTGTGAGTGCGCGCTATTGACGGTTCCCTCATAAACATAAGTTTGTAAAATATAGACCATTGTTAGTGGAATTGGGCAATGGTATCAGGATTTGAGTTACACAATCCTTTCTATTAATCCTGTATATGAACCCCGGCCCGTACTACTGAGTACATATTTTTTGGTTATCACTATCTCGACAGCACTAGGACTAGGACTAGGAAATATTGGGAGAATATTCGTACGTCCGGCACTGGGCCTGCGTTTATGGATTGACCTCAACCCCCCTTGTGATTTTAAGAGAAGGGATATAACGCTATCAACCTACACCTACTAGGTACTAAAGAAGTAGGCGTTGTATCAACCCACTGCAAGCAGTGGGAAATTGTCAGTTGATATCGAATTTGTACGTAATGAAAATATGTAACATGGAAATCATTATTAATAATGCCACACTCAATAACTGGGATAACACATTTTGATTCCCTATGATTTGATTTGATTGGGTTTGGAACAATTCAAAGAGGAACAGAACCCACCCAAATCCAGAATAAACATTGCCTTTAAATAAATATTTGACCTACTGGGAATCGAACCCGGGGCCTTGTCTAATTGATCATCGATAACAGAATATAACTAAATATATTTTTATTTTATAATTGTAATTCTGTGTAGAAAAAACATAATAAAGAAAAAATAATAAAAACTGTACCGCGACTGAAAAAAATCTCTACTGTAGTAGATAAAGTAAAATAAACTGAGACTTTAAGTAGGCACACTTCCCACGAGAAGTAAATACGGACGGACAATAAATATTCAAATTCACTTATCAACAATATTTGTTTTATTTATAGAGATAATAAATACTATAAGAAAACTATAAGAAAGATCTTTTTGTTTGTAAATTGTAAAAGAAAAAATGCAGTAGCACCTATCTATGCATGTACTACGAATGCATATGTTCGCATCATTTACTATTATAATCTTAAATAATTTTATCTGATAATGCACCGACCGCACCATCTTTGCATATAAAATGTTAACTGGGAGATAACGCTTCAAAGCATTAGGTAGAGATATGTATCCGCCTCTTGATATGTTATAAAGAATAAATTAAAAAGTTTTGTGTAAAAATCAAATTCAACCAGGACTAAACAAAACATTGTCCAGTTTTTTTTATACATACGCATAAAATAAAATTACTTCCACTAAAAGAATCCGGGGCAAGTCTCTAGTTGACATAATTTTAAGAGAATATAAATATGTATATAGAGACGATGCGATATCATTATCTAACTGGTCTTGTCTTACAGATTGACACTTATCAATCAATATTGACCTTTAAATAGTTGCGCTAAGAGTTTTGACATTTACCAGTACAGTCGACCGTGTAAGGTTACATCTGACGACTTTTTTCGAGACTAGCTGTTATGAAATTTATGCGAGGTTAAAAATCGATTGAAGTTTTTTTTTATAAAATCCACGCTTTAAACAATATATATATTTATAAATACATAAAATACAATACAAAATACACATCTCTTTTTATATATTTTTCGAGGCGGAGAGTGCACGCTGCAATCCAACAGCTGCTGGGCGCGCTCGATTGGCCACGATACCTCTCTTTCACAGAAAACTACTTTGAAATGTAGTGCATTTCCCACTTTATCTTATTTTCCTAATGTACGTACGTGTTTCAGTGGTGAAAGTGCCAGAGTAATGTGCTAATAATGTGCCACATCTTAATGTGCCAGAGCCCATTCCCATCTTATCCCTCCCCATTTTCCCCAAACACTTTCTCCACATCCATTCCTATATCTCCAAAGGTAGGCATCGCATCTGGGGTTGTGCCCACGTTTGTCATTTTGGACTAATGTTGGCATGTATCGCGGCTGTCTAAGGGCGACAGTATCCACTTACCATCAGGTCTGCCGCTTTCGTCCATAAAAAAACGACATTAAGTTTGTAAATATATAGTAGTTACGTCCATTGCGTAACTCATTCACCACATTTATTAAACTTAAACTGTTGTCAAATTAAAATACAGTTGACAGTTCTAAGTTCTTTTGTGTCTATCCATCAGGTGGACTGTATGCGCGTCTGCCGCCTTCGGTATAAAAAATATATATAAAAATAATTAGATTAAAGAGCCCTTTCGTGTGTATAAGCTTTCTAAAAATAATATAAATACAGTAAATCATAATACTTAATTATTGTAAATAAAATAATAAATTATAAACATAATTTAAAAGTAATAACAATGCAATGAAAAAATGTGGGCGTCCAGGCTTAATATTTTTCTTAAGTTGTATGAAAAAATTACATTTCTTGATTTGAATTATGTATTATTATTATTATACGGTCACGTACCTAAAATTTAATACCACAGACATCTTTATATGATGTTTGAATATTTTAGACAGAGATCTTTATTGAAAATGTACCACCAGACATCGGTTCCTAATTTCCTAATTATTATTTACAAAATTATGATTTGATGCAGTACATAATTCATACTAAATGCCATGCCATGAATATGTTTACCACGTATTATTGTGAGAAATATATTCAATTATGTGAATTAACTCAGAACCATAGACGTAATCAATAGTTTCTAGAATTGATCGGTTACACTCTGTAATTGATCAAACAAGAATTATTTATTTGTCATTCATATATCTTCCAAGTTGTTTAGTAAAATTCATAATCGTTCTAAAAAATGTTTAAACCGAACGGAAACCACTTCTGTTAACTTTTTATATATTTTTTCGTTATAATTGGTGCAGGAACCGCCTAACAAGGTAAGGTGCATTGGGGTAAGAGCGGACAGGTTTTTGACGAGATAACCAAGGTTTATTTCATGCCGTTATCATTGAGTGTCACTGTCATTCACCGTGAATGTATAATTACTCCCCCTAAGTAAATTAAACAAATTTTCAGAAAATATAATGCTCATTGCGGTTCGATGTACCATTTTACGATTATATTTAAAACAAAACAAGTTAATAGAAAAAAAAACCTTGGGGTAACACCGCAAAGTAGTGGGGTAAGACCGGCATTTATGCCATTTCTTTAAATATTAACATTAGAGCTATTTGTCACTTGACAACACAATTGACGGTATATTTGTTTAAATATGAGCTTTAATGTAATAAAGTAAAGTGGACTGGTAAGCGAGGAAGACTATATTTAATTTTTGTAATCCGATCTTACCCCGTTTCAGTCAATCGAGTACTTGACATTCTCAAAGTTTTAAAATCGCTAAACAGCAAATATAGAAATATTAACTACGCACAAAATTAAAATAATACTGAAAGCATGTAACAAATTTGTTTATTTTTTTACACTGTACCTACAGATAACGTTGTGATTCCTAACACAAAATAAAAACATAATTGAAAGTAAGAAACAATGAAAACTTTGGTATCAATCAAATAAAAAAATAAATACCTCCAAATTAGGTAAAATTTTAATAAAATTAAACTTTTTAAAATGTCAGCTACTCTTATTGTATGTTATATCTATTAAAATCCACATTAAATAATATTTGGCCCCGTCGAGAAATCTTTGGTTTGGGCAATACTGAAATAATGTCATCTAAATGTTTCATAGTAAAAATGTCATCTACTGTCGGGTAAGGGAAAATTGTTCCATTTTTAGATGTCAAATCTTTAGCTTTTCTTAAAAATTTAACTGTTGGAATTCTCTCTTTAAGTGACAACACATTCCCCACAAAATGCTTCACACTTTTTTTTGAAGAAAATTTTGCTACTATCCGGTCATCTTCTTTTAATGGATTCTCTTTTTCGGTTAAATATTCTATTTCACTGATTCCTAATTGTTCTATATTTTCTTTTTCTTCCTCTTGCTCTTTTAAGCATGCTTCTATGTAGTCTTCCATAGTTTCATAATCTGAATGGTCAGTGTCAGCTATACTCATTTCAATATCAGAGTCCTCAGATGTTGAGTCAGATTGAAGACCAATTTTTCGACATTTCACCGAAGTGGGCTTTTGAGTTCTTTTTCTTTTCTTGGTTTCTATTTTGCTTTTCATTTTTCTATTTTTAGTTATATCCTTGTCCTTGTTCATTTTAATTTTATTTATATTAATTTCTCCGAAAACTTTCTTTGGTTTCGCTTCCATTCCTTTTTTGTTGGGAACAATTGTCATCTGTAAGGCTGTTTGTGTTATGACTTCAGCTCCATGGGCCACTCGCTTCTTTTTTTCGTAGTATTTTCCCTTTTGGTCTGCTGCACTCTTTGGAGAAGTATTTCTTCGAAAGTATAGTTGTAATTCTGATTTGAAGATCCAGGCTCGATAAGTATGTCAGAACATATTACTACTTTAGGGGATGTCGTCTCTGTAACTTTTAGAAGGTTACCAGAAATTAAAAGATCAATGTGTTCATCTTGTTGTATGCATTCCGGTATATCGCTAGTTTTAAGAGCAATGAATGGCAAATTAGCGCTATTGCTCTTCGCATTACCCAGATAATGAACATCCGGTGTTTGGAAGGATGATGCATTCACAATTGATAGATTCAAGTAATTAATAATATCGATACAAAGCGTTTTTAGACTGTCTGGAGTCTTGGGCATTAGTGATGACTGCAGACCTGAGGCAGCATTTTCTTGAGAAGAATCTTGGATAGAAATAGTCATGCTTTCCTTTTGCTCTTTACTTTTCTGCAATCTTTGATAAGCATTTGGATCAAATTTATTTTTGGGAATCACATTGGAATTGAAAGGAAATATCCCCGCTTTTTTAAAACCGTCAGATATTATTTCCGGTTTTGTGTTGTGCCAAATTTCGCTAAAAATTTCTGCAAACTCTTTCTTTGGCAGTTTAATCCCAATATTTTTTCGTTGCCATGTCACCAATTTCGCATCCCAAGACGTTTTGAAAGATTTGAACACAGCTACGTCCAGAGGTTGGAGCAAATGAGATGTGTGAGGTGGTAGTTTCAATATGGTGATGTCATGACGCTTTGCTAGTTCAATCACCTTGACATCGACATGCGTGCCATGACCATCATAAATAACAAGCTGAGGTCTAGCATTTCCAAGTCCTGGAATTAACAGTTTTTCCATATAATTATGGAATATGTCCGTCTCCATCCATCCTTTCTTACTAGCAGCGTAAGATAATTCAAACTCATATTCCTCGTTGCGTTCAGCCATCCATTGATCCCAAACATACTTGCCCTTGAACACGATCAGGGGTGTAAGCTTTACACCATTAGCGTTTACAGCCGTTAAAACAGATATTTTTCTTTCCCGGTTCCGTGTGTAGTACGAGAACAGGGCGCTCCTTTTTTACCCACTACCTTAGTCTTTGATGGATCCAAGCACACGGAAGTTTCATCTAAATTCCAGATTTGAAGGGGGCTGTTCATCAAATTCAGGCTTTCTAAAGTTGCTTTCAATAACTTGAAATATTCGTCAATTACAAATGGATCTGTCATTTGCCTTCTCACATATTCTAAACATTGGGCTTTTTTTATAGAAAGTCCATGACGTTTCCGAAAACCGATGAACCAGTCTGGCCCTGGGGTGTCATTTTTAAACGGGGTTTTAATGTTATTAAGTCGAATAAATTCTGCGACAATATGCATTACTTCATGCCGTGATAGTCCAAATCCCCACTTTTCTAAAGTAATTAGGGCAGTTGCTAACCTTTCTTCGACTTCGTAAGGAATAGCAGTTGGTCTGCCTAGTGTTTGGCTTAAATTACCGGTTTTCTCTTTCAAGCGGTCATGCAAAGTAGAAGTAGGTATATTATATTTTTTCCCCGCTGCACATAAAGTCATCTTACCACTCTGCACATCTTTAAGAGCAGAGCTTAAATCTTCTGGAGTATAACAAATAGCGCGAAGCGTTTTTCTATAATAATTTCGTGGCATGGTGAACCTATAACAAACCTTATTTTCAATATCATTAAATAGCTACGTTATCACCAGCGTAACTGTTAAAGCATAAGACTATCGTCAAACTGAGGGCGTATATGCCAAAAATCTATACAAACCCAGTGTGGGTTAGCAAACTCTAGATAACCCTCGCATGTTTTCTTAGGCCTGTGCAATTTATAAGTAGGATTAAAAAACACTATTATATTTTTATTGAACCCACGACCTTTTAAATAAAAGCCAGTGTCACTTCCAACTAGCTTATCATGTGAAATAATATTGCTCTATAGATCCTATTTTATCATATGTGTAGGCAATTTATGCTCACTACACTGTTTATTATTCACTTTATCTTTTGAAGTACCATGTTGTGGTTTGGCAGAAAGAAGAGCATTGCCAGGCCTCAAAAACGTTTATGAGTAAAGAAATATTGAAACGTAAATAAATGGACCATAAATATTAACATTTATCATCAAAAGTGGTTTCTATAAAAAAATCAAAACTTTGAGAAGCTGTGGCATTTTATATGAAAAATCTAAATGGGGCAAAATCGGATAAATCATATTCCGATCTTAACCCTTGGGAAAAGATCGGAATATTTTCTAAATTGTAAACGGTGACAGATACGACTTTTCCAATACAATAAAACCTTTACAAATAAGATATCTTATTTCAGGAATTTAAAAAAGCTATAGAAAATCACCTGGATAAGAAGTTATAGACCACGGGGTTAGATCGGATTTCTCGAATATTCGCGAAAAAGTGCACACTCCTAAAAACACTCTCATAACATAAGACCTCTCGCCAACAGCGTCTGCAGCCTACTGAGGTGGGGAGCGTTACGACTTTGTCATACCGACAATGTTGCCATGCTTAGAATTGTTCTAACGGTTTCAGAGTTATGAAAGTTTTACGGTCTTTCCCCATTTCCGATCTTGCCCCAATGCACCTTATGAAAAAATTGAAGTGTGGTCAACCGTACCGATGACTCATACAACACCCTATCGAGGAAATAAATAATAGGAAGTAAACATTTGTTTTGTCCATGTTTGCCGTTATCGTTCTAGCACGGGACAAATATGGCCATAGATATAATTTTTAAACATTGATAAGTAAAACTTTCTTATCGTGAACTTGGATAGGACCAAACAAATACCTACGCCTATAGTCAATACCACAATAATATAAAAAAACATAGATGTGTAGGATGTCATATAGATAGGTGAACATCTCTATGTATTCTGTGATAAAATTATAAATACCATATCTTGTGTTGATTTTATATAAATGATAATATTCTTCTTGCAAAGATAGAAATATTATAGATAATAATCGAAGTTAGGTTAATGCTTTTAGTCAGTGGGTAAATGTAGAGAAATACATTAAATGTTTTCCTCTAGCTTAAACATCGATTACCGCAGTACATTCCAACAGTCAAAGCCATATATGGTAATGAAGAATAGTTTTAAAATCATTACGACTCATGTAGTAACGACATATAATTACGGGTACCCATGCTCTCAGTCTGGGTATATCTAGACGCTTCTGTTCTGAAGACTAGGCACTAGTTGTATAAGAAGAGGTTAATGATTTAAGACGCTTGGTGTAGAAAACATAGATTTATAAAGTACATCAATTAGCTATGACATCATAATCATCAGCCTGTCTTTTCACTGGCCTCTAAAAGAATAGGGTATATTGGCCGCCTTCATCCCGTTCGAGGCTCACATCACAACGCAGCTAAGGACAATGTTTGGAGTGGGATTATACCTATTTTTCATTTAAGTGAGCGCCAGGAATGCAATAACAATAAGATATATCGTAAAATCTAAAATATTTTCTTACATTGGTATTATGAAGATATTTTAGATTTACGAAAATATCTTTGAAATAACCGATGTGCTTCTGATATTCATTTGAACTGTATTTATATTTTATTTAGGGATAATTTCGGTTGGGTAAGGGGCGGGGGGGGGGGGGGGAGGGAAGAAGAGGATGGAGGTTTACACATTCCCTGACTACGGGCCTGTACCAACAAGGACGATCTTTCGCTCTTCTCATATAGGCACTCCTAGCATTTATATTGGGCAAAAATAATATTTATGTGTAAATATTAAACAGTCAACTGTTATATGCGATATGTAGCTGTTAAAAATCATAAATAGCTAAAATGAAAGTGTTTCATCACTTTAACACGTTAGCACGTGCGAGCATTACTCTTGTTATCAAATCTTTTTAAGACGTTTGCGTCTGAATAAAAAAACTATCTGGGCCTGTGTAATATCCATCAATCTGCACTCGGACCTCGTGGTGACTTATGATTAGGACCCATATATCCTTGTATAATGTACCTAAGGGAGACCTGTTGCAATGGGACGTTGACTGAAATCGAATATAACTCTTTCATTAAGTTAATTAAGTTTATATGTCCAAACCAATAACAATAATTATTTATAAGTACGATTGACATTTATATAATTGTTTATACTTTAACAAACCTGGCAAACTTAGTAACAACCTTGACTTCTACCCAAATTACCTGTATCTGTGTTTCGAAAGTCAGTCTCCTAAAATAGCAATACTAACCTTACATTTTCTTTCTTTAACTCAGAATAAAAAAGAATAAGTACTACTAATGATATAACCGCTTTGTTTTCAATGGCAACAAAAAAGTGTAAACCTAATCAGATTCTCTCTAAAGTGAAAACGGTCCGAGTAAAACAAATATTGATTTACATCAACGAGATCGATCCTACGTGATTCGGTTACGCTCTGGTGGCTGCTGACGAGTTGTGGGAGACCGTCCCATTTATGTGTTGGCATCTACTAGTCTAGTGTTTTCTAAAGAAGGTAAAATCGCTCCTCAAGAGCTACAGGATACATCTAATCAAAATGCTAAATATGTACAATATATTAGGGAGTCCCATGACAATGGTTTTTTTTTTGCGAAATCAGATTTGCATAACCTCTATTCTTTTTCCATTTGGTCCTAATTACTTGATTATGAAGTATTGTTGTCTTAGGATAACGAGAACTCGTGCCGACTTGATGTGAAACTTACAACTTGAGAATTTGTACTGCGGTACTATGGATTCTGCTTGTACTCTGCTCTCAATCACCACTTGTGAATTTTCGGCAGATCATTTTGTGAATCCACATTTTCACCAGAACTGAAAGCTAAATTGTTCTGTACAGGGTCATACGATGCC
This sequence comes from Sesia apiformis, assembly GCA_914767545.1. Classification (NCBI taxonomy): domain Eukaryota; kingdom Metazoa; phylum Arthropoda; class Insecta; order Lepidoptera; family Sesiidae; genus Sesia; species Sesia apiformis. Next base: position 14,995,303 of record OU611960.1, on the reverse strand, counting down.
GAAGAAGTTGATGCAGAAAGGTATTTCATTCGCTGGTTTTCTTCTTCAATAGCCCTTAGTCGCGCCCTTTCTTCTTTGTCAGCCAGTTTTTTATCCACTCCAGCCAAGTTACCGGGTCGACCTGGCTCTCTCTGGCGCTGTAAGATATAGTATCTTCCTCTATTTTGATTAATTGAAGTGCATCGGCGTGTGCAATATCAAACAAATTGTCCAAATTGCGTGTAAATTCTTATTTACGCCGCTTGAATACGTCTTGTGTTTTCTTTGCATTTGTTTGTAAGTCTCGCCAATATAAGTGAACTTGATATAAGTTCACAAGTTTTTCTCACAATTCGGTAGGTATTCGTGCCCTTTCCCAAAATATAATACACTCGCGAATAGATGTTATAAAACAAAACTGCGAGTGCTTGTCCATTGGAGGGAAGTTTTGACACCGTTATTTGATGTTTTACGTCCCCTACTCAAAATATACCCTCTATATATCTACGCATTTCCACTGATATGTTTATTGATAAGCAATAAGTTTACCGACAATACAACTGCGCGCTCGCCCGTGCAACTACTGACATGTTTCAATGCAAGTCGGCACGGCACGGTTTGCCGTAGTCCCAAAGGTCATCATGATATTTGATTTACGCGTGTTTTGATATAAGACAAAAAATATGTGGGTATGCGTTATAAAAATACTTTGAATTTTTTGAAACATCCTAATGTATATGTATATGTATTGCAGTTGACAGATATCGTAGGACAAATGCAGGGGAAGCGATCCAGGGGCCGAATTCCAACACGATGGTGTAAAAGTATTGTAGAGGCAATAGGAGAAACTCTACAACGATCTATTGAACTGGCGCGGGACAGAAGCAAATGGAGACAAATCACATATGATCACGATCCTCATTAGTGAGGGAACGACAAAAAGAGAGAGAGAGAAATGTATATAATTTTTTTTAGTTAAAAAATGTGTCGGTAGAGCAGACATTCCAGTTGCTAAGTGGATAATGGTCATTCGATGGCATGATGGGAAAGGAGTATAGGGAGATAAATTGATTTCTTTATTCCATTATACTCTCTACTCAACGGAGAGGAGGAGATAAATGAGAGACATCTCTTATATCATTACACTCCTCCCCATGACCTTGATGGCATGGGATGTGAATAATTTCACATCCCATGCCAAATCTGGCATATGTATCTTACGTGTATGTATGTAGTACGTTATTAAAGTCATCTATGAGGGAGAGATAACTGCCAGTTGGGGGCGCCCAGCTGCTGTAATCCCACAGGCTAGGCGCCTTCGCCTCCAAATGTACATAAATGTATGTAAAATTTCGAACAAAAATGTGCATCTGAGATATTACTGCCTCTTAAATGGGCGATAGTTTTAACAACCTCTAACAATCGATACGTATATTGTCATTCTATTTATTAACATCCGGGAGCATTTCCTTATGAAGATATCCCAATGCCGGAGTGGTTAAGCAAATCAGTTGTTCATGGCATAGTTCCGTATACAGTGCCAGTCTGTGTGCAATAGGCAGGCACCCTATTATTGCTGTTAGTTTAAGGTGCATAGCGCTGTACACGGAAGTCACACCGATAATGTAAAAGAAATATTGGTTTTTCCTATAGGTATCAACGAGATAATTTTAAAGCATTTTTGATTTAATACTCTATAGTTACCTCTATATATCTTTTAATAACAATAAAATTAATTACCTAATTATACACTTATGTGAGGGTGGCACAGAAAGAACCGTTCTAGTTACGACATTAATAAAACATGTACAAATTAACTGTGTAACTACTTTAACACTAATTTAACTCGAGTATTTCACTTCTAAAAGTATTCCATTAAATTAATTACAGTTCTAAAAATAAAGTATCAGCTAATAGAAATAGCTCTCCATGAACTATTTATGCTTGTATCTTTTATATTGAATCAGTTTTTAACCTGTATCATGACGGCAAACATCAAATTCCGTTGTATTGAATAATTCATATGGCATCTATCATTTGGCGCTTCGGCCCAGTCCTTCGTTCCCAAGGCCCGTGCCCTATAATTACGCCTTTTATATTCGCCTTTCAACCGAAGGATTTGTTTAGGGCTTTAGGCAAACTAGGCAATTATCACATAGCCTACGGATAATTTCCCACGGGATGGTAAAATTGTAAAGATACATATAAACGTGTCGAACCTCGCGGCTCCTTATTCCTTTTACTTTTTATCCTCTCGGTGGGACGTTGGAATGGTCACTCTACGAAAGCCTTGGAGTGCAACCTTAGGTTTGCTTACTCATTCACTGCTGGCTTTCTTTAAATAAAATATTCCGTAGCCCGTGAGAAAGGTGTAACGGTGGTTGTGTATGACGGAGTAGGCGGTTGTCTCAAGTTACCTCTCATACTACGAGTTAAGTTTTGTTTGTTCGGGGCCGCGTGAGAACCTTCGGCACTGCATGGGCGTGACATCGAGCCCTTTTTTGTCTCATTTTTTATTTTCTTTTGTAAGGTCTAATGTCGAGTTGTGAGTATCGGTAATAACTATTGAGACATCGGCTCCGACGTGACCGTGACAATGCAACTCTCGTAAGCTGCATGAGCCCTTTTTATTTATGACAAATTTGAGTATTGTTTCCATGCAAATGTCCGTCGCAAAATGTGATGTCATCCGTAGCATATGGTCGGACTTCTTGGACTGTAGTCACGTGTCTGTCACACTGATTTTACGCTAATTTAGATAACATTAGGTAAATTAGTTACGGAACCAAAACCACACAGTTTTTCTTTTAATTGTTCTCGGTCACACTGACTTGCATTTGGCGAAAATGCTTTCCAAGCTATACCGAAACAGAATTGATTGTGCCCCTGGGCAGCCATTAAAAACGCATTAGTTTCTGGAGTTGTGTGCAATATTGATAATGTTGGTGATGTTGGTCTCCATTCGATGGCTAAAGATCTCAATATATACGTACGCATATATATCACTATGAAGAAACTTTCGCTGCGATCCTCGAAGGAAGCGGCTACTGAATACAAATCGATTATTTCTTTGGAAATTTTACTACGGTGATTGAATTGGGTATTTTGAGGTAGATTTGGACTCGTTTGTAAACGGTTTGCGTGTTTATTGGATAGTAGTGTCAATATCGTTTGCACGTTTTAGAATCTTGTTAGAAGCAGGGTGGTTGTTCTAATTTTATATGTAAATATACTAGTCTGGGCAAACAACTATTGCGATGTGACTTCTTGTACATACGAGCAGGGCCGTCTTAAGTCTATTCTGCGCCGGGGTGCGGGAGTGTATCCTAAGACAGTCAAACATCCTATTGTGTATTCTATGACAGTCAAATATCCTATTGTGTATCCTATGACAGTCAAATATCCTATTGTGTATCCTATGACAGTCAAATATCCTATTGTGTAATTGTTTACTATAGCGTTATATTTTTTCATTACCTTTAAAAGGTGAGCGCCCGGGGTGCACCGCACCCCTTGCACCCCCTGGTAAAGACGGCCCTGCATACGAGTACAATACCCGGCGACATATTTACTACACATCGTGCAATCAAATTATCTTTATTTGCACTGAATGCGGTATTATACAATATACATGTATGATTTTTATACTACATAATATATACTTCACCTGGAGAGGGTCTGCAAACTTTATGTACTGAAATGTTTGCACAATAATGAAGAAGATTTGATCGATTTCCATCTAATTTCTCATTTACGAGATGTGTAAATGTATATCATTCTTTTTTCTAATTTTCAAACTAAACCTGTAACAGACAACGAAGAAAAGTGTTCAAGAATATGTAGGCATTATAAGTAGATTTTATCTAAATCTAGGGCAGGTATGCCTATATAGGTAACTCGTGTCTGCATTTGCATCTAAAATTCGAGCTTCTACTCCATTGTCCCAATATTCAAGTTTTCCATACTGTATGCAAATACACGATTAAAACTTTTCAAAAGACTTCTAGGAATAAATTGGACCTACTTTATAAAACTGTTCAAATTTAAAAAAAACTTATATTCGAAGTGAATCATAAAGCTTTCAGAACGTGGGGTAAGTTCAAATAGTTATCCAAGCATTTTTATTAATAAGTCTATGAATAGCAGTTTAATGTAAAAACTGTTTGGGCATCGGATCATTATTACAACTATAAAAAATTAAACGGTTTACAATAAATGATCCAAATCTGAAAAAAGTTACAATACTCAACTTTATTGTCTATGGAACAATGTCATTTTACAGGGTTGTTAAAAGTCATTAACAGATCTTCCTTAACAAGAATGATTAATATTAGACATCCATAGTATCATGCGTAAAAAATCAAATATTAACGAGGGCTAAATATGTGAGATTACATTACTGTTACCATTTTGAATCGATGGAGTTTAAAGATACAATTAGGTACCTAAGTAATGGGTTAGTTTCTTGTTTATGCAAGCAACGCCGCAGGCAAAAGCTATTAACATAGTAGAATAGACAATGGTCAAAGCATTGTCGACCTTAGACTCTCTCTATAAGAAGCCTTACTTAATTTCATTTCTATCGTTACAAATTTCCATATTTCATTTTAAATAACAGCCCAATACAGTTGCTGGTCCTAGGATATTGTTTTCCGACCGCTATTGAATAAAACATACATTTTATTACACGTTTGTGTCGAACGGTGCATTTTTTTAACATAATGTCTGTATAGGACGGTCCAAAGTTGTGTGCATCTGCATTTTTATTGCTGTGTTTTCCGTATTTTGTTATGAATAGTAGAAATAAATAAGGTTTCTGTAATACATTAGGGTCGGAGAAGTTTTGAATAATGATTAGGGTTCGTGCGGTGATGTCAAAAACAGACGATGGTTTTGTCGTTTGAGGGAGATGAAATAATGACGCTAACAGTTTATAGCAAAGATTTAAATTGATTATGTACTTTTATGGGCTATAGTGGTATACTAAACATATATGAAAATTAGGGTTAACAACTAAATAACTTGAAGATTTTCTTATGATGTATGGAAATCAAGCAATGGTCACACAGTGAGCACACCCGCGTGTCCGCGTGAGAATTTATTTATGCGACAGGGACATATTTGACGTTCAGCATTTTGCAATGGGCCTATGTTGGATTAAGTCCCGAAATCTCTTCGTGATCGCAAGGAAAAGCCCGTGTCCTGTAATAGAACATTGCATACAACGTTTTACTGCAGCAGTGATATCGATTCTATTCTAGTAAAATTGAATACTCTACTAACCAGATGGTTTGTGTATCTGCCAATTATCCTATGAACAAAATAATCTAATCAAAAGTCTATATTATTAATTTTGATTAACAATCAAAATGTGTTAACGTCATTGCACGTAACGAAGCAAAACGAACCAGTGCAAAAAACAGCTCAGTTGTGGGGGCGAAAATTGCATTTTTACAAACGAACATCACGTGACCCCCTAATGAAACACCATTAGGGGCAAACAAAATCATATTTCAATAGGCACACTTGATAGTTCCCACGTGCTATTATGATCATTGAGTGCCAAATTAGCTATAAAGATGAACTAAAGTTGCGCAGATACTAAAAATCTATATGGTGTTCGAAAACGCTCGTTTACACTGTCCGAATATGAAAGTCGAGCATTAATGATACTCGAATCTGACATTTTTATTGCTCGGGAACATGTGCATAGTGCATGTATCTATAATGTTCGCCTGTGGCATACGTTCACGTAGATAAGTATACGATTTCCTATTGAAGCTATATTATGGACGACATAGAAGCAGAATTATGCGAACTTACCAGTCAGATCCAAAAGTTTCTGGCCTCACATTTTTTTAGATGTCTAAAAAAAACAAATTATACATTATTGTAATTGTCATTTATCCTGCTAATTCGTGTATAATTATTAGAGTTCAACCTCCGTTAGTTTTGATTTCTCGACTCTTAGAACAACAGGAACTCGCAAAATCTTTAAAATACATATTTAATCTGGAATATCGTTCCATGATTAAGTTCCTTACAACAATGGTTGGGTAATGTGTACGGGGATTCTTCTCCATCATTTTCCATCGTGAATGATTGGTGTAAGCAATTTCGTTTAGGACGACAGTCCATTGACGACGAATCTCGCTCCGGTCGACCTCATAAGGCACTCACTCCAAACAACATCAAATTAGTAGAATAAGTTCTGAGCGACCGACGGCTAAATACGAAAGAAATAGCAGCAAGGACAGGGCTTTCAAAAACTACAGTCCTTAGGATTCTTCATGAACATCTTTTATATGAATAAAGTGCGAGGTGGGTGCCAAAACTTCTTTCAAGTGTGCAGCAAAGTGAACCAGTAGCGTGCTCTAAAGAACTTTTGGAGGCTTTTCAGAGAAACCCAAACGATTTTTTGTAGTCAATTGGTACTGGGGATGAAACTATGGTTCTTTACTATGATCTCCTTTCCAAAAGTAAGTCTATGGAGTGGCGTCGTTCTGGTGAAGTACCGCCTAGATAGGCAAAGGTGACTCACTCCATGAAAAAGATTATGTCTTCGATATTCTGGGATTGTTAAGGAATATTGCTTATAGACATAAAAGAACGCAATGCTACTATGACTGGAAGCTATTATGCTAAACTTATAGAGCAATTACGAGAAGCAATGAAGCAGTAACGTCGTGGAAAACTAAGCAAAGGTGTGCGGCTTCTCCATGACAATGCATCCGTCTACGCCGCCCCAGTTGCGAAAACTGCTGTTTCAAAGTGTGGCTTCACGGAAATTCGCCACCCACCCCATAGTCCTGACTTGGCTCCCAGTGATTACTATTTGTTCTCAAAACTCAAGGCGGTTTTATGAGAGGTAAAAGATTTTCCACTGATGATGAAGTGACCGCTGCGGTTTTCGCCCATTTTGAAGACAAAACTTCTGATTATTTTTATACTGGGATAGAAATGTAATTAAATGATCCGAAAAGTTCAGTAGTTCGAAAAGTTCCGTGTTCAAATAGACGGAGACTATATTGAAAAATAAAAATAGTTTCATTGAGTGTCCCTTTTCTTTAACTATTGAACTATTGCCTATTAACTATTTACTATTGCCAGAAACTATTGGACCTCCGCTCGTAAGTGGATAGCTTATAGGCATTAGTTATTTCGTATTAGAGAAATGCTTTGTCTTATACGAAACCACGTTAAGGGCAACAATTTGAACAGGTCTTTATGATCCCTATACACATTACAGTCGTACATACAGCCTGCATTAATATCATATCACGAGCCTCGTTGTTGTAGCCGTCGTACTTTTGAAATATGAGAAATGCAATTCGAATTTCAACGATGAACTCGAAACTCGAAACGGACAATCTAAACGGCTTTTTACTTAGCTCTGCTCCAGCAAACCTAAAGTGGCTGCCATGGCAAAATAAAACATAAAAAACACTGCTGCCTCTGGGCAGTTGTCTATTCCTCACCTTTTGTTGGCGCAGGTGATTGATGGTCCCTTATTGTGTTGTTGAAAAATGAATGTTTGCGTTTCGATTGCAATTTAGGTTAGTTTTTTCCCGCGGCTGTTTTAATATACGATGGTACCTACCTAATTGAAAGAGGGGGTTTTTGACAACGTTATTAAAAGGTTATTAGTGTTAACAATTGTTTTATTTCGTTTTTATTTTTTAATTAACTTTTGCACGCGGTTTTGTTTGTGTATAAATCGATTTTTTTCATTTTTAAAAACATAATAGAATATTTATATCGAAGACAGTATTTTAATAGAATTAGACTAGAGCCCCAAGTTATTTAAAAATAATACTAAAACTACGTTAAAATTCGTTGTTCCTTTTACGTTACTCAAGCAATAATAAGCATAGCACTTTGGTGTTAGTTCTAAATTTAAATTTATACGTAACGGTAATTTAATTTGAGAACTGTATATGCAGTAGTGAAGAGACATAGGCTGATGGTATGGTAAGGTTTAGACTGTCTATTGAAACGACCTGTTTAATTACCCCCGTTCCATGTAAACTACAAAGATCTGTCTAGTGTGAGACAATATAGACTGTGTAGACCTTGGGGAAAGTCGAGCCAAAGGGATGATGTTAGACAATGACGATGATGATATTTAATTGTGTAAATTTGATTATGTTTAACAATAATATTATCGAGTAGCATTTAATATATCTTTCAAACTATAGAATTTACGAAATAGTGTAATTTCTCCAAACATCTCCAGGGAAAGTATAGTCTTATAGTGGAGTGTAGGCTTTCTCGGCCGGTGTCCATATTAATTGAATCTTCCGGGATACTTGACCGAGGTCTTCTGGAATCTCTTCTCTTTGTTCCAAACGTTTCGTCAACAACTGCGGTTGACATCTTCAGTGGCGACTGCGTTCACTTTCGGAGAGATGTTATCTCTTCGGCTTCTCGAGCGCAACTGACTCGAAGTTTTTTTTTTTTTTTCGGAATGTCTAAATTCTTGTGACCCTAATGGCCTATCAAGAGTCACCGGTCGTGTTTGGACTGACTCGACGATTGTGGTGCACCTGTATTTATAGTGGGCGAGTATTTATATATTGTATTAATAATAAATTTATTAATTTCAATTAATAAAGTATAGTCTAATATGAGAAGTAAGATTTTCAGCGTGTGTCTCCTCAGTGGATATTAACTTCTCCTAAGACCTTGCTGGTCTGGGGCAACACACGATTTTTTGCTCTTCACATCCAGCGACTACTGTCCAGTGCTACATACATTCAAGTCGTCGCTCCAAGGACGTGTAAGCGTTCCCTTAAAATAACACATTTTTGGCCCAAATTCGTAGTTGTAATATATTATTTTGTGTGTGTGTGGCGGCAAAACAATTCATATCATACGTAAATCTTCACGCTATTCGCTCCAGGCGTCGCGCGCTAATGAGCTCTCGCTAAATCCAAGCTACGCCGATTTAAATGGAGTTTCTAGGTGAAAAGGATTTCATAACCGTATGCGCGCATTCTATTGGGCGACGAATATAGTAATACCAGCTTTTGCCCGCGGCTTCGTCCGCGTCTATTTTTGATTCAAAACTATCCTTTCCACGAACTATATAGGTAGGTATGCCAAATTTGGTAGCTATTGTTTGATTTGTCACAGATTTAGATAAGAAAAAAATCAACTTTCAATTCTACCTCATCAGCCGTGCGGTAAATAGGACCTACCCATTGATACTTTTTTTTATCTCTAAGGAGATCATAGTAGGTATACTTAGGTAATCATTTTATTAACAATGATTATAAGAGAAAAGAGGGAAAAGCGTTTTATGAAGTTTTTAACAAGTCTTCTGTCCGTTCAGGCCACGGCGGACATAGTGAGTCCGACACATATAAACCAAAGATTATTTATTATATAACTTGTTTTATAGATCGGGCCACAAAAAGTTATCATTTCATATAACTGTTTTTGAAATAAAGAAAATAAAACTAAATTAATACTGTTTTATGTATTCTTTATGTATTTCGTTACAGTAGAAACAATAAATAAACAAAATTTGTATTAAGTATAAGTTTTCTGTGTCTTAAGATCGTCTTAAGTTTGTAGTAGGATTTCATATGAGGGTCAACTATAAAAGATCAAATAGCATAGTAATAATAACCCGATAACCTTTATTCTACAAAAAGTACTAATAATAACCAATAAAAGTAATAAATTCTATTTTAAAAAAGTTTTTGAGGGGGATAGTGCACGCTGCAATCCAACAGCTGCTGGGCGCGCTCGACTGGCCACGTTACCCCTCTCTTATAGAAGACTACCTTGAAATGTACTGCATTTCCCGCTTTATCTTATTTCCCTAATGTACGTACGTGTTTCGATAGTGAGTGAGATGTGCCAGAGCTCATTCCCATCCCATCCCTCCTCATTTTCCCAACCCTTTCTCCAAATCCATTCCTATAATTCCAAAGGTAGGCGCTGCCGGGGGCAGTGCCAACGTTTGACATTTTGGACTGATCTTGGCATGTATCGCGGATATCTATGGGCGACAGTATCCACTTACCATCAGGTGGACTGTATGCTCGTCTGCCGCCTTCGTACATAAAAAAAAGTTATAAAATCAATATACGGTACAATCACTGACAATTGTTTCAAACAAATACTTCAATATCCGGGTTCTCATCATCGGATCTTATGTCAAAACTTCTATTTAATAAATATAATTTCTATATTATCTATGTATTTGTGACAGATCGAATCGTCTCTGAAGTCATTCATGTTTAAGAAATTAAATTAAAAATTACGTATGTAAATTATAATAAAGGCGTGAAACAGCGTATCCGGTCGACTTGCCAATTATGTGCTATAATTGAGCTAAAGTAAAGCGGGCGCCGGAAGGAAAATGTGTCTCGGATGCACGGGACCCTCGTGTCCGACAGCGTGACCTCGCGGCCCCCACGGATGGAACTACTAAAAAAGTTCCGTACAGGCCGTGACGGACACGGGTGGGCGACAGCTGAAATTTTCTCAAATATGCATTATTATATTATAATTGTGACTGTCCTTGGGAGAGGCCTATAGCTAGCAGTTGAAAGACACAAGGCTGATGGTATTGATGAAAATTGACAATTTTGCAATTTTTCATATGGCCCAAACGCAAAGTACACCGTTGGACAGCATGTGTGCGTCACGCCGCTCAACGTGTAAAATGATATTTTTTATTTTACTTAGATATGTGAATAGAAAGAATAAATTGCACACACGAAAATTACGTAAGAATACAATAGGTCTTATTGCAAAATGCAATCCAGACAGTCGCAGACTGAAAAATGTGAAAGGGAAAACAAGGCGATTTAAAAGATAGAGTTTATTTTTTTATATAATTTTCTATTTTGACAATAGATAACCTAGGTCATTAAGGATAAATGCGGACACTATGATAAAAAAGACACTACCTGCAAATATATTTTTTTCTACAAAATTCGAAATGTTTCAATTATTTCGGCTCGGTTAACTCTGTGGATAGTCACTGTATTTATCCCACGGGACTATTTGCGTACCAATTCGAAACGATGTGATTACCAAAAAGTTAATGGATTAAAATCCAACAATCTTACTCGACAAAAAGGTAAAAAGGAACGTAGGCATTTCTACTTTAAAAGGAAAATTATATGTGGTGCCAGTAATTGTCGCTTGAAATCCGTGAAAGTGTTCTCGTGGTAAACGTATTGTTGTGTGGTTCACAGTTAATATTTTATTGAAATCCTCATAATAATGACGTCTTCTTAATATTTTTTACATAAATCACCTGACGTGTTTGTAAAGAATTAAGTGCTGTATTTACTGGCAAATCATTATTGGTGTAAAGGCTTTAAACCTCCTAGAAATTAATTAGCCACACATTAATTACTTGTCCCTCTAAGGAGCATTATTTAATAAAAATGAGAATAATTATTTATTAATCCAAGTTTAGGCCTACAGACTAAGATTTTAAGTTTTAGATTGCTATAGTACCTACACTCCCTCAGTCTAGTTTTAGCCAGAAAGGCCCGTATGAATACGACAATAATATAGTCTCAAATAGCGAAATATTATGTTTATACATGTATTTTTAGATTATGTTACAATTATCTGAGCAAAAAAATTAATTAAAAAAAAATCTAAATTTAGACTGCGACAATTTCACTTATACGTTCTTCTCTTCCAGATGCAATCCAGCGGTTCGTGGAGATGCCGACCTACACAGAAGTGAATCCTGGAGAGGATGCGTTGCTCAAATGCAGAATATCAGATAAAAGGGGTATTTGCTCCTGGCAGAAGGATAACAAGGTACGTTATGTTAAGGCACTAATTTCCTTTGTTGCAAGTCTACAAAGTAAGGCTAATAAATTAAGCCTACTGAATTTATTACGATGAGCCTCCTGTACGGATTTACTGGATTACTTTTAAGCAAATCTAATTCTGGATCCTAGATATTGTTTATTTTCATTTACATACTACTACTTTTGAATGGTTTCATAAATTGACATATCTAAATGATGAATATATGGCTTATGGGTGTAAAACAGGCAACTTGTGGCAAGTAGCTTAGCATTGCCATGTTATGTCGATGACACAGGGAAATTGTATGGATGTTAATTCGTACCGAAACATCAATTGAACCCATTTAACTCATCCAACGACGCGCTGTTCGAGTTGTAGACAATCCCACTCTCACAGGCGGTTTAGAGCCTCTTAATGTCCGAAGAGACTATGCGTCCCTCTGGGTGCTCTACCTGTACAACGTAGAATCCTATGAAGAACCACCTCGGGTTTCTACCACCACACCTCTCGACACAGAAATGCGGTAAATTCACATTTACTTGATGAGGAAGTATCGCGCACTGTGCGATCTAAAATTGGCTTAGACCGCAAACCCGTATGATGTGGAACGAACTACCTCACAAGGTCTTTCCATTATACCACGACATGGGGTTCTTCAAGAAAGCTGTGAATAGGGTCCTACAATGTTGGCAGCGCACTCGCATTTCCCTTGGTGTTTCACATTTGCCTCCTTTCCTATAGAAATACCTCGAGTTCTCTAATTCCAAAAGTTATTAATGGATAACTTCCTATGAGATTTATTTCTGTAAAATATCTTACAACACTCTTCTATCGTGAAAATATGTAATTATCATAATTTAGCCGGTAAACCTACGGAGGATCCTTAGGTAAAAGTTTCGAAACTAAGTTCCAACTAAACGAAAGACACTTGAATGGAATGTCCCCACCGAGACCGCCCATAACACTGATTAAGGAACTGTTTAAAATTACCAAGCGCGTTAAGGAAGTAATTACTTATGTTGAAGTAAATTAGGTACGTTGAGGTTTCACGAATGATTGACATATTGTTTTAATTTTCGTATAAGCAATATTAGATAAAATATCGTTCTATGTCTGATGGGAAAGCATTTTCAATTAACAATTTATCTTCCTTGCATTCGGACGAATCACTGTGATTACTCCTGTCCGTTATAAACCAATTTTAATAAAAAATCGGGATAAACAAACTACACAGCAGTGAAAACCACATACAAATCGGCTCAGTAGATCCTGAAATTAGCGCCAAGAAATAGACAGGCACGGTTATTTATACACATATAGATATAAAGATAGTAGATATATGTATGTATAGATAGACACATCGTAATATTTCATATTAATAATAAGATAAGTATCTATTATATGTTCTTTAGAGTACTGTCTGCCACGTCATGCATGATTATGACAAAGTACACATGCAAAAAAATAGTGGACAAATTAGCTCTTTTGTTACTTAATTCTGCAAAATATGATTCATCATAGTCACTCACTTTATTTACATATAATCTCATTAATCTTTTTCATTCTTGTGACATTTTAGACTATTTTAGAGGGATTTTTTCACCTAACCAACATAAACAAAACCACCGACTGATTACTAAAGGGTATCGCTCTAACCGTCCGCGTCCTTCTCTACTAGCTGACAAACACTGCCACGGACACTGTTTATCTTGATTCTGTTTCTGTGCTCAAAATTGGGAGACTATCCTAGTTAAATAAAAGGAAATTTTCTTTTCTCAACGTATCGATTTCAATTTCCTGAACTATAAGGAAACAGATATTATATGTTAAATCTAAACCTAGTATTTATTATAAGCTTAAAATATAAAACGTCTGAAGTTACTTATATTATAGATAACTTATTATTATAGGTATTATTTTTTTAAGTCGTGTATATTGTACAAAATGTTTAATGTGCCTATGTATGTATATTGGGCATATTACATAGTACATACCAAGTATATACATATACATAAATATTTGGTCCCTTTAGTAAGGTATGTGCCCAACATGTTGGCAATATTTCCTCGCTGGATGCCAAGGCTGTGCCAGGGAGGGCCAATATATTCTCTTGTTCAAGATACGGCCCGACATAATGGGCTACCCGTGTTGTCGACTAGATGCTTTGACATAGTTTTAAAGAATGCGCATTAGGACCTCACGGAATCCTGAGTCTCGACACCGAAAGCAACAAAAATGTATCCGGGCAACACCTAATATTAAAGATCCGGGGCCAATGCTAGAGGCGTAACGTGTATCCCCGTTTAGCAATAGTCACACAACGATGACGTCAGGACCGTATTGACCCTCTTTTCTTTGTATTACACCAAAGACAAAACAAAAGAAAAATTACAAAGGAATTTATAGACGATATATTTTTTTACATTGCTATTGAACATAGATATACTCGTACGTACAAAAATTCTAAACTTGTGTCTTTGAAACATCCACATCTCCACTGTAATAAATTCGAGTTATTTTACTGAATATTTTGCCACAGGTTACGATCCTACATGGAGGCACAATACTTGCCGCGTGTCTTTTCAAATATCATTCAGACACCGGCTGCAGCAGACTTTTCATTCAATACTGCATGTAGCATGCATGTTAGTATAAAATAGTAGAACTGCGACTGTCGGAATGATTCACAATATTTTCAAAACATGCTCTTTTGTTGGTATAGTACGCGCCGAGATATATTGCACAGTGTGAATGAGGAAAGGACGATCAGCTATGGTCAGCTACTTTCAATTCTGTTTATAGGTAACTATGTACATATTTTTAAAATACGCGTATGTAACAAAGCTTCACGCGACACTTTTGAGGGGGAGAGCGCACGCTGCAATCCAACAGCTGCTGGGCGCGCTCGACTGGCCACGTTACCTCTCTCTCACAGAAGACCTTGAAATGTACTGCATTTCCCACTTTATCTTATTTCCCTAATGTATGTACACTACCGAACTACCGAAACACGTATGTACGTGTTTCGGTAGTGAGTGAGATGTGCCAGAGCCCATTCCCATCCTATCCCTCCCCATTTTCCCAACCCTTTCTCCAAATCCATTCCTATATCTGCAAAGGTAGGCAGCGCATCCGGGTGCGTGCCAACGTTTGTCATTTTGGACTAATGTTGGCATGTATCGCGGATGTCTATGGGCGACAGTATCCACTTACCATCAGGTGGACTGTATGCTCGTCTGCCGTCTTCGTCTATAAAAAGAAACTGCTGTAAATAATGCGCCCTACTATAACAAAAATAGCAGCTAGTCTCCTTTCATTTACGACGTGTCATATAAATCTCCGGATATTCTACACATTCATGCCGATGAAATAAAATGATGACGAAAATGAATGCCAAGTTAGGCAGAAAATCCTCAAGTGGTTTTTGCTAAGTGCATTTTTGCATTTTTCGATATTATTGTATATCGGAAAATGCTTTGACTTTGTGAAATTATTTCTAATTGGTGAAATCAAGTTGGTCTAATTAATTAACTATACGTCAATGTCCAGCAGTCAACTCTGTATACTAGACTTAAAGTAGAGCAAAATTCCAGCTACCCTAGAACTAGTTAAAGAGCGGCGATAGCTTAAGGAGAGGCTACACAGCCTGATGGAAACCGTCAGGAACTAAATTGCTGCCACTCAAGCCGCCCGCGCCGGCTAAATATTGTTGTTAGCAACGTTGCTGTCGGGTGCCGTCGCGTCGTTTACTCTGGCAGTTCAAAAAGACCAGTGATCAGTTGTCGCATACCATACCGCTAACCCACCGGTATTGCTCGCCGACCTAACTTATTTAGTCGCAGAGACTGCCACTTCGTACCTGGGAATCTATGTTTTGGTGCCCTATAATATGACTTAAAGTTGGCAAATAATGGAAATTACGGTTATACGAGTACTTCCGGTATCAAGACAACGTGCAACACGAAATTAAAATTCTACATCACCAAGTCATAAAAGCTCTCCCTTTGTAAAAACCTCATACGTGAGGTAAACGAGCCCATTCAAAACCGAGATAAAACTAAACGTTCCTTAACTGTTGTTTATCGGGATTTAACCACGGAATAGATGGTAAGTTATCTTCATAAAGCGCGAGGTGTACGTCACGCTCACAGACGCGCTCTATGTCAGTACATACGATAGGTCGAACTAAAAGTTCTTAGAACTGGTTACTGTACAATACGATATAAAAAAAACAAATTCGAATTTTGAAAATGGAACTCTGCGTGTCTAACGCCATTATATTTTCAGAGCTGTCATTAGCTTTTTATTTCTGGCGGCATTTTGAAAATTGTTTGTGGACAAATGAATTTAACAAGAGAACATTTTTTTTCAAGGATTTTTTTTGACTTTTTATGAATTCAAGGATTTTATGAGGTCTAAACCAAAAACAAAGTTATGAAACGACGGCCGTGACAGAGGAAAATTTCAAAATTTTGGGGCTCATGACTGAAACAGACAAACGAACGGCATATCAGCAGATACGGGCATCATTAGGTATTGGTATGAGTCAAGTTCAAACCTTATTACACGATCGTCTAAGGGTAAAGAAGCTTTGTGTTAGATGGATTCCTCACATTTTGATTGAAGCTCAAAAACACTGCGGCATGGAATGGTGTCTCGACGTGAATACTTGAAAAATTCGACAATTGTCAATCAAATGCTATTTTCGATATAGCAACAGGTGATGAAAGCTGGATCTACTGCTATCAGCCTGAAACCAAGAGGCAATCTGCGCAGTGAGCCTTTCCCTTCGAAGAGTTGCCGACGAAAATGAAGAAAAGATGAACGGCAGAACAGAAGATGGTTGCTTCCTTCTTTTACAGATCGGGCCACTTTGCTACTATAACTTTAGAAAATAAAAGAACAGTAACTGCGGAATGGTATGTGAACAGCTGCTTGTCTTCTGTTTTGGAAAAAGTCAAAGAACGACGCCCACGAAGCAGAATGATCCTCCAATGCCCCAGCTCACTCCTCCAGACATGAGCAATTTTTGAGTACTGTAAAGGTAGAGTTAATGGGTCACTCGCCATACAGCCCCGATTTTGTGTCCTGTGATTTTATTTATTCCCTAAAATTAAGCATAAACTCAGAGGAATACATTTTATGAATGCAGAAGGGGCAGTGACGGCCTTCCAACAGCTGTTGAAGTGGTGCCTTAAGAAGGGTGGGCTGAATGCTTCACACAGTGGTTTCATCGCATGAAAAAGCGTATCGATTGTCGCGGAGAATACTTCGAAAAGCAATAAAATAACTTCCATCTTTATATCTGATTTCAATTTCGAGATTCTAAAAACTTTCAGTGTCACCCACGTATACATTTTTGACAATAGCTGCACGATTTTAATATGATTTAATAGCGTCACGTACACGATTCAATATACGAATTACGCGGCTAAGTGAATGCGAGATAACTCTAGGTTGTACAGGCAACATGTATACCTATACATAGCAATTAAACAACTTTGAACGGTTTAAATCGCGTATATTTAACATTATTTATATCCCGACGTTTCGAACACTTTGCAGTGGACGTGGTCACGGGGTGACTAATTGATTTTATTTGTCACTTGAGTTATTAAGAAATTATTTGAACTACCGTCTGAATTTTTTTTAATCATAACCTTCCCTATGCCCGCAGTATTCGCTAACGGTGTCCAGAGGTCTTGCAGTATTGCGTTGGCCTTGGGATTTAATTGATTTAATGACTGGATTCCAAGCCGATGGTACTTGCCAACCATCTTCTCTATTGAAATTTGGGTGTTTCTTGATTTCAATAGCCTCGCGTAACATTCTTGGCATAAACCGGGTCTCTCTAGCGAGGATTTGTGGATTATCGAATCGAATGTAATGGTTGGGTTTGTCCAGAACATGTTCACAAACTGCAGACTTGGTCGAGCGTCTGTTCTTCATGTCAGCTATGTGTTCTTTTATCCGGATACCGATGCTCCTCTTTGTGTGCCCAATGTATGATAACCCGTATTCACAATCAAGCTTGTAAACACCTGCATCTTGTAGGGGGATATTGCTCTTGACAGGTCTTAAAAATTGGCTAATCTTCTTGTGCGGCTTGAAGTAAGTTTTAATTGAAGCTCGTCTTAAGATATTGCCAATTTTGTCAGCGATGCCCTTGATGTATGGTAAGATGGCAGGTGGGAGGCTTGGGGCAGCTTTTGTGACGCATTCGTGGGAGTTTGTGATTGTTGCTTCGCAGTACTTATTTCACATGCAGAAGCTCTTCCTCGAGGTGGTCAGTGTCACAGATGCCGTGTGCTCTCTGTAACAAAGATTTGCCTACGGTCAATAGAGAAGAGACAAATTTCAATAGAGAAGATGATTGGCAAGTACCACCGGCTTGGGATCCAGTCATTAAATTAATTAAATCCCAAGGCCAACGCAATACTGCAAGACCTCTGGACACCGTGAGCGAATAGTGCGTGCATAGGGAATGTTATAATTAAAAAAAAATTCAGACGGTAGTTCAAATAATTTCTTAATAACTCAAGTGACAAATAAAATCAATTAGTCACCCCGTGACCACGTCCACTGCAAAGTGTTCGAAACGTCAGGATATAAATAATGTTAAATATACGCGATTTAAACCGTTCAAAGTTGTTTAATTGCTATGTATAGTAATCGCGAAAACCTAAGAAAATATTATGCATACCTATATGTAACTTAATTTAAGGCGAGATAAATATATATTTCTTAAATCGTTCTTGACTTAGATTTAGACCGAGTGACTGGAAACTAATCTTTACATAAGTTGCCTATCGACTTGGACTAGTTGTAAGACCGAGATTTGTATATTTTTTTATTCCTACCTAAGTCTGTGACCGACTGCAATTGAAGTTAGTACATATATCGCAGTTGCAATGGGTGTACTCACAATTCGGCATGTCACAATTCACGTGAGGTCACGACATGAGATTCAGCGTGTCTATGCGTGTGGTGCATGTTTTGCCCCTTCATATGAAGTTACCTTACTCATTATGCCACTATTGTGGTTCAACTTTAACCAGGGTATGTTTAGTAAGAACCATCGCTGTTCACCGGCGTGCGAGATTTGAATCTTAACTAGGGTTAGTCACGATCCTTTGATGCTTAACCACACAATAAGGCACGCTGGCAAAGGATATCTTCTAACTAGCCGACAAGACATATTCTTTCAAATGCAGGCAATTGAATAATTACCTCCAAAAACGTAGGCACATAATGGCGCGACGCTGAAAAAACGCTTTTAAAACTAGACGAGATAATTTCTAATGTTAAAATTAGTTTAAAATTTACAACTATTAACTGAAATTAAATATCGCTTATTAAATACCTACTTCTTTGCTGTAACTATTACGCGTTTTGAAATTAGGTTTAGTTATTTTTCTGTTTTCCGTTCAAGGGACTCGCCCAATGGAGCTTCTAATACCACTTATTCCCTACTGCTCAACTGAAGACGAGTACAATATACCCGTAAGACAATAAAAGTTGTCACTTTTATTGTTGTCACTTCAATCATGAGTCATGACTCATGCCTCACATGGGGTACCACTGAAAACCAGCGTCGTAGCCTTTTGCTGCGTCATAAACGCTGAATGACTTTCTGACGTCACACTGCAGCGCGGATACTTTAATTTTACTGCAATTTATATGTACTTATATTTCATATTCTAAATTATGTACTCCGCGTAAACGTGTTGTGTAAATGATTTAATGCTGTACTTGTGTGTGTGTCAAATAAATTTTTATTCATTAATTAATTTAAAACGTTTATTCATTAATTTAATCTACATTGCACAATGATATGTACAAAAGGCGGTTTTAATGCCATAAAGAATTTTCTATCAGTCAACCACGAGATTATACTGAGAAAAGATCGCAGGTGCAGTTTTCAATTAGAAAATAGAATGCAAAAAAAATATATATAAAGGTTATTTAATGAGTTAAAATTGTTTAAATATAAATAATTTTCTAATATGATTTTCCTTGTAGATATTTAGAAAAGTATCTTTAATACTGAGCTACTATAAAATTTAAACTTTATGAAATCAACAACGCAGTGTACAGTTTTATCATAATAGTTTTTATGATAGTTTTATCAAACTATCATAAAAGCAATAAAAAGAAACTAACATAGGTCACAGTTCAAATGTTTGGCGGGAAAGGGTAAAAATTAGTCATTGTCTAAACTTATCTTTTTAAGGCGCATTCATAATAATCATGGTAATGAACTCTTTATTTGGATGAGTTCGTTTGTTTAGAACTTGTTTATGGTTAACTGGTCGAAATGTCACGATTGTTCAATTAAAGAGAACTTTTTGAAAAAAGAAATGAGTTTTTAAGATCTTGTCGTTTATGAGAATATCAATTAAATACCACCTATTCTAAACAATACAGTTTTAAACTGTTTTCACTAATCTTATTTTCCTAAATTATTATTATAATAATATTTTAATTATACTAAGTTCTAGATAAACTGGTCATAAAAAAGAAAAAACAAATTTTGCAGGATATCATTTGTGTACCTTTTTTATTTTTGGAAAAGTATTCATCAATTTAATGTTATAAAAACATATCATGTTTTGCCGTCGGGACAGCAATTTTATAGTTATTGGATTGTAAAATCTGTTGAAATTGAAACTATATTATTTGTAATATATTGATTTTTCTACTTACTTACATATTAGACAATGAGTGAAACATTTTAAATATGTTATTTTTCTTTTAATAGACATGTTATGTAAGTAGATTTTGAAAATATACGTGGATAAAGTAGCTGGTACACTTATCTAGTATGTGGACTCCTCGTCTGTCGTCATAAATGGCTAGTAGCTTCTTATCTGTAGCAGTAGTAAAGAATTCGCATGATTTCCCGAGTAGATTATTACTTTGAAATAATTTCATTAATCAAAAATTCAACTTAAATTTGGTATAAAGTAAAATTAATTGCTTGACTGACAATACCATAGTATGAATCAATATTAATATCTTTAGCTTTGTCGTTACTGTTTAATACAACACACACATAAAATACAAATAATATAATGCTAAACAAATTATCTTCAATAGCCTTAACATTCCAATCGGCAGAGCATAATAGAAACAAAGCCGCTGAGCCGACTCATAAACCTTCATTACCATCGCAGTCACGAAGTCTTCGTGATTCACCATGTCCTGGGAAAGTTGGCACTAGGCTCCAGGCTTGTGAATATGCGATAAAGTACTTTCGTATAATGCATGAAAATGTCATCATAAAAATAAACGTATGCGGTCAGGAGAAATCAGGAACGAAGATCCTCACACATTTCTTTGTAAACTCCGAATGTAATTCGAAATAAAATCTGTATAGTTCATGTATTTTTTTTTTATTTTGTATTATATTTTCAATGCAAATAATTTAAAATACGGAATCAAATCAAAAAATTAGGTTATACAACCGCCCACGCACTAGTCTGCACGTCTGTTATTCTGCTTGAGTCTCGCTCTCGATACTCGCACGCACACACGCACAGAGAAAGAGAAAGCCGTATGGAGGGGGTAAAAATCTAACGTGACGTTACATTTTCTCTCGAATCACACCTACCGCAAGCCGCGTAAAGGAACTTCGTTAAATACTGATTAGATCCAAAAATACTGTAAATAAATCTCTATAACCGGTAAATAAATTATCTTTTTAAGTTTGAAAAGATAGTTAATAAAGATGTTTATAAAATTAATAAAGCTCAAATTAGGCACCACAGGGTGTAGTGGTCACCTTCGGGTCGGTGCACCGAAACACCAACTTTGTCAACAATTCGGCGTGCTATCTGAATTGTTGCAGAACCGATACCATAGACGAGTCCTCGAATGGAGGCTGCGTATCGGGAAGCGCAGTGACTCACCGACCAGGTAGGCCGACCACTTGAAGAAGTTCATCGGTGGTGGTTGGAAGATCGTGTGTGGTGCCGAGCCTTGGGAGAGGCCTATATCCAACAATGGAGAGACAGGCTGATGGTATGTTATGGTATCCCAATTGTCGACGGTCCCACTCTCACAGCTTTATAATCGTTCAGTTTTCCCACTGGCGGGTGACATTGGCGTTTTTTAGTTATTGTGTGTGAAATTATGAACGAATATTTTTGTTGTTTCAACTGAGCCGAATTTATTCATTTATTTAAGCTTTACTGCACAAAAGATGTACACGAGGCGGACTCAATGCTTAATGGTTGTTGTCTGTCCGTCAACCTTTGATTAAACCGAAATATATGAGGGCAATGCTCTGTAAAGGCCTTTGATTAATACCTGCAAAGAGTGCAAAATTTCCTATAAAACTCATAACCCGCATACCTTAAAGGCTTTCACAAACAGTAGGTACAACTGCATACTTAGCCTGTGATCAGTGTGACACAAAATTATAGGGGAATTGCTTTCCTTGTGACATCTAATGCCGGATGAGTATATGAAATTACAGGGAATCAATCGTTTGCAATTGTCACGAACTGTAATTTTATTTTCCAAATTAACACAAATTACAATATATTTCTTTTTTGTTTTTATTATTTATATATTGTCTATTTAAATATGATAGATTTAAAGGAAAATTATCAATTTTACCAAAATAATACAATACAATACATAAATTTTGAATGAATTGGTGTAATACGTTTTTGTTTAAGATTAAGTTTCTTCTAATCTCTACATACAATCAACAACAAATCAATCTATAGCCATTGGTACCTTCACACGTTTGTAATAAGTGCTGTAATAGAACGCTTTTGGGTACGTTGGCATATTGCTGATTCTATATACTTACAATCCGAGTTTGTTCGATCAATATAAGAAGCTTCTAAGCAAATTCTATGGACAGTTTTCATTATTGCACTCTCGTGTTTCATCAATGTTTATTCGGGCAGATGTTACTGTTTTTCGAAATGCGATACAAGCTTTGTAAAACAATGTTCGAAATTATCGATTGTTCCATGTGAAATTGGGTACCTATTTATGAGACACTATCCCTTATTTTCATTATACGCTTACGCTTAAAACATTTCTTGGCAATTCTAGCTAGTAATGTACCGCAACAAATGTACCGCATTGCACATGTGAATCCTTTGGACCGGGTCGTTGACCTGATTGCGGCTATAATGAGCCTACCTTCTTCCTTCGCCACTTAACTCAGGAGTGGCGAAAGGTTCATTTAGACGCGAGTTTCAGTCTCGTGTAACGATTAGTGCATATAGAAATCGTAAGGTATTATTGAAAACAAACTTATACTAAAAGAATAGGTATCTTACATTTATGGGTTCTATTATCTTCTCTTATAATCGTTAGAGCGTTAATCGATAAGCTAGAATTGCTGCAGGATCGACAACCGATGGTATCGACCAGGCAAAGCGACGACTTGAAGAAGTTGGCTGGGAGTGGTGGAAGAGCATAAGATCGTGTTTGGTAACTCTTGGGAACGGGGAAAGGCCTGTATTCAGCAGTGGAGAGATATTGGCTGGTGGTATGGCGGCATAGTATGGTGTAATTTTTTTATGTACAATTAAGAATCGTTTATAGTCAGATTTTTTTTGGTGCTTTTCATAAAATCCCACTCCATACAAAATTATGATGCACACTTTGAATGAAAAGTGGATTTATGAAAGCACACTATGAATAGCAAATTTATATTTTCACAGGTGTGTTCAACTAAATTCCTTTTTAAGAGGACTATAAATGAAGACCTTCTCCTCAGATGACCTTTTTCACGGATTATGCTTCTTTCAATAGCATTGTTCAGAGGTTCCAAGAACAATCGTTATTGCTATTCTATTAAAGATTTATAACGCCTCTGTAGTGACGGATCTGGTTCCGATTTGATTAAAATGTTGCCTTGTTATAAGAGCAGCCTTACCACTATTATTTTTTGCTTCATATATGGCAATGGTGCTATTAGCACATTCTGCCAGTACTAAGTTTTCTTCGTATTGAACAATTTCAAGTGTCTAAAACGTATCCTGTCAATGTTTAATCGCGTCGATGTAAGTCGGGAGTCGCTTAGTGAAGCGATACTAGATTTACTGAGGACAGAAGAGGAGTCCTTGGAAGTGCACGAAAAACGCAGTCCCACGCTTTTATTTGATTATCAGAAACACCACGCACGGAGTTTATTAAAAGTTTGAAATTTAATAAACTATCATTATTAAACCACAAGACTCCTAATACATATTGTTTACAATAATCAAACAAAAACTCAACTTCACTTCTCGAGCTCCTGCCTAAAAGTACACCACTATCTTAAAAAGAAGAACATTCCTAATATTTTAACTGATGGGAGGTTACCAGTACAGTGGTCAGAAGCACACGAGAAGACGGCTCTCATAAGAAGACTGCCGCGAATGTAGGTACTAGGTGTTTGAATGTAGGTATGTAGGTAGCTCGGTTTTGTAAAGAGTCGTCTCTGTCGTAACGGCACACGGCAGAGACGACGCTCTACGAAACCAAAGCTATGGGGAATGTAATGGGAGGAGAAAAACATCTCATTCGGTTATACTCTCTATTCCGGATCCTTCCCAACATTCCAAATCCACTCCTAAATCTACAAACACAAGAAGCGCATTCGGAGGCGTGTCAACGTTAGTCGTTCTTGATTAATGTTGGCATATACATCACGCCCACGAGCGATAGTTTCCATTTACCAGCAGGTGGACTGTATCTCCGTCTAACACTTTCTTTTTATTAAAAAAACCTTTATAGCACCGTTTAAACTTTTCCTTTTAAGAGTGGCAAGTTTCTTTGTGCTTAAAACTATGTAAATGTGAACGGTAGTTGAGTGACGTACAGTACCATATCGCACTGGCGTAAATAACGCGGCGATGGGAGGTACGTCACGCCTCGTGGTCACGCCGCACTGGCGCATTGTTCTGTATCGTTTAATTAGTTGGTGCAAGTTGTAAGCTAATGACGATTGAAGTAGGTTTAGAAATTAATTACGTCGTCTGCTCTTCATTCAGTCTCTAGAAAATACACCCAGTTTTATCGGAGTCGAACAGACTAGGCTACAAAGAATTTTGACTCTGCTTGCGTCTGTTATCGAAACCCATTCTCAAAAACTCTTATAAAGTGTTACAATAATGTAGTGCGGTTCGCTCCTGTACAATACGAACTTGCAGAGACTTATTGAATGAATTGAATGAATAAATCATACTATCATACTTATCATACTACCTTTCAAAGGTTTAAAGAACTGTCACGTAGTTTTTTGTAGCTTAATTTCATCGGGCTCTTGAAGAAAGTTGTAAATATTACAGAATAAATGTAAATTAATAATATAATAATAATATCAGTCTGTCATAATATCAGATCTTTCCTAGAAGTATTTTAGATTTTCTCTATATAAATAGCAGCCCGTTCAATCCCGCTTTCCGCTCACTGGTTGCACCACCGTGAATCAGTTTTCACTACCATGAGTTTGACATTTCGGGCCCCGCACGTCCGCGGTCGTGTGTGTGACGGTGTCAATCGCTTGTGCTTTTTCCTTTCCGTATTGTTATTGTTAATCGTCATACCAGGTAGGTATATGACTATGAAACGGTACCTATATCACTTTGACACAAAATAATATTACACACGCCGTTTTATTACACTGTTTTATTTGATCAACATAACGTTCTGTTTCCCAAGACATTTTAATAAAAAGTAACGGGTTCATTCTATAAAGAAATACTCACGGCTGGCCCATATCAAACCTAGTACGTACCTAAGAAACGGATTTAGAAAAAATAGTTATTTGTTATACAAGAGTGCAAAGTTGCTATTTAACCGCGTGCTCAATTTTGATGACCGAGCTAGCGAAGGATTCTAAAATTCTAAAAATTAGAATCCTGAGCGTTAGCGAGGGAATCAAAAGAGCACGAGGTGAAAAATCTTTGCACTCGAGTGCAACACGTAACTTTTCATCCCACCTCAGCGAGGAAATGACTATTTAAATGCAAAAAAAAAAACATTTACAATCACAAGATACTTTTATTTCAGTTTAGGTATTAAGAAGGTTCCGAGTCTGAGTTTTTAACAAATTAAAAAAGGTTGTATGATAAATTCGGCACCATGGAGGTAGAAGTAAATAGGTTTAATGATGTTTTGAATTCACAAACTTAGTGCACACGATGTTCTAAATTCAATTTACTTTATCCTCTAGCTAGCGGATAAAAACGGCTTTTGCACTCAGATATCGAAGAGCAAAAATACTCTTTCCGAGATAGGGGGATGAAAAATACTTTTTGACAAAATTTGATTTACAAAGCTAGCCTCCAAACAATACAAAGACACCCATATTATAATGTTTCGTAATTAAGGAGATATGAATATCTCAAAAAATTAGTACGTGTATCACGTGATACACACGTGATCACTAAAAATCCCACAAATATAATTATGAGATAACTATAATAAATCAGGCATGATAATATCTAATCTTTTGTATTGTGTGTAGCAACGATGACTTTTTATTGTAAGTTCGTATGTTTTAAATTGGCTGTTTGAATGTTTTTGGGCTCTCTTGTAAAAATTGTTAATAAACACTTAAGTAGTAGGTTTTGATATGGGGTAGGTTTAGATCGAATCATTTTGCAAATCGCCATATTAGACAATTTTCCTTTTAAATTTCAGTTTGTATGATATATGTGGGTTTAATTTTGACGGTTCTTTTTTTTATTTAAATAATACTGATTTGCTGGTATAAATATTCAATCAGGCACGTGTGCTATTTGAATTTATTTTTTGCCTTTCAGTTTAAATACGCGACAAAAAACAAAACCAAGCATTCCTTTATTGTATACAGGGATATGAATACGATCTCGATAAAAATCTCTTTAAGAATTCTGCTCAAGTATAGCACAATGGAATCAAAGGGCGTCGGTTTCTTTTACGAGCCTTTTTTACAGCAAACTTTAGGAATACGCGACATATTGGAACGAACATGACAATCTGTTTTACAATGCCCTTTCCTTTGAGAACCTTGGACGAACATTTGTTCATACAACGGTCAATTGGACGCTTAGAGGTTTGTTGCGCAGTCACTCTATTCTCATATTTTACAGACCATTAGTCATTACAATCTGATAACAACATGTCCATTGCTCTGCTGAGTCATCCGCGCTTTTGCATACTCCTGAGAAGCGCTCAATGAAAATAAAAAGTTATTGATTGACGATAAAGGTATATTGAAGAGTTAATGTAGGAGAACGCAGCTGATACTATCGGGATTGACGTTTGAAGTTCAAGAACATTTTTTTACTAATTGGAGTTGAGTAGGGTCCGTGACTTTCACTATGCTAATTTAAAATATTCAGGAGGATTTATTAAACAAAGTGTATTTCTGAGAAAAAATATTATTATATATGTAACTAGCAAAACCCGGCAGACGTTGTCCTGCCTGTTTATTTTATTTATCTCTGTATATAAAATCACAGATTATTGTTTTGCGGTCGATATGATTTTTGCGATCGGTTGAACGGTATAGAAGTTGATGTGCTGCAGCGCCATCTAGTGGCGAGTTACAACAAAGTGGATAACATATAAACCTTCTCCATGAAAAAATACATATATGTGCCAACTTTCATGGTGATCGCTCAAACGGTGTCGAAGTCTATTAATTTCAGATATACCAACATCCATTTTTATATACCTACTCGTACATATATATAGATTATGCGGAATGTCTCGATTTCAGCAATTAAATTGCTAATGTAATATAACGCAATTATTATTTTTCTAAAGTAAAATGGTTAAAATACCGGTGGCGGTACTGTCATTGTCCTTAGAAGTCGAATATCCGGTATTAATCTGTGGTTATAGTATAGCATTGGTTTGGTTTATATTATACTATAATACTGTTTACACACATACGAGTACCAATGGTTTTTCTCGTCTGCTATTTATCCCCCTTTTTTCTTAGTACCAGACGTTAATATATGGCTATTCATACTTTAAATTATTGACATAATATATATACCAGTATGTACCATTTTATAATGGAGATTGAGCAAATTTTTAGAGTCGTCAATTCTCAGGTAATTACTTCTAGATTACGTATGATAAACGTGCTCAAAGTGTTGACTAAAACAGTATTGAATTTTCTAGTGCAAGACCACCATAGACTGTGATAATTTAGTTAATTTGGATAAAACGAGGATTATTTGGAGGATGTCGTGTTTATACGAAATG
The DNA here is from genome assembly GCA_914767545.1 of Sesia apiformis. Taxonomy (NCBI): domain Eukaryota; kingdom Metazoa; phylum Arthropoda; class Insecta; order Lepidoptera; family Sesiidae; genus Sesia; species Sesia apiformis. The sequence goes on along the minus strand of OU611960.1, from coordinate 14,967,316 downwards.
AAGGTAATTCGTTCGTGACTCCACATTATAATATTCCCAGTCTGTAGTTTAGACACGTTGCTATGCGTTGATACGTCAATACCAGACGGTTGCTGCAAAAAAGGGTTTTGGGGACGGAAGTATTATGACAAGTTTTACTAGAGTATATTATGTTGAACGACTGTTTTTGTCGTAGAATAAGTTGGAACAGAAGTCTCTTTAACGGTAGATATATTTTAGTTCTTAATTCTTAATAATAAAAATCAAATCATACTTTAAGATATTATGCCATTCAAAAATTGGTTAAGTATAGTCGGTATATTATAAAAACGCGTCAAAATAGTTTTTCCGCTGCGTTTTTTCTCAAACACCGCTACGAATAACATTTCATGGGACAATTCCTTTCTATCTTGAGACTGAAAGACATTATTTTAGTATTAGTTGCCTTTGATAACATAAGTGGTCCGTTACATCTACTTCAAATCCGTTTTAATCCATCTATCCGCCCGAAATCGTCCTCCTTAATTTCCTTTCCCTGTAGGTGAACCGTGAATTGATGAACAGTCCCTTGTACGAAGCCCTTTATTTTAAGCCCTGCTTTCATTAATTGAATGAAACGTCTTACTGTCAATGAGCGTTCAAGAACATTAGCGATGTTAATATGTGATAGAGGCGTATAGTTCAGAACATAAGTATAACCATTTGCTGACTCACACAGTGTAAATAAAAATCAGTGTGGAATCAGAGTCAATACGACTTACACATATAACAATGTTGTTATATGTGTACTATCTGTATTAACTGGTATTAACAATGTTGTGTCTGAGCAGTAGAGTAGCTACGTTCATAAACTTAACACGGTTTCAGTAATTTTTAGCAAAGTTTCATGAAATCAAATTGCGACCGTAAAATTAAATTAGGATTGAATTGTGACTATTGTACATCTTTACAAGTTTATGTTTGCTTTTGTGTTAGATTAGATATAGACATCGTTGAATAAATTGATAATTACATTTTAGTTGTTACATTCTAAGAAAAACGACTGCAGTTTTGTCATTTGGGATTTTGACAGAAAAGTCGAGTCGCATACCGCCGCGCCTTATTATCATCATTAAATCATCATCTTTGTGAGTTATTATGAGCATATGTATGAAGTTTAGATACTGCGTTCTCTGTACCCTGTACTTGTAATTTAAACAGATAATGCGGTGTATTGTACACGATTGATCCTTTAGTATTGAAAGGCCTGTTGTTCTGTGTGAAAGGAGGGACGTCTTGAGAAGGCCCTCGAACGTCTTGAGGAAACGTGAGACGTGAATCGAGATTGAGAGATTATAGAGACATCATAAATGCTTAAGTTTGTGTATTATCGTAATGATTTAAAGGAAGACATTGAGGTGACATGAGAATGGTTTAGAATTGGTATTATTAAAAGCAAAAAATCTTAACCATAGAACGGTTTGTATGCATAACATAAAGAAAGACACTAATCAAATATTCATTAAATTATTGTCTTTCGCTTAGTTAGGATTCTGCAAGATTGGCAGTTGTTGCAGATGTCCGTGGGCAGCAGTGATCATTTGCCATCTCGTGCATCGATCGCCTCTCTTCCTCTTCTATAAAAATATCCCATCTGCCATCTCTTCGATTAAAAAAAAATATTTCTGTACCCTACCAATAACTTTACATTGCTAGTGTACAATTGACTAGTGTACTTTATACCGTGTATCCGAAAGTCGAGGAATGAAATGTCAGCTGAGGTTTTTCCGTTATACTACAACATGGGCTTCTTCAAGAGAGCTATGGACAGGATTCTGGAAGGTCGCAGAGCATCCGCAGTCCCCTTGGTGTTGCAGGTGTCCATGGGCGGCGGCGACCATATATACCCTCTTGTGGCCCATCCGTTCATTTGCCATCGCTTCTATAAAAAAAACAGTTGAAAATTGGTGTCGTCACACCAGAGTGAATGTTTGTTCTACCAACGCACTGGTAAATATCCTAACTAAATTAACAAAGAAAAGAATGTCAAAAGGTTCGTATTGATAAATATGGAAAAGACAAACATTTCTGTTTGTTTGTACGACGGTAAATTGGTTAGTTACAGCACTTTGCTCATTTTGAAATACAGTTTGTTCCAAAAAAGGCAGCGGTTTGTATTTGAGACTGATCTAGGAAAAAACGGTGAAAAAATGTAATTTAGACTAATCGGGATATTCGGAATTGAAGATTAACTTTTTATAGCAAAGAGATAAAGTAATTCTCATCTATCATACAGATCATTCATCTGTTTTGTCATCAAAAGTTTTGAGACATCAAAGGTCTACATTATCAGAAAAAAAAAATATTTACGTATTTACATGAACAGACAAACTTCGACGCGCTAGTATAGTGCATTCCGCTATTTTTTGTACATTTTACAAACATAATATATGTACTTGAATAAAAGTTGGACTGCAGGTTATTTTGGAGTTTAGTGGTCACCTTTAAATAAGATGATTTTTTTTAGAAAAACGGTGATATTTGCATTTGGTAGCTGTCTTCGATATTCACCTTCAAGTTAACTATTCAAAGTGCTGGAAGGGCTTATAAAGATAGTAAAAAATACGGTAGAGTGTACGCTGCAATCTTACAGCAGCTTGGCGCCCCTGACTGGCTGAGTTACTCCACACTCTTCGTCACTAACTTTTATCGGACATACTAACTTTGGTTATTCTGAACTGATCTGTAGGCATGTATCGCGGATGTCGATTCACTATAGTATTCACTTACCAACAGGTGGGCTGTCTGATCGTCTGTCACATTCTTTCTATAAAGAAAGAATTTTCAAATTACAAATGTTAGTTCTTCATTATATCAGTTGTTACTTACGAAGTAAAATGATGTGTTAAAATATTATTACGCGTCACCTAAACAGTTCCCAACAATCCACGTCCTTCAATCGAACTACGATATCGTTAACCATTCAATTTACCGTGAATTCACGTGGTATTAGCACGGTAAAGCACCGATCCCTCTATTGTTGTTGCCTTATTTAATGTGTGTAGGGGTACCATGAAGAAAATGTGTATAGAGACATTTTTTATGTTAGAGTACATTGACCATATTTGATTCACGCTCATGGACTAATTTTATGCAAAATTTTAGTACAGACAAATGATGTTGTACTTTAGTATATGGTTAACTTAATTAATAGTAAATATATATGATATTTACATGCTGAAAACCGGTACTTAATTCTAATTAGCTTGTCAAGACTGTAAAGGCCACGTGGATTGGCCACGTGGACTGTAAAATTACGGACAATTACGGCTGGATTATTCTTTAAACATTTTCATGAACCTGCAAAGAATAAATACTGCCACTGGTCTGATCTCTGAAATTATTTAACAACTGACACATTGAATATCTATAAAATTAAAACTAACTTGTGCTCAGATAGAATATGCAGAAAATCTCATTTAATATATTTTGACGTAAATGGATGAGTATCACTTGCGCTAGAGATTTAAAAAGCTGACAGTCATCATCCAGTAGCAATCATTAATTGGAAAAGAAGTATTTTCTTTTCAATTTAAAAAGTATCAAAACACATTATAAAAGTTCTAGTAGATATGTGTATATGTAAAACCTGGGAAAGTCCATTCACGTACAAAAGAATGCGAAAGCAATTTGTACGCCAAAGAAGTTAAGCATAACAATTAAAAGTCTATGTTTATGCCTAGGTCGCATTGAATGAAGACCGTGACCTCAATGTCACATTGTTGCCGATGCTTCCCACACATACAACACATACAATTCCGGCATTAGTCATCACGTATGGTGAACCTATCAATGCATCAATTGCTTTACGAGCGCCTATTCAATTCTCTATGATTATATTTCGAAAACCATTTATGAAGGAAATAATTGGCCCATTATTGCATATGCAATATGAGCTTTAAATAGCGTATAACGATAAACAAAACATCTTTGTAAACAATACCTACTGTTACAGAGCGGTGTATTCGTCATTTACACTCCGGCACATCGTGAGGTCTAACTCCGATCCGTACCAATGTCTTTATTTAAGTCACAATTCGTGAGGAAATCTGCGTGCCTGAGATTATAAACAAAATCGTGATATCTCACCAATCCACATTGAGCTCGTGCGGTGGATTAAGGCTCGAAACCTCCTTATGATTGCAAGATTAGGGCTGTGCCTTGCAGTGGGTCATTGTAGGCTGACATCGATTATCGAAACAATTATTGAAGACACAGTCTGGCAGACATGTCTGAAAGTTTTTACTTCAGTTTCAGAGAAAATTTAATGATTTATCACGACTTGACACGATAGCTTGCTATTATGACCTTTTACTTTCAATTGTTCTCTTTTGTACTTGGTCCAACAGGACCACTGTTCTGTTGGACCAAGTTGTGCTTGACTGGGCAAAAAAATCTTTCGTCTGTAATATTACGTTTGTCTTACTCATTAACATCTTTAAACCTCTTTAAATTTAACGATTGTTTACAATTTCTTATCCTTTTCTAGCAATTAAAACTTTAGACTCGTTAGAATGTGACAGGATATTTTAAATAATAGAATAGTAAGTGGGTTAATCGCCTGCGATTTCGTAATGCATATTACGCGAATTTCGTTTTGTATATAAAAATCGCGTAACTGAATCGCGCATTGTCAAATGACATCAAAAGAAATTCAATCATTCTGCAACACATAAAAAACTTTAGAATCGCAATAAAAAAAGACAAATAGAAATAAAATCGCCTGTTACGACAGTGAAGACGAAACTATTGCTATAGGTCCATTTACACGACTCCATCCATACACGATTATGAGGGTCAATCACGTTTGCGTAGTTAAATCGTGACGTGTAAAAACAATAGGATGGAAAAGGATAAAACTACGCGATTACTGCTATGTAATCCAGAGAATGCCATTAGGCATTAAGTCCGCCTTTTGTACAATGTTTCTTTGTGCATTAAAGTTTAAATAAATAAAAAAATACTCAATTAAAAGTACAAATAATGTTTAATCTCATTTGTGTTAATTAAATTTAATGAGGTACTGAGGTACTGAGGGAGATCGAGAAGTTCTATGGACAGTTGTATACCTCGGTCGCTAAACCTGTTGGCAACTTGGCCAAAGACCCAAGAGCCAAGTTGACCCGACACTATACCGAAGACATCCCGGACATCAGCCTGTACGAGATCAGGATGGCCCTCAAACAGCTTAGAAACAACAAGGCGCCGGGTGTGGACGGAATCACTTCAGAGCTTCTGAAAGCGGGTGGAACACCGGTACTGAAAGTCCTTCAGAGGCTCTTTAATTCCGTCTTGCTCGAAGGTATCACGCCGGAGGCATGGAATGGAAGCGTGGTGGTGCTCTTCTTCAAGAAAGGCGACAAGACCTTGTTGAAGAACTATAGGCCCATCTCGCTTCTGAGCCATGTTTATAAGCTGTTTTCGAGGGTTATCATGAATCGTCTCGAGCGCAGGTTTGATGACTTCCAGCCTCCCGAACAAGCCGGTTTCCGAAAAGGCTATAGTACCATAGACCACATCCATACGCTGCGGCAAGTTATACAGAAGACCGAGGAGTATAACTTGCCATTATGCTTAACGTTTGTGGACTATGAGAAAGCCTTTGATTCGATCGAGACTTGGGCAGTGCTACAGTCCCTCCAGCGGTGCCATATTGACTATCGGTATATCGAAGTGTTGAAGTGTTTGTATAACAACGCCACCATGTCAGTCCGAGTACAGGAAGGGAGCACGGAGCCGATTCCATTGCAGAGGGGTGTGAGACAAGGAGATGTCATCTCTCCGAAGCACTTCACCAATGCGATGGAAGACGTTTTCAAGCTCCTGGAATGGAAAGGACTCGGCATCAACGTTGATGGCGAATGCATCGCTCACCTTCGATTTGCCGACGATATCGTGGTCATGGCAGAATCGCTGGAGGATCTTAGCACAATGCTCGGAGACCTCAATCGAGTTTCCCAACAGGTGGGCCTTAAAATTAACATGGACAAGACAAAAATCATGTCGAATGTCCATGTCGTGCCCACCCCAGTTTCAGTTGGGAGCTCGATTCTCGAAGTTGTTGACGAGTACGTCTACCTAGGCCAAACGGTCCAACTAGGTAGGTCCAACTTCGAGAAAGAGGTCAATCGACGAATCCAACTCGGCTGGGCAGCGTTCGGGAAGCTACGCAGCGTCTTCTCGTCCAAAATACCTCAGTGCTTGAAGACGAAGGTCTTCGACCAGTGTGTGTTGCCAGTGATGACCTACGGCACCGAGACGTGGTCTCTGACTATGGGCCTCATAAATAAGCTCACTGTCGCACAGCGAGCTATGGAGAGGGCTATGCTCGGGGTTTCCCTACGTGATCGAATCAGGAATGAGGAGATCCGTAGACGAACTAAAGTCACTGACATAGCCTCTCGGGTTAGCAAGCTGAAGTGGCAGTGGGCAGGGCACATAGCTCGAAGAACCGATGGCCGATGGGGCAAAAGGGTTCTCGAATGGAGACCACGTACCGGCGGACGAAGCCGAGGACGTCCATCTGCTAGATGGACAGACGACCTCATAAAGGTTGCGGGCACCCGCTGGATGCAGGTCGCTGCCGATAGGTCTAAATGGCGGACAATGGGGGAGGCCTATGTCCAGCAGTGGACGTCCAAGGGCTGAAAAGAAAAAGAAGAAATTTAATGAAATATACACCACGTGTCTTTATCATACATATAAACAGTAATGTCCTGGCTGAGTGACTCAATCACTCATCAACAACGAGCTGAAACTGCTGAAAGTTGGACAGTAGCTTCCCTTTATGAAGTAAAGTAGTGTAAATAATAGTCTACTGTCATGTTAAGAAATTCTTTCTCAATCTTGAATCAACAATAGCAATTGTTGATCGAAGAGTTGTTAAAGGGTGGAGAGTTCAAAATTTTAGGGACGATTTACTCGTACATTCTAAAGTTCTGTGTCCTAGTTCTTTGTCTATAGCAATCACTATATAATGGCAATCATAATATCAGCCATCGTTTAAGACGTTACATAATGATTAAAGAGTGGTTTCACACAGCCGCCGACCCGCTCCGATCCAACACGACACTAATGAAATGAAAACGCTTATGGATTTTTGTAATAAAACATAAATAATTAATTTGATTTTGACAAAATAAACAGCATTCTTTGTGATTTACTTTTATTTTTTTTGGATTTAATCAATGTTTCCACTATTTAAAAGTATATTGTGAAGAATATAAGGTCTGTTTTTATACGCACTAACATTAAACACTTCAAGTGAGGAAGACGCACGCTTTTGAGTTGCGACAGCCACTTGTTTAATTCCAAAAATTCATAACCATCAGTTCCTGTGTCGGTCCCAAAACGAAACACGAAGATGGTCGGTCTCATCAACACGAAGATGGTCCCAAAACGACTTTTAACACTGATTGGGCTCTTACACATCACTTAGGGACGGCGTTCGTCGCATCACAAATTTCCGTTGCGCTGCCGTAACGTAACATATTTGCGATGCAATATCACTCCACATTGCAATAGATGTCTACTCATCGAATAGCCCGGACCCAATAGGGGAAGATTGGCACCCTTCGTACAGGGGGCACTTTCGTACAGTAGTCATTCCAGATAAACGAAGTGAAGTAAGGACACATCTTTGCATGTGTGCGTAGCCTATCGGCGACCGAGCCGCTTGAGTGGGAAGCCGCGTCAGTAGCGCCATTGCGCACGAGACAGCAGCTCGTAATGTATTTTTGCACTCGCTGAGTAAATATTTAGGACAATTTACGATCGCATTATGACTACTTTTATTACACAAAAAAAGCAAGATAGCTAGTTTTATAATAAGTAAATATCCTTAAGAAAATGTTTTAATGACAAATATTTCTCAGTTTATACTATTCTAGAAATGAGGTAATTTTGTCTTTCGTATATTCTATGGGGTACATTCGGACAACAACTAGAGGGGTACATTCGTACGATTGTACCCCTGTTATATTTAATTTATTTTTACAGAAACATGGTGCGAAATTACAAAAAAAAACAGTCGAGGAGCAGGGAGGTAGATGAAGATTCGATGCGATTGGCTATAGATGATGTGATGGAGGGACGTTTATCGTTTAGAAAAGCTGCGGATAAATATAACATCAAACCATCAACATTGGAAACTCGTGTAAAAAAAATTAAAACCAACACTAGTAACGAAGTTACTAGAACTCGTACATTTAACTCAAAATTTACGAGTCTTCAAGTATTTTCGTTAGAAGAAGAGACACTTTTGAATGAATACATTATAAAATGTTGTAAAATGCATTATGGGCTCACAGAAATTCAAGTCAGGCAGTTAGCGTATGAATATGCTAAAGCTTTGAAATTAAAGTATCCACAAAATTGGGATGAAAACAAAATAGCAGGGATAGACTGGATGCATGGATTTAGGAAGAGAAACACCAACCTTAGCTTAAGAAAACCAGAAAATACCAGCGCTGCTAGATCATTTGGTTTTAATAAAACAGCAGTAACTGAGTTTTACACTAATTTAAAAAGTATTTTAGAGCGACATCCTTTTACTGCAGACCGCATATTGAATTTCGACGAGTCGGGGATATTCACAGTTATAAATACTCCCAAAGTTTTGGCACCAAAAACACAAAAACAAGTCGGTCAGATTGTTTCTGCTGAAAGAGGCGAGCTGGTAACTTTTGGAGGCATTATTTCAGCAAGCGGAAATACGATCCCACCGCTATTCGTCTTTCCACGCGTGCATTTTATAACATCATTTTATAGAAGGTGCACCTGAAGGTAGTATTGGCGTGGCAAATAAGAGTGGCTGGATAAATGCAGACATATTTGTATCCGTTCTCAAACATATCCAGAAGCATACGCTATGCTCGAAAAGTAACCCAATATTATTTCTGTGTGACAATCATGAAAGCCACATTAATTTGGAGGCTATTAACTATGCTCGAGACAATGGGATAATTTATTTATCGTTTCCTCCGCACACGTCTCATCGGCTCCAGCCATTAGATGTTGGTGTATTCGGGCCTTTTAAATCTAAATTGAAAACTGCTTTCAATAACTGGCACATAATGAATCCTGGAAAAACTGTCAGCATTTACAATATTCCTAAACTTACAAAATTAACATATTTCGAGTCATTCACAGCAAAAAATATTATTAGTGGGTTCACTTCACCAGGCATATGGCCGTTTAATGAGTTAGCATTCAGTGATGATGATTTTGCCCCTGTTGAAGTGTATACTTCAACAAACTCTGAAAATGAATTACCAATTCAGAATACGAGTAGTGAAAATCTACCATCATGTGCATCGCCGTCAATTCTGGCTGGTATCCATAAGCCATCGACTTCTGTCCCGAATGATCTCCAGGAATTAGCCGTTGAAACCTGCCAGCCATCCGCTTTCGCACCTCAAGATCTACGAGAACCTGCCACTGAAATCTGCGAACCATGGGAGTTAACTCCGCCTGATCTCTATGTTCAGTCGACTTCTGCATTGGAGGATCTGCAAAAATTAGCTGCTGAAACCTGCGAGCCATCTACTTCTGCAGTCCAAGATCTACGAGAATTACCCACTGAAACCTGCGAGCAATCAAATCCTATACTAAGGGAACAGCAAAAATCTCACGCCGAACAGTCCACGCTTTTACTCGAAACCGTAGAATCTAGCACTCCAGTCACACCAGAATCAATAAGACCATATCCAACTGTTATAAGAAATAATAAAAGCAAAAAAGGAAGACAACCGGGAAAATCACGAATATATACAGATACACCTGAAAAAAACAAGCTTGAAGAGAAACACAGAGAAAAAGTATTGAAAAAAGTGGAAAAGAGAGAAGAGCGAGAGCTAGAGTGATTAAACGTGCTTTACCGGATCTTAATTCGAAGGCGAAGAAGAAAAAGGTGAAGAAAGTTGAAAAATATGATTCGGAATCAGAAGGATCTGAAATAAGCTTGCACGAAAGTTCCACATCCATGATTGATACCGAGGAAGATAATTGCGACGAATTTCAAGAAAAAACAATTATTGACGTTAAATCAGATAATATTAAAGACAACTGTTTTACACTAGTAAAATTTGAGAAGAAAAGATCAGTTGTCTATTACGTGGGAAAAGTTACAAGTCATTATTCTAGAACCGAATTCAAAGTCTCTTATCTCAGAAAGAAGCCAGGATCGTCAAGGTCATTCGTTTTCCCAAATATTATAGACGAACACACAGTGTACATTACTGACGTAACGATGATCCTACCTGATCCAAAACCACCATCAATTTGCACAGCTAGAACTTCTAGACTATTTACCTTCTCGGTTGATTTAAGTAATTTTAATGTGCAGTAATTTAATTTGTTTGCAGTCTTAATTATTTGACTGAGCATTTCATCTTTATTTTAATAGTTATTTTAAAGACATCGCAGAAATACATTTCATTTTTTTTTTACTGATTAAAGTAAATATGTATAAGTTACGTAGCGTAAAAATCAATGTTATAAGCAGAGTTTTGAGCAAAAGTTGTAGAAAGTTTGTTTTTATTTTATTTTTCATATGAAGATTTTATTTTTTGTTGTCTAGAAGTAAAAAGGACATTTAAGTTTAAGAATTGTATGTTTTTATTATGATTAAAGTTGTCTGATTAAAATTATTTTGATTATTTTAATGTTCGTACGAAACCGCCCCATTGTGTCTGAATGTGCCCCTATGAAATGTTTGTGCTGTATGAAACTGCCCCATTCATGGGGCAGATTCGTACAAATTCCATATTCAAGAAAAATCACTTTTATTCAATAACCCTCTGAAATAATCATTGTGTAATTTTTATGCTGAAAATTAAGTATGTGTGCTACTGCAGAATGATTTCCTTGCAGTTATTAATCAACTTCCTAAAAAGAAAAAAAAGAAAATGTGAAAAATGTACGAAGGGTGCCAATCTTCCCCTATCTTTCTGTTTTTCTTCATACGTCTTAACACTAGCAGAAGGAGAATACGTTTAGTGGGGTCTATATCTTGCGACGGACTGTCAGTTGTCACTGTTTCGTCGTACAATGCCAGCTGCTGCGACATTTTTTCAACGCGACATCGCATCACACTGCGGTGCAACGTCGATCACCCATGTGTAAAGAGCCCCATCGGTGTCGGATTGGCGCAATGTAAAAAGGCCTAAACGTGACAGTCGTATGATGCAAACAGATAAAGCAATGAACGTTGATGCAATACAAGATTTGATTATGTGTTGATATTGTAATGAAGTAACGCGTCAACAGTAACTCACGCTTTCATTCAAGCGTGACAAGCGTGAGAATTAAGGGATTGTTTTGCATTTTGTTTTGATAAATGATCAAGAAACAAATCAAATAAGCTAATCTAACTGAAATAAACAGGTGGGGAGGATGTGAAATAATCCGTCTTTAACGACTTAGAGTTGTGATTCTATTATGTTCAAAACATACATGTAGACAGTATAAATAATACAACGGCTAATATAAAAAGTTATATTCCGGTTAAGAAAAGAAAAATGTTTATAACAACTTATTATTATAGTTGTAATAACATTTCATAGATCTCAAATACATAACTGCTTTTTTCCAGTTAGGGGCGGCATTGGCATAGCATTTGGTGTGGATCCGCCGTAGCGAAAGTGGCGAAAATAATGTTTAATTTTAAATTGGCGTATACTGGTAAATAAATGTTACGTACTTAAGAACTAATCTGTGTCGGTTAAATATCGGTTTTATACAAATGAAAACGAAATAATAATATTCATTTATGAATAGAATATGAAATATGGTTACATTTCATAAAAATTAACTAAAGTTCTCACCAAAGTATACTCTATATCTAAAAAATTGGCATCCTTAGATTAAATTCACATCAAAGAAATCAAAACAGATGTTCAAAAGCACTAAGCATTCATTAAGGCCCATAAGTAGCGGATACGCAGTCGCGCCCCATAGCGGATATTGCTGAAACACGTATTGTTCTCGATCGTTATTAATCAAAGAACTGTCTCTGTGTTTGTTTGTTTGTATGTGTACTCCCGAAAACAAGCTGTCACGCTCTGTGGTTTGGCTAAGGTGAAACTGCGTTAGAGTTTTTACACACGAGTAGTGTAACAGCGATTGTCGAGTGAACAAACCTTATTAATTGTTTCAACCTAAATCGTCTCTTGGATAGGGTTTATTATATATTTATCCGTGGATGAGATGAGTTACCATCTAAGCCAATTTATTGTTTATTGTTTATATTCATTAATTTATCATTACAAACTTACTTCATTTACTTACCTCATTCTTCACTCGGAACCGATGAAGAGTGGATAAATTAGGGAAGAAGGTGCTAAAGCTAGCAACGTCTCTTCAATCTTCAATAGAACCGAAGTCTCTTCAATGATTTTCTACGATAAATTAATGCCTGTAATTCTAATTACGGAACAATAAATATAATACACTTTATGTACGAGATGTTGAAGTAGATCGAAACAATATATAAGTAGCTATTGTTAGAGTTTGTATGGTCTACTTTTGAACCGCGGTGAGAAGGTGCTTAGTGACTAGTAACTTATCAGCAAGCTGTGAAAAATGATGTGTTCTTTAGACTGAATTGATTAATTAACACCAATGGTCATCAACGCATTCACAATCCAATTGGCTTAAGAGGAACAGTAATCACTTCCCTATAATTAATTGAACTGTAGAAAAAATATTGTTATCTTTATAAAATCGTATGTATGTAATCACCTTATTCCGGTTACAGACTTGTGGGTCCCTCAGTTCTGCTTGCTGACCGCGCAAGCAGCAATTTTGTGAATTACCGACTCACCGAACGGCTCGAGCATGTCTAGACAATATAATGATAAGAATCGCTCACAACTTTGGAAACTTTTGATTTCGATCATACCCACACGGTATGAACTACAGTTGTAATATCAAGGACGATATTATCCACTTACCACCAGGTGGACTGTCGGCTATCTTCTTTTATATATAAAAAAACTTTTTTATAAGATTTTCAGAGGCTTGATACTTTATTTTTCTATTCAGTAATATATTTTCCGAAATAGTGATTTGATCTTTCCATCTAAAGTTTATACGTTTCTCTTTCAGCCGGTCGGCATCTATCGCGGCAAGTATGAGTGGGCCAACGAGAACAGTCCAGTGGGAGGCGACTGCTCGCTGTGGGTGCGAGGCGCAACACTCCAGCTGGACGACGGCCAGTGGCAGTGCCAGGTCACCGCGAGTAATTATGATGTGCAAGTATGTACCGTACTGTCACATGCTTATATTTTTCCACCCCTAGATATGGGATTCACTCAAGGGTCGAGACTGATATTCTTCTCTTTTCATTAAGCCGCTGCTGGTAAATTTCTAAGTCTTACTTCAAGGTAACGATCGATTCTAACGCATCGATTTTTGGTATACAATGTTTATGGCTATCCCAGAAGCATTACTTACCATGAAGAAGCCTCGTGTGTTTTGGTGCGAGGGAGAACTAAGACTCAGATTGCAAAGGACTTTTCATACGTTTCTGTTTGCGTAGTTTAAACAGCAGCTGGCAATTAGCAGCACATCGGTGTATCCATTGGCTGTTGGTCCAAATATTTATCATCGCATGGGATGTCTGCTATACTGCATCAAAGTATTTGAAAATAAGTAAAATCATAAGTTATCATAATTTTCAAACTGTTCTAAATTAAATTACTGTGAACATTTTAGGATGCTCTGTCTAGTCCCCCCGCGGCCCTAGCAGTTCGCGTACCACCACAGTCTCCAAGGATACTCTTCAATGGGTCTCATGTGATGCCTGGCCAGAATATCACAGTGCCAGCCGGTTCAAGAGCTACCGTCGTTTGCGAGGCTAGATACGGCAACCCCCCTGCTTACATTGAGTGGTATTTAGGTAAGTCTTCTTATTCATTATTTTTTATTGGCCATATGTCCAGCCTGATTCTCTCTCCATTTTCTTTTATAGTATTAACGTTAATTTATAGGTAACAAACAAAATCTAAATTAAACTGGATCGCGGTATAAACAAACTAACAGTTGAAATATAACATTTGAGACTTTCACGTTTTCACACATATTTATCTATTTAAACGAATCTTAACGCGTATGTTTACCTTATTTATGTTTAATGTTTACCGTAGCTGAAAAGGTTAAAGAACTACAATAATATCACCACAGCTGTGAAGAAACGCCAGACAAATAAATCTGCGATAGCGGTCCCATGTACTCAACGCCGGGATCAATCACTGGATAGAACTCCATAGTCCACTAATCGCCACTATTTCTCCAGCAGTGTGCATGAAGCAATTGAAATAAAAAACATAGATATTTCAATCAGAAGATGGATACAAATTGACCTCGACATGGAATCCAATGATTAATAAAATTAAACCTCACGATATTTCCTCTGATGCTACTTCTGATATTCTGAGTGTTGTGTGCCGCAAATTTCCTGACTATGAAGACCAAACGCGGGTAGTTAATGAAACTGTTCGCAACTCTCGACGTGGACTACCCCCCTCTTCAGTCAGCTCGTGACTATGGTTGGTGCAACCCAACCGAAATGTCGAGTAAAATAAATAAGGTAAACATTCGCGTTAAGACCCGTTTAAATAAATAAATATAATACTCGTCGCTGAAATATATATGAGACTACTAAAACGCGATGTATAATGTAGAACGATTATTTAAACATAAGTGACAGTTTTCTTAGAAACACTCCGCTTTGATTCAGAAGCTTTTATGGAGTTGACATACTAATTATAGAGACCGGATTATATGCAACATAAAAAGCTTGAAATATGCATGCAAATATGTATCAAAAATGCTTAAAATATGCATGAAAAGTGTCAAAATATGCAACATTAAATAATAAAAAAATAGCAATTTTTAGTTTTTTTAATTCAAAATCAGCATACAATTAGTAAGTTGTTGAATAACATATATATCTGATATCGATATCAGATATGTTATTCACCAACTTATCGACGATAATTAACAATTGGGTTTTTGAAAAAAAAAAATTATCAATTTTTTTATGTATTTTAAAACTTTATCATAAATTATATTAATAATCGATGCGAAATACTCTTAAAAAATGTTTATTTAATTTATTATAAACAATTTAAAATTGATAAAATTTTATAAAGAATCACGTGACTACAAACGCGCGACGATTGCTCGCCATGTTTGTGACGTCATAATGTTAAAGGGATTTCTCGATAGTACAGTATCACAGGCTTCTACATGTAAATTGACGACAAATATCCGACATTTAGTTTAAAAAAATATTTATATTAACTACTTTTATTTAGTTATGTGTGATAAAGGATTTATAAAGGCTAATTCCGATAATATACCTGATGTGGATATATTTACGATAACAGATTTTCTTAAAAATGATATTCGGTTTAATTCAGCTGAAGTTCGAGGTGCTAAAGTATCATGGTAAGTTTATAAAAAAATAATATTGTAAATTAAAATATTAAATGATTTATTCGTCATTAAATATAATTAATTTTTATTTATCGAATGCTATTTATTTCATTTATACGTTTACATAAATATTTTTTAATTACTATATTATTATAAAATACTTACATCAAAATGATCTTCACAACAAAAAAAAATTGATGTTGTTTTGGAATTAGGTCGTCGCACTGCTTGGAACCATTTATTTCGACGTTTAACATTTTGTGGAACATTTAAAAACACATTTTTTCAGGAGTTGTTTTTGTAGTATTCGTACATAATGGTACGAAGCAAGCACGATAACTTTTAAGGTTAGACATTTTCGATATATTTATTAATATATTGACGATAATAACAAGATTTAATCGATTAATAGTCAAAATACTGTATCAGCTGTGTGCTACAATGAGTAGAAATTAACATTGTGACGTCACATGCGTTCGGGTTTGTTCGGGAACTGTCTGCGTGTTTTCGGTACTGGATTCAAAAATTTATTTGTAATTAAATATAACTTTTTAATTAAAGTGAAAAAAACAAACTAAAAATAGTTTTGTTATAAAATGTGTATATGATCTTTCCATTAATGATAAAATTTTTTTTTTCAAAAACCCAATTTAAAATCTTGTTACTCTTGTAAACATAAACAATCAGGTACTGTTCCAAATGTTCGTATTTGAATTTGGGTGTTATGTTAGCATTTATTGTTTTTGGCAAAAGTTCACCCGTCCCATTAATAAAACTATCAATTTAACACTGAATAGTCAACGCCAAACCTTGAGTTTCAAGATTTTTAATACTCGCGGATATGTGGGAAAAATGAGTGCTAATCACAACTATGTTTTTTTATACTAGAATCCTTAAATGCTGCCTTGGACTGGACAATTCTTAACTACTAAACTTAACTGCCCTACCGAAAAATATTGTAAATATAGCGAAAATATGCATCAGGGCCGTCTTAAGTCTATTCTGCGCCGGGGTGCGGGAGTGTATCGTAAGACAGTCAAACATCCTATTGTGTATCCTATGACAGTCAAATATCCTATTGTGTGTCCTATGACAGTCAAATATCCTATTGTGTATCCTATGACAGTCAAATATCCTATTGTGTAATTGTTTACTATAGCGTTATATTTTTTCATTACCTTTAAAAGGTGAGCGCCCGGGGTGCACCGCACCCCTTGCACCCCCTGGTAAAGACGGCCCTGATATGCATCATCACTAGATTTTAGGTAAAATATCCAATAACCGGTGAGAATGGACTAAATATGCAAATGCATATAATCCTGTCTCTACTAATTACATATGTACTTACTGATGATTAAGATGTACGGTACTTAAGATGATTTTATGATCGAACAAAACTATTTATTTTACAAAAATTATATGATAAGTTATTTGGTGGACAATATAATTCTAAAGTAAAGTGAATAGATTGTATATTCTAAATCGGGTCTGATCGCGTATAATAAAGGTATTTGTTTACCTTTTATTCCTACTCGATGTTTTGGCACGGATAGTCACGGTCACGCGTTGACTCGTTGACTCAGTTGATTCACGAGTTGGTCAGACCCAATTTAGAATATAAAATGTGTACAAAACACGAAAATTTAAAAAGTTATATGTGCAGTATTGGCCAATGAAGCATTCGCAGAAATAATATACAAACTCCTGTGCAGCTCAATATCAACTGATTCAATAAGTGATTAGGTAGCGTCAACCGCAAATATAACGTTGTAGAACAAAGCTATTCATTCGCTTAGACTGGCTTAGAGCAACGAATGTGAACTTTAAATTTACGATAATATGAAGTTTAAGAACATGAAATATATTTGTAATCGTACAAATGCTCGGTTGGCCAATGGTTTATGTATATGTATGCCATACAATACCATCAGCCTGTGTCTCTCCACTGCTGGCTGTAGGCCTCTCCCAAGGACCGCCATCACACAGTCTTCTGCTTTTCTCATACAGCCACTACCGGCGACTTTCTTAAAATCATCAGAATGAGAAATGACTTAGAAATGAGAGACTTAATAAAAACACTTTATGTATCGACGTAAAAATATGTATCAAAAGACACACGCATCATTTCCAGAAAAAGAACGTCTCTCAGCGTGGAGTCAAACAAACGCATCAGAAGTGGAACGACCAAGAGTTTGGGCAGCGAGGTCTGTGCTAGAACTAGGAGCTACAAGATCTTCCCATGGGAGACAACTGGCCTGTCGAGCTCACCATCCCTCTTACCCATCACCTTACTACAGGGACTCTTATACCATGCTTGATGTTACTTGTGAGTATCTCGTTCAGCTTAGTTACCTACTTATAACAGGTCTTAGAACTAAAAGGAATGGCGTGAATAATTAATTAGGATTGTGTTAATTTGGAGCCACGAAGTCTTCTTATGGGAGACAATTAGTCTGTCGAGCTCACCATCCCTCTTACCCATCACCTTACTGCAGGAACTCTTACACCATACTTGTAAGTATGTCTTTTAGTTTAATAATTATTCTTTTATTACGAGTGTGGATGAGTTCTGTGTTAACTTGGAGCCATGAGGATCTCGCTTGGGAGACAACTGATCTGTTGAGCTTCAAAGGTCGGCAGTGCATTCGCATCCTCTTTGTTGCAAGTGCCTATGAGCGGCGGCGACCACTCATTAATTCATAGGCCACCCGTCTCTTTGTCATCTCCTTTTATAAATTAAAAAAAGTTCCACCTGTCATAGTTCTACCAACCTTGCGGTTATACGAACTGCGTGGCAGGAAGAGCACGCCGTATTTACTTTCCGACGCTCTCTTTTTTGACTATATGCAAATTCTTATATAGACCCTTCTTTTTTATTCAACTCTTGCTTTTCAGGGCTAGATTATACATTTAGGTACACTACCTGTGCTGAACAGCTTCTTACATACATATCTCTGTCTTTATCCAATCTCCTATTTCTATGGAGCACTCGACTGGCCACGTTACCCCCTCTCTCATAGAAGACTGCATGTACTGCATTCCCCACTTTATCCTATTTATTTAATCCTATTATCTGCCAATTAAGTCTAGCTGATGAGTTTTTAATAAAGTCTATCTAACTTCCTGATACCTAAACTGACCCTAAACTCCAAGTTAGGCAGCACATTCGGGGCATGTACCTATCGCAGATGTTGCAGGGCAACAGTCACCACTTACCACCATCTTTCCATAAAAAGTGTAAAATTATTCTATTTGAGACTTTGTTCCGATATAGAATCATAAATTTAACATTTGAGATTTTCGCGTTTTTTACACACACATATATATATATATATTTAAATGGGTCTTAACGCGTATGTTTACCTTATTTATTTTACTCTACATTTCGGTTGAGTTGCACCAACCGTTGTCACGAGCTGACTGAAGAGGCGGGTAGTCCACGTCGAGAGTTGCGAGCAGTTTAAATAGGTAAAGAATCATATTTGTATTTTTTACTACGGGTCTAGACGCGTAAAATTAAAATTACACCATTAAGGGTGGAAGGTGAATGGTGGATGGAAAGGCGTTTATAAGGAAAGATGGTATATTTCGCAATATATGATGGATGATTGAGCACAAATTCGGATGACAGATTTATTTGACATGAAATTCTTACAAATCAAAAATATTATACGGTCATAAAAATGTGGCGGCAAGGAGTCCACAACATAAACAAAAGCCCTTAATGTTACGCGTTTAGATTCGATTTACAAAATAAAATGTATACAAAATGGGAAAGTTTAATAAGTTTTATCTTTGTAATTTCTTACCAACAGTTGTTCCCGTAGTATCAATACTGGGCGCAGACCCCAGCACTCTAGCCAACCTGGAAGAAGGTTCAAGCGCTTTAACCCTAGAGTGTCGCGCGGACGGCAACCCCAGCCCCTACGTGTGGTGGACCAAGGACGGGCAAGTCATCGCCACCAGCGGCTCCAAGCTCATACTGGCGCCTGTTGCTAGGAATCATTCAGGTAAATAATGATGGATTATGATAAAAAGGTTGAATGAGATTGATTATATGATTTATCTATACTGATATTATAAAGAGAGATTCTGAGTTTATTTATACTAAGACGTGAACTAAAAAACTAGTGAACAGATTTATAAATTTTTTCCACTTTTAGGAAGCTTTTTCTTCTTGTGATGCTTCTCTTCATTTAGTTAAGGCTGCCACTCGCGATGCCAGTCCACTGTTTTCGCAGCCACGTTTTTTTCTTGTGAGCAACAAGTCTCTTTCCGGCTATCTCGCCCATCATAATCAGTTGCCAGAGTTCGTATCTTTCGAACTAGCACGTGGATTGCACAACGAAAGCCCGTACGACACAGCTGTGCGAAGACTGTTTGATCAACATAACGTTTGACCGACACCACGGTAGACCGGCGGAACGTTTAACCGACACGACATTAGAACGACATAACGTTTGACCGACACTTCACTAGACCGGCATAATGTTTGACCAACACGACATTAGAACGACATTAGAAATGAAACGGGTGAAACCACGGTGAAATTATGGTATTTACATATATGGCAATTTTCCTCTGTTCCCAATTACCCTGATTGTAGATTCTGATATATAGAACGTGTTCAAGAACATTCTAGAAGCTATGAATGAACTTCTTGGTTTTTTAAGGTTTTATTCAATGAAGATTCTTTATTGCAGGAATTTACGGGTGTCAAGCGAGAAACTCTCTGGGCACGTCGGACTCTGTGAAAATAGAGATTGATGTTAAATGTAAGTATTTAATAATAATAGTTTATTTAAACGGCTCTTAACGCGAATTTTATTTACATTATTATACATTATTTATTTTACTCGACTTTTCCAACCGAAACGTTTAATTTATTAATTTTATTAATAAAATAAAAACATCGCGATTTTGTCTGTGGTTTTTATATTTATAACAACAGATTATAATTCTTGATTCATTTTATGTGCATAAGGATTTCATTCTGTTAGGTATTCATAAAAATCATTAAATTTAAAGCATTGGCTAACCGAGCGCTCGTACGGTTACAAACTTTTTTTGCGCTCGGAAACGGATTATTACAAGGATGTTAAAGTTTATTTAACGGTTTAAATCGCGTATATTTGACATTATTTATATCCCGACGTTTCGAACACTTTGCAGTGGACGTGGTCACGGGGTGACTAATTGATTTTATTTGTCACTTGAGTTATTAAGAAATTATTACTCAAGTGACAAATAACACTTGACACTTGAGTTATTAAGAAATTATTACTCAAGTGACAAATAAAATCAATTAGTCACCCCGTGACCACGTCCACTGCAAAGTGTTCGAAACGTCGGGATATAAATAATGTCAAATATACGCGATTTAAACCGTTAAAAGTTGTTTAATTGCTATGTATAGTAATCGTTTGCTAGTTGGACGATATCAACAACAGGTTGGTAGAAACTGTCCATACGGTGGGGTCTAAATTCTTCAGACATCGTCGAAGAGATGGACCCCAAAAGCTCACCGACCACACCCTCGACCTCTTGGCGGAACGACGTTCGATGACACTGCAGACTCCTGATGACGCGGAAACATATCGGCAGCTCAATAGACGGATTCACCAGTCCTTGCGACACGACATCCGTCTCTTTAATACTAATCGTATTAAGGAAACGATAGAGCGGAATAAAGGCTCCAAAGTGTTCGCAAGAGACTTATCTATTGGGCAGAGCCAGTTGACGAAGCTGAAGAGGGAGGACGGCAGTGTCACTTCCGACAAACAAGAGGTACTGAGGGAGATCGAGAAGTTCTATGGACAGTTGTATACCTCGGGATGGCCCTCAAACAGCTTAGAAACAACAAGGCGCCGGGTGAGGACGGAATCACTTCAGAGCTTCTGAAAGCGGGTGGAAGACCGGTACTGAAAGTCCTTCAGAAGCTCTTTAATTCCATCTTGCTCGAAGGTATTACGCCGGAGGCATGGAACGGAAGCGTGGTGGTGCTCTTCTTCAAGAAAGGCGACAAGACCTTGTTGAAGAACTATAGGCCCATCTCGCTTCTGAGCCATGTTTATAAGCTGTTTTCGAGGGTTATCACGAATCGTCTCGAGCGCAGGTTTGATGACTTCCAGCCCCCCGAACAAGCCGGTTTCCGAAAAGGCCTTAGTACCATAGACCACATCCATACGCTGCGGCAAGTTATACAGAAGACCGAGGAGTATAACTTGCCATTATGCTTAGCGTTTGTGGACTATGAGAAAGCCTTTGATTCGATCGAGACTTGGGCAGTGCTACAGTCCCTCCAGCGGTGCCATATTGACTATCGGTATATCGAAGTGTTGAAGTGTTTGCATAACAACGCCACCATGTCAGTCCGAGTACAGGAAGGGAGCACGGAGCCGATTCCATTGCAGAGGGGTGTGAGACAAGGAGATGTTATCTCTCCGAAGCTCTTCACCAATGCGATGGAAGACGCTTTCAAGCTCCTGGAATGGAAAGGACTCGGCATCAACGTTGATGGCGAATGCATCACTCACCTTCGATTTGCCGACGATATCGTGGTCATGGCAGAGTCGCTGGAGGATCTTAGCACAATGCTCGGAGACCTCAATCGAGTTTCCCAACAGGTGGGCCTTAAAATGAACATGGACAAGACGAAAATCATGTCGAATGTCCATGTCGTGCCCACCCCAGTTTCAGTTGGGAGCTCGATTCTCGAAGTTGTTGACGAGTACATCTACCTAGGCCAAACGGTCCAACTAGGTAGGTCCAACTTCCCTGAAAGAGGTCAATCGACGAATCCAACTCGGCTGGGCAGCGTTCGGGAGGCTGCGCAGCGTTTTCTCGTCCAAAATACCTCAGTGCTTGAAGACGAAGGTCTTCGACCAGTGTGTGTTGCCAGTGATGACCTACGGCACCGAGACGTGGTCTCTGACTATGGGCCTCATAAATAAGCTCACTGTCGCACAGCGAGCTATGGAGAGGGCTATGCTCGGGGTTTCCCTACGTGATCGAATCAGGAATGAGGAGATCCGTAGACGAACTAAAGTCACCGACATAGCCTCTCGGGTTAGCAAGCTGAAGTGGCAGTGGACAGGGCACATAGCTCGAAGAACCGATGGCCGATGGGGCAGAAGGGTTCTCGAATGGAGACCACGTACCGGCGGACGAAGCCGAGGACGTCCATCTGGATGCAGCTGGATGCAGGTCGCTGCCGATAGGTCTAAATGGCGGACAATGGGGGAGGCCTATGTCCAGCAGTGGACGTCCAAGGGCTGAAAAAGAAAATAGTAATCGCGAAAACCTAAGAAAATATAATGACTGTTCTAACTGTTCTACAACATTCTATTTGCCGTTGGCGGTGCCTAACCGCTCACTGAATAAGTTGACAATGAACTGCAAAGGTGTTTGTATTTCTGCTAACCTTCGTTTGGCTGATACTGTACTTTCAAGGTCGGCAGCACACCCGCATGCAGCCCCCGGTGTTGCAGTGTTCATGGGCGGCGGTGACCACTTACTATCATGTGGCCCGCCCACTCGTCTGAGTAAAAAAATCTATAAAAACTCATAACTCTATATAAAAAAAAAACCTTGTGTTTGTAATGCTACACTTTAAAATTTAAGATCCGCCGCGAGTGACGTGGGTGGGACCTGAGACAGTAGTAGAAGCTAACCTTTTCTCACAAGTGACTCTCGAATGCAAGGCTGAAGGGAATCCAACCCCTTCCTACCAGTGGTACCACAAGTAAGTAGAGTTTTCATCATTGAAAGAACTTTTTTAAGGTTTAAGGACCGACCCTTTATCTTTGATTATGAAATATTATTTTGTGTGTAACTATACTCTTACTTGCTCACAAACAAGTTAGCATTTTGGTTTTAGTTTAGTTAATTGGGAGCTTAATTAAAAAAATGAAGTTCTAAAGCCCGAGTTCTAAATTGTACGAGACTTTTATTATTCTTTTGACAATTTTGATTTGAAACAGTTTTGATTATTTCAAAAATATAATTTGGGTCGATGAATTCGAATTCGAATTGACTGTTAGGAAATGAGTGAACGGGGTAAATGATGGTGAATCCTGGTACGTCCTGTTGGCCGTAAATCGGGTCATTCCTGAGGCGCTTGATTTTTGATGTCTGCTAACATATTTCTACAATTATCCAATATTGAAGCCTAAAATATTTGTTGTATAGCAGTTTAACTAACCTTTTGTCTGTCTGGGGTATTTGTCTTATTATAATGTCTAATTACAATATTTAAACGTAATAAAATATTTATTAAATAAAAAATACATTATTCGTACGTAATAAATGCATTATTCTGATTTCTCTGACGGATTCTTCCTCCATTTATTTTTCAAAAATCTATACTCGTATGTATCATTTTCTGGGAATTAGTTCAATGTTTCACTTGCACATATTGAACGTGGTTCACTTGCACGTGGTTTGAAACTTCGAATAGCTGATCACGGTCATTTTGCAACGAATTCCAAAAATTGTTTCACCAATATACACATCCCGGCCGAAAGTAATACACATCGGCTATGGCCAGGACATGTAGCTTCGGTTTTGTAGAGCGTCGTCTCTCTCGTATAGGCACACGACAGAGACGATGCTCTACAAAACCGAAGCTAGCCAATAGTCTCTTTCTAAAGACCGATGTGTATTACTTTCGGCCGGGAAGGGTACGTAATATTTTAGTGTAGAAAAATAAGCTAGTTCTAAACCTAGTCAACTTCTCTATTAACAAACATGTTTTTCGAATTACTTGAACATTTACAGGGCCCTTAACACTTTGCTCGTCAACTTTTCAGCCCGAGTCCAACAGCTCACGTGAGCTCGTCGGAGGACGGGTACCCGATATCTTCTACGCCGCAGCTGCAGCTGCACAATGTGTCGTACGCACAGCACGGGCGGTACACCTGCATCGCACTAAACCACATCGGCTTACACGAGAGGTACGTTGTATTCGCATTTGTTATTAGATAACTTTGATATGTGAATTGATATGGAATTGTTGTTCACCCCGTTGCAAAACTGTGAGGCATTCGCATTACCTCCACACGTAGGTGTTGTGTACTGTTCTTATAGGTCGACTTATAGTACCACCCTAGTCCTCATCTCTTTCCGTGGGTATCCCGTGGTATCCCCAGTCGCAGTAAAAGGCGACTAAGTGATAACACAGCGACTACCAAAAGCTGTGACGAACTACACCACCTCAAAAAGAGTGGACTGGTCAACCCGCTCGGAAAGCGTGGCTTTTTAAGGCCATACATTCCTCATGCACGAGACAATGTGTATAAAGAGGCCCGTATCCAGCAGTGAATGACAAAAGGGCAGGTCTATCGCCCTTTTTTCAAATATCTATCAAAAGACATCTATCTATCTAAAGCTGTAATCGCGAATTGTAAGCATTTATTTCTTTACTGCGTAAACATTACAATATTTTATAGACACAACACTATATCATTCCATATGTGTTTAGAAAAAAAGCGCTCGTGAACTCTACTCGGCGCTTATGAGAATTTCGTAATGATCTTCAAGGACAGAACAAGAGAAACGTCAAGGATTTTACATGCACTTATTCTGCGAAATATCCGTATATTCATTACATTTTTATACAACATTGATACTTATCTTTGAGAAGATTAGACAATAAAAATTTGGCCTTTAAATTTCAGGACCCACCAATCGGAATCGATCACCCTAAACGTGCTAGGCCCCCCAGTGGGAGCGGAGACGGGAACAGCGCATGCGTGGAGCGGCAGTGAAGCCAAGATCCACGCCACTGTATGTGCAGACCCTCCGCCCAGGAGGGCAGCCTGGTTGTGGGGTAGTTTAAGATTGGACGTGCCTTCACACATAGGTGAGAAGGAATTATTCCACTCCTGTCCCGAATTCTTGTCCTAGTAGCAATACTGCCTGATTTTTTTTATTTGTAGTTTCCAGTATTCCATTATAGTGGCAGCCGGCTTTAGAATAGCACCACTCGATTGATTCCCGTGGGTGTCATGGCGGCTAAGGGATAACAAAGCTGCTACCACAAGCCCTGAGTAACTACACCTCCTCTAAAAGAGTGGACTCGTCAACTTGCTTGGCCAGCGTGGCGTTTCAAGGCTATACATCCCTCATTCATGGGACAATGTGCATGAGGAGACCCATGTCCAGCAATGGACGACAAAAAGACTACAGGTTGGGGTTGCTGGTTATAGACCACGTCAAAGGCTGGCCACTATTGTTATACAATTATGACTTATATGTCCTCTGCAGTACTAATTGCATACCAACCGATGGCGCTCCACTGCTGAATATAGACCTCTCCTTAAATTGGTGTTGGTAAAAAGAGCATTGAACGCTGGTGCGCTATGTTAGTGCTGATAAACTGAATCTTAACCATAACGGTTTTACACTCGAGCTTTTAACTTTTAAGGGTTTAAGGCCACTAAACATTAAAAATTTGGACTATAGCGCTCACCAGTCTTAAAAGTTTATTAGCGCTCACTCAACGCTCGTTTTTACAACACCACACTATTTTTTTTTTATAGTAAGAAGGCGGCAGACGAGTGTACAGTAAGTGGATACTGTCGTCCATAGACATTCGCGACACATGCCAACATCAATCCAGAACGACAAACGTTGGCGCGCCCTCGAATGCGCTGCCTACGTTTTGTGATGTAGGAATTGATTTGGAGAAAAGGTTGGGAATATGGGGAGGAATAGGACAGCATAGGATGGGATGGGAATGGGCTCTGACATATCTCACTCACTGTCGAAATATGTACATACATTGAGGAATTGGATATAATGAGAAATGCAAAGTACAAGTACCTAATTAGAAGTACAGCCGGCGGGCGGCCTTATCGCTAAAGCGAGGCAACCTTTGCATGGTAAAGAGATGAAATAAAGTTAAATGGTGCAATTAATAAATAAAGTCCTTTATATACATCATGATGTTTTATGTACATTTTCTACATAACTTCATGCCATATTGTTGCAGGTCGCTACCGTTCCTTAGAGCCGACGGGAATGAATGGGTGCTACCGGTACACTTTACTAATCAGCAGCACAGTAACAGCAGATGCGAGGGTGTATGTGTTACATGTAGAGAACGAGAGGGGGTTCTCTTCTCATGCTGTCTCGCTTACAGTCCACGGTCAGTATATTATTTTGGTTCTTTACATACATACATGTACTACTGGGAGGGTGTGAGTGCACACTTCAATCCCGCAGCCGCTGGACTGGACTAGTCACGCTCCCAGAACACTACCGCCAAATGCATTGTATTTTCTATGCCCTCCTATTCTCTCAATATACGTGCGTATTACAGTAGTGAATGAGATATGCCATAGCCCATTCTCCAAAACCTGTTCTTCGAACCCATCCTCGAATGGAGAGCATGTACCGAGAATCTAGTGTGGGATACCCTCCAACCGACGACTTGAAAAGTTCGCCAGTGGTGGCTGGATGAGAATAACGGAAGACCATATGTGGTGGTAGGCCTTGTAAGAGGCCTATATCCAGCAGTGGATGAACATAGGTTGGTGGTATGGTATCCTACCCAATTTCCCTAAGAAGGAATAGGATTAGCAAACCTCGTTCCGTTATATTTCCTCTTCCCCATCCTTACTAACCCTTTTTCCAAATCCAAGGGCGTGTCAACGATTGTCAATCTGAACCGATGTTGGCAGGTATCGCGGATGTCTACAGGCGACAGTATCCACTTACCACCAGTGGACTGCTTGTCTGCCACCCTATTTCCATAACAAATAAGTGTCGATGCTACTGCTACACGCTATTTTTTAATACTTGTACTTTGAACTAGGTTAAACCTGTGCTAAGAATAACCAGGTTATCCTGCTGGGTTAACCTGGTTAAGAATTAGTTAAAAATAACCAATAGTATGTTCACAGATATGTTTCCTACTTTTAAGTATTTAGGAACCGGGTTTGATTCAATCTGCACACGAAGAACTTACTTCCCTCATATTTGTAAGACAAAACCCTAAAATGTTGAAAATATTGTTGCTTTCAATCGTAGATTATAGAGACGCGTCTGGTCTATGGACCGTGGCGTGCTTTAAGAGAAGCCTATATTGAGCCATGGCATGCTCTCTGCATATGGTATAGGAATGGTATCCAAATTCCCTCGGCGCTCCTCGTCTTTACGGTAGAACAGCACCACTCCATCTTTTCTCGCGGGTGTCGTCGTAAAAGGCCACTAAGGGATAACAAAGCCACTACCACAAACCCTGAAGAAATACACCATCTCTAAAAGATGGAATTCGCCAATTCGCCGCTCGCCGACATACTATACCCATACCATACCATCAGCGTATGTTTCTCCACTGTTAGATATAGGTAGGGACCTATATTCATCAGCTTATAGTAGGATCCTCTCGTCCAACCACCAGCGGTGAACTCCTTCAAGTCATCGGTCCACCTGGCCAGAGGGCGCCTGGCCAGAGGGCGTATAGTATTCTGTATACAGTATTCCTGTATGCCTGTGTTCAATATAGTTTGAGAGTGTGTATATGCTTGTGTGAAAGAGGGGACAATTGGATGGGATTTAGCATTATCATTATACCGATCCCTGTTTTTTAATTTATGGTAAGAAGGCGGTAGACGAGTATACAGTCCATCTGATGGTAAGTGGATACTGTCGCCCATAGACATCCGCGATACATGCCAACATCAATCCAGAATGGCACACGTTGGCACGCCGCCGAATGCGCTGACTGCCTTTTAAGATGTAGGAATTGATTTGGAAAAAGTGTTGGAAAATGCGGAGGAGGGATATGATGGCATAAGAATGGACTCTGGCATATCTCAATCACTATCGAAACATGTGCGTACGTTGGGGATAGGGTATAGTGGGAAATGCAGTACAATTCAGAGTAGTCTTCTGTGATAGAGGGGTAACGTGGCCAGCCAAGTGCGCCTAGCGGCTCAGCGGCTGTTGGATTGCAACGTGCACCCTCCTACTCCAAACATTATTATGTATTCCGTGTGTATTATCAAATGTATAAACGTGTCCCGTTTATGTCTGTTCATAGATAATTTTTCGCTAACAGAGACGGCGCACGTGGCGCCGCTGATCGCGGCCGCACTCGTCATCGCCGCGCTCCTTGTTGTCGTGCTCTGCCTCGTGCTGCGCTGTCGACGGCGGAGAGGTATTTTTTGCTTTTTGTATATAGCAATGGTGCAATTTGCTGCAATTTGGACATTCTGCCAGTGTCAAATTTTATTCATAAACTAGCTAGCACTCGCGGCTTCACTTGCGTGAACTAAGCACCAGTAAAAGATTTTTAACACCTGTAAAAGACTCGTGAAAGAACACTAACTACCTCGCAGATTAAGAGATTCTCTTACTCCCAAATTCTTTTCCTTTATCTTTCTGTATGTATGTATAAATACACGTATATATTAATGCCTGTAGGTATCTATATATTTCTGTATGTATGTATCTATGAATGTATATACAGACATTATTTCCTTATTGCATCATCTACCTCTATTTCGTCTACTGACTTATCCGTACCACCCGAAGGTTGCCGGGATGAAACCGCTTTAGCGATAAAGTCGCCGGTTGTACTTCTAATAACTTGTCCTTTGTATTATTTTGGTTGACAATAAAGTGTATCTACCTAAAAGCTCCGACATGATGGATTTCACGGATGAAAATCCATCCAGTAGTTTTTGAATAATTAATTCTATTAAATGTCATTTTTTCATTTTCCTCTATAACTCAACTTCCTTGTGTCATACGAAGACGACACATATATCAGTTTTCCTTCTGGATATTTAGCTGTACATTAGTGACAACCCGGTAAAAGTCCGTTGAGTAGTTTTTACAACTACCGTTCAGTTTTATCCGTCCTCAATAAACCTCCTATCGCTTCACTGAGCGACTCCTGACTTACTTCGACGTGTCTGGACATTGACTAGATGTGTTTTAAATTGCTTTGACTGTACAATAAAAAATACAAATAAAATAGGAAATGGGTTGTCTCTGCTTTATTTAATTTAAAAAAAATAGCAGTTTTTCAAAAAATAATACTTATAGTAAATTTATAAAAAAAGTCTGAACAGAAAGGCTTGTTAAAATGTTTGTGTTAAAGGCTTGTTACAATATTTGTGTTAAAGGCTTGTTAAAATCATCTCCGTCCTGCCTATTGAAACTAATGAGAGATACAAGAGACAAAAATACTTTGACTCAATCAGACCAAAATCTACGAGTGCCATTTATCAGTACTGTGTTGTCACTCCCGAGTTGACTAAATTCTTTTTTTCTACTATAATCTATGACTTCTAAACCCTATAACACTTATTTCTACAAGCATTTTTATTTCACAAATTATTCTTCAGTACGTATTTTGTTGAATCATTCAATTATAATTATCAGAGAAGCAATACACGTACGTTGACCGTATATATTTTTTGAGATTTAGGGCCTCTCTCACCACCTCCTAATAAAGTAACAGTGAACAATCTGATAGATAAATTATCTGTTAACTAAGAGGTTAACTAAGTCCGTATGAGCTAGATTTCATTGGCTAGATTTATAGATCAGATTGTTAACAGTTACTTTATCAGGAACAAGTATCGGGAGTAATAAAAATCCTCCTGATACATTATCACAGGGTGGTGTGAATGTCCTTTAGTATTACGAGACTGATATGAATGTAGCTATTGTTATAGATATGTCGGTTATGTTAATATAATTTAATGATATTGTAAAGAGTATCCATTTTTAACATTGGACAATGTGTTGTATTCATAGTAACATAGAAACTGATGCTGGTGACGATTAAATTAATCGGTCTGGCGCTGTAACTGATACAATTTCTTTGAACTTGTCGCGACATTCCTAAGCCTTGTTTATTTTGATCGAGCAGTATTGAGAGTGTACTCATGTCTATATTTAAACAAACTATTCTGGTTTATCAAGGGCTTCGATCAATATTTTTAGAATTATAACGAAAACTCGTGAATAAAGAACATGAATATCAGTAAATAACTACCGTTCCTAGTTTGTGGATTCTGTCATGGTTCTGAGTTATTTGAAGATTTAACGCAAGATTGTTCGCAAAAATCTTTGTTTTTAATTTATTGCTAATCCTTTCATACAAGTTTGCTAAATACAAAGCACAAAACCTGTTGTATTTAAAAAATACGTATCATTCCATATTAATTAAAGCAGAATCCAAGGTTTTGGGAATGGGAATGAAAGCTGTGAATAGGATTTGGCAAGGTCGGCGGCGCACCCGCATGCCCCCTGGTGTTGCAGGTGTCCACGGGCGACGAGGAACACTAACCATTACTTTGGGATCGCTTACTCGTCCGTCTACTTCTCTATAAAAAAAAAGTGATACACTCTGTTTATAAGTACTTATTTATGGTTTGTATGTAAATATTACGAGTATTTTTGTTTCTTCATAAATTTGTAAGGAGGTGTATTTAGACGTCTGTGTAATAGGGTATTTCATTGGAAAAAAGTAAGGATTTTTAAAAAACGTTTTCGCTCGCAATAATATGTCGGTCACACAGATTGCTGCAATTAATTATAAAATTCGTGTTATAAGAGACAAACAACAACACAACTTTATATTTTCTTAGTTATTCTAATGTTGACTAATTCTAATGTGGAAGATAATCTCTCTATGAGTATTTACCTTTTTATTTACGATAATCTGTTATCGTTCAAATTTTTTGTTTGATTGTTGTTTAATACATCGATGGGTCCTACATATTTTAAATTGTCCTCTTAATGAAAAAGTAGAGCTGATTGAAGTTGTGAAACGTTATAATTACTTTATTAATCTAATAAGTCTTTATGTTTCATAAAAAAATGAAATAGATTGAAATTAAAATTTAATAAAATATTAGGTAGGCTTATTGGTAGGACCCATCGATATGTATGACAGATCCCCAATATTAAAGGTAGCTTGAAATTTTTGGTAATCTCTTCATGAATATTTGCTGAATATATAAAAAACATAAACATTGATTTGCTTGAATGTTAATTGTTAATGCATTCGCGGTTTCTCGATACGGAAGTATCGCTTACTGTGCGGTACAAAAACCGTTTTATACCATGAACCCTTAGGCTGAGGAATACACTGCCTCAAGAGGTCTTTCCTACCACCGCTACGATTTGGAGTTCTTCAAGAAGGCTGTGAATAGGATTTTGTAAGGTTCGGCAGCGTACTCGCATACCTCCTGGCGTTGCAGGTGTCCATCGGCGGCGATAGCCACTTACCATCATGTGGGCCGCTTGACCGTCCGCCTCCTTTCATATAAAAAGATAAATAATAATACTAACAATTTTATTTTTCCTTTTTTGCAGAAAGCGTCGAGTACAAGACTGATGATTTAGACAGGTAAATAGCGATATAATATGAGTATTTTATTGTATTCCAATTTATTTTTAAATGTCTGCAAGTTGCAACTTTTTCTAATTTGCTCATTTATCTCTACTTTATTAATATTATCGACAAAATCTTAATTTCAAATTAAGTTTTTATATCCTATTTTCATTTCCCGTCTAGCGAGAAGACCGTGCTCCCCGCGGACGCGGTATACGCGCCACGTCCGCCCCCCTCCAGCAGCGTCCCCCCCCGCGCAGTACTCGCCAGGCGCGCTGCAGGTGCGCCGCGCCGCCGTCGTGCTGCAGCCTCCCACCACCGTGTGATTTGTGCCCACTGAAGGTAGCACTATACTAACACCACACATTTCCATCCACACATTCCATTACTGGCCCACACTACACATCCCATAACCTCCACCTTTACATTCCATTACGGGGTTCCTCCTCCACATATATTACCCTCCACCCACGCATCTTATTAATGACCTCTACCATATATCCCCATTTCCTTTATCTACATATCTCATTAGTAAACTTCACAATACATTCCATTACCTCTATTCACACATTCCATTAGTCCGCACGACATCCGCGCGCCGTCGTGCTGAAGCCACCCACTGCCGTGTGATGTGTGCCCACTGCAGGTAGAACTATACTAACAACACACCACACCTCCACTGAAACATTTCATTACTGGCATCCATCATACATCCCATTACCGACCTCTACCATAAATTCCATTACCTCCCACCCATAGTGTTTTATATGAGCATATGAACCACTCTCCCATCACTCTTAAATACTTGGACGGGATATACAATATTTAAATTCAATCACCTTTGACTATTGGTTTTGAGTAGAGACCACTTTGTTGCTATTATCATCTCAACAACGTTGAGAATTTGTACTCACAAACCACCTTGGGCATAGGTTTTGACTAGGGCCAACTTTTCGTACTGACTAGGGCCAATAGCTTGACCAGAACTGGCTTACCTTGGGACCAGAGTGCATGTAAGCTGAAGATACTGACCACAGGGCATTTAAACCGCACCCAAGGGATTGAAATTAATTTAGGGTGTAAGATTGGTGTCAATAACTATTTCCCTTTCATACTTGACAATTTTGTTGTTATAGCTGCGATGCTCCCCTATCATAGCCATAGATTACAAAATAACTTGACATCACGTTCACATTCCAATACGCAAAACCCCATACTAAATGTACGAGATAGATAAACTATAGTGTAACAAAAGCGTAATATAAAATACCTATCAATCTTACTCCTTTATATAACATTTGCTTGCCTGTAATTTCTTATCCATAAAATATTAGCTGAACAAATTAAAAAGACAATAATATAAATAATTTAATGCGCTTAAAATAGGCACGTCTTTATTTATCACGTTTATGTTTGTGCACATCCACTGTGGGCATGCTTCACTGGTCAGTGTTTAATCAATTTAAGTGCACCACGCTCGCGTAAATCAACTCGTTCGTTTGTGAAATTAACATAATCCTATTTGCATGTGAGCTCTACACTTTATACACCTTTCCTCTGTTTTGTTTCTATAAGAATGAAGGACTTATTAATCATTTCTATATAAACGCAACTTAATGAAAACTTAGAGCCTTTCTCACCACCTCCTGATAAAGTGACTGTTAACAATCTGACAGATAAATTATCTGCCAATTAAATTATACTGATACTGACTTCCTGATAAAATATAACTGACTTTCTATTACCTTCTGTTAAAGTATTAGGAGGTGGCGAGAAAGGCCTTTATTATAGTATTATATTAAAGGTTTAAAACCCAAATTAATATAACGCAATTTTTCCTACAGGCAGCATTATCATCGTTGGAAAAAGAAGCCAAAGAAAACGTATACGCGGTATTAGATCCGCATATTCAATATGAGATAACAATAAACAAAGATGGCGAACCGCCTAAATTTTTATCACTTTCCAAGCCTTTAACGCACCAAAGAACGCATGCTTTTGACCCACAAAATATTGTAACATATAATGAAATTAATAACAATAATTTCAATGAAAAAAGATTTTCTACTTTTAAAACTGGACCTCCCAAAGCGAGAAGGTCTAATAGAATTAATGACAGAAGAAATGAACTCAGTTATATTTGCAAGTCAAATAATGATATTGAATATTCTAGAGATCCATACTTCGGCATCACGAGACACATCGAACCTAAAGATAGTACAAACAACAAACAAAGCGAGAAAAATGATCAAATTAGAAGTTCAAAAAATTATTCAAGGATGTATGACAGAAATAACTCAGATAGAAAGGTTTCCGTAAAGCCTAGTCAAGGGAAGCTGGAAAGAGAAATCTTAAGTAGAGATACTAAGAGATCGTCCAGCCGTAGTTGGAGATTTGAAGACAAAAACGAAAATAGGAAACCAATGAAAGAAAAAGAAAAGGAAATATCGTTCGAGAAATTCAAAGAGGAAAATTTAGAACGCGATATGATTAATACAGATTATGAACCGAGACCTGGTAAAGTTAAGGAAATCGCTTCAAGATTTAATAGGAATTGTTCTGGGTCTCAACATATTAATGTTAAGAAAGAGAGACCAAAACCTTTACAAAGTTATGGTGATCAGGCGTATTTGGACCATGTGTTTCCGGATGCTGTGGAAATATGAACATTTTGAGATTAATGTGATTCGAACAACTTGTAGATCTCTTTAGTATAAATGCGAGTGTCATTATTGATAAGTGGATGATAAACGTATGCTTCGGTATTGTGGTCTTTATTTATTAATTTAAAAAAAAATCTACAATTATTGTTACTGGAATGCCTATAATTATTTATATCTGTAATGGTTGCAATACTTACTTACAATCGCAACTCGCAATGTCTCTTTAATATGACAGTGATTTGTAAGACTCATTTGTTTTTCGTTTCTTTTGCAATTGCCATCGCAATCGTTCATCGCCTAAAATACCACGAAAAAAATATTATAATCCCATTTCCAATCATATCGAAAACATCGGATGAAAATCTCGTACTTGAAATCTTAAAACAGCTGCACGATTTAAATATATCGTGGTTTCAAAGAAATACAATTTTCGTAAAAATCCTTCAACATTCGACGTATTGATCTACGGATTAATTAACATTTCGCAAAATTGGATTTTCAATTTCAATCAAACTGGTTTCAGTAAGATGTTCAGTTGGTGCTTTCAAAACAAAAGTTCCATTTGATTTGTTGTTTTTCTATCTTTTTAAACCTCCAGTAGTCGCTTGCCATAAGATCTGTTGTAATAAGAATTATGACTACATGAATGAAACAAAACTGTTTGTGAAATCTAAATCAACATTCCTACTCTTGGGACTTCGAGTGTTGCAAGAATCATTAGCATATTACAGAGTACCTCCTGTTCAATTTATTTCCCACTAACTCTTCATTTGTAACAATTACATTTGAAGCTATTTCTTTTCTTTCTTCGTTATAAAAGGTCTGAGTTGTGTTATATCATTTGTCATCACCTAATGCTAAATAATTACCATTGGGTGAGTTGTCTCCTTTTCTGTAAACAAAAGTATAGGTTTAATTTTCATAAATTCAAGTGTAGTTGTACATGTAGGCACAAGACCAATTATATTTTTGGGTTCCTTTCATTTCATTAATAAAATATTATCATTCGCCACAATTAGTATAATTAATATTTATGTTTATGCATCACTATATCTTAAGTCTAGTACACATTATTTGAAATGCTTTACGTAAGCACTTTGTAGAAAGATTGAAAGCGATTTTATAAGGTTGTTTGTATTCCATAAGCTATCCTACAAGTTAGCGGAGTATACTTTCGTTTTATTTTGATATTAAACGTCCAATTTTAACTCTGATTATTTAAATGAGAAATAGTAATTTAATTACTTACTCAAAGTTAATCCTTCAAAGAATTTTCCCATAAAATGATCACATTCATTTAATCTGACTTTTGGTATAGCTTGTGGTTTTAATTCAAATTGCATAATATCATTGCAAAGTGTTATTTATGTAAAAGTGTTATAAGGGTCAACTATTTAGGCAACTGTATTTACTATTACGGCTTTAGCACTAAAAAATCACAATACATCTTAGAGATTATTATGATTACGAGTTTTTTTTTACTCATGAGTCATGACGTAAAATGTAACTTTCTCGTCGTCTATTTAAGAGTCACTTGCACAAACAACTATATTAAGTACGATTGCTTAGCTATCGATATAATTTTTCGATTAGCGTTCATCGTTTGTGGGATAGATTGGAAATTTGATGAAAAAATCTTTGGAAATGCCCGAAAATAATCTCAAATTCTAACGTAAAGGGATATGCATCATATGTGCCAGGAGCCTAGAATAAATTTAAAAAAGAAATTGTTATATCGACAATTTTTCAACGAATGTGTCATTTAAACAATTTAAAATCACTGTCACAAAAGATGTGCTCTTTACAAAAGATCTAATATAATATTTTCTTAGGTTTTCGCGATTACTATACATAGCAATTAAACAACTTTGAACGGTTTAATCGCGTATCGCTATTTAAACCGTTCAAAGTTGTTTAATTGCTATCTATAGATCTAATATAAGTTTAAGTTAGTAACAAACGCTGGGTTTGTACTGTTTACATTTTTGTACAAGTGATCAGTTTTGTGTTCCCTGTATATATAAGTTTGTTATTTTATGTTATTTCCAAATGCGTACTTAAGAATTTTTGCATTTATTTAGACATTATAATATCTTTCTGTCATTTCTTCCTTTCACTAGTTAAAAGTATTCGTTAATGTTTATTTCCTGTAAATATTCTATTTCGTACGTTTTGTATTGTTGAATGTTAACAGTATTAAAATTATAATTTATACCAATATTTGTTTCATCGTATTCCCCAGATAGGTACTTGTTGATTTATGGATTGATTATTGATTGTTGATTTAAGTTTGATAACAACCAGTCACGAATCATGAGTCCAAAGAATCACCTATTCCAAAGAATGAATGAAAATCTTTTAATTCGTATTTTATTTATTTAAATTTTAGTGCACAAAGAAACATTGCACAAAAGGCGGACTTAATGCCTAGTGGCATTCTCTGCCCGGTTGATTGGTTAAACAGAAATATGAAGGGCGGTGCATCGTTTATACCTAATTCCAAGGTAATAGGACCAATAAATAATTTTATTCCATGCAAAATTTAATACTCTTTCAACTCTTTGGGGAGGTATTGAATTTCGAGAAATTCTTTCTTAGTTACGTCATAAAAGAAGCTAGTGTCCAAATTTCACGTTTCTAGCTTCAGCGGTTTGGGCTTGGCGTTAATGAGTCAGTCAGTCGATCAGCCAGGACCGCAAGCGCCGATGAGTTCAGTTGACATGAGTCGCGATATTGACACAGTGCGTGTAATTGATGTAGTTGCGCTGCGAACATGATACGAGTGGACGATTGAATGAACATGTTGTCTTTTCCTTCGTTGTCGTATTTTTTCCGCAAGTAACATGCGATCAGCCCTTGCAGTATCCACTGCAGGACATGGGCCTCCTCATACGCATTGTCTTGTGCATGAGGGATATATGGCCTTAAAACGCCACCCTGGCCAAACAGGTTGGCGAGTCCATTCTTTCAGGGGAGGTGGTGTAGTTCCTCAGCGCTTGTGACAGCAGCGTTGCTGAGTAATATACGGCAACACTTTAGCGCCGAATGTCAGCGTGACTAGAAAATTAGCATTATACGAGTATAGCAAGTAAGTAAGTAACTCAAGTGATAATAACTCTTATAATAACTCAAGTGACAAATAAAATCAATTAGTCACCCCGTGACCACGTCCACTGCAAAGTGTTCGAAACGTCGGGATATAAATAATGTCAAATATACGCGATTTAAACCGTTCAAAGTTGTTTAATTGCTATGTATAGTAATCGCGAAAACCTAAGAAAATATTATTATACGAGTATGTATAGATACTTGTTTATAAATTAAACCGGTGTCCAATCCTTGCAACACGGAATCAATTAGCATAACAGAAGTATTAATTCTATGGTGGTATTCTTTTTTAAGTTGTGAGGCCACTTAGGGACTAGTTTATTAACTTTGCAAGCGCTGAACGCCTATTGTAAATCAAATAAGTTAGTGCTATTATGCATTAAACCACCAACCGTCCCATAAGTATCCTCTGTCAAATTCATTAAACGTCGCGCGTTTCTTATAACCACACGCGGCTCGAACATTTTTTCTATAAACTTGCCAGTAGTATAGATAAAAACATCTTCAATAATGTTAGAAAGACTTTGATTAGTATTACAGCATGTTTTTAGTCAGTTTAACTGGGTTTTTTCTTTGCTACAACATTATCGCGTGTTATTGCACCGATGATCCGCCGATGAAAGTGCAAATTAGAAATGTTAGCACGTGTATCGACAAGTGTGTTAGCAAGTGTTGTCCTCAAGGCAAAATAATCCACGCAATGGATAATAAAGCGTTATGTGTTCCAGTGGGGGATAATGACACGGATCTATTCTTTGATCGTGAAGAACCCGTATATTGGATGCATACTGTAATGAAGTTCGTGTATTTGAGTGACTACTACAATGTACTGACAGGCATGGCTTGTAGATTGAGGTATCTGCTGCATTTGCCGTTCTACCTGCAAGAGGTAAGTCGATCGATCGATATCAGCCTATATCGTCCCACTGCAGAGTACAAGGCCTCCCCTAGTAAATTACTAGAGGGTTTCGGGCCATAATCCATACAGGCGGGCCCAGTGCTGATTAGTGGACAAACATATTCCAGATTTTTTAATTCTCGAGCTTCCTTACAATATTTTTCTTCAACGCCGAGCTAGTGATAATTTTCAACCGTAATGAAATAGAAACTCAGTGGTGCGTGCCGGGGATTTCAACTCACGACCTCACGAATAAGAGTTGAGAATAGATACCGCTCGAAGTAAAGTATTGTACCTTTTGGCGGGAATTCGAGAAGTGAAGTTGAGTTTTTGTCTGATTATTATAAACAATTTTATATTAGACGTTTTGTGGTTTAATAATGATAGTTTATTAAACTTCAAAGTGTTTTTCGTGCGTGGTGTTTGTGATAATCAAATAAAAGCGTGGGACTGAGATTTTCGTGTGTTTCCAAGGAGTCCTCTCCTGTCCTCAGTAAACCTACTATCGTATTACTGAGAGACTCGTGACATTCTTCGACGGGACTGGACATTGATAGAAGTTTTAGACTTTGACACTGTTTATTACGAAGATAACTTAACACTGGCAGCATGTGCTAATTGCACCATTGCTATATATGAAGAAAAAAGGTAAGTATTGTATGTAATTAGGCATTCATCTACTCAAAGAGTGACAAATGGAACGTAGCACAACGGTAGAATCAAAATTCATTACATGTCAAGAATTTTTGAATAATTAATTGATTTTATAGTTTATCATAAACATGTTGATACTTGTTGTTAGTTTTTATTAATAATAAATTTTAAAGTGGGGTCGCTTGTGGCGTCAATGAAGCGCCTTGTTAAGGAATGAACACTAGGATCGTATGAACTCAGAGTTTCGACACCAGTTTCATCTCCCCTGCCCCTTCTTATATGGTTTCTAATAAACATATTTTTAGTAGCCGATAAATAGTATTCATAGTGTTAAATTAAACTATTAACTACTGTTAATAGTTTAATTTTGTGTTTAATTAATGATTTATCAAAAATTGATCACATGTTTTTGCTTCCAATCACGATTGAAGTCAAACAAATGTCAAATAACAATTTTATTTCACACCATAGCTATAGGTAAGATAATTCCTAAGACAGAATACCGATTCCTAAAAATTCGATTATTAAATACTTAGTGTTCGTTAACAATCATAACTGTAATCGAATTCGAGTGCAAAATCAAACACCCTGTTGACCATGTACCGTGAAACGTAGCGCGTGGGACACCCTGCGGTCAGGTTGACTGACGAATTGAACAAGGTCGCCGGTAGTAGTTGGATGAAAAGAGTTGAAGACCGTGGGCGGTGTTGATCCTTGGGCGTCTATATACAGTAGTAGAGAGACACAGGCTGATGGTATGCTATGGTAATAATATTATTTATGGTCCACTAAAATTAGGACTGAACACAAAAAACAACGCGACACTTAATGACCCACACTAGGATTCCCTGTGTCGTAGGTTCAGAGACAAATACAAAGACACATTCAGACCCGAACAAACATTTGTTTTTAAACAAAGCAATGTCCCACCGATAACCGAACCCGGGACCTGTCGCACTGGTCACTACCAGCTGCGCCAATCAGTCGTCAATTGAAATAAAATAAAAATTAGTCATAAAGCCGAATTTTAGTTTGAAACTTTTTTTTTGTTGTCTTAGATGTATATATAGGTCACACTGAAAATTTCTGGAACTGGCCACTTACATAAACAATATTTAAAAATGGAACTCTTTGGTTGTAAAACAAAGCTTGTTTCATCTAACAGTCATTTGATTTTTCAATGTGGCGTCATCCTAAAAATTGCGTGTCTGCATTACGATGGATTTAACTCGTGAAAATTTTCGTAATTTGACAGCTTAGCAGAGCCTCGCTCGGCTTCAAACGGGTTTTGGCGATGAAGCACCAAGCAGAACGACAATTTATAGCTGGTTTGCAGAATTCAAGTGCGGTCATGTCTGTCTCAGTGACGAATTTCGTGAAGGTCGCCCGTCCACCGCTGTCAACAACAAAAACATCGGTGCTGTGCGCCATATGATCGAAACAGACACGTATGTGACCTACCATGAGATTTGGGCATCCTTAGGCATAGGCATGAGTCAGATACAATCAATCTTACACAAACATTTGGCTGTGCGAAGGCTGTGTTCGCGGTGGATCACACAATTCGACTGAGGCTCAAAAAACGGAAAGCGTCACTTGGTGCAATGCCATGCTTACCACATTCAACGAAGGGGCGTCAAATTTGGTGTGGAACATAGTAACAGGTCACGAAACATGTATTTACAGCTACGACCCCGAAACAAAGCAGCAATTGACCATTTGGTTCTTTCAAGATGAGCCGAACCCATCAAAGTGGCGCGTGTACGAAGTACCGCGAAGCAGATGATCGCTTCTTTTTTTAGAAAAACTGGACACGTGGCTACTATCGCTTTGGAGAATAGTCGTACCATGAATGCTGATTGGTACACGACCATTTACTTGCCGAAAGTTATTTATGAACTCCGTAAATGCCGCATAATCTTGCACCATGACAATGCCAGCTCTCACGCGGCCAAACAGACAAACGAGTTTTTTGATGGCGAAAAACAGAACTCACAGCCTTCCTCCATACAGTTCCGACTTGACACCTTGTCATTGCTTCATGTTTCAAAAATTAAGAATCAATTACGCGATCAACGATTTTCATCGCCAGAAGAGGCTGTCGAAAAGTACAAAAAACATGTTTCCGAGGTCACCACGGAGGAGTGAAATAAATGTTATGGAAATTGGTTTATTCGTATGAAAAAGTGTATTGACGTTCACGGAGAATATTTTGAGAAACAATAAATAGATTGTTGGACATTCATTGTAATTTTTTCTTATTCATTCCGGAAACTTTCAGCGTTGCCCTCGTATATACCACAGGACTTGACAGAGCATGGCGTTAAGCAGAGCGGTTTGACATAAAAGAAGGGAGGCCTTTGCTCAACAGTGGGACACAAACATAGGCTAATATAAAAAAATTAAGCGTCAAAAGTCCTGACAATTCTTTTTTGTTTAGGTATATAAATTTTGTCTAACTGGACTATTAGGATACAACGACAATATATAACTATAAATACACAAATAACAAAATACAACTAAATAAACATACAACGACCTATAAAACTAGATAATAAACAACAATACTATATAATTTATGGCTTTCCGTTTTTAATCGGGTATACGAATCCCTATAATAAGTACTTATATATGAGCTAAGTATTGCACTTACTAAAAAAAAATTTCCATCAGACATGTGTTATCTGATGGCATTTTTCTATTAGATAACACATGCCAGTTTTGTGATAATTGCTTTTATATATGCAAATAATATCATATAAAATAAGAAAAAAATGAGAATTTCACTTGATAATCAATTTTTATTACTTTTGATAGCATGTTAAAAATCAGACGTACTTATTTTCTAATAAAAATTGAATATTTAACAAAAAATAGGTTTAACTTAGAAGCATGAACAGAATCTATGGTTTTAGTCTTCGAAAATACATATACCGGTTATGTATATGGTGTACTTATAGTTGTTTAACACATACCAGTATCAGTAGTTCCTCTGAATTGTCCACTTAGGATAATACCGTGACAAATATTTGTTCGGATATTAGCGTGTATTGGTTGGCAACATATTTTTAATGTGCTTCCTAATGAGTTCGTGTGTACAAATATATGTAGCAACGGTAATATAGCTATATATGAATGTAGCTGGCACAGGCTGATGCTATGGAAGAGGCTTACATCGAGCAGTGGAGAGACATGGGTTGATAAACATATGATTGTTACAGATAAGATTTCTCGCCCATTTTCAGATTGCGTACACCCGTACGCCAGTAAATACGAAGTCAACTAACAAAAATCTACCATCCTATTAAATTTGAAACAGACAAAAAATTTACATTTACTAGCTAATAACTTTTGAACAATCCACATGGGGCTAGCCAAAGGACTGATGTAAAATGTGTTTAATTTAATTAGAATTGCCCTAATTAGGTAAAAGTTAGGTTAGGTAAAAATCTCTAAGGGCACGTTCCCTTACATTACCCTAAAGTTAAGCCACAACCCCCATAGGTAATTACTATGCGAAGTCACATAAACTGTGTAAAATATGTCCGCATGTGGTGGTTGGATGGGCAATCGATGGTATGTTCAGGTATGTATTAGAGGACATTAGATAAAACGGTTTTTCCAGGTCTTGAAAATAACTACATATTATTTTTATATCTAATATTTAGGAACAAAGCTGTTTGAAATCTGAAACGTGCCTGGATGGGTTGTTTGTTGGTTATGTCATTACAACATCAAAGGAGATGTACTGTCGGTGAAGTTCATCTTTACGATCATTAATATGGGAGCCATATTAATGATGGTATGTAATATGGGGGGTATGGGAGCCAGGTCAATGTCGTGAAATGGTCGAGTGCGTTTTCTGAGCCGTATGGGTTGGAGTGTGGGGTGAGACAGGGGGGGTTGACCTCACCTAAGCTCTTCAACTTGTACGTAAACGCACTTATAGAGGAGCTCAGCAGTGCTCGTGTCGGCTGCCATATTGACAATGTGTGTTTGAATAATAATACCTACGCGGACGACATGGTGCTGCTGAGTGCCTCTGTCTGTGGCCTTAGTAAATTGCTAGGCATCTGTGAAAAATATGCTGCTAGTCATGGATTAAAATATAACGAAAGCAAAAGTGAATGTATGGTCTTTCGGGCGAGAAACAAAGATCCACATGATGTTCCACCTAT
Organism: Sesia apiformis; assembly: GCA_914767545.1. Classification (NCBI taxonomy): domain Eukaryota; kingdom Metazoa; phylum Arthropoda; class Insecta; order Lepidoptera; family Sesiidae; genus Sesia; species Sesia apiformis. Next base: position 14,923,996 of record OU611960.1, on the reverse strand, counting down.
TAAACTGAAGAGAACGTCACTAAAGAGAGTAGAACAGTTTAAGTATCTCGGACATTTGGTAACCTCTGACCTGGGGGACAATGCAGACATTGAAAGGGAACGCAGGGCGTTGTCTGTAAGAGCCAACATGATAGCTCGCAGGTTTGCTCGTTGCTCCACTGAAGTCAAGATCACTCTGTTTCGAGCTTTTTGTACATCCTTTTACACGAGCAGCCTGTGGGTTAATTACACCCAAAGACAGTATAGCGCTCTCCGCGTGCAATACAACAACGCATTCAGGATGCTGATGGGGTTGCCCCGATCCTGTAGCGCATCGGGGATGTCTGCCGGAGCGCGGGTAGATTGTTTTTACGCGATCATGCGCAAACGGTGTGCATCCCTGATGCGCAGGGTCCGGGCCAGCGCCAATGGTATCCTGGAAATGTTTTTGAACAAGTTCGACTGTCAGTACATGAAGCGTTGTTGTATGCTACACGTGCTGACAAATAAAATAGCATAAAAAAAAAAATGTTATGATCCTGAGTTGGTCGAAATAAAGAATTTATTATTATTATTATTCTATTTAATTCTAGTGTATTTTAGATGTATATTTAGAACATTCTAGTCTATGTAGTACCAGCCTACTCAGAAAGATTTGCGACAAAGAGTTTTTATCTATGGAACAATGGCTGGTTTTGATGTCAATTAAAACTATGACTATCTATAACATAAAAACAAAACATTCCAAATTTAAATTTCCAATCTATATTTTTTACTAGCTGAAGCAAAATGTCGTGTCTCATTCAAAAATAAACATTCGTCGGGAACATTTCTGCGATATGATTTTGTATGGTTTTGAATGCTCTTTAAAATCTGAAGATTCTTTTAATATACTTCAAATGGCGTTTGCAGACAAGTGCCCTTCTAAGGCAATCGTGTATTCTTGGAGCAATGAATTTAAGTGTGGTCATCTAAATTTGACTGACGAAGAAACAAGCGCTCGTCTTTTAACTGTTACGATAGAAAACGTGGTGGTAGTGAAAATTTCAATTTGTGAAAACAGGCGAATTACATACGAGGAGATTCAGGAGAGAATTTATGAAATATTACATGGACATCTATGAGTCAGGAGGATAATATCGCACTGGGTGCCGCACAACCTCAGTCAGGCTCAAAAACAAATTCGTGTCGAATGGTGTCGTGATATGATAACAAAATTTAAAACAGGATCGTCTCGGCGCGTTTACGACGCGTGACGAATCTTAATGTACTAGACTAGTCTGATCCAGAAATTAAAGCGTCAATCTACTGTTTGGCTGTTTCAAAGTGTGCCAACGTCTACCAAAGTGAAGCGCGGGCAAAATTTTACTCGCAAGTATTTTCACATTAATTGGCTACCTTAAATCTGTACCTTCACGAAATCAAAGCAGCATTAACGCAGAAGCCAGAATGATACATAGCCACGTGCTTGCCAAACGTTTTTAATGCAGTGAGTAACAACCGTACAAACACCGGTCTCCGCGGACTACTGCTGCAACACGACAACGGGCCCGCTCACGCAGCGCTTAAAACAAAGGACTTTTTGGACAGTAAAGCCCAAAATTAAATCCCAACTAAAAAGGAAGCAGTTTTCGTCGGCAGAAGAACGCTGGCTACGTTAGAAGAGGCTGTGAAAGAGGTACCTGGGGAGGAGTGGATAAAAGTTTATAAAATTTGTTCAGACGCATGAATCTTTGTATAGATGCAAGTGGACAGTACTTTGAAAAATGTAATGAAAAATTGGAACCCGTAGAACATTCTTTTTTTTTTCCGCAAAACTTTCTGAGTCTCCCATGTATTAGAATTGGATACCGTACCAGATACCGTATTAGAATGAACAAGTTAATTTAAAAGGAAGTGGAAAATGTATTGAGAAATATAAAATCTAAAGATGTTCTCTATTGTGCACGTTGATACGCGACACATTCGATTGGTTTATGCCTTTATATTTATCAAACGCAGGTTTATTAACGTTAATATAATTAAAAATATAAGTATTTTTCTTTGGTTAACACAGTCATAAATGTTATATCTAATAATCCCAAAGGCAGTTAATCAAAATAAGGTTAAGTTAAATACAAGGGATACTCTATGACTGTGTTGCGACTTTTCATAGTTCTTATATATTATTTCGAACAGTAAAAAACAATGCCATTTAGTAATTGAGGTTTTTTTAATAAACTTTCTGTATGCTTGAATCATGCCCTTTCGTTCTGAAATTCACTTACCAACCTTCTTCGGTCTTGCCCTATCTGGAAACATCCAAATTTAATATTAATTAAAAACTGATTGAACAGTCTTGGATACAAGCATCCCTACCCGTCGTTATTGTCACTGGTTCCTATTTTTTTTAATGAGGAGACATACGCACAGTCATTTTATTAAGTGGCTACTTCCCTGAATTGCCAACACTCCCTTTAAAAAGTAATAGGTAATTTTTCACTGCCCAAAAGTATAGGTCTTTTTTAATTTGGTTAATTAGTAGAACTTCAGAGTGACAAGTTCCCTATAGTATCCGTAAATGCAGTGAATTATTATCTTTAGATATCTTTGTATATATTTATGTTGTTGTTTACATAACATTATTTCCGCGCTTGGCGGGAATAAATTAAGAAGTCAAAATATTCATGGGTACAGTTTAAAACTTTAATATTTGTGTTAACGTTTAATGTTTTACTTTCAATATCTAAATATCACCTTAATGCTGAAATATTTTTTTCGGAAGCTACCGAGTATTGAAAGATTTTTTTTCTTGAAGTGATTTTATTTATATATTTTTTTCATTTACTTTTTATTTACTTACTACTTATCTACTTTAGTGATTTATTTTCGAGGCTTCAGTCGGCTTGTCCGGCTATGCCGGCCTCATATAATTCTGTCTTCTCTCAGTCAACTTTCAATCTGAGAGCATGTATAACAAATTAAATTTATATAGTTTCAAGGGCTGACTGAGGATTACATTAACTTCCCCGATGCCATAAATACGACAAGCACCTATATATAGAATTTAGAATATTTCTTAGGTGACTGCAGGTGTAAGAAAAGGATTTCCGTTCTTTGTAACATAACGGAGGACTATTGTTACAAAAACTGTGCAATGGGAAAGACTAAATTTCTTACCCATCATGTAATAAAATTTATTAAGCATATGACCAGACCTCAATCTAAAAACTACAACAAGTAAATTCGAGGTTTTCATATAATTGATTGCACTTAATTGTACAAAATGCGAGCTTAATGCCTGGAGGCACTATCTACCAGCCAACCTTGGGCCATAGATATCCGCAATACATGCCAACATTAGTCCAAAATAGCAATTAAACAACTTCGAACGGTTTAAATCGCATATATTTAACATTATTTATATCCCGACGTTTCGAACACTTTGCAGTGGACGTGGTCACGGGGTGCCTAATTGATTTTATTTGTCACTTGAGTTATTAAGAAATTATTTGAACTACCGTCTGAAATTTTTTTTAATCATAACATTCCCTATGCACGCAGTATTCGCTCACGGTGTCCAGAGGTCTTGCAGTATTGCGTTGGCCTTGGGATTTAATTAATTTAATGACTGGATCCCAAGCCGGTGGTACTTGCCAACCATCTTCTCTATTGACATTGGGGTGTTTCTTGATTCCAATAGCCTCGCGTAACATTCTTGGCATAAACCGGGTCTCTCTAGCGAGGATTTGTGGATTATCGAATCGAATGTAATTGTTGGGTTTGTCCAGAACATGTTCACAAACTGCAGACTTGGTCGAGCGTCTGTTCTTCATGTCAGCTATGTGTTCTTTTATCCGGATACCGATGCTCCTCTTTGTTTGCCCAATGTATTCACAATCAAGCTTGTAAACTGCATCTTGTAGGGGGATATTGCTCTTGACAGGTTTTAAAAATTGGCTAATCTTCTTGTGCGGCTTGAAGTAAGTTTTAATTGAAGCTCGTCTTAAGATATTGCCAATTTTGTCAGCGATGCCCTTGATGTATGGTAAGATGGCAGGTTGTCGCTCAACTGTGGGAGGTTTGGGGCGGCTTTTGTGACGCATTCGTGGGAGTTTGTGATTGTTGCTTGGCAGTACTTGTTTCACATGCAGAAGCTCTTCCTCGAGGTGGTCAGTGTCACAGATGCCGTGTGCTCTCTGTAACAAAGATTTGCCTACGGTAGCCAACTGACATGGATGGTGATGGGAGTTACCATTGAGATATTTATCTGTATGGGTGGGTTTCCTATACACAGTATGACCAAGAGAGTTGTCAGGATTTCTGATGACTAGAATGTCAAGGAAAGCTAAGGATTTATTGACCTCAGACTCCATAGTAAATTGGATTTTGTAGTGTAAAGAGTTTAAATGATTTAGGAATGCAGAAACTTTATTTTTGGGGAGGACGGCAAAAGTATCGTCTACGTACCGTTTGTAGATCTTTGGCATAGCCACAGCTCTAGTGAAATGGATTTGGATGAAAAGAATGGATTTGGAGAAAGGGTTGGGGACAGCGTGCACCTGAACCGTTCCAATTGTAAATTGTATTAATGTATTCGCAACGAACAACAAATTGTTACAATGGATATTCCAATACATTTGTAACGTCTTGTTTTTGTGCTATGAAATGGTATATCATATGTTTAATATCATTTTTTTCTGATATAATGCATGTCATAAATGTCATTTTGTTAGTTCGGAAGCGATTACCCTTTATTATATTGTTTTATTGTATAAAATTGTCTATAAATATTTTTATATGATTTTAAACTTTTGGTATCGTAAACTTTTGAACATAATAATTGCTATGTAATCGGGTTACTCACGATTTATTATTTACTATCTGTTGCCCGCGGCTTCGGTCTTCGGAAACGTTCGCGGGCGGCGCGCGTGCGCACAACAACTCACCAAAGTTTCATCGCAATCGGATGAATGGTATAGGAACGCATACGAGACAAACAAAGATACATTCATTTTTATATATATATATAGATTTATTATAGCCGATTTTTCGGCGTAGTTACATGAATTACAATAAATAATATATATAATAAATAAATAATAAATCGTAAGTAACCCGTTTACATAACAATTATTTTGATACGGTATTTTAAGGCGATCATAAAAATGTATGGAAACCGTAACACATGTATCTGTGGTAAAGTATGAGACCGCTAGTCAACTGAAAATAGAATGTTACCTACAAGATAGTGGTCATAGTTGAAAATAAAATTTGAATTTTTCAATGAAGTTTTGTCATGTTGTTTGATATGACTTGATTCAGTAGCACAGTTTTTTTAATAGAAAAAAGGTGGCGGACAGTCCATCTGGTGGAAAGTGGATACCAGCACATCCGCAATGCATGCCATCATCATTCCAGAATGATGTAGGCTGTGGGACAGCGTGTCCTAAATTTTATTTCATTTTATTTACAATTCTACATAGAGTTTCACGTAAGTAATTATTTCTGTTTACAATCTGTTGTATCTACAATACTATAAATACTAGGTATGCTTGTAATATAAAGTATTAGTCTCTTTCGGTGATACAATAGTTAGTTAGTTAGTTTTAATATTTCTTAGTTCTTGTATCACGGATGTCTATGGGCTACAGTATCCACTTACCATCAGGTGGACTGTATGCTCGTCTGCCACCTTCGTCCATAAAAAAAAAAATTTAACAATACTTGTGATTAAGAAATACTAATTTTAAGCTATTGCATACCTACTTCACAGTTGATGCCTATGCCTATTTACTGATTGAATAGTGTCAGGTAGCTACCTGACTATACTTCTCTATTGAATAGTGTACTATACCTATACTTCTCTACGTAATAAAAAACTCATTACTAAATGACTATATTACTATATTCTTTTGTTTTAATAAGTACGGCCACGATATCTCCTCCATACATCCTGTTATTGTCAATCGCTGCCTATGTAAAACCAATGTCATTAAAATACATATACCTGCATAAAAAGTTACTTTTAAATTAACCAAAATTTGTATATAAATATAGGTAGGTACTTAATTAAACTGAAAATCACTTTTTTGTAATTAATACAATAATAATACAAACATACAAAGAAAAGCATAAATTTATTCTATGGTAATACCACGGCTTAGTTATTGTTTAAAATACAGATCCAACGAGATAAAATATGAGTAGTAAAATTTAAAATGTTAATTCCGTCGCTAAATATTGTTATTTATATGAACTCAAGAACAAACAGTTGCACTGGGAAGGAACTTAGATGCCTAAATATTTCGTTTAAAGTATTTCCTAAAAAAAAAGGCATGCAGTTTTTTTATAGTAAGAAGGCAGCAGACGAGCACGCAGTCCTCCTGGTATTAAATGGATACTGTCGCCCATAGACATCCGCTTAGTTATAATACGTATGCCGATACTGAAAACCTAGAAATATACACCTAGCATTAATTATACTTTTCTCGTTGGTGGTATTCTCTATATGTTCATATAGGTACCTAATAAAATTAATAAAATATACATATTTTTTTTATACTGTGACAAGGTTGGCAGCGTCATCGTGCCGTCTCGGCAAGATAAATAATAATTATTATGTCGAGCAGACCAGACCGAAGGCCATTTTGAATTCTGTTACACAGATCGAAGCTACATTCAAACTTGTTGCAATTAAATTTTCGTGATACACTCGTATAAATGACAATAATTGAATTCCTAATATATAAATAAGAGTCACGACCATTTCCTGCTTTAGTTCAACTCGTACCGGCAAGGGTTGAGTGTGCGTGCATGACATTAAAACAACTTGACGTGACATTAAAAAATAAACTTTATAAATCGATTCGTTGAAATTGGCGCGAAACCAAGCTATTCTCTATTTCTAGTGAATTAAAAATGTCCATGAATTCTGTGATACTGTGTTTAATTTTGTTTACGTTAAATGTTAGTGGACAGCCGTGTGATGACAAAAGCAGCGTAGATCTGACCGGTGGCCGAGTGTTTCATGACGGTAAAATAGTCAAAGATGGAATTATATTCCCTCCTTATTACGTGTATGAAAGAAACGTTAGTGGTGAAATTAAACCGTTCGGATGTGTATGTAAAATAAAAAAGTGTTTTAGAAAATGTTGTCCCTTGGGCTCGGTGCTCAGGGGACGGGATTGTATAGTGTCTCCGGCTGAAGACATTATACTAAATCAGGGAATAAATGTGAATTTCATGAGTGCGTTCCTGAAAACTGTGGATGTGAACTCGTCACATTTCACCTTGATGTACGGGAAACCTGGTAAGGTTTATAAGGAAGTTCTACCGTGGTACGTGCAGAAGGCAAGTTTATTTCTTTCTATTGCCTTTATTTTCATATATATATTTTTTCTCATATTAACCAAAATCGGAAGTAATCGGAAGTTTCCCAAACGTGTAACCATGAATTTCATTCACAATTCTAAATTCATGCACGTGAAAATTTTACGATTCTTTTCTTTTGCTAAAATCTGAATATTTTACAGTTAAAATTCAATTTTTTAAAATAATACTCAACATTAGTTTAACGTCAATGAATTCAGAATCGAGAACAAAAGCCGACAGTTTATGTCAGTGATTTTTATTTCTTGACCAAATATATCATCATTGACTCTGAAACTATGACACAAGGAATCCTAGTGTGGGCCTTTGATTGTGGCTTTTAGATATTTACTTTATTCATATGTGAAGCCAAAAGCTTGTGAATTTTATTTTTATTTATTCTTATTATCTTTTTGTACACCATTAACAATTGTATGGGCTAAAGGCCTGAAATAAATGAATTTATTATAAAAGCTGCTCCGAAAATACAATTTCTTTTAGCGCGTGTAAAAATACACTTTACGTTGTAAAAAAATCCTCCTGACTGTCGTCTGATGCTGTTGTTACAAATTTCTATAATAATTTCTTACTAAATAGAGCAGTCAAGGAAAGATAGGTTTGATATCAATGCATATAATTTAAAGTAATTTACTTTAATTCAGATTGTGTGAATGGGCTCTGTAAATATTTTCGAATATATTTTTTTATAGAAAGTGGGTGGCAAATGAAAATACCGTCTTCATGGTGGTAAGGGGATACTATCGCCTCTATACATCCGCGATACATACTGATATCAATTCAAAATAAAAAAACTTTTGGTGCCCTCGGGTCCACTGCCTACTTTTAGAGATTTAGGAATGGATTTCGAAAAAGGGTTGGGAAAACGAGGAATGGGAAATATAACGGACCGAGGGAACCCACTGCGCACTGGGAACCGGAACCGAGGGATCCTCCTTCGGTGGATGGAGTGGGAAATTTTGGCCATGTCACGAATACTGTATTAAACAGTGCTCGTACAGTAACTGACAATACAAAAAATGTTTTGATCTCGCCGTTAGTGAAAATACTCCCATTCTGCATTCTGTTCCATTCATCTTAATCCATTCCCATTCCTCCCCATTTTCCCAACCCTTTCTCCAAATCCATTCCTATATCTTCAAAGGTAGGTAGCGCATCCGGGGGCGTGCCAACGTTCGTCATTTTGGTCTAATGTTGGCATGTATTACGGATGTCTATGGGCTACAGTATCCACTTACCATCAGGGGGAGTGTATGCTCGTCTGCCACCTTCGTCCATAAAAAAAATCCCATACCGTCATCATCGGCACCGGTGTAGATTGGCGAGATCTGATCAACGAGTCTTATGTTAACCCAAGTGTATTGTTGTGTATTGAGAATTTGAGGCCGCTGAAGTTACGTTGTTTTGAAAAGGAACTTTTCCACTACAACTTTGAGTGGAAGGAAGAAATAGTGGAAAGCAAGTTTATTTTTAATTTGTTAGTAAGTTTCACATACTGCTCAACGTAAATAAGACAAATATAATATCTAAGTCACACCTAAATACTTAATTCTACCTATCTACCTCTCTATAGGGATTGGCACTGTCCTGCTCAAGTATCCTCTTGCCTGTTGGTCATCTTCTCTTCCAGTTGCGGTTTATCGCTTTCGCGTCTTGGTTTATATCTTCCAGCCATCTGAAGAGGTCTTTCCCGGACTCTTGGTTCCTTTAGTTCGCTATACAAAAGTCATTTCGGCATCCTAAATTCATCCATATGCTGAACGTGCCCTACCCGATGCAGGCGTGTCAACTTAATGACCTCGACATTACCTTAAAGTTATCTCAACTTATAGTTATCACCGAATAAACCGCCAGCTCGTCTGCCATTTTCTTATCATAAAAATAATGCAGATACTTGATTAACTGGAAATAAAATCAATTAAATCAAATTAGATTGATAAATCCTTTAATTAATAATTGTGGCACCTTTATTGTAGTTAATAAATATAGACATGGGGTTCTTCAAGAAAGCTGTGAATAGGATTTTGCAAGGTCGATGGCGCACCTGCATACCCCCTGGTGTTGCAGGTGTCCATGGGCGGCGGTAACACTTACGATCACGTGGGACCGCTTGCTCGTCCACCCTGTTCTCTATAAAAATATATATATATATATAGAAAATCACATCATAAGGGCGTAAGAAAGCCGTATTTGTGTCGGCCTGTATTTTTTTTACAAAAATGACATATAATAATCGAATTGGACTTTTGCTAACTGATATAACTATCAATAACAGGATGTGCGCACAAAAGGGGAAATCGTGGTTTATTAAAATGATGATTCGAAGCCTCGTATCATAAAATTCGAGTTATTTAGTGAGTGAGTTATTTATCAAATTACGAGTTGGGTACTCTGTTTAGTGCCCAATTTAATATTGAACACCATGTTATAATCCGCCTTCCTTAATACAAAAGATTAATTACACTTTACAAGAATATATCAACTGATTGATCAAGAATCAAGCATTGAACTCTTTTAAAGTTATTTTTTTATTTCAATAATGTTGGCATGTATCGCGGATGTCTATGGGGAGAGTATACATTTACCATCGGGTGGATCGTATGGCGTCTGGCGCTTTTGTCCATAAAAAAAAACATAGTTTAAAACAATGATATTACAATGTAATGTGATTTACAAATCTGATTAATAGAGAATCAGCGTTGAACGTTATTCTCTAAAATTATTTATAGTTAAGAATAACGGCTTTAAAACTTTAAATAAATGTTTTAAGAATTAATTAACGAATCTGATTGATCGAAAACCTGTTAGATTAGCGTTGAAGTCTGAAAGTTTTTTGAAAAGTATGAAAGAAGATATTTTCTTAATTGTTGGCTTTCTGCCGCGATGGAGCAAACGATTGATAATTATAATTATTTTGGCAAAATCGTAATGGAAATCAAAGAGACGCGAAGTACGAGCATTCAGTATACCCCGCATTCTCCTTGGTATTGCAGGCATTCATGGACAGTATTCAGGTATTCATGTCTTGAGGTGGATGACTAGTCCGTCTGTAAAAAAGGTTTTGTGTTCATAGGTACTCGGTTTAAATCTCGTCAACATAAGCTTCATGCAAGGTGAAGACAAAAACTTATCTACTCGTAGGTACTTGACGTCATTAAATTGCATCACTTTTTTTTTTCTAAAAGGTAAGGTTTATTTGTATTCGTCATGTGCAACTTCACGTCATGGGTAATTTGTTATTTTACTTTATAGGTACATCGAGTATACTGCATTTTTTCTACAAGTTTAATAATCTCAGACTGATTCCATCTTATTAAATCTAGTTCGACACTGATGTAATAATAAAGCTCCCAAACCTGTTTTCACTTCTAAATGAACTGGAAGTGAATAAAAAAAATCAATTTAAATGAACTGAACGCAAAAAGAATCGAGTTATTTTTTATTGATTACATAGAAATGTTAGGTTATTAACGTTACAATATGCATTAGTGAAGTATGGAAGGTCTTCCGACCAGGTGCACCAAGGACTCGGAGAATGCTGCCGGTAGAGATGTGGACAATTGGTATTTTTTTTTTATAATTTCAAAGAATCTCACCCAATCCAGTAAGATTTTTCGTCTATCGTTACATTTATTAATTATATTGATATTTAATATATCTGTTCAGCACTAAGTCGTACAATTCTTCTAAAAATAAGTGAGGGGGAAGGGTGCATGCTGCAATACCACAGCCTCTGTTCGCGGCCGAACGGTTTCTCTCTCACACAAAAGAGAAGTCGAGTACGTTACTAAGTCAAGTGATAAAGTTAAGTGTTAAGTTTTGTATGTATTTTTAGGTTAAGGTATAATATATTGACAGCACCTTAATTAGCAAAATGTACGTAACGTAGCCACGATGGGTCCAAAACCGTGTCCTTCTAACCTTTATTACTTATTTCTTATTTTGTTATTACCGGCCTACGTAGAACAAAAATGTGAGTACCTAAGTTAATTTTAGAATTATCGAGGTTTACTGCTCTTGCTAAATGCGTCACACACCATCTCAAGTACCCATAGGAATCATTTCTCAATTTCGATGCTGGCCATTATCCTCAATTAATATTTCGACTAACCTTCGATGCTCAATAAAATCGCAAGTGGCACCAATTTGTACATTCGTTATTAAAGAAAGAAATGGGTAATGTTTACACCCATCCTACTTGCGGAAAAAAAGGTAAAATTTCGCTTTAAAAGCAAACAAACTTCATAAAAGTTTGTTTGCTTTTAAAGCGCTGAGTGTTTTACGCGTTGTTGGTCTCAAAATAAAACTGTTCCCTCATTAAACTACTTGCATCGTTTTCTCCGGACGACGACCTTCACCCGAATATTGAAATTGCTGCTACCAGGTACCGGTTTTCCTTAACCACAGGAGAAATAACCATATTTATAACTAGCTTTTGCTCACAACATCGCCTGCTCTAACAATTTGTATAAGCGCAATTCGGCACCGAAATCAGAAATCTCAACGAATATTATTCTTTAAAAGTAAACTCGAGTAAATGAGGTCGAATTCGAAGTTATAGTTTTATTATTTGTTTACATTAGTTCATAAAAATATAGTTTAAACTAGAATATACATGCTCTAAATATGCGAAGGGAATCCTAGTAAATTAGAGAAATGTAATGCAAGCCCTGATGATATCTTTTTTTTTTTATATAGATTAGTGGGCGGACGAGCAAGCGGTCCCACGTGATGGTAAGTGTTACCGCCGCCCATGGGCACCTGCAACACCAGGGGGTATGCGGGCGCGCCGCCGACCTTGCAAAATCCTATTCACAGCCCCAAAAACCTGATGATATCTGTCCCAAAAAATCATTAACTTCGTTGCCTTTTCTTATAAAACTCATTATATTTCCAAAACTATTCGAATCGATTTTTGATAAAGATATATACACTGTCATAAACATATATACACTACACCATAATAGAAAACAGTAAAAACCATAATAAAATCGGTAGATCTTGATGTTAGAGCAAATAAATAGAGAGACAGACAGAGCTCTATAAATATACATAAATTAATGCTAATGCTGCATAATAATTTCACGTTTTTATTCATACATTTATCCTTATTCAATTACTACCGGTAATTTTCATAAAGTCATCAGTACACCTCACCTTGGATATTAATATTAATAATAATTAATAGTCTATATAAAGGAACTGTCAATTGAAGTAGACAAAGAATTTATGAGTACATATTTAAAAACTTTGCTATTGGTCGTAATAATAATAATATAGGAGCATGAAAGAAAGAAAGAAGAAAGAAAATTATTTTATTCACATCAACATATGAAAATAAAAAGTAAAAAGGATATTTATTGTAGTGTCAAACGGACACCAACTCGGCAATATAATATGTCGCCGCGTAAATTGCGACGCTACATGACTGATTGTGTTTATTGTTAACTAGAAGCTTCGCTAGCGTGGACTAAGCAGCTTTAAAAGATTTTGGATACCTGTAAAAGCACCGACATGATGGGTTTCAGGGATGAAAGTCCATCCAGTAGTTTTTGAGTAAATCTATCTAACTAATCTAATAGTAACGATCTTTACTTTAAGGCATATATAGTCGTATGTATATATACGATTTACATTAGAATACGTAAAGACGGCAGTGGATAGACACAGGTTTACCATAAGTATTTTATTTTATTGCATTCTATGCACTACCCATAAAGTATTTCATATGCGAGATGCGCGGTTTAAAGATATGCCAAATATTTTATTATTACAGAGTTGTAAGTTACGAGGTAACTCACCTCGTGTTCCTCGTAAACGGCCCTGTAAAGACATTTCCATATAAAATGCAATTTGTGTCTAAAATAATTAAACAAATAAGTCTCGATCTATCTGAGTTTGATAAGTTTATTGGGATTGAAATTATTGTTCCAATCGACAATGTTTCAAAGACCGAAATATCGGCTATAATAAATAAATAATAAATGGTGAGTAAACCGTTTACATAACAATTATTATGTTCAGCCACGATAAGAAAAGTTTAAAATCTTTTTAATTCAATCGTTTGTAATTTTTTCGTTTATAATAAAATTAATTCCTAAACAAACGTAAGTCACCGAAGACTGCTGTAAAATGTATTTGTGAAATTGCTGTAATTGTTAAATAAGTTACAACTCTCTTTATCAAGGTTGTGTGAAAGAACTATAAAGCAATGTCAGCGCCTGGTTGTATTCTCTCCTATACAAATGCAATGCAACTGCAACCAGCCCTTACAGATCCCACCGCTGGACATGGGTCTCCTCATGCTACAGTGTCTTGTGCACAGGAGATATATTTTAAGGCAATACTTGGCAATACTTAATCATGGTATGTACAACCATACAGATTTGTACAACAAATCTGTAAAGCAGGTTGGCATTGGAATCATCGCTAATGAGATAATATATACCGTTAATCCCTTTAAGGTTTTTCTAAGGGCAACCTCATGAAATGTGTTTACATGTGTTTACATTGCCCTTCATAGAAACCTTATAAAAAGCTATGATAATTATTCCCGCCTACTATGTACTTATTTTAGAAAATCAACACACATCGTTAAACTAATACGCCTGTTTAGTTATAAGCGCAATGAAATGTTGAAGACTGCTTTGCCCTTAACTTTGATCAGGCGGCATATTTACTGTGATATTTGATGGTTAATGATACCTACTCGTTATATTAACTATGTCGATTCTTTTCCTACACTTTAGTAGCATTGACTCATAGTCCCTCTCGGCAATTTTTAGAAATTGTTATCGAATAAAAGGGAATAATATCTTAAAATGCAGTTAAAGGTATTACCTAACTTAATATCTACTTAATTTATTTTTTATCTACATTGTTGTAGATAATACTTCGAACTAAAGTAGTTACCTACAATAAACGCTCAAAAATAACTATCTTTCATCTATGTCGGTCTATAACATCCCACTGCTGAATACGGGCTTTCCCCTGCAATTATGAGGGGAATTAGCGCCATCATATCTTAAGGATATACCCCGATTTGGGGAAATCCTAAAGATATTTTTTTTCTTGTACATAAATGGATATTTGGATAAGTCATGAGGTCACCTCCCCGCTTTGGTTCGTATCTCGTACATTTCTCTACATATTTTGTCTGTTTGTTACCAGTGTTGTTGGAAAGTATTTGTCGGAATATGTTGTGGTTATCAATGTTCTGTTGTAGAACATTTAAGTTGATTTTTATCAATATCGGCCTAATGGTTTTGAATATATTTAACGTGGGTTTAATGAAGAATAATAATCAATAATAATAAGATATTGTTGGTAATTATTATAATATCCTTGTTTCAAGACCACAGTTTAGTCAGAACTGCGAACGTGCGAATGAGCAGGCACGCATATTTTGTTAATTCCAATAAAATATCATCAATGTTAGTTCCTGGAATCCTTAATTAATTCGTCATAAAAAAAACCTTAACGTAAATAATAGAAAAAAAACGTTTTTTAAAAAACAAGCTTTTATGCAAGTGTTTCTAATCTACGGTGGATAACCTTTATATATTTTTTTTTTTATAGATTAGTGGGCGGACGAGCAAGCGGTCCCACGTGATGGTAAGTGTTACCGCCGCCCATGGGCACCTGCTACACCAGGGGGTATGCGGGCGCGCCGCAGACCTTGCAAAATCCTATTCACAGCTTTCTTGAAGAACCCCATATCGTAGCTCAATGGAAAGACCTCTTGAGACAGTTCGTTCCACAGCCTACGGGTTCGCGGTATAAAATAATTTTTGGACCGAACAGTGCGCGACACCTCCGTATCGAGGAAATGCGGATGGACCGCACTTCTGTGACGGGAGGTGCGGTTGTAGAAACCCGAGGTGGGAATTATATTAAACAATTCTTCAGAACATTCCCCATTGTACAGGCGGTAGAACACACAGAGAGACGCAACGTCTCTCCGAATGCTGAGGGATTCTAAACCGCCCGTGAGAGTGGGATCGTCGACAATACGAACAGCACGTCGTTGGATGGAGTCAAATGGGTCCAATTGGTATTTCGGTGCGCCGGCCCAGAGATGAGAGCAGTACTCCATATGGGGCCTCACCTGAGCTTTGTAAAGCATAAGGAGTTGCCCAGGTTTGAAGTACCGCTTCGCTCTGTTCAGCACACCGAGCTTTTTGGAGGCCATTTTGGCCTTATTTTCCAGATGGCCCCTAAATTCGACTTTGCTGGAGATGTCGATACCAAGGATCCCGATACTCTCCAAGATCTTAAGAGGTATGCTCTGAAAGCGAGGTGCTACAACAAAAGGGGTTTTTTTAGCGGTGAATGCACAGACTTGCGTCTTAATGGGGTTGAAATCCACTAGGTTCAGAGAACCCCAAATCGAGACTAGATCTAAAGAGTCTTCGATTTCAGACACAAGCCTGGCGCGACTCTCTTCCACTTCGACCCGAGGGATGTTGGCGCGGCCCCTGTACAAGGCGTCTCCAGTACTGTCATCTGCATAGCAACGTATGTCACCAATTTGCAACAGGTCGTTGATATGCAGAAGGAACAGAGTTGGGGACAGCACGGAGCCTTGCGGGACGCCAGCGTTAGTAGACATGGTGTCGGAGCAGCTACCATCGATAACGACTCTGATGCTCCGTCCAGTCAGGAAACTGGCAACCCATTCGCATAATCCCTCGGGTATCCCGAAAGATGGTAACTTGGAAAGCAGCGATTTGTGCCATACCCGGTCAAAAGCTTTCGCAATGTCTAGGCCTACAGCCAGAGCCTCGCCTCTACTCTCAATGGCGTCAGCCCAGCGGTGTGTTAAATATTAAGGAATAACAAGAAGTTGTTTCTTTATAAAATGTATATTTGTTCAGTCTAAAAGAATAACAGCAAACATAACCATGGCAACGTCACATTCTTATGTTATTTTGTAAAGGATATAAAAAGACAGGAAGCGCTGTGTACTGGAAGTGCTTTCCTAACATTCCCTCTTCTTTTTAATCCGAACTCTTCACCGAGTCTTACCAATCTTGGTTTGTAAACTGGCTTTGTTAAAATGTCAGCAAGTTGATCTGCTGTCGGTACCTGCTCAATGGTTACGTCTTTCTCCGAAACACATTGCCTCACATAGAAGTGCTTCAATTTTATGTGTTTGGTTTTACGGTGCTGCTCATACAGAGGGTTATAAGCAAGCTTGATTGCAGATTCATTGTCGATGCGCAAAGTAGGTGTGTCAAGGTTTATTTTAAGATCTTTGAACAATCTCCTTAACCAAACAATCTCACGACTAGCCTCACTGGCCGCCACTATCTCTGCTTCAGTAGATGATAGGCAAACCGTGTTTTGCTTCGAACTGCGCCAAGATATTGCTGAGCCAGCATAAAGACACACGATCCCACTCGTGGAGCATCCACTCGCATTATCACCACCGTGATCGGCGTCACTGTAGCATATAAGACGCTTTTCACCTTTCTTGTATTCGAGTCCTATATCGACAGTTCCTTTCAGGTACCTGAATATCCTTTTCACCTGTTGTATATTACTCTTGCCAGGTTTATCTAGGTTTCGTGACACTACCCCGACTGCATAAGCAATGTCTGGTCTTGTGCCAACCATCAGATATGACAAGGACCCAACAGCTTCCCGATAAGGAAAATCTTGCAATTGATCAGAACTCTCTTTTTCCTCCACCCCTTTCACAGGTTTTATTATAGGCGTCCTAACTTCTTTACAATTGCTCATTCCATACTTTTCTAACAACTTTTTAGTGTAAGCAGTTTGGTGGACTCTAATAGTACAATCTCTGCGTTGTTCTATTTCCAGGCCAAGAAAATAGGACGGAGCTTTAGTGGTAATTTTAAAACGTCCTTTTAATTCATTTTGAATGAAGTCATCAGCCTCTTTCACATCTGACGCTGCCAGTAATCCGTCATCTACATAGAGTGCAAGCAGTATTTTCTTTTCTTGTCTTTCTCTGACATAGACGCAGGGATCTGCTTCGCTCTGGATGAAACCTGATTCCATAAGAAAATCATGGATACACTCATTCCAACATTTAGGTGCCTGTTTCAATCCGTATAAGCTACGTCTTAGTCTGCATACACGACCAGTCTCGTCATCATATCCTTCCGGCTGTCTCATAAATATTTCTTCTTTTACAGTACCGTATAGAAAGGCTGTAGCGACATCAAACTGTCTGAGTACTAAACCCTCATTTGCAGCAATACTCAACAGAATTCGGATTGTGCTCATTTTGGCGACTGGACTAAATGTCTGGTCATAGTCGATTCCCTTCTTTTGTGTATATCCAACAGCTACTAATCGCGCTTTGTACTTATCAACAGTACTATCAGGGTTCCTTTTAATTTTAAATACCCATTTGCAGCGTAGTGCTTTTCTATTTTTTGGTAGGTTCGTCAGTTCCCATGTTTGATTATCTTGTAAAGATTTTATTTCATTACTCATCGCTTCTATCCACTTATCTTTTTCAGGGCTTCGCATGACGTCTTGATATGAAGTCGGTTCAGGGGTAGATATAGCCTCACTAACAAACTGCTCAAAGGTAAACCGCTGTGGAGGTCTAATCTGACTTCGATCACGCAGTTGTCGTGTCGCATTAGGCTGTGTTGGCTGTGTATCAGCTGTTTTATCTTCCTCCAATGACTCATAATCCTCTTTATCGGATCTGGCATTATCTTCGACGCTTTCATTTACCTCTGAAGATGAACGGGAGTGTCTCTCCTGGCGAGTAGATTCAGAGTCTGTAAGAGGCCATGGGAGCTCGTAGGTACTTATTTCAGGTTCAGATGATTGTGAAGTTACGTCAATCTTGTTTTTCTCCAGTAAAGGCATTTCATCAAAGACAACATCTCGAGATCTGATTAGTTTTAGCTCCTTTACATCAAAGACTCGATATCCTTCGTCACCGTCATAACCAATAAGTATTCCTTTCTCAGCTTTCCTCGCTAACTTACTTGTTTTCTTCTGTTTTGGGACATGCACAAAACAATCGCATCCAATGATTTTCAAGTGATTGATCCTTGGCTTTCTGCCGTACCAGAGCTCATGCGGAGACCTTCCTTCAACAGGAGTAGGTCCCGTTCTGTTTAGTATATAAACAGAAGCTTTGGATATCTCAGCCCATAAACCTTCTGGTATCTTGTCATGTGCGTGCATTATTGCTCGTGTCATCTCCACGATCGTACGGTTCTCTCTTTCACACGAACCATTTTGTTGTGCTGTGTATGGCATTGTAAACCTATGTTTAACGCCATATTGTCTCAAAGTGTTGCATACCTGTTCGTTATCGAACTCGCCTCCATTATCGCTCAATAACTCCTGCACGACGTGTTCGGAAGTCTTGGCTTCAGCTAGAAAGTCCTTCAAGCGAGCGTGAACTTCAGACTTTTGTCTCAGAAAGTAGATCCAACGATATTTAGAGTATGTATCTTTAAACAGAACGTAGTATCTTAACTTTGAGATCGTGTAAGGGAATGGCCCACATACATCAGTGCTGATTAGCTCTCCAGGCTTAGTTGCTCTTGGTCTCCCTCCAAACTTCTGCCTATGGCTCTTGCCAAAGACGCAGCCTTTACAAATATCAGCAGAACTTGAGTCTATTTTTACTCCAAGCTCTTTTTGTATCAGTTTTGCTACATGTCTTTTGTTCTGATGTCCTAGACGTTCATGGAAGAGTTGAAGATTCTGTGACGTCGTTAGTTGGTTTATCTCATGCTTAGGCATCAATACTTTAACGTTAAGTTTGTATAGACCACCGTACTTGTCGCGATTCCCGACTAAAATGACTTTGCCATCATTCTTCACAATGCATTTTTCAGCAGTTGATTCAAAGATGCTATTCTTTAGCGTATCTTGTGCGGCTAGCACAGAAAATAAATTCCTTTCAATGCTTGGAACGTACCATACGTTTGTTAAGACCAGTAACTCTTTGTGGCCGTTAATGTCAGCTTCAATTTGAATAGAGCCTTTTCCGATGGCTTCGATTATCTTTCCATTAGCTGTCATAACTTTATGCGGTTCGCCAAAGTTTTCGAAGATGTGGAATATGTCTCTTCTATTGGTGACATGGCTTGTCGCACCATTATCCACATAAAACGAGTCTTTCTCTGCAGTCTTACTCTCGCATGTTAAAGCTAGGCCTGTCAACATCCCAATATTTGATGATTGCTTTGGAGGTTTGGGAGGTTTACCATCCGCAATCCACTTCTTGCATGATGTGACTTTATGAAAGCCTTCTCCACAATAATTGCATTTCTTCCATTTCTTTTTGCTTTGCCCTTGCTTCTCATACCGTTTCTCATCTCTGAGCATAAGAAGTTCATTGTTACTTCCGCCTTCTTCTAAATTCTTTTGTTGAAGAGATCTTTCGTAAGCACATACTTGTGTGGTCAAGTTTTCTATATTTCGATCACTTTTATTCATCAATAGCCAGCTTGATTTGAAACTGAAATATTGTTCAGGAAGTGTATCCAATATTTTACATATCAATAAAATTTCAGGCAGATCATTTCCTTCAATTTCATTGTTCAAGTCGTACCATACAGTTTTGAGAGTCGAAATATGAGTGGCCATATCATGCTCTTTGCTTTTCTGATAGCGGAAGAACTTCATACAGAGATCGTAGCTCCTGTCTTCCTTTGCCCCATCATAAAGCCTATGAAGCTCTTTCCACATATCACATGACGTTTGACATCGCATTACCTTTTGTAACGTTTCTTCAGTCATATTGGTTGTAAGAATAAGAAGCGCCTGACAGTCACATTTTTGAAACAATTGCATTTCATGATCATACTTTTGTATATCTTCATGTTTTCCCGTTTCTCCTGGATCTTTTGGCTTAGTTAACTTGCCTTCGACTGCTTCTAGCGTACCCTGAGTACTTTTAAGTAAGAGTTTTACCTTGTACCTCCATGTATGCCAGTTAGTGGGGCCGTCGAGCCGACCGATCTCGATTTTTACGCTTGCCGTTTGCATATTCGAGTTCTTCGTCCACTATTGCACCGAATAAACAATCGTTAATCTATTTACAATTGCTCTGCTACCATATTAAGGAATAACAAGAAGTTGTTTCTTTATAAAATGTATATTTGTTCAGTCTAAAAGAATAACAGCAAACATAACCATGGCAACGTCACATTCTTATGTTATTTTGTAAAGGATATAAAAAGACAGGAAGCGCTGTGTACTGGAAGTGCTTTCCTAACATTAAATACGCTAAAAGATCACCAGCCGAGCGATTATGGCGAAATCCATATTGACGGTCGCTAATCAGCTGGTGATCCTCTAGGCACCCAAGGAGCTGTGTGTTTATGACACGCTCCATCATCTTGGAGAGGAGGGAGGTGATCGCTATTGGCCTGTAGTTGGCCGGGTCTGTGCGGTCACCCTTTTTAGGCAAAGGGTGAACATGAGCTACCTTCCATGTTGACGGGAAGCTTTTTGTAGAGTATGAGAACCTATGAACCTAATATGAGTATGAGTAACCTTTATATCTAGTTTTGATTATCAGATATCACAAAGATTCACTAACTATCAATTATACTTAAAAATCTACCCATACATACATACGAATTTAGAGCAAATTATTATTATTTTTTCTCTATTTTGATCATTATTATTCAGCATGTTTTTTTAGTAGTATCTGTATTGGTGAAACACAAAGTACGAGTATTGTCAAATTACTGGGGATGACACTAGCTGCTGTGATATAGATTTTGTTACTTCAGAAGTTAGGTGATTCATAACAATGGTATGTCAACAAAAATCCCATAAAAAATATACACTTATTTTTATTTATCGTTACTCAATAAATGTGTTCCTCTTTATAAGTAACTCGGATAACAATGGTGTATATTCGATTATAACAATACTCTACTCCTAGCGAGACCAATCGGTCAACTTAAGAATGAGGCCTCTATACAGAGGAACACCGGACATTCAAGTTTTTTTCATGGCGACGTCCTTGTGCGCAAATAAAGATGCGGGGACAATCTCCTGGGGTTCAACTGTACTCAGGTCGGTATAGGCTCAATGAGAAGAGCGAAAGGGCGTGTTTAGAGATGAGCCTTGGGATAGACCTAGGTTTATGGTACGGTATGGTAAAAAGGAATCGCTTTAAATGACTAGTTTGCATTAGAAACATGTCGATACACTAGTTTTGCAATTTGCATACATTATTTCTCTAACTGCATTTATACTGTTAATTCTACTTAGAGACTTGCATAGAGCTGTGTTTGTTTGTAATATATTAATCATTATCATATAATTCATATCATTTTATATAGCTTGCTGGGTCTACTGGGTGTAGGACTCAGTCCTGATCACATCTACTCAGCGTCTGCACAGTGATCTTATACAGCGACAACCGGATTTGGACTTATTTCACTGCTCCTTGTCAGCGTTATTGTAATTTAATTTGTTGTAGCAATGCAATGCGATGCAACGCAACCAGCCCTTTCAGTATCCACTGATGAACACGGGCCTCCTCATACACAAGACATTCCAGCAGGAATGAATGGCCTTAATACTCCTCGCCGGCTGAGCTGCCGCTTTGATAGCCCTTAGCTGTCTTTTACGACAACCATGGGAAGTGGTGGTGTTCTTCTGTAACCGGTCGACACCACACGGCACCAAGGTTTAGCGTAAGTACAAAAATCGTTAGGGGCCCAAGTCGGCAAATTGGTGGGCGAAGTGCAAAGTTAACTTAGGTAATGAAAACATAAATAAATAAAAATCATATGCATGTTTTTCACTTCAGTTTTTCAGTACTTGATCACTTAATAGCAAATATCTCCTCCCGGTATAGAGTATCGATAGCAGAAACGATACCGCCTCCAAAGGGGCTTCGAAACTTTAAAAGAAATGTAAATTGACGACATTTTAAATAAATGCAAAAAATATTAAAAAAAATCATTAACTTAATCAAGACAATCAAACTAGAAACTGAGAGTTTTGGATAAAACAAAAAAATAACCACCGTTATGTTCCCTTTATTTATTTTTAAATTTTGTTGTTTCTCTTTGGGGCCAAATACAGCCTGTACCATTTTGAAAAAAAGGTATAACACGTGTTTAATTATTTGTATTGTGGAATATCTACTTACAACAAATTTCAAGTTAATAAGACCATGAAACAACATTTTCCATACAACCTTTGACATCCCGTTTTACACCCTTATGGATTGAATTTTGAGAAATCCCTTCTTAATAAGCCATAAAAGGATGTTACTGTTCAAATTTCGTAATTTTAGCAACAGTGATTTTGGCTCTGCGTTGATGAATCAGTTAGTCAGGCAGGACATTTCTCTTTATAATATGTATAGATAGATAAGTTTATGAATATATAATGTTACTTAAAAATTTTATTGTTGGCTTTTCTTCTTAGGGGGCAGATTTAATAATGTCCCTTAACGACAATAAATAATCAGCTGTTTAGATTACACAGTTCATAAAGATGTTTTGTTTGTTAAAAATATTTTTTATATACGATCGGTTTTTGGATGAGTCAGGTGTTACATACACTTTTTGCAATTTGACACTCATCACTAGCGATAGACCTTGATATTTTTATACACAGTCACAGATAATTACTTACATATGTGTGCAGATAAATATCTAAATTACCCAAATTTTCGAGCTGTCATTGTCCGCCCAGTGGGAAGTCAATTGACGCCATTGCGTGTTGTAGGTGTTATGCCGTCAATTACTTAATATCGGTTATGTTATTTCATTATTGTTAAATTTTTAGCCGTGTACGTTTTGGATAATGTTGATGTTGGATTGGATAGCGGACAGTGTTGATCATGATCTCAAGGTACTCGGACGCTTCTCGAAACTGGTTTTGTAGTGAATATATGGACATTATTTAGTGGCAAACTTTAACACAAACATTCACTTAAGATTTTTTTATGTATAGGTATCTACTAATCAAATATGCATTTGTGTGTGTAAAAATTGTGTGTAAACTAAGTGTGTCATTAGTGTTTAACATAAAATAAAAGTTAAAAGAGCTTCTGTGTATTCAATAACACAGGTATTATTTTTTTCAAAAAGGTTCTTTAAGGTAAAACGTTATGCCGCTAAAACTTTTAACTTCTGGATGTGTTGATATAAAAAACGGAATGACTAAAGACATCATTGAATCATCCTATTCACAACGGCTTGTTCAAGGAACCGTTCAAGGAACAAGTTCAAGGAATCTACAATCTATTCTAAAAGTTTCTCATGATTAACATATTTTAAGTACAACATTCTACTAAAAACGGTTATTATAATGAACTTTACCACAATACTCTAAGTATAACCAAAAAAAAAAATATCAATAGTATGATGGTAAAGTCACAAATAACCTTAAATTTTACCCAGAATTTTAATCCAATATGAATTTAACTTATAAAATAACGGAGTTTGGGAATGGCGGTGACTAAACAAGACCTCTTTCGCTTTTTTATTAACATACTCGTAACGTAAAGTTTCCTAATATCAACCTACTTCTTAATCTGACCACTGTGTTTTGGTACTTATGTAAAATGGTCGCTTTTTAATTTGGAAGAGTTTCATAAATATCAATAGCTTTTTAAGTAACGAAATAATATTATAAGCAGTAGCGTAGCTAGTCCTAAATGGGTCCTGTATCAAAATTTGTTGGAGGACCCTTTTTATTTTTGCTTACACACGTCAGGGCCCCTGTAGCTCGGGGGCCCCGTATCATTGATACGGCTGATACGGCGGTAGCTACGCCCCTGATTATAAGTGAATAATTCTATATGATGTAACATCGTTCAATACGAAAAAGTCGTAATTAAAAAAATATTACTTAAAAAAAAAACTCCGTGATCGGATTAAGGAGTAAGTCGATATTAGGTAACGTTACATACAAAAATAACAGTACATATATATACTCGTAAGTTGGAATCAAAATGGAATTATAATGTACGATTGGTTTGCCCAGTTTCGACGGGAAAGTCCGCGCAGAAACAGTTATTTGCCCACTATGGAGTGTTAAATATCCGTTATGTTGACATACTCGTAATTTGTATGGGTATGATTTTTATCCTTTCATTTTTATTATATAAGTTTCTTGAGGCCTGAGAACATAGATTCTACTCTTGATTCTGAATTAATGGACGTACCTATGTATTTATTTGTGAAAATATAGATTTTTCAGCTTTAGAATACTTAGCAAATGATAGAAAAAGTATGGTAAAAACTCAGGAAAATAAAATCTTTTTCATAAATGTTTCGTAATTTTTTTATGTCAATGAACACAAAATCGTGGACGAAATTCATGATTTCATCATGATTCATTGAGGTTCGGACGCGGCCTGTACATAATATTCACACTAGACTTAATGTAGGGAATATAAAATACCCACTGGAAAAATATAGAGGCTATATGAGACGAATATAAAACTCTTTGAAATGAACTGCCTCAAGAGGTCTTTCCATTACGCTACGATATGGGGTTCTTCAAGAAGGCTGTGAATAGGATTTTCTAAGGTCGGCGGCGTACCAGCATACCTCCTGGTTTTGCAGGTGTCCACGAGCGGCGATAGCCACTCGTGGGCCGCTTGCCCGTGCACCTCCTTTGACATATACATTATATAAACTTATATTTAACTTATACTTATATTTTTATAAACTATATTTTTTTTTAAACTTATATTTTTATGTTATTATTTAAAGAAATATCGTTTAAACGTAGACATACAGCTAAGTCACTATGAAATCTTAGAGATCTTTTAATTTTCTTAAGCAGATTAAAAAAATCTCAAGAACTATTGTAATGTAAGTATCCCATCTATAAAGTATTAGTAGTTACTTATCATATGTTTTTATGTCGGATTTATTCAAATTATAAACTGTATTATAAATATCTAAACCACATTTAAGTAGCGCATTCAGATCACAGTAGCTTAGCAATTAAAGTACGTAACATAAAAAACATCGCATGCGCAGCGAGCACAGTGAGTTTACATTTTTACCTGTAATTATAACCGGGATTTCTGCGCTGACTAGTTAGTCCCACAGTTCCGTGGTAAACAAGAAAATGAATGTGGATTCATTAGTATTTACTCACAGTTATACGCCGCTCAGCCACGGCAAGTCGTTGTGAAGATGATAATTGAATGATAACACAAACGCAGTGTTTCCATCTTTTTTTCTAATTAGATATAGTTGTTACAATTGGTACTCGTGAATTGAAGAAACAAAAATGTTTTTCAAACTAACAATACAATTAGCATTGCTATCAATGACTCTGTGTTCTTTAAATCAGTGTGATAACAAAAGTAACCAATGTGTTTGTAGAGACAAAATATGTGTGAGAAAGTGTTGTCCATTCGGTCAGGGTTATGAATATACTGAGAGAAAGTGTGTCAATATCACGGAAGTGTTTGAACCAGAAGTGTGGAAGAACTACAGGCCAGTTAAGGGCTCGAATGCATCTGAAATATTTCAGTTCAGGATCACGAAGCCGGAATGTACGGAAGAGGAAGAAAGAATTATGTTATCCGACGTGTATCAAACATATCATCTTCTTGTGGTAAGGAAAACGATTAAAATTTAAATATTTTGAAATTCCTTTGAAACATCTTCTCCAATACTCTTTAGTCATTACTTACAACCTGGTGGTAAATGTCATATAAAAAAAAATTAAACATTGAACAACCATAGAGTTTGTTTCACATTTATGTTGCAAAAATACAAGCATAGAGCTCTAAATATAAATGTTAACGACGAAATAAATGAAAATGTAAAAAGCTAGGGTACTTGCATATGTATAGCTGATAGTTTCGCTTGTATAGTTGTTTCTCTTTAGTGTCTTATAAATGTATGAAAATGTATGAATATCTCTTAATATCGTTAGGTTTACACTATTTGTATAATGTCCATTTTATAACTATGTATTGTGTAATTGATATTAAAATGATCCCTAGTATGTCTTTTATTACCCTATTAGGATAATTGTTGTTGAATAGGGTAAGTAAGGCATGCTAGGGATAAGTTGTGGGCGCTATGGCGTTCGGGAAACAACTGAGCGCTCCGCCACCTGGCGGACGAATATAATATTTATAGTCCTGAAGCGGGGAACGGGGTTACGTAAATATGTCGCGCAAACCGCGCACCCCGTCCACTCGAAACCGAACGTTATAGCGTCATGATCTTATTAGATCCCTCTTAGGCTAGTTTACATCTAAGTTTTATCTAATAAGAATCTTGTAAATGTATAAAAATGTATAACAGTGTCTTGTATGAATAAATGATCCCCCGCGGGGTAGCGGGAGGGGTACACATGTAGAAAAGTAGAAGGGGAAGCCAAAATGGAATAAAAGACGAACCATTTTGGGCTTCCGGCATTCCGATCAGCGGCACCACTCCGAACACTACAAACGGTCAACCAAGTGACTAGGACAAGTAGTAGAACAACAAGTACCTCTGCCCCCTGCCCCCGGCTCTGCTGATATTATCGAAGAAAAGGAAATAAGGCGTTATTATTGTACAACATCCCTATATATACAGTCCACATCCCCCGGCGACCTATAAGGTTGTAGGACAATACTGTCCTCGATCTGTTGAAGAGATCGCAGTAGACAAAAGTGTCCTCAACATCGATGGTCCTTCGAGCAGCCGGATAAGAAGAATCAGCGTCCACGGTTCATCAAGTCGCCAAGTCAAGAATTGCACGGCGTTGTTTAAGGAAGAAACAGCGGGAAGAGACGACGCGTCGTACTCGTCCGTGCATACAAGTCTTGATTTACGTCTTGATTTCCACGTCTTGATTTCCACGTCCTGATTTCCACGTCTTAAACGTCTCAATTTCCACGTCATAAACGTCTCAATTTCCACGTCAAAAACTAAAACCGTTGTTTTCACAATGCCGTCAACAACGAGATCACAGAGCCGGACGGGATCGCAGAGCGGAGCACAAACCACTACGGAATCAACATCTGCCACCACGGAGTCCACAGCCACGACTTCCGCTACCACGGGCACAGGCACCACAGCGACAGGGACGACGACCACCAGCGGCGGTACTACTAGCACCGAGGCCACTATGAAGACAACTTTGGCGGCAGCGGACGTCACGATCGTTCCACGAGCCGCAAGCGTCACGGCGAGGTCACACCGCTCTACCGCATCCGCCAAGAAGAAGGAACGTCTGGAGGTCGAACGTACCTTACTACAGCTGCGCCTGCAAGCCAAGGAGCAGGAACTCAGGCTAGCGGAATTAGAATCGGGCTCCGAGGCAGATGATGAAGAAAAGGAAGACAAAGACCAATCGTTCCGGTTAGAAAAATGGTTGAACCGGAACGACGCACCCCCCCCCCTGTACCCCCGCAGGAGGCGGAGCCTAAGTCTCGCAAGATCTCGCCGATAAAGTATGAAGGAGGACGAGGACGGGGAGCTTACACCGCCAATGATGAAGATGACGGAAATAAGCACCGAGAGCATAGTACGTCTCGGCCCGCACGCCCTACCGCAGACATCGTGGAGCAAATGGCCTCTGCGATCTCCAAGGCGGTGAAGATATCGGCGAGGGAGACACCAAGGTATATAACCGAGCTGCCTACGTTCGACGGACATGGCAGCGCATGGTTGGGGTTCAAGGGCGCGTATGAGGATTCAAGGCGCGCCTTCATGAAGAGCGACAACCTGGCACGGCTAAGAAAGAGCCTAAAGGGTACCGCTATGGAGGCGGTAGCAAGCCTATTCACCGCCCACCGAGAGCCGGACGAAATTATGGAGGCTCTCGGAAGAAGATTCGGGAGGCCGGATGCACTCGTCGCGTATGAGGCAGAAAACTTGCGATATTTGCGCAAGCTGACCGACGAGCCCCGCGACCTCTGCGTATTCGCCAGTAAGGTGGCCAACGCCGTGGCCACCATACAGGAAATGAAAAGGGAGAACTACCTCTATAGCCCCGAGTTAGTCCGGGCTATAATGGACAAATTCACCCCAATACTGAAGAACAAATGGTACGACTTTGCGAGCGCATGGGAACACGAGGTGCCTACACTAAACCTACTATCGACGTTCCTGAACATAGAAGCCGATAAGTGCAGTGCCTACGCACCACCCGAAGTCATTAATCCCATCGCCGTACCTACAAGAGAAAGGTCCGTACCTGCGAATATAAAAGAAAAAGCAATAAGGAGAAAAACCGAACGTACATACAGCGCCACTACCGACGGAAAGGGGAAGCCCGAATACAGCGCCCCTACCAACGGAAGATGGAACTATGAACACAGCGCCTCTACCGACGGAAAAGGCAAGTTTGAATACAGCGCCTCTGCCAACGGAAAGGGGAAACATGATTACAGCGCCACAACCGACGGAAAAATGAAGCTTTGCCCACTATGCAAGGAAGATCACAGCTTGCCTTCGTGCAAACAATTTGCAGACAGCGATATCGACACCCGCTGGGAAATAGCAAAAAGAAATAACATCTGCTTCCGTTGCCTGTCTAGCAACCATCGCCGGGGCAACTGCCGAGTTAAGCCATGTGGGCACAGCGGTTGTGGGATGGCACATCATCGGCTGTTACATCATACGCGTCGGACTCCATCGCCAATAGTGAAGTCAGAAGAGCCCAAAGAAGAGATAGTTACGTCTACAACGGAAGTTATCAACAAGGCCACCGCCGCAAATTCAATACCACATCGACGCCGAGCGTATCTAAAGATAGCACCCGTAGTGCTTGCCGGACCACACGCGAAGGTACATACGTACGCGTTGTTCGACGAAGGCAGCACCGTCACCATCATTGAGGATGCTATAGTAGACTCCCTTGGCATCAACGGGCCAGTTGACACGATGTCCATACAGGGCATCAACGGCGGAGAAACAAAACACGAGAAAAGCCGCACTATCGACGTAAAAATACAAGGGCTGCATTCGGACAGCGTGCACACATTGAAAGGCGCACGTACCATCAAACGTCTAAACTTCACATCGCAGACTGTCGGAGAAACGGACCTAGAAGACTGCACACACTTAGATGACGTCAAGGACGAGCTCATCTATAAAAATGCATACCCTAAGATTCTCATCGGACAGGACAACTGGGAGTTGATCGTCTCCCGTCAGATCCGAGCGGGAAAAAGGAACAAACCAGTAGCATCGCTAACGCTACTGGGATGGGTACTGCATGGATGCCGCACTTCAGTATGTGAACCCGTCACCTTCTGCGGCCACATCAGCGAGAAGCGCGACGAAATGGAGGAGTTAATGAAGAACTTCTTCAAATTGGAGTCACTGGGCATCGAGCCGAGGCAAACAAAGGATGACCCGGAGCAGCGAGCTATCGACATTTTGAGTAAGCAAAGTCGACGGTTACCTGACGGGCGGTTCGAAACCGGACTCCTATGGAAAGAGGATAATGTAAAGATCCCTAACAATTATGGGGATGCTCTCAAACGGCTGCACAACCTAGAAAGAAAACTCGACCGCGACCCGGAGCTTAGGGAGAAATACAAGGAACGTATGACGAACCTGTTAGTATCCGGATACGCCGAGCCTGCGACTACAGCGCCACCTGCAGACAAGACGTGGTACTTGCCACATTTCGCCGTCATCAACCCGGCAAAGGAGAAGATCCGAGTCGTCCACGATGCCGCTGCGAGATCCTTCGGCCGCAGCCTGAATGATATGCTGCTGTCAGGGCCTGATCTACTTCAATCACTGCCCGGAGTCATCATGAGATTCCGTCAACATCCCATTGCAGTGTCAGCGGACATCAAGGAGATGTTTATGCAAGTCAAGATACGACCGGAAGAGCAAGACGCACTACGCTTCCTATGGAGGGGAGACGAAAGAGGCAACACACCACCACGTGAGTACAAGATGACGTCAGTCATATTTGGGGCAACGTCATCACCATGCACAGCGCTGTACATCAAGAATCGCAACGCCACCGAGTTCGCACATGTAAACGAACGCGCCGCCAGAGAGATCCAAACAAACCACTACATGGACGACTTCATAACCAGCTTCCCAGACAAGGAGGAGGCTGCGAGAGTCGTAAAGTCGGTCGACGAGATACACCGTCGAGCCGGCTTCCATTTACGGGGATGGGTGTCCAACAAGAAGTCCGTCGTCAAACAATTTTCGTCGGATCCCGGAACCACGACAGTCACCATAGGCGGGAGCGAGATAGAGAAGACACTCTGCCTCCTATGGCAGGTAAATGAAGACTGCATCGGCTTCCACATAAATGCTATGAAGACACCACCCGACGTAATAGAAGGTAGACGTCCACCCACCAAGAGGGAAGCACTCAGCGTGATAATGTCGCTGTTCGACCCGCTCGGACTCGTATCGCCGATAACTACTCCGGCGAAACGACTTATGCAAGATACATGGAGTCATGGAACGAGCTGGGACGAACCGCTTCCCGAAGAGCTGCAACCAAGATGGAGCGCGTGGCTTTATACACTACGCGCTCTAGAAGAACTTCGCATTCCCCGCTGCTATGATGTAGAACCGGCCGTAAGAAGAGAACTGCACACTTTCGTAGACGCAAGTGAAGAAGCCTACGCAGCCGCCGTGTACTGGAGATTACAACGAGCCGACGGCACCGTAAGAATATCACTAGCCGCTGCAAAGAGCCGCGTCGCACCGCTCAAGCCCGTCTCTATACCACGACTTGAGCTACAGGCGGCGGTACTCGGAGCACGACTAGCGAAAAACGTCGCGAAAGAGCACGACTTCATGGCCGCAAGACAGGTGTATTGGAGTGATTCACGCACCGCTCTCGCGTGGATCCGAGCCGAACCACGGACGTTCAAAACGTTCGTCGCACATCGCGTCGCCGAGATTGAAGATACTACAAAGAAAAAGGACTGGAGATGGCTGCCGTCACAACTCAACGTAGCCGACGACGCGACACGAGCGACACCCGCGGATTTCAACGAGAATCACCGATGGTTCACCGGCCCGCCTTTTCTACTATCACCTGAAGAACAATGGCCGGTCGAGACAAGCACGACAAAGGAACGCACCGGGGAAGAAAGGGAGAGATGCTGCGCAACAACGAACGACATAAAGGAGCACGCACACTTGCCCGATATCACGCGCTTTTCAAAATGGCAACGCCTGATCCGGGCCACCGCACGCGTACTACATTTCATCGACTTATGTCGGAAAAGGAGACACACCGTGGCAGCAGCGCGTCGCAAAAGGACCATCGCCAACCCGACATCGGACCCGGCATGGTCAAGGACAAAAAGGGGCGACGCAAAGGCGGCAACGGCAAAAGAATCCGCATGCGACCAGCGCAAGTTTGTGCCATTAGAGGCGCATCATCTCATTCAAGCCGAACATCTCTGGACGAAGGCAGCACAAGAAGACAGCTACGCAGGCGAACGCAAACGCATCGAGCGTAGCACCACACCGGCGGGAGACGACAAACTCGCCGGTCTAAGTATTATCATGGGAACGGACGGACTACTAAGACTAAAAGGAAGAATCGCTGCCACAGAAGGGATTAGCGAGGAAACGGCAAATCCAGCTATACTAGACGGCGCACATGACTACACGAAGATGTACATAGATCATGTACATAGGAAGATGCATCATGGGGGCGTCGAGCTAGTGGTGAATGAAGTACGACAGCGATTCTGCGTTATGAAAATTCGCCCTACAGTACGGGGCGTTTTAAAGGTATGTATAACATGCAAATTGAAGAAGGCGAAACCAACGAGTCCAGCCACCGGGGATCTGCCGCACGCGCGTGTAGCACATCACGCGCGCCCGTTCACCTTCACCGGGCTCGACTACTTCGGTCCACTCGAAGTAACCGTGGGCCGACACCGAGAAAAAAGGTATGTCGCCCTATTCACCTGCATGACGACAAGGGCCGTCCACTTGGAAGTAGCGGCATCACTCAGCGCAGACTCTGCTATATCTGCGCTGCGAAGATTCATGGGGCGACGCGGCTGCCCAAAGGAGTTGTGGTGCGACAACGCCACCAACTTCAAAGCCGCGGAAAGACAACTCAACGAGGCCGCACTCACTGCGGTCCGAGAAGAGACAACAGCGAAGCACATCGCGTGGCGTCACGTTCCCCCCTCCGCCCCCTTCATGGCCGGGGCCTGGGAACGCATGGTTCGCACGGTGAAAGAAGGCCTGCGAGCAACGCTACACGAAAAGTACCCAAGCGACGAGACACTCCACACACTGCTCGTCGAAGTAGAAAACACGGTCAACTCCCGTCCACTCACACACGTGGCAGTGACACCAGGGGAACCGGAGGCGCTCACACCCAATCACCTGCTGCTGGGACCCAATTCCCATGTCCCAGCACCGGGCGCCTTCACCGAAGAAGACATAAATGCACGCGCGCATTGGCGGCGCGCCCAGCGGCTAGCCGACACCTTCTGGAGCCGCTGGGTACGAGAGTATCTCCCCCTGCTTCAATACCGGCGGGAGCCCCGCACGATCGGCGAGGCACCACGCGTCGGAGATTTAATCATCGTGTGTGACGCAAATCTACCAAGGAACACATGGCCGCGAGGAAGAGTCATCGCTACGTACCCCGGGCAAGACGGCGAAGTGCGCGTCGTCGACCTACAAACGAGCAACGGACACGTTCTGCGGCGACCCACAAAGAAGATCGTCGTTCTACCGGTTAGGTCGCGAGACGGCGACGGCGGGAGTATGTTAACGACGAAATAAATGAAAATGTAAAAAGCTAGGGTACTTGCATATGTATAGCTGATAGTTTCGCTTGTATAGTTGTTTCTCTTTAGTGTCTTATAAATGTATGAAAATGTATGAATATCTCTTAATATCGTTAGGTTTACACTATTTGTATAATGTCCATTTTATAACTATGTATTGTGTAATTGATATTAAAATGATCCCTAGTATGTCTTTTATTACCCTATTAGGATAATTGTTGTTGAATAGGGTAAGTAAGGCATGCTAGGGATAAGTTGTGGGCGCTATGGCGTTCGGGAAACAACTGAGCGCTCCGCCACCTGGCGGACGAATATAATATTTATAGTCCTGAAGCGGGGGACGGGGTTACGTAAATATGTCGCGCAAACCGCGCACCCCGTCCACTCGAAACCGAACGTTATAGCGTCATGATCTTATTAGATCCCTCTTAGGCTAGTTTACATCTAAGTTTTATCTAATAAGAATCTTGTAAATGTATAAAAATGTATAACAGTGTCTTGTATGAATAAATGATTCCCCGCGGGGTAGCGGGAGGGGTACACATGTAGAAAAGTAGAAGGGGAAGCCAAAATGGAATAAAAGACGAACCATTTTGGGCTTCCGGCATTCCGATCAGCGGCACCACTCCGAACACTACAAACGGTCAACCAAGTGACTAGGACAAGTAGTAGAACAACAAGTACCTCTGCCCCCTGCCCCCGGCTCTGCTGATATTATCGAAGAAAAGGAAATAAGGCGTTATTATTGTACAACATCCCTATATATACAGTCCACATCCCCCGGCGACCTATAAGGTTGTAGGACAATACTGTCCTCGATCTGTTGAAGAGATCGCAGTAGACAAAAGTGTCCTCAACAATAAAGGTTCCTTGTATAGATATTGTAATTAATAACAATATTATACCTACACGTACCTATGTTTAGTTAATTTAATTATTGATATAGTATACATCTTTTACAGCTTTTATATAAAAGATGGGGACAGACAATTCATCCGATGGTAACCGGTTACTGTTGCAACATTAGCTCAGATGATAGGGTTTTTCCAAAGAATACAAGCAAGTCTCCAAAGATTATTTTAGTGACGAACGTTAATAAAATAAAAAAAATCCTGAAACAATTGGTAGGGGGTAGAAAAAAGAAAGAAAAGGGATCAACCTCTCCACTGCTGGGTATAGAGGCCTCTTCCAAGGCCCGCTCACGGTCTTCGGGTCTTTACTTACAGCCGCAAACTTATTTGAATCGTCGCCACGTCGTCGGCCCACTTGGCAGAAGGGTGTTCCATACTGTGCTTTTAGAAATGTTAGGTTGTCGGTTCTGCGATAAATATGACCTGCCCAATGCCACGTCAGCTTGCTAATACTGTCAGCTATACTCGTATTATATAGGTGATTTTAGTAATGTTAGTCATTTTAATCCTATTAATTTGATATAGTATGTACATATTATACAAAAAATAAAATAATCCAGATTGTGTTTCCACCAATCCGTACTGGCGCACAGGGCCCACGTGTTGGATTATGCTCCTGAAAACCCCGCAGTGATTCAACTAGGGGAGGCCTGCAGTGGGACGTTATAAGTCGATAAGAGATGTCAGTACATATTTTACAGTACAAATAGTAATTAAACGCGTGTTTAATACCATTTTTCAAAATGTGTTATGTATACATATTTACAAAGATATGGTCATTATTAATAGTTCTTCCTATTTTTTAACGAATTAATATAACTCTTTTTACAAAGTTTATTATACTCTGTTTATACACAATGACTGCGATTAATGGCTATGG
The DNA here is from genome assembly GCA_914767545.1 of Sesia apiformis. Taxonomy (NCBI): domain Eukaryota; kingdom Metazoa; phylum Arthropoda; class Insecta; order Lepidoptera; family Sesiidae; genus Sesia; species Sesia apiformis. The sequence continues at coordinate 14,889,156 of OU611960.1, read as the reverse complement.
TTTGATTTAATAAAACGAATATCTATTTTTATTGATAAACCGACACGCACTTATAGTATTGGCCCATCGAGTGTTGGAACAAATACAACCTCCTTTTACAGCTCATTATCACATTTTTTTGTTAATAAGCAATCATAGCAACCGTAACCAGCCCTTTTAGTATGTACTGCTGAACATGGGCCTCGTCATGCACATTGTTCTGTGCACATGTAAATGTAGCCTTAAAACGTCAAACTGGCCAAGTGGGTTAGCGAGTTCACTGTTTTACAGGTGGTATAGTACCTGGGTGTAGTTCCTCAGGGCTCGTGGTAGCGGCTTTGTTATCCCTTGGGGGGCCGCGACACGACACCCGCGGGAGGAGAGGGGGTGGTGCTATCCTACAGATCGCCAGCACCACACGGCACAAGCGGTCACACACGATAGAGTAATTTAGACGGTCTGATATTAAACAAGGAACTGTAGCAGCCTGCGTAAGACACAATGTATGACTGTTTAAAAATTGCCTGTTAATCGATCGTAATGAGAGCGATCGGCATAGTATATCACATATAGCACTTTCAAATAAAAGTGTCACTATAATAAAAATGTCAATTTTGAGATATCTTCACATCTCTTCTGAAATTGACTAAACGCTGAAATTGAATTGACTACAATCTGCTTTCGTATTCAGTATAATTTTTGGCAGTCGGCATTAGTATCACTTAGTAGTTTGTACTCAAGAGTTCATCTGCTAACAATTAAGCGTTACTTTTCATTTAATGATAGTTTTAACCACAACATGTATAATTATACATTATACATTATATAAAATAATCCTGAAACAATGGGTAGGGAAGTAGAAAAAAAGAAAAGGGATCAGCCTCTCCGCTGCGGGGGATATAGGGCTCTCCCGCGGACCGCCATCACGTACGATCTTCAGGTCTTCTCACCCACCCACTACAGGCGACTTTGTTCAAGTATTAAATAAAGAATGATGTTTAAATTAATTAATTAAAATGATTTTTAAGTTTAGTGTCTTTCTGTTATGTGTGGTAAAGGAAAACATCGCGAAGAATCCGAAAATTAAAAAATCTGGAACGTATCCACCAATCCGCCCTGGGTCTGTGAGTTGCAATAACCATTGTCAGCTCTTAATCATGGCTGATGTAACCCAGCCAAAATGTCGAGTGAAGTATAAAAAATAATATAAAAAAAATATTTTTTGAAGAACAAAATTTTATGCAAGTTTATATTTGCAAGTTTTTTTATATTATTTTATTTACGCCTTTTTAGTTAGAATTAATCTATCCATTTCAAGTAACGCATCATTACGGTAGAAACTTTCCACCATAATGAGCATCAGCAGAATCAGTTCATGGTGAAGATCATGTTTAACTATCAAAATTAAACGTATATGCAAAGTTTCGTGTCCGTGCTACTAACCGTTGACCAGTGCCCTCGTGAGGAGACAATCCTGGCTGCAGCATCAGGTTATTTCTATCATTTTAGTGCATTGTCATCAGAACTGAACAAGCATGCAAAATTTTAAAGTCGTAAGTTTAGAGGAAGTGGTTCAAATTTGTCTTGCAAGATTTGTCCCAAACATACTAACAGGTGAAGTTAAATAAAAGCTTATAAAAAAGATTACCCTTGTTACTGAATACTAAATAGATCAATAGATGTTTTCTTTAAATTAAAGTGCTATAAAACTCACATAAACATTTAGTTGTCTTTTATGACCATGGTTTTACAGCATGGTTTCGGGAAAGTCACAATTAAAAAAAGTTAAGTACAATATATCTTTCTTTTACCGCGCCTCACCTTTATACAATTAGGTGCTTAAATATGTTAATTAATTTATATTGCACATGTGGAAGCAATTATTACGCAACACACGTTCCCAAATTCGACAGTTTTGATAATTATCTCAGAGGGATCGGACGCCTCTCCATATTACTTCATGGATTCGAACCTGTAGTCCGAACTTGAACCGTGATCGGAAGCAACTGTTAACATTGAGTTTACGTGAATAAGTGTGTTTACACTGAATATAATTGCAGGTGTTTTTTTCATAAATTTTTAACATTTCCGTAGAATAATATTGCCACGATAACTTTTCATGAGTTTATAGCAAGCATCGAACGATAGAGAAAAATTGATAAAAATACCATACATTTCAAAGATAAAGTATGACAATTATACGAATAAATATAAAAGTTTTCACTAATAATATATCTTACTGAATTCGTCTTCACATTGTTACATTGATAACTTCAAACAATTGAGTAGATAGGTAAAGTCAATGGCACTTATCAAAGTTGGGGTCAGATATTAAAATAACAATTATATTCATTTAAACAATAACCTCTTTACTAACTATAGAAGAAGCGTCTTAAGAAGTGCTTTAAGAAGTGTCTAGCGAGTCTGGGTCAATAAACTGTTACACCAGAATTGTAAATGGTATAAATTCTGGAATTGTATACTATTTAAAGTTGTATTTTCTTTTCGTGGTGGGGGCACAAAAGTTGATACTTATTTCGGGAATAATCTATTGTTATTAATATTTAAAGTCATTGTGGAGATTACAATTCAACTAAAACAAATGTTATCTATAATATGACATCATTTTTTTAACCGTTAAAATAAATAGTATTGGTGATTTTGATGACAGATGTTAAGGGAACTGTGTTAAAAGCAAAAATGTTATTAAAAATAATAATATTTGCGGTTATTTTAACAACCGTGTGTTCTAAACAGTTTGATAATAATAAAACCAATGTAAAAAGATGTGAAAATCTTATTAAAAACTTATCTATAAGTGACGAATGTGCATGCGGAGGTAAAATATGTATTAAAAAGTGTTGTCACTTCGGGTACGGCTTTGATTATGTTAGAAACAGATGTGTGAATATAACAGAAGCTTTTGAACCTGACATTTATAGAAACTATCAGCCAGTTACAGATGTTAACGCATCGGATATATTTCACTTCAATATCGGGAAGCCAAAGTGTATAAAAGGAAAGGAAGTAATAATAAGGATATCCGGAGATATTTACGTGGAGACGTACTTTGTAAATTTGGTAAGAACTGTAGACTTAAATTTTCCACTTATGCTTATTAATGCCCTATGTCACTCTCTATTCCTCATAATTTCACATCGTCATGAACTTTGATAACCGATTTCTTCAGTTTTTTAAATGTCTAATTCGCCTCGAAGGGCACATGTGTAGACTCGTGATTGATATGCACTGAAATTTTGAATTATTAGACACGCCTACTGAGACATAAATTATTTACAATTCGATAACTCGTCTTCAAAATTTCATAATATTGTATAATTCTTCAATGTACAATTAATTTATTTATTATACTCGCACATCTCCATGACACAAATCACGGGCAGTGTTAACTCAGCTAGCAAAGTAGTCCCATTACGACCAATTTATTAAACATAGAAGCTTATAAAAGGTTTTATGGAAGTTTTAATTTTGACTGTTGAAACCATCAGTACCTAATGAGTCCATTTTGACAATAAAAACATTCATTCTCATTAGAAAGTCTTGTAGATGCCTATAAGACAAATTCATTTGACAATTATATGTCATGTTCCGTAAGTATGTCTTATAATAATGAATGTTATAAGACTAATTATACGAATAGGTAATATTTTTTATCTTATAACTGCATATATTAAGATTATTTGATCTTGTAAAAGACTTATCTTGTGTTATTATAAGAGAAATTGGGTTGAAGTCCTTTTATAAAACAAAAATTAAACACTGCATTTTGAGACTTTTATAAGACGGACAGCTATGAACAAAACATTTATAAGATAGAAATTACTTGTAATTGTCCTGTATATGTTTTTATAACACTAATTCAACCATGTTCGTTTTTATTTTTCGCGTGGATATATCTGACTGCTATAAAGGAAGGGCGAGATTTAACGGCAATATCGGCCGATTTACCGCTTCTACCGGCAGATTATATACATATATCTGACGCCTGGAATTTCATAGTACAGCAATTTGTAAATACATAGGAAATGCAAAAAATTCAGTAATACTGTGAGAAGCAGTGGTTAAAGATTGTGCCAGAAATAATAAGTTGTGCAAGTGAAACAAACAGTACCAACAGTGGGTTAGAAGGCTGGCATAGAAGATTTAACGCTAATATTAAAAGTAAAAATGATTTAACAAAAATATTAAAAGAGGCAAAGTGGCATGACCAGAAAATAAAATGTTAAATGTTTAATTACAATAACCGCAAAAAAGTCGATATACTATTTAATACAACATATACATGTCGATATACAAGATACAAGCAAGAACTTAAAAAGTTAAATGAAAATGTTAAATGAAAACGTAACACACTAGATCGTATACGCAAGATTAAAAGGCAAATTAAATTTTCGTATTAAAACTTCAGATCAGATTGCCTAAGATCATTTCTGATATATTTCAAGACATATGATTTTTTTATTTCAAGCCAACCTACTTAATTTTAGTTGTTTTAATAATAAGGATAATAATTTAATTTAAGTTTTTTTTTCAATGTTTTGTTCGAATTAATATTGTTTTATTTTATGACATTAACACTTTTAATAACGAACATACACTACACCCGTATTAAAATACTGGATTTCCTTTTAAGTTATCTAGTTTTTTTTAGTGATATACATTTCAGGTATACTCTTAATTGCCTTTTAGATATACTGCTCCATAGTCATCTTACATTTCAGGCTTCTTTGGCATCTTGCCTTTTAGGCATACTGCTTCATAGTCATCCTGTATTTTAGGCAACTCAATCAAAAAATATTTCAAATTAGACCACACAGGTAGGGATTATACGGATCGATGGATAAGATATGTATATTCGTAATTGGTAGATTGTTAAGTATAGTGTAAGTTTTCAAAAGCAGTTAGTTTAATACTGACATGACAAATGTTTAACATGACAAATTATCGCATAATATTTTGCGTCACGATCTTTAACTTCGTACGTAAAAAAATACGTAAAATGTATTAATTATTGACACAAAAGTCCAATATATGATACCGTCATCAAGGTCTCGTGTGGTTACGATACACTATGAAAATAATTCACGTAGTAAATTGCGTCGGGTGTTATCGCATGCGCACCATTTTGCGCACACTTCCAAATGTAATGACATGTTTTATCATTACAATATAAATCCGAAAGTCTGTTTGTTTGCACTTAATCACGCCTCAATGAAGCAACAGATAGTTGCATGAGATTATATTAGGCCAAGGAGAAGAATATTAGGCTACATTATATCCAGATTACAACATTACATTACATTACAACAATTCTGTGGGAATTACTATAAAGCCAATTGAAGTCATGGGCGCACCTAGTTATATTGATTCTAACGTGTAATTTTTAAATGTAAAAAATGTGTCACCTATGTAATTCCGCAATTAATCAATCTTTAACATCTTCATGCAATATTTGTATATAATTTGTATTCCAATCAATGTGCGCAAAACCGCTGACATTGCAATATCACCATCTGATACTATAGTTATACAACCAATACTATAGTAATACTGAATTCAAAGTAGTAATACATTTCGTAGCCCATGTCTAAATCCTCAAAAACATTGATTCGGGAAAAGTTTGTGTCGGCGAAACGGCGAAAATATTTTCATTAGTAGTTTTATTTTTGTTAATCTAGGATTACGATAAAATTCCTTTTACTTAAAGCAAATCTTTTTTCAGGATGGGAAGCTCTTTGTGGAGACTGCTCATCGAATTCCTCCGTGGACGATCCACGAGCCTGATAAGTACTGCATCGACACTTTCGTACTCAATTACGAGAATGGAAGCAAAGTGCATCACCTAGACGCGCTCGTGTGCTTCTCGGCAGATGCGCAGCCCTCGAACCATATTCTAAGTAGTACATGTAAGAATTTTTAATTAATTTTCCTAGCTAAGCAGCCAGACGGCTAGATTGAAACCGCATTAGAGTGTAGGCACTAGAATTGCCAACTTTTTTTAGGCCGAATATAGTATTTCCAAACCTACGAGTAGCACCAATAAAAATATAGTACATTGGGAAAAAATAAAAATTATGTAGTGTCCCAAAATTATATTTTATTTTTTTAAGGTAATAAGTATTCATTTATATTTTATTTTTAAATGAGTATTTTGTGCTACTTTGAGCATTCATCGACAGTTTTTTATTATTTAGGAAACATTCATTGCTATTATGTATTGCATTTAAAAAAAATACAATAAACCAATAACTCTGCTTTTAAAAGATATTGGCTCTGTTACGCTCATCTCTACATTTAGTATTCATTCATCACAGAAAATATGCGCTCTGATATGCGCACTGAGGTTGCCGGAATCCATAGAAGAAATGATGTAATTTTTAGAATAGTGGAGAAATCTGAATCACTGAAGAGTAAAATTTGTTGCCATTTAGTACAGAATTTTTGATCAGCAAGTACAAGATCCAGAATTTTATTGAACTGAATCGTCTCTGAGTACAAATTGTCAAAATTGATATTCAGTTTACGAACAATTTCTATTTTTTCTACCAATGCAAATGCTTCAAATTCGGAAAATTCCAGTTTTGTTGTTAGATTGAAGTCCATTCGAAGATTCGGCCAATTTGATTCAGAAAAATCGAACCAATTGTTTAAATTATTCTGACTAGCAACATAAACCTCTTCCTTATTTAGTGATTCCTTAGTGAACAAATTCCTCTTAGTGATTTGAAACACATCAAAAACTCTTGCTCTAACTTTTTCAGCCATTTATTTATCTCATATCCAAAAAATACATTTTCTTTTTGTATTATTAATTGTTATTTTAAGTTCTGCATAATTTTGAAAATATCTACAATTGTTACACTATTTAACATTTGTTATAAAAATTCAGCGTTATTTGAATTCCCTATATGAATTTGCTCGTAATGCAATATAGAAGTTTCGCCTACCATATATTTTTTTAGAAATATAGTAGTAGGGCTCCAGTTATAGTAGGATACTAGATTATACTTGCAGTAGGGTTGGTATCCCTAGTCGGCACTGACATACGACTGTCCCCTGGCACGACTGGCACCCCGTACGAAAAAGAATCCTCTTCTGCCTAATTCCACTTGACCTCTATCCGTATCGGAAGCTAACAGACATCGTTGATGTCCATCGAAGACAGTATTCCTTGCTATCAGATCGACTATCTTTACATAGTACATAACGTACTATGATATTTATTTTCCTTTTTTTAAGAAAGAAAGGTAGATGTGTAAGCGGCCCATATGCCTACCGCCGCCCATAAACACAGCCAACATTGCAAAATCCTTTATACTGCTTTCCTGAAGAACCCCATGTTGTAACAGAACGGAAAGCCTTTCGAGGCAGTTCATTCTGTAATCTACAGATTAGAAGACTTTTGCTAAGATTGATACGAGTGTATTAAACAAATAAAATGAGAATGGTTGTATTTCTAGCAGGCAATCTGTTTGACGTGACAGAAAATTCGTTATATATTTTCAGGCATGCTGATCTCGTGCGTGTTCATCATTGCTACGGTGGCAGTGTACGTGTGGTTGCCGGAACTGAGGAACTTACACGGCAGGGTGCTCATAGCATACCTCCTTTGCTTCTTCGTGGGGTTCCTGCTGATGGCCGTAATGCAGATCCTGCTCATGGTCAGCGAGCTGGACCAGAAATCGTGCCTTGGATTAAGTGAGTATATTTTGAAATATAAGGATATACACGCGTTTATAATTGTTATAGTTACGTTTGGGGCTAAATAAAAATTTGTAGTGACAAAAGTGATAGAATCTTATTCGAAAGTTCAAAAGTTCGAACGCCACCTTTGAGTTTCTATGTGTAGGTAAAGAGTATTGTATCGACGGCGGTAAAGAAATACATAGTGAGGAAACAAAAGTAAAAAATCTGGTTCATATAAAAATCCAGCAATCTACACTAGACTCAAAACTGTACGTCTATGCAAGAGAAAGCCTAGGTTTTTTTTTATTAGAGTCGAAGAATCACACCAGAATTCAGAAGAATCATAGAACTGAGAAGAACTATGATTATTCTGTAATAATCATAGAATTCTTTAAAATCATTTACCGAGTCACTCTCTTCCCGCGGGTGTTGTAAGGCGACTAAGGAATAGCAAAGCGCCCACCACAAGCCCCGAGGAACTAATACCACCTCTAAAAGAGTGGTCTCGCCAACCCACTTGGGCAGCGTGGTGTTTTAAGGCCATACATCCCTCTGCACGAGACAATGTGCATGAGGCGGCCGGTGTCCAGCAGTGGATACATCCAGCAGTGCATCCGGCAACCAGTATGCATGCTCGGTACTCATTGCATACTCTGTGTGCATTGCATTGCATACCGAGTTACCAGCGTTCAAGTTTCGAGAATGTTGTTTTCACACTTTGTGTAATATAATAATACCTTTTATGTAGAAAGAAAGTGACAGACAAGCAGAGAGTCCACTTGGTGACAAGTGGGTACTGTCTGCGACCTTCGCGGTAACATACACATCGGTGCACACTAGTTTTAAATTGATGATTTTACCAGGTGGATTCATCACCTTCACTCATAGACGCGATTTAATTTTATTTTTTACAGTGAAGTAGGTGGACGAGCAAGCGGTCCGACGTGATGGTAAGTGCTACCGCCACCCATGGACACCTGGCATGGACCTATAGCAAAGTTATATTCACAGCTTTCTTGAAGAACCCCATATCGTAGCTTAATGGGAAGACCTCTTGAGGCAGTTCGTTCCACAGCCTACGGGTTCGCGGTATAAAATGATTTTTGGACCGAACAGTGCGCGACACCTCCGTATCGAGGAAATGCGGATGGACCGCACTTCTGTGACGGGAGGTGCGGTTGTAAAAATAGGTTCTATGTTGGACTCATAGGCGCGAATGCTCCTTTTCTAATAAATAAAATTTGAAACAAATTAAAAAGTAAGAAATAAATTAAAACAATGATTAAATTTAAACCGGTTTTTATGAGTAAGAGAGCACAGTTGTTTATTCTGGCGCCACTAATATTTACTGTAGGTTGTCCCCACATCAAAAGAAGTTAACAGGAAAATTATTAATAGGAAATGAAAAATATCATATATTGGAAGCAATGATAACCATAAGGTGTCAGGTATGTATATATATACACATGAGTCATAGATCCCAAAAAGACATTGTATGACTTGATTCAAGACAGGAGAAAAGCTCTGGAAAATACAATCAAATCACATGATTACAACAAAACAGTTTATGATAAAAATCGAAGACACTTTGATTTTAAAGTTGGTGATACTGTTTTTGTAGATAATGGTAACAAACTGAATAGGAAAAAACTCGATGAACTGAGAGTCGGGCCTTACAAAATTATAGAAAAAATATCAAACTCAATTTACAAGATAAACACTGGCCAAAAGAAAACAGAATCGAACTTTTTCCACATCTCGAAGTTGACTCTAGCCCCTTCGACTACAAACCGAGAAGAGGATACGTGAGAAGTCATGTGTCTTTACTTTATAAAAAAGTGCTCTAAATCTAATCCGCTGGATAATTATATAGTGATCTTTATAAATTACTAATGATTCTCCCTGACTTCGCTCGGGTGGCAACCCAAACTGAGCCTAATTTAGTAAACTCATATTGATGGACATTTAGGCCATGTTCTTAAAATAGAAAAAAAGAATGATGATGTTTTTTTAAATGATAAAACTTGAAAAATTAACAAACTTGTTTTGTAACATTAATATTTTTAGATTTGTTATTTTATTGTTTTCCTTCCAGCGGTCGTCATCTACTTCTCGCTGATGTCAGCATTCTTCTGGCTCAACGTCATGTCTTTCGACATTTGGTGGACATTCAGGTAGGTACAGATACATTACGAAATCATTGGCCATCGGCTAAACCGGAAACACCCGAACGCGTCATCAACGTCTATGAATTATCGTACCTCTAATGGCATACCTTATTACGAGATACTTTATTACTTTATTGCATGACGAGTTCGGATATTTCCGGATTAGCCGATGGCCAATGATTTCGTAATGTCGTATGTACATAGTTTTCAGTATGCTATGTATATTTTAATGAAAGAAAGAAGAAAGCTTTCATTCAGCCCACGATAGTAACTAGCATTCAATCGCAATAATACAACACAATCTATTGTACCTGTCTCTACATAATATAATAAAATCATAAGAGTCGACATGGCGTGTCTGTACATGAAATATTTTTTTGTCTTTTTGTTTGTCTGTCTGTATATCTGAACGCGCATAACGTCAAAATGAAATTTTAATGAAAAATCTTTTTTTAATTGAAACGGATTTTAATGAAACTTGGCATAGATATATGTTAACACATTTTACATTTAGTAGTATATGTGGCCGCGACTTCGTGCGCTTAGATGTTAAAGTATTTCTAGTTAGCTGGGTTAGACAATTCTGTAATGGATCTGGATAAAGAGTACCCTAAATGTTAACTCGGCACATAAGCTACTTTAATGATTAAATTGAGCACATAATGATTAAATTTATAACGTAATCATTTATTATATTATTATAATATACCCATCCGACAGCGCCGAGATGTAAGAGCTCTGCACCCTCTTCTCAATTTTGTACTATCCAAATTGCTCACAGTATTTGAAACGTAAATTTTAGTTTCTGGGTGACACGCATGACCTATCATCTTCGTTCCGCTACCAACTCCTCACTCCAAGTCTCTTCTTGCCGTACTGGTTTTATGACCAAATCTTACACTGCGCAGGCAGCTACACTCTGGAACGCCATCCTCACTGACATCCGGAAAGCTCCTAACAAATCTCTTTTAAAAAGATACTTCGGGAACAATACGAGTACCTCTTCATGTGTCATCGTCAGTCGCTCAGTCAGCTCCTTTTGCTTCAACTTTTCTTTCATTTTTATTTTACTTTTGTCAGCAACATGTTTTTTTTAATTGTTTGTCTTAATATAACTTATGTAGATATTTTATTTATATACACATAATGTATTCCATTGATTATGTATACCTTGTAGGTATTATATTTATACTTATGTATATATGTATGTGTGTAAGTTTGTATGTATATATACATATTATATTTATTTTACCACACCATCTAAATTGTCTTTCATGCACCTCCTAATTGAACTTCTCTGATCAACCCAAAGGTTGGCTGGTGGAGAATGCCTTAAGGCATTAAGCTCGACTTTTATACGATATTGTGCAATTAAGTGTAAAATTAAAATAAAATAAATAAATACTTCCCTCATCCCTTATTTTTCAGTGGTAACCACGTACAGTCAGCGATGCTCCATAAGAGGTTCTATAAGTACGCGATCTACGCGTTCGGGATCCCTACCGCCCTTACGATAATCATGGTGTCGTTGGAGTTCTCCGGCTTACCGCCAAGCCCTTGGCTGCCGCTATTACAATTGCAGGGCTGCTTTATTCACGGTTAGTCACTTATCTCTCTTCTTAAAAGTTAAAGTGTATTCCATTCTTTATGGCCGTCAGTTTTACACACGGTCAGTTTTAACTGTCAGTTTAAACTTTTCAGTCAAAACTGTCAATTTCAACTGATCGTGTGTGGCGGCTTAAAGGGTGCAAAGTTAAAATTTATGGTAGCTGGACTGGTCAGCTGTAAACAAAATCCATTGAACACAAATTAGGTATAAACAATTTCTTTTCTATAGAATAATTCTATTTCCTTCAACTGGTTGTAGGCATCAGTCGACTGCTGTACCTCTACGGGCCGATGGCTATACTTTGCGTCGCTAACTTGACCTTCTTCATACTTACCGCCTGGAAAATTATTGGAATCGATCGCCAGTCCAAAGTGCTCAAGTCCAATGAGAGCTCGAGGCACGATCAGCACAAGAATGACAAGCAGAGGTGAGGAATAATAATTAATTATGCCAACAATTAATAATTAACTATTAATTAATTGTGATTAATTTTTAATTTATTATTTACAAGTAGTAATTAATTATACCAAAATATTTATGACATGAAAGTGTCAGATGATCAATCAATCCACCTGGTGATAAGTATATACCTACTGTCGCACTGCGACTGTTCTACGAAGTGGCTTATGGTGCAAAACCCGATAAACCATTCCGTAAAGAACAACACATGTTTAAAACGACTCCGAGCCTCTCCGAGTAATTGAAATCCTCTAAACGCGGGGTTGGAACATGGCCAGGTTAGTTGCAGGCGAGTGTAGTTTCAGTTCGTGACTTCGCTTCGCTGTTTGCCCTGTTTATGTGTTACAAAACCCACTTTTGTTGCCATAAATATAACAGTCAACTTCTAGTAAAAGTTTCCAATAAAAAACCATTTATAAAGTTTTAAAATAAATAAAGTTTTACATGACTGACTGATCGTTTCAAAATCCTGTGTGAAGTTAATTAAAAAATAACTCAATAAGTACTTATTGAATATTTTGTTTTCGTTTACAATAATGACAAATATCATTTGCCGCTTTGTTAGAACATAATTAACACAAATTAACGAACGTACACTTTGCACATATGCTGCGTGATTACTGCATACTCTTAGACTGTAATTTTGTGCATGTTTAATTTGTAAACGTATTTTATTCTCTTTTATTGTATTTGGTTCGCCAACGACGCGCCCTACATCTTCCTAATATACAAACATGATATTAAAATGAAATATTTTATGAATATCAAATAATAATTAATAAGTTCAACGAATTTAAATAAAACCAAGCCACTGAAAGCTCATTAAAACGGGTCACACCGAGTGATTTCCATGTCCATGTATTCTCAAATTGATGAGTGCTTTGTAACCGCCTACACGCGTTTCTACACCACGTGGTCGCAACCCGCCGAGAGTCACGACCGCGGAATTATGTTTTTTTTTATAGAAAAACAGGCGGCAGAAGATCGCACAGTGTAAGTGGATACTTGTCGTCCATAGACATCCGCGATACATTCCAACATCAGTCCATAATGACAAACGTTGGCACGCCCCCGGATACGCTGCCTACCTTTGCAGATTAAGGAATGGATTGGGAAAATGGGGAGGGAGAGGATGGCATGGGAATGGGTATATCTCACTCACTACCGAAACACGTACGTGCATTAGGGAAATACGATAAAGTAGGAAATGCAGTACATTTCAAGGTAGTCTTCTGTGAGTGAGGGGATACTTGGCCGGTCGAGTGCGCCTAATGGCTGTGGGAATGCAGCATGCACTCTCCCCCTACCGAATATGTATGTATACGTTTGTAATACTAATATTTGCGGCCTGGATTCCAACCGCGTTGTGTCGTCCACCCAGTACTTACTCGTACGTATACAAATGTGATCAATATTTTTTAAGCAATTAGTCCAAAATGAATTTAAGATTTCACACACTCCTATAATAATAATAAATAATAGCACACACGCGGCTGTGTGTGACACACACACGCACACACACCTCACTAGGATTCTCTATTTCGTGGGTCCGGAGACACCCGGACAGGTCTTTGTGTTTAAACAAATGGAAGGCAGACCGAGAATAGAATCTGGGAACTTTTTGGACATCACGTAGATGTACTATCATATGAGCTGATCGGTCGTCGGTTCTGTAAGCGTTGCATCTGTGTGAGGTGCATTAATTCGTCCTTTTGGGTGACAATTGCATTATTTCTGTAAATGCACCTATGCAGGAATGTCATGAGCGTGTCTTATTTCCAGACTGCTACTCTACATAAAGCTGTTTGCTGTAATGGGCGTCAACTGGATCCTAGAAATCTTCAGCTCCTTGTACCCGGAAATTCAGGAAATATGGAATTTTACTGACGCATATAACGTCCTCGTTGGTTTCATAATCTTCATCATTTTTGTGTGCAAAAAGAAAATATTTCGACTGCTAAAGAAAAGGTTTGTTTTGAATTTTTTTAAAAAACTAATTTTATTTCTATTTATTACTCTATTGGCGCTGGGTAACCTTTGATGAAAAGGTTTGATGATGATTTCGAAATATTTTTCATCAAAATAAAAATTGTTTTTTCTATACACAGGATAAAAGAATGCTTCAGTTCGACGACGGGTGAAGACAACGGATTGAGAACTTTTAGCAATAAAAATATAAATAGAGTCAGAAAACAAAGAACTGATAGTGTAAACGCGGTACGGTCCACTGCAATGATTTGACTGACAAAAGAAAAAGTACATTATACAAATTACAAAAGTAATTTTCTTCTTTTTTAATCAAATTTATATAACAATTGACTACACGTATAAAGAGATTTAGAAAAAAACATTCAACCCCTTTTTTGAACTAAAAAAAAAAACAGTGCTTAAAAGCACCGTCTTATCTTTTAAAGAATCTTTCTGATTTCTTATAACTTTCTTCACACATACATGCGATTGCAACACACACACATATATATATGTATGTATATATATATATATAAAGAAGAGCTAAAAATAACACGCTAAATAACAAAATAAAGAGTCTCAAGAAAATTAAAAAGTTATTTTTCAAAGGCGTAACCGAGCATCGTAGGTACTAATGAAGCAAGGTACATATCTCTCTAACAAGGTATACTTGCACTGTAGTGAGTTCAATACACACAGATTTTGCCCACTAATACCTAAATGTTTTGCTGTAGTTTCAAACTAACATATTTATAAACGGTTGTAAATAATTTTACTTGCTGTTTATTAACATTCAACGACAATACTTAGACGAATTAACTGAGCTAGATAAACATGACACCGACTCATATACTCGTAGCTTTCTTGTTAACCTGCGAACAGTACTTCCACGTGAAGATTTTGTTTCTAAATTAAGATTTTGGCGTTATATCCACGCTTTTTAATTAATCTGATATAATATCATCACGTTATGTTTGTGTTATGTTTTTGTATGATAATAACATTTATGTAAGATAGTTTGAAAAGTTGAGTCTGATTTCAATAATTTTTTATTTCTTCGAATTTGGTCAAATTTTACTATGAAAAAACCTATATACACTTACCGGCCGAAAGTAATACACATTGGCCTTTAGAAAGAGACTATATTTTGTAGAGCGTCGTCTCTGTCGTGTACCGTTACGACAGATACGACGCTCTACAAAACCGAAGTTAGCCGATCGTAGTCGATGTGTATTATTTTCGGCCGGGATGTGTACAAAAATTGTCTTTATTACTTATTTTTGTGAATTACAATGAAAAAATATACTTTTATTTGTTTTTAAAGTTTAACAGATAATAAATCAAACTGATCGGATTACAAGTAGTAGGTATGTATTAAGAGCCACTATTCCGTGAAGGAACTATCCGCGATTATAACCGCGTCGCCTTGCACTCGTCCATCACGCGGTTGCGGTCTTCTCCCGTAAAATTTCTGTTACTTTCTAATCTAGTCCCTGATTTCTGTTTTAGACGTCCTCATAAAACGATCAGTATATTTATATATGTTTAGTAATTAACATAGACAACACAAGAAAATATGACTCCGACAAAATGTTTAAAACAGAAGTGTCAGTTAAAATGGGAATGGATCGCTTAAAATGATTTCTAAAGTTATAGTTAATAATAAGAAAATAAAATAATGAGGGTATAAATAAAAAACCCATCTTAAGTATTTTTTTTTAAAATGTCGCCATCAGGAGATCACTTTAGCGACAAGGTACTCTTGTATACCTCTATATACCTATTTATTTGAACTTTTGTATCACTTTCACTGTCTTCTTTGACGTGCAACACAGTGAGTGCACTTACTTAATTCATTTACACTGACTGATACTTAGACTGTTTTATTTGTATCAGTAAGTATATTTTTTCATTTTATTTACTAAAGTGACATTGTTTTTTGTTGACTTGTGCACAGGTACAGGCAAGTGCGAGGTGAGCCGATGTCCCGGTCGCAGACAACTGTGACTTCACGCACCGCCTGCAGCAGAGACGACATCACGATGAGCTCCGTCAAATCCGTCCACAATAAATAGTATGCTAGATGTTAACCTACCAAGTAGACGATGATGCGCTTGCGGGAGATATGAGTAGCTGGACCACGGGAACAACAATTCTAAGATGATGTGACTCTTTAAAGAGAAATAATTAAATGAGCAACAAAAAACCATTGTATGGTCAACAAGTCGATGCCAGCAAATTGAAAGGTGGGTTAGGATCTCTGGTGACATTGAAGAACCAGGAGTCTGGCGAAGCGAAACTCCGTCGACTTGGTGATGATATGCCTGATAATATAAAATTAATTTTAACTTCAGTTATTCAAAAATAGGATGTTTTGTTAGTCACGATAGCCTATTTAGTATTTTTGCTGCTCATATAAATACAAGCCGTTTTGATTTGACGTCATTTTTGAAAGCAGATATTTGAAATAGTCAGAGACCGTCCCAAAACTCGCAGCCCGCGCGGGTACAGCTACCTATATATACTCTTTTATGAATTAGTTACTCAGCTAGAACCAAATGCAGCATTACATTTATGTGTAGTATATACGTATTATATACTGTTAATCTTTACAATAAAATTAAGAACTTATTTTGAGGGTACCAAATTCAAATGTATTTATTAGCGTAACATGGTTTACAAGACGTTGGTATATTGAACCTATGAGCTTGTTACACAATCGAAAAACGGTGTACAAATTTTATTCCTAGAACCTACTTCTAATACTTATTACGATATTTTTATAAAAAAAATGTTGATGTATCACTTATAGACCTACACACTACTTTGCCTTTGCCTTTGTAACTTTGCCGGTGGTCAATTTAGGAACTAAATTTCACATTAAAATTTAGGAAATATTATACTATAATTAAATAATTAAATTTAGAAATCCATAAAGTATTGAACGTAACATCTTGCTTAAAATATCAATGATCTTTACCCATAAATTGAGTAAAATGTATATAATAGTAATACTGATGTCGATAGCAACGACATCCTTCATCGGCAAAGTTATGTGTGTAGGTCTGTAAATGTCGTTGTTGATAGACTCTATCCATACTCCAGTTATTAAAGCATGAGCTCTGACAGCTTACAGTTAAAAAAAACACAGTGATGGATGAGACTTTGTTAATCGATAGCCTAGTTCATCGGTTTTTTTTATTTTTTGATTATAACAATGAAATAAAAGTTAGAAGCCAGGATATATAAATGTGTATAATGATTTGCATGATTATATATTTTTATTTTGATTACTTTGATTTATAAAAACAGTATGTACTTATTTAATTTAAATACAATATTTTAATAAAATTATATAATTAATACTATATGTAATATTAATTGTATTACTTTTCGATCATCAACAATAAAAAAACGGGTTTATGCACGCGTTTATTCCGTTACACGGCAATGTTAATTTACATATTAATCGAGGAAAATGAATTGATTCGTTGTGTAAAAAAAAAATACGTTAAAATATACATTAAAAGAACAATAAACACTTCACATTTAATTATTATAATTTTGCGACTCGTATCTGTCATAATTTTTTTTTTAATTTCGATTATTGCGTTACGGAATAATAACGTTTTACGTGAAATGGACAACGCCCGATTTGTCAGAGCTATTTTTTTTTTCGGAATGGCAAAATTCTTGGGGCCATAATGGCCTTTGAAGAGTCACCGGACATGTGACAGAGCTCATGCTTAACCGGACCATATGTACATACACATTACGAGATCTACCTATCCTCACACTCGTAATTATGTACCTAATTTTAACGTCACGCTAATAGTGTTATCGTATTTTTATGTCATTTGTACTATAAATAATTGTTAGACGTTAACTTAAGAGCTATTTTTGAAATAAGAGTAGGTATAAGTATTTTTAATTTTATATTATTATTATTACATAGCTATATATGTTTTGTAAAACGATGGCATCTACCTCATAAATGTCTCAAGTATCAAACAATAAAGTGCCATACTCTCATGTTATTTACATTTTCTATTAAAAAAAATAACTATTAAATCACTTCAATTATGTAGATGTTTTAACACCAAGCATATTGAATCTTTAGTGGACATACATTTATGCACAATAATGTAACAAAAAGAGATGTATGTCTGCACGTTTTGGTACACAGGGGATGTTTTGTTTTGTTTCTAAACATTCCAATCGTTTCCAATCGTTTATCGAGCGTTTACATCTGGCACACTCGAGGCTCCATGCATGATAATTGATAAACAACACACATGATAACTTGACAACATTTCGTGCACTTTCATAGATACCTACTATCAATTGATCGGCTTTGGCATTGATCACATTACAGCCTGTATATAATATATATAAAAATACTTTTTGTGAAATTGAAAGCAAATGT
Source organism: Sesia apiformis (assembly GCA_914767545.1). Lineage (NCBI taxonomy): Eukaryota > Metazoa > Arthropoda > Insecta > Lepidoptera > Sesiidae > Sesia > Sesia apiformis. Next base: position 14,870,840 of record OU611960.1, on the reverse strand, counting down.
TTTATGTAATCTCATAATACTTATACGTAATTACTGGTATCTACTCATTGCGAAAAACTTTATTCACAATAACTTTGATTTTCTTTTATATAAATTTGAATCAGTATCTATAACATAAGTAAAAAGATTTTTGCAAAAACGTTTTATGTTATAACGATTAGTAGGTACAACGGATTTTAAACTTTAATACCTTTGTAATAATTTCATTTATACAAACAACCAGGGCCCGATCTAGCTATTTAGTCGCTCCGAGCAAAATAATATTTGTCGCCTTTTACAATAACACCTTATAATAAGTCACACCATGTTATTCCGTAGATGGTGCAATTTTTAAAGCCATGTTTTCCCTGCACTTTAAATGAATGAATGAAAATGACACAAGATTTTTTTTTAAAGAATTTTATACAAATAAAAAATAAACAAATCAAATTAAACCATTTTTTTGAGAATAATAAACTATCTAGACCTAGTAACTAAAATAATTTTCTTCGCACTTTTTGTTCTACAAAATCTTTAATTATTTCTGTTAAATTGATACTGTCGCAAACTTTGTGTTCTATTGAAGTCATAGCCAATCCAGATCTAATCTATTTTGTGTCATGGTGGACCGCACTAATTTTTAATTTAGAAAAGCTTCTTGCACCACTAGCAACTGTCACTGGTTAAGTCAAAAGAATTCTGAGAGCAATACTGATGTTTGGACCAGATCTTAAGTCTGTAATAAATTTAAAACTTTTCGAGGAGACAAATTACTATCTAAAATCATACAAAGTACTGACAACTCCTCTGAAAGTTCTAATCGATTTATATCAGATGAGTCCTCGCGGGTTAAAATAGTCTCGAGGTTCTTACAATGTCCTAACAATTCATTCCTTTGGCAATTCTCTTATCACAGAATTAAACTTATTATGAATTATAAAATAGAAAAACGCGACGGTTCAAATTCTAGATCGCTTTGTAGCTTTGTTTGTTCGCTTCACCATTTACTATACAAACAAAACTGCAGTGTGAGTGAAATGAGAGAGTCCAGAAGACTGATAGATGCATGTCGCTCTGATACTCACCTTTTGTTTTTGTAATAACATAAAATATGTACAGAGAATCCCCCCGTTGCAAGTCTATAATTGGCTAGGCACAGTCAACAAAGAATTGCCAAAGTAATGAAAAACATTTAATTGACAATTTCACAAAATTTTACTTTTACAGACTGAGTAGCACTCATTTAATTTGCAGGTCTTAATGCTAAACAGAATGTCTAGTAGGTACGAAAAACTAAATTCGAAATCGTTCAGATCAGATCCAATATCTGTAGCTACCCAGTCAAGTCAAGTTCTCATCTGTGTTTCAACAGTAGGTACTTGAGCGTTGACCACTTGTCTCCTTAATTTAAATTTACAAAAGTTCTTAATACAATCATAAACCTTATGACTGAACGCAAACACAATCGGTCTAGTAGTTTTTGAGAAAATTGCCGACATACGTACATATGTATATAGTAGTACATATGGGGGAAACAGACCGTTTTTTTCGTGAACGCTACCAACGGCAAAGTATTTTTTTTTGGTTATATTTCGGTAATTCCCCGTTTCTGACTTGGATTCAGTGTTGTAGTAATGACATTGCACACACCGGTGTTGCTCTATTATCGAATTCGTTGAAAAATTAAACATTTAATGTTTGAATAAATAATAAATTGAAATAATGTTTTTTTATAGCTTTACTAACGATTTTTAATTTTTATTGTGTTACAACGAATAACAGTTGTAAATGTGTATAAGTTGTATACGGGTGTACGGGTGTACGGGTATACGGGTAAAATATACGGGTAGGTACTAGGAAGTTGAGCAAAACTTTTTCATGTCACCTTGAAAATCGCTTTAAATAATTCATAAAGTAATAGAAGTAGAAATTTTATATTAATAATGAAGCAATAATTAAACACACTTGTAAAATTTAATACATATAAACTGCAGAGTGACATATTCTTGGCTTTACCTGCGCGCTGCGGTATAGTTCACGACTGGACCCAATATTTTATTAGTCGCCAGCCGCCCCTCAATTTTGCCGCTCTAGTCATTTGCCCGCCTTGCCCATAGATCGGGCCCTGCAGAAAACTACAAATAACTGCTATAAATATAAAGACTTTAAAGTGTATGGTTTTGTAACTACATCCTAAACACACACACTATCGGTGAACTCAGAATATCGGTGGAACCATAAGTTGTATTATATGCTGTACAGAACCGAAAACACATTTGTGTACAATAAAAAATAGATAAAATTTCATAATTCCATGGTAGAAAGTAGAGATGCCACGAATATTCGGCTACTATTCGGTATTCGGCCTATTCGGCCACTTTTTTTGGTATTCGGTATTCGGCCGAATAATGCGTACTATTCGGCCGAATACCGAATACCAAATCATGAAAAAAAAGACACGTCATATTACTCAAGATTATATGTATTCATTACCAAATTACAATACTTTAGTAAGTAAAATTGATCAGTGGTAAGTTGTGATGAATAAAAACAAGCTTTTCAGCATTTGTTGAAAGCAAACGATTACGCTTTTCGTCGTAAATGATACCAGCTTCAGAAAATAACCTCTCACTATATACGCTACTCCCAGGAGACGAAAGATAAACTTTAGCAAATTTCGAGAGGTTTGGGTATTGTTTTTCGTTTGCTGACCACCACTTGTAAGGATCAGCCGTCCGATCTAGGCGAATTGTTTTCAAATAAAAATCCAACTCATTTGCCACAGCATTCTTCTCCAAATCCTCGTCATTACCATGTCGCATATGTTCTGTAGCGACTTCCTCAAAGCAGTTCCAGAAACTGTCGTGTATTTCAATAGTCTTATCATTTTCATTCAAGTTTATTTTTTTACGAAGTGGAGAAGAATCGTCATCGGTACTACTAGAAGTACTACATTCATTACAATTTATTTTAAGAGCTTCTAGAAGAATTTTTTGTCTTGCTCTTTCTATCTGAACCAATCCTAGGAAACTTGTTTTGAATCGTGGATCAAGAAAAGTAGCAACCAGATATTTGTTGTTTTCATCAAAGTTGAATCGCTTTTCAAGTTGCAGTTGCAGTGAAGATCTCATTGTCACTAAATTTGGTACTCTCTCAGCTGTCTCTGCCTTTCCCAGATATTTTAACAAAGTAACTGCATGGGGAATCACTTCAGAGATGCAGGAGATACCTGAGCTAGTTATTTTTGTAACCTCTTCGAATGGTTTGAGGAGTTTGATACATTGTTCCATTAATTCCCATTGAGCATGTGTTAGATTGTTTAAAGTTTCGTGATCTGTTATGTACAAGGAGACAGCTCGCTTTTGTTCTAATAATCGCTCCATTAAATAATACGTAGAATTCCAGCGTGTGCTCACATCTTGTACTAGTTGGCGGTTTGGCAAGTTAATTTCTTGTTGAATGGATTTAAGTTTTTGCTCTGCTAAGCCAGAATGGTTAAAATGGGTAACAATTCGTCTCGCAGCAGCTACCATCTGTAGTACTTCTGGTTGAGATTTTAGCGACTCCTCTATAGCTCGCTGCGATGAATGGATAAAGCACCTGCCTGAATCATATCCTGCATCTCGCACACCTTTTATCATATTAGCCCCACTATCATGGACAAGTAAATGGATCTTGCATTGAGGAATATTCCATCTTTCTGTAATAGCATTGAGTTCTTTTGCAATATTGATACCAGAATGTGAGCCGGGAAACGGTTTCATAGCTAAAACGCCATGTTCCAGAATGAACTCTGGAGATATCCAGTGCGCAGTGAAGCTCAAAAAACTCTCGTTATTGTGCTGGCATGTCCAAATATCAGATGTCACTGATAGTGCTGCTGCCTGCGAAATACTGGCTTCTATTTTAGACCAAATTCTGTTGTATATATCAGGAACAACTTTCTCGGTCATGTAAGTGCGACCAGGTACTCTGTAATGGGGCACAGCGTTTGCCATAAGCCTGTGAAAGCCGACTCGTTCAACAAGTGACAATGGTTCGTTGTCTAAAGCAATCATCTCACCAATCAAGTAATGATATTTTATTGATTTCGGATCATTAATATCCCAGAGCAATTTCCTGTCAGATGTTTCCTTCAGGGTTAGCTGTCGTTCTCTTGGTCTGGACGTTCCTTGTACTGCTGGTATCTTGGAATCGGTGGAAGTAGAAGTACCGCCCTTATTGCTGCCACTTCTCAAGGGAACATCAGTTAAAGTAGAGTACTGCTCAGCATGTTTGGTTCTAAGATGATTTTTTAAAGAAGTTGTAGCTGTAAATAAAAAAAAAGAAAATTAATTACAATTATCTGAGTTATACTAACATTTACTATCCACTATAAAACGAAACTTTAGTTAAAGATGGCTTAGTTATTTAATTTAAACGCATATTTAGTTTTACGAGCGATCGCCCAAAGTTTGAAAAAAATTGTAATTAAAAAAATATCTTTCTGCTCTTTTCCTTCCTATAAATTGTCGCACACTCCTCCGTTCCCGCAGTATTTTTAAAAAGGGATCCAACCAAAGTTTTCGCTTAGCGTATTATATTACATATTAATTAATTACGATTTACTTATTTTATTTCCCTTGTCTGTCTTTAATTTTCTTTTACTTGTAGGTACTTACATACGTATTAAATTAACTTAAGGTTTTACTTACTAGCTTTCTTTCCTTCTCCACCTCTTGAGATCTTGCTGTTACACAACAAACATTCGGCCACTTTATTATTTTCACTACAAATCTCATAATATTTCCATATGGGCGATTTTTTATTAACTGGTGTCATTTTATAAATCTTTTGACGAACAAACAATTGAATAAGAACTAACGAACGATTGTCTCTGCAAAATAGTAATGTTTTATGTATTATTATTTATAATAATCTGACAAAGCGTGCCGTGACGTGATTTACTCGCAATTGAATGAAACAAAAAACGAAAACCGCCGCTCGCCCGCGCTCCCGTCAGTGCAGCCAGAACGCACGTAAAGCATACCCCCCCCCACTTTGTGACTCTTTACCATTCTTGTTTACGAGCTCGACAAGCATGTATTTTGTGCCGAATATTCGGCGGCCGAATATTCGGCGCTTCGGCCGACAGCGTTGCCGAATATTCGGTATTCGGTATTCGGCAAATCACTATTCGTGGCAACTCTAGTAGAAAGAAATTCACCAGTGCTCTCTCCGTTATAACCTACCTACTGCTTGGTAGGTGGGGTACCGCTAATCGGGATTAACCTTCCCACCTCATGAGAGTAGGGAATGCCTAGTGGGTAGGTTGGGCCGAGACTCCTATGACACCGCGTCAAACGCGACAATTACATCATGGTGTATTTCAATAGGAAATTCGACAATTAATAGGAACGTCTTTACTGTGCGACTTTGTCTTCGCTTAAAATGGGAGGACAGCAGCGTCGTGTCCATACAAACGTATTCCTCTGTATACTCCCTGAATTCTGACAATTGAGCAATTATTTTTTAATATGTTACAGATATCTACTATGAGCATGTCCTTACGTTTTCATTTTTTTTTGATTAGTTGTTTCTTATAGAAGCTAGGACCCTCCAAAAATTAAAAAAATACCCGTTAAAACGCTGTAAAAAAGAAGCCCGGTGTGCTAATTTGACAACTTCTATTAACAACATATTATTTAAAAACATAGAGAAACTATTCTTTAACGTAAATCAGAAAAAAATGGATCCATTTTTGGAGAAGGAAACAGGAGAATACGAAATCTCGATTTGGTCGAATTATTATAGGTAAAATTAGCTCGAAGCGCAACTGTACTTTTCTCTCAAAGGAGTTGCATCTCCCACTGCCGAGACAGCAACAAATTGTAAATTACTTACCTATTTTCAGAGTGATTACAAATGAGAGTTCGTCTCTGTAACTAGTTAGGGTAAATTAATTGTAAAATTGATCTCACTGCTTTTAATTTATGCACGATGGATGTTCAAAAGCATTTATAGGTATAAATAAATTGTGTTTACAGGAATTCCAGTGTTTTATTACTTATTACCGCATTTATTATTATTGCCCAAGTATTTCCCAATTATTATTGCAAAATAAATTTTATATTACAAACTATTATCTTCTTTCCAGTTTCTCCTTTCTGGTATTTAATCGTTTACTCATCTTCAATACGAAGCTTGTACATTTTTTTTTAAAAGTCCTTGCGGGCTAAAGTAGGTACGGTACGGTACGACTTACCGAGTGATACTGTACGAGTTGGTTTAATGATAAGTTTAACGATACCACATAACAGTTCCCATCAGCTTATAAAGACACCATTTGTAAAAAAAATAGTATTTTCTTCTTTCGCTAAAAAACTTCATTTTTTTTTAAAGTAAAAAATGTACAATGGTCTAATTCGCCAATTTTTGAACGAATTTATAACACTTAAACAGGTAGGTACCATAAATACCTAATTTTAATAAAAAAATAAAACTAATAATGTATCCGCAATTTAAAACCCAAAAACGAAAACGAATTACAGCCTAAAGCCTAATGCACTTAAACGTAATAATAATAATTAGTCATATTTTGATATTAAGGTAATCCTACTAACACCAATAATTAATTACTGGCACATTCGCACCAAACTAACTAAACTAAGCCATCTTATCATCAGAGAGGTAAGATGGGATACCTACCTATTGAACTCGAAAAATCCTGTAAAGATGTAAGTACGTATGAAAAACTCGTTGGGTATGCATTTAGGACTCCATGGGTTCAGAAAACTAGTAGGTATACGTAAACCATACCATCAGTATATATAGGTTTGTCTCCCAACTGCTGGATATAGGCCTTCCCCAAGGCTCGCTAACACACGATCTTCGACTATTCTCCTTCAGCCACTACCGGTGAACTTCTTAAACCGGCTCTAAACTCACGGCAAGAATTCGTCTTGAATTTGTGTGTTAAAGTTCCTTTAAATCTTTTTCTTCAAATTATCTTTATTTTAGGGGCAACAAAAGAAATCTTTATGCAAAAAAATAACACCTGCACAAAATTTTAGGCTTTTTAGAAGGAAACCCAACACATATTCATTTTAAAAATTTGAACACCTACTATTTATTTATTTTTTGAAACCCTTCCCTTACTGAAGACTCGTGTCTCTCATACTGTTATATTTTTGTTATACTTCAGTTTTTTCTATTTATAAATTTCGAAAACCAATTGATTTATCTCTAATGAGACAAATGGACTGATTTTACGAATTGTGTCAGTAAAACTTGAACTTAAAACTTAAAAATTATCTCGAAGCGGTTCTGAAAAGCACTGCATCTCTTCCAAACAAATTGCAACCGGCCACCCGGTAGTTACCTATGAACATCATACTGTGCTAATAGAAACGATTAAAATTGAAGATATCGATATTAGACAATATTATTCCTTACGAAGTATGGCTAAACCTTGACATTTAAAAATGGGGTTCATAGAAATTGGCAAACCGGCATACCTTCGTGATTAAGTCATTCTACTCACAATTCCTTTACAATCTAATAATAATTAATTCTATTTTATTATGTCTAAAATTTAGAAATAACCGGGACATCAATCATTTATTTTAATCTTTTCGTCGATACACTAAAGATGGTGTTGAACATAACAAAACCATATAACTACTTACTGGTATATGTCGACTGGTTTGGTCAAATTCTTCTACCTTTGTGCATATTAGAAAAATAAATTAATAAAACAAATACAACTAAGGCTATATATCTCGGCAGGTGCGCGAGAGTTGGCTCTCAAGGTTGGCCTTGAAGGTCTCAAGGTCAAGGTTGGCCTTGACCTTTGAGAGATTAAAGTTTAATAATTTGTATTTATAGAGATACTATAATTTGTAAAAATGTTTACCGAAGTAAAAATTTTTCTGACGTTAATTTCTACGCCGCTGTGTTCCCCGCAACTGTGCGCAGATTATGTGGAAGAAAAAACAACGTTAAACAAACTGTTTTAAATTAAACATTAAACGTTTTTAAATTAGCTAACGTTAAATAGAAAATGTTGTCCCTTCGAGCACAACTCATGATTATGCTCAAATTAAGTGCTTGAACAATACAGAAGAGTTTAATCCAGAGATATGGAACAACTATAGACCAGATGAAATTGTACTTGTATCAGCCTTTAATGTTCCACTGCAGGGCACAGGCTTCCCCTAGTTAATTACTGCTGGTTTCGGGCCATTTTATACATTTTCTTGACTTGTTCCTGAAGCATGTGGGTTTTCTCACGATGTTCTCCTCTCACCGTCGAGCTATTGACGATTTTAAAAAAAACGTACATAAGTAGTATAAGTGTGAATGCAATAAATTTATTTTCCTTCGTCATTGGAAAGCCGAAATTTTCGGAGGGAATTCTTGTTACATTAACAGAAGAATACGATCATGGCTTTCTTAATGTGGTAAGAAATCATGATAACTCATTTTTTTATGACAAGAAGGCCGCAGACGAGCAGGCAATCCACCTGGTGGTAAGTGGATACTGTCGCCAATAGACAGCGGTGATACATACCGACATCTGTACAGGATGACAAACGTTGGTACACCACCAGATCTGCCGCCTGCCACCTAAAATTAAGAGAAAAATATTAGGAAGGATGGGAATTTAGAACTATAATGTTTGAGTCGTTTTCCTCGGCGAATTACACTGCCTGTTTTTCATAGGGGATTTGGGAGTTAGGAAGTAAAGCGGATTAAATGCGACGAGGGGTTTCCTTGATTTTCTTTATTTCAATATAGTCTTCATTCGGTGGGATTGGATGAAATGGGATGGAGAGCAGAGATAGAATGTGTTGAAAAACGTCTCTCGGCTGGACGTCTAATGGTATAGTATACTTCCAAGTTAGTAGGATCGTATAGAATGGGAATTGGATTCTAGCAAATCTCCTAGGAGATATTTCAACACATTCAAGACATTGAATGAATTCATAGAATGTAGTATATTTCAAGACAGATTTTTCACAGAAAATTGTCGTGAAAGAGATGTTAGAAAAAGAGAAGATTGAATAACTAAAGATTTGTAGAGATCGGTAGTGACTCTTCATCCAAAAGTTAAATGTCTTTTGAACCAACAAATTTGTAATAGGTATGCTGACCTCCTATGTATTGTGACAGTATACCCGTCCCTGCCAGATCTGAAGGTCAAAAACCACAGCGGGCTGTTGATGGCACACCTCCTTTGCTTCTTCATCGGATTCTTCTTGCAAGGCCTGATGCAGCTCTTGGTCATAGTTGATCACTATAAATGCCTGCATTTGCTTAGGTTTACCTTATGGTTATGGTCATTTGCTTATGGTATTTATACCATTATCTCTTTCTTTTATAATTTTGAAAATAGAATTGTCTCTAACTCATCCGATTTTTCCAGATATTCCTTAATATTCAGTTTCACGTAACATTTTCATTGTTAAATATTGTTGAAAGATATTCATGAGCTTTTTGAAAATACGAATAACAAACGCTTTTTCCCCACTGCTCAACTGAAGTGCTCAACCAGTTGAGCATTAGGACTTTAATGTGATTCCTCACTGTTCAACTATTTAAAATTGAGCACTCCGGTTGACACTGGTCTGGTAGACCCCACTGGGGGTATAAACGATAAGGAAGGTGTATTTTTATAGAAAGTGACAAGCGTACCTAGGAACTAGTCATATCTGTTGAGACTATAATTTTTGTAGTTCAGGAGCGCGCTGTGCCATACTTTAGTGGTATATCTGAACCCGTAAAAAGTTCCTTATGTTCGTCACTATATACCTTTAGATACATTATTGATACTTTCCGCATATCGTCGTTGCGCTAACTAAACCTGATATGTGCATTTTTTGATTTTCCATTTTTCCCAGTTTGTAAAGCCGCATCCTACAAATTTTGACCTTGACCTGTTTGTAAAGCTGCATCTACTACAAATTTTGATCTCAGACAGTTTGCAAAGTGGCATCTACTACAAATTTTGTAGTAGATAAACTGGCGGCAAATAGTGAAAAAACGGAAAGTCAAAAAATGCACATTAAATTTGAATAGTACAACGACGAACATTTACCCACAATCAAGGTTGACGCTCACTTATGCGTACGCTTTATTATATTAGTAGTTACCAGGACTATTAATAATAAAATAATAATAATTGTAACTTGTCTGAGCAAAGGAATCTTATGATAGTCATGGACTTGTTGACTTTGCTTAAGATTTCCCAACTTAACATTTCATTGTTTCAAGATTCCGTTTAAATAGTAACATGATCTATCGTCTAATTTTAAAAGTAATTGTGTTATTTTTTTAAGATTTCGCTAACTTTTTTCAGATAACGTCACATTTTTTTCATTCATCTCTGAAAGTGTTCTGGGTCATGTCACCCTTTATATCAATCTATTACAACTTATGATAACCTCTTGACGAATGTCTGTTACAAAGTCCAATTACGTAAGTCCAGTGAGTTCTCACATCCCATGATAATACATGATATTATGATATTACATTACTAAAGTGGGTTACTAACGTAAATAAATAAATAAATGTGTATAGGCGACAGTATCCGCTCACTTGGATTTTACGCTCGTCTGCCGAATTCTTTCTATAAAAAAAAATAAAGATAATGTAATTAAAATTTTAATTCATCTATCCGGATTTGGGTCCGCATCGTAGATTAAGTCCCAGAACACCTTCGTGATTACAAAGAGATCTTTGTTTTTTCTTTATGGAAAATAGGTCAGTGTGGATAATGTCGTCCATAGACATCCGCGATACATTCCAACATCAGTACACAATGACGAATGTTGGGATGCCCCCCGGATGCGCTTTGGAGATATAGGAGTGGATTTGGAGAATGGGGAAAATGGGCTCTGGCATATCTCACCCACTACCGAAACACATGCGTTCATTGAGAAAGTAGTCATTGAGTGCGCCCAGCGGCTGTGGGAATACAGCGTGCACTCTCCGACTCCAATACTCTGCACCCTGCTGTTGAACATTATAGATTGATATATTGACAAGATAAACATTGAAATTTCATCAACGTTTATTATCAATTATTTTTATACAATTTTATTCATATCAACCAGTGTCCGTCTTAATTTCAAGGTCGAAGTACGTTTGTTAAAACTGGTTTTGCTTGATGCTAAAATAAATTATATTAAACTTCTGATTATAAAGTTTTAGATGGTGGTGTGATACAGTGGTGAAGTGATGGAGATGCAGTGGAATTTGTAACAACGAGGGTGTCTGTTTGTGTGTGTTAATATCTATGCTATCGGTAAACGTAATTGTACCGTATTCAATTGTTGATAAGTGCTGTTATATTCTGGCCAAATTTTTGACTTGTTAGATAATAACAAAAGTTGACTCTCACGAAATTTTAGTTACGTTAGAATTTTGTTGCTTCCTGGTTATGTTTACTCGTATAAGGTATTTTACAGCTTAGATACAAAATCTTTCGCTTTATCTTATTACATTAATAATACGTAATTACTTACAGTTTCTCCTGTACCTTAACATATACAAAAACCTCAATTACTTATTAATCGATCCCCAAAGAAATCAAAATCTCTTGTTTATCTTTTAATAGAGGGAGCTTATTTCAAATGCGAGAACAAAGATATCTCTCGTGTGTCAATTTGGTCTAAGAAAAATCACTTTAAAATGAACCCTAAAATTACAAGATATTAAAATACCGAAAATTAAAAATAACTCTCATTCTTATTTTGTTGAGAAAAAAATTTGTATTTGACTGAATTTGCTGAAATTATGTACTGAATGCGTTTTAAAAATAATATAGTCGCTTTGAACATGAGACAGTATATACAGGGTTACAGGAAATTCGACGTATTCCTTTTAGGGGGTTATAGTAGAGCTCATTTGCAGTAAATTTTATGATTAGGTGTCCTAGGCAAAAATGACTGGTCGAGTATTTCGACGTTTAATTTTTTTTTTATTTAAAAAATTAATTACAGAAAAAGTATTAAATTTTAACACTTATTGTAGTTCTGGCTTTTAGGTAACATGTTAGTAAGTCATTTTGAAAAAGGTTATTGAATTACGAGTAGCATGTCAAAATACATTGAAATAATGAAAAAAAAATCAAGTTTTGTATAAACAGCGGTGATTTTCTAAAAAAATATGTATCGAGCGTAACATACAAATTATTTTAATAACTTGCTAGTATTATCAGCTATCCAATGAGGTAAAAATGTTTGTAATATCTATTCGTTTTTTAAAATAAATAACGCACCTCTACTTTGTTATTAAACTTATTTAAAGAAATAGATTTTGTTTCAGAGAAATAAATACAATAAGCTAAATTAAAAAGGTAAATACATTTATTACGTTACATAGGTACATTACATTAACAAGTTAAATCAATTATAAGTCATGTTCGAAATGTCCACCTTTATTTCGAACGCAGGCACGAAGTTACTTTTTTTTTTTTAAAATGACTTACTAACATGTTACCTAAAAGTCAGAACTACAATAAGTGTTAAAAATTTAGTACTTTTTCTATAATTAATTTTTTAAGATGATAATCGGGAAATTATGAAAAAAAAATTAAATGTTGAATTACTCGAAAACCAGTAATTTTTACCTAGGACACCTAATCATAAAATTGATTGCAAATGAGCTTTACTATAACCCCCTAAAAGGAATACGTCGAATTTCCTGTAACTTTGTATAATTCTTTGTCATGTTATGATCTGTCATGCTAGAAATTAAGTAGGCGTGGTATATCTATATGTGGTATGAATATATCGGTTGAACCTAAAAGTAACCGTCGCATCGTCGAGTAACAACAATGTTTTTTTCTATTATCCCAAATGGGACGGATGGGCAACGGAGTTTTATAAATAGAAATTGATAATATCCTAATAAAAAATTCAAAAACGTTCTCAACACGGATCTGCCGAACATTGAATTTCTTTCGAACGAAATTGCAACAGACTAGTCTAGAATCTATGAACCTATTAACATCATATGGAGTTGTAATAATAAGGTAGAATTGAACATGTCGATATCAATATTAGTTGTATTCCTTTCGAAGCGTGGCCAAACCTTGTCATTTAATTATACTAGGGTTCACAGAAATTGGCAAATCTGTGACATCTTTTTGATTAAATCATTCTACTCATAGTTCCTTTACAGTCTAAAGATAAATAATTAAATATTATTGTGTCTAGAATTTAGATATATCCTTGATATCAAGAATTTATTTAATGTTCTTTTGGATACAATAAAGATGTGTTGAACAGGAACCTATATACTATATACCCTATATAAACTATATACCAGAAAACTCGTACGGTTTACAACGACTGGTTTGGTCAGATTCTTCTACGTTGGTGTATACAAGAATAACAAATTAACGAAACAAATGCAATTCGGGCTATATTCGTCCTACTACAGGTTGTGCACCTCCTTTTCAGAGATTCGAGTCATAAAAATTAATTAAACCTTACTTTAATTTGTAAAAATGTTTACCAAAGTAACATTTTTTCTGATATTAATTTCTACGGCGATGTGTTCTCTGCAACTGTGTGCAGATTATTTGGAAGAAAAAACAACGTTCAACAAACAGAACAAAATATGTGTGAGAAAATGTTGTGCCTTCGGACAAATTTACGATTCTGCTCAAAGAAAGTGTTCAAACAATACAGAAGAGTTTAATCCAGAAGTATGGAACAATTACAGACCATATGAAAGTGTGAATGCGCTAGATTTATTTTCCTTCGTCATAGGAAAGCCGAAATGTTTGGAGGAGGAAAACCTCGTGAAGTTAACAGATGCATACGATCATGGATTTCTCAATGTGGTAAGATCTAACTCGACTGCCATTCTAAACGTTTACTGATTACCATTACGTATAATTTATAATTTAAGAACTGGGGTTAGTTATTCCTGAGATAAGTCCACATTATTCATACCTATTATTGCCTCACAACGTTTTCATTTTCATTTTTCAATTTTAATTTTTGCTATTTTTCAAACACTTAAGGGGGAGAGTGCACGGCGCGCTCGGCTGGCCACGTTACCCCTCCCCTCTCTCACAGAAGATTACCTTGAAATGTACTGCATTTCCCACATTATAGTATTTACCCAATGTATTCCCTTTCCATCCGATCCTATCCCTCCCCCATTTTGCTCATCCTTTTCTCTAAATCCATTCCCATATCTCCAAAAGTAGACAGCGCATCCGGGGGCGTGCCAACGTTGTCATTTTGGACTAATGTTGGCATGTATAGCGGATGTCTGTGGGCGACTGTATCCACTTACCATCAGGCAGACTGTATGCTCGTCTGCAGCAGTCGTACATAAAAAAAAACTTGGTATAAATTAGAAGAAATCGCTTTTAGCGATAAGGCTGCCGGTTGTATAATACTTCTAATTACTTGTAGTTTGTGTTTCTCTGTATGTACAATAAAGCATATCTATCTATCTAACTTTTCCAGGATGGCAAAATCTACATCAACAACACCAATCGGGTTCCTCCGTGGATCGTCCTGAAACCTAATAGATATTGCATAGACAAATTCGTGTACAATGACAGTGACAGCAACCCGGTGCGGCGGCACGACATGCTCGTCTGCTACCTGCCACCGCCGGAGCCGAATTACATTCTAAGCAGTTCATGTAAAGCTGATTTAAACAAAACGTACCTGACACCATCTCAATACAAACCTAAGTATTAAATTACAAGGCTCGTTTAAATGGTATCGAATCGAAAAAATAGAAAAATACAGACATTGGCAAAAGAAAATAAATAAAAACATTAAAATTCTGCTAGTAACTCGTATTTGATTGAGCAACAAGAAAATATTAAATGAGCATCAAATTGTGATCAAAAAAACAACCTATTTTGGAATAATTTAAGTAAATAAATAATTTTAAATTATTAAACATGTCACCACGAAGCCGACGTAGTCCTGCTTCGCGGGACTCCTGTTTCTTTATTGTCACGAAAGAACCTACATCTAACCTATCCTTTAAATAGGCTACCGTCGTTTTGTTGCTGATCCAGTATTTTCTATTGCTCACTTTAATTATTTCTCAATCGAAACTTGGATCTTGTTTGTATAATAAAACATTAGCAAATATGGCAACTACCATCTGAAAAATTACTACAATCTTCTCACTGTTTATAACAAATATTTTCTCATACCCAAAAACATGTTTCAATTTCTCCTCAAACCATATAAACGAGCCTTTACGCAGACAATATTTCATACAAATCCAATAGACATGCTGGCATTACGTTAGAAAAATAGTGCCTTGTACTTAAGCGAGCAGTAAATTATTTAGAGAACGAAAAACCCGCCCGTGTTCAACTACTGTATGAACACATATGAGTAAATTAAAATTAGAATTTGGCTCTAGCAAATCTCATTCACTCCAGCGACATTACTTGGTACATTTCAAGACTGGTTTCTCACAAAAATCAAAAAGAGACAAAATAGAGACGTTAATAAAAGTGAAGATAAATATATATTTTAAGAAACCGGATACTCGAGAAGAGTAGTCGGGTTTTTGTTTGATTATTATAAAAAGTGTGTATTATGAGTTTTTGTTAATAATGGTATTCAATCAAAATCTCTAATAGTACTTAAAGTATTAAATTTTTGTCTAATATTTGTGATAATCAAATAATAGCAATTTTTGTATTCAAGTATTTTTGTACCAAGGAGTCCAACTCTCAGTGAACCTATATCACATATCACTTTACCTAAGCGACTCCTAACTTACTTCGACAGAACTGGACAGTGACGAGTTGTTAATCACGAAGAAAACTTGATACTGGCACTAAGGTAAATGTACGAGTAGTTGACTCTGTAGTAAAAGAAAAACTGATGTTCTAAAAAAAATCTTTATTTGCTTTGGAACGAGAAAAAGAATTACATATACATTTACAATAATCTTCTATTGATCTTATGTTATACTATTTAAGCGGGAAGATTCATTCATTACTTATTTAAAAATGATCAATCTTTACAATCTCTAATTTGAACAGGTATAAAAAATAAAAAAGGAACTATAAAAAATTAACGTTAAATATTGTAAGTTGATAACCATTAACTGCCAACCTATAATTTTTGCTACCATTGGTATATTTTATAGCTGACCAAATTACCATAAATTTCCTGCTCATTTAACTACATGCCTTTACGATGTATTTTGCACTAGTCTTTGACTAGTCCCCTTAAAACAAAAACTAATTATCGAAACAACAGAAATACGAACATACAAAAACGAAGTAAAATACAAATTTACCTAATAAAAGTTACCAGATTCTATTTAAACACAGTAGAATTACAAAATATCTTAATAAAATTACAAAGAAAATGTATTATGTTTGTAAACAATGTATTTTTTTACTCAGTGACATTTACATTATTATTCTTCATACCGCTCCTAGATGCAGCATTAACAAATTAAAGTACATAATAATATGTGCAAAATTTTAAACGGATTTCTAAATATTTTGTGATAAAGGCGAAAGTGTCAAGTGCTCGGACAGTGTCAAGTACTGGTACATTTACCTTAATTGGGCTATTTATTATAAGATGAGAAAAGAAAAAAAGACTCTTCATTCAAATGACATTTTAACCAGTAAAATGTTGTAATAGGTATGCTGATCTCCTGTGTGTTCATCATTGCGACAGTGGCGGTATACGCGTCCCTGCCAGATCTGAGGGACAAACTCCACAGCAAGGTGTTGATGGCATACCTCCTATGTTTCTTCGTCGGCTTCTTTTTGCTGGGCGTGATGCAGATCTTGATCATAGCTGACCTGATCACTATAAATGCTTGTATTTGCTTGGGTAAATATTATTATACTATATCTTTCTTTTATGATTTTGGATATGGAATTATCTCTAACTCTTCGATTTTTTTAGACATTCCCCAACATTTACATCTTCAAATATAGGCGAAAGAAGAGAGGTGTATTTTTATAGAAAAAGAGTGACATGGGAGCATGATTTCCACATGATGGTTAATGGATACTGCCGCCTTTGCGCATTCGCGATTCATGCCAGAAGATCAACCACATCAGATCAGAATGATAAACATTGGTATGCCCCCGGATGCGCTGCATACATCTAGAAATTTAGGAGTGCCTTCTCCTATATCCATCCATTCCCAAATATCCAAAGATAGGCAACGCCCCCGGAGAGATGCCAACGTTTATCATTCCGACCGATGCACGATGTTGGGATGTATCGAGGATATCCAAGCGCGATAGTATTCACTTACCATCAGGTAGATGGACTGGCTACTTGTCAGCCACCTTCTTTCCATAAAAAAACGCACACGAATAAAAATTCAATAAAATGGATTCCATTAATAAATATAAGTATACACGAAGTACTCGTATGATCAAAGACATCAATCTCTATTGGATTTAATTATTTAAAGATTTATTGTACACACAAAAAAAATAAATTAGGTGTAAAAGACTTATATGAGGCATGTTTATCTCCTTGGGAGATTTCTACCAGTAAACTTGGGATAGCGATAGATAGGTGAGCAAAGAAATCAGTGCCAGCGTTAAGGGGGGCCATCGCCCACGGCGCGCAGGGGCGTTGAATTTTCCGATGACGGAAATTGAAACAAGAAAAATAAAAACTGACTACGTCCACACATCGTTAGCTCTAGGCAAAAAAAGGAAAAATGTCAAAAAGGTTTTTAAAAATATCAATACTAAACGGCTCGATGAAAATCATCACCCAAGTCAGCCTAGTCTGAACTTGCGGCAATAGGCAGAGTTGTGTCCGTTTCATAGCTATAAATAGAATATATATTTTGAATTTTTTTTATTGTTTTTTTAATGAATTTACAAGTACAAAAATTTTCTTTTGCAGGTATATGTTTATTCCTGCATGTTTTAATAGTCTTAAGTTTGTCTGAATGTGTACTTATTTTTGTTTGTAGCAATGAATAAAGATATTTCTATTCTATTTTACGTTTTAATTTTAACTAAAAATTTCGTGCCCTTAAAGAGGGCGTCACGACAATCTGACCCGTGACATCATCAGATCAGACGTAGTACATATCTAGATGAACTACTACAAATATTCATAATTGCAGTCTTTAATAATAAGATATACCCATCAAAAGGCTACTAAATAACTTCTGGTGGTTCTGCGAAAAGTGGTCATTGTCTGATAAATGTTCCTTCATAAATTCGGTGTTTTACAATTTTTAAACGTATCATCTTTGTTTCAGGGTTCTTCATTTACTTTTTTCTTCTATCAGCGTTCTTTTGGCTCAACGTTATGTCTTTTGACATATGGAGGACGTTGACTTCTACGTAAGTTAAGCTTTATTATAAAAGAAAAACTAGCATTTTTACCACAGATTTTCTTCTCGCAACTCATTGCCACCGGAAATACGTGTTAATTCCGAAAACATTCCGGTCTTGAGAAACTGATTTCCATATTTTTATGGCAAAAAGGTGATAGACGAGCACTCAGTCCACCTAACTAACCTGTTTAACTAGGACTTTCATTTTTTAGTTCAAAACTCATGCTAACAAAGAGGCGAATGGAAGCGCGCTTGTATAAGTATGCGACGTACGCATTCGGAATCCCTGCCGTTCTCACCATATTGATGTTATCATTGGAGTTTTCGGGATTGCCTTCATATTGGTTTATGCCCTTGTTAAGATTATATGGCGGATTCCTTTATGGTAAGTCTCTATTATTAAACCTCACGAGTTTTTAATTCATAAACCACGTTATATTACGAGTATATCTACAATAAAACACTATAACAAATCGCGTATTTCTGTAATTATTTATTGTTACAATTATAAAAACTTCTTACATCGTCTAAACACAATGGAAAATATTTTCTTAGGTTTTCGCGATTACTATACATAGCAATTAAACAACTTTGAACGGTTTAAATCGCGTATATTCCGTGATACCCCGTGACCACGTCCACTGCAAAGTGTTCGAAACGTCGGGATAAAAATAATGTCAAATATACGCGATTTAAACCGTTCAAAGTTGTTTAATTGCAATGGAAAATAACTGACTATACCTATAACATTGTTTTCTAAAAACTATTACTCTAATTTATTAGACTGTTCAATCACGCATCTACGCAATCACGCATCTACGCAATCACGCATCTACGCAATCACGGATCTACGCAATCACTCATCTACGCAATCACGCGTTGGCATAATCGGAATTATAATACTAGGTTGATCAATATATTTTTGAAAAAGTATTGAAACTTTAGGAAACGTATATCTAAATTGTATTTATTTTTTAACATAATCACCTTCTAATCTAATACACTTTGAATAACGTTTTGAAAGTTGCTCAATTCCCTTGGAAAAAAGGCTTGATCCCGGGTATCGAAAAAAGACTTTACAGCGCACATGACCTCATCTCTTCTGCCGCGTTTAAATTGAGCGCACCAATATGCTACTGTAGAATAAGATGCTACTGTAGACTGTAGAGCATTGTCTCCCAAAGTAGACTGCAATTCTTCATTTCGTACATTTCGTAGGAAAATTTTTCAGGCAGAAATATTTAATAACCGCACGAACTTCGATTTTCTCCATTTTGCACACTAACAAAATTCCCGCCAAATCTAAACAACGAAAAAAATATTAGTGACAGTTTCTTTTTTAATTCTTTCGGCACTGGCTACTACTGAATTTGAGATTCGAATGAAATAGAATGCATTCCTATAATTTAATGTAAAGTATCCGATTCCAGAAGCTTATTGATCAACCTAGTACCTATTATGAGGTTTGGTCGCCCAATATAAATCAATTAATGAATAATAGCAAAAATAATGATCCAACTATAACGCGGCCCACTCCATAGCACCAGCTCACTTTAGCTTTGGAACCCACTCCAGAATTTCGGGTTAATAACACTGCTTAACAAATAAGTACGCTTATTAATATACCTATCCAAAAATATGAATCTTTACCCCATCATTTTTACAAACATGATAATGGGACATAAATTGGATATATGCACATGGACAATGCATTAGGCACAAGTACATGTTTAGTACTTTCAATAATTCAAATCATTAATGGTATCTATAGTACTGTAATACATACTTATTATAGTATAATTAAAGTCATTCGCTCATTCATTTATATTTTAGGAAACAGCAGACTGTTGTATCTGTACGGTCCAATAGTGGTCCTCTGCGTGGAAAATCTGACGTTCTTCATACTGACTGCGTGGAAGATAATAGATCACAAACGTAAAACGTCGTCGGTGCTGAGCAGTGCAGACAGTTCGAGGAACGATCAACAAAACGGCGCCAAAGAGAGGTGAGGACAATAAAAAAATGTAAGTTATATAAAATTTTTTGCTTTCATATTAATTTTGCAGTGTGTCGGCCGGCTTCCGAATGGCACCACCCCACCCCATCCCGCGGGTGTCGTAAAGGGCGGTTAAGGGATAACAAAACGGCTACAATGTACCCTGGGAAACTACAACATCTCTAAAAGAATGGACTCGCCAAGCGAGACATTTTAAGGCCTTACATCAATGTGCGTTAGACAATAACGTGTGAGACCCACATCCAACAGTGGATGTTAAAAGAGCTATGGTAAAATCTTTAATAAAGTACGAATATCACATTTTAAGGAAACAGACTGAGCGGATATACCATATATTGTTGATAATATCACAAAGTCAAACATTCCAACCTAGATCTAAGCATCCTGCCAATGTTAAGACCTAGACACTGACGGTGGCATCAATTAAAAGTCGCTCAGCGAGCTAAGGACAGGGCTTGATTGGAATTATTTTGAAGTTGGAAACGAGATCCGTCAAATAATCCGTCATAGAACTAAATTAAGGGACTGCTGTAACGAGTGCTCGAACAGATTTCAATGGTAAGCACAGCTAGAGATTACCTCTGAACGTGGATAACTAGTCTGAGGAAAGTATTAATAAAAAGACACTTGCGACTGGATAGGAACAGCGATTGTTTACATCAAGTACATATGTGCGAAATCGCACAAAAAGCACTAGATTATATTCAAATTTAATGCAGTAATCATTTACATCGTCAATCAACATATACTTAGTTCTTATCTCGAATTGTTACAAATTCCCGCGGGATATATCACCAAGCCCAGAGGCTTAGGTGATATATC
Source organism: Sesia apiformis (assembly GCA_914767545.1). Taxonomy (NCBI): domain Eukaryota; kingdom Metazoa; phylum Arthropoda; class Insecta; order Lepidoptera; family Sesiidae; genus Sesia; species Sesia apiformis. The sequence goes on along the minus strand of OU611960.1, from coordinate 14,849,701 downwards.
TTTGCAACCTTTTGTCATATAACGCATACAATTTAACTATTATAAAAAGACACTATAGAAAGATGTAAAAGATATTTTTAAAATTATGTACATGCACGACAAATCATTATGTTTCTGAAGGTCTAATCTTTTTCCATTGTTTTATTTTGGTTTCAGTTTGCTCGTCTGCATAAAGCTGTTTGTCGTTATGGGTATCAATTGGATTCTCGAAGTAGTCAGCTCTTTATATCCGGAATATCAGGAAACCGTTTGGAATTACACTGATGCGTACAATCTTCTCGTCGGACTCATCATTTTCGTCATTTTCGTTTGTAAAAAGGAGATTTTTCAAAAGCTTAAAAGAAAGTTAGTAATTTTGGTTCATTTTCTGCTTCAAATTTTTTTTTAAATCTTGTCTGAAATGCAGACTTGACGCCTTATGACATTCTCATTTCAACAAACACATGATTAAAAGAGTGCATAACGCATTTCTCTTAACACTTCTAAACACCATTTCTTCTTTTGCTGTATTTTTATCCTATTCCCTATCCTATTCTTAAACTTTGTCTGAAAAAGATTCTAGCAACAAAAATGGCTGTCGTGCAACTTTATAAATATTGTTTTTATACTTTTTTAATTACAATAAAGATATTACATATTATATTTCCTCAGTTTACTGCTTTGGTATTATTATTGTTAGTTTCCTGTTGAGATACTTAGCGCTCCTTCTAAGCAGCTTCCACTTCACAGTAAAAATAAAAGCAATCCAGAATAAAAGCCATTTTTAAACATTGCCACATTACATTTCTCACTAAATAATTGACTCCTACACTTACACAACGCCCGGCCATCCTATCAGAAGAATCTTCAGAAACTTTCCTTCAGTAATTTCATATCTACCACAGAAAAACCAACTTCCTCTTATTCTTCTACTCTCTGCTTTTTAGCCCCCCACAAAAAAGGAGTTTGATGCGTATGTTGTGTGTCTGTCTGACTGTCAGTCTGTCTGTGGTCCCTCGTATATCATTAACAGATAACCGAATATTGCATTGCATATTTTTATTGGACAAAGTCATTTTCTAGGAATATTTAAACATTGCATTACAACTTAGGATGTTGGTAAAATGGAACTATTGGTTTCACTAAATATAAACAAATTTGTGAAAAGTACTAATTGTGTGAAAGTATTTTCTACTTTTTATACTTAGTTTTATAATACTGACTTCTTTCGAAAAAAATACAAAAGTGCATTTTGATGACAATTGCGAAAAACGCAAAAAACATGATATTTTTTATTAATTTAGAATTGGGCTAATAAATAACCTGTATCTTGTTTTGGATATTTGGAGGAATGCTCTCCAATTATTTGTGCGTGTGTATTACTGGAGCTACCTTGAGAAGAAACCAGGATCTTCGGAATATGAATATTTATTGAACCAACATACAGTACAACGTTTGTAGCGTTGGGAACTCGCTTTTAAATCAACATGCATTAAAATTATTACAATATAAAATAAAAATTATCTTCTAGTGAAGTGACACGTCCATGTAATGAAAATTTGTTGACAATACATATCAAAAATAACAAAAGCAAAACTTATAAAAAGAACACTCTTAAAAAAATCAAATTAGGAGCTCGACCAAAGAGGTCGGCTCTCGACGCCACAGATACAACAAAAAGAATAAACATTGTTTATAAACTTTGTTTATTTTTAATTTCCAAATATAATGTGGCTTTGTTACTATAATGCTTTCGTTAAATATCTTACTAATTTCTCTCTTTCTTACGAGGGCAGAATAAATAGACGTACTGGTTTTTTTTTTAATTTGTAATTTGATCAATTTTATTGCGTACTAAATTTACGAATGCCAGCCGACTGGTAAATATTTTTAGAACAACATTTTTGAAAACTGCGTAAATTATTATTTACTTTTCAGATATCGGGAATTACGAGGTGAAAATTTACGAAGTGAATCCAAGACTTCTGTGAACACCGCACGTACCAATGTCTCGAATCAAGACGATTCGAGGACTGACAATATGAATATGGTGGCAGTCAGTACCGATCACAACGATAGCAGTGACAAGACTGCTCACGATGAATTACCAGCTGACAAATAACCAAAACATTTGTATTTATTTAGCTTTCAATAATTTGTTTTATTGATTAATAAAATTTGTTATAATTAAGATTACGAGCAACTTGGTTAACAAAAAAATTACTTTTGAATAATTGAAGTAAATAATTTTAAATTACTAAGAATCGGAGATGGAGTCCAGCTTCTCAGGAGTCCTATTTTCTTTATCGACTCCAAAGAACCTAACGTATCCCACTTTTCAAATTTGCTGCCGTTGATTTGCGGTTCATTCAGTATTATCTGTTGCTCATTTAATTATTTCTCAAAGATTATTTGTCTATTTGTGACATTGTCTTTTGTCGGTTATAAGTTCCATAAATCTTAAAAAATAAAATCTTAAAAATTAAATGTTAGAAAATGGTTCTATTTAATAAACAGAATCTTGAAACAACGGAAAAATCAGAGAATCCTATCCAAATCCAAGAAGTCCATACCGACAATACTAAGATAATAAGTATCACATTTATTTCCCTTTAGTACCATAGTATTTACAGCAATTATAACAAACAACTTTGTCAGAAACAATTTGGTATTAGTGCCTTACCTATGAAATTGCTGTTTGTTCATAGTGGCCATTTTGAACTTAGTTATCTTGCGTTTGGCTTGGAATTCCAAATTCAGATTAATTTCAATTTAAAGTTAAAAACATTCTTTTTGTAAATCAGTTATTCACTTGTTTTTCCATCGAACGACTTTTTGCTTAGATATTTGTGTTTGCGACCATCAAAAAGTAAAAAAAATCGCGGTATTTTCGAATATGAGTTCCGTCGTGGCAGCGACGCAGAAAAGACGGCACGCAATATCAACGATGTGTACGGACCAAACATCGCACACGAAAGCACGGTGCATTTTTGGTTTGATCGTTTTCGTTCTGGAAATTTCGACCTTAAAACAACCCCCGTAGAAGACCCAAGACTACGAGTCGATAATGACGAATTGAAAGCAATAGTGAAAGCGGATTCATCTCAAAGCACGTCTGAGTTAGCAGCAGTCTTTGGCGTAAGTGACAAAACGGTATTGATTCATTTCCGTCAAATCGGGAAGTGAAGATGCTCGGAAAGTGGGTACCGTATGAGCTTAATGAAGGTTGCCTTACTTTGATGAAGCGGCATAAAACTGAAGGGATTCTGAATCGTATTGTCACTTGTGATGAGAAGTGGATCCTGTATGATAATCGTAAACGTTGGTCACAATGGTTGAACCCAGGAGACACAGCCAAAGAATTAAGATCCCGTCCCCAGGAGTTCTATTGCAGAGGCATCAATCAACTTCCATTAAAATGGCTAAAGTGCATTCGATTAATTAAATATATAATTTTATATAAAAAAAATGTAATTGATTTTTTCCATATAAAACAGCAGTTTGCCTACTATAAAAGTTAGGTGAACAGGAGTCAATTCTTTACCTTCTATATACTGCATCTGCTGCTTGCTCTTACCCGCTTGTATGTGTCCTGCCTGCATCATTCCGATAAGATGCTAAATTTACTGCAATATATTTATTACCATAAAAGCGAAGGTTTATTAACTTTTATGGTGGCAGAAGGATTTCTACATCCCTATACTCAATAAATAAACAATAAGAAGGTCAAAGGTCGTTGCATGACAGGTTAAAGGTGGATTAGCTAGAATTGGGTCACAATATCAAATTAAAATCTTTTGTGGTGCGATTACGCATTACCTTTACGAACAGAACAGAACTTTCTAAGCGAAGAGCGTCGTTTGCCTTTATTCCTGAAAAAAATTAAGTAGTGCGGTAAAAATGAGCGCTGAGCCTCTTGAGAATTAAGTCGACGCTAATAAACCTTATGAACTTTAACTTTAATAGTTTTAGACTCGAGCTTTTAACCTCAGGGGTTAAGTCCATCAAACGTTAAAAACGTGAAGTTTAACGCTCAAAATCATTTAATATTCGAGTCTTAAACATTCATAAGTGTTCACTCAGTGTCTGATCGTCGAGCGCTGAGCGCTCATTTTTTTACAACACTGCTTTTGAGAGTTCTAAATTCAAACTACAAAAAAAATATCTGGTAAACTACAATAAAATTAGAGATATTAAAAATAAATTAAAAATAATCTTAAAATTAAAACAGGTCTTGAAACCTTGCTATTGATACCGTCTCAACGAACCTTCTTGGTGCTTACTTCTTCAGCCTGTGTCTTTCTACTACTGTATACAGACCTCTCCCAAAGCCCATCACATACATAACTTACTTCGCTTACTTGGCTAACTGATCTGTAACCTTGCCGGAGAGTATTCCACGCTATGTTTCCCAGTACACAGCCTCTACTCATACATTATCTAAGTACATTATATATATATATAAATTTATTGATTAATACAGTAAATTACAAATCATTGGTTTACGTGCTTCAACAACGGTTTATACCTACTACAAGAAAGCTATCAGTGTTGTGGTTTAAAGGAGCTTTCAGACGGACGAATTAGTAACAGCGAACCTACATGACTCGTAACACTAGAAAAGCATGAAACTTCTGTGGCCTCTTTGCGGTACACACTTTCTTCACTCTCTACAAATTTCTTTCATCTCTCGCCATTTAACACTTCGCGCCTTTCTGGGGCGTTTACGACACACATACATTACAACACACGTCTGAGTTTATGCCAACCAGCAGGGTTTCCTAAATCGCCTCCTACTCTAGAAAGCTCAAAGAGCGATGTTTGAGAGCGATCTTTCCACAAGCGAATTTCTCCCCGGTTTGCTAGTACCGCGAGGGCGGCGTGAATAACTCTAGGCAGCACCACCACCCTTGGGGCCACTCCAGTGACTTGTCCGTATTGGTAGACAGAGGTAACACCACAACAGGGGACATGTTCGAGATCTGTACCTCTGTCCCCATGAACGCGAGGTGACCCCGAATCAGGTGCCGTTTCAATCTGCGATCCAACTTAGTCATTAATGCCGTTTGGTTGCATTGCACTGGCATCTACAAACGCAAAGAATACTGATTTAGTACTAATCGTGGGCCACGAGCAGGAAGAATTTCGATCATTGACATGAGATCAGCCAAGACTGGAGGGTAAAGGAGATTTGTACGAAATCGTTGATCACGGACCAATTTACTAGACCCCTCATATTATTGAAACTTAATATGAGCACTTAGTACCACTTAATATTCAATGACCGAAATTCTTCTTGCTCGTAGCATGCGCTTTAGGGATGGTCATTAAGTCCTTAACAAGTAATATTGGTGTTTATATAACTCATCACTCTCATTCTGAAGATCTTTGAAAGTAGCAGCTACCCTCTTCTCAGCTTGGCTCTTCTCAGTTCTCAGCTCCTCTCAGCTACCCTCAATTAGTTCCCACAAGACGTGAAGGTCATTATTGCAATCCCCAACCCAATTGCTCATTGCGATGTTTTGTATGAACACACTTTTTAGGGTTCCGTTAGAATAGAAAACCCTATTAGCAAATCCCGGTTGTCTGGCCTTTTCATATGCTTGTCCATCTGCCATTAGGATAAATTAACGTTCAAAAACTACTTGATGAAGTAAATTGATTGGTGGGAATCAGAGAATCATAATAATTATTGCTTTACAAAATTGTCTAATAATCTTTATTTATTTATTTATTTATTTATTTATTTATGTAATCTACAGCCTTTTATGTAACTTATGTTGTTTAACAATTATGTTGCCAATGCTAATGGCCAATACAGATTACACTGACATTAAGTACAGTATTTAGTAGATTGTGGGCAAGTAAAGGATGATTCTTTATTATTAATAATGTTTGCGTTGGTGTGTCCGTTTGTGTGTGTTGTGTGTGAGTTTGTACCCAGTGTGAGGGTGTGTAGTGTGTGTGTGTATTTGATTAAGATGAACTTTAAAATATTTGTGAGGAAATGGGTTTCAGGAGGTATTATAATGATTTCGATGCTTTTTTATGATTTCCGTTTTTAATTTTTTCTTACTTAATAAAAATATATCAAGGTCTGCGTAATATGTATTGTAATTCTGCAGAATGCGAGAAAGGACTGAATTTTGGGCGTACCTTGTTTTGACCAGAGGAACATCAAACAACTCGGTGTGCCTAGTACGGCTAGTTGGCGCCCGTAAGGACACTTCGGTCAGTAGCTGGGGACAGTCGACTTCGCCTGACCATAAAGCGCGCAAAAGCAAAATTCCATGTTGACGACGCCTAAGCTCCAATGGGTCAACATGGAAGAATTTACAGTTAGTTAGATAACAATCAACTGATTTATTATCTTTAAAACATAAGAATTTTATAAATTGTTTTTGAACATGTTCTACTGAGTCTATATAGGTTAAATATTGAGGTGACCAAATGCTACAAGCATACTCAAGTGTAGTACGCACATAAGTGAAATAAAGTGCCTTTATGCAGTCAAGGTCCCTAAAGGGTTTACAGACACGTTTGACAAACCCTAGCTGCTTGTATGCTTTATTACAAATTAAATTAATATGCTCTGCCAATTTCATCTTGGAATCCAAACGAACACCGAGATCCCTAATAGAATTAACGGATTCAATGACTGTGTTGTTTATTTTATATTGATAAGAAATAGGTTTAGTTTTCCGTGTAAAACTTACTTGGACACATTTCTTAACGTTCACAGTTATTCTATTTCTTTCATAGTACTTTGCTAGGTTATCTAGATCATTTTGTATTAATAAGCAGTCATTGATCGTTTTGATATTTAAATAAATCTTTTTATCATCGGCGAACATCAGAAACTTGGAATATTCAAAGCAGGTATATATATCGAAAAGGTAGGCATTATAGAGAAGAGGTCCTAAAATTGAACCCTGTGGAACTCCTGAGGATACATGAACATAATCACTACATGAGCTCCCGATCCTAACCGCCTGTCTTCTATTAGTGACGTAGGATAAGAACCATCGATGCAGGTTTCCGCGAATTCCAAGAACATGAAGCTTTTGGAGCAATATAATGTGATCCACTCGATCAAATGCCTTCTCGAAATCCGTGTAGATCGCATCGACCTGATGACCCCCATCCATGTTTTGATAAATATAGTTTGTAAACAGCGCTAAATTGGTTACCGTCGAACGTCCCTTCATGAAACCATGTTGTTGATCTGGTATTGACCTAGCTATTAAGGGATACACACTCGTCTTAATTATTTTTTCAAAAACTTTGGCTGGAACATTAAGGATTGATATGGGACGATAATGCTCCATTCTACTTTTAGATCCATTTTTATGTATAGGAACAATTAAAGCTTCTTTCCAAATAGAAGGGAATGCTTGATGAGTATTGATTGATTTGTTAAATATTATTGAAAGAGGCTTAGCGAGGCTGGAAGCGCAATTTTTATAAAAAAATGCTGGGATTTTGTCACTCCCAGGACCCTTGTTGGGATCTAGTTGGATCAGAAATTTACATACTATAGATTCAGATATAATTAAATCATGTATAGTATCTGGGTGGTTAACATCAGGCAAATTCACCCTAGTACGTGAGGGATCAGACTTCATGAACACGCTTTCAAAGAAACTATTAAATCCGGAACAAATTCCATCTATATTATTGTATGTTTCGTTCCCGAGTGTCATAATATTTGGATAACCGGTATCATTTTTACGCAAAGTTTTTAGATAGGACCATAAATATTTTGGGTTCTTTTTCAATGAGGTTTGAATTTTGTCAATATGGTTTTTGTAGCATTTTTGCTGTAACATTTTTTGTCTAGCGCGTAAAATCGAGAATTCGTCGTAATCCCTTGGATTTTTATATTTTTTCCACCGACGATGAGCAAGAAATTTATCGCGTACAACATGTATTAAAGATTTAGAATACCAATCAGGAAATAATGTATCTTTTTGTTTAGTTTTAATTGGAATTAGCTGATGAATAACCTCATTAACCTTTGAGTAAAATTTATTAACTAAATCATCTATAGATACGCCCACTAATGTCGTCACCCAGTCTACATTTCCCATATAGGCATTAATCCTTCCGTAGTCACCCCTATAAAAATTATAGTTAGCAATTGGTTTCTGATTAATAGTAGGTATCATCACATCAGACGCGTCAATTAGCAAGGGGGGGTGATATATATCTTCTTGCACAAGTCCCCGTTCACCACGACATATATCCAACGAGAGGTCACTGAAAATTAGATCTAAAACATTATTACTAGCATTTGCTATTGTGTTATGTTGCGTGAGACCCACTAAGCTACATGTATTGACAAAATCAACCGCAGTATTTTGCAAATCAATTGTACCCTGTTTTAAATAAATAGGTCCCGATGGCGTCCAGTCAATTAGAGCAAGGTTAAAGTCACCCACCAATATAAAATGGTCGTCCGGGTGTGACGTCACAATCGCCGCAACAGTGCAAGTCCAGGTTTGCAAACGAGTCAGTTGAAGAGAATCTGGGGGAATATAGACGATTCCTATGTGCAAATTAGCTTTTGCGTTTAAAGACCGTGAAGAAATGGTAAGTAATCTTTCCTGTGAAAGTTCCTTTAATATCAAAGTAAGTAACAATGTCAAAAATCAGTCAATTCGAGTTTGAGTGGTGGATTATGACCCTCCCTCGTGACCTGTACCTTGTAATGGATGAGTCGTTATACCTTGAAATTGACAGCATACTAGAATTTTTTTCTGTTAGTGTTATTGTTTTTCATACAAGTTTTAATGTTACAATGTATGGATAATGGTCAACAAGTCATACTAAACCCTTGATTACCATAGCTGAGCCACAATAAGGACTACAATAGATTAGATTTGGTACAATAGCGTGTTTACTAACTACATGCACATATATTTCACACAATTTATACATATCATCGTTAATTATTATTATTTTTAAACATATATCGCGACGCATTCATTAGCGTCATGTGTAGGTATATAAAAAAACCTAACTTATGTGCATTGGTAAATATTATATACTAGGAATATAAACTTGGAATATGTTATATACTAGCTGTGCCCGCGACTTCGTAAGCGTGGAATTTTAGTTTTTAAATTCGGATTTAAATTGGTTTTTAAGTTTAATTATAATTATTAAGTTTAGTTATTCCCAATTTAACTTTTTAAATTGAAATATCGTTTCTTCCCGTCAGCCGATTTTGATGAAACAAAGCCTATTCGAAACGCTGAGCTAATCTTAATTAACGTGTGGAAACCTCATGAAAATCCGTTTAGTGGTTTTGGAGATTAGCGTGTTTGAACAGATACACAGGCATACAAAAAATTTCAAAATCGTCTTTTTGTATTCTGATACTCTTCCCTCATCGCCCCCAATCAGTTTTTGATAAATATATTCAATGTACAGACACGCTGGTTCTACAGTTTTATTAACCGGAGGCGGAACCCGCACGTTGCGTACGACGTACACTTTACAAACTTTTTATAATAATAATTTTAAACAAACAACTAATAGCAAAGAATTATTAGGTACTTTATACAATACTTTAGTTACTCATTTATACACGCGAACATGGCACTGTTAATTATATTTCTTGTGTGTATTATTATAAGTGCTGAGAGTGCTAATGTGGAGTATGAGAAGAAATGTAGAGATAAAATCTGTATAGCAAAGTGTTGTAATGAAAATGAATATGTCTTTGTAACAGAAGATTACATTGTAACTTGCATTGAGAGACATATCGACGACGGACTAGAGAGATTTTTTAAAAATTTCTCTGATTTATATTTATACGACGAACAAATGCATAAAACGGTTGAAAATGCACGAGATACGTTTTATTTTGTACCTTTAGATGTCGTCAAAAACACTAATATTAACGATTCTATGGACCTGACGGCATTTGGGTATTATAATTACTTAACAAAGGTAAGTTCATATTCTGTAATACTCATATTATTGATAAATTAACATTTTCTAACTAGTATTAATATCACAATGAACAAGTGTAGTCCTTTGGCCCAATTTTGGCCGCCTAGATTTTATAACTTATACATACATCAAAGAACTTAGATTGGACACTATGCATCATGCTATGAAACAGCCGTGAAAACCAGCGATGAGCTGTTTTTTGCGTTATGCGGATGCGTTACCGCAGAGCAGATAGTTTCTGAATAATTAAAATGTTTTAAAAATATTAAATTTCACGACTTCTTTGATATTATTAAGTAACAGTATTGTACGGTTATTCCATGGCCGGGTCAATTTTGTATTTTTCAAATTTATTGCACAATCGTGACGTAGCTACGAAAAGCCTGTCAATCAATATAACGTATTAAATTAGAAAGTATACAGGTATTTATAACAAATACACAACTATTATGCTGTTAGCAATACAAAGTATGTTGTTAACATTAAGTACCTATGTGGGGAAATCCTACTGGATGGAATGTTTCCTTACAGGAATATCATTGCAAGTAGAATAGATTTCCTTATGAAATATAACGAAATTTATTGATTTTTTTAAAACAACCTTTTCTTCTTCTTCTTTAGCTATCATTTACCAGTTGCCTGGTGCAGGCCTCCTTCAAGTTTCTCCACTTAATCCTATTTTGGGCAGTTAATGATATTCTTCCATCTCACTTGCTGTCTACCTGTTGTAGATCTTTTCTTGTCCCATGGTCTCCAATCCTTCTGCATCACGGGTCAGACTTTCTTCGACTTACATGTCATTATCCATTCCCATTTAGACCTCGCCACCATTCGTACGACATCTAAAATTCTACAGACTAAAATTCTACGACATCGAAATTCAGATGTCTTCTTTAAAACATTACTAGTTTTTCTTCCATTCCTGTAAGATAAGGTTTATTTTTGAAATATTATTCTTACTTCATTAATATCCATTAATTTGACCCTCATTTTATAAAATAACTCTTAGTCATAGAACTGTTATTGCAAAAGTTCTTATTAATTAAATTATTAATGACTCAATACACCCCATTAACGTTGAGGTTGACGCCTCGCGTTGAAGATACTCTAAAATTTTGCTTCATATCTAGATATTCTGTTTTTCTCTCGATATGACATAAGTCTCGTAACCCTAATGATCTTCGGAGAGTCACAAAACTTACATAATATATTTACTTTAGAACGAGCGCTGAAGGCGCTCAACTAAGGATGTTATGTGGTGCATTGAGCCTAAGGGTTCCCCCGCCGAATGACCTGAAGAAGTAATTAGTTTCGGTTTAGGACTTGGTTTTGGAAGGACAGGACAGGATCGCGGGTCAATAAAAAGCGTTCGTGTTTACGTTGATACCTTGTAAAAGCGCACCCTGAAAGGCGTTATTCGACGGGGACGTCCTCATCTTTGTCAGCAGAGACAGGGGATATTCTGTAGTACATGGTCTTTGGGAACAAGAAAGATATAATTCTCTCCCGAGGCCCGCCACCACATTCAGTCTTCAGCTCTTTCCGGCGATTTTCTTTAATTTTCCACCTAGTTCTCCACCTGATCAGCGAGTGTCTAACGCTACATTTCCCGCTACGTAGTCGCCTCTCGAGGACTCGTTTGCTCCCTCTGATACCTTCATAGATTTTACTGGGTCCTGCGACATTGACCTGCTCATTGCTTCGTCAGTTGTTTTGAACTTGTGACGTTGGTCCTTTTACAAACTTCTTTGTTTCGTATCCTCTCCGATGATAATGACATTTGAAAACAGCTTGTACATGTATCCACGGTTGATATTTTTATTGTCTTGCTCCATGCTTCATGTGTAATACTTATTGTTAAACAAAATGGCATTAAAGATCCGTTGTCTTCGGTAAGACGGATATTCTTGTCTCAAAATCCCGACTGCGTTATAATCCTGACCTGATTCCTTTCCGTTCACGATCTGTCCGATTACAATCTCATTCTCGCCCAGTTGGCGCCTGGGATGTCGTCGGTGTAGTGACGAAATCCTTTGCTCGGTGATCACAATCTCCACGGAGATCGTAATCTCCGTGGTAGGCGTAGGCGCATACTCGACATAAACCCATAAAAATTAGTTATATTATTAAAAAGCTACTATTAAAAATTATGTATTAAAAAACTACCTAAAATTGAATAGAATAGGCTCGCATAACAAAGCTATCAATATCTATCCACTTTAACACTTCATCTTCAGCTGGCAGATTTGCGCACCTAGTCGAGCTCGACGACCATTGACGCTTGCTCGATTTCTCCCAATATGTATGGTTGGTAATTTCGACTACACTAGCCAAGCTCCCTCCAGTAATGCAGAAGCTATTTTGGCTTCCCGAAAGCCTTCGAGAGTGTTTGTATAGTGTCGATGATGTTTGCCCGATGTTTCGCTACATTTTTTATTCCTTCTTGCTAATTTATTTGGATGGAATGTACCTGATTTGGTCCATTGCCCAATACACTCACAGTACAATAATAATAACAAGTAACCTTTTATAATATTTTTTGCGGCTGATAAGTATGTACGAGTACCTACTTTATACTACTAATAACCTCAAACAATAAATAAATTAATAATGTTTCCTTCCTTGTAGCTAAACCATTAGAATAAAAATATGAACATATTTATTTAAACAACTGATTAATTACCCCACTTAGCTACAGTGTCCCTGCCTGTTGTACAAAACGTCTCAGTTTCGATTCCCGAGCAGTCTTCACCTTGTATGACTAACTGTAATGCAGTTTGGACGAGATATCAATCAGTATGTAACAATCGTTGTAATTGAATATTTAAATTCGAGGGTTTAAAGTTGAAACATACAAAAAATGGTTAGGTTAACTAGTTCTGAAAATTTAAACCGAAATATGTCTATGACTAGTAAGTAGTTCTTAGAATTAAATTTTTCTACCACAAAAGCTATACGCCTTAATCTATAATTTTGCGTATACACATTTAAAAATGTAGGTAAACTGAGCTTCAATTTTTGGAAAAATATTTACGTAATTTTGTCACTAAAAATTTATACCGTAGGCAACTGTAGAACATTCATTTTTTGTAACTATATAGTACAAAATGACGTATCATTAACCGGAAAATAAACAAAACAGCGTTGTTTGTAAAAATAATTATTTTAATCTTTATAATAAACTATTTATTGCTTTATAATAACTGCTTATTTATAATAATAATAAGTGGATACTGTCTTCCATAGACATCCGCGATTCATGCCAACATCAGTCCAGAATGACAAACCTTGGTACGCCCTACGGATACGCTGCTTACCTTTGCAGATTAAGGAATGGATTGGGAAAAAAGGAAGAGATAGGATGGGATCGCAATGGGCTCTGGCATATCTCACTCACTACCGAAACACGTAGGTACATGCAGTACATTTCAAGGTAGTCTTCTTTGAGAGAGGGGTGACGTGACCAGTCGAGTGCGCCCGACGGCTGTGGGCCTGCATCATGCACTCTCCCCCAAAAAATGTCGATAAGTACGTTTTATAGACTCTAAGCCTATACATATATACCACAGTAACACAGTATATACCATACCATCAGCCTGTCTCTCCACCGCTGAATATCGGCCTCTCCTAAGGAACGCCACCACACACGATCTTCCGTTCTTTACAAAGATTAGGGCATAAACCTCCTATGAAAACAAAAGTGTATATAAATACGTCAAATTTGTTTTTCGAAAACTATACATGATATAAGTACACTAATTTGATGCATAATATATGTAACGTCATAACAATCTCAATTTTGGGATTTTCGATAATACGTCGTTTCAGCTGTAAGTCAGCTGTAAAAAAAACATTTTTTTTTAGAAAGGTGAGGTAATTCTTGGAATGATGAATGCATACGGCATACAACATCTGAATACCAGCAACTTCTGTGTGGACTATTTGACATATGGCACCGGTGAAGGACTTCAGCCGACGATAGTGGTGTATTTACCCTCTCCGACGGATCCAGAGACGAACATTTACTTCATCACTTCTGGTAGGCTCTTTAATTTATATTCCTTAGTTCGGTATTTAGTTGTCTTTGGAATATGACATTATGACAATACTGTCCTAAGATAAAAAGGCATTGATAACATTTTTAATGAAAACATATGGGATGGAATTATTTATTTTTAATTTTCGTATATACTTAGTGTGTATATTCGAAAATTAAAAATAAATAAAGAAAATAAACAAGATTATTCTATTTGTTTTATCCAAAACTCGCAAGTTTCTGGTTTAATTATAATTAACCTAAATTTTAACGATAAAAATCATTTTTTTGATATGTCATTAACAGCACTAGTGCCTTTCTTTGTAAGGAGAGCAGAAAAAAGAGTAAAAATATTCTAACTTTTATATAAGTATACTTATGTAATTTATATAATATTCTAATAAGTATAATTTATATAATATTCTTAAGAACTAGCGACCCGCCCTCGCTTCGGTTTATAAGTTTTTTTTTTTTTCAAAATAAAATATGGCCTATAATAGACACGGATAACGTAGCTTCCTATCTGTGAAAGAATTTTTGAAATCGGTTCCGTAGTTCCAGAGATTACCCCCACAAACACACAATTTTATCTCTTTATATATTAGTATAGATATAGATAAATCAAATGGTCTACATATGTCAAAATAAAGATAGATTTCGACATATTTTGTATGGAAGGATGCAATAAAATTATTAATTGCCATAAAGACATACTTAATATTTTACTACTATTTTCCATATCAATTGCTCATATAAGTTCAATCGAGTTACACATTTGTAACCTTACAACCATACCATACCTATGTCTCTCTACTGCTGGATATAGGCTTCTCCTAGGACTCGTCACCACATACCCTCTTCGGCTCTTCTCATCGAGCCACAACCGGAGAACTTCTTCAAGTTGACTTGAAGAGCGGTACCGTGGTTGACTTCTTCAACCACGTGAGCGGAGAGCGTCCCAACTCCCACACTGTACTTTCCGGTACGTGATCTTCATTCCTGATTCTATACCATCGATATGGGAATAGGCTAGATGACACATTATACGTTCTTATAAAATAAACCTGGTTGGCACCTTCTATTGGTTATAGAATTGGTTTAGAATAGGTTTAGTTATAGAATTCTATTGGTTCATTAAAAAGTGAAATTTGGAACTTAAGTACAACGTATCGAGAATAGACTCTAACATGCCTGCCTTAAAGTGCTTGTATAAAATATCTAATCTATATTCTCAAATCGATGTTCTATACGTGTAATAATTACAAAGCATCTATATTTTTACAGCACTGATGATATCATGCGTTTTCCTGACGTTAGTACTGGTGGTATATAGCTTACTGCCCGAGCTTCGGAACCTGGGCGGTCTGATACTGATGGCATACGTCGCCAGTCTGCTGGGAGGTTTCCTGATGCTGGCAATACTGCAAATCCTTACGCTAGTCGAACTAAACTATCCTGCAGTTTGCCTCACTTATAGTAAGAAATTCATATTACTTTCTATTTCTATATTTTGTTATAATTAGATTGACTTAAATATTTAAAATAAAGTATCTTCAAGTGTAACCGGCCCTTTTAACATCCACTGCTTTACATGGATCTCCTTGTGTACATTGTCTTGCGTATGAAGGGTATATGGACAGCGTGGCTACACTTTTAGTACACTTTCTCGGGGCTTTGTAGTAGCGGCTTTCTTATCCTTTAGTCGATTTTTACGACAACCACGGAAAAAGATGATAATGAGAGATGGAAAGAGTGAGAGTGGTGTTATTTTAAAGCCTGCCGGCACTGCACGTCTAACCTATAGGTTAAGGTTAATTTTCGATATCAGCCCAGTAAGGCTAATATATCGACATAGATCTCCCTTCTAAACACCAGGAGTTTTAAAACTTAATTCACCAAGCAGGCGCTTAGTGCGGATTGGAAGACATTAAACATACACAATTTTTTTTTATTCATGAGTACGGGTTTGCTTATGATGTTATCCTTCACCGCTAAGCTAATAGCTTAATAAATCCGAACTTAAGTAGAAATTCCAATGTAACAAAGTACGGGCCGGGTTTTGAACTCACGACATGATGAATACCAGTCGAGAACAAATACCTCCAATCTGTCACCGCTCAGGTTGATTTTATCTAATCTAAATAAAACTGTCCTGATTGACAATAAAATATGAACAATTAATGGCAGTTTCAATTCGTTTAAGTTTTAACAATTACTTTACAGCTAGGTTATAAAACTAGTTGTGGAGTGTCAATAGGTTTAAGAAACAAGCAGTTTTCCCTCAAATTAAAAAAAATATTTAAATTTTGTTTATAGTTTGTCAGAGATAAAATATACAGCATGCTATGACCACATAAATACAGGCGCTAATGGTTCTATACTAAACATATAAGAAAATCGTATATGAAATATTTTTTGAAAAAAGTCATTGCAACACGTGATGCAGAGCTCAAAACAACAATTTTTGGAATTTTGTCTGTCTGGCCATCTGTCCGTCTGTCTGTCTGAATGCGCAAACCCCTGGACGGATTTTAATGAAACTTGGCATAGTTATAACTTATATACTGGGTTAATATTTAGGGTACTTTTTATCCAGATAAGTTATGATGTTACCACGGGAACCACAAGTTCACGCGAAGGAAGTCGTGGTCGCTGGCACCGCTAGTACTAAATAATATTTTCATTGTTACAGCTTATTTCATCTACTTCTTCCTTTTGGCGAGCTTTTGTTGGATGAACGTTATGTCCTTCGATATTTGGTGGACTTTTAGGTAAGCAATAAAAATTTCTCCCCTTTCCTAACGTAACCACTTTTTGTCTTTGCTTTTCTTTTCATCCACTGTTGGATATGGGCCTTGGGGATACAAGAGGTAGCATGAAGGATGTTGGCCTTAAAACGTCACGATGACCGAGTGCGTTAGCGAGTCCGCGCTTTTAGAGTTCCTCAGGGTTTGTGATAGCGGCCCTTACTCGCCTTTTACGACACGGGATGAAACGGGGTGGCGTCCATTTTAAATGCGGCCAACACCACCCCGCCATTTATCACATGTATCACGCACTAAATATATAATTCACTTATGAGCATAATAGTATATAATATATTCCATTTATTCATATAATACGTGTATTCACACACATTCACAAATATGAGTAAAGAGTAAGCGCATTAGTGACAGCGAATGGTATAAACCACGTGACTTTTGTCCGCCTGTGACAAAACTGACAAAGTATACCTCCCTTGTAGATCTCCCCAAGATACCAACTACGTACACCATCGATCTCATGTTACTAAGACTATGAAAACTAAACAACTAAACTCGGATGACGTCATCGTTGTTTTCGGACTTCACGATTATCATTAATTTAAGAAAATATATTTTTACAGAGGCTACGCAAAGGCTCGTCCTATTCACCGTTATGGCGAACGCTTTAAGTTCCTCGTGTACTGCATTTATGCGTTCGGAGTGCCCTTCGTGATGACCATTGGCCTAATTGTGTTGAACCACATCGATCTCAGTGCTTACCCTTTCTTCATCCAGCCGAACATCATTAATAACGGATGTTTCCTTGACGGTAGGTTCTTATTATTCTGTATTTCAATGTCTAATCATTGGAGTAACTAGAGGGAAGCACCCCACACCCCTAACAGCCCCGGGGTTCAAACCAAAATTTCGAATTAATAGCACTGCTTAACAACATAAATGTCATTATGTAGACAAGTTCCTACCCAATTGATAACAATAAACTAGTGTTTAAACCAAATAGTACACGGGTACAAATTGATTTGAATTCTTCACTTGCCTCACTTCTTTTTTTTGCAACTAGCTCTTTTGGTATTCACTAATGGGTCTTGTCATGTACATTATCTTATGTAGGAGGTATGTATCGCCTTAAAACGTCACGCTGTCCAAGTCCACTCTTTCAGAGGTGGTGTTACTCCTGATAGAGGAAACTGTAGTATTATCTAATATAAGTAAAGATTACATTTATTTTTACAAGGAGAAAAATATAAAACAAAATATATTACACGACTCTCAAATATAGAATAGACCATAGACAATTGCAGAAACATGAATGCAGCATTACAACCTTCAACAGTACCGCAGCGCTTGTGGTAGCGGCTTTGCCGTCTCTTACCCGCCTTTTGCGACACCCACGCGAAGACGACATGAGATGCGAGCGCATTTTCTCTACATTTTATTATTTCTATACATAAAGTAACAATTATTATGTATGTATAGAAATAATAATATGTATGTTAATATATGTGGTAACCAGCATCTAGTCTATTCGGGAAAGACCTATCCCAGGAACAAGACCTAGTTATGTTAATGTTAATAACCCACAGGCTTACCTTTGCATTTGTGAGAAAGTTTCAAGTATAATTTTGCACTAATGTTGGAGAATTCTTCAATGTTTTAACTGACGGATCAAGCAGTCACAAATAATGTAGATTACAGAAAATACTTTTATCTGAAAATATCAAATCTGCTATTCGAATCGTCATATTTGATATTAGACATCAATGGTAGAAGCTTGTCGTTACTTAGATAGAACCTTTATTAAAAACTAGACTGAATAAAACCATTTTTGCGTTTAGGTGGTGAAAAGTTGTTGTACTTATATACGCCAATGATGATTCTGGTGGTAAGCAACTGGATATTCTTCTTGATGACGGCGTTCAACTTGTGGCGGTTGAACCGAGCCACTGCGGTGCTGGACTCGGCTGCAGCTGGCACTCCGGCCGCGCATCGTACACAGCGACAAAGGTTTCATTATTCTCACTCTTCTTGTTTTGTTCTAGTGAAAATTATTACTTTACAGAATGTTCGAAGGGCAGGAAAGATTTAACGACACTTTATTTCTTTAACTCTCTGATCGAAATTCAATATAGGGTTGTGCCATTACTCCAAATGACAGGTGGCAAGATCTACTAATGACGATGAAAGCAAAAGAACAACGAGTCACAGATGACAGAGGTTGACGATAAATAATATCTCGATGTTAGATGGCGGTAAAGTATTAATTAAACAAAACCAAATCGGTGAGCATGCTCTGTACAGGTATGAAGGTCACAGCAGATTCTGTTAGAGAAAGGAACAATAAAGATTTTAGTCAGAGAATCGCATCTACTGCAACGTACGTTATATATGATACGTTTACATAATGGTTTCTCCACTGATAAATATAGGTTTCTTTTAAAACTCGCCACCACACATAATCTGTTCTTTTTATCAAGCCACTACCGGCAACTTTCTTCAAGTCATCAGTCAGTCTGATTGAAGTGGATCAAAACGTCGGGTTACTCTAACATGACCTCCTTTTAAGGGCTTATCTACTTCTAGTCGATCTAACTTGTCGATGTCATGTATGCTCCTTTTACATCAACAGTTGTGATTTTATTTGCATCTACAATTCCAATTACACCAAAATTAAAGCTCAAATCGAATGGTATGAACCAACTCCAATTAATTTACACAAAAGCCCCATCGATTTTATCTAAAGTTCTTATTATCATTTATTTAATTATCTTGTTCCCCAGACTCATGGTGTACCTCAAGTTATCGGTGATCATGGGAATAAGTTGGGTGTTAGAAGTTGTCAGTTTCACGATGCCGGGTCTCAAAATTTGGTATTTAAGTGACGCGTACAATATTCTCATCGGTGTGAGCATCTTCCTAATCTTCGTCTACAAGAGGAAAATCATCAGGAAGCTCGAAAAGAAGTAAGTGATTATCATACTCTAGTAAAAGTCAAAAGATCCCGACAAAGAATTTGTTTAATGTAGCGATCAAAAACTTTGTAGCTAAAACTTAGTACATCATGTAGCTAACTTAGTAGAATCGTGATTCTAACCATAAAAACATTATTCCATAAGAACATTTTAAAATGCATGATCTCTTTTCTGCAGAATAATACCTGGTTACAAGACCACGAGAAATTTGCGCTTCTCCAAATCAAGTCAGTCCAGCACAACGACGGATTCTGACGCCAGTCAAGAAGTTCCACTACAAGTTTGTCAGAATCCTAATGGATACGCACAGTATACGAGACAATCGTCTTTCGCCAAAGCCGATAAAGGAATGCTCTGATAAGGTTCCTGGGTCATTTATGGTATACTGTGGCATGTAGAGTAGAGAGGCGAATCTGTTTATAAATACTATGAACGAAGACAAGAGTAGAAAATAGAAGAAAACATTAAGTCGACCTGTTTAAACATGATATACGATAAAAAAAATCGCATGTGTCCACCTATTCGTGTGAAAAGCGTAGGCAGTGAATATGAAATTAAAAACATTTCCTTTCTTTTTTAGTTATACGTAGTTCTAAGTACTGATAGCAATAAGTTAAATTGTCCTTTATTTTTATTGATTACGATTGCTGTTTGTAAATGTTGTAATCAAGGGCGTAATCAAGATTTTATCCAGGGTGGGGCAAAGCATTCTTCCCTATTCCTGGCGAGCGCCCCAACCTGGCTACGCCCATGGTTGTGATAATTCTAGACCAATTAATTATCGTTCCAAAGAATAATGTCCTAGTCTAATAAATTATATTACTAGTATGTATTTATTTACCTTTTCCTGTTATATTTTGTCCCACAACTTTGCCATTATTTCGCAAAATAAATCTGACTCATGAAGCTACAATTCTAATGCTGTTAACTTCTTTGTATTATTTATGACGCAACTAAAAGGAGGTTATCTCTAATTCCTTACTTTGTACTATTTTTTTTCCAAAATTAGTATTGAGCATGAGTCGTCCATTTATAAATTATTTTGTGGTTGTGCGTATTTTAATTCTAATGATACATTCACATATGTTGCGAAGGTGTCTATTTTAGATACAATATCAGCACCCCTCGGTAATGTGGCCATAAATTTAGATCATAACTCATAATGATTAAATAAAAATAACTATTTCAATTGCTAAAATATTTTTCAATATTTTAATAACTCGTATAACAATGTTAAACAGTATCAAGGTTTTAATTTTAATTAAATAGCTAATAACATAATCATAACATATCACAATATTTTTTTAAGGGGGAGAGTGCACGCTGCAATCCAACAGCTGCTGGGCACGCTCGAGCTGAGTGCATACTGCAATCCAACAGCTGCTGGGCGCGCTCGAGCTGAGTGTCGAGTTAGTTAGTGAGTAGCGCGCCCAGCAGCTGTTGGATTGCAGCGTGCACTCTCCCCCTTAAAAAAAATTGTGAAATAAGTATACGAAATAGACGAATATACATCGTGTCACCGTAATAACGTAAGACCTGAAACACATCAACTAATTTAAAATATAGATGTATTGTAGGGGGGGTGCAAGTGCATTCCCACAGCTGCTGAGCGCACTCGACTCTTGCCCCTCTCTCACAGAAGACCCACTTTATCTTATTTCCCTAATGTACGTACGTGTTTCGGTAGTGAATGAGATGTGCCAGAGCCCATTCCCATCCTATCCCTTCCCATTTTCCCAACCCCTTCTCCAAATCCATTCCTATATCTCCAAAGGTAGGAAGCGCGTCCGGGGCCGTGCCAACGTTTGTCATTTTGGACTAATGTTAGCATGTATCGCGGATGTCTATGGGCAACAGTATCCACTTACCATTAGGTGGACTGTATGCCCGTCTGTCGCCTTCGTACATAAAAAAAAATACTTCTATGTGTTCTACTAGAAGTCATTGAACATATTATAATTAATTCCTGCCCTAAATCTTTCTTCAAACTGTATACTAGTTGTAATACAATTCCATACGAAAGATTTGTAGTATCTTCAGGAATTCTCTTCTACAGCCGCGAGAATCGTACGCGTAAAATTATAAAATAAAATTTACATCCTGTAAAATTTCTGGCGTCTGTATTGGCCATTGATTTTTCGTATTAGTGGTCAGTGTTCTGTTTTTATATATTCAATATAATCGCAAAATATAATGAAAATACCATGAGACTGTACGCATGACTAAGCGACAATGTTAGCCGACATGGTACCGAGGCTAGTAAATAAATTGTTCATTAAAGTGACAGGGATTACAAATCACAATTGATTACATTGTTATAACTAGCTGATATAACTGATACCTAAATTAGGTAAGTCAAAGTTTTATTTCAGATACCAGTAGGCAACAAGACAATGGGTATAATATTTGTTGGTTATTAGTAGCCCTCAGGAACTATACCACCTCTGAATGAATGGACTCGCCAACCCGCGTCGCGTGTGGCGTTTTAAGGCCATACACCCCTCATGCACAAGATAGTATGCATTAGGAAGTCCACGTCCAGCAATGGATGATACATGATCTGCTTACGGTTTCGATACAGTAGTAGAAACGCACTGTGGTACCTATGTCACGTGGTATAGGTAATAATATGTACATTCAATACTTTTCATTTCATAACAGTCTACGATGTCATACTGCCGGGGCACAGGCCTCAGTGGGGTGGTTGTGGACTATGATTCAATTAGCAGGCCCTATGGTGGAGCTCAATAGGCCATCGGTAGGTACACATATTATAGATTGTTTTAAATTCTCGATTTAGAGAGTTTCTTCACGATATTTTCCTTTACCACCGAGTCAGTGATATTTTTTAAAAATCCGCAGTAGTTCTCAACGAATCGCTACCAACAAGTTTCTACTTAAATATGTACATTCAACATAGTTAGGACATTCGTATATTATGATAACATTTAACTGCGTCCTATATTCAGAATAGAAATATTTTATAATTGTTTCCTCCGTGGAACGCTCTACACTCGTACAAACAACATAAACAACCCATTAATTATAAATTTTAATTATTTTCATTTTTTGGAACGAAGTTCCTTTACGCGTCTTGCGGTAGGTGTGATTCGAGAGAAAATGTAACGTCACATAAGATTTTTACCCCCTCCATACTCCTTTCTCTTTCTCTGTGCGTGCGAGTATCGAAAGCGACACTCAAGCAGAATAACAGACTAGTGTATGGCCGGTTGTATAACCTAAATTTTTTATTTGATTCCTTATTTTAAATTATTTGTATTGAAAATATGATACAAAATTAAAAAAAATACATGAACTATACAGATTAATGCGTGAGGATCTTCGTTCCTGACGGGCGTCCCCTGACCGCACATTTAATTTCTCTATTAGTTTTTATTTTCTATTGAACCTTTTCCGTTATGCTACGACATGGGGCTCTTCAACAGAGCTATATACATCATTCTGAACACATGCCCTGTGATGTTGCAGTGTGTATGGGCGGCGGTGACCACTTACCATCATGTAGCCCGCCCGCTCGTGAGCCATCTCTATAAAAATAAACATATCGCAATAAAACATATCTCTATAAAAATAAATACATTTGTTCATAACTAATTGGGCCCGTAACTTCACATGTAGGTATAATAATTCCCACCATAACTTTTCTATTAAACTAAATCAGGACCAGAGACATTTATTTATATTGCCTATTATTATTTTTATTTTATTTTTTTATAGATTAGTGGGCGGACGAGCAAGCGGTCCCACGTGATGGTAAGTGTTACCGCCGCCCATGGACACCTGCAACACCAGGGGGTATGCGGGCGCGCCGCCGGCCTTGCAAAATCCTATTCACAGCTCTCTTGAAGAACCCCATATCGTAGCTTAATGGAAAGACCTCTTGAGGCAGTTCGTTCCACAACCGGTTCGTTCGGCCTTCGCGGTATAAAATAATTTTTGGACCGAACAGTGCGCGACGCCTCCGTATGGAGGAAATGCGGATGGACCCACTTCTGTGACGGGAGGTGCGATTGTAGAAAGCCGAGGTGGGAATTATATTAAACAATTCTTCAGAGCATTCCCCATTGTACAGGCGGTAGAACACACAAAGAGACGCAACGTCTCTCCGAATGCTGAGGGATATGATCATATATTATTATATAGGCTGATCTATGTTGTGTCCTCCCTAGCCGTACTACAGGTCGAGCTGGCACCGCTCTGGGTTTGACCCGGAGTCTCCAGATTTGAAGAACGCTTGTACGTGCTGCGGGCTTAACGTTGTAAATCTCAGACCCTTTTAAAGATTATCGTTGAGATTCAAATGCAAAGGTACCTATAATTTATTATGCATAACCCACTTACGCGCGTCAACGAGGAATGCAATAAAACATCTATTTTACGAAACACCTATTTTACGAATCTATTTTACCCTTTCAAGTGTGGTTCAGTTGTGTTTTTTGTATAGTGTTTCAAATTTGCTTCACGATTGATAAAGAAGGTTGACTTCTCTGTTTTTGTATTGTCATAAAAAAGAAGTCTGTCAATATAAATTATATTCGTTTGTCAACCACAATGCATGTTTGATTTTCACAGTTAAAAATACTCTCAACGACGATTGTATAACAAGATAGGTTTATAGTGATACTGTTTTTATTTTAGTAAATTGTAAACATGACACGTGGGAATTTACTTGCAAGTTTCGAAAAAATGTTGTTTTAACCAAAAATTCTCTGTGACAAGTTGTACTTTTTTAATCTTTTTATATTTTCTCTAGCATTGTTGCAAAAATTAAAGAAGTGAACCCAAAATGCCTTTTCATAAAATGTGTATGTCACTCTGCAGCATTGAGTGTCAGTCATGCTTGCAAATTCCTGCCAAGAAATTTAGAACAAATCGTAAAAGTATACGGATATCTATTTTTCTCCAAAGTAGCAAGCGTCAAAGGGAATTTGCTGAATTCCAAAATTTTACAGACACTGAAAATCATCGGCTATTGCGTCATTACAACACAAGGTGGCTATCCCTTAATGACCGTGTTAGTAGAATCATTGAGCAATGGAGGGCATTACAATTGTTCTTTTAAGACCAACACTTGAGTGATCACATTGTATCATCAGAATTTTTATATCATGCCTTTATCAGTGATATAAACAAATTGTACTTTTACTTTTAAGACTACATTTTGCCAATTGTAAATAAATTTAACTTCATATTTCAAGGCGACGACTACCCCTGCATTGAAAGATTGTATGATGATGCATCTAATATGTACTTGGCGATTTTGGGTTGCTTCATGAAAATTAATTATATCAAAAGCACGGACAACATATTTACGTTAGACACTAAGTAGTAATTAGTTATAATTACGTAATTAGTAATTACGTTAGTAATTATTTACCATTGAAAGAGATGTACTTGGGGCATCCAAGTAGTCCAAGAATTAATTAAATACAGAGAAAACATAAACATGAAAGAACAAATCGCTATTTTTTTTAGAAGGTACCAATCATTTATGATATATGGTAGTTGAGCACCCAATTAAAATCTCGTTTACCTTTTGAAAATAAATATTCCGAGACTTGAAATTTCTCGACCCACACACTGCCGTGCACAAAGGATTTCGTAATTTAAGAAATGTAATAGAAACTTTCCCATACAAATTACATCTAGAGCAAAGCCAATCAATTAACGAAGAGTATAGAACCTTATAACTTGATAGTGAAGTAAGTAATTTGTTACAATCCTCAAGTAGGTATTGGCTACCTAGGAAGCTAAGTAGGAAGTTGGAAAAAATTCTAACAGTGATGGAACGTTAAAATATAAAAATATAGCTAGTTTTTAGTAAATCTTTGTAAATTTAATAAAAACCGACCAAAGAAACAGATTTATCAACAAAAACGTTTCAGCAGTTTTAAAAACAAAGCAAGGTATTACAGATGAAGGAGGTTGACCAAATTTTAATCCTCCGAAAAGTACCTATCTTAAAATACAATTCTAACATTTATTGTAATGACAATGATGAATAAAACATGTTATAAAAATCGGTATTTTTATTGGTGTATTTGTCCTGTGAAAGTTGGTATATTTTAGTATTTTTTCGAGGTGACTACATTATTTTCATAAAATTTAATCTGGTCACACTAGCGTTCACTCATCAATCATCATTTGTTTTAGTTTACGATACAAATTGTAAACAAATAGTACCTAAAATTATATTGGAAAGCGATTTATGTTTATTAAAGACTGAGTTCCGTGTGAATTGTTAATTTAAATTAATAAATGCCGCCTATAAAATATAAAGGGACCGTGAAAAAACGCGAAAGACACTCGATTTCGCTAGAAGTAAAATCAAAAATTTTATCGATGAATAGTAGAGGCCTTGCTACATCAACGATTGCACATCAATTAAATTTGCCACGTACATCTGTACAGACCATCATAAAAGACAAAGATAAATTAGCCGAAGCCATACACAATGCTGCTACCATGAATTCAACAATAATTAGGAAACATCAAGGATTGATTTCGGAAATGGAGAAAATTCCTTTTATTTGGATACAAGACCAAAACCAACGACGTGTACTGGTCAGTCTATCTCTTATAGAAAGTAAGGCATTGAGTTTGTTCGAAACATTGAAGGAAAATAAAGAAAGTGATAATGATCAGCAAATATGGGCGGCGGTAACACTTACCATCACGTGGGACCGCTTGCTCGTCCGCCCACTAATCTATAAAAAAAAAAAAAAAAAAATTAAATTTTGCGGCAAGCCGAGGATGGTTTATGAGTTTTAAGAAAAGGTATGCATTACATCAGTGGTTCTCAAACTTTTTAAATGACGGAACCCTTTTGGGAAGCAAAATACTTGATGGAACCCTACAATAAAACAATTATTTTTATAAGTGTATTCTATATTAATCAGCATAATAAAAGTACAATGTATCAGTTACTAATTATTATTTACTTCACCACTTGGTAAGGACAATAATAGAAAACATTAAAAAAGAAAAAATCTAACTAGTGGGAGGTATGAAACTGTTTTTTATTTTTCATCAATTGCTTGATATCAGGTTTGATGGAAGAAAGTTGGAGTCTCATATCAGCTTCGGCGTCCAGTCTATTGCGATATTTTGTTTTCGTGGCTGCGTAGGTAGAGAATCCTGTTTCGCA
The DNA here is from genome assembly GCA_914767545.1 of Sesia apiformis. Taxonomy (NCBI): domain Eukaryota; kingdom Metazoa; phylum Arthropoda; class Insecta; order Lepidoptera; family Sesiidae; genus Sesia; species Sesia apiformis. The sequence goes on along the minus strand of OU611960.1, from coordinate 14,822,824 downwards.
CAAATATGTAGTTGGGAACGGGAGAAGAATATCCAGAGCCATTTGGCCAAGCATTGCATATTCATCTTGGATTCTGCACCAAAAATCATTAAGAGGCGTCGTTTTGAACAATGACTCCATACTTGTGTCTGATGACATTTCTAAAAGAGATTCATATATCTCATTTGACATGTTTTCAGGCTTTTCCAAGTTGGGTAAAAAAGGATTATGAATCCAGGAGTTCACTTTAATTTTTGTATTGTGTTCTTCGGGAAAATACTTTTCAAAAGATGCGCGCATCGAACTGAGATATTGGACCAATTCTTCAAACACATTATCTTCAAACATTTCTGAGTCGTTTTCGCTAACAAACTCACTGAGTAACGTAAAACTTTCTATTTCTTTCTTACCAATGCAAATGATCCAAAAATCTAATTTTCTTTTAAAAGCAGTTATTTTATTATAGGCCTGAAACACTGTTGTCTGTTTACCTTGCAACGATAAATTTAATTCGTTAAGTTTTTGAAAGATATCCGCCATAAAAGACAATCGGAACAACCAAGTTTTATCATACAAACGGTCCTTCAAATTAAAAGAAGTATCTGCTGAAAGAAACATTTGTAACTCGGCTCTAAGTTCAAATAGCCTTGTTAAAGTTTTTCCCCGAGACAGCCATCGCACTTCTGTATGGAGCAGCAGTGTTTTATGTTTGCTGCCATAATCTTCACACAATAATGAGAACAATCGGGATTGTAGTGGTCGTGATTTGATAAAATTAATTATTTTTACCGCTTCATCCATAACTAATTTTAGATTAGACGGCATTTGCTTCATCGCAAGTGCTTGTCTATGCAGAATACAATGACTGGAACTACAATTAGGCGCTTTATTTTTCATTCGTGACACTGCTCCTGCTGTTTTACCTGTCATCGCCTTGGCCCCATCTGTACAAATGTCAATGCAATTGTTCCAACTGAGATTATGTTCTTCAAAAAATATATTTATTTTATTAAAAATTTCTTCCCCGGTAGTGTTTGTAAGCAGCGATGAACACATAAGCATGTCTTCTTCAAAAGAACTTTTATATGGATATCTCACAATAACCAGCAGGATAGCCAAACCAGCGACATCAGTCGACTCGTCCATTTGCAAAGCGAATCGTGTATTTTGTAGACGTGTAACTAGTTCTTGTTTGACGTAGCTTGCCAGATCATGGATTCGTCGTGAAACAGTATCGTTTGATAGCGGAACAGTAGAAAGATGCTTTGCAGATTTTTCATCAAGCATACATTTTGTTATGTCTAATACACATGGTTTTATTAATTTCTCAGCGATAGTGTGCGCTTCACCTGCTTGTGCAATGCGATAGCTAACTAAGTATGATGCCTCCGTGGCCTTTTCGTTGGTAGTTTGTGTTACATGCATCATATTTTTTTGACTTTCTAATAACTGATCTTTTTTGCGAACAAAAAATTCTTTATTCTTGTCTTTAGTCTCGGGGTGTACGGTTTCTAAATGTCGACGCAATTTGGCAGGTGCCATGGAACTATTAGGAAGCAGTTTACTACAGAGCATGCAGAGAGGTGAGCCGTTGGAATCAACAAATCCGAAACTGATATAAGATTCATCATACTTCCTTTTTTTCGTCTTTGAAACCGTCGAGCTTGACGTCGTGGCACTCGTGGCATCATCTTCTGGATCGGTGATTGCTAAATTCTCCGCGCGCATTGCTTTTGAACATTCAGCGTCATTAGAAGATGTTGTTGGAACACGTTTAACACCTTTAAGCCAACGTTCCATTCTTCTTTATTTATAATGTTACAAGTCAGGATAGTGGGGTTTAAATAATGCACAATCGTTACTGCGTATAAGAGTCTAAATTTAGAACCTACAGGGAAGAAATGTATAAAACTGAGACAACAGAATACAGCAGGCAGTAAAACAATGAACACTAGTTTCTCGCTAGCGAGCTTGTAAGTAGGTAGTAACTTATCGCTCCGAACGCTAATCATCAACTGACGACGCCAACGCGCGATCGCCGCTTTTATACTTAGTCCTAGACTCGATCTCAAATATTCTCGAAAATACTCGAGTCGGCACCTTTGATAAACAAAAAGCAAAAATAAAAACAGAAATTTAAAAATAGCGTTGTAAACAATATCGACTTTATCCTTTGAAGTTAGAGACGAAAGTCGCTAGTTGACAACTATAGCGTCTAATTCAGAGGCGGCTTTTATCAAAGAGACTGAGCGCTTACAAGTATACTACCCGCTCGTTTTAAGTTTGCCGCTGGCGATAGGTATGAGTGTATGACGTTCGAAATTTTTTATTTAATTGTAACAATAAAAATTGTGTACGTTAGATATTTGGGTAAAACTATGACACATTATAAGTTTTGTTGTCACGTGGGGGAGGGTACGCGCATTCCACAGACCGGCAAACTTAGAGCGAACGCGTTGTACAAGTATAAAATTGTTGAGACCAAACTTATGAGATATTGTACCAGCTAATGTAACACAAGCTTATACAAATACAAATAAATAAATAAATAACATTCATAGCGTTTTGTCTCCGCGCGGCCGCGGAGTCCGCACAGCCGCGGAGCGACCAGAGAGAGGTGTTTTGATTTTTTTATTTCTAAATTCTTGCGGAACCCCGACAGAGGTATCACGGAACCCTAGGGTTCCGCGGAACACACTTAGAGTATAGCTGCATTACATAATAACAGCATGATCAAAAAGTTCCCAGAATAACCACCGTGTGGCGCTCGCATCGTTCCGATTTGAGTTCTGTTTTTTTGTTTAGTTGGTACATCTGTTGTTGCCATTCCCTCTAAATCTTAGCGTCATAGCTTGACATTTGCAAAAGTTACGTAGCCAAGAGTACATCTATCTCTGTGTGTGTTGGCGATTTTTTACAATTTTAATGCAAAAAATGCAAAAAAGAGACCGTGTTGACGTCGCAAAAGAGATGATTTGCGAGGCTGAATCCGATCCCACATTCATCAAAAGGATCATTACTGGAGACGAGACGTGGGTTTATGAGTACGACACGCAATCCAGACATCAGGCAAGTGAATGGCGTTCACCAAATGAGCCGAGACCAAAAAAACCACGTCGTTTTCAGTCAAAAAGGAAGGCAATGCTCACGGTTTTCATGGATTACAACGGTGTAGTGCATCATGAATTTTTGCCACAAGGCCAGACAGTAAACAAAGAGTATTATTTGGGCGTTATGAGACGTTTGCGTGAAGCAATTCGCCGAAAGAGACCAGAATTGTGGGCAGAAAACTCGTGGATTTTGCACCATGATAACGCACCGTCGCACAATGCCATCATTATTCGTAATTTTTTGACGAAAAATGCAACAAATACCATCCAACAGCCACCGAATTCACCTGATTTGGCTCCCTGTGACTTCTTTCTGTTCAATCGAGTTAAAAAACCACTACGGGGAACGCGTTTCAGCAGCCGAGAGGAAACAATGGAAAAATCGAAGACGGCTCTGATGGCCATACCGAAAACCGAGTATAAAAAATGTTTCGAGGATTGGATCAAGCGCTGGCATAAGTGCGTTGCAGTCGATGGAGAGTACTTTGAAGGGGATAAAATCAATTTAGATGAATAAACTTGTATTTTTAATTTTCTGAATAAATTCCGGGAACTTTTTGACCAAGCTGGTATCACAGTGCAAAGAAAAGCTGCTAATGCACATGAAAAAGCAGCTATTCAATTTCAAGAATCTCTATGGAAAATCATCGAAACAGAATCACTATCCCCGAAGCAAATTTTTAAAGTTGACGAAACTGGATTATTTTGGAAGAAACTACCTGCACGAACATATATTTCCCAAGAAGAAAAATCGAAGCCCGGCTTTAAAGCTGAAAAAGATCGCCTCACCTTGTTGTTAGGATCCAATGCTGAAGGTGATTTTAAACTTAAACCTTTGTTACTGTATCGATCAGAGAATCAGAGAGTGTTAAAAAACTACAATAAATCTTGTCTTCCTGTTATTTGGAAATCTAATCCAAAAGCTAGGCTTACTACAAATCTTGCAATTAAACAACTTTTAACGGTTTAAATCGCGTATATTTGACATGATTTATATCCCGACGTTTCGAAACGTCGGGATATAAATCATGTCAAATATACGCGATTTAAACCGTTAAAAGTTGTTTAATTGCAATGTATAGTAATCGCGAAAACCTAAGAAAATATTACTACAAATCTCTTTGAAGAATGGTTTAAGGAATATTTTATACCAGAAGTGAAGAATTACTGTGTTAAAAATAATTTAGTTTACAAAGCATTATTGCTTGTAGATAATGCGCCGGGTCATTCACCCCGTATTGCTTATATTGATTCACAAATTAAAGTTGTCTTCTTGCCACCTAACACTACAGTGCTTCTTCAACCAATGAATCAAGGGGTCAAAGCCTTATTTAAGGCGTATTATCTAAGAAGATCGTTTTCACAAGCTGTAAATGCAAACAACTTGTACGGAATAGATTTAAAGACGTTCTGGAAAAATTTCAACATTATAGACTGCATTAAAAATATTGCCACATCCTGGAGTGAAGTCAAATCAAGCAATCTTAAAGTTGTTTGGAAGAAAATCTGCCCTAGATTTTTTAATAATGAAGTTTGTGAAGACCTCGGTTCTGTTAATTGTGTGAGAAAAATCACTGAAGATATGGTGAACATTGCCAACAATTTGCCAGATATTGAAATCGATAGTGATGATGTTACTGAATTAATATATTAGCTTTGCATTCTCAAGAATTGTCTAATGAGGATTTATTTGAGTTGGAGGAACAAAGACAGAAGGATGATCAGGAAACATCGGGTTCTTCTAGCATCGAGAGTAAACAATTGACTTCAAAGAAATTTATCGAAGCTTTTAACCACTTCTACACTGCAATGCAAATATTTGAAGCAAATGATCCCAACTTTGAACGAAGTTTTGAAGTTAATAATAACATTACTCTCGCCTATAAATGTTACAGAGATATTCATGACAATAAAAAGAAATAATTTATACAAAGGCATATAGACAACTTTTTATAAAAAAAAAACAAATGCCATTAATATTTGTGTTACAGTAATTATTGCGTGCATTATTTTGTTTATACTAGGTTGATCAAAGTAAGTATTGAGACTATGAAATGTACATCTAAATTGTATTTATTTTTCAACGTAATCACCTTCTAATCTAATACACCTTGAATAACGTTTTGAAAGTAGTTCAATTCCCATGGAAAAAAAGGCATGATCCTGGGTATCGAAAAAAAACTTTACAGCACACATGACCTCATTTTCTCTGTGAAATTTTATACCACGCAAGTGTTTTTCAAATTGGTAAAAAGGTAAAAATCGCTAGGAGCTAAGTCCAGAGAATATGGTGGATGCTGCATCAATTGAAAGCCAGCCGTTCGGATGGCAGCACCTGCAATATCAGACCGATCGCAGGTGCATTATCATGATGAAAAGCACTCCAGGACACAATTTTCCACATTGTTTATTTTTTATTTCCTTGTGTAGTTTTTTTTATCAATGTTGCGTAATACTCTCCAGTTATTGTCTGTCCTTTAGATAATCAATCATAATGATACCTTCCGCATCCCAGAAGACCGAAACCATTATCTTGCCAGTGGACGCAGAAACCTTGAATATATTGGCTGATGGGGAGGACAATCTTTTCCACACCTTACTTTGGTTCTTCCGTCTCCGGGTCAAAATGGTGAACCCACGTTTCATCAAGGTTCACGAAACGTAATCAAAATGATTCTGGGTCTCGATCAATAATTGCCAAATTTTGCATTGAAATGTCTACTCTTGCTTTCTTTTGTGAATTGTGTGTCTGTTAACATTCGAGGAACCCAACGAGCGGCCACTTTTTTTCAATTTTAAGGTATAGATATGAGTTAAAATGAACTGAATTGTCCCGAACGAAACGTCCTATCAATTTCTTCAATTTTTTTAATGTTGTCTTCAGTAACAGCGGTTGTTGGGCGCCTAGACCGAATCTCGTCCGTTACAGACAGTTCTGTCGCGTTTAAATTCCGCGCACCAGTATGCTACTGTAGAATAAGACAGAGCATTGTCTTCTAAAGTAGACTGCAATTCTTCAAAAACATTGTTCGTAGAAAATTTTTCGGAAGGACTGTACAATGTATGGTAAAGCCTAATTATGTGAGCTTTTTTTTTTAGACAGAGGAGTGTATAGACATGGTATTTTTGAAATTGTGAAAGTGCGGAAAAGCACGAATTTTTTTTAATTTAATTTTTTCAAAATTTTGAAGTTATCTGTGTTTTTAGTTATGTTTTTTATTTTCGGGTCTGGTGCTAGCTTGGCTTGCGCGTTGTGGTCACAAGACAAACAACCATCAGAGTCAGAGTGCTCTGAAGATAATAAAAGGCCGGATTCGGATTTGGCGCTTCGCCGGCCGCTGCCGCGGCACGCTCGCTTCGCTCGCTCGGCTCGCGCGTTGTAATCACAAGACAAACATAACCTAACCCAGCAGTCGGAGTGCCCAGAACATAGTAACAGGCCGGATTCGGATTTGGCGCTTCGCCGGCCGCTGCCGCGGCACGCTCGCTTCGCTCGCTCGGCTCGCGCGTTGTATTCACAAGACAAACATAACCTAACCCAGCAGTCGGAGTGCCCAGAACATAGTAACAGGCCGGATTCGGATTTGGCGCTTCGCCGGCCGCTGCCGCGGCACGCTCGCTTCGCTCGCTCGGCTCGCGCGTTGTATTCACAAGACAAACATAACCTAACCCAGCAGTCGGAGTGCCCAGAACATAGTAACAGGCCGGATTCGGATTTGGCGCTTCGCCGGCCGCTGCCGCGGCACGCTCGCTTCGCTCGCTCGGCTCGCGCGTTGTATTCACAAGACAAACATAACCTAACCCAGCAGTCGGAGTGCCCAGAACATAGTAACAGGCCGGATTCGGATTTGGCGCTTGGCCGGCCGCTGCCGCGGCACGCTCGCTTCGCTCGCTCGGCTCGCGCGTTGTATTCACAAGACAAACGTAACCTAACCCAGCAGTCGGAGTGCCCAGAACATAATAACAGGCCGGATTCGGATTTGGCGCTTCGTCGGCTGCTGCCGCGGCACGCTCGCTTCGCTCGCTCGCTCGGCTCGCGCGTTGTATTCACAAGACAAACGTAACCTAACCCAGCAGTCGGAGTGCCCAGAACATAATAACAGGCCGGATTCTGATTTGGCACTTCGCCGGCCGCTGCCGCGGCACACTCGCTCAGCTCGCGCGTTGTATTCAGTTATTATTTAATAAATAATATTCACATGTAAAACATAAAATGATACATTCATTGATATGTGTAACGAAACGCGTTGAAGAAACCTGTCAAAATGTCGGACACACAAGTGTAAAATTTAAAATTTTAATTTTTTTTTTCCGCAAAATTATACTTTTCCGCATAATAATATATAGCACGTCAGGTACCATATTACTTATAGGATCTAAATAAAAAAAATAAGCCAGAAACTCGCTACCATACATTGTACAGTTGAGCCAATTTTTCAGGCAGAAATATTTAATAACCGCACGAATAATTCCAATTTCTTAAAATGGCCCCATCGAGACTTCGATGATTCTGCCAATGTCAAGGTTGAATGAAGTAGTAAAAAACATTGATAAAAACACGCAGAGATTATGCTGGTTCCAGTTGAGCTCACTAAACAACGAACAAATAAAAATCCCACCAAATGTAAACAACGAAAAAAATATTGGTGACGGTTTTTTTAATTCTTTTGGCACTGACTACTACGAAATTTGAGATTCGAATCAAAATGAACAAGAAACCAGAAAAATAAAAAACGCTCTGGGGGCGCCACATTTGATTTTTTAATATTATTGTCAGTAGAAAATAGTTTTACGCATAAGTGGTTCTCGAGGACTCATCTAGCCCATTGGTTATCGGTTTTGCGGCAAATATGACTTACCCATGTTGGTTATTGATAATGGTTAGCACAGCTAGCGCAGGGTTCACTGTTTATTTAATATAAACTAAGAATACATAATAGACAAAATATATATTACAATATAATAGACTAGATATTTATTACAAGGCTAAAACATGTTTTTTTGTAGTAAGAGAACAAACGACGATCAGTGAAAAATAATAACTGAATAACGTCTAGCCTAGTGATGTGACACAACAACAGTGATGTGCCCATCACCAGTCTTATGCGAGGGATTGAGAAATACTCATTTCCAACAGCCCATTGCCACTTTAGCGTGCTGATTTTACGAGATATGTCGGTGACTTTAGTTTTAAATTATATGTTCAATAAACTATGATTAAAACCTGTCCTAAATAAGTGATTTATATAACATCTATTTTATGACATCCGTACCCTTTTAAGTGCATTCAGTTGTGTTCTTTGTATAGTGTTTGAAAGGGGCTTTACGATTGTATAACAAAACAAGTTTGTAGTGGTACTGTTTTTATTTTAATAAATCGTAAACATGACACATGGGAATTTTGCTTGCAATTGCAATTGATAATTATCAACAAAGTAGTTTTAACCGAATTTTCTCTTTTTTTTTCATTTTTGTTTGTATTGTATCAGTTAGGATCAACATCTGGTGCTTCAACGGCAAATTTGTGTAAATATTTATCGTAGAATGAAATAAACAACGTTTCGTATGGGATAGGGTAAATCCCTAGAACTATTTTTAACTTATTTAATTAAAAGTCATGAGTAACCAATAACCAACGGGGTAAACGAGACCTCGTACCGGCAAGTGGACTGTGGGACGCCCTCCGGACACACGGAGCCACGACGGACAGTTCGTCGGTGGTGGTTGGATGAGAAGAGCCGAGGATCGTGCGTAGTGGCGACCTTTGGGAGAGTCCTATATCCAGCAGTGGAGAGACAAGCTGATGGGATGGTATGGTACAAAAAATATTCCTCTAACCAGCAAACAATACGCACCAGCAATACGATACATAAATTGAATTAGCCGAAATCTTGGCCCTAGGTGTTGTACAGATTATAATCGGTTGTAAAGAGTGAAAATTAGTGTATAAAATCCAGATAAAAATACTATTGCTTTGTTTTTAGAGTTTTATTTGAGATGTTTACCTATATTATAAATTTTAATAATAATTGTTTTTCTTCCCTGGTTATCTTTTTTCTTCCCTCGTTATCATATTTTCTTCCCTCGTTATAATTTTTTCTTTCATCGTTTTGGGAAGGGATCGATCAATAACATGTAAACGTCGCCTAGGTAACGTATCTAGGGCACCCGCTGCTCCCCGCGTTCCCGACCTTTCTATTCTCCCCGCATTCCCCCCATCATGATACTTTTGTATTTTGTGGTCGAGTCCTTTTCCGCATAGTCGATCAAAGTGACCATTTTGTATGAGAGCTTTTCCTTCGGCGTGTCCTCGTGTTATTCTCCAATACGATAGTTGACTATAAAATCACGAAGATGTCTTTAATGGCTTATCCGACAACTAAACAAATGTGACATTGTGTGAGAAAAGGAACCTTGTCGTCAGTTCTAGTTTTCCAAATAGTAAGACTTAAAAAAACATATTTTTATTGCTTTATCTCATGAGTAAAAGTCAGATGTTAGATCATGTTTATATTTTAAACAGAATCTGGAAGAAACAAAATTATTAATTTAGAAAATATTAATGAAATCAATAAGTCCAAACAAAAATAGGGTTCCATTGTTCAGATAAGCTCATAAATACATAATAAAGAGAATTATCCTTTTTACACTTTGTAATTACAAAATCTGGAGAAAGTTAAAAAAATATACACTGTAATAATAACAGTACCTATGTACCTACTCGTAATTTGACTGTTTGACAAAGAGACGTGTCCTTATATGCTGAAATGAAACGTAAAATGAACGTCCTCCGGTTAGGTGAACTAATTGCTGAAAAAAAGTCGCAGTTGTGTGTAGTGAAAGGGTTAGGGAGAGGTATACTGGATATTTATACGGGTTGGTTGTAAGATCTAGTACAAGAACAACTAAGTAAATTAATGATCCAATGAGAAAACCACTGACAACAATAAATTTCGTGATAACCGTCAATGTAGTCTTTAATAATCAGTGATAATAATTATTAATAAATGATAATAAAACTGTAAAATATTGTAGAAATAGCTCTAGTGACTCTTGAAACTATTAAATTGTTTGGAGTTACATTTCTGGTTGTAGTTTTGTTTTAGACAGGAATATGGATTTCTTTTTAGTGATATTATAATAAATCATTATAATAAACGTCACAGATAAATAATTAAACAAATATTTTAATTATTTTTTCCTTATACAATTATACGAGAGTAGTTTATCATAGACTAACGACGTCAACTAGCAACGACCGATTGCAGGTGTCGAAGATGATGATGTAAGGAGGCATTTAAAACTTGCGATTCACTGTCGAATACGTCCACGGACATTGTTAGTGTAGTGTGTTGCAGCCTTCCCGAATGTGAAAATCCAATGTGGGTAGTCGACAAAACTGCTCGCAGTTCCCATCCTGGATTACGTGCCTCTTCAGTTAACTCGTGACCACAGCTGGTATAACCCGTGCCGAAACATAGAGTAGAAATAAATGGTAAACAAACAGGTACCTTTGTTATACGCGTTCAGGACCCGATTTACAATATAAAATGTAAACTGGTTCGGACAATGTCGTACACAAGACCAACGAATTAAGTGTGTATCACGACAAATCCTTTTAGTTCGGGGCAAAATACCGACAGCGATATTATCGACATTCGACTTCGTGCGAACACATTTGGGACTTGTGACGAATGTTTTGGACATACCTATCGCGACAGCGCGAACCTTTGCCGAAGCCTGACAGTGTGACTATAGCATTACATACAAGGGACCGTTCCAATTAAATACCTATACTACTAAAAATAAATGACGCGATACGTGCGGCATCAGTAATGTGACTATATGTCCCGTTTTGAACGGGACCGCCACTTCCCATTTTCAGCTGACCTGTCCCTTTGACCCTTTATCCCCAACTTGAGTTTCGGGATGCCAAAATGTCCAGTTTTCACAACGAAGCAACCTACTGCAATTATTTTAAAGAAAAGGCGGAAAATACAAATTATTTCGACGGCATGGCGGACGACAGCATTTCTGTTCGAAGTGTTCGGTGGCGGTGGATAATGGTAGTGTTAATGGGAACATTATTTCTCTGCTTAATTTTTTCGGCATTTCTTGATATTTTTAATAATAAATACTGTGATGAAATTACGAGTACCTAAGTATTTACCTAAGAATTGGTAGTAGTCCCGTTTTGTAGAGAAAAATAAATAGTCACATTACATTGTACATAATCAAACCGTCGCGTGTTCTAAGGTCGCGTCAGCTGATTAATGAATAATTGAATATGTTTCCGCCTTAAAAGTTTTTAAATCTGTCACTGTTTCTGTTCATTTGCCAGACATTAATGTACATTAATTAATGTTCTAAAATGTACATTAATCACATTTTGACAATATAAATATGGTGCATCCTTTTCTATCATCATAATATATAAAGAGACGCAACGTGTTTTGAATATCAAAGAGCGATTTTTCATATGTTTTGGAACGCAGCCTTAATAGCGTTTATGGAGCAAGCTAAAGTATTGCACATTTGAAAAGTGCGAATAAATTTTTATTGCTATTTATATATAACATTAAACATTCAAAATATATGTAATATTGAACAAAAATCAATTTCAATGATTTATAATTATTCTTTGATTTTCTAAGATTTATTTTTACTAACCTTGATAAATGCTTCTATTACCACCATAAGATCTTCGTAAATGTGAGTAAGTTTATAGTTTGATTGATTTTTGTACCTAGGGTTTCGCTGAAATTCCCAGCTGTCCTGGGTGCAACTGCATTGCGCCGGTCCGAATTGAATGCACTTAGGTATAGAAGGAACTATCTAGAATCAGCCCCTAGATTTTAGTCGCCATGTCGGCCGCCGTAGATGAGAGGTGTGTATATGTAGCTCGTCATGGAAAATCGATTATGGGCCTGCTTTTGACTGTAATTTGTGTTTTTCAGAATTACTGACGAAGTAGCAGCTTTGGAAGCTATTTTAATGTCTGACATCATCATCAATACAGTGGACGATGTCCCCCAGTCTATAGAGGTGGTAGTACACCCCTCTACAGGTAATGACCGTGAGAAGCAGTACGTATGTGTCACTTTGGAGGTGAAGTTGACGAAAGGATACCCGGATATTAGCCCTGAGGTGACATTAAGGAACCCTCGAGGACTTGACGACAAGCTGTTAGACAGTCTTTATGAAAAAATAAATAAGAAGTTAAATGATTGTCGTGGCCAGCCTGTGGTCTTCGATTTGTTGCAGGTATGGATTTATTTTCTCTCTTACCCGGAGTTATGTGCTACTGCAGGACAATAATTCCAACCATTCGCTGCTAAAGGCTAACACTGCTGCTGCAGCCCATGGATATTGATACCAAACTATAAGAAAAGAGACTATCATAATAAGTCAATGATATTAGCAGTGATGCAAGACAGCTCACAATCCCTATATTGAACCCTTACTGCTAACTTATCATAAGCAACACTTTTTCACAATTGTGATTTTTATTGCAATTACAATAATTAACAATAGTAAATAACTAATCTGTAGTATTAAGTTCCAATGTTGTAACTAACTTGGCCTCCAAAAAGCTCGGTGTGCTGAACAGAGCGAAGCGGTACTTCACCCCTGGGCAACTCCTAATGCTTTACAAAGCTCAGGTGAGGCCCCATATGGAGTATTGCTCACATCTCTGGGCCGGCGCACCGAAATACCAATTGGACCCATTTGACTCCATCCAACGACGTGCTGTTCGTATTGTCAACGATTCCACTCTCACGGGCAGTTTAGAACCCCTCAGCGTTCAGAGGGACGTTGCGTCTCTCTGTGTGTTCTATCGCCTGTACAATGGGGAATGCTCTGAAGAATTGTTCAATATAATTCCCACCTCGGGTTTCTACAACCGCACCTCCCGTCACAGAAGTGCGGTCCATCCGCATTTCCTAGATACGGAGGTGTCGCGTACTGTTCGGTCCAAAAATTATTTTATATTGCGAACCTGTAGGCTGTGGAACAAACTGCCTCAAGAGGTCTTCCCATTAAACTACGACATGGGGTTCTTCAAGAGAGCTGTGAATAGGATTTTGCAAGGTCGGCGGCGCGTCCGCATACCCCGTGGTGTTGCAGGTGTCCATGGGCGGCGGTAACACTTACCATCACGTGAGACCGCTTGCTCGTCCGCCCTCTTCTCATAAAAAAAAAAAAAAAACTAAAAATACAACAAAACATGTAAAACTTTATTTTGTTGCTTCGGCAGTTAGGGCTCATTATACCCTTTCTTAGCATATAATTGGAAATCAGTACATCTAGACATTGATGCAATCCAAATATATTGGACCACAGATAATTTGAGCAAATGGACAATATTTTAAAAATATCTGTAGACTAATTGAAATAACAATAGGCTTTTCATTATTTTGATAGTACCAATTAACCCTAACAACTTACAACTTGAAAATTGTAGGTGATACGCGATGACCTCTCCAAAAAAAATCTACCCAGAGGCCAGTGTGCCATCTGTTTGTATGGGTTCTTCGATGGAGATGAATTCGTAAAGACAACTTGCTACCATTTCTACCACTCTCACTGTTTGGGAAAGCACTTTATCCTTGGCCGTAAGTACTTCCATGAAGAAATGGACAAGCTGCCCAATTGGCAGCAAATGGAGGCTCTACCTTATCAGGTTAATATTCTTTGTTATTACTTAGGTTTTCAATATAGTCTACAACCTAAGGTGCATGCTGCAATCCCCTCTCTTACAATGCTACCATTAAATGTACTGCATTTCCCACTATCCCATTCCTCCATTGTATGTACAAGTTTTGGTAATGAATGAGATATGTCAGAGCCCATTCCCCATCCCATAAAATCCTGCCCTCATTTTCCCAACCATTTATCTAAATCCATTGCTATATCTCCAAAGGTAGGCAGCACATCCTAGGGAATACCAATGTTTGACATTCTGGACTAATATTGGCATGTTTCACGAATGTCCATGAGCAATAGTGTCTACTTACCTCCAGATAAACAGTCTAGAGGTCATCTTTCTATAAAATATATCTAATGGTAACAATAAAAAGCTTAAGGTTGAGGAATTTTGGTCATGGAGTAACTGTTGATACACATGGACCCTTCTACATGTTATCATTAATTTCCATTAAGTGATAAAAGATCTTGTTGCCCCTTTTTCCATATCTCAATACTTTTTTCAGCAGTCTTATCTACTGATGATCCTAAATGGATTTAGTATCTCCTATGAAATTTTAAGAAAATCTGATATTAGAAACCCTGAATGCCTCAAATACAGGGAATACTAATGTTGATTGCCATCTTGGTATTTATCATAGTAGTTATTACATAGAAAACATATTTGATTTCAGGAGACATGCCCGGTGTGTCGAGCTAACATCTACTTTGATGTGGAGACTCTTAAAAAGGCTCCTCCTCCGATGCAATCTGTTAACTCTCCACCCTTCACTCTGACTCCTGAAATAAAGGTATGTTAATATAACTTATTAGTATATGAGGTGATGGTTTACTAAAAACTTGACCTTCAATTATTCTTAAGGTCATAATTTACATGTATAAGTTTATATTTATGTACGGATTTTTTTAAAAGTCCCTATCATGAGTCAGATTTTCGGTCAAATGCTTAAAAAGGGACTAGACTGTTGATCTATTCTCTAATTTTATTTGTTTGCATGAATACGTAGTGTAAATGTACAGCAGCGGTATCACCTATACCCATCGGTACCTTAAGACGCTAGCAATAAGGCTAAAATCGAATGGTTGTGGGTACATGAATGTGTCTCTGACTGTATGTGTATAGATATATATATCTATTTATATATTTTTTGTATATATTTCTATGTATTTTTAATTATAAATATGAAAACACTATGCCTATACAAACTGTTACAGTTACAAATGTACAACCTATTTTTGTAAGATTAGAAATAAATGTAAGTAATAATAATAAATAACTATTATCAAATTTATAAGCTTTTCAAACAAGTTGATACTGCAACAGCTAGAATAGAACCTGAAAACCACAAATTAAAGAAACACATTTCTTTTCTCCCTAAGTTAAAGAAATTTGTACCAAAGGCAACAAGTTTTATGTAAATTCATACTACATTTAGGAGTTTGAGGCTGTTTTTAGTTAATTGTCTATGTAACTTGGTTGCGTGTTCGTATATTTAATTCAGACACTTTTACCTATATCCTCCAAATA